>CP077955.1:0-1307827 GCA_024584535.1 Colletotrichum gigasporum
CCCTAACCCTAACCCTAACCCTAACCCTAACCCTAACCCTAACCCTAACCCTAACCCTAACCCTAACCCTAACCCTAACCCTAACCCTAACCCTAACCCTAACCCTAAGTAACCATCGTCCTCAATTAATAACACCACCACCATCCTCCCCTTCCAACATAGCATCACTATCTACCAAATCCATAATAATGGGTTATACCCCCCCAATAATACCATTACTTAACGTCTTCCTCACACCACCAACATAAACTATAACCAAATCCTCGATCTTCCACTAAATTTCCACTATTATCACAATATCCTATAAACCAGGGTAATCGGTAACCTAGAACACATCAACGCAGAACATCCTAACTAGGGCTAGGACATATTCTTTATACCCTCCCTAGTATATAGCGTAAATAATATACCACTCTAGCTAAAGCATATAACCCTCAGCGTCGATAACCTAATACACAATCCACAAAAACCGGGCCCAATAAACGTAAACAAAACAGTTAGCGTAAATAGCGTCGTTAACCCACGAAATATCACTATTAATTAGTAAACACACCACCTCCATTACCCTAAACTCATCAAAGTGATCACAAATAAAGTCTAGAATACATCCCTACAACCATAACACCACCTCCACCACCACATATACTTTAATACCCCTAAAAACACTAAACTTATCGAACACCTAACACAAATACTTTATTATTAATAACTTATTCTTAGTTTAGGGGTTCATATCCTCGATAACGACGACGTTAACCCAGTTAATCCACGTTATCGAATACTATAATATACACACCATAGTCTTCGCATCAGCCCTTTTCATATAAAAGAACTATTTTAGGTCAGGGAATACAAACCCAGGAATAATTATAATAACCTTATATACCATATTATACTTAGCGTTGTTCATAAATAAGAATAGGCCTTCGGCCCAAGCCCACTGTCCACCCTTCACCTAATAAAAAACGGCTTCCACATTACTATATAATTAGGCCACCTCCGTACTACTCAGCTTTACAACTAAATAATACTAGTCCACCTACTCGAGGTCTTCTATTACATCGAAGAGTAAAGCGGCGATGGTCGTAAATACCGCGTTAAATATCGAGAACCAATACTCATCAACTTAGGTCCTAACTATCCACTTAAATATTAAAATACTAAATATTTCAAACCTTAACCTCGTATAACACCACCTTATCGTCATTTCCCACTATCCCTAATAATTCTAAAGTGTAACCAATTTATATATTGGGAAGTTCCTCTCATTACTAAAGCAGAGAACCTCCACGAACTTAAAATTACCGTTTATACACCCTCACCATAGTAGCCCCGTAACATCGGATATAATAAAGACGAATTATATCCATATTTAGCCCTAATTATTAGCCTAGTTTACTATACTTCGGTTAACCCTTAATTTAAGGTCCAGATCAGGTAATAAACGGTCTTTTATATAATTAGCCTTAGTAGAGGACTAAAGGGGGACGGGTGTATATAATTAGTTACCCTTATCATAGAGTTCACATATCCACCATAAGTCCAACACCAATATACCCGTTTTTTTAATATATTACCATAATACCTAAATACAGTGTTAACCCACTATAACCTCAACTATACCATCATTAATAATAGCCTAATAGAGGAAAGTTCACTCACCTTACTTATTATCCCCCATCACTTCTCCTATACTATGGACCTCATTAACACTATAAAATACAGTAATACGGTTTTCCGGTGTACACCACTTTAACCCACTCTTCCAAAACACCTCCTTTAATTCATTTACATAATAGGGGTCGAGGTGGTAATTCTTACCTATACTCTACGAGGTTTCGAGTACTTCGATGAGTATCCTCACCACCATAAATAAGAACAGCCGGGCACATTCATACACTAATTCGGCCTCCTTAAAAGTATTATCCTCGTTATCCATATTAGGGTATTTATAACGTATTATCTCTACTTTATTATCAGTAACCCATTTTCACTTCTTATTATTTATTATTATTAATAGTATTATGAACTTAGTGGAATAACTAATAGTCTCTCCCTCGTTAGCCAGGGGTGGATAGGCCAGTCCTCTGGTTATATATATGGGTCTCTAGGGGGTTCTTATACTAATTAACCAGTTATGGGATATATATATTATGTACCCTAGCCCCACCTCGGCCAGGAGTGTGCTATGCCAGCTCCAGTCTAATATTCTACGTACCCGGGTAGGGCCTTAGGGTTAGTAGTATAATAGTGAGTGCCGTCTAGGGTGTAAGTATGAATATTAGAGTTTTATCCTATTAATTATTGGGCATCTAAGCAGCTTTTACGTTCACCTAAAGATACTAATAATTTCTTTACTATTACTCTAAGTTATTAGAAAGTGATATACTATAATCCAATTTTATCGTCCAATATATTAATTACTTAGATATTATATTTCCTATACGATGCCTCAACCAGCGTAGCTAATAGAGCTTACTACTACCCCCTTTATTGTTCACCCACTATTTGATTTAATGGTTAAAACTCGTATTAACGAGGGTCATAATAAGCCTCTAATTATACCGTAAAGGTCTATTTGCTCGGGTAGGCCATGCTTTAAAGACCGTGTATATCCATGGTCGTTATTCTATAATGTTTATGATCACTATTTAATACCTAACACTCTAATACTTTTGCCCACTTATCCCGCTGTAATACGTATTACTATTTAAATTACTATAATTATTTTATTACTTATTTTTAAGTTCTAGGGGGCGTACTATCATAAAATAGCCATTTATTATCGTTTTATGTCCTACTCTACTCATTAAATAGTTATAGGAGACGGTCAGTATCTCTATATCACTTAAAGTACTCTATATCACTATATATACTATTTTAACCTTATTATCTACTATTTACTTAGGTTTAGAGATAATAAGTATTATAATTACTAAGTAACATTAAACTAAAATTATAGTTATATATAAGGATTATATATTATACTTCGTATCGTATTTCGTCTACCCGTGCTAAGGATATGGGATAATAGTATTACCATCGCTTTTAGAACTAGTTAAGATACTATCCTTTCCTAGACATTTAAGCTGAATTGTTATAACTCTATAAGCTTATATTAGTTTTATTTATATATAAAAGAAGCCCCCAACTACAGGAAAGGGGCTACCCCCTTACTTTACTCACCCACTATCCGCCCATATTAGCTTATTAGTCCATTAACCTAAACGTTTTTACACTTATCGTAACCATCTTATTTTATTTTATTACTATTCGTAGTTCGGACCTACGACGCCGACCTTCTGGCCTATATTCCCCCCTACCGCATATTACGTAAATGTCCAGGGCTAACCTATTAACCACTAACCTGGTCCCGTCCTTTTAACCCCCAATAACACTTTACTATCTTTACTATTATTCCCACTATTATCTAAAATTAATAAACCTTCTAAACTTTCTTTTTTAATAGCTATTATAAATAATTACCCTAAAATACATTTCCTTCTTTAGTTTCCTTTTTATAATATTATTTACAACTTACCACCTTTTACAAATACTCTTATACCACTTACTAACCATAGTCTCATAGTCGTGTCGCGTCGATATACTTTACTTCGAATACGAGCTTATACTACTTATACGTTTAATTAATTATATAATTACTTTTTTTCCACCTAACATCGTTATTACACTAATTTATTTTATAACTATGAATAGCCGTTATACGTCCTTATTTACTTACCTCTACGTTCTATTTTCGTTTCCTATTACGTTAACGCATTTACATATTTTCTTTAGTAGCCTATTATATTATCCTCCCTTTCCCCAATCCCCCCTTTACATATTCTCTTATTTATAACTAAGTTTTATTATTTAATTATTTCTTTTTTTTCCCATATTACACTTCTGGTGATAACGTTTTATTGTTTTAAGTTAGTTCTCTATTTTTATATTTTTTATTTAAGTATAATTTTAAAATAACTTTTACACAATTCTTTTTTCCTCCATCACTTTATTTTCCTCCCCACTATTCCCTAATATATATATATTAAACCCATTAATACTACTCCTTATACATATAAAACCTATAAGCAAATATATAAAATTTTATTTATACTTAAGTATTATAAACCTTTTAATTAAATCTCCTAGGTTTTTATTTATACTTAAGTATAAAAATTATTAGCGCAGATCTCCTATATTTTTATTTATATTTAAATGCAAAACTCATTAAAGTAAATTTCCCGTATTTCCATCTATACTTAAATATAAAACTCTTTAATTACTTTCTATTTACATCTAAGTATAAAACCTATTAAAATAAATTTCCCGGGTTTTTATTTATACTTAAATATAAAACTTATTAAAGTAGATCTCTGGTTTCCATTTATGCTCAGGTATAGAACTAATTAAAGCAGATCTCCGGTTTCCATCTGCGTTCAAATACAAAACCCATTAACGTAAATCTCCCGGGTTTCTATTTATACTTAGGTATAAAACCCATTAAAATAGATCTCCTGGGTTTTTATTTACACTTAAGTATAAAACTCATCAGAGTAAATCTCCTGGGTTTCTATTTACATTTAAATACAAAACTCATCAGAGTAGATTTCCCGGGTTTCTATTTATACTTAGGTACAAAACTCATTAAAGCAGATCTCCCGGGTTTCTATTTATACTTAAGCGTAAAACTTATTAAAGCAAATCTCCCGGGTTTTTATTTATGCTTAGGTGCAGAACTCATTAAAACAGATCTCCTGGGTTTCTATTTATACTTAGATGCAGAACTCATTAAAGTAGATCTCCCGGGTTTCTATTTACACTTAGGTATAGAACTCGTTAATAAATAAATCTCCTGGGTTCCATTTACACCTAAGTATAAAACCCTTTTATAAATAATCCTTTTATAGAAAATAATAGTACTTAGAATTATTTATTATTTAATTCTTAATTAATGTGAAAATACTTATATTTGCTTTTCTCTTCCCTCTTATTATTAACTATTCCTTAGTTTATTTATTTACTTACCTACTTACCTATTTGCTTTATTTTACCTCCTATTACTATTTTCGTGGGTTCTTTTTTTTTTTTTGTTTTTTTTTTTTTCCTTCGCCCTAACCCCACCCTACCGGAGCCGTCCGCCCCAGCTAATCCTATTATAATTTTATAATCTAGTTCTAACCCAGCAAATAAGTGATAATCCCTAATACACTATTTAGACGAAAATAAGACGTTCCTAATACCCAGTGAGATAATCGACTAGAAGGACAGAGGATATAACTCCTAAAGGGGAAATGGAACATAGTTATGGTGAACCGGGCAACTCTTAAGACGAATTAAATAAATATAACAGAATCCGTGGAAAGCACTATAGTAAGTGATATAAATTAGGACGACGATCCTAAGACTAATTGGTCAGAACTTATCTTAAACCCCTTTAAAGAGGAGCCCCTAAAGTCCTTTTAGACTAAAGGACTATAATCAAATAATTGTTATTAGTTAATTAGGATAATTATGAAAAGGGGGGACCGTTAATTACTATTATAATAGAAGCTGCTTATAATACTATTAGAGTGTTTAGTGGACAACGATGGTAAACTCCTTTAGAGGGAGAGGATCTGGGTCCCTTATTATGAACCCTTACGAACCCGGTTAATCCAAAAGTCCCACAACTTAACACTTAGTGGCCATCTCAGCAGAGACGCATTAAAGGCCTTGATTAGCCGCCAATTTCACTAGCCAGGCCTATCACAGGATATCCGACGTTTTATAAGGAACTACGACGTCTATGGACGGGGTAATATATAACGGGATAAGAAGAGGGGTCTTCTAAAGCCCTTACCCGTCCCTAATCAGGTCTAAACAAAAATATTAGTCGACTTTATTATAGGGCTACCACCAACCCACCATATAGGAGCAACGAATATTATGGTGGTAATAAACCGATTATCTAAGAACGTGATTTTCGAGCTACTTAAGGATATAACAATGGATATTATTACTACGGCGTTAATACTTAACCTAATCAAACACCATAGACCCCCGAGAACTATTATTTCGGACAAAGGCCCCTAATTTACTAGTCGTATATAAAAACAGCTCTATTAACTATTATAGATAAAACAATATTTATCTATAGCCTTCCACCCGGAGATAAACAGCACCACAGAACGAGCTAACTAGGTAATAGAAACCTATCTCCGAACTTATACTTCGTATACTTAAAATAATTAGGACGACCTACTTCCAATAATAATAATAGCTATTAATAATAGGGTTACCTCGTTAACAGGCCTTAGCCCTTTCTTCACTATCCACAGTTATAACATCGACCTAATTAGAGTAAAAGAAACTCTATAGACTAAAGGAAAAACCCCCACAACTCGAGCAAAAGCCCTAGTCTCGAAGTTAAAGGAGGCCTCCGAATAAGCATAAGCGGCGATAATCTCCACCTAAGAGCAATAAGAAGCCTCGGTAAATATACAACACTAACCTTTTAACTAGTTTCGATTAGGGGATAAGGTCTAATTAAGGCTTAAGAACGTCCGTTCTAAGAGATTATTTAAGAAATTGGATTAGATAAATACGAAGTATATTATATTAGAAATAATCGGATCTTATACTTACCGGCTTAATATACTACTAAGTATTTATAATATTTTTTATGTATCCCTAATCAGGTATACGGGAGTCGACCCACTACTATCATAAGAACGAGATAACGCTTAACCACCACTTCTATTAGTAGACGATGAAAAGGAATTCGAAATCGAAGAGATTTAGGACACTAAGAAGATTCGTAGTTCCTAGAAAGTTTTAGTTAAGTAGAAGGGCTACGTAGAGCCTATTTGGGAACTAGTTGAGTTATTAACGGAGATTATAACTTTAGATCATTACGAGGTTAATTATGGACGAGTCCCTCTAAATAAGGAGGAGGGAGAGGGGGGGTAATTGTAATGGGCTAAGCCCTCTTAAAGGTTTCGTAGCCTCTTAGCTATGAACTCCGCTTACCTAAGCCCGGCTTACCTAAGACGGATTAACCTTAGGCCTAATCAGAGTAAACGGGTTTTATGGGGTGGAAAACATTTTCTCCTTTTCTCTCTTATTTTGAAAAACTCGTAGTAGTCGCCATAACTAGTTGCAATATACGTGCTTGGACCGTTACATAGAGGGGGCTGTATTAGGAGTGTTGGGCTGGCTTCCCATAAGGCTGGGCCGGAATGGCTGGGCCTCAGTGTCGCGGGGACGCTTAGCCTTTGAGGTAGGGGTTAGCTTTGGAGGTAACCCAGAGCCCCGATCAGGGCCGGCTAGAGGGGCCGGTTATAGTCCAGTGCCCACCGGAAGTTATGAGGTTATCGTAAGAGGGCTCCGGGAGGGAGAGGTGAAGAGTTTTCAATTATTAAGGATCTTAATAATATATTACCTATTTCATTAATAGTGGATGCTAAGAAAATTTAGGCGAGGGGGAAGTCGTCCTCGGCTATGGCGGCGTTCCCTGACGTAGCGATCGTGAACGTTAACTACAGCCACGCTATTACTCCCGTGCCTGTCCTTCTAGCTTAGTGGAAAGACGTGTGACACCGGTGGCCGGGCTAAAGCTCAGCTGGCCGTATCTGAACGACATAGTGGCACTATCTCTATTACCAACCACTTCAATGCCTGGAAGAGCCACGGCATGGATCTCGGCACGCTCAACTTCCAAGTCATTGCTGTTGAGACCTGGAACGGAGCTGGCTCGGCCAAGCAGACCATCACCAACCAAATTGGTTTTCATATCACTTGTGTAAAAAAGAAATTAGCCTTTTTTAATCAGGGCCGCCTTAATCCCAGCCCTAATCCAATTCAAACTCGACATCACGGCCGTCGTCAAAGTACGAGCTCGTCCCTTCTTGCCCACGGAACATCCCGACGCCAAACTTTCGGGCCCCGTTTGTCCCGGGTACATCCCTCAGAAGAATGCCGTAGGCCGTCCCGGTGCCCTGCTTGCCGTTCTCATACCCTCACAGCTCCTTTGGCTTGAAAGGCGTGACCGTTTCCGGATCTCCACGCCCGGCTTCCATGGTTGTTGTTGTTGTTGTTGTTGTTGTATTTAACGCCATGGTGGCAAGGGCTACGGAGCCCTCGCAGCAGACCTCCCTAGGGGTATGTGGCGTGGAGAGCCGCAGCTCAAGCTATATACTACAGTGCATGAACCCGGCTAGCGTCCTCCAAATCATGCCTTATAGGCTACGTAACTGTCATACTATGTCGCTAGGCCCCGCTGGGTCACCCGGCTCAAGTTCGAATGGGAACAGCGAGTGCAGCTCGCAAATTTGTCAATCCGACCCGCCCGTCACAGGTCCTTCACAGGTAGCGCCTTGCCCCTGATTGGTGAATCGGGATTGGTGGGCCCTTGATGGGCACCTGAGAACGTGCTGGTTGGTGGCCCCAGGCCTCCTTTTGGTCTGATTGGTCTCGTTGACGACGTACCGGCCGCCGGTCCCGCATTGTTCTGGCTGGGGGAGACCGGAAGACCCGTATATAGCGGGCCCAACCATTCATTGCCTATGGCGAAGCGCGGCCCAGACGCTTCGTGCCCGCAGCTGGAATCGAACCAGCCCCCTCTGCGACGGAGAAACAGAGTGGACAATCTAGGAATCGAACCTAAGACCTACCGCATGCTAAGCGGTCGTTATACCACTAAACCAATCGCCAATATCCAATGCGTCTTCCATGGACGACACGAGGACGCAACTGAGCAGTGCCGGCGAGCGAGTAGCGTCGATGAAGGATATCTCATCTGCACCATATTAGTTGTGTAGGCGGTTGCAGCATTGTCCCAGGTCTCGGTGCTAAAGCAAGCACATTGTCGCTGCCCAGATCCATTAACGAAAATACTGTCGACGGCAGGTACGGCAACCCTCTTGATCACCCCACGAATGAGCAAAGGCGGTCTCTGCAGCTGTCCAAAGACGTCCGTCGATGGCCCTTTCACTACTTCGACATGACAGCAAATGTCATCGGGGCTACTAATCCGCCCCATGTTGAAACAAAACCGCGCCACGTCGAAGACGACGGCGCCATCAAAAGCGAGCCACGACCAGAAGATTATATGCGTGATAAGGCCACGAGAGTATCCGGGCCCGAATCTCTGAATCTCCTCCAGCGTCTGCGAGTGATATGAATAGCCACACCAGAGCAAGTCGATCTTGATATTGCGGAGCCATGTGCCCGCAACATAGGTCCCTGGGTTTTTGTTAGCTTTTACGTATTCCTCCTTGATGGTATGGACGGCGATGGCTTTGTCGCCGAGGACCGACAGCACGCGAGACGAAAAGTTCTGCGCCACCCAGGGCCATCCATATCCCAGGTCACCTCGTATCCCCCATAGAACGTCCTGAGAGGGTAGAGAGCGCTACAGTGAAGGGAACAGCTCGCGAAGCTTCAGAGCGCCGGAATATTCTTGTGGGTCTGGTTCGCCGCCAGAGCGGGCAACGTGCTGGCACACTCAGTATGGCTGGAATATGGAGTAAAAGATGGTCCGCCGGGAGAACATGGCTTCCTGGAAGGTCCAATCCCGTGAGTGGAGAGGCTCAAAGTCCCAGACGTGCGTTTCTTTGGACTGGACGCACTGAATATGGGACATCGAGAGCAGGCCGTTGGCGGTGTGAGTTGGCAATCACTTGACGTCAACCATCCGGCCCTCGAATTTCCCATTGTCGCTGCGGACTGGGTCAGGAGCGTTGGTGAAGGGTTTTTTTCTGGGCTGGAGGAACCTGTCGTTGCTTGCCGCAGCGCTGGATGGCGCGATGGTCAGGTACGCGTTGGCGTAAATGTGTCCCATTAACCCGAAGGTAGGTTATTCGGAGCTTGGTGCAGCAGACGACAGCGTCCGCAATTGTCTTTGGCAGGTCCTTGAAACTGATGTCGCGTTCGTGATCCACCACGCTGGCACGCAGAGTCTTCAGCTGGCAATGTCGAGCTGGGGCTCCCCAGCAGTAGCTGAGGGCGCAGTAGTTGGGAAATCTGGCGTACAGGTCACAATACTTGACGAGCTTGAGGACTGGAGACGTGGCCCCGTTCGCGGGAGCCTCAATTTGGAGCAGACGCGTTGGCATCCTCCGTGTCGGGCTCGCCCCGCCAGATTGCAAGCAGTCATGCTGCGCATCGCATTTGTCAATGCAGCTTGGGAGGAAATCGTAAGTTTTCTCGGAGGACGTATCCCACATGGTCGGGCGGTGTGGGATGCAGTTCGCGAGCGGCGAGTCTACGTCGACGAACAGCTTCCAAGACCGGTGCCGGTCGATTTGGCGGAGCTCGACCTGGAAGACGTAGCATCTCGCCATGTTGAGCTCAAAGCGCAGCCGGAACTTTTCCTTCGTCTCGTAAAGCCGCAGACCGACGAGGAAATCTCACAGGCGGGCCTTCCGACCGAGTTTTGCTCGGTGGCTATGTGTACGGTCGGGTTCCTCTTCATAGGCCTTGGTGCTCAGCTGGCGGCACCACCAGGTATTCCCTGGTCATCACCGATCCAACTACTAACCCGGACGTCTTCACCTTGACTAGAATCATCAAGATGAAACAGAGAGGCCCTTTTTGCAATGGCTTTCCATTCATACAACAACTCTGGAATCAACAGACCCAGACTCCAGAGTCCTGTCGAGCTTGTTGGACCCTGCCCATGAGGTGTTGTGGTGCCCAGACTAGTATTTATGCCGCTTGCAAACTTCGCTCAACCACAAGCCCAGCTTTATAGGGCCGCAGCTTCCTATAAAGATTCTCGCGCGAGATTTATAACATAAATAACCACATTGTCATGTATTTTATTTTTTAAAGGTTGTGACATTGCCCGGCCTTTTCCCGATCATAATCCTCGTAGAACCCTGTCCACATAAATCGATCCGCGCACCTTGGTCGGTCATCTCTCTCGACGTCATCATCTAAGCATTCTGGTAAAGATGCTTCCCACTGTTGCTTTGTCCTTGGCACCCATGGTTTGGGTAGAGGCCAATCACTGAAGTGTACCAGGAATGATCGCGACACTTCTGCCATTGCATTCCACTCTTCGTCCTCGTCCGGTGCCAGATATTTTGAGTGGTCCTTGGTCCGGAACTCGCCGGTCAGTAACGCAAGGCGCCTATGAGGCAGGATCATGGCAGAATCTTTAAACATATGGTTGATAACCTCCATATCAAAGTCTCCGGATCGTAAAGCCTCCTCCATAATACTCTTGTAGCGTCGTTCGTTTGGTTCGATAAGCATCACGTGTGAGCCAAGCACTTGTTTTGCGATGTCGGTAGTCTTCTCGTTGAGCCAGTAAGCTCGTGGTACAGCTACTGGGGCCTCTGGGCTGAGGAAGTAATGGTCCATTGTGTTGAGGACGAGTGAATCAGAATCGAAGGCCAGGACCCGGGTCCATTCGGTGAGCGCAAACGCATGGAATTTCGTCAGGCTCTCTCGCCATGTGGCGTCGCCCTTGGTCGTTGAAACGACATCGAAGGCGCGCATGTGGATCTCGGGTCGCTCTCCTGTGAGTCTGGCCAAAGCCTTGGCCTCGCGGGACGACTTGGAGAGATTTATCATTAGTACATCATTAGTACATCTACGAAGGTGTAGTCAAGAGTGACACAACACTCACTCCTTCCAGCCACCCTTTCGGGTGAATAAGAACCAAGTCTTCTTTCGCACCGTAGCGACGCAGGCGACCAAAGTTGATCACCTTGACGACGTAATAGTCAGCTAGATCTGTATTTGTCTCATTTTGGGTCTTGAGCTGAGCATACCGCGTTGCAGAGATAATCGATGCTTGTCGCGTATTGTGCGTATGCAAACTTTGGCTCAAGCTGCTCCGTTGTCCATGTCGGCTTCCAAGGCGGTGATTCGATGAAGTCGTTGATAGGAGTAGGTCGATGTTCCGGTTTAAAAAACAAAATGGTTGTAGCAAACAAAATGACTGTAAGAATAATGGCGAGGAGTATTTGTACCCTTCGAGGAAAGTTCAGCCGTCTCAAAACTTGGAACGTTGTCCTCCCTCGTTCCGTGGCTGGGGTCCGGCTGGCGTCGGTCGTGATGGCATCTAACGTCCACGGCATCTTGGAAACTACAATGCGTCAGGAAAAGAGCAATCCACATTCCTAAGTCTTCGAGTACCGAGGTCATTTGAATTAATAGAATAATACTACCAGTACGGGACTGGTAGAGGGTGGCCGTAGGGTTACCCCTCGGCTCCTCGGAGATGCAGGGTACATCACCTTAGTGGCCCACATGAGACCGCTTGGACTCGCCGTCCCGGCGGCTCATTGGGTATGGATAAGCATGGCCTGAGGTTTAAGAATTGAAAGCTGAGATCGAGATGCGCTAGGATGCATTTGGTATGTGGATGTACCAGAGGAGATCTCGTATTCACTTCAATTAGGAGGCGCAGACTCCAGCCCGTCTTGGCATAAGTGGGTAATTATCTTAAAGGGGCAAAAATAACCTGAAAGAAATTAGACCAGATAAGAAATAAAAGTTTGGCTGTTAGAAAGGATGTGCCTGATTGTTAAGATTAACGATTAAAAAAACGAGAGCCTCGTTCATGTAAAACGTGTAAATGAACGTTATTAACGTGCACTCGTCTAAAGTCATTGCCAATGTGCCTGGCAGATTTCTCTGAAATCCACCGTGACCTACACACCATGGAGCACTGAGGATGGGTCGGTGCTAGGCAGCAAGAATACAAGAGCAAAACCACGTGTTGCCCCGACTCCTCATTTGACGAAAATAGACCGCGTTTGAGCCGAATCACTCCACCGGCGTACCGAGGGACAGCATAACGGCGCAAAAGAACCCCTAATGCGGGAAATTAGGTAGAAGAGAAAAGCACATTAGGAACCAAAGTGGATCTCTTTACGGCGCCTTGGACTACGCATGAACACAGCCACGTCTACTTCGGCATGTTCCGTCACTAACTTGACCTTTTTGAGAGCATTCAATCCTCTCCTCGGTGCTCACATCGAAATCTCTTTGCTTCTTCTGGCGCATAGTGAGTTCCAATGCGCGATGAAATTGAGCCTCGGGCTCCTCGTAGTCACTGGGCAGCTTGCAGCAGTCTGACCCTGGTGAGTATTGTTCCTTCCCGCAAGTTGCAAGACCTAACCTCTACGGAAGCTTGCCGTTCAGAACGCTTTGTCGCTTGTCGTGCGTCTCTGACCTGCTTAAGCCCTTAACCGGCCACTGATAGAAAGTCCTGCCAGTTACTACACAAAATCCAACAGCCCGGCCTTGATGATGGGCACCGATATGAGCCACTGACAGCGGTCATACTTTCCGAGACCTCGAAACTTGTTGTTTGTGTTGTTGTGCTGGGGTTTGACACGGCATCGCAGCCGGCAAGGAGAGACCGGATACAATTGTTTGCAGACAATATTCGAGATGGCCACCTGAAAGCCGCCGCCCCAGCCGTGTTATACACCTTCGCAGCCGTACTACAAAGCGCGGGGGCCCGCCATCTCGATGGCCTGCTTTTTGTTGTTCTCTCCCAACTGAAGCTTATCCTAACGCCCATATTCTCTGTGTTTATCCTCCGACGGTCGTTAACTCTGTTGCAATGGCTGTGTCTTTTCAACATGGCAGCAGGAATAGTTCTCATCCAAACCGCATCATCCCCTTCCACGAAATTTGACAAGTATAGTCAAGATGCGAGGATAGGGACCGTTGCAATGTTGGTATCTGGCACTTGCGTTGCACTCGCTGGCATTTTGATGGAAACAATGCTCAAGGCTCCCAACAGGTTCATTGTCCTTAATGCCCAGCTTGCAGCTTACGCGTGTCTCTGCGCGATCCTGAGTCTCTTAATGCGTCTCGCCACGATATCCACAACACCTGCCGGCAATGCAGCTTCTTCTTTTTTTCATGGATACCACGCTCTTGTCTGGGCTTTTGTCTTCCTTCAGGCAGTAGGCGGATTTATAGTGGCATGGTCCGTTCGAGCCAGCAGTTCCGTGGCGAAAAACTATGCTCAGGCTATTGGATTCATGGTCGCGTCCATAGGACCGTCATTACTATCACCACATGTGTTCTCACTTAGGGTCAGTCAATATTTCTGTCTACAATCTATGGCTACTAACGCGTTCACTATTCAGACTTTGACGGGAGTTGGGTTTATGATTGCTGGCGTGCTTGGCTCTTTTGGGGGATTCCCGGAAAAGCACCGAGGTGAAGGCTGATTTTGAAACATACAAAGATCCAGAAATTGCAACGCCTCAAACAGAAAAGGGGTCGTATCGCAAGACATGAGATGACAACCTTATATCAGTTGGGAAAACCAATCAAAACCACATTTTCGGAGGCTATATCACTGAGTTCATTCGGCATAACATGTTATTCCAAATTATTCAGTGTCCCCATTCGATAACAAAGATGACAACAAGAACAACGACAATGACCATGACAACGACGACAACGATAATAACAATCACAATCAGAACAACAATGATATTAATACACCCCGTAAAGCGAGTTAACTACCAGATAGAAACATCGGTTACCGCATAAAAGAATGGTTCCGATCCTGAGTTTCACTGTCTTGTCTGCGCTAGCACTTTACCTATCTTTCAATCTGGTACCCGCTGGTTATTGCCTATAAAACACTCCAGTGGCTGTCCTAGTATGTCAAGACGGATAATCCGCCGTGAGTAAGCCACAAAGCGCTGAGCCTAAAGTGCACACACAGTTGTGGGGTTGGGGTAGAGAGGGCAGATGGGCCTGGCTGTGCCACTAACCTGGCAAACGACTGCTTTTGACTCTTGGCAGGTAAAGCTGAGACCAGCGTGCCACCCATTTGTGGGGTTGCGGGAGTCTTGATGATTGACTAGCACAGGCGGGCGGGAGGTCAAAAATGGAAGAGAAGAAAATGTCTTTGACTGGCAAACAGTCCACGTGTGAAATTGTGCGCCCATAGGGACTTTCAAGTGAAGGGTAGACGCTCCCACCGGCCTTCGGCTCAGTAGTTGATGTCTCATCTAAAGGTAGCAGGGGTACTCACTATTGACCTTTATTAATTATATGTGCTATGACATCGTGGGAATGGTGAACAGTTGTAAGTCTGTCCATAGGGTAATGCTTATTCCATTTCATGTGGATATCGAAGTAAGAGGCATACAGGGACAAAGCCCACGCTTGAACCAACTCCACGTTCAACCACCTAAAAATCTAGATGCGCAGTTTAGCCTAGGGAACGAAAAGCGCGTATTTTGAAGTACGATTTCCTAAAATATTTCGTTGGCATCGCAATCCTACCATATTCAAACTTGGCAAGCATATTTTCAGTCTCGTAATTCCATCTATCAAATTCTGTGAGTCCAATGACATGGCCATTTGCGTCATTGCGATGCATGTCGGGCACAGTGCCTAGACGAACGACCAAGGTCGATGTGTGATATAAACTAGCAATCCGCTCACCTAACAACGTCCGAATAGCCAGGAAAGACCTTGTGCTTGTCATTTCCTGCGCGACCCGGGTGTCTTCTCGTCGCAGAAGGGTCCCGAGCTGGCCGCTCCGCTAAGAAAGCCCCCAACAGCGAGGTATTGCTGCCCACAACTTATCAACTGCAGGATTTTCATATAAACATCTATATGACAGACGCCTAGATACCATTATCTCCCAGCGAATACGTATGGCATTGCCGAGAGTGTACACGGCAGGGCCTAGCATCGTTATACTAACAAGCCAAAACAAAAGCAGCTCAAAAATAACCAAACGCACAAATTCAGGCTTATTCTCACTTCATGAGGCCTCTGTCTTCGTGGTAGCAAACCTCCATGCTGGTATTCTGCGATCAAACAGCTCGTCAAGCTCAGCAAAGGATCGGCCCTTGGTTTCCGGGACTAGAAACCAAACTATAACATAAACAAATGTGCCTGTCCCAACCCAAAAAAAGACTGTTGACATCTTAGTTCAACGCCAGTATCACTTGACTTCACTTGGCACTAACCTGTTATCATAATATAGCCCACAATTACTGTCCCGTAATTGTGGTTCCACTTTTGCGACACCTGTGTTGCTCATTCCCAGAGGCGGGCTATTCAACATAATTAGAGCAATATAAACATAAACTGTCGCCATTACTTGAATTCCTATTAACTTCCCTCTCGCCTAATTTTTCTTAGCACCCGCTATTAGTGAAATAGGTAATATACTACTAAGATCCTTAATAGTTAAAAAGTCTTTACTTTTCCCTCCCGGAGCCCTCCTACGATAACCTTATAGTCTCTGGTGAGTACCGGATTATAGTTGGCCCCCCCGGCTGGTCCTAATCGGGGCTCTAGATTACCTCCGGAGTTAACCCTTACCTTAAGGGCTAAGCGCCGCTGCGATACTAAGGCCCAGCTATTCCGGCCTAGCCTTGGGGGAAGCCAGCCCAATACTCCTGATACAGCCCCCTCTATGGCAAAGGGGCCCTTAAACATAAGTGGGGTGGCCACTAGATCTATCCTAGCCGCCTTCGATGAACAAGCCAGACGCTATAAGGACTGAAAGGATGTCTTTTTAATTATCACCCAGTCTATTAATAATGTGGTCTCTAGCTTTAAGGGGCTAAAAAAGTAGGTCGCAAAGGAGGCGATAATTTATATGATTTAAGTTTTAAAAAAGTTGATGAATAATAAAGTTGCTTTAATTTCAAACCGGAATTGGGTTACCGTTGTAGTATTAGCCCTAACCCTAGCCCTAATCTTAACCCTGGCCTCTGCCCCGGCTTAGAACTAAGCCCTTACTTACCCATAAGCTTAAACTTAGCTAAAAGACCTCTGGGGTTTTGTTTATATCCCCGAGGAAAGCCTAGATGCCGCCCGGAAGAACGCCCCTTTTACTCTGCGTGATATAGTCTACTAGGCCCTTGGCCTATAATTAGGAGATATTTTACACATTTATTCTATATCGACTAAATATTCCTTAAAGCCCCAAAATAAATAAATCCAATAAAGCTTTTTTGGAAATAAATAAAAGTGTTGGATTCACTTCACTAGGCCTATTATGGAAGGTGGGCAAATAACGATATATTCGTCGTATCTGCTCTGTTGTTGTTGAAGGAAGGAATCTGGCCTACGGCAGCGATCTGACGCTGCCGATCTAAAACCGATTCCTGCCTTCTAATTGGCTCGCTAATCGGGCCAATAGGCGATAAGCGGCAACAGGTGGCGCTAGTCCAGCGTGGATATTCCGACACTAGCAACTATCTCTTTTGCCGCAAATCGTCCCTTTTTCAAATAACAAGTGAAAATTGAGCACTATTCGGCGCGGGCACCAAATCGCTTGAAAACGCAATAAAAACCAATAAAAGAAACAAGTGTATAAAGCGGTTGGAAGCGGTAAAAGTGCCGTTTTCGGTCGTACCGCCTTTAGTAAAAATGAGCGTATCCCGTAACCAGCTATGAGCAAAGTCCAGTTCGCCGTCGCTGGTGATGGTAACGGTATTCCTCCCATATCCCCTAATCTCTTTTATATTCCTCCTCTTACTTAGCGCCATAGGCGCTCCTTAGGGTCTCGTAACCCATCCCTCTATTCTAATCTTCGCTTTTATCTCCTCGATAAACCTCGTAAGGGCTTAGTTTAGTGTAGCCTTTCTTAGGCCATCGGTAGGGTTATCGTCTCCGTGGATCCATCGGATCTCATATAATTCTCATCTCTTATAAGACTACCTTAATACTATAATATTTATTATTAGGTATTTCTTTTTTATAATTCCAAACTTAATAAGATATTTATAAAATAAGTATAAGTTAGTACACATAATAGTTAGGATTATAGGTATTTAGAGCTTATTAGTTATAATTTTTAGGGTTATAAAAAGGGTGTAAACCATATTAATACCGGTGACCATCCCATATATCTCGGATATAAGGACGCTCCTCGTAACTCTCTTAAACTTTATTAAAGAATAGTAGATAATATTTCCTTTTACTATAAATTCCTTTTCTCCTCTAATCTCATTTACGAGGAGGATCACGAATCCGAGCTAGGACATCAGGTCACTATTATTAGTAAAGGAGCTATTAATAAAAACGAAGAGCTTAGTGGTAATTAGATCGAGGGGCACATAAATGAGGCCTCGGTCTAGGTGCTCCATTTGCTATAGCAAGCGTCGATTCAGAGCCTTGATCTGCTCTAGTATTACTTCTCAGTACTAGGCTACTACGGATAAATCGAATATTACCTCGGGTTAACACTTGAAGGCGGCGTACACACCTTTAGCGCACTACTAAACGTACTACTCCTTCACAATAGCGGATTTAGCATCAACCAGGCGTATCTTCACTCCCTAGCCCTTTAAGCGTAAGAAGATAGCTTTTCCATTAGTTAAGACGATCCCTCCGTTGAATATAAGTAATATCTCAGTGGAAAAATATTATTTCTCCTTCACTAAGAATATCACTTTCTAAAGTTCCTCGTCTTCCTATTAAACGAAGATCTCGTCGCTCAGGCCGATAATATCATCAGTCTACATACCAATCATCATAAAATTCTCGTTTTTATTATCTTATAATAATAAACAAGGGTTATACATAAAAGTCCTTATCTAAAACTTCTCTTTGTGGTACTTATTGTATATCGTATACTAGTGGGTTCCAACTTCTACGATACCGTATAATAGTTATACGATGGTTATAATAATTTTAGGGGAGTAATTTTATTTAATCTGGTCTAAAAGTCTCACAAGAATCGTCCTTTCGAGCTTTATTGTGGACTAGGTGTATAATTAGGTAATATCTCTTATCCATAGTAAATAACCCTCCTTCTGGATAAGAGACGGAGCGACGGCGAGAATTAGTCTCTGATTAGTGCTCTGAATAATCAGAGACTACGTAAGGATAACCTCCTTATTATCGTCTACATATCCCTAAATAACAAATCTAAACTTCTCGTAGGGCATCTTTGTTTTACCCTTTACTTTATTAACAATCCTTAAATAAAATATACATATCCCTCTATGTTTTTCTTTATTATACTAAGTAAATTCAAAGACTCCTCGTTCAATCAGGGCATCGATCTCCTTCTTAGTGGACTCCTTAAATGGGGGTCCTAGGGCTTTGATTATACCCTTTTTGCATAGCTTAAGTGCAAGGGCGTGATCTACCTCTTCCTTAGCGCTTATAAACGCGGCTATTATTATGGCCTCGCTTTTAACGTCGTCAAAGGCGTCAACTTCTACTAGGAGGTTAATCTAAGCGTTCTTCCATAATCTACTTCTCGGGTATTAAAATAGTAGTACTAGCTCTTCCTCCGGGGGTAGTATATCCATTTAAATAATAATCTCATCTTAGATTTCCTTTTCCTCATTAAGGACGTCTTCTTCGTCGTCTCTCAGTATCTCTAGGACCGTATTCTCATCATCATTTTCCAAGAAGGGTTTAACAATAATAAACCTAAAACTTTTTAATCCAAAGGGTAATTAAACAACGTAGTCTTCGCCTTTATTAACGAGGAGTATATATAAGCCTATCTAGCCCCTTCTCTCACACTAAACAATAACTTTCAACTATAATAATAGATCTCACATAGGGGCCGTATTTAGGCCATTTCTCATCACAAGAGCATCAACTATCACGTATTCTATATAAATCTCTTATAACTTCACCATAACTTTCCACATAACTTCTACGCATTACTATATCTCTAATAATAATAGTAAATCTATATTTATACGTAGGTATACTCCGAAGATGAATAGGGTTAGAACAAAACCATCTAAGCCAACCGTATCATTAATTACTTTAATTACACTCTACAAAGTAATCTTCGGCGGCGTAGAAGGGGATTCTTAGCGGATAATATTATATACTCGTTATAGGAGTATATAGTATCGCTCTACTTTCCCGATGTTGTTATGGGTTTTAACGAGCACCTCTTTAACTTCGATTACCATAAATCTCACTGAATTCCTGAATTCCTCAGAACTGAAGTTTCTACTAGTGTCCATAACAATCTAATCAGGGGGTCCAAGGTAAATATCAATCCAGCATTCGTATAGTATCTCCTAGGTGTACTTTACGCTAACATTTTCCAGAAACCTAATTATATTAAAAGAAGTGGTCGTATTAATAACGTAAATCATAGGTTTATTCCCTTTTAAATAAAAAATATTAGCAATAACCTTATAATTAAAGTTAACGTTATCTCTAAGGGTGAATTTAAATCTCCCTAAAGCTCATCCATTTATTTAACACTAATAGCAGTGCTTTATAAACTTCTAGATCACTTTGAACATCACGTTGTTACCAGCTCTCTCTAGGATTGTATAAAACTTTTGTACTAATGGGTAACTAAAACAACGGTGGATTCTGCGTAATTCCGTATTTATAAGGTAATTCTACACAAAACTCTGTTCTAAAAAGTATATTAGCATCCACGGATACCCCCATTTACATATAATAGGGACCTTTACATCTCCCTACTAGAGGAAGTTGTGGATATTATTAAAATAGATCCCTAAATTATTTATATCTCTTAGATAAAATAAGAATAGTGTATTAGTGTTTATAACGTAGAAGGGTAGTTGTCCGAAGGGTGAATTCACATGGGTTAGTCCCATGGAGGGTATTAGAGGGTTATCTCCGAAGGTAATGCTCGTTTAGCCTACTTTGGAGGTGTTAAGTTTCACAATAATATCAATCTTTTATAGAACAAGGAATTAAGGGTATCCAACCATAGAAACACCGGCTACTCCTATATTAGGTATAATACCGTAAAAGATTATCATTATATAATATTTATCACTAATAAATACCTCGTAGGCCGGTAACTTTATAGGTATACCATAGATATCCTTCCCCGTAATAGCGTAATAGGCGGCTTAGTTATTCAGGGTTTAAGTAAGGTCTTCGCTAACTAGAATAGTGGTATAACCGAAAAACGAGACGTAAAATTCGCTATTATACTCGTTTTCCTCGTTAAGGGCAATGCTAATAAGGTATTAGCTCAGATCTTCCTTATTCCTAGTATCCTCATCGTCGAGTACTTTATCTCCTTTATATTTAGCGAGGAAGCGGTTATATACTTTAGGAGAGGTATTAGAGATATCCTTATTTAATTTAAAACATTTATACACTTTACTTCTCTCCTCTACAAAGTACTTTATAAACCAACACCCTTCCCTACCATAAACATAGCACTTCTTACTACGGTAAGGGTATCCTCGTTATTATTAGCGACCTCTATAATAATTATTTTACCCTTTTCCGTTATAGTATTGGTTAATCCAGAACTACTCATTTAACTCTATTTTTAATATAAAATATTAATAATAGGTATCTCTTCTTCTTTCCTCTAAATCAAAGCTTATCCTTACCGTATTATAAAACTCCTTTACTATATTTACTCCGGTTAGGTTAATAGAGTAGTACTCTTTTACGGAGATAATAACTCCGATCAACTTATCCTTTAGGACCTGGTTTCCCTAGTAATATAATATAAGAACTTACTAGAGATTTGTTAGGTCATTAAAGAGGGTCTCTAAAGCCTCAACCTTCGTCTTCTCAGGGTTCTTCTAAATAACCTTATTAAGATTTACTCTATTTTAATTAATAATATAGGCTTAGCAGCGTTGATCTTCTTCAAAGTGGCACTATAACTTATTAACTACCTCCTCTATTAACCGAATAATTAGTGTACTACTAATATGGCCATAGTAGAACTAAGAAGCTCTCTCTTTTAGTATTATAGGGAGTAGGCTAACCGTTGCGTAACGGTCAACTCCGATTTTTCTATAGGCTTTAAGGAAGATACGGAATTTAGTATTAAGGACGTCGAATTTCTCACCATTATACCTTATATTATTAATATATACCTTAATGAGTATACTTTGCTACTAAGGGGTCGCTATTTCACTAATCTCGTTTATAGTACAGCGTTCTTCTTGATCCGATAGCCCCTGGGTAAATACGGGTTATCTAAGCGGTTATAGCCGATTCTGAGGGTACAGCCCAGTGTAGGCTTAGCTTATTCCCACTCTCTCTAAGGGTAGCGGTGCTCGCAGGGAGTTCTTCTATACTACGATTTTTTTTAAACGGGATTTAAACAATAATAATACCCATTTCCTCGTTAATTCCTTATAGAGGACTAGGTCCTCTATAAACTTCCTAAAAAACGGGTTTTTAAAACTGATTTCGTTAACTTCTTCCTAGGTCTAGTAGTATAAAACTAGGGTCTCCTTAAGGTTAAAGAGTTCAATTAGGATCTGCGAAGGGCTGGTCCTAGGCCTTGTCTCAACCGAAAGGTAGCCAAATACTGTTTATTTCAAGCTGAAGAGGAAAAGGGTAAACTACGATATAGCGCGAAATCTCTGCTTCTTAGGGGGTGGGCGCTAGTGGGGCACCGGTGGGGCACCAGTGCGAGCACGGGCATAGCCCGGGCATAACCACCGGGTTCGGCCCGTGACACTACCCCCCTCCTCCCCCCGCGCAGCCTCTAGTTCCTGGCTAGCCTCCTGGGGGGGCACCTGCGCATACGCCGTGTCCCGTTGTTCTCCAATATCGGCCCATAGCGCTCCTCGTAATAGTCCAGCGCCTCCGTTTCCTTTATAGCACCGGCTGGCTCCTACGTGGGGTTAATATAGCCCTCCCACTTCACCAGGGCTTCACATCTTCTCCCTCTACCCACCATTTTCCATTTAGTAGTGTAAATCTCTTTTACCTACTACTCATCCTCACTATTTACTTCCCTGGGTAACCACTTATACTAAAATCGTAGTACTCTTATATAACCCTTGTCCATAGTAGGCTCGAAGGGTCGTCATTATCTCTTCCTCTGGGAACCCATACTTCGTCCCGGAACATCAACCTCTACTACTTATTAATTGCACATTCCGCGATCTAGCCCTTTAACTATAACTCTGGTGCTCATCGGAGCCTTCTTGCATAAGGGTACCGCCTAAGGTAAACCCTGAACAATCTATCTCCACTATTATCTTTCCTTTAGGGTTAAAACGGCGAAGCACCGGCTCTATACTAAATAACCACTTAAGCTCCTAGAATCCTTCTTCTTAATTAGGTCCCCAGTGGAACATAGCTGACTTTTTCGTAAACCTCGTAAGGGGCTTAATAATAAGGGTATAGTTGGGTATAAAAATATAATAATAATTCGTAAACCTAAGGAAACTTCTAACCCCCTTTACAATCTTCATAATCTTAACTAAAAAAGTACACTTCTTAGGGTTTAGTTGTAGTCCGGCCTCTGTTAGGTGCCGGAGGACCACCCATACCTTCTCTTTATACTTCTTTTTTAACTTAGATGTATAAATTAGGATATTATCTAAATAGGTGGTGATGAAGTTATCTAAGAAGTCTTAGAGAGTTATACTAATATACCATTGGAACATAGCTGGGGCCCTGGTGAGTCCAAAGGGGCAAACCAACTACTCAAAGAGTCCATATCTTACACGAAACACTGTCTTCTCGACGTCTTCTTCTGCGATCCGAATTTTATGGAACGTAGCTACGACGTTAAGCTTCGTATACCACTGCACAGTGGTTACCCGTCGGAGGGTCTCTGATATAAGTGGTAGTGGATAACGGTCCTTCTTTGTGATGCTATTAAGGGCTCGGTAATCAACGTAGAACCGAATTCCCCCACCAGGCTTCTTAATAAACAACACTGGGGTACCCACTAGCAAGCTGCTGGTTCGAATAAACCCTTTATCTAGTAGGTCCTCTAGTGTCTTTTTTAGGACTAAGAGTTCCTTATAGGACATCCCATATAAGGGTCCCCATAGAAGTGTAAGCTCCCGGCCGTGAGTGTCCTTAATAAGGGGGATCTTATAGTTAACCCCTGGCCTCCTAGGGGGCACCAAGTACACCTTCTCTAGGTTAAATAAGTCTCTAAGCTCCTTATAGACCTAGCCTGGGATGAGTTCCTTTATATCCATAAACTTCTTTTCTTTTAGTGCGTCCTCGATGTCCCTCAAGCTCACAGTTATAGCCTGGGCCTTTGGTGCCCTCTAGCGCTTCACTCGTCGATATACAACTATAAACGCAGGGGCTGTTAGTAATCGGGCTATGCGAATCTCTTTTATAATAGTTAGTTTTTCCTAATTAGAAAGGTATACGTTTACTCCTCCCTTACCATGGTACGCCTACTGGGTAGCGGCGTCACACATTACACGGTTCACTTCCATCCATGGCTTCCCTAGGCATATGGGGGGGTCTAGGCCCTTTACTACGTATACATAAACTTTCTAAGTATAGCCACTTAATTCCAAATCCAGGACAGCCACACCCTGGGCATCACCAGGTGATAGCCCGTTTTATGTATACCCTCACAGGGCATGCTTTTTCCGATCCACTAGTAATAGTCGGAGGCGTCTAAAGAGAGACTGATCCACTATTGCGTAGACGTTATAGCTAGTATCGATGAGGGTGTATATCAAGTGTCCTTTGTTAATCCTTACCTAAATAGTAGCTGACCCTTAGCTCCTCTACTACTACTCTTCTTAGTGGGACTCCCATCCTTTGGCTTCCTCCTTTGTTAGCTTTAGTACCCGACTTTGTACTAGAGTTACTCTTTTCCCGAGTTGTCCTCATTAGAGGAGGTATTAGTGGCCTTTCGGTCCTCTTCTTCTAACCCGGGATCCTTCTACTTCTTTATTACCTTAGTATGGGCGACCTTCGCTTACCTAGGAACCTTTTTCCGGTAATTCCTAGTAATATGGCCTTCTTCGCCATAGTGAAAACACTTATGGCGGTCCACTGGTAGGTTACCCGAGGAGCGGCGGTAGTAATGGTCCTTTTCTTCCCTTTGAGTTGATAAGGCGCAGGTAGCGCTAGTCATCTGAACATCTCCATTGCGATCCTTCTGTGGAGGGGCTGGGGTTAGGGACCAGCGACGCTCCTGTTTAGTAGTAATGGGTACTATACGCTCCAGCTTCCAGGCGACGTCCTATACCCTAATAAGCTACTAAGTATACTCCCCTAGTAGGGAAATAGTAACTAGGTGCTCCTTTAGGTGGGAAGTAAGGGTATTTTTTAATATAATAATCTTAACGGTATCGGATTACGCACCACCTCCTACGTTTATTATTATTCGTTCAAACTTCGGTAGGAAAATAGCCAGCTTCTCGTTATTTTTTTAACGGAGGGTCTATAGCTGGGCTACGGCTTGGGATTAGGTGTTCAGGTCTCGGTAGGTCTTATCGAGGTAGGACATGAAATCTTCGGGGTTATGTTAACCTCTAGGCCCCCCGGCTACATAGAACATAGTAACCACTTATTGGGGACTAATATCTAAATAAGAGTTAATTAAGTACTATAGTTCCTAGTTAATAAAGTAGAACACTCTATCCATAGCGATCTTATCCCTCATCTACTGCGCCCAAGAAGGGTAGTCCTTCCACTTCCCCGAGAACTTTAAGGGTATTAGTAGCGGTTTACGGCGCATCAGTATCTCTATTACGAGGTAACGGCTACCCACTAGCGGGGCTTCGGTACCTACATCTTCCATAAGGGTCGGTATCGTCGCCCCTAAACCTCGGCTTTACTCTAGCTCATTAGAGAGCTCAGTAATCCTCGCCTATAAGGGCCCAAGGGCCTCGTTTAAGGTTAACTATAGTTGGGCCTACAGTTCATCAGCTATTATGCTAACTAATATCCTCTTCTTAACCGGTGGGGAGCCGCACTCTACCCAGCATCCAACGTTCATCGATCTATCGTCAAGGAACCACGCTCAACCTAGGATTCCACTTCGTAACCAGTAAAAAGCCGCGCTCAACTTAACGGTATCTTATATAATAAATAAAACTGAGCTTGAAATATACGAAGAGCTAGTCCTAGGCCTTATCTCAACCAAAAAGTAGCCAAATACTATTTATTTCAAACTAAAAAGGAAAAGGGTAAACTACGATATAGCGCAAAATCTCTGCTTCTTAGGGGGTGGGCACTAGTGGGGCACCGGTGGGGCACCAGTGCAAGCACGGGCATAGCCCGGGCATAACCACCGGGTTCGGCCCGTGACAGGATCCTCTACTTTTTTATAAGAATAAATATATTATAGTAAAGTAGGAAGTTGTATAATCTTTTCACCACTTAGATCTCGAAGATATCGAATATAATTTAAGTCTAATCTTCGAAATCTAACTTAAATTCTACTTCTAGGTTATAGCCAATAATACCTTCCACAGTCCATATCTCAATAAGGAATACTACTACTATTACTACTAATTTAGGGTTAAACTTAAGAGTTACCTCTTTTAGCCTATACCTAACGCATAATCCCTATTTATAAAGGTTAACCTCCCTTTTATATTTTATTAGTAGTAGGACCAAGGAGCCGTTCACTATTCAACTCTAAATACTAATAGGGGCTAATACTCTTACCATCTCTTCTTATAAAAGGTCCTAAATATCCTAGACCTCCTCTAGAGTCGGATTCACCATAATTAGGTCATTTCCCAATATCTTAGTATATATTCCAATATACAATAATAAAACTAACAACATCTCAAACACAGGGCGTTTTCTTCTAAACCACAACTTCGAGGGCGTATACCGTTTATTAAACGAATTACTACTTAGTGTCTATGGAATACCACTTCTAATAAGTAGTATAGGAAAGGAGTCTTCCTTCCTTTAACGTCATCTCTAATCGTATATCCACGTTTAGGTCATCTCTAGGGGCAGGGATAACAACAGTAAAATCGGGGTTCTCATTAAATTCAGCCCTTCAAGCATTAAATATTATATCCTTAGCAGGTCACTCCAGTCTTAGTATCTATTACCAGCTCTCTTTTATGGACATAATCGGAAAGTAGGGTTATCGTCTCTAATATCGTATTCACTAAGTATTCAGGGTCACTACTCTAAAAGCAGGAGTAAGGGGCAACAACGACGACGGTAAAGTCGGGGTTCTCGTGAAGGTCAACCTTTCAAGCACTAATTCCAAGGTGTTTCCGTAATTACTAAGTAACGGAGTAGCGTCTAAAAAAGAAGGGGGTATTAATTATAATAAATAGCTTCTTATTAAAAACAAAAGTTAACAATAAAAACATAAGGGCATTTTATATCACTACTAATCGCAAGATCTTCATTGTAAAGCGTATATAATAAACATAGAGGCCGTATTCCGTTACATTAAACAAAACTTATCACTCTAGTAACTTTGTATAAACTCCTAGGAAGCTCCTACGGTATCTTATCGTTAATTATATCACTAACCAAAGATATCGCAAATTCTTCTTATAATATAAATATTATAAAATCCATTGGACGGGCTATTCCATCCCGGGACTTCATAATATTACCTTTTCTAATAAAAAGTTCACCTTACTAATCTACGGAAATAGTATTCAACCACTAATCAGTATTGGATTCACTTCACTAAGCCTATTATAGAAGGTAGGCAAATAACAATATATTCGTCGTATCTACTCTATTGTTATTGAAGGAAGGAATCTGGTCTACGGCAGCGATCTGACGCTGCCGATCTAAAGCCAATTCCTGCCTTCTGATTGGCTCGCTAATCGGGCCAATAGGCCATAGGCGGCAACAGGTGGCGCCAGTCCGGCGTGGATATTCCGACAAAAAGTTAATAAATTATTTAGGGGTTTTTAAAATAGAAACCCTTATAAAATAGTTTATATACACTGTCCTATGTTGCTTATCTAAGTTTTAAAGCTTAGATGGGGAAAGTATTAATATATTAACCCTGATTAGGGAGGAGGTTATCGCTTAGACTGGCCGTGAGCTAGTCCTAGCCCGGTAATCCCACCTCGGTCCAAACCCTATTATAAACAAAGTTACTTAGGTTATCTTCTTTACGGCTAAGGTACTACCCTTCAAACTATTCAACTAGAGCAGCAAAGCCCAACTTATCCGGAAAAAGAGGACCCTACTAAGGTATAACCCTAGTTACTAGGGATACCATATAAACCAGTACTATAACCAGTGGCCACTTTATAACAACTACGGTAAACCTTTAAACTCCCACGAGACCGAGCCTTATATAACTAAGCTGAAGTGTACTAACTTCTTGGGGCCCTTCCAGGCTGGCCATATAGATTATATAGTTAGGCCCCTAATAGTTAATGGTTATCCTATTCTCCTATGAAAGGAACGTGGACGGATTCGGAAGGTCGGGTAAAAGGCCTCCGAGGCTTGCGATAGTATTAACTAGTGCGAAGGGCCAGGCCTAGGTGTTTTCGAACTTAGGGTGCTCTATTCTGTTTACTTCAAGCTAAGGAGCGGAAGAGAGGAAGTTCCTCGCAAGTGGGGCGGTGTAGGAATCTATACTGCTGGAGAACAAAGGGGACCTCTGGTGGGGCGCCGGAGGTCACCAGAGGCTCCTTTAACTAGAGGCCCCTTTAACCGGAGAGCTCTTTTGTTAGATACTGGTTAACACCTTAAGTAAAGCTTAGGTTATCGTGGGTATTAGCCCGTAATAAATACCCCCTCCTTTCTCCCTCCCCTCCCCCACCGGTATTTTATTAGTGTACCGGCGGCTATTAATTTACTACTCTCCGATGTTTTTTCGGGGTATATACTAGGTCCTTATCCGTTATATTAATTTCTTTATACCGTTGTTTATACTTATCTAAAACTTTTATTTCCGATACTATTTTTATAAGTTTCTAAGTTAGTTTTATATAGCCTTATTATTTAATTAGGGCTTAGTGATAGTGCTCTTTACTCACTTATTACCACCTTACTGTTAATATATTTTCTATAAGTTATTTAGGATCTCTATTCATATTATAAATTGGGGGTAGTTGTTTATTAGTCGTTTTTTACCCTAATAACGGGTTACTAGTTGCTCTACGGAAAAGGTCCACGTAGAAGTGTAAATGGATACTAGTTAGTATATTCAGCTCTACTACGTAAACTAAGATCACCTATATAACTTCATACTTATAGTAAAGCTACGCTAACTTTTTACTTAGCCTTAGGGATGAGTAGTTGGCGATGTTTAGCTATACTTTATCTCTGACCTTGTACTACTTAACTAGTCTCCTAATGCAGTTCATAGAATCTTCACTTCACTACTAAGTAACTACTATTACTACTTGAACGAACTCTGTAGTGTCCTTCATCCTTTGGACTAACTGCTTCGCTGTTTCCTCTTAATTCGTTTCTAATTAACTATCTTCTTCTATTACTAATAAGAGGTTAATATAGTATTTATACTCTATAAAAAATAGGTATATCGTCGTAGTAGTACTTATTCGGTTCCTAAGGGCTAGTTGTACACTAAGCAATAGTTCCCCCTAATTGTTTTAGGTGTATATTATATATGCGCAGAGAATTGCTTAGATCTCCTAGTTAAGGTGTTCCGTCCCTTTATTTGTTTACGGGTAATAAGTAGTGCTTAGTAGCTGTTTTATATTAGTTGACTTATAGAATTCCTTTTAAAATCAACTTATCTAATTCGATCCTCGGTTACTAATTATTATTTATAGTAATCCGTGGAACTTATAGTAATAAGAGAGGAACCGCTGAGTACAAGCTTCAGCGTCCATAGTCTCCATCTCTTTTAACATAGGGTTCTTCGATAACCTGTCCATAATAACCCATAAATATCAGGCCTTTTTCCTTTTTATTAAAGGAAGGTTAGTGATGAAATCCATTAATAAGTTATAATAGATGCGGGTAAGCACCGGTAAGGGTTTAAGGAACCCTTTTTTAACTTACCTCCAGATGTGTATCCCTTTATAAGTATCGTAGTTTTATATAAACCTCCAGACTATCTGGGACTGGCCTAGCCAGAAAAACTATTTACTTATTATTATTAACATGCTATTCTGTCCTAGGTGGCCACTAGTGTATAAGTTGTGATACTTTTATATAATCTTAGTTTATAATTCGTTTAGGTGGTTGTTATTGTATCCCCCCACCCCCGGTACCCATAATCGATCTCTCCATATTAATCTTCCCAGCTTATCGAGTTCGTATTCAGCGATTTGAACCTTTAGTTTAAGTTTTAATAGGAAACTTCTCCTCCTTTTTTTTACTATTAGATAAGTAGCTCGGTATACTCCATCAGCTTTTATAGTTCTATCCCAAAGGGCTTATAGTGTAGGGTCAATATTAAAAATAACAGCTGTCACGGGCCGAACCCGGTGGTTATGCCCGGGCTATGCCCGTGCTCGCACTGGTGCCCCACCGGTGCCCCACTAACGCCCACCCACTAGGAAGCAGAGATTTCGCGCCATATCGTAGTTTACCCTTTTCCTCTTCAACTTAAAATAAATAGTATTTAACTACTTTTCAGTTAAGATAAGGCCTAGGACTAGCCCTTCGTATATTTCAAACTTAGTTTTATTTATTATATAAAATACTACTAAGTTAAGCCCGGCTCTTTATTGGTTATAAAATGGAATCCCAAGTTAAGTATAGCTCTCTAATAATAAATTGATGAATATTAGATATTAGGTAAAGTGTAATTCCCCACTAGTTAAGAAGAGGATACTAGCTAGTATAATAGCTAATAAAATATAGGCCCAATTATAGTTAATCTTAAACGAGGCCCTTAGGCCCCTATAAGCGAGGATTACTGAGTTTTCTAATAAGTTAAAGTGAAGCCGAGGTTTAGGGGCGACGTTACCGACCCCTATGGAAAATGTAGGTACCAAAGTTCCACTAATGGGTAACCACCACCTCGTAATAGAAATACCAATGCACCGTAAACCACTACTAACACCCTTAAAGTTCTCGGGGAAGTGGAAGGATTACCCTTTTGGGTATAGTAGATGAGGGATAAAATCACTATGGATAAAGTGTTTTACCCTATTAACTAGGAATTATAATACTTAATTAACTTTTATTTAAACACTAATCCCTAGTAGGTGGTTACTACGTTCTACGTAGCCGGGGGGCCTAGAGGTTAACGTAACCCCGAAAATTTCATATTCTACTTTAATAGGACCTAATAAAACCTAAACACTTAACCCTAAACCGTAACCCAACTACAGACTCTCTATTAGAAAAATAACGAAAAACTAGCTATTTTGATATCGAAGTTTAAATAAATAATAATAAAGATAAGAAGTAATATATAACCTAACACCGTTAAGATTATTATATTAGAAAACGCCCTTACTTCTCACTTAACGGCGCACCTAATCACCGTCTCCCTATTAAGGGGGTATACTTAGTAGTTTACTAGTGTCACACGACTTTTAGCGTATGACCCTAGCAGACCTGTTTATGTCAGCAGGCCTGCTGCCTACTTCTATATTCTAGCCGGCGCCCAGCGCCCACTCTAGCTTAGAGGAATTAACCCATATTCAGACCATCGACTTAGATTGTGACAATTGGTAGCACGACTGACCTTATGGTCCTGTGGCCTAGCCCTCGAATTTTTTTTTTGAAGGCATCGAGGAAGCCCTCGATATTCACGTTCTTTTTCACGAATAGGCTAATATACTACACTTTTTCTAATTCCAGAGGCACCAAAATCGAGTTATACGCATCACCAGAAACGCCGCCAATATGCGCACACTAGCTGTTTTTTTCGCCCGCCTTACCGATCCTACTCGAGACCGACCCCTCTCAAGACTACCCTCTCGAAGACCCTATTCGAGGGACCATACCTATCACCAGGATTCGTGGAATCCAGCAATATGGCCGTTAATCGAGGCACTTGAAAGCTAGCCTCATAACCGTCAACCTCGCCCAGAGCCCTGCCGCAAATGTGGTGCGAAATTTAGTTCGAAAAACGCTCTATTCCGCCACGTATCCCATCGACTGCGAGTGGACTACAGTACATCGGCCCCCCTTTCCTACCCACTTTTTCCCCTCACAACAAGGGGTACATGACAGTACGTCATTTACTCCTATGTTTTCCTCCCTACTTTCACCACCAAAATCGACATTTTCCTATGTGATGAAGCGTCACGATGGCCTCTAGCGATTCCGAGGGCTCGGTACGGTCATGTATTAACGTCGCCGTACTTCCTGAAGACCTCGCGAGTGCCTGCACCGCCGACTGTACGCCCGAGAGGTGTGACAACGCCGTCATACGCCCTCATGAGCCACCCGCCCTTGAGCGAGGGAGGCCTTAGGAGAGGTTTCCAGGAATACGCGGCGACGGAAGCAGACGAGGTCGGGCTGTGAGCAGTGCCAGGTTGCGCTTTGTAACTCACAAGATTGCTGGTACCTTTTCCATAAGCAGAATATATAGACAGTAGAAGTACTAGAAAACTAGCGTATTTGGTTGATCAAAATAAGTCTTGGCTGGCCCCTGAGTGGCTGTTACCCCTCACGGGGTTGTACTGTAGTCCACTCGCAGTCGATGGGATACGTTAACTATTATGGCCAGCGATTCCATTACCGGCTCTGCTACGAGACCTTCTCTTCGAGAAACACCCTCTTCCGCCACCTTCGTTAACCAGAACGCTGTTTTTAATGCGAGGGACCCTCCTAGACCCTGAAATGCGAGTCAGACGCTGAAAGTTTCAATATATCCGAGGGATCCGATGCTTCCGAAAGCAACCCTGCCGAAGATCCTGTCGGATTCAAGGGTCAATTTGTGATGTATTCAATAATGTGTGTAATTCCCCTACTTCTCCCTGTTCTTTAGGGGCAAACTTAGCCCTTAAGGTGGCTAGTGCAAGGGCGCATTTCGGCCCATTATTGTTCCGCGCTGTGCACGGACCTTCGAGTACACCGGAAGTGTACTAGGCGCTTAGTACAACGGATTCGACACACCCCTTCAGGGAGGCCTCCATCTAATGGGCTTCCTACCACCTAATCCACCCTTTAATAACTATTTCCAAATACTATAATTATTTCAAAACGTGAATTTCGTTTTCCTCCATTTAGAGCACTTCTTATACGTCCTTCCTGCGGGGTTCACGAGCTCCTAGGAACGTAAAGATTACGAGCCTCAACGTCCCATATATTATCCTTAGCCATCCCAGCCTCCCAGCAGGCCTCATCTTCGGTAAGGTCACGGCGACGGCTATTCTCGAGACGAGCCCACTAGTTACTCATATTTAGCTATATAAGAAACGCCTAAAATAGCTACTTCGAAAGCGTTTTTGTTAGTCCATCTACTATCAGCTCGGCTAATAGTATATATACGACGTTAATACGGTTATTCTCAATTTCTTAACGTAACTAGTAGTTGTGAATATTAACATAGTGCAAGTGTGTTTATAATTGTACTTATTCTACGGTTACAAAGTGTATAGTTTACTGGTTATCGTATTATATGTGAATTCGTAGTTAAGAGTATGTTTAAGGTATAAACTCAATACTCTAAACGTCCTCCGTAGGGAGTTATATTTACAAAGCGGATATTAACCAACTTACGAAGATAACTTCTTTTACTATGTATAATAAGGCGAGAAGTTCGGCTTCTATTGCTAATGTTATAACTATCTATTGCTTATTTACTTTCTACGTAACGGTTCCACCAAAAAATCGTATTGTCACGGGCCGAACCCGGTGGTTATGCCCGGGCTATGCCCGTGCTTGCACTGGTGCCCCACCGGTGCCCCACTAGCGCCCACCCCCTAGGAAGCAGAGATTTCGCGCCATATCGTAGTTTACCCTTTTCCTCTTCAGCTTAAAATAAATAGTATTTAATTACCTTTCGGTTAAGACAAGGCCTAGGACTAGCCCTTAGTATATTTTAAGCTTAGTTTTATTTATTATATAAAATACTACTAGGTTGAGTATAGCTCCTTACCGGTTATAAAGCGGAATCCTAGGTTAAGCGTAGCTCCCTAACGATAAATTAATGAACGTTGGATACTGAGTAGAGCGTAGCTCCCCACTAGTTAAAAAGAGGATACCAACTAGTATAATAGCTAATGAACTGTAGGCTCAACTATAGTTAGCCTTAAACGAGGCCCTCGGGCCCCTATAAGCGAGGATTACTAAACTCTCTAATAAGCTAAAGCGAAGCCGAGGTTTAGGGGTAATAATACCAACCCTTATGGAAAATATAAGCACCGAAGCCCCGCTAATGGTGCAACGGAGCGGGGGATACAGTGAACAGTATGTGCTGTATTATACAATATATACACTCTACTAACCATAGGTCGTGTACCCTCCATCCCGGGTTTATGAGGGTAATTAACTTATACGAAACCACTTAACTAGAGTTATAATTTAGGTAAGGAGATACCTTAAGACCTGATTAGGGTTAAAAAGGGGTTCCGGCCTTAGATATAGATATTAGTGAGTATTAGGGCTTTATTTACTTAGTAGTAAAGTAACCTTTGTATTATTCATAGTATATAATCTAAGTGAATAAGTAAAAAGAGTTCTAAATACGTTTATTTAATTAACGATGTTTATTAATGTTCTTTAATGTGTTATTTGATGGTCCATTATTGTGTCCTTGTTAGAAATGCGTCCCTAGTTCCCCTTTCTTAAATAACTTATTGTCGCCTAATTAAGGAAAAACCCGTTTAGTGTAAGTATTTCCCCTTATACGGTTTTAATTATCCCCTTATTTTGGCTCTAAGCCCCTATATACTAAGATAATAAATAACGTGTAAGAAGGGAAATGAAGGAAATAATTAGATTATATAAATAAAAGTCTGATTAGGTCCGTTGGTGGTGTAGGTTATAGCATTGTGAACTGCTGAGCCCCTCCTCGATTTTTGCTTTATGTGTGGTTTTTCGCTCCTCTTTCTCCTGCGTCTCTCTTTAACGATACTTTTCGTTTTTACGATTATGTCCTTATTAGTTATCGGGCTGAGTAGGGGTAAGGAAGGGCTCCTATGTTCTTATATATATTACTATGAACTCGTAAAAGTCGTCCACCTACTTAGTGAACTCCTCCTCTTTATAAATTATAATTAATTAAAGATTCGCAGTGGCCACCTTATTACGTCGTCTAATTAGGTGTTAATAACCTTATATGAGGTATTACTACTTATTTTTATAGTTATGAAGTGTATTATGTTGTTACGGGCTGATGCCCACGATGGCCTAAGCTTTGCCTGAGGCGTTAACCAGCATCCAACAAAAGAGCCCTCCGGTTAAAGGGGCCTCCGATCAAAGGGCCTCCGGTGACCTCCGGCGCCCCACTAGAGGTCCCCTTTGTTCTCCAGCAGTATAGATTCCTATACCGCCCCCCTTGCGAGGAACTTCCTCTCTTTCGCTCCTTAGCTTGAAGTAAATAGTAATAGAGCACCCTAAGGTCGAAAACACCTAGGCCTAGCCCTTCGTATACTTTAAGCTTAGGATTATAACCTTACCGTAATACTAGGTTGAGCGTAGCTCCCCACCGGTTAAGCAGAAAGGAGTATAGGTCGAGTGCGGCTCCCTGCGAAGAACGACACTCCCGGGACTCTAATAGGTTGACCACTAGTCCCCAGAAGAATAATCGAGATAACCTAGTTGCCCCGATGGACGCCGCTACACCCCTGATGCTCTATAACAAGTTAACTATGGAAAAGATGTTGAACACCACTTTAGGATCCCTGTAAGCCTAGATAATAGAGATTAGCGAGAAACTGGAGAAGAGTTAGAACTAGAGGTTGATGACCCCTGGGAGCGAAACCCTTTGCACTCTTAGTGGTATCTGCATCGATACCCCACCGGTGTTCACTAGTGAGTTAACTCACCGGAAGCCCTTGCCCAACCCCCCGAAGTTTTCGAGTAAACGAAAGGAATACGCCCCTTGGGTATAATAGATAAGAGATAAGATCTTAATGGATCGCCCCTTTTACCCTATAAACCATAAACTCTAGTACTTAGTTAATTTATACTTAGAAGTTGGTCCCTAATAGGTAATTAACACCTTCTACGCTGCTGGAGGACCTGATAGAACTAGAAACCCCGAGGACTTTATACGTTACCTTGATTATACTTATTTGGATCCGAATACCTAATCCCGAGCCGTTGCTTAGTTATAAACCCTATACTAAAGAGAGAACGAGAGTTTTACGATATTCTTACTTAAGTTTGAATGAACAATGGTCGACGCTGGTGGTGGTGATTAGCCCGTTATTGTGTAAATATTACTCTTAGAGGTAGCTTTGACCCCTTCGTTGAAGGACCGGCTACTCATGGTTGAGCTTCCTAAGGATTACCTAGGTTAGCTCACCTGAGTGTAGGATATTATTTAGAAGGTTGAACGGGCTTCTAAATATAATTACCTTTAAAGGTCTACTTATTCCCCTGCTGTTTATCTAAAGGATAACGATGGAGATGTTATTATAATGGGAATGGTTTAGTTTATAAGAGTTAAGAAGATAACTATTATTAGACCCCGGAGAAGTTCTAACTCCTTTACGAATAATAACCGTTCCTAATAAAGAAACCCGGAATATAATAAGGACCGCTGCGAATACTTTGAGTATAAAGAAGAAGGACACCTTATATAGAACTGCTGGAAGAAGGTTGAACGCCGTTAACAGGCCAACCGGCCCCTTATAGCTAAAATTTACCTAAAAGGAAATGCAAAAAAAGAAGACTAACTGATGACCCCTAGTTTGAGTAATGAGTATAAATTGGGAAAAGAATAACTCTGGGATAAAGTCGGGCCCCGGAGCCCACTGAGGAATAAGTGAAGGAATAGAAGAAACACTAAAGGAGCCAGTAGCAACAGGGCAAGCAGTCTATAATCATAAAAGTCAGAATTAATAAAGGACACTTAACTAATACCCTAGTAAACACCGGCTGCGAAGTCTATACTATGGTTAACCGTTCCTTTGCACGATGCCTCCAATTACCGCTTATTAATACAATAAAACGCCCTATAAGAGGTTATACAATAAGCGGCCCCTTACCGGGTAGAAACCAGGGAGTAGCCGTAATGCAAATGGAAATCAGCGGTTATATACAACAAATTTACGCATATATAGTAAACGATTTAGAACTGGATATATTTTTAGGAAATCCCTAGATAATTCAGAATAAGGTAAAATATAATACTAATACCCACCAGCTTACTTATAAGAAAGGAAGAATAAGAGTATACCTCTCTAATAAAAAAGAACCCGAAAACATATTAAAAATACGTTAAACTAAACTATTACTAGTGGCACCGTTTACTATAATTTGTTGTATAACGCAAAAAAGAAGACAAAAAGATAACCAGAGACCACCAATTATTATTATAGTAACCAGTTTATAAGATATCGAGAAGGCTCTCGTAAAGCTAGAACCACAAAAACAAGAAAACATTTCAAGGCTAATACCAGAATAGGTATATAAGGAGTTTAGAGACTTATTTAACTTAACCAAAGTACACCTGGTGCCCCCCCACCGACCAAATATGGACCACGTAATCCCTTTGGAGATAGGGCTAGAAGGGAAGGAGCCCTAACTCCCTTAGGGACCTTTATACACCATATTAAAAGAAGAGTTATTAATACTAAAAAAGACACTTAACGACCTACTAGATAAGGGGTTTATTTAAGCTAGTTGCTCGGTAACTGATGCCCCCGTATTATTCGCTAAGAAGCCAGGAGGTGAATTGAGATTCTGCGTTAATTATAAAGCCCTAAACGCTATTACGAAAAAGGACCGTTACCTACTCCCACTAATATCGGAAACTCTTAGTAGAGTAACCACTACTAAGTGGTTCATAAAACTTAATATTGTGGTTATTTTTCATAAAATACGGATCGCCAAAGGAGACTTAGAGAAGACTATTTTTAAAATAAAATACGAGCTATTTAAGTGGGTAATTTACCCTTTTAAGCTCACCAGCGCCCCAATAACATTCCAATAATACATTAACACTTCTCTACGGAAATTCCTAAACAACTTTATTATAACTTATATAAATAATATCCTCATCTATACTAATAGCTCGAAGAGGGATCATAAGGAGAAAGTACGAGTAGTTCTCTAGGCCCTAACCAAAACCGGCCTAAACCTAGACCTAAAAAAATACGAATTCAACGTTAAGAAGGTGAAATACGTTGGCTTTATTATCACCACGGGAAAGGGTTTATTATATAATCCTAATAAGTTAAAAGCTATTAAAGAGTAGTTAACCCCTAGGTCCCTTAAAAGTATACAAAACTTCCTAGGTTTCACTAACTATTATCGCATATTTATACTAGGGTATAATGGACTAGTGGAGCCCCTAACCTAATTAACGAAGAAGGGGGTAATCTTTTATTAGGGAATAACTCAAGGAGAAGTATTCGAAACACTAAAGAGGATGTTCATAAAAGAGCTGTTCCTACGGAAATTTAACCCGAACAACGAAACACATATCGAAATAAACTACTTAGGTTTTACTTTAAGTGGTGTATTATTATAAAAGGACCTAGAGGGTTATTAGAGGTTAGTTGAGTTCTACTTATAGAAATTCTTACTAATAGAATATAATTACCCGATTTACGATAAGGAGCTTTTCATAATACTCACCTACTTATGATCTTAGAGGGCTAAACTCTGTAGTGCTCAGTACTTTATTATTCTAATGGATTATAAAAGTTTAAAGTATTTTATAAAAAAGTAATACTTAACTAAAAAATAAAACCACTAAATAAAAGAGTTATCCTAGTATAACTTTAGAATTAAGTATTAACTAAGAAAAGAAGTGATAATACTTAATACACTATTAAAAAGGGAGTAGGATATCCCCTAAGGATAGGACGATAAGAGGGAAAAGGGCCGGGTAATCCAGATAATTCCCGATTCTACATAGCCAAGCCGTACTCCACCTAGTGACCCTCGAATTAAACGAACTACTAAAAATACACTAAAAATACCATAAACCACTATTTTTAACATTAACCCTATACTATAAACCCTTTAAAATAGAACTATAAAAGCTAATAAAGTATACCAAGCTACTTATCTAGTAGTAAAAGAAAAGAGGAGAAGTTTCCCACTAAAGCTTAAATTAAAGGTTTAAATCGCTGAATACGAACTCGATGGGCTGGGAAGATTAACATAAAGAAATTAATTATAGGTACCGGGGGGGGAAAACGACGACGACCATTTAAACGAATTATAAACTAAAATTATGTAAAAGTATTATAACTCGTATACTAATGGCCACCTAGGACGGAACAACACATTAGCAATAACAAGTAAACAATTCTTTTAATTAGACCAATCCCAAATAATTCAGAGGTTTACACAAAACTATAATACCTATAGAGGGATACACATCTAAAGGTAAACCAAAAAAGGGTTCCTTAAACCCCTACTAATACCTACCCGCATCTACTACGACTTATTAATAAACTTTATTATTAACCTTCCTCTAATAAAAAGGAAAAAGGCCTAATACTTATGGGTTATTATGAATAGGTTATGGAAGAACCCCATATTAAAAGAAATGGAGATTATGGACACTAAAGCTTATGCTTAGTGGTTCCTTTTTTATTATTATAGGTTCTACGGAATACTATGAATAATAATTAGTAACCGAGGATCGAATTAGATGAGCCGATTTTAAAAGGAATTCTATAGGCTGACCGGTGTAAAATAACTACTGAGTACTACTTATTACCCGTAAATAAATGGAGGGACGGAACACCTTAACTAGGAGATCTAAGTAATTCTCTGCACATATATAATATACACCTAAAATAATTAGGGGGAATTACTACCCAGTGTATAACTAGCCCTTAGGAACTGAACGAGTACTACTACGACGATGTCCCCATTCTTTATAAAGTATAAATACTACGTTGACCCTTTACTAATAGTAAAAGGAGATAGTTAATTAGAAATAAATCGAGAGGAAACAGCGAAGTAACTATTTTAGAGGATAAAGGACACTATAAAGTTCATTTAAACAGTAATAATAATTACTTAGTAGCGAAGCGAAGACTCCACGAACCACACCAGGGGACCAGCTAAGTGGTACGAGGTTGGAGATAAAGTGTGGTTAAACGTCGCCAACTACTCATCCCCAAAGCTAAATAAAAAACTAGCGTAACTTTACTATAAATATGAAGTTACATAAGTAATTTTAGCTCATATAATAGAGCTAAGTATACCAACTAGTATCCATCCATATTTCCACGTGGACCTCCTCTACAGAATAGCTAGTAACCCGTTACTAAGATAAGAAATAACTAATAAATAACCACCCCCAATTCGCAACATAAACAGAGATCCTGAATAGTTTATAGAAAACATATTAGTAGTAAAGTGGTAGCCGGTGGGTAGAGGGCGCCGTCGCTAAGCCCTAATTAAATAGTAAGGTTATATAGAGCTAACTTAGGAGTTTATAGAAGTAGTATTAGAAATAGAGGTTTTAGATAAGTATGAACGGTGGTATAGAGAAATTAATACAGTGGATGGGGACCCAGTGTACACCCCGAGAAGACGTCGGAGAGCAGTAAATTAATAGCCGCTAGTGCACTAGTAGAACACCAGTAGGGAGGGAGGGGAGAAAGGAGGGGGCATTTATTACGGGCTGATGCCCACGATGGCCTAAGCTTTGCCTAAGGTGTTAACCAGTATCCAACAAAAGAGCTCTCCGGTTAAAGGGGCCTCCGATTAAAGGGCCTCCGGTGACCTCCGGTGCCCCACCAGAGGTCCCCTTTGTTCTCTAGTAGTATAGATTCCTACACCACCCCCCTTACGAGGAACTTCCTCTCTTTCGCTCCTTAGCTTGAAGTAAACAGTAATAGAGCACCCTAAGGTCGAAAACACCTAGGCCTAGCCCTTCGCATATGTGTAATGTTACTTAGGACACTGGTATTGTGAGGGTACTCGGGAGGTATTAGTGATCGGGTTATAGGTAATATAATAGGTTTTAGGGGTCGTTATTTCAGCTTATCCTTTTTAAAGGTCTAATTAGGCTTACCTTTTATAGGTATAACGTCGTTGTTATTATTATTAGGCAGAGTTGTTGTATCCTTTATAGCTTATTTAGTGGTCCACATAGTATAGGCTTTACGGGGTTTTGGGCGTAATGGGCCTCCTCTGGGGTAGTCGTAGAACTTTTATGTGATTTAGTTAACTTATCGGTAATATATAATTAACCTTTAGGTGTTCAATTACTAAGAAATCTAAGAAAAGGCTAATTTGTGGGATACTATGTTCTCGTGGAAGATGATGCGGAACTATTCTGCTATATGAAAACCGTACCCCTAGTTATTAGGTTATTGAGGGCTATTAGCTATAACTGTGCTTATATAAATACACCTAATTAACGTCTCAGGGGTGCCCATAGCTTTATACTAAGAGAGAAGGTTGTGTATATCGATTATGAAGTGTTACTTAAAGGAACCTATACTCTATAGATTATTATACTAGAGTGTGTATCCCGTGGTCTGGTTTATAAAAATACTAGTAAAGTGATTGCTATTGTGGACCGTAATAAAATAGATCAGATTAGCTTTATAGAGTTTGAGTTTAGTATGGTTAATATACGGGCCGAGTCGTTCTGGTTTAAGGAGTACATCTCCTTAGGGCTACGGAGTCGAATAAATTATAACACTAGCCTTTTTTAGGTCCCGTCTCGTTAACGTAATAGCTACTTTAACCGAGCCCATCTCAAGCCACTTTTACTGTTATATAAAACCCTGAGCATTAAAGAGGTCTTTTAAGATACCATCGGCCTTAGTATAACTCTAAAAATCCCAACTACTATTAACTATAAAGCCGGTAACGTAATAAGCCCGGAGTTCTACTATTATTATGGTACTCATCGGTGAATATTATTATAGTATAGGGTTTAACTTATTATTAGGCGTCGGGGTACCTACTAGTCACCTTGGGTTTATATATCCGGTACTTAGATTAAATATTGGGCTAAGTGGTCTCGTATTATTTAATACCTTAAAAATAGAGTTTTTTACTTATTTAATATTACCCTACACCTGATTAGGTGTATATTAGTAATTAGTAATACCACTTATAGCGATGTAGATATTTAGGTGGTTTTGTGTATGTTGGGCGTCTTAGATGTTTGCTTATCTCGTGGGGGTAGTTATAATTCCGGTCGTTCTTATTGTGGAAAGAGTATTACTCCTGTTATGGAAGGAGTATTGTAATTATTGTGGAAGGAGTATTATAACTAAACTTAACTAAGAGAAAAGAAGTGGTAGTGTGGTGATGTTTATATGATTACGTGGTTTGGTTATTAGTTAAAGTGAGGGAGGTAAAGGGATTATTTGAAAATGAGAAAAGTTTAGTAGGAAGGTGCTGGACTTAATTAGGGCTAAGGATATAGTAAAAAGAGCTTTGAGTATACGAGGGAAGGAGGGTAGGTTATTATTTATAAGGTCTGGGTAGTGGAAAGTTAAGGGAGTAAATTAAAGTTATATTTTAAATTAATATAAGAATATTAATTAGTAGTAAGATATTACTCTATGGATTATTTTTATTTGTTTAGTTAGTGTATTAAGGTAGGTATGTGGTTATTAGGAAGGTAGGGGGGGCTGATTATTGTGTTGTTTTTCTTTTCTGGTGGAGTAGGTATGGTGACTTATTTTAATTTTAATTAGACCAGCTGTTCCTTCCTTTTTTGGCTGCTGCTGAATCCGGGTTATAAGTTCCCTGTGTTAGCTTATTATAAAAGAGCCCTTTCTTTCCTTCTCAGATCTGCTTCTTCCCAGCTAATAATAACCTTAACCACTTCTCGTTAATCTCTACTATTATATCCCCAATTCCTCGTTTTTAGACCTAATTAGATGGTCGTAATACTTCCTAAGGAAATTAATTATAAGTATAAGTGTACTACTCTGAGCCCTGAGACTCCATAGTTTCTCGATTACCCCTACCCAAAGAGTAGCTAGTATATCATCGTTAATAATATTAACCTTATTATAAGTCCTCCCGTTTTATAGTCTTTTCTTTTTTTAGGGTTGATTAGAGTTATAGATCTTAGCTTCTCTTATCTGGGCCCGTTTCGAACTATTTATTGGGTTATTATACTATGAGGTCTAGTTTATTGATGTTGTTAAGTATAGCGATACTCATACTAAGGTGGTTTAATAATTCTAGTAGGCCCTTCCCGCTTCTTATCTAAGCCTGATTATGTGTAAATATAGTCCTGATGGTATGTTTTGTTATCGGGTTTTTATATTATTAACCCATTAAGGATACTTTGGATTTTTAGAATGGAAGTTTGGAGGCCGGCTAAACGTTGGTGCAGCTCTTATTATTTATGCGACTAGTGGTCGGAACTGTGTTCTTTACTATTATTATAAGGAATAGTGGTGTATATTACTCACCGGCCCTAATTACGGTACTATTATTGTAGGTTTGACCCTAGGTCAAAGGGTCGCCTAGGCGATAGGGTTGAACAGCAATAATCGATATATTGAATACGTAGTGTTGTTGTTGTTGGAGGGAGGTTATTCCGACGTGGGCTAGGCCGGCTATTGCCAGATCTAGTCGGTGCGCCAGAATCCCTGCCTTTTGATTGGTCCGGTCGGAACCGGCTAATCAGGAACCCGAAAGTGGGGCTATTGCCCAATTCGGATTCTAACACTGGAAACTCTTTTTTTATGCTCGCTAATCGGGTAAAGGCCACTTTTCTCTTAAAATGCTCAAAAACGTAATAAAACAACGAATTCGCTCGAGTACATAAGGCGGTGAGAGGTAGCAGAATCGGATTCTGCCCCTAGCGGCGTAGCCGGCTTTCCGGCCCTTATATCGGATTAGTTAATTAACATTATCGCCGGCGCTAACCACGGTATTAACAATTCCTCCGTTTCTTACGATCTCTTAAACCCTATTAACCCTTCTCTTCCTCCTAAGCCCGTATTACCTATCCATTTATTTAAACCGTTACCTTCCCTCCCTTAAGAAAGTACTTTAATACTCTATTCGATACTACTTTTGTGAAGTAGTTAGCTAAGTTGTCTTCCCCGTTAATCCAGTGGATCTTATAAAGCTCTCGTTACTCATAGGATTACCGGAGCACCATAATATCGATTATAAGGCGCTTCTCCTTAGTAGTTCTAAACTTAATAAGGTACTTATATAACGAGTATGAGTTAGTATAAATAACCGTGGAGATCTCTAAAAGCTTTAAGTGGTTTATAATAAGTTTTAGGGTCATAGAAATAGTATAAGCTATATTTACACCGGCTATTATACTGTAAATCTCTAATACTAGAATACTATACATTACTCGCTTCGATTTAGTGGAGGAATAATGAACAATATTGCCCGTTAAGGTGAAGTTCTCGTTAATTTAGGTCTCGTTGGTTAGGATAATGAGGAATCCTAGTTGTAATGAGAGGTTACTGTTATTAGTGAACGAACTGTCCATGAAAACGAAGAGGGTCGTTATTTCGAGTTGGACGAAGTTATAGTCTAGCTCTACGTCCAGGGTCTCCATTTGCCTCTTTAATCGCTTATTAAGGGCCTTTATTTGTTCTTCTGTGGACTCTTGGTGTTGGGCCGCTACGGAGAGGTCGTAGTAGGCCTCGATATCGTAGACTAAGGTAATGTATACTCTACGAGCTTTTTGGATAACGTATTACTAGTAGCTCGACGTCGTCCCGATCTCTATGAACTGGATTTTCTTTCCTTACCCCTTTTACCGTAGTTTAATAATTTTACTATCTAAATAAACGATCCCTTTATTAAATATAAGGGGTTCCTTCATAGTTAACCATTACTTCGCTTTTACTATAAACGTTACTTTCTTTAACTCTTCTTTTTCCTTTTAGGAGAACTTCTCGTCACTTAAGCTTATTGTCATAATATAGCCCACAATTACTGTCTCGTAATTGTGGTTCCACTTTTGCGACAGTTATGAGCCCTTGTCTCTACGAGCCCTCTGGTTGAATGGCTAAACGCCTCGCTAAAGTGGCAGTATGTGGGCCGACCTAGAGGCCATGGGTTCGAGCCTCGTTGTGCTCACCCATTCTCGCTTCAGCAGCAAGTCACCGAAATGGAAGGTTAGACTTGCCAGCTGGAAGCGGCCGGCACCCAGTAACAGTCAACAAAGTGGCTTGTCAGCTGGGAGTGTAAGCCGGTGCTGATTGCTTAGTCAGCAGACCTCTTCTCTCCTCGGTCTGGGGGGGTGTGTCATGATATAGCCCACAATTACTGTCCCGTAATTGTGGTTCCACTTTTGCGACACTTATTATATCATCTATTTATATCCCAATTATCGCAAGGCTTTCGTTTTCGGGTATTAATAACAATAAGTACGGGTCGTATATAAAAGTTCTTATCTAGAGTTTCTCCTTATGGTGATTATTATAGGTTATATACTAATAAGTCCCTACTTCGGCGATCCCATAGAGGGGTTTCACAACCTTCATAATTATCCCAGGAGGGTACTTATCCTTAATTTAGTCTAATAGGTGAACTAGAATTATCCAAGTAAACTTCGTCTTCAACTAAGTGTATACCTAAGTGATATCTTATAGCTATAACGAGTAGCCCTTCACCAGAAAGTAGGGGGCTAAGGCGAGAATTAGTTATTAATTTACCCGCTGGATCGTAGGGGATTATATAAGGACAGCTTTTTTACTATCGTTAGTGTAACCCTGGATCACAAAACGGCTCTTCTCGTAGGGCTTCTCAGTCTTCCCCTTAATTTCATTAACAATTTTAAACTTAAAAATCCTAGTATTACTATACTTAACTTCGTTATAGGGGACGAATTCGAATATACCTCAGCTTATAAGGTTCATAATCTCCTCTTTTATTGACTTTTCGTATAGGGCACTGGGCATAGTTATCACGCCTTTCTTCCGAAGTTTATGGGCTAATATCAGGTCGTTCTTCTCCTTCACCGATAAGTATACTACAAAGTAAGGTCTCTTTAACTCGTTGGTCTCTACTTAGAAGTAAATAGTATTAACTTTATGGGTAACGGCCGGGTTCTTTTATAACTAACCTCGTCGTCTCTTAGGTGGCTAAGGCTCTTCCTCCTTTAGTGGAGGGGATAATTTAATAATAATCTCGTTTATGGCCACTAATTTAACGTTATCCTTATTATTTTCTTCTCCTTTACTATTATTACCTTTTAGGGCCTCGTTTCCTACTCCATTATTAATAATAGTGGGCTCCTCTAGTAGCTTTCCTTTAGGGTCGTAATAGTAGGGCTTAACGATTATTAAGCGGAAGGTCTTAGGGCCGCTGGGTATCTGAACAACGTAGTTCTCGCCATCCATAACCACTAGTATGAATAAGCCTCTCCATCCCTTCCTTTCGCACTATACCCTAATTTCTAAGCTTAGTGGGAGGTTTTTTAGGGTAATATTATTAGGTCCATTCCTTATCGTAAGGGTATCCGAGATTTAACGTTTTATATTAACCTTCCTAAGGTTTTTCGTAGCCTTTTTAACGGCCTCTGCGTATTAGGTTATTTCTGGTGATAGGGGAGAGTTATTTAATGTCCTAGGGTACGCATTAAAGACTAATAGGGTTAATACGATCCCGTTTAGTCCTATAATATCATTTATGGCCTTAAGTATACTCTAAAGGGTGGTTTCCGGTGTCGTAGAATGGGATTCCTACCGGATAATATTATATACCCGTCTAAGCTACGCATAGTACCTTTCGACCTTCCCGATGCTATTATGGACTTCCATAAGGACAATCTTAACCTTAATCCCCATGGACTTCGCTACTTATTTGAATTCGAACACCTTAAAGTTAATGCCGGCGTCCACAACGATCCAGTTGGGTAACCCTTAGTATACGTCGATCCAGCATAATCTAAGTGTCTCCTACGCCGTCTTTGCGCTCATATCACTCATAAATCGTCCTATGTTAAAGCCTATAACCGTATCGACGACCTAAAGGGCAGGCTTTCCGTCGAGGTATAGTACATCGATAACAATCTCATAATTAAAGGGTACATTATCCTAAATAGTGAATTTAAAGTGGTGGGGAACCTTCTAATTCATCTAGTAGTAGTAGTAGTACTTCGTTAAGTATTCGATGGCTACTAATTCCACTTCCTCTCCGGTCCTCTAAAGGATTTTATAGAATTTCCGTACCAAAGGGTGACCAAAACACCGGTGTAAACGTCGTAATTCGACGTTTATGAGGTAACTCCACGCAACGGATTTGTCCTAGTAGCCCAGTTTCATCCAGGCATAGCCGAACTTCCTAGTAACTAGTATAACAACGTCTCCCTACCTTAGAGTGTTCCTTAGATTATCAAAGTAGACCTCTAAGCGGTCCATATCCTTAAAGTAAAGGAGGAACGGAGTATTATAAGGGATAACGTGGAAAGTAAGTAGTCCAGGGGGGCGTTATAACTATAATCGTCCCTATTAACGAGATAACCTCCCCTAAGCCGAATTTAACACTTACCTAGCCAGCTCGAGTCTTATCGAGGGTAATTTCTGGGTATAAGCATCTAAGAGTGTTAAACTAAGGCTCTCCCACTATTAACGACTTAGCTACACTTATATCCAATATAATTCCATAGAATACAACATCGGCGTATCTTCCTTCGAGTATATAAACCTCCGAGGTCTTCGTAAAAGTAACCTCATCAAATAGGTCTTCCTTCGTAAAAGTATAGTATATTACCTAGTCCCTAAGGGTCGTTATAATAATCTCACCATTAAAAGTGGTCTTAGGGCCTAATATTAAAGTGTAAAACTAATCTCCGTAAATCCAATCCTCGTAGTCTTCCTTTTCTAAGTCCACAACGAAAAACTCGTAGATCCTATTATCCTCATCCTCATCCCTCGCTTCGTCGCCTTAGGGGCCTTCGTATTCAAAAAGGAAGGATTCCATAGCTCCTTTAGGAGGTTCTATATGGAATTATCTCTTATACCCATCTTAGAACACTTAAAAGGCTTTATCTACTTCCTCTTTTAGGTAATTAAAGGACTAATAACCGTCCTTCCCGCAAATATAGCACTTCTTATCCCTTGGGGATCGTCTCGGGGCGAAGCATCGGTTACCTTACCCTCTACTAAATCCTCCTCGCTAGCTGAATTTTACTTACTTCCCTCGGTTATTATAACATTTCTTTGTAAAAAAGTAATTTATTTCCTTGTTAGTGGGTTATTATAGGAAGTGTTATCTAATACCTAAGTTAAGTCTTATAGAGTTTCGAATAATACTTTATAACTGGCTATAAAGGTCTTTAAATGTATTTTTCGGGTCCTAGAAAGCGTAAGCATACTCCTTTATGTTATTAACTACGGAAAAGAGTTAATCTTATAGTACTCTATTAGTATTATATTCGCTACTAAGCGTGCATTATATCTTCTTTAACCTTTCGACTAATAACTCGAGTACCTCGTTGAGCTTCTTCCCATGGTTCTCATCTCTGATCGTTGCCCAGTTGGTCATCTGCTACTCCGTTAAGTAGTCTCTATGGGCCTCCTTTATCTCAAACTAGTCTTTTAATCTCCTAATAATAATTTCCTAGGATAAGAAGGTCCTTAGTACACCTAGTTATATAATATGTTCCGTAAAGAAGTCCAGGGCCTTGTCCTTTAATATAGTATTAATAACTAGGGTAACTAATTCCGCTAGTATTTATAGAACCTCATAATAGTGTCTCCATAACCATAGTGAGTTCTCTAGGACCTCATAGTATTCTCCTCCATACTTATTTACTTCCTTTATCTACTTCGTAAACACCTAGATCTGGTTACTTATTAGAGGAGATATATATGGGTTATCGGTAATAGTTACCAGGGAGTCTTTAATAACTAGTGGGATTTATGAGTTCATAAGTGGTCTCGTTCTATATAATAGACTTAATTCCCTTACCGGTTACCCCGACGTCAACGGGGTACTCTCCTACGGCTTTATTATTGCCCGTATTGCCTCCCTCACCGTTTCTACTAGGGGAGTTATCCCCTAAGTTATTTAATGGAGGGGGATATTATAATCGTTCATAATCTCTTTAATAATCTTCGAGTCTTCGAGGACCTCCCTTAGGCCTCGAAGTCCACTCTTCTAAAACTATCGGATTTTGTTGTTTATCCAAATATAGAACTCTTCTTCAGCTATAATATCAGCTAACTTTTGGATATTTAAAGTAGTATTATCCAATAGAACATAAACTACTCCCTCCCTAAGGGTGTTAATCGTATAGCCTATCATCACTTTACTAACATCCTTCCATATGTCCTTCGTCCATCCTTCAAAATCTATTCAGAATTATATCCAAAAGTCCATAGTTATAAGCTTCTTCTATTTATAGATAATTAGAAAGAAGGCGACGATAATATCCTTTTCTAGTTAAACCGTTCCTTCGATAAGCTTAAAGTCCATCCACTTCCCCTATATCTCTAGGTTCACGTGGGTAACGTATTCTTCTAGGATTAGGATTAGTAAAATAGTTCTCCTTATAAGGGTCTATTATGTTCCCTCGGGTTATATAATTCCCTAAGGGGTAACTACCCGAGAAAAGTCCTTTAAAAGAATACTCTTATTAGAGTTTTCTCCTAATTACTAACTTATCTTTTTACTTAGGTTATTAATAATACTCTAGTCGTTTAGTTAACCTAACAACACCTCAAATATACTATATTTCCCCTAAACCACGGCTTTAAGGGTATATAATGTCCATTAAATGAATTACCACTAATTATTAGGTTAGAGTATTAGTATTTCCGTTAATAATAGTATATTCTGTGTATTCTAATATCCGGAGGGTATATATTAAGGGGTAAGTGTCCCTTAGTAGTGGTCTTTTTTTTATGTAGGATCTTATTGAATTCCTTAATTTAATTGCTCTACGGTGGTGTTTACTGTGTATTATGGGATCCTAAGGGTGAGGGTACATCTCCTACGTCTCCCTAAGGGGCTCATCGTCTCTAGCGTCGTCCTTCCGAGTATTCTAGCCGAGGTCCTATACTATGCTTATTCGTTGATCTTCTACGTCCCTAGTAGTATAAATTACCGGTTTTATTCCGTTCCTTTAATAGTTTACTAAGGTATTAGTATAATCTTCGTTTATAATAATTATTATAGTAAAAAGGTAAATAACCTCTAATATCGTCGGTATCGTAGTAAATAAATCCTTTATAGTTAGAGAAGTGGAGGGGCGTCGTCCTTAGTATCCCTCTACACTTTAGGTATTCCAGGTAATCTAAGCGTTATTCTAGTTATTAAAGTAATCTCCTCGGAGATCTCTCCGCGTTTAATATACATTTAAGATTAATTACGGGGCCCTTTCTAAGTATAAAAAAAAACGTTTATTAGAGGTCTTCGTAACCCTTAATAACACGCTGGCGGCTATTATAGTTGTTTATTATAAGGGGTATAGTGTTTCTCGTTGAGTTAAAAGGTGGTATAGGAGGGAGGGTTATAATAGATAAAAGTTAGGGAATTCTTTTAGTTCTACTATCCTTTTTGGGTATCACCTCGGTATTTATATAAAACACATAGTTAATAACTAAGAATAGCAGTAGAGAAGGGTATTAAGGGTAAAGAGTATTAATAACGGAGCCTACGCCGAAAGCTAAGCTTTGCCCGTTCCGTAAAATCTTCGATGTCTTCGTGCATAATTGACGTAGGTGGTTAAGTATAGTTATTGTAAGTAGAACCTACGCTAAAAGCGGTACTTTACCCGTTCTACGAAACTTCTAATATCTTCATTTCGAAACCTCCTCTTCTAATACGTCATCGCCGGAATAGTTAAACTTAACTATGGGTTTTATACAATAACAAAATCCAATTTTCTACTACTTAGTAAAGTCGTCTCTTCTAATAGTTATTTTTTACTAATCTACGGTAATGGTTAAATTAACTACTGATTAGTGTAGGTTTGACCCTAGGTCAAAGGGTTGCCTAGGTGATAGGGTTGAACAATAATAATTGATATATTGAATACGTAGTGTTGTTGTTGTTGGAGGGAGGTTATTCCGACGTGGGCTAGGCCGGCTGTTGCCAGATCTAGTCGGTGCGCCAGAATCCCTGCCTTCTGATTGGTCCGGTCGGAACCGGCCAATCAGGAACCCGAAAGTGGGGCTATTGCCCGATTTGGATTCCAACAATTATAGCTCTTTTCTAGGAGTATATGTTTTTACTTAATAAGTATAGTAATACTTATTTTAATTACTTTTTTTACGAAATTAGAACCCACTATTATTACCGTAACCCTAATTTTTATATAATATATAGTTATGATGCTCAGCTGCTCGATGGAAGTATTTATGGTGAAGTTAGTTGATCGGTTATCCCTAATAACACCCCGATGGTTAATTCGCAGTATTACTTTTAAGAGGACATAGTTATAATAGAGGTAGAATAATAGTAGGAACGTAGTTATGGGAAGGCCCAGTCCATCCTACAGTTAATGTTATTTAGTTATACTAAGCGGTTCGTAACTCTAAAGGACATAGAGTATTCGGACTAGCCCTAATCGGGTTTATGTATACTAGTCGGAATAAGAAGTAGGGTACTAGTCTTCGAATTAGGGTGCTTCTTATCCTTAAAGTACTTCTAAGGATCTTAAAAGGAAAGGCTTTTTATTTATTACTATAATAAACATTATCAGTTTTTCTTTAATATAAATAACGAAATACAAAGAAAATATAATAAGTAAACTCTGATTAGGGGTAAAATACCTGTCTAAGTGTTTAAAGGTGATGTTGAATGCTACTAGTGCGTCTTCGAAATATAGGAAAATACTAAGGAAATACGTGGTAATGTCGCCCTATATCAGCAAAACGTTACCATAATACAACTCAATACGTGCAAAATATAAGGAAATACAACCAGATGCGGCTAATCAGGGCTGCGATATAAGTAAAATACAATTAAATGCAAGTCAAATATAAGGAAATGTTGGTTGGATGTTAAGGGGGGGCCAATGTAAGGGAACAGCGCATAATATCAAAGCATCTGGTTACTCAAATAACAATTCAAAAAAAAAAAAAAAAAAAAAAAAAAAAAAAGGCAACAACTTTGCAATAATTGCACAAGGAAAACATATTTACTATTAGCTAATTAGGTCCTAGTACTAGTAAAACTCTGGTATTATACTTTTTCTGTTATTAATAATAGTTATAGGTCGACTATAACCATTTTACTTAACCGTTCCTATATTTTAATATTTTTTTTTTAGTTTTTTTCTTTTTTCCGCTTATTAGGCTTATATTACTTATAGTTTTGTAAGGGGTTGTAAAGTGGCCTAATTAGGTGCATCGTCGTCATCATCGGCTCCTAAGCCGTTTAGTAAGTTTAGGAGGGCATTTCGTAACTCGTCGTAGAGTTTATTCATTGCTTAATAAGGGTCTTCTAGTTCCCATAACCCATTATTTTATTGTATAAACTTTTTAAAATGGTATTCTTTGTATATTTATTGTGTTATTTCGTCCCTAGTTAGCGTTTCTAGGTGGTATAAAAAAGCTGTTAGGTGTACAACCCTAATCCGGAGAGGGCTAGTCCATTAGTAGTGAATTTTTTGCTCCTTCGACTTATTAATAGCTTGTTTCTCATCGTAAACTAGTATAAGGTTTCTTAGTTGTAATTGCTTTTTTTGGAGGGTTTTTGTGTATATATTATTAAATTGGTTAGTTCATCGTTGATGGACTTTGGTGATGTGAATAGCAGCTTCCTCCCTGTTTTTGTCCAGTTATTAGAATGTACGGATCCGTGCTGAGAGCTCCTGATCAGGTGTATGGACGTCGTTCTAGTCCAGAATTCTTTATATAAGGGTATTAAGCTCGATTAGAGTAACGGTTTTATAGTTGTTTTTTAAATAAAAGGGCGTAAAGCCAGTTAGCCCTCTAATAATTATTTAGTTTGTAAATAACGTTGTGTATAATATAATACCCTAATTCTTTCTCCCTCCGTCTAACTAGGTTAAAAGAGTATAGGTAAGTACTTAGTGACCTTTTTTATTAAGCCCGTTGGCCCTGGTGTTATACGCTGAGATAATTTTCCGATAAGAGCTATACTTCCGATTTAGGTCTTTTATTGCCCCTTTATTCTCTAATCCTCCGTTAATAATTATTATCCCATAGACCCCGTGGTGATAAATAACGTCTTCCTATAGGAAATTCCTAATAACCTTAGATGTTATAGAAAGGGTTTAATGGGTTTCCGGCTAGCCTAATAAGTAATTCTTTACCTTAATTAGGGCCCATTTACTAATCCATTATACGTCGAGTAAGATCCGGGTTTAAGGTAACCCTATAAGTATTATGGTGATATACTGGTCATTTTGGCGGCCTGGTCGGGCTAGCTAATAAACCGGGTATTTAGTTATTTACTTCTTAACGTCCTCTTATACCCCTTACTAGAAGTAGAGCTTAAAAACCCATTAGAACGTTGTATTATATCCCCGATGACCAGATTCTTTGTAGACTTATCTAATTAGATCTTTTCGGAGCTTTTCGTTATCGATAACTCATCGGGGGATTAGGTAATAGTGGGTTAAGTGTTAGAAGAGGTAGCCGCCCTGCGTTATAAATATCCACGCCCGGGCCTTAAATCTCGAATAGGCCGCCTTTATAATTCTATCCGGTCATAACAAGGTGTTCAAATAATAAATAATCTATTATATCTCGTCCAACCAGGTCTAATAAGGGCTAAGTTATTCGTGAGGCATAGAAAAGAGAGGGGAGTTCAAAGGAATAAACGTAGTATCGGGTTAGGTGGTTTAGGATGCGTAAGCGGATACTAGGTAGATTTGTGCGTCGATGAACTCTTCTAGTTTGTTGGGGTCTTTATATTCAGCCTGATTAGATGGGCTTAGAGGTTTGTACAATAGCCTGTTTATTGTTGTGTTTTTTTTCTTAGGTAAGTGTTTAATATCGAAATTAAAGAGCCGAATCTATGCGATCCATTATGTAAATAGGGCACCTAGTAAATCACTTACCCCGCCGTTCAACTAACTAATTAGGACCTGGGTATTGGTCTCTAAGGTGAATTATATACTATAAATATACATCCTAAGTTTTTTTAGAGCCATTAGAACAGCCCTTAATTCGAGCTTACCCGAGTTATACTTAAGTTTAGTACCCTTCTAAATGCCATTTTGTACTAAGCAACTATACGGTGCCCGTCGACTAGTTGGTAGAGCACCACTCCCCAGCCTATTAGGCTAGTATCGGTGTAAATAATAATTTAATTAACCTTAGGGCTGTAATTAAACCTGATTAGGATGGGAGATGTTGTTAGGGCGTCTTTTAGGACGTCCATTGCTCGTTATTGGATACGTCCCTAGGTGAATGGTACATTCTTCTACAAAAGCTTATATAAAGGGGCCGCTTTTTTAGTAAACTTCTTAACCCAGGATTAGTAAAAAGTAATAATACCCAAAAAGGATCGGATATCCTTAACGGTGTAATAGGTTACTTATTTTGTGATCTTCTGAGTTTTGGCCTGATTAGGTGCCCGGCCATCATAACCGCAGAGATAGCCTAGTATTATCGCCGCTTTTTGTGCTTATTGAGATTTCTCGGCTATTATTGTGTACCCCGCTAGTTCAAGGTTAATTAGAATTTTATTAATATTAATTAAATGTTTATATACAAAATATTATATACCAGGGATCAAGGTAATCTCTTTATTATTATATTAGGAAGTAGGGCCTTTAATAGCGATGTCGTTAAGGAAGGCTTTGCAGTAATGGGGGATGAGATCGTATAAGATTCTTATTATGATCCGTTGGAAGTATACCATAGAGTTAGTTTAACCTATTAGTAAAGAACAGAATTGAAGTAGTCCTAAAGGTATTAAGAAGGTTATATAGTTTCGGCTTGTTGGGTTAAGGGGGACCTAATTATAGCCTAAGAAGAAGTTTAGTACTAAAAGGAGTTAATAGCCACCGTATTCTTCTATAAAAGCGTTTATATTAAGGGGGATAAACATATCTCGGATTATAATACTATTAAGCTTTGTAATAAAGTTAATAAGTTGGTAATTGTTATCCTTCTTTTTAATAAGAAACTAAGGGTTCTTGTATACGGCCTACAATTATTCGAGTATCCTACGCTTAATCTGGTCTCGTAGTATCTCTAGGATATGGTTTTATAGTATTACGGGGATTAGGATACCCTTCATTTATTATACCTTATGTGGAACTATCTTAATCTTTTGTGGTGGGGCCACTAAGGGGTTAACGTTACTCGTATAGGTCTAGTCCCACACCAGCGCCATCTCTCTGTTTAGTAGGATTACTTTTAGTAGATTTTTTTTCGGCTGATGTAGGTGTGGGCATTTCTGGAGAATCGCCGTTTTCCTCTTATCCGTGAGGTGCATCCTAGGGGTCATTTCGGTAAAGTGTAGGGCGATCAGGCCTGTAAAGTGTCCGGTTTGTTATTTTGTTTTTAGTTCCGCGGCCTTTATTTTTTTAACCTTCTATAAGGGGTTTCCCTTCGGAATTGAACTGTTCGGTGGTTCGTCGTTAATTAGCTGGATCTTCTAATTTTTTCTTTTATACATTATAGTAATAATAGAGATGGGTTGATTAGGTGCGGGGTTTATTAAAAGGTCCTGATTTCGTCAGGCTTATCGTCGCTTCTACTGTTACTCGAAGGTGTGGTATAGTCGGAGGAGGCTAGCTACTAGCTTATCGATCTTATGCTAACACTTGTTTTTATAGCGGACCTCCTTCTTTATTATTACCTTAGTTAAGAATACGTTAATTTTCGGGGGCTAATTAGGTTTATGTGGTGTTTTCGTTTTTATTTTATAATTTTTATAATTGTGTAGGTGGTTATTAGTTATTTATGCGGTTTTGTAGATTATTTTAATTAATGGTTAGAACTTAGGTTTTATTAATATCACTATGATCTCGGTTATTGTGTCTTCGTCTAGGGCGTACACGATTTTATCCCCACCTTCTAGGTTAGGGTAGGTCTGATTAGGGCTAGGGTTATATATTCCCCTAGTAAGCTCACTAGTATTATTATTAGGATTTAGTTTTTTTATTCTTTTAGGGTGGCCTGGTAGTTTTTTTAGTTAAGGAAATAAAACTCTATTCCCCCTTCTAATCCAAGGTTTGTAAAACCCATTGGGATGTGAATTGTTGTGTTATTTGTTTTAATTATGGCCCTGATTAGGTTGTTTGTGTACTCCTAGGTAATTTGGCCGGTAATAGAGAAGGGTCCTCTAAGTAAGGTAGTGTTGGTGAGGTTTATGTTGTTCTTTGGTACTACGAAGAAGTTGGTCGGAACCTTATAATTTCTAATTTAGACGTGGTTATAGACGCTTTTATTGAACTTTGAGCGGCTATTCTCTTTTGGTGTTAGGGTTTGCATAAAGATTATCATTTTCGTTAAAGGTAGGTCGTTCTCTTTAATATACTAGTTATTAACAATATTAGTTATTACCCCTAAATTAAGTATCGCCATGATCTTCTTATTCTGATTAGGTGAAGAGCTACTAATAGAGACTTTGATCTTAAAGTATAGAGTTATCTAAGAACTAGGAAGATAATTCCTTTCCTCACTTTTAATAGGGGGGGCTAAAGTACCGATCTTAATAGTATATACAACGAGAATCCGGGCTTTATTAGGCTTATTATTATACTTATTGATGATCTTTATGGTTATCTTTCGGCTTATAACGTCGTTAATAATGCTAATTAGGCCCTAGGGTGCGGGCAGGTAAACGTCGCCAACTTGGGTTTCGTTAAAAAAGTATTAAGTAAGGTTAATTATATAGAAGTGGTATACGGGCCAGATCTTTATTACGATGTAGTTAAGCACCTGGATAAAACCACTAAACTTCCTAAAAGTAACCTAAGTAGTAGTTGTATTATCGTCGGTAACTTCCTATACCCAATGAAGCATAGGAGTAGGCTTTCCGGTCTTCTCAACGTCCATAATAATCTAAGTTACGAGTAGAGTTTAGTTACGGGGGTTATCCCCTATTACTTAGATAACCTCTTCTATTTCCAATTCGTACAATTTTAGCAAAGTCGAACTAGCCTTCCTAGAAACTGGCTTAGCGATTCTACCTTAAATAATCTTCTAAAGTTAGGTAAGGTCGCCGTATTTTAATTAAAAAAGGACTATTACACTTTTATTACCTGATTTAGTAGTTATAAAGGTCTTAGTTTCCGTAATTACGAGAATTGTCGCTATTATTTAAGGGGCAAGTAAGTATATAAAAACAAAGCCTACTATCGCTAGGGAAGGCACACTCTAAGGTGTCTGGACCTGGGGGGCATAAGGACAACCAATTCCCTTGTCTATAACCTCCTTAGTTATCGCTATAGCTTTTAGGAACGATTACTAGTTAACCAAGTAGGTAACTAATACTGGTTTGTTAGGCTAATAATAGTGCTAAGTATCCCAAATAATTATATCCGGAACCTAATTAGTTGTCCCTTAAGTTTTTAAAAGGTTACTGTATTAATAGTTTCCTTTGTGAAAGGTGATTAATCCGGCTTGGACGTCTTCTTATAACTGGGTGTACTTTTAGAATAGGTGACTCGTATACTTATTATATTAATAATGATCTGGTGGTCCAGGTATGAACCCAGGCTTCTAAAAGTTAGAAGGGCTTTATTATTTAAAATTATGGTGTGGAGTATTATATAACTACTGGTATAAGCTTTACTAGTATCCGCTATAGTACTATTGACTAGGGGGGGGATGATTCGATGAGTAAGTCGCTTGGTAGCCCATATGAGTGACTCGGGCTAGCCCATAGGCCTGATTAGACGTCTGTGGACGAGTTTTAAGGGCCTGAATGGTTAATTGGAGGGTGTTAAGTTTATTAGCGAGGTCGTTAATATTAACTGATTCTTTAATAAACACCTCCTTTACTATAGTAAGTTGGTGTTTGGTGTCCGGGGTTGTTGGGTATTTGAAGTGGGGGTTGTGTGGTTGATTAGGGTTGGAGTTACTGGTATGGACGGTATTAACGGCTTGAGTGTTATTGTCCAAAGTGGCGCTATCTCCAAAGGCGTTGCTATATCGGAATTCCTGGCTGATCCATGTGAGTAAACTAATCTTATACTTATTAAAGTTATTATATTCGAAGAGTTGGGCTATAATCGTCGTTATCTAAGTTATTATATTTATTGTAATAGACTTAGAGAAATGGTGGGCGATAATTTCGATAAGCTTAGGGTTAGATATCACAGGTTTATTCCGGAGGAGGGCTTTGGCCTTAATGTTTTCGACTTTCTAGAAGAGCTTTACTACTCCTTTAAGGTCGTTATCCCTGATCAGGCCTCCTTCGCCAAGCTGGCGAAGCTGTTTATTTGGTCGAAGGGTGTAGTCCTTATCTAGGTGGCCAAAGGTATTAAGTATATACTTTTTAGTAGATACTTAGGTAGTTCCCGAAGTTTCGGTTTTAATAGTTAATTAGTATTCGTTGGGAAGGTATTAAAGTAGTATTTTTGTTTTTTCCTTATTAGAGAAGTGGGTAAAGTTGGTTTATATTTTAAACTTTTTTATAAAATTAGAGATGTTATTACTATGAAATTTGGGCACTCCTTGGGCTCCGGGCTGGGGCATCTTAATGGTCGCCCCTTTGTTTTTACTATTGGTCGCCTTTTTAAGGGCTTTAACTAGCTTAGCGTAGGGGGCTATACTCTGGGCCTGATTAGAGCTTAATAGAGTTTGCGAAGTAGGTTACTCGTCGATCCTTTTGCCCTTAACGTCGGGGACGTTATAGGAGGGTGAGGGTATATCGTCCTACGAGGTGTCCCTATCCTTATGAGTTTTAAGTGCTCGGGGTTGTATATTCTAGAATAATTCGGAAAGGTCCATAGGTATTATTATAGGTTAGTTAGGCTAATTAGGTCGGATATACTATGTAATTGGTTGTTTTATAGTATAGGGAGGTTAAATAAATAAAAAGGGATTATTCGTAGGGGGGGAGTTAACCTATATCGGGGAACATAGTTCTAATAAAGTTCACCGAGTAACTTCCCCCACTATTATCACTACTATTTTAATAACAAGAAACATAGTAATTAGGCCGAAGTGCATAACTGTTTTTTTGAATACCCTAAGGTAAAGGGTGCTCTACTTCATCAACTATCCGAAGGGAGCAAGATCTACGAGGCGTAATCCCACTTATAATATCATACTCCTAATTAATAACCATTCTTTTGTATTTACCGAAACTATTCGATCTGTTCATTCTATTCAAACATAGCTGATCAGACCGAGGGATCGCATTTAAATTAACCCACTTAAATATTAACCTTCTATGCAATACTTAAGGTCTGCACGGTCCTTGGTATAAATCCTGAAATAATTCATAGTTATACTATTATTCTTACTATTTATTTGTACTGTTCTTTCCTTTTTCTCAGGTCGAATATCCGTTTACAGGGTTTAATCAGGTCTATGGGCCTATACTTAGCTCCTTAGCCATCGTTGTTCAGTTATAATCCACTTTCTTTTTTTTATTCGAGTATTACTTAACTATTTTTCTTAGTGTTTTAACTAAACCCAAGGTTTTTCGGGGTTCTTTATATACCCACGTTTAATACATTAAAGCCATCATAATTATTTAATTAAACTAAATGTTTATTATTCTATTGATATTACGCCTTTATTGTATTATATAGTAAAATTGGGGAGGGGATGATGGTATCATAGTAATAAGGAGATTGGGCGTTCAATTCGCCTACGAGGTACTAGTATAATGGAGTGGGGGATATAGTGAATAGTATATACTGTATCATATAATATACACACTCTACTAACCATAAGTCGTATACCCTCTGTCCCGGGTTTATGAGGGTGATTAACTTATACAAAACCGCTTAATTAGAGTTATAATTTAGGTAAGGAGATACTTTAAGACCTAATTAGGGCTAAAAAGGGGTTCCAGCTTTGGATATAGACATTAGTGAGTATTAGGGCTTTATTTACTTAGTAGTAAAGTAACTTTTATATTATTTACGGTATATGATCTAAGTGAACAGGTAAAAAGAGCTCTAAATACGTTTATTTAATTAACGATGTTTATTAACGTTTTGTAATATGTTATTTGATGGTCCGTTGTTATGTCCTTACTAGAAATGCGTCCCCAGTTCCCCTCTCTCAAATAGCTCGCTGTCGCCTAACTAAGGAAAAACCCGCTTAGCGTAAGCATTTCCCCCTGCACGGTTTCAGTAGGAGGAGGATACTGGTTAAACGTTATGAGGATCATTTACCTTAAAGGAGCCCTGAACACCATAATAAGAGCCCCCCTTATTAGTATAATTAATAAACTAACAATATACATTATATATACTTAGATGCTCCTAAGTATAAGCTTAGAATTTGATAACGAATCCTATTAAGCTCGTTATACACGTCGGCGTAGGAGATCGCTAACCCCTAACTAAATAAGAACTAAGTCCCCTTAAAAGTAGAACGGTCAATTAGAGTCCCCCCAACCTAATTGAATGGAGTGGGAACCTATAAAAGCAAATAAGTTAACTAAGGACAAGAAAGTCCGTAAGCGGCTAAGCTAAGAGGAAGCTCGTAGATGTTATAACTATAATAAAAAAGGGCATATATAATAGTAATGCCCTAAGGATCGAAAAGAGACAAAGAAGACCAAGACTTCTAAAGGAAAAACTAAGGAATAAAGTAAAATGGATAGTAGCTCTGATTAGAACTCTGAGGACTCGGGAAAAAAGTAACCCTTAGTAAAAGTCGTTATTAGGAGGAATAAGTTGTGGAGGAATAAAAGGTCGTTAAAAAGAGTATAAATTATGACCTATTTTACGTTAATATTGGGATTAATGGGATATATTACACAATTACCCTTGTTGATATAGGGTGTTTAATATACGCCTTGATTAGCGACGCCTTCGCTAAGAAACTCCGTTTACTATGTATTAGTATTACACCTCGGAACTTAATATAAGTCACCACTATAATTCCTAGTGTAATCCATTACGTTACTTACACTAATATCGACATTAATAACTATAAACAACACCGATTATTCTTTTATATTATTCCTAACTAAGAAAACGACGTTATCTTTAGAAGGTCCTAGATAATTAACGATAATGTTATGGTTTACCTAGTACGAGATACTCTGTATATAAGTGTTATGAACTACTAGGTAATAAAAAGGAAACTGGGTTAAGCCCGGTAAAATCCAAAATTCCTAATCTAATAACAAATTAGATTAGTATTCTTAGCTCTAATTAGGCGGGCACAGAAGAGAAAAGAGACCCCTCTTAGTATATCTACCCCAAATACGTTCTCCATAAATTTAACCAATATCGAAAAGGCCCTAATACTAAAAATAAAAATAAACCCGAGGACGAAACTCCCTACGTATTACCATAAGTTTTTATATATCTTTAACTAAAATAAGGCTAATTAATTACTATTATACTAGAAGAACGTCGACTATACTATCCTTATTAAAAAGGACTCCTATAGTTAAGATAAACTAGTGACCTAGGAACCTTTATATGGTATATTAAGGGAAGAGTTAATTGTATTACACTGAACCCTTATAAAACTATTAAATAAAGGGTTTATTAGGGTTAGTAGCTCCCCTGTATTATCGCCCGTTCTATTTGTCCAGAAGCTTGGAGGAGGGTTATGGTTCTGTGTTAATTATTATGCTCTTAACACTATTATAAAAAAGGACCAATACCCTTTACCCCTAATTAATAAGACCCTAAGGGTACTAATAAAAACGAAGTGGTTAATAAAGTTGGATATTATTACTATGTTTTATAAGATCCGGGTTAAAAAAGGAGATAAATAGAAAATGGTGTTTAGGATAAGGTATAGGTTATATAAATGGATAGTTACCCCCTTTAGTTTAACCGGAGCCCCCGTAATATTCTAGTAATATATTAACTACACCCTATGAGATTTCTTAGATGAGTTCTACTTAACTTATATCGACGATGTCCTGATTTATTCGGATAGCTCCCTCTCTAATTATAAAAAGAAGGTTAAAAAGGTCCTCGAGTACCTAGGCGTTATAGGCTTATATGTGGATATCGATAAGTACAAATTCGAAGCTAAGAGTATTAAGTATTTGGGGTTTATTATTAATACTAGTAAGGGAATTCGCGTAGACCCTGAGAAGATTAAGGTAATCTAGGGATAGGAAGTGCTCCGATTAGTACAAGGAGTTCATAGGTTCATTAGTTTTACTAACTATTACCGGTAATCTATACCCAACTTCTCGGGGATCGTATAACCCCTAATAACCTTAACTAAAAGGGATATACCATTTATTTAGAGTAAGGAGTGCATTAGAGTGTTTGAGGAGCTGAAGACGCTCCTAATTAGTGCACTTGTATTAGCTCACTGGGACCCTAATCGAGCTACAATACTCGAGACTAATTTATTTAGTTATATGGTAGGAGGTACCTTATCGTAGTATAACAATAAAGGGATCCTAAAACCTATAGTATTCTTTTTACGTAAAAACCTATTTGTGGAGTATAATTACCCGATATATAATAAGAAACTATTAGTAATAATACGTTATTTAGAGTACTAGGATTTAGAATTATAGAGTATAAAAGAGTTCATTATCCTAACTAATCACTTGAATTTAAAGTATTTTATGACGAAAAGATAGTTAAGTGAACATCAAATTAGGTGGTCAGAATTACTATCCTATTATAACTTTATTATTTAGTTTAGACTTAGTAAAAAAGTAGTAGTTCCTAATACATTATCGAGACGTGAACAGGATATCCCTAGTACCCTATAGGACGATAAGTTAAAGGGTTAGAAGATTAAACTCCTAAAGAATAGGATTAATATATTATAAGTTAATAATATAATAGTAATTAAAGAAGTGTGGGCCCGATTAGGGTACGTAGAGAGGGTTAAGTTTAGTATAAGAGACTCCCCTGGAGATATGGATTAGATCGATGACCTTAGCCTAAATAAGATGGAACCCCCTTTGAACTCTTTTAAAGAAGAGTTATTACGCTTTTAGTGGGATAAAGTTTTAGATTAGAATAACTAATATTAACTAATTAGGGGGGTAATATAAAAAGGAGACCGATAACTTCCCTTATAGTGGAAGTTACCGATAATGTTATTAGAATATATGATTAATAATAATAAGAGATTGTTATAAAAGGACAGAATCTGGATTCCATATTATAAGCCCTTAAGGACGGGTTTAATCCAGAGGTTCTATAACTTTACGTTAATGGGATATCTAGGGAGGAATACTTTAAAGGCCCTAATTAACCACTAGTTCCATTAATTAAGCTTATCCTAGGATGTCCAAAGATTTATAAGGAACTACGACGTTTATAGACGAGGAAACGTATAACGTAATAAGAAGAGGGGCCTATTAAAGCCTCTACTTATCCCTAAACGGATCTAAGTAAAGGTCTTTATTAACTTTATAATAGGATTACCCCCTTCCTACTACGATGGGGTTATAAACATCATAGTAGTAACTGATCGTTTATTAAAGAACGTAATCTTCGAATCGTTAAAGGATATTACAATGGATATAATAGTAGACCAACTAATCCGAGGTCTAATTAGGTACCATGGGATACCTTATACAATTATATTAAATAAGGGATTATAGTTTACGAGTTTTATATAGAAATAATTTTACTAATTACTATGGATTAAGTAAAGATTCTTTATAGTATTCTACTTAGAAATAGACGGAGCTACGGAGAGGGTAAACTAAGTGATAGAAACTTATCTTAGAGTATATACAGTGTATACTTAGGATAATTAGGACAAATTACTCCTAGTAGTAATAATAGTTATTAATAACCAGGTCACCTTATTAATAGGACTTAGCTTGTTTTTTATTACTTATAGGTATAACTTAGACCTGATTAGAGTAAAGGAACCCCTGCGGAATAATAATAAGACCCCTATAATAAGAGTAGAGGTTCTAGTTTAAAAGCTAAAGGACACTTCTAAGTAAACTTAAATAGTGATAACGGTAATATAAGAGAAATAAGAGATTACCGTAAACACAAAGCACCAACCATCTAATTAATTTAAACTTAGAGATAAGGTTTAGTTAAGGTTATAGAATATCTAATTTAATTAACTATTAAAGAAGTTCAACTAAGTTAATACGAAGTATACTATCCTCGAACTAATTAAATCCTATATTTATTAACTAAATACACTACTAGGGATCTATAACATCTTCTACGTAGGCCTAATTAAGTACACTAGAGTTAATCTATTACTATCACAAAGTTATAATAACACTTAACCACCCATAATACTAATAGTTAATAGGGAGGAGTTTAAAGTTAAGGAGATCCGTAATACGCGGAAAGTACGGGGTAAATAAAAAGTCTTAGTAAAGTAGAAGAACTATACCTAATTTACCTAGGAGTTAGTGGATATACTAGCGGATATAGTAGCCTTAGACCATTATAAGGCCGATTACGGGAATATCCCTTGGGAAGGGAGGGGAGGAAGGGGGTAATTATTACGGGCTAAGGCCCAATTAGAGGCCTCGGAACTACTCAGCTATATCTAACACTAATTACTATTTACTAAGTTTAACTAGGCCTAGGTAAACCTAATTAGGATCCAACGGATTTATAGGGTAATAGATTTTTCCTTCTTTTCTCCTTATCTTGAAGATATTCGTAGTAGTCGCCATAGCTAGTTGCAATATTGCGAAGGGCTGGTCCTAGGCCTTGTCTCAACCGAAAGGTAGCCAAATACTGTTTATTTCAAGCTGAAGAGGAAAAGGGTAAACTACGATATGGCGCGAAATCTCTGCTTCTTAGGGGGTGGGCGCTAGTGGGGCACCGGTGGGGCACCAGTGCGAGCACGGGCATAGCCCGGGCATAACCACCGGGTTCGGCCCGTGACACTACCCCCCTCCTCCCCCCCCCGCGCGGCCTCTAGTTCCTGGCTGGCCTCCTGGGGGGGCGCCTGCGCACACGCCGCGTCCCCGTCGTTCTCCAATATCGGCCCATAGCGCTCCTCGTAACGGTCCAGCGCCTCCGTTTCCTCTACAGCACCGGCTGGCTCCCACGTGGGGTTAATATAGCCCTCCCACTTCACCAGGCTTCACGTCTTCTCCCTCTACCCACCGTCTTCCATCTAGCAGCGTAAATCTCCTCTACCTGCCACTCATCCTCGCCATCTGCTTCCCCGGGTGACCACTTGTGCTAGAATCGTGGCACTCCTGTACAACCCTTGTCCGTAGTAGGCTCGAAGGGTCGTCATCATCTCTTCCTCCGGGAACCCATACTTCGTCCCGGAACGTCAGCCTCTGCTGCTTGTCAATCGCACATTCCGCGATCTGGCCCTTCAGCTGCAACTCTGGTGCTCATCGGAGTCTTCTTGCATAAGGGTGCCGCCCAAGGCAAACCCTGAATAGTCTGTCTCCACTGTTGTCTTTCCTTCAGGGTTAAAGCGGCGAAGCACCGGCTTTATACTGAATAGCCGCTTAAGCTCCTGGAATCCTTCTTCCTGACTAGGTCCCTAGTGGAACACAGCCGACTTCTTCGTAAGCCTCGTAAGGGGCTCAACAATAAGGGTATAGTTGGGTATAAAAATGCGATAATAATTCGCAAACCCAAGGAAACTTCTAACCCCCTTTACAATCTTCACGGTCTTGACTGAAAAGGCACACTTCTTAGGGTCTAGTCGTAGTCCGGCCTCTGCTAGGCGCCGGAGGACCACCCGTACCTTCTCTTCGTGCTTCTTCTTTGACCCAGACGTGTAAATCAGGACATCATCCAAATAGGCGGTGACGAAGTCGTCTAGGAAGTCTTGGAGAGTCATACTGATATACCACTGGAACGTAGCTGGGGCCCCGGTGAGTCCAAAGGGGCAGACCAACCACTCGAAGAGTCCGTATCTCGCACGAAACGCTGTCTTCTCGACGTCTTCTTCTGCGATCCGAATCTTACGGAACGCGGCCACGACGCCAAGCTTCGTATACCACTGCGCAGCGGCTACCCGTCGGAGGGTCTCTGATATAAGTGGCAGTGGATAACGGTCCTTCTTCGTGATGCTATTGAGGGCTCGGTAATCAACGCAGAACCGAATTCCCCCACCAGGCTTCTTAACAAACAACACTGGGGCACCCGCTGGCGAGCTGCTGGCTCGAATAAACCCTTTGTCCAGCAGGTCCTCTAGTGTCTTCTTCAGGACCAAGAGTTCCTCACGGGACATCCCATACAAGGGTCCCCATAGAAGTGTAGGCTCCCGGCCGTGAGCGTCCTTAATAAGGGGGATCTTATGATCAACCCCTGGCCTCCTAGGGGGCACCGAGTACGCCTTCTCCGGGTCGAATAGGTCTCTAAGCTCCTCATGGACCCAGCCTGGGACGAGTTCCTTTACATCCACAGGCTTCTTTTCTTTTAGCGCGTCCTCGATGTCCCTCAAGCTCACAGCCATAGCCTGGGCCTCTGGTGCCCTCTGGCGCTTCACTCGTCGGCATACAGCTGCAAACGCAGGGGCCGTCAGTAATCGGGCCGTGCGAATCTCTTTTACAGCAGCTGGTTCTTCCTGATCAGAGAGGTATACGTCTACTCCTCCCTTACCGTGGTGCGCCCGCTGGGCAGCGGCGTCACACACTACACGGTTCGCTTCCATCCATGGCTTCCCTAGGCATATGGGGGGGTCTAGGCCCTTTACCACGTATGCGTAAACTTTCTGAGTGTGGCCACTTAATTCCAGATCCAGGACAGCCACACCCTGGGCATCACCAGGTGATGGCCCGTCTTGCGTATACCCTCGCAGGGCACGCTTCTTCCGATCCACTAGCGGTAGTCGGAGGCGTCTAGAGAGAGACTGATCCACCATTGCGTAGACGTCACAGCCAGTATCGATGAGGGCGTGTGTCAAGTGTCCTTTGTTAATCCTTGCCTGAATAGTGGCTGACCCTTGGCTCCTCTGCTGCTGCTCTTCTTGGTGGGACTCCCATCCTTTGGCTTCCTCCTTTGTCGGCTCTGGCACCCGACTTCGTACCAGAGTTACTCTTTTCCCGAGTCGTCCTCACTAGAGGAGGCACTGGTGGCCTCTCGGTCCTCTTCTTCTGACCCGGGATCCTTCTGCTTCTTCGTCGCCTTAGTACGGGCGACCTTCGCCTGCCTAGGAACCTTCTTCCGGCAATTCCTGGCGATATGGCCTTCTTCGCCGCAGTGAAAGCACTCACGGCGGTCCACCGGCGGGCTACCCGAGGAGCGGCGGCGGTGGCGGTCCTTCTCCTCCCTTCGAGTCGATGAGGCGCGGGCAGCGCCAGTCATCTGAACATCTCCATCGCGATCCTTCCGTGGAGGGGCTGGGGTTGGGGACCAGCGACGCTCCCGTTTAGTAGCGACGGGTGCTATACGCTCCAGCTTCCAGGCAACGTCCTGTACCCTAGTGAGCCACTGAGTGTACTCCCCTGGTAGGGAGACGGTGACCAGGTGCTCCTTTAGGCGGGAAGTAAGGGTGTTTTCCAACATAGCAATCTTAACGGTGTCGGGCCACGCACCACCTCCTGCGTCTGCCATTATTCGTTCGAACTTCGGTAGGAAAGTAGCCAGCTTCTCGTTATCTTTCTGACGGAGGGTCTGTAGCTGGGCTACGGCTTGGGGTTGGGTGTTCGGGTCTCGGTAGGTCCTGTCGAGGTAGGACATGAAATCTTCGGGGTTACGTTGGCCTCCAGGCCCCCGGCTGCGTAGAACGTGGCAACCACCTGCTGGGGACTGGTGTCCAGACAGGAGTTGATTAGGTACCACAGTTCCTGGTTGGTAGGGTAGAACGCTCTGTCCATGGCGATCTTGTCCCTCATCTGCTGCGCCCAAGAAGGGTAGTCCTTCCGCTTCCCCGAGAACTTTGAGGGTGTTGGTAGCGGTTTACGGCGCGTCGGTGTCTCTGTTGCGAGGTGGCGGCTGCCCACTGGCGGGGCTTCGGTGCCTGCATCTTCCATAGGGGTCGGTATCGTCGCCCCTGAACCTCGGCTTCGCTCCAGCTCATTAGAGAGCTCAGCAATCCTCGCCTGTAGGGGCCCGAGGGCCTCGTTTAAGGCTAACTGCAGTTGGGCCTGCAGTTCGTCAGCCATTGTGCTGGCTGGTATCCTCTTCTTAACCGGTGGGGAGCCGCGCTCTACCCAGCGTCCGACGTTCGTCGATCTGTCGTCAGGGAGCCGCGCTCAACCTGGGATTCCGCTTCGTAACCGGTAGGGAGCCGCGCTCAACCTAGCGGTATCTTATATAGTAGATAAAACTGAGCTTGAAATATGCGAAGGGCTGGTCCTAGGCCTTGTCTCAACCGAAAGGTAGCCAAATACTGTTTATTTCAAGCTGAAGAGGAAAAGGGTAAACTACGATATGGCGCGAAATCTCTGCTTCTTAGGGGGTGGGCGCTAGTGGGGCACCGGTGGGGCACCAGTGCGAGCACGGGCATAGCCCGGGCATAACCACCGGGTTCGGCCCGTGACAAATATACGTGCTTGGACCGTTATAAAGAGAATATTGGACTTTAAGTGCTCCTCAGGTACCTATAGAGTTAACTTATTTTAACTAAAATGAGTATTGAGATCCTCGTAGTCGCGGAATATATATTAGTCCTCTAAAAGTTGTCCATTAATATAAGTATTACCCGTTGGTACGTAGAATGGGAAATTACGTATACTAAGTGCTACTCCTATAAAATCCCTATAGTCGAGGGAATGAACACTATAATGGTGTTTTTCGATACCGTTAGTAACTGTTTTATACTAAGTTGGGATAAGATAATACGAAACTTAATTCACTAGGCCAAAATGTTAGTATAGTAACCTTTAATACTTAATAAAATGGTTAGAATATTCTTAGCTATTACCCATTTTGATATTATCCATAAGAAACCAGCTAAGCCCTTAAGCTAATTCGTAACCTTTACTAGAAGGTCTAATTCGGGTACCACCTTTATAGTTAACTTGGGCACTAGGACATCTAAAACGGATAACTGTCCTTGTGGAAACCACCGTTGGAAACCTGATTTGTATTATAAGGTTTAATATGTGCTCACCGGAGCCGCCGACGGACCTGTTAATATAAATAAGGAACAAGTTAGTAACCTTAAATACGAGATTTTTAACTTAGGTAATTAGATATACTTTTAGGATACGTAAAAACGTAAAAGGTGGATTACTTTTAATAATAACCCGAAGGTTGGGATTATTAGAGTTACTCGGAAACTTAACTCGAATAAATCCTTAACCTTTAGCACCTCTAATACTAGAAAAAGCTCCTACCTAAGTTTAGTTATAGCTTTCCTCTTAGTTGACCCGGCTATAGAACACCTTGGAGGGCCTGGCCTAAGCATTTTCAGCATTATGGGTACTCTATATTACCCCTTTTCACTTAGTATTGCAATGGATAACTACGGTGCTATACACTTAGTTAATAATAAAAATTTACTTATTAAAGGGACGTTTATTAGTAAACCTAGTAACTAATATGTTTATTGTAGAAATAGTAAATTACTTATTATGGGATATGGGGAACGATGAATAGAGAAAATGCTTAACGGAGTGTGTAGCCTAGTTACTGAGGACCTTATTTTAAAGAATATGGTATATATAGCGGATTTTTATGTTAATATAATATTAGAAACGCTCTTAAAGTAGTCTAGTATTTGGTACTGTAGCTAAGATTATACCCTTTATTACGGAAACCTCTTAAAGAGTATAATCCTTAGATAACTTAACTGGGAATATAACATAGTCCTATTCGAATATATCCCTATTAATAATTACCATTTATTAAACATTCCCATGAGCGCAGTATGTGTTATCGTAACCACCTTTCTAATAAATTCTCGCCGTAATCGCCCTTCAAGGGAGCCTAGGCTCGACTGCGTTGTGGACGCCACCCTTTGGCACCTTTGTACCGGTTATTTAGGCCTTAATACTCTCCGGAAACTAGTTTTTACGACGAGGGGGGTGAAAATTAAGGGAACTCCTATAAAGATTAATTGCTAAGCCTGTTCATAGGTGAAAGCTCACTAAATAATATCCTAACGACCTTCGGAAAACTTAGCCCCGCACCCTTTTTAGCGCATCTCCTAGGACCTTTTCGATTACCCTAGTAGTTATAAGAACACCTTATAGTTACTACTAATAATCGACGAATATACTAACATATCCTAGGGGTTCATAATAATGCGTAAAACGTACACCGAAGTCTTTAAAGTCCTATAAACATATATAACTTGGATCTCAAGATAAATAAGCTTATCCGTCTATAAAATAAAGTAGGACATTGAGTATACGGTAATTGTTATTTAAAGTGAGATAGAATACGAGTATTGGGTAAGGTGTATAGGAATTGATATTAAACTCCTATTAGTTAATACTAAAGAGCTTATCGGACGCGGTAAAAGAGTATTGAAACGGAGCGGGGGATGCAGTGAACAGCATATATTATACGAATAATAAAACATACACTCTACTAACCATAAGTTATGCACCTCTTATCACGGGTCCGAAGAGGTAACTAACTTATACTAAACAATCTCAGGGATACTACTTTTAAGGGGAATTAAATATTCTAGACCTGATCAGGTCTAGAATAAACTTAAAAGGCCAGGAAAAGTGTATCCGAGATTAGGTTACTTTGTTGCTTAGTGGTAAACTAACCTCTATATAAAACATTATATACCATAGTTATAATAGTAACATTAATAATAAAAATAAGTAAAACGAGTAAATATTCTTATCGAGGAGGCTCCCCCCGAGGTGTGTATTGTACTATGTTATATGTAGAGGCCTGATTAGGTCTAAAATACTAAAAGAAAGTCTCTCCTTATAAGGGGTCGTCGTCGCCGTGCCCTAACCATTATCCCGAAGATGAGCCGCGCGCTTCCCCTGCCCGGTTTCAGTATGATATTATATTATTAATAAGGTACTTATAATATTAATTAGCGCTGGCCTGCTAAAGAAATTGTAGCTAGAAGCCGTGATAGTAACCATATTTATCGATAACGATTACCCTTAAGCATTAAAGGGCTAGAAATCGCTAAATTAAATCTATGTAGAGTGGATATAACAGTACATTAGATAATATAATAAAAACCTAACTTTCCATCCATTTTAAGACCCGCGTCCTAAACTAGGCGGCCTCTACGCCTACGGGTATAAGGCCTACGTACTAGATTAGGCGTGTAAAGGAGGTCACGAGAAGTGAGAATTCAAAATCAAGGCACGAGTGTACGTAGGATACCTCGTGGGATACGTCCTATGCACACATAATCTTTTTAGAATATGGATCCCCATACTCAATCAGGTTATTATCTCACATAACATCACTTTTAATAAACACTCCTTTTATAATCCTATTAATAACACGGTCACCATAACTACTAAAAAAACGAAAATTCTATTAAAGGAAATCGAACTAGAGGACCTATACCCAAGCATAGTCCTCGAAGCCCTCGGGACATATAAACAAGAGGAGGAAGATAACCCTACCTAAAAAAACGCGGTTACCAGCGCTTCACAAAACATTATAAAACAAGGGATACTACTATAAACAAAGGCCAATAATAGTCTAGTTTCACCTAAGCCTACACCAGACCCTAAGAGCATACTAAGTATAATAATAAAAAAAGTTGGAGATATCGGAGCAGATACCGAGGAGGCATAAAGCTTACCCACCCTTTCGGAGACTGCCCTATCCAGCGGTAAAACCTAACCGAGCATAATACCGGACAGCCCACAAAAAACAAAGAGGACGGATCTTGAGGTGGCTAACCAGACCTCTAACCAACTCACTAACTAAAGTACCCTAAAAACGAAAAGAGAGTACCACTAGAAGGTCTATGGACCACTTACCCGGTCTAGTATAAGGCTTAGAGTTATAGGAAAGGAGAGAACCTAAAAAAAGTCCTCTAGGGGGGAGTTAAGGTGAGATCTTAACACCTTCCTACAATTAGAAGACTTAAAAGCCCCCCATTCACTATACTATATAGCAACTAACCCAGAAGGGATCCCTTATAAGAGCCCCTAATACAATTTCTTCACTACCTTTATACCTAATCAGCTAAAGGCGGTATAAGAGAGTGCCTTAGGATATAAAACAGTTTATTTAATAATCGCTGAAGCTACTAAAAAGCGACCCGTACAATAAATAAAACCCACGCTTATTAAAGACCCTAAGGGCAACCTTAGATACTATAAAAATACCTTACTAGCACCTCTAACAAAGTAGAAAAACATCTAACAAATCGAAAACCCATTAAGGACCAAATAAATTAATACAATAAAAAAGGAAATCCACAAACTCGTTTCTAAAAGCACTTAGAGGGAAATAGACTACTCATCAGTACACTCTAAGCCCCTCCCCTTAAAATGGGTATTCACATACAAATTCAATAAAAACGGTTTCCTTAAATACTATAAAGTATAGATATGCGTACATAGAAACCTTCAAAAGGTCAATCCCCTACAAAACATATACACCACTACCCTTATAACACACTCCTTCAAAACTCTAATAGCCGTGGCCACTCAATTCAATCTCAAAATCAACTAATACAACATAGTAAACGCATTTCTTAATACGAAAATGGATCCAAATAAAGAACCTATAGTATACGAATTTCCGGACAACTTCGGATAACCTAGAAAATACACTAAACTTATTTACACTTTTTACAGGCTCCGAGATACACCCATCCTTTAGTATAAAACATTCTTAAAAATCCTAATGGATATAAGGCTAATACTATACCCTAAGGAACCCTGTATTTTTTATATAAAGGACCTCAAAGTCTTTATTATGTTTTATATAAACAATATTCTGGTTATGAACCACCGTAACGACGCTAAAGCAGCCACCAAAGTTGTTAATAGCATTAAGTTGGCGGTGGAACTCAAGGACCAGGGCCCCGTAGAATAATACCTTGGAATACAAATCATCAGGGACCATAAAATACACAAAATCTACCTAGTCCACAACTCTTATATTAAGAAGATCACTAAACACTTCGACCTCATAAATAATACCATAACCCCTTATACTCCTATACTAAAAGGCCTCGTACTATACAAAGGACAAACAATAAGGGCTCAAATTAAGGAATTCCAGGAAAAAGTCGGATCCCTCCTATACACTATGATCTTTATACGCCCTAATACTATATATCCAATAACAAAGCTCTCCTTATTCCTAATAAACCACTCTCTAAAGCATCTCATAACCGCGGATCAAGCTATTCACTACTTTTTTAGTATACACTACCTTATTATTGAAACCGGGCAGGGGAAGCGCGCGGCTCATCTTCGGGATGATGGTTAGGGCACGGCGACGACGACCCCTTATAAGGAGAGACTTTCTTTTAGTATTTTAGACTTAATTAGGCCTCTATACACAGCACAACACACACCTCGGGGAAACCTCCTCGATAAGAATATTCACTCATTTTACCTATTTTTATTATTAACGTTACTATTGTAACCATAATATAAAATATTTTATATAAAGGTCAGTTTACCACTAAATAATAAGGTAACCTAGTTTCGGATACGCTTTTCCTAGCTTTTTAAGCTTATTCTAAACCTAATTAGGTCTAGAATACTCAATTCCCCTTAAAACCAGCGTCCTTAAGGTTATTTAATATAAGTTAATCACCTTTTCGGACCTATAATAAGAGGTGTACAATTTATAGTTAATAGAGTATATATATTATTATTCGTATAATATATACTATTCACTATATCCCCCGCTCTATTTTACTAGTACCTCGTAGACGAATCGAATACCCGATCTCCTTATTACTACTTATACTATCCACTCCCCCTCCTCTTTAAAAAAGAATAATAAAGAATACGTAAAGAAAACGAATAATAGGATCTCCTTTGGTTTAACCAGAAGAATAAGATGTTTTTTGGTTAAAAAGAATTTAGGAATACTAAAGACCCTAAAAGATCGTCTTATGCGATTATTAGCCCTCCCTCCCTCTTAGCTAATATGGGCTGAACACGAACCTAATAAAGAAGAGAGAATACGAGAAGTTTCGAAATATGATTTAAACGACGAGACACTAGCTAATATAACCCGATTAGACTAAAAAAAATACTTATATAATAATTAAAAAAAAGAATAGTTAACCGGAAGGACCTATAAAAATAATAAACACGATGATGAACATTGGAATTTTTACTATTAATTTATTTAACTTTAAATATTTAAGTAATAGTAGGCGGATGAACGGATCGGTCTAAATATGAACCCTTGGCCTAATCAACTATTCCCAGATATTATAAACGGATTATACGACCTTAATAAATTTAGAATATTAGGTGACCGGCTACTAGTTAATATTATAAGTGGGGTTATGTTTTATTAACCTAAGACTATTATTAATCTTCGCTAAATAGGCCTCCCTTTACTTTGGTTATTATAAGCGAGTAATCCTACGTTTAGCCCTAACCACCGTTACTCTAGTAACCTTAGTTATTGTTAAGGGACTTAAGTACGTATTACTATGGACTTTATAAGAATTATAACCCCTAAAACCACTCCCCCCCCTTTCTTTTCTAAAAAGCCATTATCCACCTCTATTATACCTAAACTCTAAATAAAAATAGTAATTACTATAAGTTATTAGACCTAATTAACCGAATTAAAATACTATTATATCTACTTTTTTACTAAAATTATTTAGGAATATATAACCCTAAGCCTTCGAGGAAGACGCTAAAGACGCTGGCCTGGATAACTTGTTTAGCCCAAATTGAGATACGAAGAACAATAAAAGTAAGAGGATTAATAAGAATAACCCTTCCCTCACTCCATTTAACTTTAATTAAACCTTTAACTCGGATCCTATTATTAACTTAGTGAGGATTATCTAAGTTATGAACTGTAAAAGGCCTATTCTTAAGATGCTTGTACTAAGGATAAAAGGGGCTCCTAAGTTTACCGGTAATAATATTTTTAGTTTCTTAGAGAAGTTTAAAACCTAAGTGAACTTAGTTAATTTCTTTAATTAGGATAAGGTGAAGGTTTTCCTTTAGTACTTAGTAAATAAATATTAAAAAGTTATTAAAACGGAGATTGAGTTAATTTCCTAGGAGGTTATGAAAAAGTATATACTTAAGACCTATGGCCACCTAAACGAGGATTATATCCTTAGACTAAACAAATAATTATACGACCTTATTAAGGGACCCCTAATTAGGAATAATAATTTTAAAGGAATAACGAAACTCTTTTAAAAGGTTGAAAATATTAAAACTAAGGTTTTTTATTAAAAAAAAGCGGTGATAAGTAACTTAGAATTAATCGAAATTATTGTACACCGTTTTATAAAGATGACGATGATTAACGCAGTTTTATAAATGAAAATAACCGTAGGAGAATTGTTTAATTATGGAGATTTTAATAATTACTGGGATCGTTTACTTATTTAGATTAGTTAGGAATCCTAGTGGGGTAAGGCTTTTGGTGATAGTGCTTTTTTGGACGACAATCCCTAATTAGTAACGTAACGAAACTCTAGGCCTAATTGGGCTTATACTACACTTATAAAGTGAACTATGTCCCCCTTTTTAACTCGGTAGTATTAGTTAAATAAGGATATGATTGTGATGGGCCCGGCTAGAATTGACGATCTTATTAATAAACTGGATACCCTCTAATTAACTGTCCAAGCCATAGAGAACCATTAATAATAGCCTGATTAGGCTTAGAACACCTTATCCGCGTAAATCTATTATTAGTTAATATACTTAATAAACTAGAATCCCTAGGGATTACTGTACTAGCAGGGCCCGCCTCGTTAATTATATAACCTATAATCGCTTAGACAATAGCCTTATAATCCTATATAAAGGGGACCGTTTAATTAGAATAAACCGGGGTTTATTCCCGGATTAATGGGACGTTGTTGGTATAATAGGTGTTTGGGTTAGTAATTCTGGTAATGCGAGTAATTCTTAGAGGATGTTTAAGTTGGTCTATTTACGTTCTATGATAGTAATTACTAATACGGAGACCTCCTTAACCCTTTAAGGGAAACTAATTAAGTCCCCGATTATATTATTTCGGAAACTTAAAATAAATATTAACCTAATTAACTAGTGATCCTTAGATATTTAAAGAACTAATAGTTATTCCTAAGTATTATAATTATAACGGGGACTATTCTAAATAACTAAGTTAGCCGACCCTTCTCTTAGTTAATATAAGTACCCTAGCCGGCGCCTGCTCCTAGTATTGTTGTATACGTATTAGCGTTCCTTTTAAGGCTTAGAATAGCAATAACGATCCTAGCAACTTCCGAGGCCAAGACCTATATAACCACCAGATTGGGCAACAACGTAGCGGGGATCCTCCCATAAGGAAGTTGGGATGGCCCTAAATAAACGAGGAAAGTTATTTAAGGAGGGATTATGAAACCTATTTCTTAAAGAGATAGTAATTCGTTGATCTAATCTTATGAATTAAAGGTCGAAGAAGTTATATGAGAAGGATCCGAGGTACCTCGTTCTTAGATAAGGGAGGTGACGATAACATAATACAATGTTCTAATAATAAATTAATACAATTCTATACCTAATCGGACCCAGGAAGTAGTGGACAATAATACTATAATTACCTAGGTAATTCTTTGAAAGTTGGGTAGTTTAGTGTAGGTGCCTAATCACATAACTATAAAGATGTGGTTAGTATACCGTTTTCACATGACCAACTTAGCTTAATAGTTATTAGATAAGTAAATGGTAAACGACGTATACCTCCTAGCGCCCTTAGGCCTAATTAGCATTATCGACGACGAGCCCGGTAAAAAGATCGCATCTAAGATCATCGAGAAATACAATAATAGTCCTAATAAAGTGTACATCCTAATGGTCTTCACCACCTTAGCTAAGCTATCCACCCCCACTATTAAAAATAAAAAAAGGAATCATCTTCCTAGTTCTTAGATAACTCCTCATTTTAAAATCAAAATTTTAATAAAAGGTGTTACACCTAATTAAAATAAGAAGATTATGGCCGTCCTGGATTTAGGAGTAATAACTAATATTATAAGTAACTAGTATATTAGGGAGAATAACCTATAAGTGATAAGGACGATAATCATAATATAAACCCTAACCCTAAAAGTAAGCGGGCAAACTTAATTTAACGGTAACGTTATAAACCACGTATAAGTTGGGGAACACAAAATCCCTATAAACTTCTTTATAATATTAGAAATAAAGATAAGTATCGTAAAGACCTCCCTACTTAGAGGACTATTCTTAATTACAGAATAGCTTACCTAGGAATATATTAACGACCTAATTAGAATAATCCTTAAAATTAGAGATACTCGTATTCATATTCTTATGGGGTTTATGTAATTAGGAATTGAAAAAGGAATAAAGTTTTATTTCCCTAATTAGTAGAATTACTAAATAACCCTAAAAGAATAGGAAAACTAAAATTTAATAATAAAACTAGTGAGTTTGCTAGGGGAAAAAAATGGACTAGCTCTGATTAGAATATTCCTAACTTAGAGGAAGGTAATAGAGTCTTATACGATATAGACGAAGACATAGTAATCTTAGTTTTAGTGGTATTAACTCACTAAGAGTTCTAGCCACTAGTTAACGTTATTTATACTACTACGTATATCATAAGTAAACATCCTAACAATTATAAGGGTTGCAAAGTAGTAGGGACAACAAAAGTAACGCTGGATTAGGTTCTAATAGCGAAGATCCTCCTAAGTGAAGTGACTATAAAGAAGGAAACCTAAAAGTGAGACTAGTATAAATGTAAGATCAATAAAATACTAATTGGTTTTCTCTGCTCGTATTATACCTTTAAAAAAAGATAGAAGAGATGGGAAGCTAAGAAGTTCGGAATTCCAGAAAAGCCCGAGCTTAATTAGTTAACCACCACTATTACTATAATATATAAATGTAAAGATTAGAAGATTCTACCCGTTAACGACGTTCCACTAAACGGGATAACACCTAATAGCGACCCCCTTTAGAAAATTAAGAAGATGGAAGTAGTTAGAGTATAGTCGAGAAAGGAAGTTAATAGGTTTATAGGCCTAATTACCCTAAGATTTACTAAAATAAAACTAGGATTACACCTTATAAATAAGAGGAAGGTAATTATTCTATAAAAGTACCTACACCTTAAATAAGCTGAAAAGGACCTATTAGAAGTGATCCTATTAAACAGGGAAATAGCCCTCGTATAGGACTGGACTTATATAAGTAGGGTTAACCCCCTCATAGCCCCGCTTTAAGAGATATAAACTATCCCACATAGTGCTTAGTAAGTGAAAGGTATCCCGATCCCGCCAGCGATTCAAAATACGGTATTAGAGATACTTCGAGACCGGATTAAGCGGGGAACACTTAAAGAAGGTTATACTACGTATAGAAATCCATAGTTCCTAGTTAAAAAAAAGGATGGGAAATATTAGCTTATTAATTCGGTTACTAAGTTGAACGATATTATTATCTAAAACATATTTATTCCCCTTAACGCAAACTCCTTTATAGAAGAATACGGTGAGTATTAACTCTTTTTTATATTAGACTTCTTTTCTGGATATAATTAGGTCCTCCTTAACCTAGTTAATAGAGATTATACTATGTTTATAACTTTATTAGGATTTTTCTAATTTTATTTCCTATTAATAAAATAAATTAACTTAATAGTGTATTTTTAATGGATTATAATAAGAATTTTATATAATCTCATTTTATACTACTATAAGGTCTTTTTAGATGATATCGCTATTAAGGGCTCAACTTTATAATATAATAAAAAAGAGATTACTTTTATTCCTAGTATATGGTAATTCGTTTACGAATATTTAGTTAATATTAATAAGGTCCTAGTTAACCTCGAGTTTTTAGGATATACTATGTTAGCCGAAAAATCGTAATAGGCGTAGAAAGTAGTGGTGATCTTAGGGTATCTATGTGGATACGATGGCCGTTAACCTAATTAGGCTAAGATTTGAAAGATCCAGGAATGGGTAAAGTGTACTAGTATTACAAAGGTTAGATCGTTTATCGGAATCGTTACCTTTTACTGCGCATAAGTAGAAGACTTTACGATAAAAGCATAACCATTATATGACCTCCTCCGGAAAAGTACACTGTTTACATAGGAACACATTTAATAATAAACCATGAACATCCTAAAAACCACTCTAACAACCTCCCCCATCCTAATCAAACTAAACTACGACCCCAAAACTAAACAAATTATTATTTATACTAACACTAATTTACTTAGGTGGGGTATAATACTATACTAATTCATTAATAGCTAAAGGGTAGTAGCCTAGTTTAAAAGTAGTATATAAAAAGGTATAAAATTAAAATACAACTCTAGTAAACTAGAATTACGGGTTATTCTTATAATACTAAAAAAGCTCCGAATATACATTTACGGTGTATATTTTACCCTTAAAACTAACACCAAAATCCTCGTCGAGTAGTTAAACAAAGGGGTAAGTAACTTACCTAGAGTACTATTAACAAAATAAATTACCTAGATTTACTTTTTTAACTTTAATATTAAATATATACTTAATAAAAAGAATACTATAACTAATAGCCTATTACGTAAGCCTCCTAAACCCTCTAATCAGGCCGAATACGAAGACCCTGAACGATTAAAGGAATTCATTAATACACAGATCTACTTATCCACAGCCTACACCTCCCAACACCTATAATCTACGTCTCCGGTTATTCCATCAAATTCACCACTTTTCTCAATACCCAGAGACTAACTAAACCCTAATTAAACCTAGTTACTCAAAATACAACAAATTATCTACTATTTAAGAACCCTTCTTCGATCGGATAATATAATATTAGCCGGTTTTCGCAAATTCAAAAATAAGGCTTAACTATACATATACCATAACGGCTACCTTTTCCACTAACTAACCCACTAATACCCAACCCCATAATAAGTTATTAACAACGGGGAGCTCTAACAGGACCTGATCAGGCAAGCTCATATAAAATCAGGCCATAAGGGACGAAATATAATATTCAACAAAGTTTTTAAAAACTACTTTTAGTAGGGAGCCTATAATTCCATTAAACACAAAGTGGCTACGTGCCCAACTTATTAAGTAATTTAACCCGGCTATTAGGATAATTAATATATTACGATAACACCTACGGGATTACCCTAATCGAGAATTTCACTTAATATATAATGGATTAATATATGAGCCCTAATCAAGGTAAGAAATCAGCTCATAGGCTAGCCCGAAGCCCATTAGGCACTTTCCGTATCCTTGAAAATAATAGTGGATTTCTTATAGGAAGACGTTATTTATTAGTACAGGATTTACAGAGAAATTATTATTAATGGAGGGTCTAAAAATAAAAGGGTAATAAATAAGCTTAACTAAGTATATAACTATTATAAGAAAGTGATCTCAGCTTATAACACTAGGGTGAACAGGTTAGATGAGAAGGGATATTAGATGCTCGTATATATACTATTGACCTGGTTAAACGGAGGGAAGAAGAATTGGGGTACTATACTACTCATAATACTATTCATAAACTAAACATTAATTAGAGAGCTAACCGGATTCACACCCTTCTACTTAGAATATGGTTACGAAACCATTACACTAATCGAAATTAATACTCTTATATGGAGGATTCTGGACTGGGTAAACGTTTATACGCTTAATTAAGAGCTTTTAGCTCGTATTAGAGCTTTCTAATAGCTGGACGAAGATAGAGAAGAAGTAGCCTTTTGTATAGCCCGGATTAGATAGTAATAAACGGATCGGTTTAATGAAGTATATAATAAGACCTTGCGGTAACGACGGTTATAACCCGGAGATCTTGTTTTCGTTTGCGATAAAAAACGAGTAATAGACAAATCGAAGGAATAAAAAATACATTACTGATGGATGGGACCCCTCCGGATTAAGTTAGTATACTTAAAAGTTAGGTCGTATTAATTAGAAACGTTAATTAGGTATAAAATAATTGTATACACTTATGGAGGTTATCGCCTAAAGAGATTTGTATAGATAGATGAAGGGTTATGGGAGTCGGAAGATCCGTAATGGGTAAAAATAATACTTTGAAATGAACTCTGATAAGTCCTCCCTAATCTTATTGATAATATAAACATAGTTGACGACGACGATGATAAACCTAATCCGATTATATTAAAGTTATTTATGAGATTATAAGTGGAATAAGAGAAGTAGGAAAAGGATAGGGAAGAGTTGGAAAAGAATATAAAGGTATAGGAGTAATTGGGTAAATAGATAGTAATTAACTTAAAGTTATTCATAGAAATAGAGAAAGTGAAATACTAGGATTTTACTAAAATGGAAGCTTGATTAGAAAAGTTTAAATTAATATTTTACTTTATTTAAAATTGTTTATTACTTAAAATGTTTGAAATTTTATTAGGATTAGGAATGTATTTAGATAAGTGACCTAGGATAATGGCCTGGATAACGTATTCATAACCACTTATACCCTAATATCTCTTTACATTTAGCTGTATTTCCTCGTTATTTAGGACCTGATTAGATGCGTTTACTGTTATTGATTAGATATCTCGGTGTATTTCCCTGTATTTTACTACATTTTAATTGCATTTCCCTTCATAGAACGACATAGTAGAACGTATGGACAAAACATAAACACTATAATATTACCTTCTCTTAATATTTAATATTATTTAGTGTCGTTTTTTAGGTACTTTACCCCTGATTAGATGTTTATTTGGCTTTTTTTTTTTTTTATTTTTGTATTTTGTTGGAATTTATGAACTGAGTAAATATATATAATATCGATATGGAAGTTGTTATTGTATTTTTTAGGAGGGAAAACCTTTTAGTAAAGAATTAGCGGAAATGTTTTGGGGATAAGAGAGTAGTATAATACTAGCCCTTTTTTTTATTCTTTTCCTTTATTCCTCCACCTGATCAGCCCGAATCCTCCCCCACCATATCCTTTTTTTTATATATTAAGAATTGTTGCCGAAGAAAGTTATGTCTAAGATTGATTTTGTGTGGGACCGTTTATATATCTATTTTTGAGATTTAGTAAGAGTAGCGAGGTCTTCCTGAAAGTAATACTTTGAGTTAATAGAGGAGATGTTTTCAGGGATAGCCGATCCGATTCTATTACCCTTTATATAAAGAAAATTATTAGTAAGTTGGGCATTGTACTTATATTATGTGTAAAAAGTGGGGTTATAATAATCGTAAATAGAGCTGGTTTTATAGAATAAGTAATTAGAATAAGTGTTCTGGTATTCACTAAGAAGAAGGACGTATTCTTAGAAAAGAGTTATAATAATACTCTAATTAGGCCCGTAAAGTAATATATACTAATACTCTTCGTAATAATAATAAGGAACTATGTTCTGACCACTAACTCCGTGGATAACGAGAGTAGCCCTAGTGTTTAGCTAACCATTAAGCTTCTAAGTGATAAGCCCAAAATGACCACTATAGGAATACGAAATAAAGACCCGACGATTAAAGGTACTATTCTTAGAGTACTTTTTTATAATTACTAAGGGATGAGATGCGGGGAGTGAGAGCTAGAACTATTAGGCCACCTTAGTATAAGTATTATTATGCTTAATGGTATTAGTGAACTGAACTTTGGTATAAAAGTGATTAACGGGATTTTTGAATTAGTATTAAATAAGGGAAGTAGTAATTTAATACTCTAATTAGGTTTATTAGAAGTAGGAAGTTAAGAAGGAATAATGTATAATGAGGTTTACGGGGGTGATGGTGATAAAGGAACCTTCGTCCTTTAAAGGATCGTAGTTGAGTAACTAAAGAGTTTCCATAATAAGAGTTGTTCGGTTACACTTATGGTTAATGTTCTTCGGAGGTATATTATTGAGTTATGGAGCGCTAGATCAAGTCGAGGAGCTAAGATTGGGGACGTAATAGTGGTTATTGTGAGGAAGAAAAAGGTAGAAGAAAAGGCGCCCTCTTATACTAGCCCTAAGGGTAGCACTAATTCACTAAAGGACTTTCCGACTTAGCTGAGGAACCGTAATAAGCATTTAATTAGATAAAAAGGGACTAACTCACTTCCTTTTAATATACTCTTTTATCGGAAGGAAGAGTATATAAAACGACTTACCCTTCCCTTTTCAACTCACAAGACCACCTACCTTTCACCTAGAGTCGCCCTTAGCTCTGATTCAGGAATCAACTCACCCTACGCTAATAAATAAATAACCCACCCCTTAACCCTCACCTCTTATCTTCCACTTCCCTACAACAAACCCAACCTAATTAAAAATAAAGTTTCCTTTTCGACCTACTTTACATAACTATTATCAACTTCTCTACTCTTTTCATCACACTACTTACACATAAGCATTATTATATTAGTTATCCTAAACTAAGTTAACTTCTAGGATAATAATTATACTAGGACCCTTTTTCATAAGTTTATAACTATAGGACTTAACCCTACTCAACAATTTACGCCTAATCCAGCATAAGGAAGTGTTATAAGACCTAAAAACTCCTAATATGTATTACTAATAATACTTCGATTATTCACTAGGGTTACGGATCCTAATAAGTAATATATAAACCCCGTATACCCACAAAATACACCCACACTAAACAATAAAACACCAGTTCTAATTTCCTTGTGGCTTCTTATATAAAGTTCAGAAGTAATTATAACTCTATGAACACAATAGGTAACCGGTTTCGATAACTAGGAATAGTGAATAAGTTAAACCCCGAATATAACTACTCGTATTCTCAAAAACTATTATAATATATAAGGGAATATTATATAAAGGGATTAGCTTAAATACAGGGAAGTGGAAGCCGCTATTACGATAACTCGGCGAGATCTAAAAGCCCTGGGCATCAATATCGAGACTACTACATAACCCTAGGGAAACGTACCTTTAACCCCTTAATAACTCGGATTATACTCTAACTAACTAAAAACACATATCCACAAAACTAATCTAATCTACTTTATTATAACTCATAACGGAAATCACTTCATAAGCGTCTTCATTAACTAAGTCTTAGGTCGCACTTTCTAGTTTAATAATATGTGGAGTATAGGGTTTTCGGAATAATGGTTTTTAATTAATATACACAACTTAACATCATAATATTAAACTATAAGTGCCGGATCTGACCTAATCAGGGTTATTCGAGCAGTATCGGGCATTATTAATACAATCCAGTAGCCTAATAGTTATGAGTATAGTGTCTTCATAGTGGAATAGCTTCGAGTTATCTTTCGAGAAAATCACAATGTACCACAAGTGGCATATTCCTGGACCCATTACTCTACTATTAACTACGTTAAAACCATATACTAGAAATGGATTAGTTGGATTACCTAGGAGTTTTATAGTATAAGGATAAATTATAATCTTCATAATAAACCTTACTAATTTATTAATAAATATACTATTACTACTAATAAAAAACCAAAAAAGGCCTCTAAGAAACCACCTCTACCTAATTAACCTTAGAACACTAATAATAACCTATTATCGATTACTAACGGTACTGATTCTAACACATCTTTAGGCCTATTTAACCCGCCGGACGATTTACCCGATAAGCCCTTCTTCTCTTAATCACTATAACTAAAGGCGACCCCGATGTCCCCTTACTTATATAACTTAACCACTTTAATATAAATAACCCAAAGATGAACATAGGACTATGAGGTTAATTGAGAGGTCCTTATATACGGGTATAAGACTAAGTGCTAAAAATGGAAGAAGGTTACGAAGGTTAGTTATGAGAAGATTATTAATTATACTAAGGAGGAGTTTATAAATAGGATCGATAACCTGTATTAATTTATGGTGTACTAAATAAGAGCCTGGGAGCTGTTCTTTGAACCCACTAGACCTAATTAATAGTAAGGATATGATTAGAATAATGTGGTGGTGTATTAGAATAAAGTAGTAGTAGTAGAGAAAGCGGAAATGGAGTATTAAAAGAGGTTAGAGGAACTACCTAAGGAAGACTAGAGGTATAATCTTCGTAATTAATACACTTAATTAGGTTTTATGTATACTAGTTTCCTTTTCTTTTTTATTTAGTTTACTTATTTATAGGATTATTTTAGTATACTAGAGCTTAGAACTAAGATAAGGGGATAATTAAAACTGGGTAGGGGAAGTGTGCGGCTTATTTTTAGGATAATAGTTAAGGTATAGTGATGACGACCCCTTATAAGGAGAGACTTTCTTTTAGTATTTTAGACCTAATTAGGCCTTTACATATAGTATATTATACACCTCGGGGGAGCCTCCTCGATAAGAATATTTATTTGTTTTACTTATTTTTATTATTAACGTTATTATTATAATTATAATATATAATATTTTATATGGAGGTCGGTTTACTACTAAGTAATAAGGTAACCTAGTCTCGGATACGCTTTTCTTGGCCTTTTGAGCTTATTTTAGACCTAATTAGGTCTAGAATACTCAATTCCCTTTGAAAACAGTGTCCCTGAGGTTATTCGGTATAAGTTAATTACCTCTTTGGACCCGTGATAAGAGGTACACGACTTATGGTCAGTAGAGTATATGTGTTATTATTCGTACAATACATGCTGTTCACTGCATCCCCCGCTCCGTTTCATTATCAGCTATAATAGTGTAGGGGGTGAGGAAGATGCTTAAGTACTTTTAATTGCGGGTAACACTAAAACGGAGCGGGGGATACAGTGAACAGCATATATTGTACGAATAATAACACACACACTCTACTAACCACAAGTCGCACACCTCTTATTACGGGTCCGAAGAGGTGACTAACTCGTACCGAACAGCCTTAGGGACGCTGCTTTTAAGGGGAATTGAGTATTCTAGACCTGATTAGGTCTAGAATAAGCTCGAAAAGCTAGGAAAAGCATATCCGAAACTAGGTTACCTTATTACTTAGTGGTAAACCAACCTCCGTATAAAGCATTATACACTATGGTCACAATAATAATATTAATAACAAAAATAAATAAAACAAATGAATATTCTTATTAAGGAGGCTCCCCCGAGGTGTATACTATACTGTGTATAGAGGCCTAATTAGGTTTAAAATACTAAAAAAAAGTCTCTCCTTATAAAAGGTTATCGTTATTATACCCTAACTATTATCCCGAAAATAAGCTATACACTTCCCCTACTTAGTTTTAATTGTCCCCTTATCTTAGTTCTAAGTTTTAGTGTACTAAAATAATCCTATAAATAAGTAAACTGAATAAAAAAAAAAGGAAATTAGTATATATAAAACCTAATTAAGTATATTAGTTACGAAGATTGTACTTCTGGTTTTCCTTAGGTAGTTCCTTTAACCTCTTTTAATACTCTCTTTCCATTTTCTCTACTATTACTACTTTGTTCTAATACACTACTATATCGTTCTAGTTATATCCTTATTATTAATTAGGTTTAGTGGGTTTAAAAAACAGCTTCTAGGTTTTTATTTAATATATTATAAATTAGTATAAGTCGTCGATCTTATTTATTAACTCCTCCTTAGTATAATCGGTAATCTTTTCGTAGTTAACTTTTATGACCTTTTTCCGTTTTTAGTATTTAGTTTTATACTTATACACGAGGACCTCCTAATTAACCTCGTAGTCCTATACTCGTTTTTAGGTTATTTATGTTAAGGTGATTAAGTTGTATAGGTAAGGGGATATTAGGGTTACCTTTAGTTATAGTAACTAAAAGAAAAAGGGTTTATCGGGTAAATCGTCCAGTAGGTTAAATAAGCTTAAAAATATATTAGAATTAGTACCACTAGTAATTAATAACGGATTATTACTAATATTCTAAGGCTAATTAAGTAGAGGTGGTTTCTTAAAAGCCTTCTTCGGCTTCTTATTAGTGGTAACAGTGTATTTATTAATAGACTAGTGAGGTTTATTACGAAGATTATGATCCATCCCTACGCTATAAAACTCCTAGGTAATCCAGTTAATTTATTTCTAGTATATAGCTTTAATGCGGTTAGTAGCAGAGTAATAGGTCTAAAAATGTGCTACTTATAGTGTATTATAATTTTCTTAAAAAATAATTCGAAGCTATTCTACTATGAAGACACTACACCCATAGCTATCAGGCTATTAGATTATATTAATAACGCCCGATACTATTCGAATAACCCCGATTAGGTTAAATCCGGCACTTATAGCTTAATACTACGATGTTAAGTTGTGTATATTAATTAAAAACCGTTATTCCGAAAACCCTGTACTTTATATATTATTAAACTAAAAAGTGTAACCTGAGATTTAGTTAACGAAGATGCTTATGAAATGATTTTTATTATAGGTTATAATAAAATAGATCAGATTAGTTTTATGGATGTGTATTTTTAGTTAATTAGAGTATAATCTAAGTTATTGAGGGGTTAAGGGTATATCTCCTTAGGGTTGTGTAGTAGTTTTAATGTTAATACTTAGGGCTTTTAGATTTCGCTGAGTTATCGTAGTAGTAGCTTCCACTTCCCCGTATTTAAGTTAATCCCTTTATATAATGTTCCCTTATATATTATAATAGTTTTTAAGAATACGGGTAATCATATTCGGGGCTTAACCTATTTATTATCCCTAGTTATTAAAACTGGCCGCTTATTGTGTTTATAGAGTTATAGTTATTTCCGAATTTTATGCGGGAAGCCACGAGGGAGCCGGAACTAGTGTTTTATCGTCTAGTATAAGTGTATTTTATGGGTGTATAGGGTTTATATATTACTTATTAGGATTTATAACCCTGGTGAGTAATCGAAATATTATTAGTAATATATATTAGGAGTTTTTGGGTTTTATAATACTTTCTTATACTAGATTAGGTGTAAATTGTTAAGTAAGGTTAAGTTTTATAGTTATGAATTTATAAAGAAGGGTCCTAGTATAGTTATTATCCTAAAAGTTGACTTAGTTTAGGATAACTAATATAATAATGTTTATGCGTAGGTAGTATAATGGAAAGAGTAGAGAAGTTAACGATAATTATATAAAGTAGGTCGAAAAGGAAGCCTTATTTCTGATTAGGTTAGGTTTGTTATAGGGAAGTAGAAGATAAGAGGTGAGGGTTAAGGGGTGGGTTATTTATTTATTAGTATAGGGTGAATTGATTCCTAAATTAGAGTTAAGGGTGATTTTAGGTGAAAAGTAGGTGGTTTTGTGAGTTGAAAAGGGAAGGGTAGGTCACTTTGTATACCCTTTTTTCCGATAAAAGAGTATATTAAAAGGAAGTGAGTTAGTCCTTTTTTATCTAATTAGATGCTTATTACGGTTCCTTAACTAAATTAGAAGGTCCTTTAGTGAATTAGTATTACCCTTAGGGCTAGTATAAGAGGGCGCCTTTTCTTCTACCTTTTTTTTCCTTATAATAACCACTATTATATCCCTAATTTTAGCTCCTCGATCTGATCTAGTGCTCCATAACTCAATAATATACCTCCGAAGGACATTAACTATAAGTGTAACCGAACAACTCTTATTATGGAAACTCTTTAGTTACTCAACTACGATCCTCCGAAGAACAAAGGTTCCTTTATTACTATTACCCCCGTAAACCTTATTATACGTTATTCCTTCCTAATTTCTTACTTTTAGTAGACCTAATTAGAGTATTAGATTACCACTTTCCTCGTTTAGTACCAACTTAAAGATCCCGTTAATCACTTTTATACTAAAATTCAGTTTATTAATACCATTGAGTATAGTGATATTCGTACTAAGGTGGCCCAACGGTTCTAGCTCTCACTCCCTACGTCTTATCCCTCGGTGATCATAAAAAAGTACTCTAAGAACGGTACTTTTAATTATCGGGTCTTTATCTCGTATTCCCATAATAGTCACTTCGGGCTCGTTATTTAAAAGTTTAGTGGTCAGCTAAATACTAAGGCTACTCTCGTTGTCCATAGAGTTAATGGTCGGAATATAGTTTTTTGTTATTGTTATAAAGAGTATTAGTGTATATTATTTTATAGGCCTAATTAGGGTACTATTATAGTTCTTTTCTGGGAATACGTCCTTTTTCCTAGTGAATACTAGAACACCTATTTTAATTACTTATTCTACGAAACTAGCTCCGTCTATAACTATTACGACCCTGCTTTTTATACATAGTATGGGTACAGTGCCCAGCTTACTAATAGTTCTCTTTATATAGAGGGTAGTGGAATTAGATCGGCTATCCCTGAAAATATCTCCTCTATTAACTTAAAATACTACTTTTAGGAAGATCTCGTTACCCTTACCAAGTCTTAGAAATAGATGTATAAACGGTCCTATACGAAATCGATCTTAGATATAACTTTCTTCAGTAATAGTTCTTAATATATAAAAAAAAAGGATATAATAGGGGAGAATTCGGGTTAATTAAGTAAAGGAATAAAAAAAAAGAATAGAAGGAAGGGTTAGTATTATATTATTTTTTTATCCCTAAAATATTCCCACTAATCCCTTATTAAAAGGTTTTCTCTCCTAAAAAATATAATAACAACTTTTATATCGATATTATATGTATTTACTTAGTTTATAAATTCTAATAAAATATAAAAATAAGATAAAGAAAAAACTAAATAAATATTTAATTAGGGGTAAAGTGCCTGGAAAACGATATTAAATAATGTTAAATGTTAAGAGAAGGTAATGTTATAGTATTTATGTTTTATTTATATATTCTGCTATGTTGTTCTATAAAAGGAGATGTAATTAAAATGTGGCAAAATACAGGGAAATACACTAAGATATCTAATTAATAATAGTAAACGTATCTAATTAGGTCCCAAATAACGAGGAAATACAGCTAAATATAAGGAGATGTTAGGGTATAGGTGGTTATGAATGTGTTATCCAGGTCATCGTCCTAGGTTACTTATCTAAATACGTCCCTAATCCTAATAAAATTTCAAATATTTTAAGTAATAAACAATTTTAAATAAAGTAAAATATTAATTTAAACTTTTTTAATTAAACTTCTATTCTAATAAAATCCTAGTACTTCGTTTTCTTTATTTCCGTGAATAGTTTTAGGTTAATTGTTATTTATTTACTTAGTTGCTCTTATACCTTTATATTCTTTTTTAACTCTTCCCTATCCTTTTCCCACTTCTTTTGTTCCGCTTATAATCTCGTAAATGGCTTTAATATGGTCGGATTAGGTTTATCGTTGTCGTCGTTGGCCGTGTTCGTATCGTTTGTGAGATTGGGGAGGACTCGTCGGAGTTCGTTTCGAAGTGCTATTTTTACTTATTACGGATTTTCTAACTTTTATAACCCTTCGTTTATTTATATAAATCTTTTTAGGTGATAGCCTTTATAAGTGTATATAGTTATTTTGTCCTTAGCCAACGTTTTTAGTTAATATGACCTAGCTTCTGGGTGTACTGACTTGATCCGGAGGGGTCTTATTTATTAGTAGTGTATTTTTCGTTCCTTTGATTTGTTTATTATTTGTTTTTTATCGTAAACGAGAATAAGATCTCCGGGTTATAGCTATTGTTATTATAAGGTCTTATTATGTATTTTATTAAACCGATCCGTTTGTCGTTATTTGATCCGGGTTATACGAAAGGCTGCTTCTTCTCTATCTTCGTCCAGCTATTAGAAGGCTCTAATACGAGCTAAAAGCTCCTGATTAGGTGTGTGGACGTTTACTTAGTCTAAAATCCTTTATATAAGAGTATTAATTTCGATTAGTGTAATAGTTTCGTAATTATATTCTAAATAAAAGGGTGTAAATCTAGTTAACTTTTTAACTAATGTTTAGTTTACGAATAGTATTATGGGTAGTATAGTACCCTAATTCTTTTTCCCTCCGTTTAACCAGGTTAATAGTATATATATAAGCGTCTAATATCCCTTCTTATTTAACCTATTTACCCTAGTGTTATAAGCTAAGATTATTTTTTTATAGTAATTATATACTTAGTTAAGTTTATTTATTACCCTTTTATTTTTAGACCCTCCATTAATAATAATTTCTTTGTAAATCCCGTACTAATAAATAACGTCTTCCTATAGGAAATCCGCTACTATTTTCGAGGATACGGAAAGCGCTTAACGGGCTTCGGGCCAGCTTATAAGCTGATTTCTTACCTTAATTAGGGCTTATTTACTAATCTATTATATATCGAGTAAAATCCTTAACCAGGGCAGTCCTATAAGTATTATCGTAATGTATTAATTATCCTAATAACTGGGTCGAGCTATTTAATAAGTTAGGTACGTGGCCACTTCGCGTTTAACGGAATCATAAGTTCCCTACTAAAAGTAGTTCTTAAAAACTCTATTAAACATTATATTTCGTCTCCTATGGCCTAATTCCACATAAGCTTACCTGATTAGGTCCCATTAAAGCTCCCTGCTATTAATAACTTTATTACGGGGTCGGGTATTAGTGGGTTAGTTAATAGAAAAGGTAACTATTATAGTATATGTATAACTAAGCCTTATTTTTAAATTTGTGAAAACCGGCTAGTATTATACTATCCGGTCGAAAAAGGGTTCTTAAATAATAAATAATTTGTTGTATTTCGAGTAACCAGGTCTAATTAGGGTCTAGCTAGTCTCTAGGCATCGAGAAAAGCGGTGAATTTAACGGAATAACCGGAAACGTAGATCGCAGGTGCTAGGAGGCGTAGGCTGTGGATAAGTAGATCTGCGTATTAATGAATTCCTTTAATTATTCAGGGTCTTCATATTCAACCTGATCAGAGGGTCCAGGAGGCTTATATAATAGGCCATCAGCTACAGTGTTCTTCTTACTAGGCATATATTTAATATTGAAATTAAAAAAGCGAATCCAGGCGATCTATTTTATTAATAATACTCCGGGTAGGTCACTTACCCCTCCGTTCAGTTACCCAACGAGGACTTCGGTATTAGTTTCGAGGGTAAAATGCACACCGTAAACATATATTCGGAGCTTCTTCAGTGTTATAAGAATAGCCCGTAATTCTAGTTTACTAAAGTTATATTTCAATTTTATACCTTTTTATATACCACTTTTAAACTAGGCCACTACTCTTCGGTTATTAACGAGTTAGCATAATACTATACCCTACCTAAGTAAGCTGGTATTAGTATAAATAATAATCTATTCAATTTTAGGGTCATAGTCCAATCTAATTAGGATAGGGGAGGTCGTTAGAGCGGTCTTTAGGATGTCCATAGTTTACTATTGAATATGTTCCCACGTAAATAGTACACCTTTCCGGAGGAGGTCATATAACGGCTATACTTTCATCGCAAAGTCTTCTACTTATACGTAGTAAAAAGTAATAATTCCGAGAAATGATTTAACTTTTATAATATTAGTACACTTCGCTTATTCCTAGATCTTTCGAATCTTAACCTGATTAGGCTAATAGCTATTATATCCGCATAAATACCCTAAGATCACCGCTGTTTCCTATGCCTATTACGATTTTTCAGCTAATATAGTATATCCTAAAAGCTCGAGGTTAACTAGGATTTTATTAATATTGGCTAGATGTTTATAAACGAATTGCCGTATACTAGGAATAAAGGTAATCTCTTTTTTATTATATTATAAAGTTGGGCCCTTAATAATGATATTGTTTAGGAAAGTTTTATAGTAGTGTGGGATGAGATTATATAAGATTCTTATTATGATTTATTAGAAATACGTTACTAAGTTAGTTTATCTTATTAGTAGGGAATAAAATTAAAAAAGTCCTAATAGAGTTATAAATATAGTATAATCTTTATTAGTTGGGTTGAGGGGGACCTGATTATATTTAGAAAAGAAGTTTAGTATGGAAAGGAGTTAATACTTATTATATTTTTTTGCGAAGGAGTTTATGTTAGGGGGAATAAATGCGTTTCAGATAGTAATACTATTTAACTTAGTGACCGAATTGATAAGTTGGTATTTTCCGTCCTTTTTTTTAACTAAGAACTATGGATTTTTGTATATAGTGTGACCTTTTTTAAGTGTTCCCCGCTTAATCCGGTCTCGAAGTATCTCTAGTACTGTATTTTAAATTATTAATGGGATTAGAATGCTTTTCGCTTATTAGGTGTTATGTAGGATAGTTCATATCTCTTAAGGTGGGGTTATAAGGGGGTTAACCCTATTTATATGGGTCTAGTCCTACGTAAGGGCTATTTCCTTATTTAGTAGGATCGCTTTTAGTAGGTCTTTCTTGGCTTATTTAAGGTGTGGGCACTTCTATAGAATAGTTACCTTCTTTTCGTCTATGAGGTATAATCCTAGTTTTATTTTAGTGAATCTCGGGGTAATTAGGCCTGTAAACCTATTAACTTCCTTTTTTAATTACACTCTAATTACTTCTATCTTCTTAACTTTCCAGAGGGGGTCGCTATTAGGCGTCGTCCCGTTTAGTGGAACGTCGTTAACGAGCAGAATTTTCTAATCCTTACGTTTATATATTATAATAATAATAATAGTTAATTAATTAGGCTTAGGCTTTTCTGGAATTCTAAGCTTCTTAGCTTCTTATCTCTTTTATTTCTTTTTAAAAGTGTAGTACGGGTGGAGAAGGCTAATTAATATTTTATTAATCTTGTGTTTATACTAGTCTCGTTTTCGGGTTTCCTTCCTTATAGTCGCTTTACTTAGGAGGATTTTCGCTATTAGAACCTAATTCGGTGTTGCTTTTGTTGTCCCTGCTGCTTTGTAACCCTTATAATTATCGGGATATTTACTTATGATATGCGCAGCAGCGTAAATAGCGTCAACTAATGGCTAGAACTCTTGGCGAGCTAACACCGCTAAAACCGAGATTACTGTGTTTTCGTCCATATTACATAAGACTCTGTTACCTTCCTCTAGGTCGGGAATATTCTAATTAGGGTTAGTTTATTCTTTTCCCCTAATAAACTCACTAGTTTTATTATTAAGCTTTAATTTTTTTATTCTTTTAGGGTTACTTAGTAATTCTATTAGTCGGGGAAGTAAAACTTTATTCCTCCTTTAATTCTTAGTTATATAAACCCCATAAGAATATAAATACGAGTATCTCTAACTCTGAGGATTGCCCTAATTAGGTTATTAGTATATTCCTAGGTGAGCTGTCCCGTAATTGAGAATGGTCCTCTAAATAAGGAGGTTTTTGCGATACTTATCTTCGTTTCTGATACTATAAAGAAGTTTGTAGGGATTTTGTGTTCCCTAACCTATACGTAGTTTATAACGCCGCCGTTAAATTAAGTTTACCTGCTCATTTTTAGGGTTAGGGTTTATATTATAATTATTATCTTTGTTATTTGTAGGTTGTTCTCTTTAATGTATTAGTTACTTATAATGTTGGTTATTGCTCTTAAATCCAGGATAGCCATAATCTTTTTATTTTAATTAGGTATAATGCTTTTTATTGAGATTTTAATTTTGAAATAAGGAGTTATTTAAGAATTAGGAAAACAATTCCTTTTTTTATTTTTAATAGTAGGGGTGGATAACTTAGTTGAGGTAGTGAAGATTATTGGGATGTACACTTTGTTGGGATTATTATTGTATTTCTCGACGATCTTAGATATAATCTTTTTATTGAGTTCATCGTTGATAATACTGATTAGGTCTAAGGGCACTAGGAAATACACATCGTTTATTATTTATTTATTTAATAACTACTAAGCTAAGTTGGTTATGTGAAAACGGTATACTAACTATATTTTTATAGTTATGTGATTAGGCATTTATATTAAACCACCTAATTTTCAAAGAGTTACCTAGGTAATTATAGTGTTATTGTCTACTATTTCCTGGGTCCAATTAGGCGTAGAGTTATATCGATCCATTATTAGAACATTATATTACGTCGTCGTCACTTCCCTTATCTAAGAACGAGGTACTTTGGATCCTTTTTGTAAAACTTTTTTAACTTCTAATTCGTGGGATTAGATCAACGAATTATTGTTTTTTTAAGAAATAGGTTTTATAATCCCTTTTTAGATAACTTTTTTTGTTTGTTCAGGGCCATCCCGGCTTCCTCGTAGAAGGATCCCCGCTGCGTTGTTGCCCAATCTAGTAATTATATAAGTCTTAGCCTCGGAAGTTGCTAGGATCGTTATTGTTATTCTAGGCCTTAGAAGGAACACTGATACGTATACGATGGTATTAGGAGTAGGCGTTAGCTGGGGTGTTTATATCAACTAAGAGAAGGGTTGGTTAATTTGGTTATTTAGAACGGTCCCCGTTATGGTTGTGATGCTTAGGAACGATTACTAATTTTTTAGATATTTAAGGATCGTTGGTTAATTAGGCTGATATTTGTTTTGGGTTTCCGAAACGATGTAATTGGGGACCTAATTAATCTCCTTTAGAGGGTTAAGGAGGTCTCCGTATTAGTAATTATTATTATGGAATATGAGTAGACTAGTTTAAATGTCCTTTAGGAATTATTTATATTACTAGAATTACTAATCTGAGTACTTATTATACTAATAATGTTCTATTAGTCCGGGAATAAACCCTGGTTTATTCTAGTTAGATGGTCCCCTTTATATAGGATTATAGGGTTATTGTCCAGGTGATTATGGGTTATATAGTTGGTGAGGTGGGCCCTATTGGTATAGTGATCCCTGGGGATTCTGGTTTATTGAGTATACTAATTAGTAATAGATTTGTGTGGACGGGGTGTTCTAAGCCTGATTAGGTTATTATTAATGGTTCTCTATGGTTTGGATAATTAGTTAAAGGGTATTTAGTTTATTAGTGAGATCGTCGATTTTAGTTGGGCTTATTACGATTATGTCCTTATTTAACTAATACTACTGAGTTAAAGAGGGGGACGTAGTTCACTTTATAAGTATAGTATAAGCCCGATCAGGCCTAGAGTTTTGTTACGCTGCTAATTGGGGATCGTCGTCCGAGGAAGCGTTGTTACTAAAGGTCTTGCCCCACTGGGATTCCTGGCCGATCTAAATAAGTAGACGGTCCTAGTAGTCGTTAAAGTCTCCAGAATCGAATAGTTCTCCTATGGTCGTTTTTATCTATAGGGCTATGTTGGTCGTCGTCGTTTTTATAAAGTGGTGTATAATGGTTTCGATTAGTTCTGGGTTACTTATTACCGCTTTTTTTTAACGAAGAGTTTTAGTTTTAATATTTTTAACTTTTTAGAAGAGTTTCGCTACTTTTTTAAGATTATTATTCCTAATTAGGGGTCCCTTAGTAAGGTCGTAGAGTTGCTTATTCAGTCTAAGGATATAGTCCTCGTTTAGGTGACCATAGGTCTTAAGTATATACTTTTTCGTAGTCTCCTAGGAAATCAACTCAATCTCCGTTTTAATAACTTCCTAATACTTATCTACTAAATACTAAGGGAAAACCTTTACTTTATCCTAATTAGAAAAGTTAACTAAGTCCACTTAAACTTTAAACTTTTTTAGGAAATTAGAGATATTATTACTAGTAAACTTAGGAGCCCCTTTTATCTTTAGTGCGGGCATCTTAAGAACGGGCCCCTTATAACTTATAGTTTGGATGATCCTCGCTAAGTCGATAATAGGATCCGAGTTAAAGGTCTGATTAAAGTTGGATGGAGTGAGGGAAGGGTTGTTCTTATTGATCCTCTTACTTTTGTTATCCTTTATATTTTAATTTAAACTAAACAAGTTATCCGGGCTAGTATCTTTAGCGTCTTCCTTAAAGGCTTGGGGTTATATATTCCTAAATAATTCTAGTAAAAAGGTAAATATAATAGTGTTCTAATTCGGCTAATTAGGTCTAATAACTCATAGTAATTATTATTTTTGTTTAGAGTTTAGGTATAATAAAGGTGGATAATGGTTTTTCAGAAAAGAAAGGGGGGGGAATAGTTTTAAGGGTTATAATTTTTATAGAATTCATAGTAATATATGCTTAAGTCCCTTAATAATAGCTAAGGTTATTAGGGTGGTGGTGGTTAGGGTTAGACGTAGGATTGCTTACCCATAGTGACCGAAGTAAAGGGAGGCTTATTTGGCGAAAATTGATAATGGTCTTAGGTTAGTAAAACATAACCCTACTTGCGATATTAACCAGTGGCTAGTTACCTAATATTCTGAATTTGTTAAGGTTGTGTAATCCGTTTATAACATCTAGGAATAGTTGATTAAGCTAAGGGTTCATATTTAGACCGATCCGTTTATCCGCTTATTATTACTTAAATATTTAAAGTTGAACGAATTAGTAATAAAAATTCTAATATTTATTATTATATTTATCGTTTTTATGGGTCCTTCTAGTTAGTTGTTTTTTTTTCTGATTATTGTATAAGTGTTTTTTTTAGTTTGATCGGGTCATATCGGCTAGTATTTCGTTGTTTAAATCATATTTCGAAGCTTCTCGTGTTCTCTTTCCTTTGTTGGGTTTGTGTTTGGCCCATATTAGTTAGGAGGGAGGGAGGGCCGATAATTACGTAAAATAATCTTTTAGGGTCTCTAGTGTTCCCAGATTTTTTTTAACCGAAAAGCATCTTATTCTTTTGGTCAGGCCAAAGGAGATCCTATTACTCGTTTTCTTTGTGTATTCTCGTTGTTCCTTTTTAAGGAGGAGGGGGGTGGATGGTATAAATGGTAATAAGGAGATCGGGCGTTTAATTCGCCTACGAGGCACCAGTGAAACGGAGCGGGGGATACAGTGAACAGCATATATTATACGAATAATAACATACACACTCTACTAACCACAAGTCGCACACCTCTTATTATAGGTCTAAAAAGGTGATTAATTCGTACCGAATAACCTTAGGGACGCTGCTTTTAAGGGGAATTGAGTATTCTAAACCTAATTAGGTTTAGAATAAGCTTAAAAGGTTAAGAAAAGTGTATCCGAGACTAAGTTACTTTATTACTTAGTGGTAAACCGACCTCTGTATAAAGTATTATATACTACGGTTACGATAATAATGTTAATAATAAAAATGGGTAAAACGAGTGAATATTCTTGTCGAGGAGGCTCCCCCGAGGTGTGTGCTGTGCTGTGTGTAGAGGCCTGATTAGGTCTAAAATACTAAAAGAAAGTCTCTCCTTATAAGGGGTCGTCGTCGCCGTGCCCTAACCATTATCCCGAAGATGAGCCGCGCGCTTCCCCTGCCCGGTTTCAACACCTTGTTCATAGACGACGAGGTAATAAGATGCTCCTCATAGGGCTTCATAATCTCCCTTTTCGGTGGACCTATTATATAAAAGGCCACTAAATAAGTGATAGTTATAATATCCACCACCGAAGTAGAGCTTCTAAGTTTCTCAGATACTACTAGAGAAATAATTACTCTCTAAAGGTTTTTTAAGGACCTTTTACTTAACCTTAGAGATATTTAAAGGATTCACTATAATAATTAGTAAACTATAAGGCTTATAATAATCAAAAAAGAATGAATATTAACCTATTTAAGGTATATAAATATTCATAATATATGGTTTAAGTAAGAATACGCTAAGGGTAAGTTTAACGTAGTTTATATACTAATAAACCTGATGCCCATAAATAAACTTACTAAAATCCTTTTAAGAGCGAACTTTAAGCACTTTAGAGGTCTTCTCAACTTTTATAATATATAGAGATTAGTTATAATGGGTATAGGAGATAATAAAAAATAAAAAATATTTATATTTAGGCCCACAGGCTATACACACCACTAACACAATAAAGTAAGAACTTTTCCTAGGTATAAGGCCCTTATATGTATATAGTTGGGTATAAAATATAAGTATTAGAAGCCTCGAAGGGTACAGAAAGTGAGTATAACCCCTAATTAGGGTGGAAAGTGTAGTAAATAGCCGCATAGGCCTCCTCGAAGCCGGGCTTAAGGAAGCCGTAAACAGAGGCAAAGTAGGCTTCGCAGCCACTAATAACCTCGTTAATAGTAGTAATAGTAGGCGTAGTAGAGGTAACAATAGCCTGGGAGGTATAGCGAAATAAAATATAGTTAATAAACTTCTTAATAACCGTCTTCTTAGGGGTGCCCTTCTTAAGCACGGCCTTAGGGGCAGCGGGCACCGGAGAAAGAAAGGAGGACTCGTCCTTTATTTCTATATTGTTGTCCAGGACAACGACCTCCTCCTCCTCTTCATCGAGGAGGAAGTGCACAATAAAATATGTATACTAGATTATTTAGAAATTATTAATATAAGTATTAATTAGGTTAGTATATAAAAGTTTAAGGTATTATTGGTATTAAGGTCCTAGAGGACGTAGCGAAGACCTAAAACTATGGTCTTAGTGGCCTTAGGGACCGGATTATAGTTAGTGTAGTGGCCGTAGTAGTACTCTTAGTACTTGGTGATGTGTATGTATATATGGGCGTGGTAACGGAACTTTATACTCTCCTCGTCTTTATACTTCTTGCCCCGGAGGGCGCTATGGACGTAGGCGAGGTAGGGAATATTGTTCTCTAGGCCCTTAGTGGCCACCTCCTCCTCCTTTTTTAAAACCTCGGGTATTATAAAGTTATTCTTCTCCTTTTTATGTACACTAGTGGTGGTGGAGCTCTCCTTATGCTCGGGGGTAGTGGCGAAGGGGTCAGAGGACCCGCCTCCTAAGGGGGCAGGGACCAGCTGCATCTCGTCGTACTCGTTATCCTCGTCGTCCTCGACGGGCATGGGAGCAGGTACGAGAGCGGGGGTGGGGGCAGGGGAGGTAACACACGTAGAGAAAAGGGAGCACTCATGGCGAGCGTTGGAGCACGTCTGATGAGCCTCGGAGGGCGAGGCGACGGCGAGACTGGCTATGCTCTTAGTGGGCGTATGAGCATTGCCCCTGGTGGGCGTAAGGTGCGAGGCGTGACTGGACTTTTTACTATTAGCCTTAGGAGTAGAACCTAAAAAATAGTTATTAGAAAAATAGTATAGAAAATAAGGATATATAAGAGAAGGGAATACTTACCGATACGAAGTATGGCGATAGTATTAAATTGGTAAATTTATACGAAAAATCAACTATTAGTGGTTGTGGGGGACGAAAACGCAGCGAAAATACGTACGAAAAGTGGTTTATTGAGATCTAAGGAAAGTAAGTTTTTTAGAGGTAGTGGGCAACGAAAGGTTTTTCCTTTAGTTATTAGTGTACACCTCGCTTATAGGTTGTCGGGAGTATGAGGTATATGATAATTAGGAATGACCTCTCTTATAAACTAAGATGTACGTGTTACCATGGATATTATGGTTTTTAATTATATTATAATAAAAAGGGGTAAATATAAAGGCCTAAAATAATAATATAATACGGATAACGTACATGATAAGCGAGCCGATCAGACAAGTGAAGTGATCACTTAACTATGACCACTTCATAAATGGGACTAGGAATTAACCATAATAACGTCAAATTAATTAAAATTACTCGGAATCCTTTTCCTTGGATATTGCTTCGTTCACTGGGCATGTTTGTGTATTATATCCTATGTTCCCGTAAATATTATATCGCCGTTAACCCATTTCGGTCCTCTGTTTGTGACCACTACTCCGGTGTATTTCCTCTACTATCTATACCATCGCTTCCCTCTAGGACTATAACTCCTTTATTTAGGATATAATAAAACTCCCTCTTTACTTTAAATGTGTTTTCTTAGCCCTCCGGCGTCAACTAAGTAGGTTATTTTCCTTTTAAAGTACCTTAAGCTTAGACCGGATTAAAATAAACTTATATATAATTATCATCGTACCTTTTATAGTATGGTTAATAGCTTCTAATAGAGGTATTAGGGAGTTATTTTGATGATGGGAAATTCGATTTTTAATTAAAGTTAATTAAGAACTCGCTTTAGTTGGGTTATTTAGTGTTTTAGAAACCTAAGGTGGTGGTGTTATTAGGAGTAACCCCGGGGGTGTTAAAGTGTGTATTTTGATGTCCAATTTCAACAGAACACTCTGTGTACTTAAAGGAACAAATCTAAACCCTCTAAAACCCCCCTAAATATTCTTTTCTATGAAAGCTTACATAAAAACACTATAAAAGGCGGGGAAGAAGTTTTCCTTTGTAATATAGGTATTACCCTAGTGCATTTTATTCTCAATTTCTCGACTATATATTATTTTAAGTAGCCCAAAATAGCTAACGTCCAAGGGCTGGAGAATATACGACGAATAAGCTAGTATATAAAGTGTAATAATCTTATTCTCATTATAAAATATCTGGAAATCGGCGGAATAGTGACTTTCGTACTCATCGATAACGAGGAGGTGATATTCACCTCTTATACCCGGTTTTATATACCAATCAAAATACTAAAGCCAATCTAGGCCTCTTTCATTTATTATCCATCCGTTTTTAGACGTTACGATGACCCAGTCGGGTAGGAGACCTAATTTAGTGTACTAAGTGGAGAGGTGATATTAGCTTGTGACGATGATGTATAATGGAATACTATAGCCCGATGAGCTAATAGCCTGAATTACTATAACCTATTCCCGATTACTAAGTTATACTATTTTCGTATTTAAACGCTTTTCGGAGTTTATGATAACCGATCTAGTCGAAATTTAGCCCATTATAAACCTAATCTTATTAAAATTATAAATATCTTTATTCACAATACCGTATTTCGCAATTATGTTCATTATAAGCCGAAACTACGTGTTTATTACAATAGGATTTTTATACTAAGCTCTTTTATAGTTATACTTACGAAAAAAACACGTCCAAAGTTATGGTTATTATTTAATAAAGTTCAATGCTCATCATTTACTAACCGGGGGTGTATTATGGTTAGTGAGTAGTCGATTAGTTATTTTTTCTATACTAGCTAATCGGGGAGGAAATAATCGGGAATCCAAGTCGATAATATACTTAACTAACTTCTCCTCTTTAAGTAACGTCAAATTCCGTAAATTTAGTATAATATTATGTTGTGATTGTTTGCTCTTTAATTGGTCGCGTAAAGTTAAAAATGGTATAGAGTAGATCTTTGTAACTACTCATATACTAATTTTTGGGTCCTTTATAATTACTTGGACCACTAGAATAACCTAGGCTTCTTTATTTAATAACGGTATAATTTTTAGTGGACGGATATGCGTTAAAAGTGGGAAAATGGATACTCGTGGTTAAGTAATCGCTTCGCTTGTCTGATCGGCTCGCTTATCATGTACGTTACTACGACTACTATAAAACGAGGGAATTTGTTTAAATTAATTAGAGTTATTATTTTAATTGAATTGTTTGATTTAGAACGCATATAGAAGAGCCTGTTGGCCGTTGCTTCGATGTGAGTAATTGCCCTAGTGGCGTAATTGGGGGGTGTGTCGTAAGCATACTGGGCTACTAAGACGTCTGGGAGCTGTGCTCAGCTGAGTCAGCACTTACGTGACGTCCTGGTCCCCGAGCTGGCCTATTTATTCTGCTGGACGTACCCACCAGATAGTGAATAGATTAAGCCTTCTTCTCCTACTTAACCTTGTGCGCGCGTGCGAACTCGCCACAGGGGCTTATAATTACGTTGGCGATAATGGATGTGAAGGGGGCCTTTGACTCTGTTCTTTGGAACCGCCTTATTATCCGTCTACGGTAACAGGGCTAGCCTAATAGCCTAATCAGGCTGATTTATGCTTTTGTGTTAGATCGTATTATTAGGGTTAAGTTCAAAGAGGTAATAACAAAGGACTTCCCTTTAACCTATGGGCTACCTTAGGGTTCCCCACTATCACCTATTATTTTCCTATTTTATATTTCTAATATCCTAACTGAAGACCTAAGGCTTTGGTTTAGATATATAGACGATATAAGCCTTTTAATTACCGGCCCATCCCTTAAGGATAATACTATATCCTTAAACTAATAGGTTACCCAAATCCTAAACTAGGGTACCGATAATAAGGTCTCTTTTAACCCAGCTAAATATGAAGTTATCCACTTCACTAGGAAACATAAATAACCAAAAAACCTACCTAGGATTAAAATTAGAGACCTTAAAATTAAAGCCTTAGTTAAGCTAATCCGTTAATTAGGGGTTTAGTTTAATAAAAAACTCTTTTTAATACCACGTCGAAATAAGGGTAATTATAATAAAAAAGGCAGCCCAGCACCTAAGGCATCTAATAAACATAAAAAAAGGGATCCTAGTAGTTATTATACGGAAGGTGGTCGTCACCTATGTCCTCCTAATAATCCTATATAGAGCCGAAACCTAGTTCAAGGGGTTAACTAAGCTAACCCTAAGTAACACCACCTCTCCTTAGGGAGGGTTTATTAATATAGGCCAAAAGGGCCTCGTTTAAAAGGTTAACAAAGTCATCATAAGAGTAGCCCGAGCTATCCTCCTAGTCTAGAAGATAACCCCAATAAGCAACCTCCTCCGAGATGCTGGCCTGCACGCTAGGAAAGTGGCTTTAGAAGGGGTACGCCTACGCTTCACAGTCCGACTACAAAAGGTCGACCAACAACACCTATTAGTCCTAAGGCTTATACAATAAGGGAGGTAGCAAATACGGCTCTAATGGACAGTAAACCTCGTCTCAAGGGTCCTAAGGCCAGCACTACTCTAACCACAACACCTTCCAGGGTCACAAGACCCGATAGTCCTATACATAAAGGAGAAGGCTGCTAAGGCCTTTTAGAACTGGCTAAAAACCGTCCTAGATAACCATATAATTATTTATTTAGACGGTTCTAAAGCGTCTAATGGAGCTACTAGGTATGGATTTGTTATTTACCGAGGTAAAAGATGTATAACCCAGGGTTATGGTTAACTTGGCATAGCAGAAGTGTTTGATGGTGAGGCTGAAGGGGCGAGGGCAGGGCTCCGGCGGGCCCTCCTTACTTCCCAAGGCCAACCTATACACATCTGTATCGACAACACCAGTGTTATCCAAGGGATATAGGGTAATACTCCCACCTCCTCATAAACAGCCTTCTTAGAGGTCTATAAGGTAGCTAGGATATATAATATATATACCCACTAGGCCCCTGGGCATTAGGGGATAAAAGGCAACGAAGAAGTAGACCACTTAGCTAAGTAAAGCATAACACTCCCGGTCCCCTTAGGCCAACTAATATCCCTAGTAGGGATTAAATAACTCACTAGGAGACGAATACGCATAATAATATACATAATAATAGTATAAAAAAGTAACAGATCAATACACCCAACTAGGACTCGAGGCCAGCTTATCCAGCCCTCCTGAATTAGCCTTTCCACGGGTTACCCTACACCACCTCCTAGTAGCCCGATCAGGCCACGGAGACTTCGAATAATATCACTAATACTTTAACCATAATAAAACCCTACTTACCTACTTTTATGGGGAAGTAAAGGACATAGACCACTTAGTTTATTACCGAAAAACCTTAGTGAGGAGGTAATAGTGGCCTACCCTCTACCCTTTTAGGTCATCAAAGCCCATAGGACCTATGGAATTACTCGAGTAATACTTTAAGGGGTTAATCACCGATCCTAATAACTTCGAGGCCTTCCTACGTATAATAAACTTTTTCTGAAAAATCTACTTACACTACTAAGGGCCAACCTCCAACTAGGCCTTAAAATAACTATCCTACCCTACTAAAGGGACCAGATAAAAAGTAAAGGAACTAGAGGAACCAGCGGGATCCAGGGACAGATTGAACGCATAGTAGCCAATAGGCAAGATTTGGAGGACGCGGGCAAGGGCTGTATATTATAGAGTAGGTAGTCTGAGCCTGCGGCTCTCCACGCCATATACCCCTCGGGAGGTCTGCTGTAAGGGCTACGCCCTTGCCGCCATAGCGCTAAATACAACAACAACAAAAAATACAGAAGGGATCCACAAAGGGCAAGGAAATCGCCTTAAGCCTACGGTCCAGTAGTGTATACCCAACGGACTCACTTTTGGCGACGGCTATTATGCGGGGAATAACCCTTTTCGGAGTGGATCCTATGACTATACTTCGAAATCCTCGGTTAAAGACTAACTTTACGATACGGGACGCCCCGGACCTCGAAGATGACGTTCCGGAAAACCATAAGGAGCCCATTTTATGGAAGCCGGCTCCGCTAGAAGACCACTTTAAGGACTTCTGGTTAAAGATGCCGAAGGAGCACTTCCTAAAGGGAGCTTCGAATTGGTTTGCTTGGTCGACCTAAGTAACGACAACTATGCGGCTCCGTAGAGTGAGCTTCGGAGATAATATTACGGAAACGGAGAATCTATGGATCGGAAATAAGCTCCATAATAATATTTTAAAGGGGCTAATATCCCTCGTGGCCTATATACCAGAGGGTACAAAGATTTAGTAAGTCCTTTCCCAAACTTACATTAGTTATGATATAGTGCTAAGAGGGCAACTTCATAATTAACTCTACTCATATACACTTAAGGGAAATAACCTTATTGTGTACATTGTGAAGTTTAATGAACTGTTTTATTAATACTGAGTGGTTAGAGGGGTAATTACGGAAAAGATTATTATCCACGTATTCCTAAAGGGAACGGAAATATAGTACTAGGACTAGGTAGCGCACTACTACTCATAGTACCAGCTAAGTACGTAGACCTTATTCGAGATCCTCGCCGCGGATCTGACCGACGAAGTACGAGTTTTTATAAAGGGTAAAGTCCTGGTAATTTAGATACTAAGTAATACGAATCTACGGTGTAGAAGGGACTCTGAGTAGAAAAACTAGGATATTATGTTTATAAAGAAGAAGAAGGGAAAGTTTGCTTATTATGGTTGCGGTAAGGAGGGGGTAATACGTTATAACTGCGAAGTATGTAAAAAGGTGACGGAGAAGGAGAAGAAAACTTAGAATACTTCTAATAACGGAAGTAGAACGGTATTAGAACTAGTTGACGCTAAAGAATCGACCTTTGCACCGAAGAAGGCCGGGATGTAGGACTAAGCTTACCGGGCCCGGATTAACCCCTACGACTTTCACTTATTCTAATTTAATTATCAACGCATATAGAACGATTAAGTGATACTAGTACATAACGAAACCGTATTTAGAATAGTCGAGAAAGTAAATTCCACGTAGTTATAGGATTTAGGGGCGAATATATACACTATTAATAATATAGTATAATACGATGACTATGCCATAATCACCGCGGAAAGGCTAATTCAGACTAGTGCAGGGCTAGTTTATCCGGAGTATGTGGAAACGGTTACTTTACACTTCGTAAACAAAGAGCGTATCCTACTATGTGATGTACTCTTTGTCCCTGGCTTTCCTATTAATATATTTAGTGGTGAATAATTATATATTATAGGGGGTTACTTGAATAAAAACAATATTATTAGACCAAATAGAAGGGTTCTCATAACCCTTAATATCCTTAATTACAACTTCGACCTTGTTTTAGTACCGCAGAATGACCGTTCCGAGCAGTGAGTCATATGGACTGCGAAGTAGAAGGTTGATACTGAACTCTAGTATCGTCGCCTCGGCTATCCAGGCTTTAGAGAGCTACTATATACGATTAAGTAGATAAAGGGGTACCCGCTGGCCCCCGAAGACGTCGCCCCATAACCGTGCAAAACTTATGATCTTTCGAAGAGTTTGCGGTACTCACTGAGAACACTGTGAAAACGGGCACTTTGCGTAAGAGACGTCTTTTATATTGATATAAGTGAGATCAAGCCCATAAAGTAGTATAAATACTTCCTCCTTATTACCGATAATAAGTTGTAATTTAGAGTAATTATATTTACTAATACTAAAGATGAGTTAATAAGGAAACTTTGTAATTACCTTATTGGTTGAAAAAGCTATTTTAGAATAGTTATAAAATAGGTTTACACCGATAACGTAGGAGAATTCATGGCCACGTTCTTAGGAGTTGTTCTTAAGGAGGATGGGATGGAAGTTGAGTTTTTATTTCCTTATATATATAAGTAGAACGGCGTTACGGAGTGCGTTATACGTGTGATTCTCGATAAAGTGTGGTCTATGAGTATTAATATGGATATTCCCCCTAAATTGTGGCCATGGATCTTAGGTACCGTGGTCTATATTATTAACCGTAACTTTACTGTAGCCCTTGATAGTAAAACACTGATCTAAGTACTCATTAAGGACCTAAAACTAAGAAGAGATCTGGTCCCCGATATAAATTAATTATGTATAATTAGAAGTAGTTATTTTATTAATATTGATCTAGAGAAATGTGTTCAATTAGAAAATATGGCTTTATGCGTAGAAAAGGGGATCCTTATCGAGTATACTAGGGAATGTGGGTATGAAGTATGGATTAAAAAGTGAGATGTTGTTATTACCTCGTCGATTATAGTATTCCATAAGCCCGTTATTAACCCGTGTAAAGACCATATTAGAACACTACTCCTAGGGTAAGGGGTAAGATCATATAAATACCATCGGAACGCGCATACAACACTATAATCCCTTTAATTAATTTTAAGTAAAGATTTGCATTAAGATAGTCCCGAAATACTCGTTGTATACATAACGCTTAGCCTGGATATGCTGTTTGAGAGCTTCTCCGAGAAGTGGCCCTACCCGGATCCGATGACCCTTGTGGAGGCCCAGAACGGGCTAGCCGAAGACTGGCCACTTTGGAAGGAAGCAGCCTACGCAGAGATCCTCAGCCTAGTTGCGCGAAGGGTCTTACACTTCGTCTACAAATCCGAAGCGCTTATAGGCACTCGGCTAACAGCGAATTGGGTATGGAAGTATAAGAAGGTCCATGGATCGCTATAGAAGTGTAAGGCAAGGGTTGTTGTGCAAGGATTCCTCTAAGTATATGGACGAGACTTCCACCACATATATGCCTCGATTTCACGAACGGCTTTATGGCGGATCTTATTGGCCTATGCACAGAGAAAGGGATACGCTGTACAACAATGGGACTTCGTGGGCGCATACTTGAATAGCGCCCTCGATGAGAAGGTATATATGGTGTTATTCCTACTCCTCAACAACTTCTTCGTAAACCTATGATTTAGCCATTATGCGGAGGAAGTGGGATATAAGATGGGTGTAGAGTAGATTATATTATTTAAAAGGGTGTTATATGGGTTACGTTAAGGAGGTTAGTAGTAGTAATAGATTTTAAAGGGGATCCTTATGCGTTGTGGTTTTAAGCTATTATTTACGGATGATGCCACGTATTATAATATGAGCGAGGATATCTTAATGGTTATATACGTCGATGATATACTCGTTGTTGGCCTGCTTAAGGCTATCTCTGCTGTATACGAAGTGGTTAGTGAGGAGGTAGAAGTTAATAACTTAGGGGTCCTAGACTCCTTCCTCGAAATACGTCTAAGATTCATAGACCAAGTGATAATAATCTATTAGGACACTTATTTAACGGAGGTAATACGGGACTTCGCAGAAACCCTATGGCCCGTTAATACGCCCGTCGAATCAGGGGTGCTCGACTTTGCTATATTAAAGGAGGGGCCTGTTAATTACGAGTTTTAGGAGTGGTATTACTGTGTATTAGGTAAGGTGTAATTTATTGTGCTTATAATACGGCCTGACCTTTCGTATAGAAGTGGCCTATGGGTGAGGTTCTTATATTAGCTGACCGAAGTTTATGGAAAAGGGGTTAAGAGATTGATTTAGTATATAAAGAGGTACTCTACGCTTAAGATTGTGTATACGAATAAGGTTTCTCCTAATAATGAGAATGAATAGGGATTCTACGGTTATGTTAATAGTGATTATGCGGGCTATAAGGAGACCTTAAGGTTAATAACGGGATGGATCTTCTTTATAGCTAATAGGCCCATTTTATGGAAATCGTAACGCTAAATGGTCGTCGCTAAGTCCTCCACGGAAACTAAATACTATACGGCCTTATCGGCTACCTTAAAAGTGTTATGGATTTAGAACTTCCTAGGTGAGTTTAGTGTAAAGGTAATAACTCCTATGTGTATATGGGCAGATAACACGGGCACGATCACGCTCACGAAGGGCAAGAGCTCAAACAACAGAGCGCACCATATACGGGTTCACGACCACTTCGCACGAGAAACTGTAGAACACAGCGAAGTGGCCTTTAAGTATATATACTCGGAGGATAACGTGGCCAATATACTAACGAAGCCGTTCCCACGGCCACTCTACGAACAGCACCGGAGCAGGGCTGGCCTACACTACACCGAAGAGCAGCCCAAAGCCGATAGTCCTCGGGCTAAGGAGGGGTGTAATAGTGCACCTACTAAATAATAAGGTAGCGTAGGCCTAGACTACGCAGAGGGACATTCCTAAAGGCCGGATACGTATAAGCGTGCCAGAAGCAGCTTTAAAGCAGCACCACTGGCACGCAAGGGTGTTTTTGCATATACATAGCTTTTCACCCCTTTTTACCTATATATAAGGGTAACAGGGGCCCCTGACGAAGGGGCCCTCATATAGTGATGTAGTCAATCAATCGTTATTCCTACCCGCTCCGTACACTTAATCGGGACCTTGTTGTCACACTGAGCGTGCCACACGTGATATTTCACGTGCTGGCCGTCAGTCTCCACGAGTCCTACTTAAAGGGATCGTGGGACATGAGCTAGAAGGCCAACCTAATAGAGACACCTTCACCTAGACCTACCTTTGGATATCTGCTCATTTACTCATTGTATTCACTATCGTTTATTTGCTCTGTTTATTCGTTGATTCACACGCTTGCACCCACAGTCTTCACGACTCTGTTGTAGCCCCAGGCTAGCAGGAAAGACTGTGACAGGTTGACTAACAATACCTATTAGTCCTAAGGTTCTCATAACAAGGGAGGTAGTAAACACGGTTATAAAGGATAGTAGGCCTTGTCTTAAGGGTCCCAAGGCTAGTACTGCTCTAACCACAATACCTCCTAGGGTCATAAGACCCAATAGTTCTATAATTAAAAGAGAAGGCGGCTAAGGCTTTTTAGAACTAGCTAAAAGACGTCCTAGATAACTATATAATTATTTATTTAAACGGCTCTAAAGTATCTAATGGAGCCACAGGGTATGGGTTCGTCATTTATAAAGGTAATAAGTATATAGCCTAAGGCTGTGGCCGACTTGGCCTAGTAGAAGTGTTTGATGGCGAGGCTGAAGGAGCGAGGGCAGGGCTCCGGTGGGCCCTCCTTATATCCTAGGGTTAACTTATTTATATTTGTATTAATAATATTAGTGTTATTTAGGGGATACGAGGCGAGGTTCTAAACTCCTTATAAGAAGCTTTCTTTGAGATTTACAAGGTGGTTAGGATATTTGATATATATACCCACTAGGCCCTAGGGTATTAGGGGATAAAAAGTAATAAAGAAGTAGACCACTTAGCTAAGTAGGGTATAATACTCCTAGTACTCTTAGGTTAACTAGTAACCTTAGTAGGGATTAAATAATTTACTAAAAAACGAATACAGGCCTAATATATATAATAGTAGTATAAGGAGGTAATAAACTAATACATTTAACTAGGACTCGAGGCCATCCTATCCAGCCCCCTAAACTAGCCCTTTTACGGGCTACCCTGTACTACCTCTTAGTAGCCCGATTAGGCCACAGAGACTTTAAATAATATTATTAACACTTTAACTATAATAAAACACTACTTATTTACTTTTACAGGGAAATAAAGGATATAAATTATTTAGTCTCTTACTAAAAGACCCTAATAAGGAGGTAATAGTAGCTTACCCTCTACCCTTTTAATTTATTAAAACCTATAAGACCTATGGGATTATTTAAGCGATACTTTAAGGGGTTAATTACCGATCCTAAAAGCTTTAAGGCCTTCCTATGTATAACAAGCTTCTTCTAGAAGATTTACCCACGCTACTAGGGGCCAGCCTCCGGCTAGGCCTTAAGACAACCATCCTACCCTACTAAAGGGACTAAATAAGAAGTAAAAGAACTGGAAGAACCAGCGGGATCCAGGGATAAATTGAACGCAAAATAGCTAGTAGGCAAGATTTGGAGGACGCTGGTAAGGGCTGTGTACTATAGAGTAGTTAGTCTGAGCCTGCGGCTCTCCACGCCACATACCCCTCGGGAGGTCTGCCGCAAGGGCTACGCCCTTGCCGCCATGGCGTTAAATACAACAACAACACCGCAAATCAACTCTGATCCACATGTCTATACTGGTCCTATAGTCCCCTTGTATGGAGTTTACCATTCTTTTGAATGGAAACTTGACTCTTTCGGTGGGTTCAACATGCTCGCCCGAGCGCCGTTCTCGCCCCCGGAAAAGGCCTACGGAAACATCCAGGTGGCCCAACGCGGCTATGGAACTGGACAATTCGGCCACGGTCGAGGGATTGTCATCCCATTCACGGTGGGCCGCGGGTACCGTGAGCTGGGTCTTGGCGTTTTCAGGGACTTTTATTTGAAGATCTTCCAAGAGGAGGGTCGGGTCAAAGAATCAGTCTGCTGCAAGATTGCCGAGGAAGTGGAGATGACTATCAACACCAACGGGTCAAAGATGGTAATACACCTCATCAACATGTCCGGCGCTCGAAAGCAGAATTTTGGTACACATTTGCCGATACATGATGGGAAGATCAAGTTCTTAGACAAACACATCACGGCACATGCGCTTAACAGCGACCGCAAGTTGGAGGTCAGCGACAGCGAGATACTCTTGCCGGCGTTAGATCTATTCGAGGTTGTCGTTGTCGAATGCAACTCCAGAGACACTGACATCCAGGGCCACTGAGCAAGGGTACATGGGTCTCTTCTGTCATTGCAATTAGTCATTAACTTTCACTAAGGTAGCTAATTACAAATTACATCCCCAATGTTGAAGACATCCTCATTGGCACCCCGCTCTGCACTTAAGTCTGACTACACCTAGGTTTTTGGCGTGAGAAATAACAAAGCCCGCCGATGCGGGCATAGTGTATATCTCAAGGCGGTGAACAGTCTGCGACTAGTTCTTCAAACTCTCAGCATCTACTGGTACTGGGCGCGGTACTGGTCCCAGTAGCTGTGGATGCGAGTCTCCTGACCGGCGGTGAAGTGGGTGAAGCAGGAGCTAAACAACAGATTTAGAATGTATTCAAAGGATTTTGAAGCGTACAGAATACTTACTCGTCGGAGTAATCCATGTAGTTGGTGACGGGGTCAGTTCCGGCAAGCGTGGGGCAGGTGTCGCGGCCGATCTGGCATTCGTAGGCCTCATCAGCCTCGAAGGGAGTGTCAGAGACGTAGTCGCCGTTTCCACCGCACTGGTAGCCCTCGAAAGTGTGGTACACTGTGTGAGGTTAGCATCGCTTCATCATGCAACCCAGTCTTGCGACGGCAACTGTCACTTACATCCAAGCCAGTGGCCAACCTCGTGGGTGGCAGTGTGGCCCAGGTTGTACTGGGCCAAGCTGCCTCCGGGCACGGCGGCAGACAGGATGACGACTCCGTCGTAGTAGAAGGCGGAGGAACCGGTGGTGACGTCGTCGGGGAAGTAGGCGTAACCGAGGTAGGGAGTACCAGGGATGAAGTAAACGTTCAGGTCGGCGTAAGTGCCCTTGCGGAGCGCTCGCTTCATAGTCAACTCAGCTCGGTCGGCAGCCCAGTTGGAGTTGACAGTCCAGTCGGCACCGGCCTGGGCGAAGGACACGTCGTGGGGAGCGAAAGCGTCGTTAAGGACGTCAAGCTGAGCATCCAGGGTGGCCTGGGTAAGGTAACCACCGCTGACAGAGTTGGACGAAGCAACGACGTGCCAGTAGACGTTGACAGTGACGGGTGCCAGACGAGAAGAGTTGCCGGCGACGCGGGCATTCTCCTCCTTGAGCTGCAGGCGCTGGGCAATGTCAACCTGCTCCTGGGAAGGAGAGGGAGTGCCGCAAGATCGCTGGGCGAAAGCGCCAGAGGCAGCCGCAAGGGCGGAAAGAACGAGAGTCTTGAACTGCATGTTGGAGGAGAGACCGGACACCTGATTGAGAGAACCTTGGCTGAGAGGAGTGGGATGGGGATGAGGATAAAAAAGCATCTTGATGGCTGGTGTTTTGTGAGTTTATATAACCGTGGCCGCTCCCATCGTCGACCTCACATGCCAACAGAGCCAACAGACATCGATATCGCAGCACACATGGCATGTCAACTTCAACCTTCCTGAAACGGACCAGGCCGAATGTTTTCCAACATTACGGCGGACTGTTCTGTTGTATGCAAACTGGATCTGTGCAGCGGTCTTTTGGCGGGTGCGGTTCAAGGTCGCTCCATTACTGGGGAATTGATTCATGTCTAATATCCCAGCACCTGCTCAGTTTGTCAGGTCGCATGCGCTTGAATTGACGACATCCGCCCAAGGCTTAACCTGATAAGCCGGTTGGCCGGCATATCTCGAGGTGCCAAGAGAAATCGCGGCTTTTACGATAGTTCGGGAAATGCCAAGACGGTGCTTTTGGCCAAGAAAGGTACCATTTCCAGCGTCACGTTCGTATCTTGCACGACCTTCTGATTAAACCTAGCAGCACCGGTTATCGAGTTGCCTTTTGCGCTAATCGTGACCCAGTTATTGGCCAGCATCACGCAGAGCTGAGTTCAGTCGCGCGTATTACCGTTTCCACCCAAACGCTTGGCTTTTTCCTGCCACCACTCTGCTTGGATGGGGATTGGCCGAATCAAGTTTATATTTATGAGTGTCGGGCATAGCCGACCGCCGAGATGTTACCTTCCTTAATCTGATCTTTGTTCCACCCTGGTAGCCATTCCTCTTCCCGTACCCCGCGCCGGCTCCGCCCACATCACGGACCTGCAGCACGGCTGCGGGATAATTCTCATCTGCCGCCGCCCGCTGTCGTTGCCGCCTGTGACCTCTGATCTCTGAGAATGAATCCAGCCACTTTCGTCCATGTGGTGCATCGCGAATGACAGTGACTCTCGATGTTGAGCAGTGAGTTTTGATTCTGTGCGGCACTATTTTGTAAGCTCCGAGGACACCGCTGCCACTTATCCTGTGCCTTGGTTATCTCTCCAACATTGCGTAGGCAGGCAGATGGAACTAACGATTCCGACCCGGCTGCAAAGACTGGCGTCAAGATGGCTTTGTTCTCATCTCATTCGTGTGATTGGTTCCATGCTGTTGTGCTCAGCTGAGCCTCACTGTTACGGGTGTTGAGCTTGGCAATGCCGATCGAGACTGTCGATCGCCGTTGGATTGACATTCATGGCAATTATAACCCCTGGATTTATGTAGTTTAGTAAGTGGCCAAGCACTTGATGTGGTAGAGCCTTTCAAGTTCCCAGCGCCAACTGCCGCAAGGGTAAACAGAACAATTAACCGTCACCTGCAAATGACTACTTTATAACTTCATGTTGTGATAGTTATCTCACATATTGAACTTAAACTTGAACTGCGCTGCATGCTTTCCACACCAGTGTGTATAAGCTTACTAGACGACCGTCGAAGTAGAACCCAAGACAAAAGGAGAACATAATAGTTCAAAATCGAACGCGAACAGGCTTTCCTGCAGGTGGTGGAGGCGCCGCGGCAGGGGGTGCGGCAGCGGGAGGCGGAGAGGGCTTCCCGGGCACGGGCGCGGGCGCAGCAGCCGCCGGCTTAGATGCGGCGGGTGCGGGCGGCGCCGCGGCAGGTTTTCCACCACCAGCCGGAGCAGCGGGAGGAGCAGCAGCTGGCTTGCCGGGAGCAGAGGCAGCCGGTGGGGCAGCAGCCGGCTTCGAACTCGCGGGCGCGGCAGGTGCGGCAGGTGCCGGCTTTGACGCCGCAGGGGCTGCGGGGGAGGCAGCAGGCGGAGGCGGGGAAGCGGCAGGTGGAGGCGGGGAAGCGGCAGGTGGAGCTGCGGCGCCTGCGGCCGGAGCAGCTGCGGCCGGAGCAGCTGCGGCCGGAGCAGCTGCGGCCGGAGCAGCTGCGGCCGGGGTACCAGCTCCCTTTCCTTTCAGGACACCGGCAGCAGCCCCAAGCACAGCGTTGAGCGGGTTTGCGGCATTGTTTCCAGCTGGGGCCGCCGCGCCAGCCGGCTGGCCACCCTTGCCCTTCAGGACTCCGGCGGCTGTTCCCAAGACCGCCCCAATGGGATCAGCACCGGCAGCTTGTGAGCCGGCAGGAGCTGCGGCACCAGCTGGTTGACCCCCCTTGCCCTTCAGAACCCCAGCCGCCGTTCCAAGAACCGCACCGATCGGGTCCGCTGCAGGGGCAGCCGATGCAGCTGGAGCCGCCGCCGCTTGCCTGGCACCAAGAGCCGGAGCCGGAGCCTTTTTGCCTTTGGCGGGGGTTGCGGCGCCAGCCGTCTTGCCTTTCGCCTGGCCCGTGAGACCTCCGAGCAAAGCGCCGATTGGGTCTGCCGCAGCAGCTTGATTGCCCTTCCCCTTCGCTGGGGCTGCAGCACCAGCAGCAGCACCAGCAGCCTGGCCACCCTGGCAATTACTGGGGTTTCCGTTAGTTCTTCTTGATCAAAACCTCGTTGCAGTGCCCTCCCCGACTTGCTGATATGAAATGAAATGCGTAGTTGTGTCAACTTACCCAGCAATTCCTCCAGCCTGTGCTCTCACACATTTGGCATTTTGACCACCCTAGACATTAGACATGAGCATTTGTTCTTTCAACTATGCGATGCACTTTTGGGGGATTATACCGAGAGTAGACAGTCAAGGTCGTCGAAGCAGACAGCGCCTTGTTGTGCAGAGACGTAGCTCACGCAGAGGGCCGAAGCGACAATAGCGAGACCGCGCATGATGTGAATGTCGCTCTGAACTGAGGCCTAAAAGAGGAAATGACGCGTTGCCTGGCCGGACTTGAGAGGGTTAGAATGTTGCGATGTCACTTCACGAACACGAACTGATCGTATCGGGAACCCCTGGTATTTATAAAGGCAATCTGTTCCTGCCTGTCGGTTCAAATACAGTCCGCAGCCACAAAATCAATGTCCCTCAACCGGTTGATGCCGAGGCAACCTTTTGCTGCACACGTGGATGTCATTGCTTTCAAATACCTTCGGAGTGCCTTCCAAACGTCTCGAGATTTGTTTGACCGGAATCATTCCCAAAATCGTTACTGAATCCGTCTGTGCGTTGCTTAATGGATGAATCCACTGGGTGTCGGGGCGGAGGCTCGGCAAGCAGCCATGGCAGTGGATGGGCATGACACTGCCTTGACAGGCACGTCAGCCAACTTTTGTCAGTTGAGAGGCTGGTTCATCTGAATACTTTGACAAATCTGCTTGCCACACATAGTGCTTGTGCTGCGCGTCGGCTCAAAAATAAGCATGCGCCCTGCATCGGCGTCTCAAACAAGTGACGAGGTGTCAGTGCCTGTCACACCATTAGTGGCGACCGAAATTTGTCAAGCTAGCCAGTGCTCAGGGCTTTCATATCCATCGGACAATAGATGCATGTGGACTATGCGAGCTTGGTGCCAGTGTCGTCGGGAACATACACAAGAAGTGTAAACGGTGTCCTCCCAGTCGACTTGCAACGTTGCCGGCGAGGCAGGTTTTGTATTTTGCACGCACGAATAGACATATCCTGGTCACAATCCACCGCGCTTCACACCGTCTACTGTGCTCAGGCGTTCCTCTAGTGAGATTTTTCAGCTCAATGGTAGCCATTCATACCAAACGCTGACTCCAACGTCGCCACATTCCTTCAGTGTTCTGGAGCTCAGCGGGAGCCAGCAGAGGATTCCGGCCAGGGTAACCAGGGAACTTTCCTTCATACGCCTGGGAAGGACTCAAGTGAACTCATAGGGTTCTGAAAATCAGGTTTTTGGGTCGCTCCACCTGTTTCCATCGGATAGATAAGCTGCGGGAACGCAATGATCACGGTATTTGAACCCTGCTGTATTTCTTAACGTCCGATGCGTCTTCAGCTCGGTCCCGCACCCGTCACCTCTTCTCGCACAAGAAAAGAACAATACCCTACATCTGTTTTTATCAATCCATGGTCCTTTTCTGAGACGAGCCACATTGCACGCGAGTTGATATAAAGTCGGATGGAAGCTCGAAGGTTTGAACGATACCGCTCTGTTATTTTTCTTTGAAAGCAACACAACTGTCAAGGAGAGATTTCCAGATTCTAACCAAGGCCTCCGGTCCTGCTTCTAAAATAAAAGGAAAATATTGATTAAAAAATAAAATCGGCAGAAACCAAAATTCTATTTATACGTTGTTAAATATGGACGGGGTTCTGTGGAAAGCGTTATAAAGCATCCGCGGACAAAATCCCCCGACGCCGGCGAAAGTGGCCGGGCGAGGTCTCCACTTCGTCCGCCCAATCTCGCCGCCGACCCGAAAATGATAATGTCTGCTCGGCGAAGTTGGCCCAAAGGTGCACCTGAAATGCAATTCATTTGTCACCGGGACGGAAAAAAAACTTGAACTGGCAGTCGTTGATAGATGAATATAAAAGGGTCTCTCGAGTCGCTCGTCTTCAGCCCGGTTTGCAACAAGCAGATCTCAGCAACCAAAAGTCTTTACACTGTCCCACCCAAATCAAAACTCAATTCGTCAAGATGACTGTTGCTCTTGTCACTGGCGGAAACACCGGTATTGGAGAGGCTGTCGTCCGCCAGCTGGCTAAAACTCCTGACTATCATGTCATCGTTGGATCCCGCAGCCTCGACGCCGGCCTGAACCTTGTTGACTCCCTTAAGAAAGATGGCCACTCCGTCTCCGCCGTTCAGCTGGACCTCACCTCCGACGATTCTATCACCAAAGCTGTCAGTTACATTAGCAACGTCCACGGCAAACTCGATGTCCTCGTCAACAATGCCGGTATCCTCATTGACCAATCCCCTGACAAATTCTCCTCCACCCGCGAGCTCTTCTCCACCACTTTTAACACCAACGTTATCGGCACCGCAGTGCTGACTGAGGCTCTCGTCCCCCTCCTCAGAAAGGGCAACCGCCCACGCGTCGTCTTCGTTTCTTCGACAATGGGCTCCCTAGAGTTGTCTGGCGATGAGAACATGCCTTTCCACCACAAAGACTTCAAGGCGTATGACGCTAGCAAGGCCGCAGTCAACATGCTCGCAGTTAACTATGCCCGCATCTTGAAGCCTGTTGGTGGAGCTTCCAACGCAGTTTGCCCCGGGCTGGTCAAGACCAAGCTGATTGGATACATGGATGGTGCCGTGCCAACTGAGGTGGGAGCGCAACGCATCGTCGAACTCGCGACTGCGGCCCCGGGCGGTCCATCTGGAACATTCTCCAGCAGGGATGGAGGCATTGCTTGGTAATAACTTGTTACTATAGCCGTGCCTTTGGGTCAGAGTGGTGGGGTTGGTCGAGATGTCGAATTGGCATGCGATATGCCATAAGGAAGAGGGGCAATTAGGGGAATCACTAGTGACAGTGAGCAATGTGTATACACACCACATTTGTGAACTGCGTATCTCTCTCAACGCTTGTTGGGACATTAAAAAAGACATGTATCCATATTACATCATTGTCGTAGCAAGATTCAAAAGAATGCCGATATTGTCTGCTCCAGCATTCCACGCGTTAAGGCTTTCCGCATTTGCTCTTCTGTCCGCAAACTGGTGACATTCCAACAGATCCCCAAAAGACACAGGGGCCTTACCTCGCTTCTGTAAGTTGCTTAATGCCTCTGTTTCCTCATTCCAAGCGTCCGACGATGTAGCGCTCCATTGAGCCTTATGGCAGGGTAACGCAAGATCTTTCCAGGTATCCAAGATAGGGCAGGCGAGGCCAACCTTGACGGAGCTCACTTGCGCAATCAGGAACCAAACGCAGGCAATTCTGCAGATAGGACGGTTAATAGACTTCCCTTACAGATCGAGATGTCGAGAATACCTCGCGCACGACTCATCTAGAATCCAGTCTTCCCATTCTAATGTATCGTCGGAGGTTTTCGTATTGCAGGCACCTCCATCGAGGGCCATGAACTGTCCCCAAAAGGCCTTTTCTACACTTTAGCTCGGTCCTTTAGTGTAACCGCTGGTTTCAAACCTCGTATGCTACCAGCATGCTCATATTGTACTCTCGGTCTGCGGAGGTTCGTCCACAGCCGTCGACAACACGCATGATGATATATATTAGTTCAGCTTGCAGCGCAGAAAACACTTCATGCTTTGAATAGGTCGAGATCTTTATAGACTAGATTAGTCAACTCATCCAAAAATAACCGTCGTCAAACCACCATACCTCTCGAACGTAACGTTCCTGTTCTTCCTGAATCGCCTTCCACAGGAACGGGCGCGTGTCATCATTTCGAGACATGAAGAGGACGGAGATTCCCATGCAGTTAGCCAATGGTCCAGGAAGGTGGCTCTTGTCTTGATAAGGGTGTATAAATGGTGGGAACGTCGATCTCCGAAGCATCATCTGAGGGAACGCGCTGAGCGATTGCCTAATGGTTTTCGCATTGTTTCTGGCCACGGGATTTGCAGGACAGACGTTATCAAGGGGAAATGATACTTGCACCATTGATGATATCGTGCAGTCATTGTAGATCCCTAGTTCTGCGTTTTGGTGTGTCCTTCGGGGCAGGTCCAAGTCTGCGCTGGTGAAGACAGCGGCAGATGAGACTTCGGTATCCATCGCCTGTGCGGCTGCCGGGATGTTATCGAACAAAATGTCTTCGGAAGATTGCATCATCTGCAAATTTGGATCCCAGTACTGCTGTTCATTGTCCATGAAAGACTGAAAGTCAAGGAGCGAATAGCTTTGAGAAGGAGAATCGAAGGCAGTCAAGGATGTCAGAGGTAACGCGACCGTGCCCTCACCGCATCCTTGGCTGGCAGTTTCGGTGTAGCTGCAGTCAAGTCCTTTCTTGACGCAACGATCACACCGGGCTTGAAGGTTGCATTTGGTCTTCGCTGCTTTGCACTCTCGGCAAGGCTTTGGCCGAACACGTGGGCGGTTCCTTGCACGCCTGCAATACGAAATATGTCTGTTCAGAGCTTGTTCTGAAAGGAATGGTTCAGCTTAAGGGTTTGCCCGTAACGGTGACTCCAAACCCTCATTGTATACGTACCTTGGCTAAAAGGTTTGTTGCAGATGGTGCAAAAAACGACTCTGATTGAGGAGATTGTTTGTGTCGGGTTGGAGTTCATGAGGTCGGCCCTGTTTGTTTTGGGGGATATTGTGAAAGTAATAAACAAGATCTCAGAGCACCCGGACAATACGCATTGCCAAGATCGATATCAGCGAGAGAAAGGAGGTGCAGAGCCCAAAGATGAATGTTCGAGGCTATCAGCGTGTCAAGCATAGAAATTCGGCTGATTTTTTTCAGGCATCTCAGCAGCACTGGCTAAAGTCCCATTTCGCGAGATATCAGCGATGATGCGTTTGTCAGCAAGCATTGCCCGTCGAAGGATTGAGCGGGGATAAGGCACAATGTCCGAACACAACTGGACCAACATCAGCACCAACCCAAAAGAGGAGGAGAGAGGTGAAACGGTAAATGACCAGGTAGATGTTAAGCACCTAGGACTAGACACGGATGATCTACGTTGCCAAGCACGGGATGTTTTCAGTGCGCATGAGGGAACGGCTAAATGCAGCAGCAATTGTTTTTCACAAAAGACGGCGGCATTGGCGCCTGAGATTTTTGGGTAAATGCCAAAGCAGAGCCGGACGAGGGGCAGTCGGAAGAGCCTGTCAATTCTCATCTTATGAGACTAGTCACGAGACTCAGCTCTAAGGCGTGCGGCTGGTTGTGGTGTTGGCGGTTAGCGGGTATTTGCATGACCATCGTCCAACCGCGCGACGCCGAGAGGATACGTTGGTGTATGCTGACACCAAAATGGGGGACACTCCTCTTGGCCTACGGGGGCCCGAGATGATGAGGCGATTGCCGAGAGAGCCGACAACATCACATCCCGCGAGAAGCCTGGCCACAATTTCCCGTACGCTCGCAGACCAGATTGGATACTTTGGGCCGGGGCCTAAGATACACTAAGCCTGAGGCTTGGAAGCCACGGAACAGGTTTGGGTTTGAGTTCAAGATTGCGCTAGAGCCCGGTGGTGACAGTTGCTACATGGTGTCGTGTCGCGCTCTCAGCAGCTGGAACGACAGGAGCACCTGGCGATGGACAGGAGAGACAGGTGATCTACCAGGACCGAGACTGCGGGCCGAGGGCGAAGCTGTGAAGTTGGCGTGTCGCGGGTGCATGGCAGCCCAATGGAGACGATGAGAGTGCCCGATGGTGGTGTGGCAGGATCGGCGGTCGCAGTTGATGGGATTGACGAGAGTGCGGATTGACAGGGGAAGTCGAACCCAATGGGAAGGGCCGCAGTGGAGGGCAGATTGGCTTTTGACGATGATAGGCGAGTGAGGGGGAAGTGGGCGTGGTCCCTCGACGCTTCGATATCGTACCTATCCTGAAGGGCGAGCACGAACTGGAGGGTGAAGTGAGGTGACATGAGCTAAGAGAGAGCCCGACAACCAGGTGATTGATGAGTGAGACGCATATACTTCGTACAAGCGAGAGCAACGTCCAGTTGGAGAGAAGGAGAGTCCAGAGCACGCAGAAGCGAGAGAGACGGCGCCGAGACGAGCACTTTGGGGTTTCTTCCGCCCCGCAATCGCCCGCCACTGTGACGCCCACGTTCATGCCGCCGCCATCAGTCAGTCAGTGACAGTGCCAGTGTCAATCCACCATGACGATGGTTGACGGCTAACGGCTCGCAGCCAAGCTGTCGGTGTTGGACGCACGACGTCAGTAACAGAGCATCGGATACTGGGTAGCAATCACGAGTGTTCCGTATGCCGCAATACCCTGCTTGACACCTGGTGGGAGGGCTGGCTGGTCAGATTTCGAGCGAAGCTGTACGACCTCATCGTGCGTGATGCATGCATGCAGCAGCAGGAATACAGCCAGCACATAGCACATGGAGAGGCAGGAGAAGGCAAAAGAAGACGCCGAAGCAAAACGGTTTTAAAAAAAAAAAACACACACACACACACAGGAGCAAGAACAGAATCAGGAACAGGAACAGGAGCGGCCAGGACCTGACCACCCATCCGGAATTAACAAGCCCAGCCAACCGGGCGACTAGCGAGGCAGCGTCTGAGTGAGGAGCGCGCGACTTCAAGCCACCCCTGACGGGCTGATGGGCGCGTTGCGCGATGCGGTGAGGAGGGCTGGAAAAGGAGGTGCTGCGTACGGATAATAACCAAACGGGGGGTGAAGGGGTCGAGGGTCGGTCGGAATGGGCGGGAAGAAGCCGGAGACACCCTACGCAGTAAGGGCAAGGACCAGGACCAGGACCAGGACGGAGAGCAGGCGAGGGCTTCTTCTAAGTGGTGAGCTGCAAAGTCGGCGGTGGGCCAGGCGCCAACGGCGAGCCCATTCAGAAGCGTCCAAATTGAGGTGAGTGTCACAGGCCATTCACGTTGCCAGTCTTGTCCTGGGCGGTGGCCAGCTCCAGCTGCAACGACGCCCAAAACTGCAAAGGGGGCGTCCAGTCGACAGTTTCCACCAGGGCCAATCGCTGGCGTGTCGCCCTGTCAAGGACGGTCTGGGCTGGTCTTGTCCCGCGGCCCCAGCACCGAGCACCGAGCACTCAGCACCCAGAGCGCCCAGCAGGGTCGGGTCCCAAGTGAGGTGAGCGAGTCCAAGGAGGGGAGGGGGTGTTTGCCGAGCAATTTGAGGTGGGCGACGTGGACTGTCACTGTGATTGCGACTGCAACTACTGCGTCTACCTCCTGTGACGGACACAGGATGCGATGCGACTGCGAGAATTACACGCAAGACGGACGGCACGGAGGCCAAGGTCTCGCTCCGATTGCTGGGCTGTTTTGCCTTCTCTCCCTCTCTCTGTATGTGTGTGTGTGTGTGCCTTTCGGGTGTTTTCTCACTGGCTCAAACCAACAATTCGCTCTTCTACCCAAGTCGCCGGCGATGAGGTCTAATTGTCCTTCCATTCACTTTCCGTTGGCCGGCGCGTAGCTATTTCACCTCGAAAACGCCCCCCATCTTCTCCCCCCCCTCCTCCGCGTCCCTTTTTTATTTTTTTTTATTTTTTTTTTATTTTTTTTATTCACTTTCACCCCCGCTCTTTTGCTCCCATCTCAACCAACACATCGAGGCACACACATACGACAGACATACCGCATACAACTCGCGATACGGTCACATAAGACCACCCGCGCCCTCACCGTTATTCCGTCATCTGTTTCTTTCTTTTCTGCTGTCACAAACGATATCTCCGTGTATTCCCAGCGCCATCTCCCCAGCTCGCGCCCCGGCTCTAGCTCGAGCTTCAGCTCCAGTCCCAGCCTCTCAATCTCCGCTCGTGCAGGTGTTAGATACAGGTTCCAGGTAGTCAGAGTCATCGGATACTGTTCCGTTCACCGTACGGACACACCGTACACCGTCTATCCGGGCATCATCCGCCGCCGTCCACTTTAACAACGGCTTTAGCTCCGGGTCCCAGCTCCGGGTCCCAGCTCCAGCTCCAGCTCCAACGTTCCCGGGGGCCTTGATCGTGTGTAGGGATCATCTCCAAAGCGCGTCCCTCTCCTGGGCTCGTGGTCTCGTCCGTTTCCGCACCCCCTGCCACCCAAGTCGGTACTCGCTTCCGTTTGAACTTTGACGGTGGAGTTGTCTTAGGGGCCTCCTATCCTTCACCGCATCGTCAACAGCGAGGAACCCTGCCCCGAAAGCGCCCAGAAACGCCGCGAGTGACCCCCGAGTGGCTCCCCGAACAGCGAAGAAGAGCTTTTTGGCGGTGGACTGGGCTCCCTCTGGACCAGCCTCCCCTTCCTTGTCGTCACTTAAAAGACGGGAAGCTTCAAAAACCGGCTAGTGCCACCACAGCCAACACCACCATACCAGGTTACCGCCTGTGTGAGTGCACCTCTCACACTATCACTTCTCGACAACACACACACACACACTTGTTCGGTGACAGACCGGGCAGTTTCGAGCTTTTTGCACGCTCTCAGCTGCCATCATGGCTCTCACCCAGACGGTCACCATCATCAACAACTCGGGCAAAATTATAAGTACCGTAAGTCGCTTCTCTGGCTCACACCCGTTGCATTTTCCCCCACAGCCCCTCTTCAGGTTCCTTGTCCAGCCCTCGACTGGCCGCGTGTTTTGCAACACTCGACCTGCAATATGCATACGCACTACAACTCCAAGCCGAACCTGAAGGCCCGAAGCTGACGTATCACCTTTTTTGTTCCTGCAGGGCAAACAACTGGCTGGTATCTTTAAAGAAGCCAAAGCCTCCTACCAGGAAAAGAAGGCTTCCATCAAGGCCGAACGCGAGCTGAAGCGCGCCCAAACATTCGACACCTCCCGTGATCTCCCTCCCGAGGCATTCGAGCGCCGCTTCTCGTACGATGACGGCCAGTCTGTCGCCAGCTCCCGGAGGAGCCACCGCTCCCGGCGCTACAACGACCGCGAGCAGGACTACTACCCTCCCTCGAGACCTGCTCTGACCGAGCACAATCTCAAGACGCATTCCGAAGTTTCCAGCGTCACTCCGTCGAGAGCCCCTGCCGGATACCGCTCGCCCTATGCCGAGACCGCCCCGCGCGACATGGCCATTAGTCGCCCGACGATGCACCACTACACCACCGCGCCAACATGCAGCGAGAGTCTCGCCGATTCCGCGACGATTCGTGGCCCCGCGGCCATGATTCCTCGTACTGTTTCTGCACCGACGGTAGCCAAGGGCCGCAAGGAGAAGGAAATTGACATGGACCTCGCGTACGGCAATATCCCGCCGGACCTGAAGGACCGCACCGACCTGGACCCAAAGAACAAGGAAACCGAGGCCAAGACTTTGGTCGCGCGCGTTGAGGAGCTCCTCGAAGAAGCTCAATGCGTCCAACACACGGCCACGGCAACCATCGCTCACCTGCAACGAAACCCCGATGCCGCCGCTGCGGTGGCCTTGACCCTTGCCGAGCTGTCAACCTTGCTGAAGAGCATGTCGCCTGCTTTTCTGTCCGTCATCAAGGGTGGTTCGCCCGCTGTCTTTGCTCTGCTTGCGTCGCCCCAGTTTCTCATCGCCGCGGGTGCAACAGTCGGCCTTACTGTGGTTATGTTCGGCGGATGGAAGATTGTCAAGCAGATCAAGGACGCCCAGGCCCAGAGGCAGGCCGCAGTGGCCAACGCCATGGCGTTTGAGGCCCAGCCCGTCCCTCAGCCACAGCCCGTCGAGTATGTATACGACCAGTATGACCCATGCACGCAGCCTCGTGAGGGCAGCATCGTCTACGACGAGGCTGTGGTCCTTGACGAGCGTCTCGAGGAGGAGCTGAGCTCCATCGAGACCTGGCGCCGCGGAATCGCCCCCGTGGGCGAAGATGAGAGCGTCGATATGGAACTCATCAGCCCCGAGGCGGCGCGTTCCATTCGCGGCGATCCGGACACCCGCACGGAGCGGAGCTTCCGTACCCAGCGCAGCTCCAAGACGCACCGCAGCTCCAGGACGGAAAAGTCGCACCACTCTCACAAGTCGCACCGCAGTACGCGCGAGTCGGAGGTTCCCGAGCACAGGAGCGGCGTCGCGAGATCCGAACGGGATACTGAGAGCGTTGCCAGCAGCCACCGGAGCTACCGCACCTCTGCATCGAAGCGGAGCGCGCGGGTCTCTCAGTTCACCATCGAGGATGGCAGCCGACAGAAGGAGGACGAGGCGATTGAGACGGTGCTGCGGCCCAAGAAGAACAACATGCTCAAGTCGCTTTTCAAGAAGAAGGAGAGGGAGCACAGGGACAGGGACGAGAGAGTTTCTGCCCTCGTGTTTTGAGACGTGGCCACGATGAAGATGACGGAGAGGAAGATGAAGACGAAGACGAAGAAGATGATGATGAAGAAAGGAAATGATGCATTCGGCTTGGGCGGCTTCCCAGCCTGGACGGAGTTGGGATTGTAATGGGTATCAATTGAGGAGGGGTATGATTCGGCATACACCCTCATATTCGTGCATTTCATGGGGAAACATCAATGGAGGGAAAACATACTTACAAACCATTGTTACATCAACTCGGAGCGATCACATTTCGACTTCATATCGGTAGATATTATCGGATTATACACAAGATCTATTGTTTCTTATTGCATCTGCATCGTCCAGGCCGTTAGCGACGAAAGAGTGTTGAGAGGTAACTGGCCGGAAAGCGATGCCAGAGAAGAATTGGGGGCTGGAGCTGGCCCAGCCGTATGTTGGCGTCGGGAGGCAGTGCTTTTAAGGCTGGAAGCTAGCGTAGAAGGGCGAAGAACATGGCCGGGCTGAGAAGAGAAGCGTAGGGCTGAATCGGAGACGGAGGCGGACCGTCGGCATCAGACCATCCACCCGTCTATCCATACACACGCACACAGACACAGACACACACACACACACACCAAGCTCGGGTTTCCTGCAGCCGTCTACGAGAGAGCCGCGTGAGAATGACAAGGAGATTGAGGCTTCTATTGGCATCAGATTACGAAGAGGATAAGGGGGAGGGGGCATAAGAAAATGCATGTCAGCCCCTCTGCCGCGCTCATCCCCAGCCCTCGCGATGGCTTGGCTGGCCACGGCCCTCACGAGCATGCAGCAGCCACACTGCGTGAGCTTTGAAGATACATAGCTACTTCACCGTTCTTTGCGGCCCGCTGGCCTCTGCTCTCTGCTCGCGGCTCGGCCTGCTGGGGCTGGCTGCCTTGCGCCGGCGCTCCGAAGCCGTGTGTTGGGTCGGACAAGACCAGGCGAAGCTGAAGATGCCCGAGCCTCTTTTCTTTTGTCCCACGTTCGCCACTTTTCACAGTCCCGAGAGCCGTGGTGTCGGATCAGCTTAGACGCAAGCTTAGCTTAGTTACACACGTTCTTGTCCAAGAGGCTAGACCGCAGACCTCTCTCTCAGGCCCCGAGAAATGTGGACTTGTTGCGCCGCTTGATGGTCCCCAATGAGGAGCCATTCTGCAATTCTGCAATGCAATGCGGTTTGTCGTTGGTACGAAAAAGGGCTTCTTTTCTCTTACTTTTTCTTACATGTTCTTACTGTGCTGCCCGGGTCTCACAGCCGCCCCCCCCCCCCCCCCCCGTCTCAGTCCCCCTCCACTGCCAATCTCTTTTCCGTCGTCTCACCCATCCTTCTACTGTGGCCCCACGAGGCGAGGGCAAACCTGCGCCATCCTCCCGATGGTAAAGGGAGTGCAACCCCAAGTCCGAGGAGCAACGCATCCATTGAGGATGCGACTGCGACGGAGGCAGCAGCCAATGCAAGCGGACGCTGGAAGATGAAGGGCATCGCCCATCAGAGACTCACAAGGCTCCGCGAGTCTTCGAGTCGTATCCCGGCCGCCACACGCATCCATCGCCAATCACACATGGCCTTCAAATCCACCCAGCGCCGACCGGCAACGCCAGTCCTGCACCATCACCGCCAGCTGAGCCAACCTGGGCTGCTGCAATGGCAGCCCCGACATACGGTATTCGTAGGGTAAGCTAGAGAACAGGCCAACGCAGGTCACGACCCTCCATTTCCTTGTGTACCACATACGCCGGGGAAGGGACATGTGTGTGTGTGTATGTGTGTGTGTTTGTGTGCGTGTACACTATTACTCCGCCGCCAAGTGAGAACTCCAGCCCTGTTGGTCGGAGGCAGCATGCGGGCGTCGTCTTATTAGTTCTTTCCCTTCTTCCTTCCCACCTTCTTCTGCTTCCCTCCGATCGTTGCTCTTCTCCAACCCGATGCCCTGCGAGTCGAGTCGTTGGTATTTCCATCTCGACGACGCCGCTAACCCACCTCGATCCATCGCACCTCCAACCTTCGCTGGACCAGTGTCCTCTTGTGATGCCGCGATAGAAGTCTCCGACATTGCTAGCTCTCACCTCTCCCTCCTCCAGTCTTGCGCCCCTCAACCGGCTCGCGGCATCAGTTGTCGATGCAGTTGCGCCGTCGGCGGATTCACCCCGCTCTGTCCAACGCCGATTGACGCCGCTATCCGATCTATAGTTCTCTCAAAGCTGTTCGAGCCTCCAGTTCAATTTGTAATACCTCATAATCACAGACAGAAAATGGACGGCCAAGGCCTCGGCCTGCGGCAGAATGCTACCCAGATTCAAATGACACCGTCGGCGGACTGGCAGCAACATCACCAAGTGCCCAGAAAACCAGTCAACGCACCCCAGACGCCGACGACACCGGCGCCCGTCGGCAGCCCGTACGGGCCCCACGGACGAAGCCCTCCGACCCCGTCCATGAAGTCTTCCCAGCCGTCCTTCTCGGAACGAGCTGGTGCGGCGGCATATTTCCCGGCCCAGACCTCCGGGGCTCATGGCGAGACCACGCGACCGCGGCCGGCGCCGCTGCAAATGGACTCGTACGAATACTCAAACTACACGCCCTCTCACTCGGGCCTCAGCACACCTTACACCGGTGGGCTTCCCCCGAAGAAACAGGTCCGCGTCGACTCCCACTCAGCCCTCCTCTCCCCGCCGTGGCAGCCACCGCCAAACCGTCAGCAGTCGTGCACATATCACCCGCCGGGCTACATCCGTCTCTACAACCAGTACTGGCACCCGTCATGGAATATGTACTTCTTCCTCCTCGCCGGCATCGCCTTCGCCCTCGGCCACCACTTCTTCTACCAGGGCCTCCACGATACCGAGGCCAACAACCAGATCCGCATGCTTCGGTACGGTGCCGCCCTCTCTTTCCTCAGCAAGGCCAGCCTCGCGTCCGCCGTCATCCTGGCCTTCCGCCAGCGCGTCTGGATGACGGTCCGCCGCAAGGTGCTGACGCTGGCTGCCGTCGACTCTCTCTTTGCCGCTGCCGAGGACATGTCGGCCATCTTCAATTTCGAGGTCTTCCGCCAGGCCCGCGTCGCCATGGTCCTCGCCCTCTACGTCTGGTGCACGCCCCTCGTCGTCATCCTGACCTCCGATACCCTCGCTGTCCAGCCCAAGACACATCGCCTGAACACGACCTGTCCGTCCATCCGCACACTCAACTTCTCCACGGAAGAGACTAATGACTTCCGCACTGGCACCAAGATCAATAATCTCTTCGAGCTTTCCGTATCTTTATGGAACACCACCAGCACCAACCATTCAGATCCCAATTTCTTCGACTACTGGATAGCATCCAGTTTGCAATTCGAGGAGATCGCTACCTCCACCTTCTTCCAGAGGAAGCCGCTCCAACGCGAAAACGCAAGCCTGGAGATCTGCGGCATGGGCTGGAACTGCACATTCACCGTCAACTTCACCGGGCCGGGGTACAAGTGCGAGGAGCTGGCCAGCGGCGTCGGGTCCACCCCCAAGGAATACAAGCGCGGCAAGCCGCCGTTCAACATGAGCCAGATTGCCCCCACGGGCAACCATACATACTACGTCGACGCAACCCTTGGCGAGTACACGAATCCACAGCTGAACGACACTAGGGACGCGGGAATCCCCAAAAGGCCTCCTCCTTGGCCGAGAAGCTTCGGCGCCCTCCGCACGGATCCCATCATCTGGGTCGGCTACGCCCACGTCGACCACCCCGAGAAGGAGCAGCCCGATAGAATGGGTGCCCCCGGCTGGGACACGGCCTTCACTCCCAAGATGTTCGCCTGCGAGCACCATGAGACCAAGTATGAGGTCTTATTCAACTACACAAGCCTCATGCAGAAGACCACCGTCCTCTCCCGGGAATTCTTGGACCCAATCGTTGACACCACCTACGTCCCGGGTGAGGATGCCAACGACGGGACGGAAGACAACACCACCGCAACGCCCAAGTCGAACTACGTCCTCCCCACCGACGTCGAGCGCTACCGCCGCATCATGGCCTACTATTCCGTCGGCCGTCAGTTCCGTAACTTCATCAACGGCACCATCAAAGAGCCCTTCCACGACGCAAACACCAAGGCCATCCAGACCCGCATCATTGATCCGGTCAACTACCTCGGCGTCAACGACCTCATGAAACAGATCCAGAGCCTCTACGAAGACGTTCTCCTCTCCATGCTCTCCAACCCGCGCTTCCTCGCCGTCGTCTGGGCTGGCAACTCTTCCCAGGTGACGGGAAACAAACCTGGCAATGACCAGCAGTACCCCTGCACCCGCGAGCGCACCGACCTGCGCTACAACTACCGTGCCGCCGACCTCTGGGGCGTCTACGCCGTCGCCATCACCCTCGCCATCGTCGGCGTCGCTTTTGGAGTGGCCGCCGTGCGCGAGGAAGGTTTGGTCCGGAACACCCGCTTCAGCAGCATTGTCGCCGCCACGCGCGGGCCCGCGCTGGAGAAGCTTCCCTGGAACAGTGCAACGCCCGGAACAGACCAACGGCCCGTCACCGGCGCGAGGGTCGGTTACGGCATCGTCCCGAGGGACGTACACTCCGAGGGGCCCGAGACGTACGGGTTCGGCCTTGAAGGAGACGTCAGACAGCAACGTCAAGAGGCATCGAGGGCATCGAGGGCGCCGACGGGACTGGCAAGTCCGTTCAGGGGCAGTCCGTTCCGGAGATGGTCCAGACTCAGTCAGCAGCAACAATAACTTACTTTAATGATAGCTAATTAATTACCCGTGATATCCATTAGAACACAATCTGCTTTCGCTTCTTTCACGCTTCTAGGGCTCTTTATTCACTCGCTGTCCACTCGCCGCTGACAAAGTCGTGCATCATGAGGCATCAGTTTGAAGTCAAGAAGAATTGTATGTGCGACCGCCAGGCTCTGCATGCCACTCCGTGTAAGCCGTGAACACCCCCTCCGCGACCACGCCGAATAAGGAAGCGAACCACCGTACAGTGTTTACACCGAACCCCATCCTCCCCCCTTCCGACTGCCTCGCCTCCGCCGGTATTTACATTAAGCCATACAATGTGTGGTATATGCGCTCTGCGCAAAAAAAAAAAATTTGAGAAACGCCCACTTTTTTCGTGTCCCAACCGAGGCCTTCAAAAACGCCGCGTAACCGGTGATGGATGCTCCCATCAATAATCCCTCCGTGCCAATGTCATTATACCTTCATGTAGTTCGTCCCCGAATAATGCTGTGGTTTTCTCCTCTTGTCGTAATATGCTGCATCGTGAAAAAAAAACTCCAGTTTGTCCCACCTGTCATACTCTGCTCAAGGCGTCCCACGTTATATGTCTTCTGCCAGCAATGCGCGCACCTCCGGCTCGTTGAGGAGCTTGCGTTCGCCGAGCTCTTCGGGGGGCTTGCCGTCACGGACAGCACCGAAGTCGAGGATCTGAAGATGACTTATTAGTAACCCATTCTCGGTCAGGAGGGGCTGTGCTGGGGAAATCTTACCTCGACGTATGTCAGGCTGTCTCGCTGGACAGCAGCCACGCACCGTCGCTCGTCAAACTTGACCTGCCAAACACCGCTCAAGTCGGTCAAGAGATCTTGCACGCACTCGCCAGTACGAATGTCCCACATCTTGACCGTCTTCTCGCTTCCGGATATAACCTTGCGCCCGTCATGCTGGAAGCAGGTAATAGCACCCGTGTGAGCCGTCAAGACATTCTTACACTTGCCGTTCTCCGGGTCCCAAATGCGCAGAGTGCTATCAGCAGCCGCTGAAACCAGTCTCTCGTCCCGCAGGTCGAGCAGCCCGACGAGCAAGCTATGTCCTTCGAGTGTGTGCAAGCATGCGCCAGTGTTCAGGTCCCAAATCTTGACGAGGGAGTCCATCGATCCGGAGATGCAACGGTTGCGCTCATGGTCAAGAACAACACTATAGACCTTCTGAGAGTGCCCGTGAAGAACATGCAGAGACTCGCCCGTGCTGATGCGCCAAACCCGAACTGTACTGTCATAGCTTCCGCTGACAAGAGTGTCACCGTGGGCAGAGATGGCGCGGACCGAATGAGTATGGCCAGACAATGTGCGGATGAAGTAGGGGCAGTCGGCGTCGTTGGCCGGTGGACCGGTTTGGATGTAGCGCCGAGAACCGACCTCGGGCAGGCGCCAGACGCGGAGCTGGCTATCGCGAGATCCCGTGATGATCAACGGCTTAGGAGGCATCATGATGGGCGAGCCATCGTGTCCCTTTCCGGTCTCTGTGGGCATCAGGATCTGGAGGCACCGCACCGTGCTCGTGTGACCGTAGAAGACTTGGGTGCAGAGACCCTTCTCGATGTCCCAAACACGGACGGACCGATCAGTGGATCCAGAAACCAACATGTTGCCCTCGTATTGCAGCGCCCAGACACCGCCCTCGTGTCCCTCGAGCTTCTTTCGCAGCTTGCCGGTCTTGGTGTCGTAGACGTGGATCAACGTGTCATCACTACCCGTGATGATCTTGTCTTCATCAAACTGCAAGCAGGTGATGACATGGCGTGGATGAGCAGCGAAGGCGACATGGCCAGGCTTGACCTTGCCGCTTGTCCAGCTTTGGCGGATCATGTAGTGGCGCCGGTACAGGGACTTGAACAAGTGCAACTTTTGCAGGCTCGGCATGCCCAGCTGCGGATTGGGCACGGCAGCGGCAGCGGCATTAGCAGCCGAGAGTGGCCCCTCAGACTTGTGCTGCTTGACTTCCAACTGCATCGCTTCGTTCCGCGCAGACTCCTGGCCACTGACTCTGCGCTTCGATCTGTCGCCGCCTGGAATGTTGATTCCCCGCTTGCGCTTCGAGCTGCGTAGCTTGACCGTATGGTCTGGCTTCACAAAGGTCTTTGTGAGCTCGCTGTCGGCCGAGTTCAACCGGCTCGTACGACTCAGATCAACCTCTGCACCCATGACACCGACGGGGTCTTGCCACCCCCAGCCCTGGAGAATTGCCTTGTCAAGCTCGCCGGGTGGTAGGGTAAACCCATCGCGGTCAAAGAGCTCCTTCCAACCTGTTTCGTTGGTATCGACAATGTTCCGCCAGTGCTTGGAGACTTGGGCGGCTCGGCACAAGTCGCGGTGGTCGAGGAAGGATAGCAAGTGAAAGCTCAATTCGAGCGGCAGCTGCTTCAAGAAGTCGCATTTCAAGGCCGGCGTGACGACGTCAGCGACCAGACGCAGGGTCTTCCGGGGGCAGCGGCGAAGGAAATTGTACATGATAAAACTCTTCATCTCGTTGGGCATGGCGTCGAATCTTTCCATCATGGTGCGTGCGTCAAACATGGCAGTGCGGGCATCGAGGTTGTCGAGTTGGGACGAGCTGTCATCAGCAACTAGAGACAGATCAGAGGTGTAGCCGGCCTCTTCAGTGGTCTGCGATTCCTGGAGCCAGGAATGATCCCGGAAGCTCGCATTTCGCCTGGTCAAGGCACTGCTCTGCTGTGAGTCTTCGTCTTCGTCATCGGAATCTCTGCTGGTGAGCTGAGCGGCTGCGAGCGTGGGCGAAAGTCTCGGACTAGGGAGGCTCGCATCCTGGGCAGCTACAGCATCGATCGAGGGCCGATGTCCAACGGCTCGGATGGACTGTTGTAGGGACTCGTCGGCGTCAACAAAGGGTTCGGCATCGGCATCGGTGATGGGGGGAGTTGCAACGTTGCTGCTGAAGACAGTGAGTGCGTCGCTGACTATTGGGCTCGGGGCTTCGTGTAGGTTCGCCTGACTGGGACCAGACTCGGGGGTATGGCTCGCACGGGTGAGCTGGAGTGATCGAGGTCGTGTGACACGCTCCGAGCTGCTGCCGACAACCTCGGAAGTGTCTGGTGTTGCCAGGCAGCCAGCTTGCCTGCCTCTGGAAAGCTGACGTCGGAGTCTTTGCGAGGCATCCTCAGTGAAGGAGAGGCCGGCCGACCTGGGATTTCTAGAGGGCCTCGAGGGAAGGCCGAGAGACGCGTTGGTGGAGGGCGACGGATCGCGGGCATTTGACCGACGTGGTCGTCTCTGATATGCATCTGAGGGGGATTTTGAGAGGCGTCTGGGGGACTCTTGACTTGATTCGTCTTCCTTGAGTAGGCCTGCGGGTTGTCTCTCGGCAGCGAGTGGTGCCTTGCGCTGAAAAAAAAAACACACAAGGCATTAGCATTTGGAGAGGCCAGAGACAGCGGTGTCACTTGGGTCAGACGAGGAATACCTTCTTTGAAACGAACAGATCGTCGGCCATGGCCTCGGAGGAGGAGCCGGTGACGCTGAAGGAGAAGTTGGCGAGCTCGGGAGGCAGCGGCTTGGAGGCGAGGGGATACTCCTTGGAGTCGAGCTCGTGCAGAGGACGGACCTCGCGCAGGTACACGGGAGGAAAAGTGCGTTTAGTGGTGGTTGTGGTGGTCGTGGTCGTGGTCTCTATACACTCCGACACCTCGAACTGCAGACTCGTCGAGTCGGGGCCGTGGAGGGTGTTGTTCTTCTCGTCGACGGAGAAGGAGACGGTCTGGCTCGAGCGAGGCCGACGAACCTCGATGGCGTTTGACTGAGGGCCCGGCGAGGGTGTCATGATGGCGATCGGGTCGGTTGGATTGGGTGGGAAGAGAAGGGGGAGGAGGGGAGCGGGGAGAAAGGTCGCGGTCGAGAGGGGATGAGGGACGAAAGGTTCGGGGCAGCCGCGGGACGAGAGTTTGGTGATTGAGGGTTCCAGGTTGGGATTTCAGAGGTGGCGGGCGGGATTACAGGCAGCAAGGCACCACGGGTGAAGGTACGGGTACGGTAGGTGCGCAAGGCCAGGCCCAGGAGTGGACGGGGACGGGTCAGGTGTGGGTATGGGTACGGGAGGTGAAGAGGTACCTAGGTACTGCGGAGGTGGATTTCTTTTTCTTTCCTTTTTTTTTCCCTTCCTTCTCTCTCTTGTCTGTCTGTTTGGCGTAGTGCAGCGCGAGGCCCTGTACTCCTGTACTGTAGGGGGGCAGTTGGCGGTGCCTTGGTAAGGCAGGCACTAGACAGTAACTGATGTTAGAACACTGGTGGTGCTAGCCAGATAATCAGCACGCACTGGACAGCGGCACAGCATTACGCTTAGCAAGGCAGCACACTGCAACGCGCCAAGGTTCCTTACTTGGACAGGCAACCTGGAAGGCAGTGGGCGCAGCAGACGGGAGGTGAGGTAAGCAAGGCGTTGGTCAACAACGCGGTGAGGCGACAGACGGCGGTCGGGGGCATGGAGCGACTGGAAGACTAGAAGACTGGCAGATTGGAAGAGGAGGAAAAAAGAGACACGCCAGGGTCCAGTGCGACGCAAGGGTGACTGACCTGGAAGGGCCACGATGCCGGGGACGGAGGAATGACGAGTCGGGGCCAGTCGAGGCGATTGAAGAATGGAGAGGGTTTGGGGGGTTTCGGCAGTGCGTGAGTGGATGTGAAAGAAGGGGAAGGGGGGAGAGAGTGGTGGTGCGTCGAGGGCGCTTCAGTGTCTTGTGTCTCGTGCGTGGTGTGTCGTCTCCTTTCCTGTTTGGACCGGCTCGCTCCGGTCTCGTTTTTTTTTTTTCTTCGCTCCTTCGATTCGGGGTCGGTGTGCGGCACGGATGACGGCGCCTCTGGTCGCGAGGCCCGGCATGCAGCAGTTTGCGGTGCAGTTGCAGTGCAGCGTTCTGGAATAGAGCGGTGGGCGGGCGGAATGGGCTGTGACGGAACACTGAACGAGGCGCTGAGGCAGGGCGGGGGTGGGCTTGGGGACTGGAACTGGCAGGGACTGAATCACCGGGAGTGGAGCGAAGGAGCGCCAGGCAGGCAGTGAGTGAGTGTGGACGCAGCAGATCGAAAACAAGAATAAAAAAAATAAAAAATAAAAAATAAAAAATAAAAATACAAAAGACTTCCATGTTAGCTGGTGACCGAGGTACCCCGACAGCCAAACTCGGCGCGTTAACTACATCAGCCTCCCCTGCTGCTAACCTCCACTCCCTTTGAACGACAGCGAGTGTTACTGGCCAGTGGCCACTGTTGGCTGAGGTGTTCGCTGTCGGCTGTGGTGCCGCTGGCAGTATCCGTACCCGTACAGACAGACAGCAATGCGCTGCATCGGCGTCGATTTGCTGCCGCTAGTCCAGGTTCTCATGACGATGATCAAAGTATTTTCCCCGTGCCCGAGTGAAGCTACTAACCGACTGCCGCATCGCGCCTCTCGTTTGTGCCTCTGCCTTGGAAAAGCGCGTCGAAATGCCTGTTTTTAATTGCCGGTTTTTAATTGCCGTGCCTTACCTGGCTAGGTAGCCGGACCTGAGAGACCTTCTCCTTTCGACCTGCCCTCCAGCTTGCCAGCGTACTTCGGCGTAAAGGTACCTGGTGCAATAAGTGAGAGTGCGAGTGTCGCGGTGTGCCTGCCCCCGTCAGAAGGTGGACCCGGGAGTGGAGAAAGCAGAGCCTGTGCGTCTGTCCTTTCAGTCCAGGTCAAGTGGTTCCTTCATCAGCACTTCCACGTCCATCGCTGCGTCCAAAATGCTGCAGTCATTGGCTGATGCCCTCCGAGCCCACCAGCACCAGGGCGGGGCCGCAGCCCCTGATAGACATGCAAGTATCTCTCCAGCTGTTTCAAGCGTACGAGGTACTTATACCCGAAACACACACCCGAAACCTCGTGCTGGGCAGTCCAAGTTCTGCTCGTGTGGGGTGTGCTCTTGGAGCTGGAACCTGTCTTTGGCCTTTGGCTCTCTCTCTCCCCTCTCGCGTTACCTCTCGTCAGCAGCATGTCTGTCGCCGTGGCTTGCCTGGCCTCGCTTGGTGTTTCGTAGCCGGTCCCCGTCCACGGATTCAGCGAATCTGGAATTCTGCCCCCTTTTTCCTCCTCCTTTTCGACAGCTAAAACGCAGCACAAGACGACACCACTCTCGAACCCATCGACGTGAGAAAAGGCCCCATTCCAGCGCCCTTCCAAGGGCCCCGATTGTGCCCCTTGTTCGTCGTCACTCGTCCCCGTAGCCGGCCGATTCGCACAAGGGACCTTGACGAGGCCAGCCCCTCCGGCCCGCTGCCCCCATTCCCATCTACACAGTAGTGTCATCCTCATTCTCGCGTCAAGCCCGGCACGCTGACACTCCCGCCATGGCTGGCGCTGGCTTTACCTTAAAATACTACTCGGCACGCTTGTAATGAATATGTACCTTATACCCCTCCTACTATGTACGCATGTGTATCTCTGACCTCACCTTAAGGGGTGGTCGCGTCTACCTAGAAATCCCTCCAGGATCCCTCGACGCGTCCAGTTGCCGTGTCTTGTCTCCAGGCGGCTCTAACTAAGCCTTTGCTCCCCCGGGCTGGTCTGATGTTGTAGAGTATTTCTTAGCTATTCTGCAACTTGGAGCGGCTGCATGCCCAGAGCAAACAAGGTAACTCAACTGCCCCAGACATCTTGACGGCGGCAGACGCCACCAACGCCCACCTAACTCGGGGGAAATCCCAAGACATGAGAATATCTTGCCTCGAGGCTCGCGACTCTGACCTTGACGCAGTTACGTGCCCGTAGCCACCTACAGTGCTTGCTAGCCTGCGGTACTTGCCTCACAAGAAGAGGCATAAGACAAGCTAGGAGCCCGCACAGGTGTGCGCCGCGGGCTGCGGGGCATTAGACGGCATCACACCAAGGGCGTTTAACTGAGTTGCGGCATGCATCGAACCGCATCGTCATTGGCTCCTTCCAGTGCCCTGCCCGCATTCGTCTTCCGCTCTCAACCAACGCGAATGCTACGCGACAGTCTGCCACATTGAGTAAGCAAACCAACACAACCCATCACTGCCCATCCGCCCCTGAACCTGCGCCTACACCGCGTTGCCTCTAATAGACAATCCCTAAAAGTGAAATCTTCTGGCGGGTTGGAGAAGGGTTCCATCGCGTGACATTGAAGCCTCTGCAGTGTCATGGCGCAGTGCCTCACCCGTGTCAGTCACCCAGGTCCGATACGCATCACACACATTCCCATCACACCTCAGCTATACCTTTGAACTACACAGTGTTCTCGACCATCGTATTCCTCAGCCGACTACCTGGAAGCTATCACAAATGTTGAGGTACTGTTTGCAAAAAGTCCGCCTCACTCGTCAGGCTTCGTAAGTAGGCTTCCATTTCAGCCACACCGCCCTCGCCTCGTCACTCACCTTGCCTTGCTGCCTTGCCCTGGCTCTCAGCAGCAGGCTCCCTCTCCCTCTCGCCTCTCGCACGCTGTCCCCGGCCGGTACTATGTATTCCCCGCTCCTTTCCCCCTGTTTGCCGCCGCCCGCCCCGATCAAGTCTAGCGGCCCCTTTTTCCGCGCCGCCCGCTAGATGACCCCCGGAGCACGCTGAGACCAAGCACCATGGACTTCTTCTACCAGTGACGGGCCCGCATGCCGGCCATCTGTTTCCGTTTCTCCGGGTTGCCTCACCAGATGAGCCCCAGGTTCGCAAACCTCGTCCCGCTGTGTAGATTCCAGCCCGCTCGATTTTTTCCCTTTGGTTTTTTTTTTTTAACTTTTCCCCCCTTTCCCCCTTTTTGTTTACAAGTTGGAACCGATGGCTGCTGGCTGGTTAATTGGTCGCCGCTCGGCTCACTCAAAATTGCGTTCGACGGATAATTGATCAAATGACACACGCAGACCGAATGAGGTCGTAAAGATAGTCATCATTCTTAGAGAAAACCGAGAATCCATCATGCAGTTTTGGTATCCCATGTGATCATATGATATCGCCGTAGCCTGCTAGACTAGAGACGCCGTCAACCTCTTTTCCACCAAGCCAAGTTTGTCCCCGTATATATGCGTAAGAGAGCAGCAGATGTCCCTGGCTGCTATCCAGGTCCCTTCCTTGGCACCTATGCAATGTAAACCGGCAGCCGACTCCCAAATAACTCGCTCTTGGAAACCTTTTGAACATCGTTCTTGTGGAAATCGTGGAGCATGAGCCAGCATATCATCCGGAACACCAGTGTGCACCAGATTTCTTCGAGGGTGGTTTCCTCATCCTGCAAAACCAAGCTGGTCTCGTCCTCGTCGTCGTCTATCTCCGGCAACTGCTCGTTCTCATCCGACCCTGACTCGCGATATTCCACCGTCGCCACCGTCCGGGTTGTTTGGCCTGTCTTTCCACTGCGTTTGAAACTGTAGCCTGGCGGTGCATCATCTGTTGGCGCGGTTGATGTCTTTAACGGCGCTTGTTCTCCCTCTCTGCGGTCCGTCGACCTCTGGGCTTCTTCCATGACTTCTGGCAGGACGGTTCTGAAGTATACCTCCATGAGCTTGTCTTGCTTACCCTCGGGGGTCGCCGCATCGATAGCCTCGAAGCGCGGTTTCCTCTTAGTATCCGGGGATGTCGAAGATTCTTGCGCTGGTCTCTCCGACTGAGTATTGAAGCCGGAAAGGACTTCTTGAATATGGCTGCGGAGAACATATCGAACCTTCTCTCGTCGATCGATCTCGAGGTCAGTTTCCTTGTGCGCCTTCTGTTGTTGTTGATGGTTTGGCTGTGGCTGTGGCTGTTGCTGTTGCTGTTGATCCGGGATGCGGTTAAGCCTAGACATCGTTGTGTACTCTCTTTGTGGCGATGGACGATCCTCCTTCTTCCTGCATGTCAGAACCTCGTCCGTGTCGTCGAGCGCCTTGTGCAAAGCATCCATCAGTGGCAAGCTCAATTCGTTGCCGCTTTTTGACGGGGGAGGTTTCGCGATCTCCTGTTGCAGAGTCTTGATGTGTCTTGAAATTTGTCTGATTACATCACTACTGCTGGGGTTTTTGAGGCCTCCATAAAGCCTTTTTAGCTGTGAAGCATAGGCAGTAAGGAGCCTGGGCAGGTTGAAGTTCTTCGTGTCCCATCGGTAGAGAGTTGGGTTTGGAAGGAGGCGGAAAGCGCTCTTCTCGATGTGAAGCGTTTGCGCCAGCATCCCCACTATCTCAAACGCGACTGTATCACAGTAATCAGACCTCATGATCCTGGTTGCACTCTGTGGGAAGGAGAAACTTACTGGGAAACAAGTGGCTAACCCTCGCAGTTGCTTTGGCGGAGAAGTAATTGACAGTGTTGGTATTGCAGCCGATCAAAACTAGGGTTTCTCCGATCTCGGGCAAACTGGCAAAGTTCAACGTCGACAGATCTCTAGATTCGTCGATTGGGAGTTTGAGTCGACGTTCGTCAGATTGCGACTTATAGATAGTCGGGACAAAGCCGAAGCATAGCTCCTTGACCTCGTCGACCGGGATAACCCGGTTAGCCTCGAAGCGGTTGCGTCCATGGACCTGGAAGGTGAACATGATGCCGAGGTCGCTGACTTTGTCTCCTGTCACGGTGTAACCATTGCCTTCCCCGCGGTACCTGTCGTTGGTCCTGTCGAACTCGACCCAGTAGACGCCAAGCAATGCTATCATTTCGACGACGTGACACCACGTTGTGGTGGCATAAGGCTTCTTGACATTTGACGGCATCGTATCCCAACTCTTGAGTTTCCTCTGTACGGCCACCGTCAGGCTGTAGTTGTTCTCCACTTCCTTCAATACCTCGGTAATGTTCACTTGAGCCTCAGCTGGAGCGTTGTTCTTGGGGGGCGAGGGTTGCTCGAGCTTTCTCTTTTCTTCGTATTTGCCCTGCTGCCATGCCCTAGAGTCGCGCTCCATCTGCTGGAGGGCAGTAAGTAGTGTCACCCACGACGCCAGCTCATTGTCTGCCGTGTGAACCTCTTGCTTGACGAATTGCTTAATTTCCTTGTTGGATTTGTCAGAAGGCCCGGTCTTGGGACTCGGTTCATTAGATCTGAATTCTGTGCGCGTGCCCTTCAAGCTGGCCTCCGTCCCGTCGATGAAGAAGATGGGCTGCTGCTTAACAGGACCGCTCTTGTTATCTGGACGACAGAGAAAGATGACGGGAGCCTCGTACTGGACCTCAAAGCGGAACTCGGCGGGCTTGAGAATTCGTTTTGTCGAGGCGGACCATTTCCCTATGGCTTTTTCGTCGCAATTGGAGAAGCCAGCGGCGGAGGCGTAGTACTGCTGGGCGACTTGGAGCAGCGAGGCAAGCAAGGCAACGACGGAGATAACGAGGGCAGCAACGGCAACGAACAGTTCGTCATTGTCGTCGATGTTGTCGTTGACTGTTTCGAGGAATTTTTGGAATTGGGCGTCGTCCATGGACGCCATGGTGGACGGACGTCGTATCAAGGTGTGCCGTTGTCTGCTGTGCGTCGTTGGGTGATCGAGTGTACTTGCGAGGTGCGTAGGTTGGCAGACGAGTGAGAGGGTACGATCGTCAGCGGACTCAATGTTCAGTCGCGAAGAAGCTGAGGAGTCGGGCTCGTATGAGGGAGGGAGGGAGGGAGGGATATGGTCGAAGAAGCCATGAGAAGGAGGAGGAGGCGTGAGGTAGCCATGCTGAGCCTGCTGGCAGGTCAATCGGCTTTTTTTTTTCTTTGGCTGCAGAGACCCAGGACGCGACCTGGAGCCTCAGGCGTGTTGAGGTTCGGAAAGCGCAGCGCGGAAGCAGAAGGGAGAAGGAAGGGAGAAGGAAGGGACCAGAGCAGAACGAGACGAGGCTGCACAATGGGCTAGCGTGCGATGGCGGCACAGCCGCTGGCGGTGGACGATGGGGACTTGCTGCAACGGCGGATGGGGCTGACTCCTGATTGAGTCCATTTTCCAAGTCCAGCGTGTGCCGAACACCCAGCAAAGAGCATCCATTGACTGTCAGCTACCTTGGATGAGACAAGAGATGGACGAGTGCAGTGCAGCTCAACATGCCAGCGGCCAGGCAGCTCGCCCAGCCATCCCCATTCTCCCAGAGGCCAGAGGGCGCCCCATCGCGAAGCCCCTGCAGAGCAGGAGGAGCATGGCCCCCTTGTCTTGCCCAATAGCCCTATCGGTCGCTAGTCCGTGACTCATGGCGCTGTTTTGCAGTGCTGAGCCTGGGGTTCTTGTGGGACATCAGCAGGCAGCGGGATTTGCGGGCTCCGCCATGATTGTGTACGACGACGACGGCGTTGGCGATGCAGAGCTGCTGCATATACCTTATGGATGTTGACGTGGAAGGCGTTGGTGACAGTTGACTTACGGGGTCACTGGGCTGTGCAAACAGCTGGCTGTTCCCTGGAAGGACCTAGGAGCGGCCCGTCGCTCGAACCGTTCTTGTGGTCGGTGCAATGCAAACCAACGACAGAGAGTCGTTTGCATCGCACCGCTGTAGGTAAAGGCGACGTAGGTAGGCTAGGCAGGCGGGCAGGGCAGGGCAGGGCATACGAGCACTAAATGCTAATGTTAAGCTTCCCGCAATCTCATCCGATCCTTGGCCTTGGGACGTTTCTTAGCGCCCCTTACCCACTGCCTTGGGTAAGCTGACTCCTAATTCCACCTCGCGACCAGTCCTGCCGCCACGGGCCAAAACTGGAATGGAGAGTCGCTGAGGCAACCCGCCAGCATCAATATTGCTTCCATTCGTGTGAAGGGCATGGCTAGTAGCCCACGGTTTGAATCGTCATCTGTTTTCTCATGTTTGTAGTCGCCCGCAGCCAGCTGTACCGAATGATGCTACCATCCGAACATACGATACCGATAATAGCAGGGCATGTGCCAGACTACACAACGCCTTCTTCGACGTGCTGTTTTCCAACGGCTTCTCGGTTCGCTTTCTTCCCATTCATGACAGGACTCGACTTCTCCGAACCCACCAACAGAAGCCCGTGCGACGAGACGAAGGATGAGGGCGGCTAGGCAACTCTTGGAATAGGGGCATGCCACTCCTGTCAGCCTCTGTGCCTAACTAACCCCTCTTCTTGCCGTCGCACAATCACTCTCCTTATCTCCGCCATTCATGGACCTGAATACAGACAAAACAACTTCTTCCGACTTGGCTCACGTAAAAGGAAAGCGTTTTGATCATCCAAGCCGCCATGTTCTGGCCGTTCAGTCGCTCGTATCCCGAGTGCAGTGCCTCCAGTGTTGACGACAGGAGCTTCGACTACATCATAGTAGGAGGTAAGATAATTAGCCATTCATGACATTAAACAACCTGACACAAAGCCAGGCGGTACAGCGGCGTGTGCAGTGGCTTCCCGGCTGAGCGAGGATTCCGGTGTTACCGTGCTCCTCATCTCCAAGGTCAAGGTCAAGGACGACTAGATCAACAGCATCCCCATCATCGGCAACGCCGACGATGGCAAAGGGTCCGACATCGATACCCTCTGGTCGGAGCCTGATGACGCATGGAACGGGGCCAAGATCCGGGCTTTCACCTCACAAGCCCTCGGCGGCGCGTCGACTGTCAACGGACTGATGCACGTCCGCGGTGCTCCAGGCGTTTACAACCACTGGACTGCCCTCGGAAACGATCAATGGAGTTTTGAAAAGTGCGAGCCATACTTTCGGAAGCTCGGGAACGCTGCCTCTCGGCCTGGAGCTTCTGACAGAGGTCATGACGGTATACGACCTACAACCCGCGTGGCTATTCTGGCCTCCCAGCTAATGCTGCGTTTCTAGGACCAGTGTATCTCAGACAGTCTCCGATGCTATTTGCAGTAGACAAATAGTAAGCATTCATCCTCATATTCTCTCAACATTCCCTCACAAACCTTGCAGTATACAACAGGCAGCACGGGACGTCAATCTTCCTCTTTCAGACGATGTGAACGACCCCAAAGCCCCTGCCGCAGCCCTCTTTGCCGTGGAGACTATGATAGATAAATTTGGCTACCGCAATTCATCTTACACAGCCTATCTCCCCAAGTCAGTCGCTCTCGATCGCAAAGATAGGTTGACCATTTGCGGCGGGGTTGTCGCTACGAGACTTCAGGTCGCCCAGAGCGACAAAGTAACGGGAATATACATACTTGACCATCTCGACAAGAGGGGTGGAAAGGAGTATCTTGTTCAGGCGAGGAGAGAGGTCATTGTCTGCTGTGGTGCCCTCTTTACCCCTCAGCTCCTCATGCTAAGGTACGGAACTCATCATCCGTGTTACTACCAAACATCGGTTTGCTCACCATTTCTAGCGGCATCGGCCCGAGAGAGCATGTTGAGCAACACAGAATCCCCTTGGTGCGGGATCTGCCAGTCGTCGGCGCCAACCTCCAAGATCACGTCGCTGTCGCCATTGCCTTTCAAGTGCGCCTCATCGATTCATATATACGCATGCTGAACCCACTCGTCGCTATCTGGGTTCTCTGCGTGTACATCTTCACCAAAACAGGCTTGCTGGCCACCGCTGGGGGCAGAATGGGCGTCTGGATCAACAGACTGGATGGTAGCGCGAAAAGCCACTCGTTTCGCCATGAACTATATTGAACAATTTCGCAAAACCGATTACCCTTTCAACTCTTCATGGCATGCCGCTCCTGGTGTAAAGAGAGGAACTGTCGACGGGAGTTGGCGGGATGTGTCTGATGATCAGATCGACGCATTCTTACGGGAACATCTGACCAGCTTTTTCCATTTTACGTCAAGCTGCCGCATGGCGTCGCTAAACGATGGCGGCGTTGTTGACCAGAATCTGAAAGTACACGGGTTCAGCAACTTACGGATTGCTGACGCGAGCGTATTTCCCAAGGGAACAAGTGGCCACCCGGTCGCACCAATATACATGGTTGCAGAGCGGTGCGCCGACTTCATCAAGAACGACTGGGCAAAAACAGACTAAGTACATGGTCGGACGCATACGAGCGTTGGGAATCATCGATCAGGGGCTCAAGGGTCAGACGGGATGTGGCAGTCACCATTCGTTCTTACAGACATTGATTCGTGGTTTGGTATTCTTTGTTTGTTATTCTTAGCCGCACGGCGTTTATTTACAGCTTACAGCGTTCTGTGTCGCCGTCCCCGTCGCCCAGTCACAGCAGGTGCTCGTCGAACCAGGCGACAGCCTGGTAGAAGGCCTGCTCCTTGGCGTACTTCTCAATCTTCTTACTGGTGTCGCAGCGGACGGCGAAGCCGTGGGTAACGCCGGAGTAGAGGTTAATCTGGTAGGGCAGGCCCGTCTTCTGCAGAATCTCCTCGGACTTGTGGCGCTTTTCGGTGGGGAAGATGCTGTCCGTCTCGGCAGCGGCGATGGACAGTGGGCCGTTGATGGCGGCGAGCTCCTCCTCCTCGACGAAGCTGGGATGGGCAACGAAGCCGACCTTGATTCCGTCGGCGTAATGGCGGACAACGTACTGTTCGATGCGTCGATGTCAGACAACCACGCCTCCTAGGCGCTCAGGAACCATGGGGGGACGTACCTTGGCACCAAAACAGTAGCCGACAGCACCTAGCTTGGTGATACCGTACTCCTGCTGCATGTGCTTGATAGAATCGACAATGATGGGGTCTACCTGCTCCTTGCCGTGGGGGTGCTTGCCGTCACTGCCTTCGGCGAACCACTTCATAATGTCGAAGCCCTCGGGGAAGGGAATGCTCAATTGCTCGCCTTCGAAGAGGTCGACAATCAGAGTAGTGTAACCATTGGCAGCGAACTGGTCAGCGAGGAGCTGGCTGTTGGGCCAGATGCCAAAGACGTCTGCGACGAAGAGGATGCCGGCGTTCTTGTGCGCGTTGTCCGCAGGAGCCTCGGCGAGATAGCCCTCATATTTGCCCGCGACAGTGATCTTCTTGCCCTGAGGGGTGCCCCTGTACGGATTGCGACGGGATCAGCAGCTGCGGCATTCCACTCTTCAACACGGCAAAATGGGATTTGGGTCGAATGGTAATGTTGACAAACGAGATGGGAGCTTGGGTCGCAGGATTCGGGAGCAGGCAATCAAGCTTTGTAAAGTGGGGGAGGGGTAACTCGGCGGGGTGTTTTGCTCTTTCTTACGTACTCGTGCTTGACGCCGACGGTGCAGCATTGGCCGGGAGGGTTGGACGCCATATTGGATAGTTTGTGCGAGTGACTGTTAGTTTCGAACGAATAATCTGGTTCTCTGGAACGTTGCGATGAGGGAAGAAACGGTCGTCGCCGTCCTTAAGAGTCGGGACACTGGAGTCGAGCTACTGGGAGGGGCTTGACAGATCAAGACCGCCGGGGCGTTGACGTGAGGCATTACCAAGCAACTGGGTTCGCAGGGCGACTTGGCCCCTCTTGGACGGGACTTGTTTGCCATCTTGGACGCCAGACCGGGAAGTTAGGTGGGCCGAGATCCGATCCGATCCAATGCCAGAATCTACTGGACGTCAATTGGCGTCGTAACTCGGACTTCACAACCCCTACGGTTCCCCTCCCGATGAGACAAAATACTACGCGGACGAGGACACAGACTTTCGGCGCCATTACACAACCCCACATCGCCGAAGCTCCCCTGGAAAAAGAAAGCAGCCAGGGCTTTGTTCGACCGACACGGTCCCGAGTCGGTTCCTCGACCAGCGGCAAGCGGCAGTAGCGGACATTAGATGGGTCCCGTCTGTAACAATGTGAATGGACACGCCAAAATGCCGGGCCTGGCGCGAGGTCATCGTCAACGCCTTGCTGTCAGGTTTGTAGGCCTACCTCTAGTCACACAAAACAATTTGGCCCAGCGGCCACTCGGGGACAGGATTCCGATGTGTAGATTTCGGAGGGGTGGTTGGAATACAACTGCGGAATGCGGTTTATTGCATTCATCTTTCAGACTCTCAAATGTAGAGGAGCCGAGGCAACTCTGAAGCGGCCTCGGTGAGCGATCCTTCACCACTAGAGCACGTGACCGTGAGACTGGGCGGATGGGACAGGAACCAGGAACAGTGCCGAGTCCAGTGGGGCCGGGCGGGGCTGGTATCGGAAGGATAATGGTAAGTCCGTAAGTCCGTGCTGACTCATAGCCTGCTGTGGCACCGACGGCTGACCTGCATTCAGTGCACGGCTCATCCCGATACGTCACTCATCACCTGTGGACCCATCCGGCCCAAAATAGCGTCTCCACAGTGTTCTCTTCTGCCGTGCCCAGGCTTCCCTGTCGGCTAAACTCTACCAATCCGATTTGCTCTCTGGCGATCGTCCGCCGGCTTTACCTTACGCTGTAGTGTACACTGTGTAGCCCCCCCACCCACGACCTGCACAGAACTGCAAACTGCAAGGCTAATCGCCTGAACCTCTCGGCGGCACGACCTATCGAAACCCGACAACCAAATCCTCGGTGTACCTTGTTCGGGCATCCGGCTAGCCTCACTGCGCGACCCCTCCAGACCCGAAGCGAATGGCGCCGACACCTCTCGACCAAGCAGACAGCGGACAGTGAAGGGCTTGGGAATGTCGGAGAGTGAGCAGCACGGGGACTCAGGGGCCGATAACCATGGAACTTGCCAAAATTCCACCGCCATGCCTTCCGAGCCTGTCGAGGCCTTCCCGCCTATGCCTGCATTCCCTCCTGAGGGCGCGGTATGCGGCGACATCGCGATAGACACCAAGACCGACATCAAGCTGTCGCCTCTCCCCCCGCTTACCAATATCTCTGCGAGCGCGCCCCCTACCTCGACCCTCCCTACCATCCCCGGAGGCCACTCCGACGAAGAACAGTCCTCTGATGGTTCCTCTACGCACAGCAAGCCTGAGCAGCAGGAATCCTCGAGTTCGTCGTCCACCTCCGAGCCCGCCACCGCTGTCGAAAAGAAAGACGCCGAGGAGGACGTCGCCCACAAGACAAGAGCCAGAGCCGGCTCCAGCTCCGCATCCATGAAGAAGAACCAGAGCCACGACAATGTTAGGAGGTTGTCCGCGGCCGGGATGCAACAGCTGACGGCCCCTGAGGCCCTCCCAGTTGCTGTTGTCCCCGATCAGACGCACACCGACCAGGAACGACCAGCACGCTCGCCCATCGCTGAGCAGTTGCAAGCCATCCGACAGTCGATTCTCAGCCAACCCGACTCTCTGCGGGCCAACGGACCAGTGACAGATGGAGGAAACAGATCACGACATCAAGACGACTGGCGCCGGCCGCATTCTGGGAGAACCCTCTCCACGCCGCCGACGAACCGGAGGCAGTCGCAGTCTCAAACCACATCACCCCGCCGAAATTCCTTCTACACCGTTGCTCGGCCACAACCCTTAAATTTAGATGCTGCCAGCCACTTCAACGCTGTCAGCCCTCAACCGCCGACTCAGAGCAGACTACAGACCCAGGTACCCCCTCAGCAGCAGCAATCGAAAGTCCAAAGAAACGACTCCTTCCCCCCCTCACCTCTCCCTCCCTCGATACCCCTCCCGCCTATGTCCATACCAACACACCTTCAGCTAGAACTAGCAGCGCAACGACCGAGCCCTCTGTACATACACCACTCACATACTAATGATATCCCATACGAGTCGTATGCCGTGAAGTGGGAGCGACTCAAAAATGTTCTCCTGTTACCGTCGTTTCTCGAGCGAACCCTATACTTCGGCGCGTTGGCCTGCCTTGACGCCTGGCTGTATAACTTCACCATCTTGCCGATGAGATTTTGCATCGCTCTAGGCGTTTTGGTAAAATGGTGGGGCTACCTGGCCGGAAAGGAGGCTCGGTGGATGATTGGCTTTGTGTGGTACGGGCTAGGCAGAGTGTGGGCTAGAGCCCGGCGACCAAGGGCCAGAGCTACATCATCCGCCCAGCAGGAAGATCCTGACCACATTGTCAGCCGTGACAGGAGTCAAAGCCGGGTAACGGAACGGAGTACTCCCACGGTTGCCGCAGAGATAAGATCTCCCGACGACATCCCCTCGATCCGCCTCGACTCGGAAGCCAAAGCGAATGGTAATCGAGTTATCGAACAAGAGGTAAAGATGAATGGCAATGGTCATGCAGTCACTTATAAGATGAACGGCTCTGCCGGCCATCATCCGTCGCACATGTCCAGCCATCGACAGCATCGTCACAGGAGAACCAAGTCTATACCATCCAACCTGTCGTCTTTCCACAAAGCCGACCTACTCCAGGGGGCAGTCATCCTGTGCAGCTCGCTGTTTCTCATGAAGCTGGACGCGAGCCGGATGTATCACTTCATCCGGGCCCAGGACGGAATCAAACTCTATGTTATCTACAATGTTCTTGAGGTGAGCTGCCATTCCACGCGTTTGAGAATTCTCTGACTCACGGACCCAAGGTCGGCGACCGCCTTCTGTCAGCTATTGGCCAGGACATCTTTGAATGTCTTTTCAGCTCCGAGACGCTGTCGAGGAACAGCTCTGGCCGCTCAAAGGTTTTGTTACCAATGGGCATGTTCGCCCTCTCCCTCATCTACAACATCATCCACTCCGTGGCGCTGTATTACCAGGTCATCACGCTGAACGTTGCCGTGAACTCTTATTCAAACGCGCTCTTGACTCTAATGATCTCGAATCAGTTCGTTGAGATCAAGAGCACGGTGTTCAAGCGCTTCGAAAAGGACAACCTCTTCCAGCTCACGTGTGCGGACATTGTCGAGCGCTTCCAGCTCTGGATTATGCTGCTGATCATCGGCATGCGTAACATCGTCGAAGTCGGTGGATTGTCTGTTCCTGGAGCTGGATCTGAGAATGACAGTGACATGGGAGGAACGGGTGCCATGCCTCTACACAGCCCATCCATTCTCCCTTTCAGCTTCACGGTGCTCCCGTCGTGGGTTTGGTCGGGCGAGGTGCTTTCTCCCTTTCTTATTGTCATCGGAAGCGAGATGTTGGTGGACACTATAAAACACGCCTATGTCAACAAGTTCAACAACATCAAACCGACCTTCTATAGCCGCATTCTTGACATTTTGTGCAAGGACTACTACACTAATGTAAGCATTTACCTGCCGGAGACAGATGGATCGTAAAGACAACTAACACATTTTTAGGCCTTCGTCACACCTTCGCTGACTCGGAGACTTGGTCTTGCTGTCATTCCGCTTTCGTGTTTATTTATTCGCGCCTCGGTCCAGACGTACCATATGTTCTTGTCAACGCGTATCCCTACTCCGCTTCCAGAATCGACTCAAACATCTCTGTCCGTCGAGTCCGCCACACCATCGTCGCCGGTTATGGTGGCCGCGCTCGACCGTCTCGACACACTGCTCCGAGACGCTTTGGGGCGAGCCGTCTATGGCTACCCACAAGGCTCACCCAACGTTAACAACCGGTCGTGGTGGTCATGGACCAGCGACGACGTAATTGCTGCGGTGACGATGATTGTGGTCTTCTTTATCGCATTCTTGGTCCTACTGATCATCAAGCTTTTGTTGGGCATGGTTCTGCTGCGATACTCCCGGAACCGGTACGCCAAGATGAAGCGTAAGGAGCACATGGTGGCGACGGGCCAAGAAGAACGCGAGATTTATGATGCCAAGGGAAAACGTGTCGGCGGTTACGGCCAGATCGAGGTCACGGAGGACAGGCGTAGGTGGATACACGCCGATGAGAAGGAGGGACTCAAAGGTGGCAAGGGACGGTTCTCCAAACCGGAGAAAACACAGGAAGGCGAATACAACGGTGTCTACCGTTATGAAATGGTTGCGAAGCGGATTTGGTAGCGGCGTTCATGGTTGGGATAAATGGGGCATTCCAGCATGGTTTATACAGCATTGCATATCTTTCTGCTCTGCTTTCTCGCTCGAGAAGGGGTTGAATTACCCCTGGAGTTGATGGACACTTCCAAGGCCTCGATAAGCAGTTCGGCCAGGCAAACGCCCCGGAATTTATATTATTCTCTGAAGTATTGCGACGTGTTGGTGGCTCATCACTACTGCTATCCAGGTTCAATTCTTGCCGTTTGATGTTATGCGTTCGACTTAATGCCACAACACCTCAAGACGTACTATAACTCTTTCTGGAAAAGTTTAACAAGTTAAGATCAATACTATGCAGCTTGTTATGGACTTGGTGATTGTCCTACAAATGTGACATTCAATGAAGTTTTATTAGGTATAATTAGCTCTGTGAGTCTCTACAACTGCTAGCCAGCAGAATATGTACACAATAGTCTCATCACATGACGAGGTATTCTACCCAATACCCACAATACAAAAGCCTTAATGTAAAACTAGTTGACATAGAATGTGACGGATAAGTTGCAGCTCTCAAGAAGTTGAGCATTCTCATTCTCGTCGTTGTTGCCATAGTCACTCTCGGTCTCTAACTTTCCGCCGGTAAAAGACATTTTGGGTTGTTGGGGGCAAAGGAAATCCGAGTTTTATAGGGAATATGATTTTTTCTGCAGTAGTTTAAAGACATCTGGAGCCCTGGTAACATAGGGTTATTGCTACTATAGGCTCTCATCTAGTTGGTGTTCTCTTTTCCGTTGTGTGTGAAGTTATGCATGCAACTGTGACTTGACTAGTTAAATGTGTTGAAAGTTTGGGCCTCATTGCTATGATATTTCCTCCATGTCATCTATGTGTAGAAGCTTGCAAATATGACCCTATATGCCTTGTCTATCTACGAATATCTTAGTAAACACATTAACCCTAATAAGCCCAAGCTTTCTAACCGCCCGTGTCATTCGTATTGGCTATTGCGCAAGTGAAACGGTGACATCAAGTTAGGCCTTTACGGCGCACGTATATACTATAGCTACTTTTGGCCCGTGCTTTACGGGTCGTCTGCTCCACGGTCTCACTATTACAGACACACACACATATATATATTGGGACGCTGTACCTCAAAGAACCCTGTCGAGTGCGTTATTTTGCTTTCGTGAGGGCGGTATGCAAAATCAGGCGTGCTCTATGTTAAACCCAGACATGTTCACGGTGTACATTCATTAATGAATACCTAACACATGCAATCTTCCACTCAGACTTTGAAAATTTCCCTTGAAGTTAGCAAGGGCGATGGCCTCAGTTGCCCCTATGACCCCACTGGTTTTGGACTGCCAGTACAAGATCAGGTGTAGTCTCTGTTCCGTTTATGTCCCTGAATCCGTTTGTTACGCTTTGACTCATATCTAAATTAACAGCTGTGTCCGCTACTGACTATCAAGTTGTATGTATTTATGATGGCAGATAGCGCAGAAACATGTCTTCTGCCGCTCACGGCACCCAGGAGATTATCTTATCAGAGCAAAGTGTGCAGTATCTACTTGATGATGGTATTGACAAGCTTGCTTAGTTGCCGTGGCGCCTGTATGTTGGGGCGATATTGTGCCTGCCAATGCCTGGACTGCAACCGGAACGCATCCAAGGTACCCTCAGGACGATGGTTTGGGGTTTCAGGTGGTTTCTAAAAAAGAAGTCCGACAGTGTAGTAAAAGACCGCCTCCCGTCTTTTGGCTCGGGTGCAGCTTTCTGCGACGACGATGTCAGGGGCTACTGCTGAGAATCAAATTGGCCCCTTCCCCCGTCCACGTCTACTCGCCAGTATCCTTCCGTCAGGCTTCCTTCCAGGTTCCCGGCTCTGCAGAAAAGAAGGCACAGACAGATGACTGAAATTGCGGAAACCACGAGATGGTTCTCCGGTTGCCCTCCGTTCCCCTGCGTAGCCATGTCGTCCCCTGCTTCCCGTCCCGACCCTAGACCTCAACCACACATCCCCATCGGTTTTGCAAACAACAGCTGTAATACATCGCTCAAGTTTTACCTTCTTTGTAAAAACATCACGAAACCGTCTCATCTGTGTCCTATTTTCCAATCCTCTGGCCGGCATAATCTTGGTTGGGCCTAACCCACTCCCTCACAATACGCGTTACCGAGCACAAACACAAAATGAGCACCACCGACCAGCCCAAAATCGTCGGTATATCCCCTCCTCAAGTCACAAAGTCCGTATCGCCAGAACAGCAAGTCGAAGACGCCACCCTGGCGTCTCGCGCGCCGTCGCCCACGTCAATATTACCAGCTTCTGCACCTCCCCCAGTAAGCGTGCTGCACATAATACAGCCACTGCCATCAAAGCTCTTGGGCTTTGCTCAAATCCATACTAACTAGTTTCTCTTCAGGCTCCTGTCTCAATGCCGAGCGCAACACCTGGGCCTGATGTCGAGAAGCAAGCCGGGAAAAACAAGAAACGCAATAACCGCCTGCTCATCATACTCATCGTCCTCGGTATCCTTTTCCACACTCTGGCGGCTGTGGCCGTCGTAACAGCCATCATAAGACTATACTGAAAATGGGAGAGCACGACAAGTCGAGGAGCGGTTTCTGAGGAATCATCGCCATGCACCGTTGAGGCACGACTGTCAGAGACGTTCCCGATTACAGAGTTGTTTTGTGGCTGACACAAAGTCATGGAGGGTTGGATGACGGAAAAATAGAAATAATGTCGAGTAGCTTTAATACACCCTAATTCGACCAATTCAACCGTCACCGAATCATATTGATTTTGCTTCGCCTTTGCGGGAAAACGTCCGTCATATGATTGAACAAAGGGTCGTTTGCTACATGTACAATCTCGGAACCAATGTGGTCACCGAACTCGAACGAGCAATTCTTGGACCGCCACATAAATGTTGTCGCATGCATACCCTGAGCCTAACTACCGCAAACGCCGCCAGCCACTCGCAGAGCGGAAATTCAACGAGCAAGTGCTGAAGATGCCAAAGTCGTCGCTCATAAACCACAGCACACTTCGCCGCCTACCGGAGACCAGCGCTGTCTCCTCTAGAAACCCTCTCCCAGAACCGCCTAAGCCTCCAGACTCTCCCGACACCCTTGCTCTCCTCCCACTTCTTGACGCCTTCTTCGCGTTGGCGCACCTCACCCTTCCACACACCCTCCACCCACTTCCTCAAGCCGTCTTTGACCCTCTCCTTTTCAATGGCGCGGCGCTTCGCGACAAGGCCGGGCGCGACCTGTACTAAGCCCATCCCCGTTACGCACTCGGGCGGTAGGACGGCCCGCTCGACGAGAGCCTCGGCCGAGGGCCTGGATGCGAGCCTCCGGGATAGCCGGATGGACACAAGGGAGCGGGCGAGGCGGCGGGAGACGACCGAGGTGTGAGTCAGGAATATGGAGCGAGCGATGAGCTCCGCCAGGGAAGGGCGGGAAGGGGAGGAGAGCAGAGGCGGCAGGATGGCGCGCGTATGCCGAAGCCGATAGGCATGGAGGATTGGCGAGAGTGACAAGTGACGCAGGTGATGATTGGTCTGTGCCATCAGCGGAGTTCTTGAATGACAAACCACAGCTCTCAAGATGCGGCGACTCGGGATTGAGTTGGTGCGAAGGAAGGGGGACGGAGGGCCACGAAAGATCAAAATAATGAATGGGTGGAGCGGAGATCAAGACAAGTCACCAATACGATACGCGGGGAAACGCCTACCCTCGAAGTGGACAGCAGATCGTTCACATCTAGGTAGCCCAGGATGTGCAGCAAAAGCTCGTTTGGGAGGTCTGAGAGGAACACGTTGTTAGGCGCGGCGCGGTGCGGCCATCGGGACGACGTCAGATACGAGGATGGAGAGGTGGAACGGGTCTGCTGGCACGTCTGGCGGCGCTGGTGGTCGTCACAAGCTCCATAGTCTACTTGAGGACACGGTCGGGCATCAGCGACCGTTGAGGACGTGGGGTTGATCGACAAGTGAAGGGCAGGATCTGAGCCATGATCGCCGGCAGCGAGAACAGGGTGAGAAGCGTGCGATATGGCAAGTTGGCGGGTCGGGGAGATGAGTTGGATGAGGTGGTCCGGTGCCATCTCGTCGTGCATTGCGTCCATGGTTGGTGACTCGGTCGCCTGCAATCGACGAGATGGTAAGGAGGTATGGGCCGCCGAAGAAGTTGCTTGGAAGGCTCGGCTGAGACAGCTACAACGACGACAGATTCAGGTGGCGCATGCAGTCACCAGCCTTGAGATGCTGGCGACGGTTGTCACGAACTGTCGATGCCGCCAAGGCAGAAGGCAGGTAGGTAGTGTGGGCAATGCCTGTACTTTCTCAGAGCCTTGCCAAGCCTCAGGGTTGCGTAATAGGTGGCGTGCGGAGAGGCTGCCGCGCAGGGATGGCAGATGCAGATGGGAGCCAGGGCGGCGCGTATGGGCGAGCGCGAGAGGGAGAGACAAATGGTTCCCGGCACGTCGACTAGCAGAAGATGGCGGTAGACGAGGCAGATACGCGGTGGGCGAGAGCCGGGAGGAGACGGAAGCCGCGCGGGTCTGGATGAAACAGGGAGGGCTCGCGTGAGCGGGTTGCTGTTGCTTTGCGCGCGCCAGCCGACCACGGACTTGACCGCTGGCCGTCCGAGACCCGGCCGAGTTATAAACGGCGGAAGATGGCCCAACGGTCAACGGGGGCCGGGCGGATACCAAGCGAACTGGGCGGCTGCAGAGCGGCGGAAGGCCTCGGTCGAGCTTGGGTCGAGGTTGCGCGGCCACTGTGATGTGATGCAGAGTGGCGGAGAGGGAGATGGAGACGGAGAAGGAGAGGAGAGACCACCCACAAGACGCTTTATGTGAGGCAGCCAACAAGGTGAGGAGGTAGGTCTAGTTGCAGATGCCGATGCCGATGCTAGGCCGGGCCTGGACGAAGAAGTCAAGTCGTAAGGCACAAGATGCCAGAGCCAAGTGACGGGGTCAACGCCGTCGACGACTGTTGATCACCAAAAAACCGATGTTGTCTGTTCCATTCGACAAGCTTACTTTACAAATAAAACAGCGTAGGATAGGCCCAGCCCATAATGCCTCTGGGTGCGTGACGATGTGGATGGTGGGGATGTTGGTGCCTCAGCGGGCGGCAGCTTGCGCCTCCATCGTTCCAGGCTGCGTCACACGGCGCAGGGCACAGGGCACAGGGCACAGGGCACAAAGCACAGGGACAGGCTGTGAGGCCCGACGGAAAGCAGAGGGCCAGCGGATAATTACAGTGCGCACCGGGCAATTGCCGTTTAGGTACGGACTTGCCAACGACTGCACTGGACACTGTCAACGGAAGAGCGCGGGGGCACCTTGCCCAGTAGGTAGTGTACGTACCGTAGTCCGAGTAGGTATCCACCGTAGCTCTCTTCCCCCTCTGTACCTCAGTACGTACCCAGGCAGGACGCAGCAGCCACCGGCAACCTAGAGGTTGGGCTTTCCGGCATAAAGCGGGGCCATTGTGCAAGAACAATGGAGCGACGCTTTATGTACGTCTAATGCATATCAGATGTCTATACATCGGGTATCGGTACATCACGTCGAATACTGCATCTGCAGTGCTTCACTTTACCTTTTACCTGTGATCTGGATACGACGTCTCTTCCCTGCCTACCAAATAAAAGAGTACGGTGTAAGCAGGCCATATTATAGTAAAAAGTATCGCTCCCCACGGAAAGGGAAAAAATGGCGAGACAGGATACAATGGGACCAATACCTTACCCGAAGGCTTGTACGGAATCCAAGGACGCACCTCGGACACACATCGGCGGCGCCACCTCGTGCGTCTCGATGGAAAAGGCAGTGTACCTTACGAAAGACAGGTGTGCTGATTCGGCCGGCTGTCTTGGACATCAACGTCCCCAAGCTACCAACCTACATAGAGTACCTAATAAGATATCCGAGGTGGCTACTGCCAGGCTACCGACTAAGGTAGGTAGGACTCAGAAGCACAGCACGCAGCGCGCAGCACCAAGCACCAAGCACCAAGCACCAAGCACCAAGCACCAGCACCGTTCGGCACTGCAGCCTGAGGCAGAAGATCTGTGCTCAAGGTTCCAACTTCCCGTCCTTGGTTCTCAGCGCCTGCGAAGTTCGAGTTCGGCGACTTCCATTGTGGATCCAAAAAGGGGGTGGCCTTAGCACATCCTAGTGCGGGGGTCTCTTTAGTGTCCAGCGTCCCTCCAGTGTCCGTTCAGTGCCCGTTCAGTGTCCGACAGCACTTGGTCCAGTACACTGTACCTTGGGTATCCACTTTTCAAGCAGCGGGCCCACCCTCTACTCGGTGCATCACTGGAATTCCAAGCGCGACTTCACAACTCCCACTTGCAGCTGTTCATCCGTAACCGAGTCCTCACCTCACCTTGAGCCGACGCCATCTCGTTTTCAGCCGATTGACTGCCCCGTGTATCCCGAAATAACCATTCTCAGACATGCCCATTTTGCGCCAGGCGGCACGGAACCGGTTCTGCACCGGCAACCACCCACCGGCCCGCCCCTGACGCGCCTTGACCTGGCCGTGTCTGCGGGCCAGACGTGGAAGGACATGGCCTCCAAATGGGCCGTCAACTACCTCATCACACCTTTTGCCTGTTTTGCAACTAGCATCTTCGAAAGGCACTGCTGAGTCCCCGCGGCGCACTCCTCATTTGATCAATTGGGCTTCAATTCGCTAACCATTGTTACAGCCTGACGAACCCTGGCCCCGGCCCCTTCTGCTACGGCATGCGTTGTGTTTTGACCGAGTTGGCAACTTTTTCGGCTCAACAGCATCTTGGCCATCTCTCGCCGTGCTTCCATGTCGCCGCCTTCACCTACGTCGACAATGGGTAACGCAGCCCGCAGGGCCGCCGCCTTGCAAACGCTTCAGAAAGCATCCGCCTGCGTCCATCCTGCATGGTCACACGGCCTAGATGGTTGTTGTGACGGCCCGCCATTGACATCGGACAAACTACACGAGCGGCAGGCTTGCTTCCAAGAGACACGAACACCAGATTCTGCCAACACCCGTCAACTTCGTCGCCCTCATTCCGCGTCTTGCTTCCAGCCACCCGTCGCCCACGCTCCGAGGGCATGGCGTGTTGTCAATTTCCCGTCAACTTTTATTATGGTGGTGTGGCCCATTTCTCCGGCCCAACGCCTCGCAGCTTGACCCTAGCCAATCACACCTCAATGCGGCACCCTTTGCGGCTGCAACAGAAATACGTCCGTTCTGCTCGGCCAACGTCCCCCGTCACCCTGCCGGAACTCCGTTCCTCCTCTAACCTAACGTCTTCCTTTCTCATCTTTTTCTTGCTCTTGGATAGCCCTTGTGTCCGACAAGCTGCTGGAGTTCTTTCAGCTTGTGGTTCCGTCCGCGGAAGCCAGTGCTTCCTGCCGTGGCAGACCTTGGCTCTGGACACCAGATGGGCTGGGTTTCCACCTCCAGATGCACCCCCCCTTGCCAAGCTGGGCGCCATACCCTGGGCATCTCGTGGCTTCCATGAGGCCCATGCTGACGTGCTTCTCTGACGCCCGTCATTGGTCTTAATTAGTCGTCTCTTTTCGCTTACTGCACCCAATTATGCTGCAAAGAAAGGTGCATCGATTCTTCACCACATGATTCGCAAGATCCCGAAAACTCGGATTGGGTTGCGGAGGTGTTCGAGAATACCAAGACACCTGATTGGTCTTAATTTTCCAGAAACCGTTTGCGCCGTCCTATCACCCGGCTCCAGGGGTGTTTCCAAATGGCGATCATTACGTTTCTCTATGATGGGCAGACACCCCAAGCACAGCACAAGTCCAAACTACCGGCCATCTGATTGAGGATTTTCTTCTCTTTTTCTCCTCATCCGGGGCCTTGCTGGATATCTTGTCATCGGCGAACGGGACGGCCCGGCCGCCAGGTCCAACTCTAAGGTCATGGTTCACAGTTCACGACGTGGCCTTGCGAGTGTCGACCTCACCGGTGACACTCCCTAAACACCTGACACGGGTCTGTCGGCCTCACCACCACGCTTGGCCGCCATTTCGGGCCATGCTCACAATCAATGTCACCTCCGGAGTAATCCTGATTCTCTACCCCGCTGTCAGAACTCGCCCAAGCCACAATGGGGTGGTTTTGCTGGCCACCTCTTGCTCTCTTCAATACACGATGCCAATGTCAATGAACAGGTGGCATAGATATGTCATATCTTCTGTTGTCATGGACCAGCCGTCAGCTGCTGGAAACGCAAGCCTTTCCTGAAACGGCCCTTGAATTGACAACGCATCGATAGTTCACGCAGGGTGTCCCCTACTTGCAAACCCCTAGCAACCGTCATTACGGTCGGCCAGTGTCAAGGAGGCGTTCGTGAGGCCGCTTCACCCGCCCGCCGTTCATGTCATTCCACATGCCAAGCCAGGGTTGAAGGATCAGATCAATCCCCCCGCCTCGGCCTAGGCTCGCCAGGACGCCAGAGCCTAACCTGGTCCGGGCCTGACATCCAGCAAAGCACATTGGCACGTAGCTCATGTGTTGCGACTCGACAGGCCAGTTTCATGCAATGCCATGTTTGACGATCAAGGCCCTGTCAAGGTCGCTGATGGCGGTCGTAGATCTGCCGTCTGGGTATTCTCTTCCCGTATGCTTCTGTCAACCAGGGGAGCAAGCATCAGTCTACCCCAATGAAAATCGCCGTCTTCAATTTGCGACCTGAGGATGGTGGTGACAGCACATGCTGGTCAATAGGATGTCGCCGGGAGGCTTCACCCGGTGGAGCAGGAAAACCGCCAGTCGATGGCTGGGAAGAACGGATAAAGACCTGATGAGAACCGCGATCCCGTATGCTTGATCGACAAGCCAGCCAATGTACAAGAACATGGCCAAGAGGGGAGTGTACCAAGAGGTTCATCGAGGAGATGTGGTCAAGGTGACTTCAGCCCAGGTACATACACCTCTGTGACGGGGCTTTGATGCAAACCGAATGCAATGCACTGTGGAACATCGGCCATGGCCAGCGGCCGGTCGCCACGTTGCCCTGCCCAGGGCCGCGACCAGCGCCCAAGGACTTCGTCAGGGCTGGTGTCGACTCGCTGGACTCCTTCGCCCACCGTAACCCAAGGCCAGCCGGTGAATAGCTAGATCGTTCGCCCTCATTCGGATAAGCGTAAAGATTCATGTGAGGGGACAAGCCTGCGGTATTTCCTAGTTTAATAAACGGTTTATCTGGATGCGTAACAGCCCGCATGGATGGTTGACGAACCACTCCGGGTGCTTTCACACAAAAAGAGGAGTCATCCGTTGTGAGGCGAGACAAAAGGAGTGGCCCCATCCAGGCAAGCACCTCATGCATCTGGCATGGGTGGTCAACCTGACCGATCATTCGTCAATGTTGAATTCAGAAAACGGGCTTCCGGCTTTGGCAAGTCTGGCCCTGGAGGCAAGGCTTGAGTACCTGGCGTGTTAAGATCGGTGTCGGCTGCATGTTGAGCTGGCCTCCTCCGGGGTCCTTTGCTTGACCGTCTCTGCCCAAACAGCCGCCAGGGGCTAGGTACCCCAAGGTTGCAGGGCAGCTCGTCTTCCTTGTCGACTCTCTACCTGGCCAGGAATAAATCCCAGGCTCAATTAGGCTCAAGTTGGCCGAAGATGGCCTCGGGGGATGGTGGCGAGGAACATGTCAACCTTGCAGCACATGTCACGTCAATGACGTCCCCATTCGACGCGGCAGGCAAGTTTAGGGCGTTTTCAAGAAACAGCCTGCGTTTCGATCATTGCAAGGCTGTTTATCCTCTTTGAACACTGAACTTTCCCATTGTTTTTCCTTGCGCACACAATCCCAATCAAGGAACCAATGGCACGAACCAACAACAAAAATATGGTTCATGCCGGGTTCACAAACTTTTTTCGCCAAGGCTGTTGCCCCTGGGAGCAACGGTCGAACACCATCCTTCCCCCCACCGGGGCTCAGAAACATCCCCTTGGGCTGACAGTTGTCTCCTGCGGGACGAACCACAATGAAGGGTGAAGGCGAGGCCAACCCCACAGCGGCCGCACGCACGCAAGTCTTGCCTCGAGCGGGAGGCTAATTCGGCCCTGTCGCTTGACGGGTCGCAGCGGGAGCATCCAGGATACCAGGAAGCTTCGCAGGGTTGTTCCTGGATATCCAGCCTGCAAGACTTCTGCAGTACACACACACACACACACAGCGCTCATATACACTGATATGTTCGTAGTGAGTGGAGCGTTTCCGTCCGCCTTGCCTTTGCTTTGCCTTGCATTTACGGCCCAGACGGGTTGGCAACCAAAGAAGAACATGAACGGAGAAAAAGGAATTATACCTAGCTACAGGAATACAGCCCGACAGGAGAGACAAGCAGGGGGTTGCGAGTTCGAGCTCGGAACGTGGACGCCCAATGGACGTCACACATCATTTTGCGTCGATTCGTACCTGAATTTGACAGGCACACGACATGATCTTTCTTCCCGACCCCTATCTTTCATCAACACCCACATAAGTGCAACAGGTTTGCATTGTTCTCCCTGTCCGCAAGCTGCAGACGACCACATCCTGGCCGTGATCCTTGTTGTGTTCAACGAACACGTCTTCTTCCATAGAAGTACATTTCCCCTCCCCGGGCCCTGCCAGCATGTGGAGAAATATCTGGAACAAGGTACAGGTCCGCCGGATGAAGTTATTCAAAGCTACAATCGACGTGGCAGTCCGATAGCGTTTGATGGAGCTTGAACAGAAGAGAGGAGAAGGAGGCTAGCATTAGCCTCGAGATGCGGGACGGCTGCTGGCATATCTTGTCGTCTGATGTCTGTTCTCCTGTATATGCAGTCCTGCAGGGACTACACTTGACGTTGAACGAAACAGCCCATGATCTCCTCCAGCCGGAGCGGACCCGGGAGCAAGCCACCAAATTTACCCAATGTACATCCTTTCCTTTTTTTTCTTTTTCCAAAGAATGCCATTCGTGGGATAGACGAGGGGAGAGGAGCGGATCGCACAATGGAGTTGTTTCGTTGGCTGTGGATAGAGAGGAGGGGGAAAGAAGAACTGGATCATTTCTTTCCCACGTCTCGAAAATGGACAGGCCGAGCGAACAACAAGGCCCATGTTCCGTGGGATGTGTGCATCATGTACGTATGTGCGTATGTAGGTTTGAGTGTAGCGTGTCGTGTAGTATGGTGTAGTGTGTATGTATATGGGATAGGACGGGTGTATGTATGTCGGTTGTGACAACACATCGTGCGGGTCCCCAATGAACGACCATGGTCTTTTTTCACAAAGTATAAGTTCGCCTTGAATCCCCCGCCAGCTAGGCTAAAATACGGAGTAAATTTGGACAAGAGAAGCGACGTTGACGAAAAGGAAACCCGGAAAGGCGACGACTACGACAACACCAAAGCGGCGCTTCTCTCGTGAGTAACAGACGAAGACAGTGAAAACACTCTAAGAAAAAAAGGAGAACATCAGACGAACCGTTCGAGGCGAAAAAGGAGGCCAAAAACGGAAAGGAAACGAATTCATCCTCACCTTTTGCGCCGTTCTTGAAAACACCCCCTTACCCACCCCCCCCAAGACGGGCCAGGGGAAAAAGGCTGCTGCCGGCTGCTGCTGCCCAACCACCTTTACGCTGAACACCAAAAAGAGACTTCTCGATCGCGGTTGCGAACGAAGCTTTTCGCCTCTGCCAAAACGGGCTGCTGGCCGCCGCTGCCACTTGCTGCCACCACCGCGGCCTGTCACCGCTGTCACCGCTCCCGCTGCTGCTTGCTGCGGCCCTTCTCAGTAATACCACCAGACAGACACAGTCAGTCACTTTCACCAATATTTCTGTTTTACACCCCCTCCCCTCCCCTCCATTTTTCCCCTTGCTTTCTCGTGGTGTTTCTTGCCCATCCCACGTCTTTTTGCCCCCCCTTGACAACCCAAAAAACTACCCCTGAAAGGGAGGGACCATCATTGGACACAAGTGACAAGAGACATCATTTTGTCCGCATGGTATTGCATATTGTAGGGGATGAGGAAGAGGGGTGCGTGGGCATGCGTGGAAAGGAAGAAAGAAAGGACGACAAAAAGACATAAATAAAAGATGGCTAACAAACCTCTGTTCTTTGCTCAGTCAAGTTCCAGTTCCAATTTAGTCAGTCCTAGAATCAGTGACTTTATATCATACCCGAAAACCCCGAACGAACCACTTCTCCTCCTCTCCGTACTGCTTCTCCTCCTCCGTCTCCTTGTCTCCTCCATACGTTCCCCACCACTGGCATCGACGAGCTATTTATCTTCTAGCTAGGCAGACGGATCGGCCCGCAAGGAGGGGAAAAAAAAGGACCAAGGGACGAGAGGGGAAAAAGACGAAAGGAAAAGGGGGGACGAAGACGGCGGCGAACGGCGAACGAAGAAAGGAACAAACCAGAGGGGATAATGTGTTACTTTTACCAAACACGTTGGAGGTGCGGGTATTGGAGATGGGGCCAGTTCAAACAACAGTGCAACAAAGAATACCGGACAGGAGAGACGTGCGGGTTGAAGTTGGTATTCGACACGATCCAAGACCCCGATCAGTGCAAGCTGTGCAATGATTTGGACAAGAAGCACCGCCGGCTCGACAAGATGCGCAGGGATATTGAGCGGTGGTATCGCGAGGGAAACCGCAAGGCGACCATTGAGCGGACATCCATAGAGATGCGCGAGGTCGAGCGCCAGATCAACGAGATGAATACTTCGCATTGGAATAGGGTTAATACGCTCAGTGCCTGATGATAGTCGATTTTTCGGCCGTTGGGTCGGTAGGGCGGAGGAGGGGGTTCCAGAAGGGGTAAGTTGACAAAATTTTCCATTTCCCAACTTTTTCCTCTTACGATTTTTCTTCTTCTCCATATCTCTTTACCTGGTGTAATGTACTTCTTTCTCCTGTTCGATGTGGAATGAGGGCCAAGGGTGAGATTGTACCTTGATTCAGGGGGCAGACTGGTTAGGGAAGACCTTTGCTAATATGATTATCTCAGTGGCTCCCAAGGATATCTAATACGGGAGATAAAGATCGGAAACGGAAAGATAACGATGGACCAAGTGACCAGGAAATCGAGCGCTGGGCAGAGGAGAGAAAGGAAACGGACGACTTGGACAATGCGGGACTGTAGGAGGCTTTCCTGGTAACCCTAGCTTGGTTTTTTTTCCCAAGTTGAACCACGTAACGGCCGTTCATTCGCTGATTTTGCACATTTTTGGTCTCCTGTGGTCAGGCTTGGGACGATCCTTCGAAATTTCAGAGAGGAGAAAATTTGGGAGGCTATTGTATACTTGGATCAACAGGAGGGCATATTCTGTAAGGTTAATTTGTGCGCAGGTGTTCTGTTCTGTGGGCTTTGTGTGGGCGTGCGCGCGGGCGCGAGACAGAGACAAGGAGCGCTCGTCTGTGTATTTCGTCGCAAAACTGGCCCTCCGCTTAGACGGTGACAGGGACAAGAGAGGGCCCCTCTTAGAACGGATACTTCTTCTGGCTCCTCCCACTGCTGCTCTCCATCCCCTCAACTAGCCGGTTACAATTGCTCTTCCTATTCCTTGCCCCGGCGCTGATGACCCAATTCTCGCAAGCCAAACCAGAACAGTGCTCGGCCGGAAAAAAAAAAAAGGCGGCGAAGTCGAATGACACCAAGGGCGAAGCGGTCTTGCTTCCGTGTGCGACTGAGGGGAGTTCGAAGAAGGCGGTCCTCCCACTTTTTCCTGCACGGCTGCCCATCCAGCAGGTTTTGGCATGCTCATCAGGCAAGCAAGTGTTGCAGAAAGCGGCCTTTGCCGACGAATGGGAGCGGCATGCAATGGCTAGAGGTGATGGACAGCGTACGGTCTTGCGTCGATCTGGCCAAGGTCCAGAACAATGTAGATAGGCCAAAGAGCGGTGCGCCAGCTTCATCTAGGCTGTCTCTCCGTCCGCAGTGTCTTCGCGCTCTCCCCCTCCTTCTTTATGGAGCAAGGCCGCTGCTAGTGTTCAAGAAAACGTCATCGTTTCTCACGTGTCATGTCCAGAGCAGGAGTTGAGAGAGACCCCGGCTTGAGGACCTTTCTTTTCCCGCCCAGGTCTTCACTGCCCTTGGATTCTGGCAAGCGTGCCTGTATCTGACCCGAGACCAAGGTGGAGAGAGTCGCGGGAGGAGCAGAAAAGAAGGACCTAGCGTAGGGGACAGAGACGGGCGAAGGATAAGGATGGTGGGTTGTATCGGCCTTGATGGGCTGGAACTGGGAGGCCGCCCCATCTGGCCGCAGCATGATGCATCCCCCCCTCTTCCTGTCGTCCATCCACTTCGCTCCAAGGCACCATTTCCTTGTCCCTTCTCCGCCAATGAGGCACGGGAACCGCACAGACTCCCGCACAACCCTGAATGGCGGGCTTCAGAGTCAATATATGAGCCTCCAAATGCCTCCAAGACGCGACGTGCCTTCCCGCACCGAAGGCCGATGGAAGTCGAAGCTAAGAGCGCCGCCTCCAACCAAGGGGCAGGCCAGGATGCAACGTCCCTTGCCAAAGGGTCCACACTTGAAAAGGTAAACATCAGCCGGAGGTGCACGTGGCCATATTTCAATGGGCTAGACAACCCATGGCCTGCCGCTGAAGAATCTTCGAGACACATTCATTGGCCAGCCATGGTGCGAACCAGGGGGCCGCCAAAGTGGGATGGAGGGAATTTTCATTGATTAATTCATGGTATTTTGGGACCATCGTGTCCACCTTTCTCATAACCTCGTTGTTGCCCAGACGTTTTATACAGGGGTGGTTGGCCAAGTACAGGGGATTGACATAGTAAAGAGGATGCGATATGTGAGCGAATGTGGGTGTTTTATGGATGTGTGGACTTGAAGGTGTTTGTGCATAGTCTGCGCTTTGGAGGGGTATCGAGGGGGAGAGGGAAAAAAGGGAAAAAATGTCAGTACATGGATGGGGGGGAAGAGGGAAAAGCATAGCTGCTCTGGCCGTGGGCCAAAATGGAAAAGACAAGGGAATGATTCATTGCCAGGCGTCTCATGCCATCGCGGCCGCTGCATCTGCAAAGGTGCCAACAAGGGGCTTGTCCGACTCGGCCTTGAGCGTTGGATTGCCGCGTTGCATCTCGATCGTGTCATCTTCCTGGGGAAGCCAATCCACTTGGACACCTGCCGGGGCCTCATCCTTGGAAGCCAGTTTTGAGAGCAGGTGTTGGTACCGTACGATGCGGGCTTCCTGCCCTGCATACGCAAACGTAGTCTGCGCAGGCCGATGTGCGTGATCCTGCGGGGCAATCTCGAAAATGTCGACCATATTGCTAGGAAGACCGATGTTAACATTCCCGGGACTGACATGAGGGCAAGCCCGCCGTCCCGGAGCCTGGGTCGGGAGACAGTACGTACTCGGATGTCTTCGCTACGACTCGCTGCAGAGCCTCAGTCTCCCGCTGCACCTCCATCGGGTCCTCCTGTCCGTTTACGCTCTGCTCCCCGAAGCTTCCATAGTGCACGTTGTTCGGGTCGTCGAAAAGGAGGCGGGATTCTTCGTCCTGGACCGGTCGTTAGCCGCTGCATGCTACGCTGCAAGGGGGCAAAGTGCGACGCAACCCACCTCGTCATAGGCGTCCTTGTTCCCCCGCCCGAGGCATGACGCACAAATGCCCATCGCGATCGAGTAACAGGGCGGCCCCTCGTTGAGGGCTGCGCTGGCTAGGGCGGCGAAGATGGTCCCGGAAGGTGGGAGAGGAGAGCAATAGTTTCAAAAAGAAGATTTCATGGAAGGAATGGACGAAGCTTGTCCACCAAGCCTCGTGCTGTCAAACGATAGACGATAGACGATAGGCAGGCGCTAGGCTCGGGTTCTCGTCGATGGCGTGTGTTTTTGATTATGATGCTCCTGGCAGAAAACACAAGATTGCGACGGAATGAGGTCCTTGTTTCGGCAGGCGGTCGGTGGGCGGTCGCGACGCGGCTCGGAGAATCAGTGCCACCGATCGCGCCCCACAGCGGGACGGGACGGGCAGCGCCGAGCTCCACGTCGAGTTTGCGGTCGTTGGGACGAAGGGCCCGGCAGAGCTTTGGAACCTGGACCTTGCAACCATCCCGAACTGGCACTCTCATCTTGTTCATTCATCGGACAATCGCCGAACATCATTGGTGCGTCCTCGGTCGGGATCACGATGCTTGACGCATCTCCGGCAACTCCACCGAACAGCGCATTGATCCATCGGTGCAGTGTTGCATTGTGTGCTTCCCCAGTGTTTGCCTCGCAGGCTCGCAGTCGCCTGCATGCCGGGTTATCTAATCAGTCAAAGGGCTCAGGTCGGAGCCTCCCTTCCAGGTTGGAACGCGGCCTCCGATAACGACGCCCTGGTAACATCTCCTCCCATGCAATAGTGTCTCTCTCCCTCGTCCCTTGAGTCGTTCATGGCCTTTTCAATCATTGATCCCGCAGACTATTGAATCAAAGAAGCCCCTTCCTCGCCCAAAATCTCCTGCCGTTGATGCTTCTGTGGGTTGGGTAACACCAATGTGAGTTGCCACTCGGAAGTGTCACACAATTTTTATATCCCTATGACATCTTTCGAAGGGGCCCCGTTTCCCATTTTCTGAAATCTGCAGCCAGCTTTATGTTTATGGCTGTTTTGCGAAGTAATAAGATGCAATACAGGGCGACTTCATTCCTGTCGGCCAATTACTGAATTGCAGGAGTGGTTGATTGTAACTCGGGTTGACATGTCCCTTTAACATTGCGCCGCAATAACTTGGAACCATGGGACTCGTTATAAAGCGCAATCGTATCTTCATCGAGAGCTGGATTCCAATCGAGAGCCTCACATTCACCCATTTCAGGCACCCGATTGGCACATTACATTGATAAGCCTTCCGTACATCCCCATTGCCCGCTTTAAACGTTCCCCCTTTGTCGTTCACAATGGTTCGTCAAGTCGGCTTTCTGACTCTGCCTATCCTTTCCATCTCTGCGCTCGCGAGCGCTCGGCCCGACATGTTGAGAGCGCGAACGCCTCCCAACTCCAATACCTGTGCCTGCGGGCCAGTGTCCGAGTCCGGCCCAAGTACCACTACCATCACATCTACTGCCATCACGACCGCTACCATTACCTCTACCGATACCAGGACCGAGACTGTCCGGGAGACAGCCTCAGTGATCAAGGAGACTATTGTCCAATCTCAAACTCTCACCACCACTCTCACTCATACTCGTCCACCGGTAACTGAGACGGTTTATGTCAGCAATGACTCTTCAGTTGAGAGAGTGACCGTTACATGCACTGAGATCGTCAGCGAGATGCCTGATGGTTCTGTGGTCACCGAGACGAAAACTCCAGGGGGCGAGCAAAGCAGTTGGAGCATATCGAGAGGCGGAGCCGAGACACAGTCGACGGGCCATGGTGGGGAAGCTTCTAATACGTCGCCTGCTTCTGGAACAGCCAGTTACACTCCCTCTAGCGAAGAGGGCAAACCGACAAGCACTCCCGGACGAGATGGGGACAAACCCGGGACGGGAGGAGACAAGCCTGGTAACGGTGGTCAGAAGCCACCCCATGGGCCCGGTGGCGGAGACGGCGGTGACCATCACAGCCAGAGGCCCATCCCGAGCGAGTACCACTGTAGGCACTGGGACGGAAGTCGTTGCGTCAAGTCTACCATGTCTCCCGATTTATCCGTCACCTCCGCGTCGACCCGGGATGTTGCGTCGACTACACATGCCAAGCCATCAACCACTTCCACGACGGCCTTCGATGCCCAGCCGTCCATCTCGATGTGTTCTGTCTATGTAGCGTTTGTTACTGTCTACAACACTGTCACGGCAACCGTCTACCAGGAGACCTCCGCTTCTGTGACCTCATCGTTTCGTCAGCCTCGGGCGTCCACAGTTACGGCAGATGCCGTCTGACCTGCGTTTGACTTGGTTCTTAAGATCTGACTATAGACGAACGATACAGGAGTCGACAGGCATATTGCTTGGTTTAAGCCATGGGATAATCTTGTAAAAGTAATGTTTATTCTTGATAGGGGTTTCTGTATTGGTTTATATATAATAATACAACACCATTTCGCAACAGCAGGGCCCTGGAGATGGTCGAATGGCATTTCAGAACGTCAGAATTTATGGACCTGAAGCGAAAGTAGTTTACAGTAGTTATACAGCATGATGACGTCCCTGGCTGATGCTTGAATTCAACCAATGGTCTTGAATCAGCTAGAGGGCAGATTGAGCTTTGGATGTCATGACCGGTATCGAAAGCCCATGAAGTCGTCTGCTTCCTCGTCCTCGTCCTCGTCCTCTTCATCCTCTTCTTGGCCGATTGCTTCCGAATTTTCCTTTCCGCTCGCTTCGGCAGGTTTAACGGAAACAGCCGCAGCACCCGCATCACCTTGTTGTCTCAAAGCCTCCCGCTTCTCCTTCAACCTCCGAACCCTTGCCTCGAGCTCCTCCATGTCCTCAAACTCGGTCTCCAGAGCTCGCGTAGCCTCCTCTTTCTCGTCCTCAAGGTCTTTCTCCGCAGCAAGCCGGCGCTTTTCGCGCTCTTCCTCCTCGGTCTTTGCAGCCGCCGCATGCTCCTCGGCCGTCATGGCTGGAGCTGATATTACTGCATCTTCCGAGTAGGGCGCAGTCGCTGCCGCAATATCCGCCTCGAAAGCCGCCCACTCGTCCTCATCCACCTGAACGCCTGCCCCAGGCGCCGGCGCCGTGCCGTTCTGCTGTGCTGGGGCGATTGCCTTTGCGAGGGTCGGCGACGCCTCTCGCGGGATCAGTGGCGAAGGGCCCAGTGGCTGGACAACAGGAGTAGAGTTCGAGGAGGCGCCGTCCTTGTGCGCAGGAGTGTGAGGCCGGGAGGGGATCTGGATCTCGACGCCCTGTACGGGTGTGGTCGAGGTGCGGCGAGTCAGCGACGGCGGCGTGAGCGTCACGTCCTTCAGGTCCCTGTCCGACTCGCCGGCGGACAAGCGAGCAGGAGTGCTCATATTCGTCTTGCTCCTCTTCTTGCGTATAGCATCGGCCATGTCCTCGCCCTCTGCATCCTCGTCAGAGTCGTGTTTCCGCTTGTTCGACGGTGTGGGCTCTGGAGCTGCCGAGCCGTTCGCGCTGGCTGAAGCTTGCTGGACTGCCTCGAGCTTCGTTGCGTGACCCAGACCCCTAAGGTGACCCTCCCACAGAGATTCGGACTTGATGGCCTCGTGGCAGAGGGTGCATAACAGCTTGCCCGCATCCGAGTAGGCAGCATGGGGATGCTCGATGCGACGGGCAGCGCGCTGCTGACGGAGGAGGGATCGAACGTCGGCCATGGTTGGTGAGAATACGTCTTTCAGACGCCAGGGTGCGCAGAGCTATCTCGCAAGGTGGAAGAGGTGTGTTGTGTGATTCAATGGCTCGCTGCTACTGGAGAATCGTAAGGGGATGAAATCATCTTTTTGATTGCACCGACTGACCGAGGGACCGTAGCGCAACTGTGAGCGCTGGGACGTGAGTGTGGAGGTGACAAGCAGGTGCCAGGTGGGACACGAGGGCGCTAGGCCGGATACGGAATGGCGCAGGTGAAGTAAAGACCCCTGCCGGCCGTTGTGCGCCTGAAGATACTCAGTTTCGGTTGCGTCCAATCGACCGTGCTACCTTGCAGTACCAGACTTCTACTTGTTCGTCCGTCCCCCCGCCTAGATATTCCTGCCCTTGCCCAAGAGAGCGACAGACAGGCCCTAGGTAGTCTGCGATTTACCTTGCACGCACGCCAGCGGGACGATGCCAACTTCGCCAGGCTGAACCCATTCCCGCCATCAGCTTCACGCCCCCCGACGCTTTCAACATGGCCGACAACCCGGAAGAGCCGTCTCAGAATGCGTTGGCCTCGACATTCCCCAATCCACCTCCGTTCTGGCGGCAGTTTACGCCCAAAAACATAGTTCGCTTGGACGAGTTGCGCAAGACCCAGGCTGAGAAAGATGGCGTGCCAGTCAAAGACCTGCCCGCCCGCCTGCCGAATGTTCCCGAGGAGCTCATGAATCTCCAGCCTCCGGCCGAGCCAGCGGAGGGAACGTGGAAGGTGCTGGGAGGCAACTACACTGTGCGTAGCTGCTCTCACCTGCGGTCATGGTTGTCGCTTGCTAACGGCACGTCCAGCTCGATGACAAACTCCCCTCGCTGGAAGAAGGCGAGATCAAGCGGCTTGCGCCAGAGCATTCGGAGGAGAAGGACGGCAAACACCTCGACCGCGCGTTCGAGCTCAAGAAGATGGCCAAGTCCTTACTGCTCAATTTTCTTGAACTGGTCAGCATCATGGCCGTGGTACCAGATGACGTACGCACGCTCTCTTCCTCATCGCAGAGTCAGCACTGACCCATGACAGGCTGCTGCCAAAATCGACGACTTGCGCACTCTTTTTATCAATTTCCACCACGTCCTCAACGAATATCGACCCCATCAAGCCCGCGAATCAGCTATTGCGTTGATGCAGTCCAACCTTGACCGCACGAGAGCCGAGACAGCCGCGATTAGGGCCCAAGTGGACAAGGCGAAGCGCGTACTGGAGGGCCTAGGCAGTCTTGATACCCCTAAGATACCCGATAACACCAGCTCTGCCGTCGATGCTGAGCTGACCCCGAAGGAGGCCAAAATATTTGGAACAGCGCGAGAGCAAGAAGTATGGACTGATGCGGATTCGTTGTTTCTCTAGAAGAGAAGCTGCTTGGAAACAGGATGGATCAAGGAGCTCGCTGTGGACAAGACGGGCAAGAGTTCAGGTGCGCTTATGCCAGAAGAGCCCTTTACGCTGTGGCATGACGCCAACGGGGGGATGATGAACAGAAACAGCATATCGTTGACTGTATGATGCTTCAGAGGCCTGGGCGCAGAGGGCGCAGCAAACATTAATACCCATTTCAGAAGCGCGCAATAGGCTAGACGAGGAGGCGAGGCACCCGTGTCCTGGTGCAATGGACGAGAAAAACAAAGCCACGAGGCAATTCATAAATTCATATTTGGCTGGCTGAAGCGGCAGCTACCGACGCCAACAATCAAAAATGCCAATACGGTATCAATCCAACAAAATCCATCACCAATACAACACCAATACAACACGCTCCCATCACCGTGACTGTCGATGGTGATAAAACCGGACCTTAATTCAACAGGCGCCTTTACATGACGGTGCAGGGAATAGGGATACAGCAGCACTCGTAGCCGTCGCATTCGATGCACTTGGTCTTGCCGCCCGTGGCCTCGGCGGGCTTAACAATACTTTCGACGATAGAGGTGGCGGCGCTGCCGGGGCCGTTGCGGCTGACGAGGCCGGAAGATGCTGATCCGCAAGCCATTGTATTTGGCGGTAGTGGTTTATTCGGTAAGGAGGCGGATGTTTAGGTTCTTCTGGTGTCTCACAGTCAGCAACGGTCGCGTTCCAAAGTCAGGGGGACGGTGACGTCACTTCAGCAACGTGACTTACATTCTGGATTTGAATTGGGAGTGAGGAGTGGTCGAGAGCGAAAGTGAGGCTTTGCGATGGTAATAAAGCAAAGAAGCACGGCGCCAACGCCTAGATGGATACATAAGCCACCCAAGGAAAAAAGCGGTTCCAGACCCGTCGCAGCCAGCCTTAAATAAAATGCTTGTTGCTTGAAACCTCCAAGGTCCCGTGTTTCTAAATGCAGGAGTTGTCGTCATGGGGTGGGGTAGAACCTCGCCTGGTCCAACCTGTCACTCCAATGGGTAGCTAGCGTCTTTGATACGTAGCTATTGCAGCTTCAGTGTGGCTGGACAACATTCGTCGACGGCTCAGCCAACCGGTGGCAGTGACCAGCAGTGGACGGAAGGTGGGAGGCACAGTAAACGTGCCTACTTAGGTACCCGGTACCTTACCTAGGTACCTTAAGTAGCTGGGGAGGTACTTGAGATACTTCCAGTTTAGCGCAGCACCAACCCCACAGGTACCTTAGGGAGCACATACAGGGGGTCAGCTACCTACCTACCTAGGTAGCTCTCGTCTTGGTGCTGCGATCGTCCACTGATGGCTCTTCTTTCAACACTTTAATGGAGACCAGCTGGAAGGCCTGCCGGGCTGTTGACTCGCTGAGTCCCCAGAGCTGGAGATGACCGAGATGAGATCTTGGCAGGGTCTTAAGGAGAGCGTCCTCGGATCTGTCTGTTCAGGCCCTCACCGCCTTTGGTCGAAACTCTGTCCCGTGTGGCCAATACCATGCCGACGCAAATATGCCGGCCGTGGTCGCAGGAAAAAACCAACTTTGAGTTGACGCGGCTCAGGCCTGGCGCTACACCAACTCTCTTGGCACATGTTGTCTTAGGTACAGCATACACAAATCGTCTCACGTCAACACAACTCAACAGCCGCATGTAGCCTGGGTGAACTGCCTCGATTCGTCCATCTGTGACACTGTCTGAAAAGATATGACGGTATTCCTAACAACAAACCCCATTTGCCGCGTTGGCCGAATTCCCCTCGCCAGGGAGTGGTATCTCCATCCCTCAGTCCCAAGACATGGTGAAAAAAATAAGAAAAATGAAAGGGCAAACGCAAAAATAAGTAACCCCCCCCCAAAGAATTATGTACCGCGCGAACCGTTAGGAAAATGATACTGCAAACCTCGTCGCCACGATTCAGGAAAACGGCGGCTGCTTATGCTGATGGAGCAACACCCTGAGGCGCCGCAGCTGGAGGAGCATCGCCGCCCTTGCCGATCATGGGTGGCTGCTTCTCTAGCAGTTGGCTCAGGTATTGCAAATCGTTCCTTGCCCTAGGGTCTCTCTCGTAAATGCCCTTGATAACTTCCCACTCCGTCCGTGACATCTGGTACGCTTGCGGCATGAGGAAATTCATCGTTGGGCTGCTGACTAGTGGACCCAGGATCTCGTGAGCTAGAGCTTGACCCTCTTGTTGACGTTGTTGTCTATCAGCCTCGGGACCCCGGTTTGCAGAGTAGCCCGCCGGAGGCTGGGTCGGCGGAACAGTCTGGTGCGCGCCTTGTGTAGGATGCTGGTTCGGCGGGTGCGTGGTGTTACCGGCCGGAGGATGGCCTGGTTGCGGAAATGGCCCCTGAGGAACGGTGGGCGAAAATGCTGGCCCGGATATGGACGGATGCCTCGGGGGAAATCCACCCTGCGTGGGAGTTGGCGTGTTGGGAACCGGAGACTGGGATGCGCCGGCCTGCTGGGGCTGCCTGGGATTGTTCCGATACACAAAGACGCCCAACAGCATCGGTTCTGTCCGCTTCTGCGGCACGAAGTTGTCTGCCAAGTTAAGCATGAACTCGGGCACGTTGCCTTCCCCTGGTGGAACCGGCACAAGATACGTGTCCCTCACATTCCCGACTCCCTTGTCCCCGACAACGGCGTACCGCTTCTTGCCAACGAAGTAATCAAGGAGCTGCTGAAACTCGCCGCGATACGCGTCAGAAGCAGGCGACACTGATACGACGACAATATCGGTCTCCCCAGCGTAGCGCAGGCCACAGAGATACTCTATGGCCTTTTGGTCGTCGATACGACCAGCGACCGTGAGCTTCTTGGGAATCAAGTTTGTCCAGGGCAGGCCGATCGTAGTCGAGAGGTTTGCTCCGCCAATGAACTTGGCGGCGGCAGGGAAGTCGGCAATTGAGGTCATAGCAACGTGTCCCCGCCAGACCACATCTGGATCCGTCTCGTCTGTAGGCGAGTAGGGGGGAGAGTCGGACTCCTCCTGGAGGAGTCTATCGACGTCAGGGTCGACGCCTGGACCGTGGACTGGTGCTGATGGCCGACGAGCCTGAGACCCCGCAGGCGACTTGACGCTTGAAAACACCTTGTTGATGTCAAAGTCGGGGTGCTTGGGCGAATGTCGGGTGCCGTGTGTGTCAATATGCAGACCGGAGTGAGCTGGGAGCTCAACTGCGTTCTCGTATCGCTGCTCGCCATCCGCCTTGACATCTGCCTGCCCCTCTCGGACACTGGGTCTCCTGATGAACGACCGTGCCTCCTCGGACTGTTGAAAGGAATCATTCTCGACAATCTCCTCGCCCTTGTGCGTTCTACGAACACGAGGACCATCGTCGGTGATCAAGATGGACTGCTTGTCTGAAATGGCCTTCAGCTGGGCGTTCGCATCCTGTCTCTCCTTCGTTGCCAGTTCGTCAGCGGTCATAGTGGCCAGCATCGGAGGCGACAAAGTGCGTTTCAGCAATCGCTTCGTCAAGTCGGCATTGATCTTCATGTTCGCGTATAGCGATCTAGCTTGTGCAGCATATTGACTTCGATCGGGGTGGTTATCATGGACTGCGCGTTCGATCTCGAGAGCAAGGCGCTCTGCCTTGCTGGTGACGGTGACGTCCTTTGTGAGTACAACACTTTTTTCCTTGACAGCGGCGCTGAGAATGCCGACAAGGGCTTTCTGAAGAAGCTGGGCTGAGCCTTTGCGATCCTCCGGAAGGTCCGCAATCTTCGCGGTCAAGTCCGCCGGCGCGGTGTAACCGACAACAGGAGCGGCCTCAGGCTCGGCGACTTTGCGAACCTTTTGGGCTGGCGTCTGCGGTAATGTCTAGTTAGTTTTGAATAGCCTCCGCCCAAGGAACGACGCGACTTACCTTGGTATCTTGGGTGTCGTCCCGTGCTTTCCGCTTGCCGGTCGCGGCCTTCGAGGCTCCATCCTTCTTCTCTTTCTTTTCCTTCGCCTCAGAGGGGGCTGGAGAGTCTTCGGCCTTGTTGCTTCTCGTATCTTGCGACAAGTCCTCCTTGGGATCGCTAGCACGCTTCCCAGCGCGGCCGCCTTTCTTCTTTTTCTTCTTCTTCTCGTTCTGTTCCTCCTCGTAAGTCTTCCGGCGGGTCTCCCAAGGGCGCTCTCCCTTCGCCATAGCGGCTAAGAGCTCCTTATGATCACCCGGGGCGCATTGTTCGCAGTAGTAGTTCTTGGGGAGGTCCTCCGTAAAGACACTCATGCCCATGCAGACATTATGCTGCCATGCAGTGCACTTGTCGCAAGCGATCCAAGGCTCCTCCGAGTCGTCCTGGTCTGTAGCGCCGCAAACGCAGCGAATGATCTCCTCCTCGGGCTCTTCCTCTTGCTTCTTCTTTCTCCCTCGCTTCTTCGGCGGTTCGATCGGCTGGTCGTCGAAGGCCTTGGTGTGTTGGCCCTTAGTTGCACGCACTGAGCGGCGGGGTTCCGGTTCTCCTGCGCGTCCCATGGCGGTTAGTTGCTGGTTGTTGAAGAACGGAGACCGAGAGGGGGAGAAGGGCAAGACGCATGGTTGGGCAAGAGGAAAGGCGCGAGGCTGGTTGCGCGACGCCGCGGCTAGTGTTGCGATACTTACCAGACATGACTGGTGTGTCGGAGCTAGGAAGCTCTCTGGACGTTTCCCTTTGGCGGACACGGACGCGAGGGTGCGGGCTGGGGGCTTGGGGCTGATTTCTACTCTGGGTATCGATACAAGCAGGTGTGTTCTCTCTCAAGCATGCATTGGTGTTTTTCACAAGCAGGAAAAGACTAAGATATTGTGGCCCTTCCACCACGCGCCAGTCGCGACAAGGTCGTTGCTCAGAGCGAGCGCCGGCGACCCAGATTTCCTCCCCAACAGTCTGTCACAAGAATCTCGCACACGAGAGAGAAAGAGCGCCGTCGCGCAACACAATTTGCGACAGCCGGATGAGCGTCAGAATGGGGCGTTGAGGTCTTCGCGTGCCGCTTTTTTGGGGGGGGGGGGTGTGGGAGAGAAACGCTGAAGGGAGCTTGCGCAAAGGTGGAGGTGCTGGAGTGGGCTGCCGTGCGTGCGATGCGATAAAACGGCGCGAGGTTGGAAGGAAAATGCCGAAGCGCCTCCACTCTGGTGGTTACATAAGCGAGGACAGCCGCTTCGGTGCAGTGTGCTGCCTTCCAAGTGCAACAGCGCTGAAGCGCGGGGTTTAGGGGCGTCGCCAAGGTTTGATGCCTGATAACCAAGTCAGACATGCGACATTCTGGGGGTGCCGGCCAGGTGAGTGGTCGGTGTGAGCTAAGGTGAGCTAAGGTATGACCTGAAAGTGCGCTTCGGTAAAAGCTCGGGCTAGTCCTTAGAGAGGTACCTAGGTACGTGAGTGCGGCCCTTCCTTACCTCAGCTGGGGGTCCAGGCTGGCTGGGCAGGCGCAAGGAGCTAACGCGTGCATCGATTGCCTGGAGCTTCAACAAGCTGCACTCAGAGTTACAGTCTTCCGATTCCCTGCACTCGACAAACAACCATCCCGCCGCCGCAGCACCACATCTCGTCGGCTTCACACTGAGCCCTCCGCCGCCGCAATTCAACCATTCGGAATCAGTTGATGACGATTTGATCGCTTGCCCGTCATGTCTCGCCGCTACGATTCCCGCGTAAGGCCCCTCCCCGCCTTTCCCTTGCTCTGCATGCCCTCCACTACCAACCCAGCGAGAAGGCAGGCTCACACTGCGTTCCCAGACAACCATCTTCTCTCCAGAGGGCCGTCTCTACCAGGTTGAGTATGCGCTCGAGGCTATCTCTCACGCCGGAACTGCCATTGGCATTCTTGCTAAGGACGGCATTGTCCTGGCCGCGGAGCGAAAGGTGACGTCGAAGCTACTGGAGCAAGATACATCGGCGGAGAAGCTCTACATTGTCAACGAGTAAGTATCCTGATTATGGCAGCCGCTCCTTCTGCCGCTGACACGGCGTTCTGTCTAGCAACATGCTCGCTGCCGTCGCGGGCATGACGGCCGACGCAAACATCCTCATCAACTATGCCCGCCAGGCCGCCCAAAGATACCTCCTCACCTACAACGAAGACATCCCTTGCGAGCAGCTCGTCCGGAGACTTTGCGACCTCAAGCAGGGCTACACACAACATGGTGGTCTGAGACCGTTCGGTGTCTCCTTTATCTACGCCGGTTGGGACCCCCGCAGACAGTTCCAGCTGTACCAAAGCAACCCCTCGGGCAACTATGGTGGATGGAAGGCGACTGCTGTAGGTGCGAACAGAGCAAGCGCCGAGAGCTTGTTGAAGCAGGACTACAAGGAGGACTGCACCCTGAAGGAGGCGTGCGGTCTGGCAGTCAAGGTCCTCAGCAAGACCATGGATTCAACGAAGTTGAGCGCTGAGAAGCGTAAGTCGCACCCCAGGCTGTCTGACTATTTATATACTGACTGACTATTGCAGTCGAGTTCGCCACGGTTGGTCAGACGAGCGACGGCAAGATCTACCACCGGCTCTGGACTGCGGAGGAGATCAAGGAACTTCTCAAGGAGCACGACTTGGCGAAGGATGAGTCTACGGAAGACAAATAATGGCATGGATGAGTATCAAAACATAGATGGGGCGTGACGATTGCCCTTTACCCTGATGTACCAATAGAACTGATGCCCCCCAACCCCAAGACAGACCGCTGCCAAGATGCAAATGCGTGGCCGTGGTATCCCAGATGCAAATTGACATGACATGTACAGGACACGAATGTAACAAATGGAACAAGAAAACAAGCAAAAAGAAGGAGACAGATTGCATATTCGAACAAGACAATGACATATGGTGTCGGTGATACAATAACAATGCAAGTGATTGAGTTGATAGTGACAGTTGGCAGTTTCGGTGGCTGGTTTTATGCCATTCGGATTCTACGGTGGACCCTACTCGCTATGATTAGCTTCTCTGGATGCCTAGCTGGGTCATCTCGTAGCCTACGTCAGGTCGCGAATCCCCAGTTTCCTCCTCGTCTCGCAGTCGATTCCAACCCGTCCGTGGCTCCGAGCCTGGGTACGGATGAGGCTCGTGGCAGTCCCTCGCAGTCAATCTGGGCCAGTGCCGTCGATAGCTCCAGTATGCAACCACCCATCCCAGCAAAGAACCCACACAGACATCGTACACATCATGTCTATAATCCTCGCACCGGCTGATCGCAATCAATGCCGCCCCGAGGAGCGGCACGAGGCAGATTAGCGCGCGACCAAGATCGCGCCCTCCACTGCTATGCCTGAAGATGTGCAACTGGCCGGCGAAGAAGATGCTCAGGAAGCCAAGACCGGCGAAGGAGAAGGACGAGTGGCCGGAAGGGAACGACCGCCAGCCGTCATGGAGGAGGTGGTGCGCTGTCTCAGTACAAACGTCGACAGTCACAAGGACGTCCGGCATGGTACCGGCGGCTGGCTTGCAACGGGCTAGCAAATCAGGGCGCGGTCGGCCCACGGCGTTCTTGATGAGGTCCGTGATGAACGATGTCATGATAAGTGAGATGGCGAAGCACAGGTACGTAACCTCATGTTTGTGAGGCGAAGCCTTGGTCATCAGGTTGTACGCAACCATGATAGCCAGAGGCACGAAGAGAGCATAGACAAAGTTCATGTCTGCAGGAATCGTCAATCAACCTGGTCTTTCTGCGGACTTGGGGTCTCAGTTGGACTCACACACAGACACACGTTCAACTTGGGCATGGGGGAAAGATATGTGAAGGTCGTTGATGAAGAACATGCGGTGGAACGGTTCGATGAAGACAATCATCTATGTGAAGACGAGGTTAATCAAGCTGTGAGGTGAAAGCATCGAGTACCAACATACCAGCATCCAACCGCCGAGGAGGATCACGAAACCCAAATATTCAGGCGCATGGGTTCTCTGGGTTCGCAGTCAGACAAACTCAATCCAATAACCTTCCAGGCTCCCGTCTAGAAACACACAAACACACCTTCCAGAACCTTGAAAATGCGGATGCGACAGCATTGCTGTTGGACCCGGTATCCCGACGTCCGGGGGCCATGATGGTCACTCTCTGCGAGCCGCAAGCAAAGCTCTGCTGAACATGGAAAACTCGATCTCGGGGGCAATCGAAGCCTAGGGCGCGCCGCAATGGAGAGCTTTGTCAAGTTGTCGAGAGTGTTGGTTGAGAGCAAGGTGGGCAAGAAACGCTATGGGTCTTAACAAGCGCCGACAACTGTCAACCGTCACTTGATCAGTCTGTGGATATCGGACCAATTACCCCTTGGTCAAATCGGTGAGAGCTGAAGAAGCTGTCTCTTTGCGTATGTGGCGTCTTTGATTGGGAGATCTGGTAACAGTAGCTCGTCTCGTGAGCAGCGACGATGGGTACCTAGGCTCCCCGAGGCACATGGATCGCTAAGGTATGCGTAAGGCAGGTAGCGTACCTCAGTACTGACTGTGTGACTCGGGCCAGTGTAAAGGTGGTCCGTAGGCACCTAAAGGCAGAACCTGGTAGGCACCTAGGTTGGCTACCACATAGCGTATTATCTTATCGGCCGCCGGAGTTTCTCCGCCGCGGCTCGTCACTGGCTAACTATCAACCTCCAAAAAGGTTCTTTGCCCGATTCCTCGCAATACACGCACGCTGTCTTTCTCGCTGTGTTGCGCCGTCTTGTCCAACATGCTCAAGTCGACATACAAACCATCCGCAAACACGGCGTCACCTCAGCCTCTGCCTCCTGGATGGACGGAGCACACTGCGCCGACCGGACATAAATACTATTATAACGCCGAAACAAAGGATTCTACATACACCAGACCTGGCAGCGCGCCGCAGGCCAACACTGCTCAAACACCCACGGCGCCATCGGCTTCGGCAAGCTTCTACCAATACCAAACGATTCCGCAGCTCTCCGACCCGAATGTCGCAAACGCGTATCTCGCTCAATACAATGCCCAAACCCAGCCACCGGCGGCGCAACGTGGGGGCTTCGGGCACGGCGGCAGGGGCGGCAGAGATGGGCGCCCACGTCCGGAACCCATAGACAGGCCGAAATCGAAGATGGCGATACCTGGATTCGAGCCTTGGATTCTTGTGGAAACCAAGTACAGCCGCCGCTTTGTCTACAACCCCGACAAGACCGCCAGCTACTGGCGCATTCCTGAGAAGCTCATGCCTGGTATTCTGGAGCTCGACAAAGCCAGAATACGCGAAAAAGCCGGAATAAAGAGCTCTGGTGGCGAGGAAAAGATGGAGGGAAGCCCGACTGCGCAGCCCCAGCCCCAAGGCATCAATGCGCCCTTGCCTCTAGACGACAACGACTCGAGCTCAGAGTACGAGGAGGTCGAAGTTACAGACGATGAAGAAGAAGGGGAAGGCGTTGATGATGACGAGGGTGGACACGATTCCAAGCGTCAGCGCACGGAAGAGCCAGCCGATGACGCACCGGTGGAGTTCAGCGAGGCTGACATTGCGTTTCAACTGCAAGCGATGGGCGAGGCTTACGGACTCGACCCTGGGGAATACGACGACGGAAATATGGATGAATGGCCAGAAGGCGCAGAGGGCGTGGAATTCTCCGAGGAAGACGCCATAGCGCTGTTCAGGGACCTTCTCGATGACTTCAACATCAATCCCTACAACACGTGGGAGAAGCTCATTGAGGACGGGCACATCATCGAGGATCCGAGGTACACAATCCTCAACACGATGAAGTCTAGGAAGGAGGCGTGGCAAGAATGGTCCAAAGACAAGATCAAAGAGCTCAAGGAGCTTCGAGCAAAGGAAGAGAAGAAGGACCTTCGGATCCCCTACATGACGCTACTGCAAGAAAAGGCATCACCCAAGCTCTTTTGGCAGGAGTTCAAGAGGAAATATCGGAAGGAACCGGCCATGACGGACCCTTACGTCAAAGACAAGGACCGTGAGAAGTGGTACCGAGAACACATCAACCGTCTAAAGATGCCCCAAGCCACGCTCAAAACGGACCTCGCCACGCTGCTCAAATCACTGCCACCTTCTGCACTGAATAACAGGACGAATCTGTCACGCCTGCCGCCGCAGCTACTGGTTGACATCAGATACATCTCCCTGCCTCCAGTGGTGAGGGACCCTCTGGTCGAGGCATACATACAAACCCTGGGCCCTCCGCCGGAGGGCGATAGTGGCGAAGAAGAGGACGAGACGACGCGGAGAACTAGGGAGGCGAGAGAACGGAGGGAAAAAGCGCTGCGGGAGCATGAGGAGAAGGTTGCGGAACAGAAACGTAGACAGCAGAGGAGCCTGGAAATGGGCAAGGCTAGGCTGCGCGAGGGGGAGCGGGAGATTGAGCGGGCGATGCAGGTTGGTAAGCGTGGTCTGCAGAGCCAGCTGGCGAGCGTCCAGCGGAACGAAGCCGATGCATGAAACTTCAGCTGTACATGTGTGGATGGAGAGGAACAGAACAAACAAGACGGCGCGCTTCACTGATTTCTGCCCTCTAACGCCTTTTGATAGGGCCATGGCCAGACCTCAGCACCATGACTAACATAAGCAGCAAGCCCGTCGACGTTTCGCTTCGCCGACTGCTGCAGGAACCGGGTTTCAAACACGACGACCACGGCCACGGCGGCTCCTCACCGCCAACCAAATGGTCGCTCATCAATACACATTACATCAGCGTGACTCGAGCCTCGACGACGCGTCATGGGAGGCCAAGAAAAGACGTAGGAATGTAGAAGATAGCAGTTCTTGGCGGCAAACCCTGGCCCACCTCAGCAGTTGAAACTTTTCCCCCTCAATCCCTCCCGTTGATCTGCGTGGGATCCTGTCAGCAAAGTACCAGGACGTGCCTCCAAACGCCGGAACTCTCGAGCCCCCGTCAGCCACAACCGCTCTTCCCTCGTGTTTCTCTCGAGTCTCGAAGGCCTTTCTCTGCCTCCAGGAAATATGGGCAGAAACACAAGTTCGGATTAGCTGCTGCAGGGCTTGCGCGCAGGTTCCTGTCGTGGCCATGGCACCGATGACACCATCAGGCGCGTTCGTGCGTCCAAGATCGCCTGAAAATCGGCGGCCTGCCCATTGGCTTGTCGGCCACTCGGTCACTCGGTCACCGTTCCATGACCGTGCCGCAGATCCCCAAGCGTAGCTCCGAAAGACAGCGGCGCCATATTAGTCTCGTTTATGACAGTTGCTGTCTTGTTGCTTCCCGCCCTCTTCCTTTTCAGTCTGAGCTTTTTTCACTGAGCTTTTTTCACTTGCCAAATTTGCAGATTTTCTTCCATCGAAACAATTTCAACAAGGCCTGGACTTTCTGCGAGAGAAGAGAAAGGTCTGAAACACATAATCATGGGTGCAACGGCGCTCTCTTTGTTTGGCCTTGTGGCCCTAGGTGAGCACTTTGTGGGTCGAATATCTAGCCGTTGCCTCAGTCTAACATCAAGCAAAAAAGGTTCCGTCGTGATGGCCCAATTTCCAGGATTCAACCCGGGCAGCGGAGACGGCAGTGGAAACGGGAACGGGAATGGGTTTGGAAACGGCAATGGAAACAACGGGTTCGGTGGAAACTTCAATAACTTTGTCGGCTTCAACATCCAGGAGGCGATGCATACTCGACGAATCCACGGCATCCTGGCTACCATTGCCTTTGTTATCGTGTTCCCTGTCGGCTCGATTGCCATGAGACTCGTCCCGGGACGTTTCAGTTGGGTGTTGCATGCCCTGATCCAGATGGGCGGCTTCATTCTCTACATCGCTGCCGCCGCATTGGGTATCCAGTTGACCCAAATGGTCCGGCTTGGAGGGACAAGTTTGGTATGTTTGGCGTCTTCCACCTTGCCCATTAGCCCAGCCAACTTACCTCTCGTCAGTTTGAAATCAACACCATCAACTTCCACCCTATCATTGGCCTTGTGCTCTTGGCCATCTTCTTCTTCCAGCCAATCTTCGGTTATATCCATCACGTGCAGTTTAAGAAGTACGGTCGCCGCCAGTTTTGGTCGTACCTACACCTCTTCATCGGCCGCCTTCTGATCCCGCTGGGCATCATAAACGGCGGTCTGGGTTTATACATCTCCAATTCTCCCAAGGAGTTTAAGATCGCCTACGCCGTCCTAGCGGCTGTCCTCGGGGTCTCATGGATTCTGATCGCCGCCATCAGCGAGTTCCGCCGCAGCCGCAAACCCGCGGTCATCGCCGTGGAGGACAAGAACACCCAGGGGGTTCAGGACGCAAGCCGGGGTCCTTCGGTATCCGATCCGGCCCCCAAGGTTTAAGCACCAATTGGATGTGTATGATTGACGGTGCAATGCCTTTTGAGAAGCTGGATAGTTGGTGACCTATGTGGATATCAGCTCGACTTACTATTGTGGGCGAGGACAGAAACGGCTTTATCTTGGCGTGTGATTTTATGTGACAGCAGGGCACACGGTGGCAATAAATCTCAATTTAGCAAGGCGGTGTCAAGGTTAGAGCAAGCCGGTCTTTTGATTCAGGCATAGAATGAAAATTACATGCATATTGAATAGCGCCTTGCCCCTCCAGACAGCGGACTTGAATCATCCCAGTAACAACGCAGAAAAGACACAATACCCAATTTTGCCATGGTTACTTAGGTCAGTGGTTGGTGTATTAGATAAATGAAGATTCTGGCGTTTAACATAGTACTGGAAAGTGATCATTCTATCCGCCCTATTGCTTGAACTGAAAGTGTGAAATCTCTTAGAGATAACTGAGTAAAACTAATAGATGACCAGTAACGTGGTCTATTTTATATGTATTACATTAATTAAAACAGTATAAGTTCTTAGACTCGTTTACATTTAAATAATGGAATGTTATTATTGAGGTACTGAAGAATGACACACAAAAGTCTAATTTCTGTGTTTTTATTCAGCTTTTGAACACCTTGGTAGTTGTGATTATTTTTAGATACATATATAATTGAAGCTGTCTTTAAGCGAAGTGGTGCTGACCATAGGACGGCGGAGATTGTCGTGTGGAAACGGACATAAATCTTGGGTCGCGATGGTGGGTTGGACTTGGCCCTTCGGTTCTAAGCAAAGTACAAGTTTATATGCCTCCAAAACAGAACGGTTGGATCTGTCATATAGAGCCGTAACAATCGACAGGTTGCAAGCACGTGTTGACACGTCACTTCGAGATCAGGCGGGAGGGTCGTATTTACGAACTGTGCCCCTAGAGTTAGTGTTTTGATGACTGATCAACGTCAGGTCCTGTATATTGACTCGCTGTCCAGTCTGTCATAAATGACCGCTAGTTACATTGGCATGTGTGGTCGAGTTACTTCTTTGTCGCCATGGACGTTTCCGTAAGGACACGGTGTTACTGAATGTCAACTGGTTCAGATTCACCCGGCTTGGGCTCTCGAACTTTCTGGGGGTCCCTTTCACAGCGGCTCGCCTCTTGCCCCCAAAGCACAATCTTTTCTTCTACTACTGTGTCAACTTTGAAATAGAAAAAGATCGGTACTAATAAATACTCTGGTGTTTCAGTGTCCTACCAATGTCTCGAGAGACCGACGCATTTCAGGTTCGCAATGCCCCATTATCTCATATCCAGGACGGGGTGAGTGAAAACTGGTAGGCACTGACAATAGTACCTAAGAAAGTGTTGTCATTCCAGTCTCATTTCCCTGACACATGCTAGCCCTGAAATTCTCATGTGGTACTTGTCGTCCCCGACTTATCATCAGACATTACGACTCGTGTTGAGCTGCAGTTGCGAGTCAAGTGATGTCAAACTACCTCGACGACGGGTCGAGCTTCTCCGCGAGGGCATTGCCGTCATGGCGATGGCACTAGATAAAAGCAATATAGAGGCTGTTGGAGACTAGGCTGCTCAAACACGCAGAACTTGAGTTGATTCCAGACATAATATCGAACTCCATCTCCTTATGTCAAGACTTGCGCTTTTGTTTGGATTGGCGAGGTATACATTGTTCAGGGGGCATGATGCCAGGCCACAGCCAGCACAGATGGAAGCCACGAGCAGGATCTTTCGCTCACATGAGCTGACTTCAGTACTATCACCCCTACCAATGACCGAAATGGATGGGGCTTGCTGGAAAGCTGCGGACAGCGAGGATTCATTTACTCTTTGGCCTCTAGGCCCCCAAGAAAGCTCACAGGACAAGGGCATAGGTTCAACATAAATGGTATGTTGGTGGCGGTCAACCGATCTTTGTAGAGCCTGGGTGCATCTGAATTGATGAACAAGTCCTAGCAGATACACACCTAAATTTCATCGAAAAACGAGAATATATCGAGTATTCTTGCAACACAGTAGTGGAAGTACACACGAGGAACTCGGATCAGGTCCAAAAACCTAGCGAGCCCACAGTCTTCAGAAACAAGCTAAGGAAGTCGGGTCATACTAAGAATCAAGTCACCTGACAGCTCCGTGGCATGCCCGAACGGCCAGAGTCTCAGTAGAGTCAGCTTCTGCGCCACCGACGCTCCATGTCCTGGGGAATGATGGGAATGAGTAGAAAGTAATGGCTCACGCCAGCTACCTAGTGGAACACTCTTGAACGCTCTAGCAGTGTAGATAGTGACACCTCTGTAATATTTTGATTTCTGGATTACCCGAAAATGCCTCGCTCAGCTTCAGATGCGGGGGATGCTTACAAGGAGAGGCAACGTGGTCCGTACCTCAAGCCGGACCCGAGCAATGTCGTCAAGGCCTGTCGACGATGTTCACTCGTCGATATCACGACATGTTCCAGGCCAGATCTTGGAAATAGACAATCTCTTAAACTTCTACCTCAAAAGTTGCGGAAGGGATTTCGCAGAATAGAGATAGACCAACGATGGGAAGAGCACGAAACGGGTATCGCAGAAAAACAGAGGTTAGCGGAGTTACCGCCGACTATGCACCAGAAAAAGAGGAGACTGGCCGACGGGAGGTTCGACATGGTTCGAAAACAGCTCCTCACAATCGCAGGAGGATGGGTTGCAAACAGCTCAACGCCTCCCAACCTCCATTGTCTCCACACAACCATGGCTTGGTTGAGAATCAGGCATGTCGACGCACATGAGAAGCGTTCGAGAGGTCTTAAGGGGGGAGGGGAGAGACCTCGTCAAGACGGCGATCTGCACCGAAACGGGGAAGTGGTGCGCGGCTTGGATCAGGTGAGTCGCAACTGGGCAACCACAAGAGGCGATGCCGGCGGCAACCGATAGCTCATCGACATCATCGTGATCTGCGAGGCCCCGGATTCGCGAAACGGGAGAGCATGGCCCGCTCTTGAGGTTGACTGGGAACAGAGGTGACGCCTACATGTATATGTTGTGATGGCAGAGCGATCTGCTTGTATGCCCTTGGGTAACAGGTTGGGATAGAAAAGGTATGAGCCTAGGGATGGGAAAACCTCAATCTCAGGCAGGAGACTGTGCCTTCTTGTCGAGAGAGACGCATTTTCCGAAATATGAACTAAACAGATTCTGTCTGTCAGCTTGCGTCTTAAAGGCCTCAGAGGGGAGTAGTGGATATCGGAATGGCCCCGACATTGTGTGGGTTCGATCGGCCTGCGCAACACTGACCCTAGTGAGGTTACACAAGCTCAACTGACGGTAAAGGGCCTGGCAAACAAACCCACCCGGCCGATGTTGACAAGGGGACATTCCCACAACGGACGACGGTGACTCGACTCGCCTGATCAGAAATGATAGGGGTTCCATCAAGGACGAGGATCGTTGAGCGGGCCAGGGCCCTTCAGAACACGTGTGTCGTTCAACCAAAGATGGATCGAACTAAACATCGCACCACTTTGCCTTCAAAGAGAACGATAGTAGAATCTGTGTCAACATTGAAAGAAGGGGAAAAAAAGACTGGCCAAGCGCACCGCAACCCTACATATTACACAGGTCATGCTGCCCCCATCCCCTGACGGCTGAACCCAGCTCTTTGACGCTGTTATTCCCCTTGATTGGCAAGCCTTCATGGCGTCCGGGGAGGCGGACACATATCCCGAGGGGGCGCGCATCGCGGCCACACAAAGCTGTTAGCTGGACGCCCAGAGTTACTTCGTACCGCCGCTCCGCACAGCTTTTCGTGCAGGCACAACAGAAAGAGGGGCTCAAATAAATTAAGACTGAAAGTGTATTAACTCTCAGACCTCCAAATCTGGGAGATTTGGGTCATCACGAATTCTCATTCGCAATTTCTACCCTATCAGAACAAGTCTCGCCATCTCGTCGTACTGAGCGCACAAGGGGATCGGCGACAAGCACTCGGAAAGATAAGTGAGACATGCGCCGAAGGATTCACCCAATCGACAACCTAAAATCTGGGACAGGGAAACAGGGCTGATAGTCTCCCACATGCCGCCCTTGTCCACATCCCAGGCCCCCGGCGCCACTATCACTGATCAGTCAGATCTTAGGTGCTCTGCACGGTACATGTACTTTATCGAGTTCACGATCAGGAGCGAACTGGGCTAGACCGGGCTGTCCGACAAGTATGACACCCTTCCAGTTAATTCTTGATCAGATCGTTCGTTCGATCTGAAGGTCTGGAAAACTTACAGTCGAGCCGACACATGTTTCTGAGCCAAGCTCGTTGTGGCTGGAGGGCGGAGGCATCCTTTTCCAACGGACAATCAATGCCCGTCAAGCCCGCCGCCACCCAAACGGCACACGCGCCCCAGTCCCCTATCGTCAACGGAAACTCAGTCTTTGGATTGGATAAAAGTCCTTAGGTCCCTGATCCATGGATGCCAAATGTCAACTTAACTGCTCCTGGGGACCCTCCGCTTATTGCCTTTGGCCCAGGTTTCCCTCGTTCCCCGTTTCACTAGCCCTAGAACAGCCTCGCTAAGCCCGCCCAAAGACTAAAATCTACAACGGTGCCAGAGGCTAATGCCCCCCTTCGGAGCTGGGGCAGGCAAAGCACGCACGAGTGACGAGCGTGACTCTGACCGGGCCTGGGTTCCACGCTACAAATGCCGCTGGGGGCCAAAAACAGACCCTCGTAAAGGTAAGTCAGACTTGGTGTGTAGGAATGGGAAGTACTGTGCATAGAGAAGAGGGCTGGAATCGTGGAAAGCAGGCGTCAACTGACGTGATGCACCAACGGACAAGCCGGCACAACAAAACTTCCCATCCCCTTTCACCAAGCTGTCCCTGGTTTCTCTCCACTCTTGAGAGGGGGACAGGAAAAAGGTGAAGAAAACGTTGACTCGACTGGCGAAGGTCGGGTTGCTTACGCCCAATCTCTCATTTTGCTCCGTTTAACCACTCACCATTCGCCTTTTGGCGTCCACTTCATACCCCCGTCCGGTCAGCCTCTTAGGGCTGAGAACAGGAAGTCATGACTGCAGCTGCTGCCTTATGGCAGTTAACATGACATCAACGAATGGTATGACGACCACGGCACGCCGATGAGCCTCAATCCCCATTTTCTCGGTACCAGCTTACCCCCTACACGAGGCCGTTTCCCTACCCCCCCCATGATTACGTACTATAAAGAGTGAATTTGGAGTGAGGGATATTGGGGGCCCTCGGGAAGATCAGTTGCCAGACTGATGCCAGCGAAAAGAGGAAAAAGAAAGGAGCAGGAAAAATGAGTCTCCTCTCCAACAACGCCGTCGCCAAGGAAACTGTCTCCTTGTTTTCGGAGGGCAAACCTCCCCGAAATCAGAGAGGCAATGGTTCCGAGGTGGTCAATGAGTCTGCAATGAACCGTCGGATCAACAGGAAGATGGACATCGCCATTCTCCCTTTACTCTCTCTTCTTTACCTATTTAATGGTCTTGATAGGGGTAACGTGGGAAATGCACAAACACAGGGTACGTTGCCGGAAGGTAGATTCGTTATCAGTATTGCTTATGGAGGCTTTTGCAGGCTTCACCGCCGATACTGGCGCTGTTCCAGACGATCTAAACCTCGCAGTCTCTCTATTTTTTGTCACATTTGTTCTATTCCAGCCCCTTTCGGCAGCCATCGGTCGGTGGCTTGGAGCCAAGCATTGGATTCCCATCATGATGGTAGGTTACACAAGCAGGATCGATCCCACCGGGTGCAAAATCCGATTTGGCACTGACAAATTACAAAGATCGGGTGGGGACTTGTTACTTTGATTCAAGCATTTATAAAAGGTCGTGGTAAGTTTATTTTAGCCGCTTGTGTTGACGAGTCGTCAATTTGCTTTGTGCAATTCCACCATAACCACTGCGACAACAATCGCCTAATATGTGTCTTGCCAGGTGCGCTGATCGCGACTCGACTCCTTATCGGGGCATTCGAAGCCGGCTTCTACCCTACTGCCGTCGCCTATCTCTCATTCTTCTACTGCAAATATGACCTCGCGGTTCGAGTTGGTCTCTTCTACGGACAATACGCGGTTGCAGGTGCCTTCTCGGGGGCTATTGGTACGTGAACAAGATTCTGTTTGTGGCGTCATTGTAACCGTATCATGTTTTCTGTGGCGCATTGACAATCGATGGGAATTATTCTTATTAAGAAGATGTCACGGCGAAATAAGGAATCTCCTTTAAAGAAGCCTTGGAGTCGACAATTTTCATGTCTTGTGGTGGCTGATAATCATCAGAGTGCTAATGCAACCAATAGCCTACGGAGTCTTTCATTTGCGCAACGAATCCCTCAAGAACTGGCAATACCTATTTATCATCGAAGGAACCTTGACCATCTTCTTCGGCGTCGTCTCATGGTTCCTCCTCCCATCTGGCCCCGGCTCCGCGTGGTTCCTGAATGGAGAAGAGCGCCAGTACGCTGCGGAGCGGATGAGGCAGGACAACGCGCTCTTCGTTGAGCACTCATACGGCGACAACGGTATCGAGAACGACCGTCTGAATAAGAGGGATGTTATAGAGACTCTCAGAGACTGGAATCTCTGGTACATCTTGGTGTTCAATATTTGCGCCAGCGTTCCTGGACAGGCATTTTCCGTCTTTCTTCCGCTTGTGGTGCAGGGACTTGGGTATTTGTCGATCCAGGCGAACTTGGTAGGTCTCTAGCCGTTGAACAGAGACAGTATTGTTGCTGATGATTTGACTACTTCAGATGTCTGTTCCGCCGTACGCTTGTGGCGCGCTCGGCCTCTATTTCTTCGCTCTGAGTTCCGATTACCAGTATGTGCCTCTAGACCTATACAACACCGCCGCCCCTCGCGTCTAACCTCCATGCAGCAAGGAACGCGGATATCACATTGTGGGAGGGATTGTCATAGCCCTCGTCGGCCTGATCGCAACCGTAACCGTCGAGTCTCACGCGGGCAAATACGCGGCGCTGTGCGTTCTCCTCCTCGGCAGCTACGTCGCTGCGCCACTAACAGTCGCGTGGTTGAGCGGCAACACGCCAAGTGAGCAAACCACTGACAGGTAAAACTGTCGGTATGCGATAACTCTCGCTGACTGAAATGACCTCCAGAACCCGGCAAGCGATCCCTCGTCCTCGGCGTCAACGGCTTCGGAAACCTCGCCGGTGTTATTGGCTCGCAATTGTACCGCGACCGCTACAAGCCGGGTTACAAGCTGCCCTTTTACGTCACCCTGGGCTTTGTGGCGGCTGCTCTCGTGGGATACATCTCGTATAGGTTCACTCTGGCGGCGGTCAACCGAAAGAAGCTGGAAATAATGCGGCAAACGACCCAAGAGGACATAGAGAGGGAGCGTGTCGATAGCACACGATACGCTGACAAGAAGTGGACATTCATCTATGGTCTTTGATGATAGAGGATGATCTAATTAGCCGGGGTAAAGGGGTCAGTTGTGGTGTAAATCAGACATCGGCGAAAAAGGCGTCTGTCTCGCGTCGAATGCATCCCGCAAGCTCGGAAATGTCATCTGACGTCTTTTGTCCGTCCTCAAACATGTATCCGTCAATGAGACTTGCCGGAACCCATTCGAAGTAGACGTTCCTTACGGTCGCCTTCAGCCCCTTTCCGTCTGGGGTTTCTGTCTGGGCGCTCCCGATCACCGTCGAGGCGGCTTCCTGCAGGGAGTTCTCCCGCCTCCAAGATGCGACAACCTCCTCTATCTCGTTCTCTTCGCGCCCAGGTGGTTCGTAGGGCAGTATCTTCTCAGTTTCCGCCAGGACCAGCACCCTGGCGTTGAGAGAGCAATGCCTAGCCGACAGGACCGCCGGCAACGAACCCGTTTTGTTGCTAGTTGACCCATCTTTGCGGATCAAGTCGGCGCCAATGAGCACCAGGTCGATGTCCTCGGTGGCAATGGCGACTGCGGCATCGGTGTATATGGAGACGTTAGCTCTTGTCTTTGATTCGACACCTGAGTCACACAGGTGGTTGACGAGCCTCGAGGCCATCAAGACGCCCTCAAAAAGCGGCCGCGACTCAAGGATCCGGATCTCAAACTCGGAGTCGAAGCCGGCGATTGCCCTCTGCAGGCACTCCAGTATGGTTGAGCTCGACGAGAGGGTGAGGATCCGGATAGGGCGGTCAGCGTTTCGGTTTTCCTGCAGGAACGATTGAAAGGATCTCCAGATACCGTCAACCGATTCGTCTCTTGATGTTGCATATTCACGCAGTTTTCGAGCAACTGCATCAAGAAATTCCTGCGACACCTTATTGTCGTTTATCTGGACGACCTCCTTCTCGATGATGGCAAGCGACCGAACAATGACGTTCAGTATCGCAGCTCCCATTCTCTCCCTGCCGTTCTTCCACAGATGCCATGCCGCAAGCCGGATACTCCGCCACCACTTGTGAAGGGACTCATCCTTTGCTGAAGCCACGGAAACGAGCACCTCAAGCGCTTTCCCCGCCAACTGCCGCGCCCCGCTCTCGTGGTCCTTCTGCAGAGCAAGCAGCCCCTGGCTCAGGACCTCTCCCCTGCCCTCTCCCAGCTCGATCTCGAACCATACACGACGCAGACTCTCCGCCAGTCGTGGTACTCCGCCAAAGTCGTCGACGTCGCGAACCTGGTGCGGGTCAATCCACTGAAATCCGTCATGCTCCCAGTCGAGCTGGATTCGGGATTGGTCCTCGTGAGACTTGAGACGGAAGGCGAATGGATGAATAGTCCACTCGCGGCCGATGCTCTCGTCGGCAAAGCGGTAGGCCTTGCCCTGGCGTAACAGGGTGAGAGTCGCCGGGGTCAGACTGGTCTCCTCCCGAATCTCCCGCCAGGCAGCGTCTAGGGGCGACGGGTCATCCTTCTCTATGCTGCCTGATACAGGCGCGAGGCGGTTCCTGCGGGCGCATGGTCAGCCTTGGGCACTGTTCATCGCCGGGCATGTGATAGGGGGACCTGAGCTCACGGGTAGGTGCGCACTTTGTCGCTTCGCCGGAACAGGGCGACCTGCGGTGCCTTGTTGGGCGGGAACTTGAAGATGAAGGACGAAACGACTGCGCGGCGGGTCATGAGCGTTTTCCCGGAGTCCATGACGTCGTATCGAAACGACTCTAAAAGCCCTCTTTTCTTTTCTTCCTTCTAGGACTTCCTTCGCGCGGTTGATGGGTGGCTGATGCCGCGCGGTGTCCACAGTCGGGACACAATCGAGTACAATACATATTAAGACAGGACGAGGGTAAGTGGCCACACCCCATCCCTGCGCACCATTTTTCATAGTAACGTCCGTCACCCACTTTCGGCCACCCCCACTTTCGGCCACCCAAAAATACCTCACCACTATAATTACCGCTCTTCTTCTACCCACCACCACTTTTTTAATTTTTATCTAATTATCACGATATTTTGGTCGGAGTTTATTTATTATACAATAAAGTAGTACTCCGAAGATGACATTTCTCGGGTTATTAACGACGTTATAAACGGTATCAACGTCAAAACTGCAGTATTTCAGCATAGTATCCCATGATCAACACTTAGGAATCGTATAAAGGGCCAAAAAAGTAGAGCTAAAGGCTTCGCTGACCTTCAAAGGCTCTCAATTGAGTAGGAGTCACACTTAGCTGAATGGGTGCGAATATAAGCTGCCCTGGGCCTCCCTCTAACCCATTAATAACTTAGGGAATTCGCTAAACAGATCCTAGCGATTAAAGGAGACTATAAACCACTTAGAAAGAACTGGGTTTAGTTTTTTATTAAAAGGAACTTATTTATTAAGGTCCATAAAAGTAGCGTTATTGATTCCTAGTGTATTAATGGAGTTTTAACTAATATAATTAAACCATGGTTCAGATACCTCGATATCGATAGGATCAAAGATATTACACCAACTAATCGATACAATATAAACGAAACGGGTATTCTCGAGGGCAGAGGATCTAATAGGTTAATCCTAGGATCCTCTAAGAGTCGCTTTATTCAAAGAAAACAACCTGGATCACGTGCTTAGACATCACTTATTAAGTGTATTTCGGCCACCGGAAAATCCCTCCCTCCTCTCATTATATATAAAGGGAAGAGTATTCAGCAACAGTGGTTCCCTCTCGATTTGATTTTATATGACTCCTGGAAGTTCACGGTAATAGAGACTAGCTGGATATTAGACTTAATAGCCTTGGAATAGTTGGAAATAGTTTTTATACCCTTTACTACCCCTAACGACCCCTTAGAGACCAGATTACTTATCTTGGATGGTCATAGTAGTCATAAGACAATAGACTTTATGTATAAATATTACCGGAACAATATACATCTTCTATTTTTTCCACTATACACCTCCCACGTCCTCCAACCTCTCAATCAATTAATATTTAGGCCACTCAAAATAGTATATAAAAAACAACTAGGGTTTTAACCTAAATAGGATTATAGTATTATTATAAATAAACGGACGTTCCTAGAGTATTATCACAAAGTTCGTTAAGTAGGCCTAATAAGTAAAAATATTATTAGTGGTTAAAAATACACTGGGTTATGGTCAGTGAATATAAGCAGACCCCTCCTTAACCCCCTACTACTCGAGAATACGAGAACCCCAACCAAATAATCAAAAAAAGCATTAGGAAGTCACTCTAATAGCAGAGCCAGCGAAAAATGGGCAGAGAATTCATCAGCAGTACGTTGGTCAACTCCTAGGAAGAGGGAGGAGTTGAAGGGGCAGTTCGGTCTATTCATGAAGTTGGAGAACGATACTAATACTCAACGTTTATTATTTAGGAAGGTCCAGAAAGGCTGGGATAAGAGGGACTATTATATGGCTGCTGCTCAGCGAAGGATCAAAGTATTGGAAGCAGAGGTTAAGGCTAGTAGGGCCAGGAAAAAGAAGAAGGTCATTATGAGCCCCAACTCTAAGTTTGCCAACATCGAGGCCATCCGGAAGGCTTAAATCGAGGCTGGCGACGTTGACGATAGCTTAGATGAATTTAGTGGGTCTGATAACCCTAGTGAAGATGGCAGTTGTATTGTTGTAGTATCAAAATAGGTGGAATAATAGGTTGAAGTTGATGTATCAAAAAATGCATCATCATTTTTGGGGTGGCCGAAAGTGGGGGTGGCCGAAAGTGGGTGACGGACGTTAATGCGATGCTGGCGAAAACGACAATAGCTTCAATTTTCCTCCACAACAACCCTTTCTAAACAAAATAAATCACAGAGACTATCAGATTCCTTCTCCTAATCACGAAGAGTTACAAAAGATTTTTATTAGATTTTTTCAGTGAACTCCTATAACTATTTAATACTCATAATATCCACAAAGGTCTCATTTAAGTTAAGGACCACGCTTTTCCTCTTATATAGTAAAACAAATACCAACTTAACCTCAAATTCACTAATACACTTTTTAATAATAGTAGTAAATATATTATTTTAATCGAAAACTATTCATAACTTCTTAAAAGTATTAACTAATATATTAATAAACTTCTTTATATTTCCTAACTTCTAAAGTATACTTAAGTATATTTTCGCACTCCTTATAACCGCCTATAGTATATAAATTGCCTTAAGAATTAAAGGAATAATATTTGTCACAGGAAAAGGCAGTGCCTAACCCACTGCGCCAAAAGGTACCGCCCGGCTAGACGTTACCTAGTTGGACGTAATTAGGCCTCTTCTACTCTATCAGAGTGGGGCGCATGAGTCGCGTAGCGGCTCATGTACTACACACCAGAAAGACGTGTAACAATATTAATAATAAATTATAAAATCTTAAATACCTTCTTCTTATTAACTAATTATAAGTTAATTACTTTCTACCCTAGTTATATATTATAATTAAAAAAATATAACGTAGTTCATCAGTGAGTGGACCACCATTAGTGACCGGGCTACTTTTCCCACCTTCACCACCTTTTAACTTTAATATATAATTTCTTCTATAAAACAATGTCCAAAACCTCGCCCAAACATAGGATCATTCTAGCGATTAATGTGATCCGATTAATACCGTAATTAAGTATCCGATGTGCAGCGACCATTTACAACGTTCCGAGAATTACCCTCCGGTTTAGAATAAAGGGTTAAAGTGTAAAGGTCGATAATAGGAATGCGCAGTTGAATTTAATAGAGACCGAGGAGGAGGCAATTGTTCGATATATTATTGACCTGGATTTTCGAGGATTCTCGTCCCGATGTGTGGATGTGGAAGATATGGCTAATATACTGTTTTGGAAGTGTGATGGTTGATTGGTCGGGAAGTGTTGGACAGAACACTTCGTCTAGTGATGCCCAGAGCTTAAAATGCGATTTTCTTATGTTTATGATTATTAGAGAGGCCTTTGTGAAGATCCTATAATTATTAAACCTTAGTTTCGATTTATAGTTAATATGTAATTAAAATACGGTATTATAGACGAAGATTTTTATAACTTTAATAAGACTAGTTTTATAATAAGTATAATCTAATTTAGAATGGTTATTATATATTCTAATTGGATTAGGAAACTAAAAAAGGTTTAATTTAGTAATTGAAAATAAGTAATAGTAATTTATTATATTATTAGTGATAATTATACGATACTACCTTTTTTAGTAGTTTAGGGCCACTTCTACTTTACGAGTTAATACTCTGAGGCCCAAATTCCGGATAATTGGGTAATTAAAATAATTTCTAATAGATAAACCGATAACGAGATTACCCTCTAATAGCTTTAGTATTTCGATAAATACTTAAAATAACAATTAAGAGGTATATATCGGATACTAATTATCGATAACTATAAAAGCTATGTTAATAGCGATTTCGAAGAGTATTATAAAGAGAATAAGATTATAACTATTTATTTGCTTGCTCATTTATCACATCTAACCCAGCTTTTCGACGTTGGTTACTATAATATGTTGAAGTTGAGATATAACTCTCAGATTAAGTACTTTATTAAGGCCCGGATTACCCACATCACTAAACCCGAGTTCTTCCTTATATTTAAGGCCGCATTCCTTTAAACCTTTACTTAGGAAAACATCTATAGGGGTTTTAGAGGGGCTAGGCCTATTCCTTATAACCCTTAAGCTATCCTTTCTAAGCTGGATATACAGTTATAGACACTAATAACCCCGAACACCCCTATTAGGCTACCCGACCCTTGGGTTTCTAAGACGCCCTAAACCACTAACGAGGCTATCTCTTAGTTTTCACTTATAAAGGAAAATTTTTTAGGTATTAGGGAAACTCATTAATTCTAATTTGTAAAGTTACTAATAAGTTTTTAAAAAGTTTATAGTATATTTCCTATGTAGTTGCCCTTATAGAGGAAGAGCTATGCTATCTTTAAAATATAAATACGGCCCTTAGTAAATACTAGAAAGTTAAAAGAATTAGATTATAAAATGGAGGGGTATTAGATGGGTTTTAGGTGAGGGAAGTTATGGTTATAAAGGGTGTTGTTAAGGAGGAAGAGTGTGAAAAGGAGGAAAACGAGGGGTTATCGAAGTGTCGTTGGATAAGTTTACGATATTATGGTATTTATTATAAGACTGGTCATAATATAAGGACCTGTTTAGAGGTTGTGGAAATAAGTAGTTCAAGTGATTTTGAATAGTTATAATTAATTTAATTGATTATGGTTGAGATATAAAAGCTTTTAATGGTGAAGGTGGGAAAAGTGGCCCGGTCACTGATGGTGGTCCACTCACTGATGAACCACGTTATATATTAATAAAAACTATACATATATTATAAAAATAATATTCTTATATAAAATTAATTATATAGTAATTCTTATAACATATATAATAAGCGAGTAGATTAGCTAAATAAGCGGATCACCTAATTACGACCACTTTATAAATATAACTAAAAAGTAATAATGAAATTATTAACTTAACTAAAATTACTTAGAATTGTTTTCCTTAAATATTCTTTTATTAATTAGATACGTTCGTAAATTATATTCTGTGTTCCCGTAGGTACTATATCGCTGTTAACCTGATTCGGGTCTCATTTTACGACCATTACTCCGGTGTATTTCCTCTTCCATTTAGGTTATTACCTCTTTTTGGGACTGTAAGTCCTTTGCTTCGGCTATTATAAGACTCCCTCCTTACCTCAGTTGTGTTTTCTTAGCTCTCTAGTGCTAACTAAGAAGGTTATTTTCCTCTTAAAGGGCCTTATTCTCAGCCTCCTTTAGAGTATACTAATATATAATTACTATTACTCTTTTTATAATTTGGTTAATAGTTTAAAGAATAGGTATTAGAGAGTTATTTTAATAATAGGAGATTCGTTTTATAATTAGAGTTAATTAAGAACTCGTTTTAGTTAGGTTATTTGGTGTTTTGGAAATCCAAAGTGGTGGTGTTATTAGGAGGGACCCTGGGGGTGTTAGAGTATGTAATTTAATGTCCAGCTTTAATAAGATACTCTCTAAACTTAAAGAAACAAGCCTAGACCCTTTTAAACTCCCTTAGATATTTCTTTTTATAATAGTTTATTTAACGTGGTTCATCATTAAGCGGGACACCATCATCAACCAGGACACTTTTCCCACCTCCATTATCCTCCCACTTTAACACGTCTTTTCTTCTATTATATAATACCTAATACTTTATCCGAAAATAGGATTAATTTAGTAATTAAAGCAATTCGATCAACTCTACAATTAAGTATCCAACACATAGTAATCATTTACAACGTTCTTAAAGCTACCCTCTACATTAGAATGAATGGTTAAACTATTAAAGTTAATAATATTAATGTATAATTGAATTTAATAGAGACCGAGGAGGAGGTAATTGTTTAATATATTATTGACCTGGATTCTCGAGGATTCTCACCTTAATACGTGGATATAAAAGATATAATTAATATACTACTCTGGAAGTGTACTTCTTAATTGGTCGGGAAGTGTTGGATAGAACACTTTGTCCAGTAATACCCAGAGTTTAAGATGCGATTTTCTTATATTTATAATTATTAAAGAGGCCTCTATAAAAATCCTATGATTATTAAGCCTTAGTTTTAATTTATGGTTAATATGTGATTGAAATACGGTATTATAAACAAAGACTTTTATAATTTTAATAAGACCGGTTTTATAATAGGTATAATTTAATTTAGAATAATTATTATATATTCTAATTAAATTAGGAAATTAAAAAAGGTTTAACTTAATAATAAAGAATGGGTAACGGTGATTTGTTGTATTATTGGTGATAGTTATACGATGCCGCTTTTTTTGGTGGTTTAGGGTTATTTCTATTTTACGAGTTAATACCCCGAGGCCTAGATTCCGGATAATTAGGTAATTAAAATAACTTCTAATAAATAAACTAATAACGAGATTGCCCTCTAATAGCTTTAGTATTTCAATAAATACTCAAAATAGTAATTAAAAAGTATATATTAGATACTAATTGTTAATAGCCATAAAAGCTATGTTAATAGTGATTTCGAGGAGTATTATAAAGAGAACAAAATTATAATTATCTACCTACCTACTTATTTATCATATCTAACCCAACCTCTTAACGTTAACTATTATAATGTATTAAAGTTAAGATATAGCTCTTAGATCGAGCACTTTATTAAAACCCGGATTACCCATATCACTAAACCCGAGTTTTTCCTTGTATTTAAGGCTGTATTCCTTTAAACCTTTACCCAGGAAAACGTCCATAAGGGTTTCAAAAGGGCTAAGCTTATTCCTTATAACCCTTAAACTATCCTTTTTAAATTAAATATTCAATTACGGATACTAATAACCCTAAACACCCTTATTAGGTTACCCAACCCTTGGGTTTCTAAAACACCTTAAACCATTAACAAAGTTATTTCTTAGTTTTTACTTATAAAGAAAAAAATCTCTAAGTATTAGGGAAGCTTATTAATGCTAATTTATAAAGTTACTAATAAGCTTTTAAAAGGTTTATAGTATATTTCTTATATAGTTACCCTTATAGAAGAAGAGCTACGCTATCTTTAAAATACAAATATAGCCCTTAGTAAGCATTGTAGAGCTAAAAGAACTAAATTATAGGATAGAAGGGTATTAAAAGGGTTTTAGGTAAGGGATATTATAATTAAAAAGGGTATTATTAAAGAGGAAGAGCGTAAAGAGGAGGAAAACAAGGGGTTATTAAAGTGTTATTGAATAGGTTCGTAATATTATGGTATTTGTTATAAGACTAGTTATAATATAAAAACTTATCTAAAGGTTATGGAAATAAGTAGTTTAAGTAATTTTGAGTAGTTATAATTAATTTAATTGATTTTAGTTGAGATATGGAAGTTATTAGTAGTAAAAGTGGGAAAAGTGTCCTGGTCAATGATGGTGTCCCGCTCAATAATGAACTACGTTAAAAGTATTATAAAAGATGGGGAAGAAATCTTTTTTTGTAATATAAGTATTACCCTATTATATTTTGTTTTTAATTTCTTAATTATATACTGTTTTAAGGGGCCTAAAACACTTAATATCTAAGGGCTAAAGGATATAAAATAAATAAGCTAGTATATAAAGTATAATAATATTATTCTTTTTATAAAATATTTTAAAATTAACATGGTTCATCATCGAGCAGCACACCATCATCGACCAGCATACTTTTCCATCTTTTCCATCTTCTAACTTTAGCATCCTATTACTCTACGAAAACAATATCAACACAGTTATAAGAAAATAGGATACTTCTTATAATTAATTCCATTTAAATACCTCCTAAAATAAGCCTTAGATGTATAACTAAAGGATATAACGTCCCGGTTTCTATTATATAATATAAAATAAAGGGTTAAACTGTTACGGGCTAATGCCCACGATGGCCTAAGCTTTGCCTAAGGCGTTAACCAACATCCAACAAAAAAGCCCTCCAATTAAAAGGGCCTCCGGTCAAAGGGCCTCCAGTAACCTCCGCCGCCCCACCAAAGGTCCCCTTTATTCTCTAATAGTATAAATTCCTACACCAACCCCCTTACAAGGAACTTCCTCTCTTCTACTCCTTAACTTAAAATAAATAGTAATAAAATACCCTGAGGTCGAAAACACCTAAACCTAGCCCTTCGTATACTTTAAACTCAGGATTACAACTTTACTATAACACTAGGTTAAGCGTAGCTCCCCACTAGTTAAGAAAAAAAGAGTATAGGTCGAGCACAGCTCCCTACGAAGAACAACACTCCTAGGACTCCAATGGGTTAACCACCAGTTCCCCACTAGTCCCTAGAAAAATAATCGAAATAACCTAATTACCCTAATGAACACTATTACAACCCCGATACTCCATAATAAATTAACTATAAAAGAGATATTAAATACTATTCTAGGATCCCTGTAAACCTAAATAATAAAAATTAATAAGAAACTAGAAAATAGTTAGAACCAGAGGTTAATAACCCCTAGGAGCGAAACCCTTTATACTCTTAGTAGTATCCACACCAATACTCCACCGGTACTTAGTAGTGAGTTAACTAACTGAAAACCCTTACCTAACCCCCTAAAGTTTTCGGGTAAATAAAAGGAATATACCCTTTAGGTGTAATAGATAAGAGATAAGATCTTAATAAATTACCCCTTTTACTCTATGAACTATAAACTCTAGTACTTAATTAATTCATACTTAGAAGTTAGTTCCTAATAAATAATTAGTACTTTTTACACTACTAGAGGACCTAATAGAATTAGAAACCCCGAGGATTTTATATATTATTTCGATTATACTTATTTAAATCCGAATACATAATCCCGAAATATTACCTAATTATAAACCCTATACTAAAAAAAGAATGAGAATTTTATAATATTCTTACCTAAATTTAAATAAATAATAGCTAATATTAGTGGTGGTGATTAGCCCGCTACTATACAGATATTACTCTTAGAAGTAACCTTAACTCCTTCACTAAAGGACCAGCTACTCATAGTTAAGTTTCCTAAGGACTACTTAAATTAGTTTACTTAAGTATAGGATATTACTTAGAAAATTAAACAGATCTCTAAATATAATTACCCTTAAAGGTCTACCCACTCCCCCGCTGCTCATCCAAAGGATAACAATAAAAACGTTATTATAATAGGAGTGGTTTAGTTTATAAAAACCCAAAAAAAACCACAATTAAACCCCGGAGAAGCTCTAGTTCCTTTATAGATAATTACTATTCCTAATAAAGAAACCCGGAATACAATAAGGACCACTATGAATACTTTAAGTATAGAAAAAAAGAACACTTTATATAAAACTACTAAAAAAAAGCTGAACACCACTAGTAGGCTAACCAGCCCCTTATAGCTAATACTTACTTAAAAAAATCGCAGAAAAAGAAGACTAGCCGATAACCCTTAGTTTAAGTGATAAGTATAAGTCGAGAAAAGAATAACTCTGGGATAAAGTTAGGTCCCGGAGCCCACTAAGGAGTAAGTAAAGGGATAAAAGAAACACCAAAGGAGCCAGCAGCAGCAGGGCAAGCAGTCTATAATTATAAAAATCAGAATTAATAAAGGATACTTAACTAATACCCTAGTGGACACCAGCTACGAAGTCTATGCTATAGTTAACCGTTCCTTTGTACAACGCCTCCGATTACCACTTGTTAATATAATAAAACGCCTTATAAGAGGTTATATAATAAACGGCCCCTTACTGGGCGGAAACCAGGGAATAACCGTAATACAAATAGAAATTAGTGGTTATACACAATAAATCTACGTATATATAGTAGATAATTCAAAACCGGATATATTTTTAGGAAATCCCTAGATAGTTTAGAATAAGGTGGAGTATAATATTAGTACCCATTAACTTACTTATGGGAAAGGAAGAATAAGAGTATACCTCTCTAATAAAAAAGAGCCCGAAAACATATTAGAGATATGTTAAGCTAAACTACTACTAGTAGCACCGTTTATTATAGTTTATTATATAACACAAAAAAGAAGATAAAAAAACAACCAAAGACCACTAATTACTATTATAATAACCAGTTTACAAAATATTAAAAAAACTCTCGTAAAACTAGAACCACAAAAATAGGAAGATATTTCGAGGCTAATATTAGAATAGGTGTATAAGGAGTTTAGAGACTTATTTAACTTAACTAAAGTATACCCGGTGCTCCCCCACTAACCGGGTATAAACCACGTAATCCCTTTAGAGATAGGGCTAAAAGGGAAGGAGCCCTAACTCCCTTAGGGACCTCTGTACACTATATCAAAAGAAGAGTTACTAATACTAAAAAAAACACTTAATGACCTGTTGGATAAGGGGTTTATTCGAGTTAGCTACTCGGTAGCCGGTGCTCCCGTATTATTCGCTAAAAAACTAGGAAGTGAATTAAAATTCTGTGTTAATTATAAAGCCCTAAATACTATTATAAAAAAAGACTATTACCTATTCCCATTAATATTGGAAACTCTTAGTAGAGTAACCACTACTAAGTAGTTTATAAAACTTAATATTATGGTTATTTTTTATAAAATACGGATCACCGAAGGAGATTTAAGAAAACTATTTTTAGAATAAAATATAAGTTATTTAAGTAGGTGGTCTGCTTTTTCGGGCTTACCGGTGCCCTAACAACGTTCCAATAATACATTAATACTTCCCTACGGAAATTCCTAGATAACTTTATTATAACTTATATGGATAATATCCTTATTTACACTAGTGACTTAAAGAGGGATCATAAGGAGAAAGTAGAAGTAGTTCTCTAGGCCCTAGCTAAAGCCGGCCTAAACCTAGACCCGAAGAAGTGTGAATTCTGTGTTAAGAAGGTGAAATACATCGGCTTTATTATTACTACGGGAAAGGGTCTATTATATAATCCCAATAAGTTGAAAACTATTAAGGAGTAGTTAACCCCTAGGTCCCTTAAGGGTATACGAAACTTCCTAGGTTTCACTAACTATTATTACATATTTATATTAAGGTATAGTGGACTAATAAAGCCCTTAACCCGATTAACAAAAAAGGGGGTAATCTTTTATTAGGGAATAATTTAAGGAGAAGTATTTAAGACATTAAAGAGGATGTTTATAAAAGAGCTGTTCCTACGGTAATTTAACCTGAACGACGAAACACGTATTAAGACAGACTGCTTAGGGTTTGCTTTAGGTAGTGTATTATCACAAAAAGACCCAGAGGGTCACTAGAGACCAGTAGGGTTGCATTCACAGAAACTATCGCCAATAGAGTATAATTACCCGATCCATAATAAGGAGCCTCTCATAGTATTCACTTATTTATAATCTTAGAGGGCTAAACTTTATAGTGTTTAGCATTTTATTATCTTAACGGATTATAAGGATCTAAAGTATTTTATAAAGAAGTAACACTTAATTAAGAGATAAAGCTACTAAGTAAAAGAGTTATCCTAGTATGATTTTAGAATTAAGTATCGACTAAGAGAGGAAGTGATAATACCTAGTACACTATTAAAAAGGGAGTAAGACGTCCCCTAAGGATAGGACGATAAGAGGGAAAAGGGGTGGGTGATCTAAATAATTCCTAACTCCACATAGCTAAACCGTACTCCACTCAGTGACCCTCGAATTAGACGAACTACCAAAAATATACTAGAAATACTATAAACCGCTGTTTTTAATACTGACCCTATACTATAAGCCTTTTAGGATAAAATTATAAAAGCTAATAAAGTATACCGAGCTACTGCGAAGGGCTAGGCCTAGGTGTTTTCGACCTTAGGGTGCTCTATTACTATTTACTTCAAGCTAAGGAGTGAAAGAGAGGAAGTTCCTCGTAAGGGGGGCGGTGTAGGAATTTATACTATTGGAGAACAAAGGGGACCTCTGATGGGGCGCCGGAGGTCACCGGAGGCCCTTTAATTAGAGGCCCCTTTAACCGGAGGGCTTTTTTATTGGATGCTGGTTAACGCCTCAGGTAAAGCTTAGGCCATCGTGGGTATCAGCCCGTAACAAATACCCCCTCCTTTCTCCCCTCCCTCCCCACCGGTGTTCTACTAGTATACCGGTAGTTATTAATTTACTACCCTCCGACGTCTTCTCGGGGTGTACACCGGGTCCCTATCCACTATATTAATTTCTTTATACCACCGTTCATACTTATCCAAAACCTTTATCTCCGATACTACTTCTATAAGTTCCTAAGTTAACTCCACATAACCTTATTATTTAACTAGGGCTTAACAACGGCGTCCTCTACTCATCAAATACCACCTTACTACTAATATATCTTCCACAAACCATTCAGGATCTCCGTCCATATCGCGAATTGGGGGTAGTTATTTATTAGTCGTTTCTTGCCTTAGCAACGGGTCACTAGTTACCCTACGGAGGAGGTCCACGTAGAAACGTAGATGGATACTAATTAGTATATTTAACTCTATTATATGAGCTAAGATCACCTATATAACTTCATATTTATGGTGAAACTATATTAGTTTCTTATTTAGCCTTGGGGATAAGTAGTTAGCGACGTTTAGCCACACTTTATCTCTAACCTTATACTACTTAGCTGGTCCCCTAGTGCAGTTCATAGAGTCTTCGCTTCGCTATTAAGCAGCTACTATTACTACTTGAATAAACTCTATAATGTCCTTTATTCTCTAGACTAGCTGCTTTGTTATTTCCTCTTAATTCGTTTCTAATTAATTATTTCCTTTTATTATTAGTAAAGGGTCAACATAGTATTTATATTCTATAAAGAATAGGGACATCGTCGTAGTAGTATTCGTATGGTTCCTAAGGGCTAGCTGTACACTGGGTAATAGTTCCCCCCAATTGTCCTAAGCGTATATTATATATACACAAAGAATTACTTAGATCTCCTAATTAAAGTGTTCCGTCCCTCTATTTATTTACGGGTAGTAAATAGTACTTAGTAATTGTTTTACACTAGTCAACTTATAGAATTCCTTCTAAAATCAGCTCATCTAATTCGATCCTTAGTTACTAATTATTATCCATAATATTCCATAGAACCTATAATAGGAAAAGAACCACTAAGCACAAGCTTCAGTGTCCATAGTCTCCATCTCTTCTAATGTAGGGTTCTTCGATAACCTGTTTATAATAACCTATAAGTATCGGGCTTTTTTCTTTTTTATTAGAGGAAGGTCGGTGATAAAGTTCATTAATAAGTTATAATAGATATAGGTAAGCATTAATAGGGGTTTAAGGAACCCTTTTTTAACTTATTTCCAAATATGTATCCCTCTATAAGTATCGAAATTTTGTATAAACCTCCGAATTATCTAGGACTGGCCTGGCCAGAAGAACTATCTATTTATTATTACCAACGTACTATTCCATCCTAGGTGGCCACTAGTATACGAGTTATGACACCTTTATATAATCTTAGTTCATAATTTGTTTAGGTGGTCGTCGTTGTTTTCCCCCCCTAGTACCCATAATTAATCTCTCCATATTAATCTTCCCAGCTCGTCGAGTTCGTATTCAGTAATTTGAACCTTTAACTTAAGCTTTAATAGGAAACTTCTCCTCCTTTTTATTATTATTAAATAAGTAGCTTAGTATACTCCATCGGCTTTCATAGTTTTATCCTAAAGGGCTTATAGTGTAGGGTGCGAAGGGCTGGTCCTAGGCCTTGTCTCAACCGAAAGGTAGCCAAATACTGTTTATTTCAAGCTGAAGAGGAAAAGGGTAAACTATGATATGGTGCGAAATCTCTGTTTCCTAGGGGGTGGCCACTAGTGGGGCACCGGTGGGGCACCAGTACGAGCATAGGCATAGCCCGGGCATAACCACCGGGTTCGGCCTGTGATACTACCCCCCTCCTCCCCCTGTGCAGCCTCTAGTTCCTAGCTAGCCTCCTAGGGGGCACGTATGCATACGCCGTATCTCCGTCGTTCTCTAATATCGGCCCATAACGCTCCTCGTAACGGTCCAGCGCCTCCGTTTCCTCTATAACACCGGCTAGCTCCTACGTGGGGTTGATATAGCCCTCCCACTTCACTAGGGCTTCACGTCTTCTCCCTCTACCCACCGTCTTCTATTTAGTAGTGTAAATCTCCTCTATTTACTACTCATCCTCGCCATTTATTTCTCTAATAGGTGGCGGCTAGTAATCCAACTGAATTTGGCTTAGGAGGGGGTCACCAGTTAACCTTTAGAGGACGTCTACGTAGAATCGCAGGTAAATCCCTTTTAGCATATTCAACTCTATTATATGTATACTCACCACCTTAGTAACTTAGTATTAGTGGTGTAATTATATAAGTTTTTTACTTAGGTACGGGGACTTATAATTTATAACATTAAACTAGATTTTATTACCCACCTAGTACTTATTTATTAGTAATTAGTAATGGTTAGCACTTAATTCGTAGTGCTACTACGTTAAGGTTATTATAGTTTGGGTAAACGCTATAACGTCCTTTATTTTAGCTACTAGTTTATCCGTAGCCACTTTTTTACGATTAGGCGGTTCTTTACTATCTTTTTCTATAACTAGTAACGGGTCGACGTAGTACCTATGTTTTATAAAGAACGGAGAAATACTGATTACTAAACTAGTTCTATTCCGTAGGGCTAACTATACTATAAGAAGTAACCCTCCCCAATTATCCTAGGCCTAGGTAACATAGGCCCGTAAAATAACCTGAACCTCCTAGTTTATACACTTTATTCCCCCATCGGTCTATAGGTAATAAGCGGTACTTAGTAGTTAGGTAACCCCGGTTAACCTATAAAACTCCCACTAAAAATTATTAACCTAGTTCGACCCTCTATTACTCATAATCAACTAAGGTATCCCATAGAAATGGTAATAACTATAAAGGAACCACTAAGCACAAAATACCGCGTCCATAATCTCCATCTCTTCTAATATTAGCGCTTTACTCAGCTAATCAACTATAACCCATATATAATAGGACTTCTTCTCTTTTATCGGTAATAGATTAGTAATAAAATCCATCGATAGGTCACTACTTATCTGGAGGGGGACGGGTAAGGGCTTAAGTAACCCCTTCTTAGCTTACCTCCAAATATAGATACTATTATATACGTAGTAGTTCCTCGTAAACCTTTTAACCGTTTAGGAGTACCCCGACTAGTAAAAGCGTCAGCTTATAATCTCGAATATGCTGTTATACCCCGGGTAACCACTAGTACTAGAATTGTAGTACTCTTATATAACCCTTGTTCATAATAGGCTCGAAGGGTTATCATCATCTTTTCCTCCGGGAACCCATATTTTATCCTAGAACGTCAGCCTCTACTACTTATCAATCACACATTCCGTAATCTGGACCTTCAACTATAACTCTAGTGGGAAACTGTATTATCCCTACTTCACCACCTCGTAAACTTAGTGGTATAATTTATCTTTTTTAATAATTTAATCCTAAAGTGTTTATAACTTATTATTATTTATAAATACTATTATATATAGGAGTATTAGTAAGTTGTTTATGGTGTAGCTCACTTAGGGAGTACTAGTTTTTTCCTTTAGGATAATATAGTTAAGTATTAATTAGAGTACACATCCCTATTCTCTCTTATCATCCTAGCCCTGGGGGGCGTCCTACTCCCTCCAAAAGAGGGCATCGGGGACTACTACTTCCTTTCTTAACCGGTACTCCAAATAAAAATCGTATTAGGCTAACTCTTCTACCCACCAGCTTTACTTCTCGGTGAGGCACTACTTTGTTATAAAATGTTTAAAGCTTTTATAATCCGTAAAAATCTTAAAGTTACCTATACTTTGTACTTCTACTCTCTAAACCCTAAGGTACACGAGTATAATGAGTAGTTCTTTATTATAGATAAAGTAATTATACTTAGCCGGCGATAACTTCTATGAGTAGAATACGATAAGGTGCTAGTACCCATCGGAGTCTTTTTACATAAGGGTACCGCCCAAAATAAACCCTAAATAATCTATCTCCACTATTGTCTTTCCTTCAGGGTCAAAGCGGCGAAGCACCGGCTCCATACTAAATAACCACTTAAACTCCTAGAATCCTTTTTCCTAACTAGGTCCCCAGTAAAACACAGCCGACTTCTTCGTAAACCTCGTAAAGGGCTTAATAATAATAGTATAATTAGGTATAAAAATATAATAATAATTCGTAAACCCAAAAAAACTTCTAACCCCCTTTATAATTCTAGGGGGTAGTTATTTAGTAATAACTCTTAACTTCTTAGGGTTACATAAGATCCCTTTCTTAATAGTGATAATAAACTTAATATACTTTACGGTCTTAACTAAAAAGGTATACTTTTTAGGGTTTAGTTGTAGTCCGGCCTTTACTAGGCGCCGGAGGACCACCTATACCTTCTCTTTGTGCTTTTTCTTTAACTTAGACGTATAAATTAGGATATTATCTAAATAAGTAGTAACGAAGTCGTCTAAGAAATTTTAGAAAGTCGTATTAATATACTATTAGAACGTAGTTAGGGCCCTAGTGAATCCAAAGGAGTAAACTAACCACTCAAAAAGTCCATATCTTATATAAAACGCTATCTTCTCGACGTCTTTTTCTACGATCCGAATCTTATAGAATACAACTACGACGTTAAACTTCGTATACCACTATGTAGCGGCTACCCATCGGAGGGTCTCTAATATAAGTGGTAGTGGATAATGGTCCTTCTTCGTAATACTATTAAGGGCTCGGTAATTAACGTAGAACCGAATTCCCCTACTAAGCTTCTTAATAAACAATACTAGGGCACCTACTAGTAAGCTACTAGTTCGAATAAACCCTTTGTCCAGCAGGTCCTCTAGTGTCTTTTTTAGGACTAAGAGTTCCTTACGGGATATCCCATATAAGGGTCCCTATAAAAGTGTAGGCTCCTAGCCGTAAGCATCCTTAATAAGGGGGATCTTATGGTCAACCCTTAGCCTCTTAGGGGGCACCGAGTACACCTTCTCCGGGTTAAATAAGTCTCTAAACTCCTTATAAACCCAGCCTGGGATGAGTTCCTTTACATCCATAAACTTCTTTTCTTTTAGCACATCCTTAATATCCCTCAAACTCATAACCATAACCTAGGCCTTTAATACCCTTTAACACTTCACTCATCAGCATACAACTATAAACACAGGGACCATTAATAATCGGGCCATATAAATCTCTTTTATAATAACTAGTTCTTCCTAATTAAAAAGGTATACGTCTACTCCTCTTTTATTATAATACACCCACTAAGTAACGACGTTATACATTACACAGTTCACTTCTATTCATAGCTTCCCTAGGAATATAAGGGGGTCTAAGCCCTTTACTACGTATACGTAAACTTTCTAAGTATAACCACTTAATTCCAAATCTAGGATAACCACACCCTAGGCATCACCAGGTAATAGCCCATTTTACGTATACCCTCGCAGGGCACACTTCTTCTAATCCACTAACGGTAATCGGAGGCATCTAGAGAGAGACTAATCCACCATTGCATAGACGTCACAGCTAGTATCGATGAGGGTATATATTAAATATCCTTTATTAATCCTTACCTAAATAATAGCTAACCCTTAGCTCCTCTACTACTACTCTTCTTAGTGGAACTCCTATCCTTTAACTTCCTCCTTCGTCGACTCTAATACCCGACTTTATACCAGAGTTACTCTTTTCCCGAGTTATCCTCACTAGAGGAGGCACTAGTAACCTCTCGGTCCTCTTCTTCTAACCTGGGATCCTTTTACTTCTTCGTCACCTTAATACGGGTAACCTTCACCTACCCAGGAACCTTCTTCCAACAATTCCTAATAATATAACCTTCTTTACTATAATAAAAACACTCACAACGGTCTACCAGCGGGCTACCGGAGGAGTAGCGACGGTAACGGTACTTCTTCTCCCTACGAGTCGATAAGGTGCAGGTAACACCAATTATCTAAACATCTCCATCGTAATCCTTCCATAAAGGGGCTAGGGTTAAGGACCAACGACGCTCCCATTTAGTAACGACGGGTGTTATATACTCTAGTTTCCAAATAACGTCCTATACCCTAATAAGACACTAAGTATATTCCCCTGGTAAGGAAACGGTGATCAGGTACTCTTTTAAGCGGGAAGTAAGGGCATTTTCCAACATAGTAATCTTAACGGTATCGGGCCATGCACCACCTCCTACGTTTACTATTATTCGTTCAAACTTCGGTAAAAAAATAGCCAACTTCTCGTTATCTTTCTAATAAAGGATCTATAACTAGGCTACGACTTGGGGTTAGGTATTCGGGTCTCGGTAAGTCCTATTAAGGTAAGACATAAAATCTTCGGGGTTACATTAACCTCCAAGCCCCCCGGCTACGTAGAACGTAGTAACCACCTACTAGGGACTAATATCTAAATAAGAGTTAATTAAGTACCATAGTTCCTAGTTAATAGAGTAGAATGCTTTATCCATAGCAATTTTATCCCTCATCTATTACACCTAAAAAGGGTAATCCTTCTACTTCCCCGAGAACTTTGAGGGTATTAATAACGGTTTATAGCGCATCGGTATCTCTATTACGAAGTGGCGGCTACCCATTAGCGGGGCTTCGGTGCCTACATCTTCCATAAGGGTCAGTATCATCGCCCCTAAACCTCGGCTTTGCTCTAACTCATTAAAGAACTCAGTAATCCTCGCCTATAGGGGCCCGAGGGCCTCGTTTAAGGTTAACTGTAATTAGGCCTACAATTCGTTAACCATTATACTAGCTAGTATTCTCTTCTTAACCGGTGGGGAGCTGCACTCTACTCAGCGTCCAACGTTCATCGATCTATCGTCAAGGAGCCGTACTCAACCTAGGATTCCGCTTCGTAACCGGTAAGGAGCCGCACTCAACCTAACGGTATCTTATATAATAGATAAAACTAAGCTTAAAATATACGAAGGGCTAGTCCTAGGCCTTATCTCAACCAAAAAGTAGCCAAATACTATTTATTTCAAACTAAAAAGGAAAAGGGTAAACTACAATATAGCGCAAAATCTCTGCTTCCTAGGGGGTGGCCACTAGTGGGGCACCGGTGGGGCACCAGTGCAAGCACGGGCATAGCCCGGGCATAACCACCGGGTTCGGCCCGTGACATAGGGTTAGTATTAAAAATAGTGTTTTATGGTATTTTTAGTGTATTTTCGGTAGTTCGTCTAATTTGAGGGTCACTGGGTGGAGTACGGCTTGGTTGTATAGAGTTAGGAATTATCTGGATTACCGGGCCCTTTTCCCTCTTATTGTCCTATCCTTAGGGGATGTCCTACTCCCTTCTTAATAGTGTATTAGGTACTATTACTTCCTTTTTTAGTTAGTATTTAATCCTAAAGTCGTACTAAGATAACTCTTTTGCTTAGTAGTTTTATTTCTTAGTTAAGTGTTACTTTTTTATAAAATACTCTAAACCCTTATAATTTATTAGGATAATGAAATATTAGATACTACGGAGTTTTGCCCTCTAAGATTATAAGTAGGTGAGTATTATAAGAAGTTCCTTATTATGGATTGGGTAATTATATTCTATTAGTGAAAGTTTTTATAAGTGGAACCCAACTAGCCTCTAGTAACCCTTTAAGTCCTTTTATAATAATGCACCACCTAAAACAAAACCTAAATAATCTATTTCGATGTGTATTTCGTTATCCGGGTCAAATTACCGTAGGAACGGCTCTTTTATGAACATCCTTTTTAGTATTTTAAATACTTTTTTTTTTAAATTATTCCCTAATAGAAGATTACCCCCTTTTTCGTTAATCGGGTTAGGGGTTCTACTAGCCCACTATACCCTAGTATAAATATGTAATAATAGTTGGTGAAACCTAAGAAGTTTTGTGTACCCTTAAGGGACCTAGGGGTTAACTATTTTTTAATAGTTTTCAACTTATTAGGATTACATAATAAACCCTTTCCTATAATAATAATAAAGTCAACGTATTTCACCTTCTTAACACAGAATTCGCACTTCTTTGGGTCTAGGTTTAGGCCAGCTTTGGCTAGGGCTTAGAGAACTACTCATACTTTCTCCTTATAATCCCTCTTTAAATTACTAGTATAAATAAGGATATTATTTATATAAACTGTAATAAAATCGTTTAGGAATTTCCATAAAAAAGTGTTAATGTATTACTAGAACGTTGCTAGGGCACTAATAAGCCCAAAAGGGTAAACCACCCACTTAAATAACCCGTATCTTATTCTGAAAATAATTTTCTCTAAATCTCTTTTAGCAATCCGTATTTTATGAAAAGTAACTATAATATTAAGTTTTATGAACTACTTAGTAGTGGTTATTTTGTTAAGAGTTTTTGATATTAGTGGGAGTGGGTAATAGTCCTTTTTTATAATAGTATTTAGGGCTCTATAATTAACACAGAATCTCAATTCACCTCCTAGCTTCTTAGCTAATAGCATAGGGGCACCGGCTACTAAGCAACTGGCTTGAATAAACCCCTTATCCAACAAATCGTTAAGTGTTTTTTTTAGTATTAGTAACTCTTCTTTTAACATAGTGTATAAAGGTCCCCAAAGGAATTAAGGCTCCTTCCCTTCTGGCCCTATTTCTAAAGGGATTACGTGGTCCATACCTGGTTAGTGGGGGGGTACCAGGTGCACTTTGGTTAAGTTAAATAAGTCTCCAAACTCCTTATATACCCATTCTAGTACTAGCCTCGAAATGTCTTCTTATTTTTGTGGTTCCAGTTTTACGAGAGCCTTCTCGATATTTTATAAGCTGGTTATTATAATAGCAGCTGGTGATCTCTAGTTGTCACGGGCCAAGCAAGGCCCGATCAGAGGCCTCGGAACCACTCGGCCATGTCCAACACCAATCGCTGCTTACTAAGCCTGACCAGGCCCAGGCAGACCTGATCAGGATCCAACGGATTTATGGGGCAACAGACTTTTCCTTCCTTTCTCCTTATCTTAAAGATACTCGTAGTAGTCGCCATAGTTAATTATAATATATATACTTGGATTATTATATTATTTTTAAGATCATTAAAGGTAATTAATTGAATACCTAGTATAAAAGTCCATAATTTATATAAGAGTGGTAAGAAGTTTTAGATGGGTTAACCTAAGGAGTCCCTGAACATCTAAAGTTGATTAGTATGGCCTGATTAGACCTAGAGGTTATTATAAACTCGAAACGACGCGTATATGTATTCATAGTAGAATACTTTGACCACGTTATTAAGTATATTACGGTCACTACTAAACATAAAACACTAGGATAAGTGATAGTTACGCGATGATAGAAGGTAATACTAAATTATTTGGAAACCCATAATAGTTAGTGTAACTAATCGGATAACTTATAACCTAACTACAGGAGATACGGACTACCTAAGTAATTAAGCAAAAAACCTAATAAGAGCAAATTCGACTACTATAAGAAGCCCTAATAAAACCTAAATACCCAATATCGACGATAAACTAATCCTTAACACCTTCTATAACACTAATTCCCCCCAATTAAACCTACGTACCACCTCCAAAATAAACTAGACATTAAATTCCTAACTCACCGAAGTTTAATGGATTATGTAAAAAGTTTTAATAATAATACTTTAAGATGGGAGGGAAAATAAGTATAGATAAAAAAGCCTTTAGTTCAGAGTTAGCTGTATTCACCTACATCTACTCTAGGCTAGAAAACACCGCGTAAACCATGGTGAGCGCCTATTATGCGCAAGGAGGGGCTGATGGGTTAAAGAACCCGGATAAATTTATGGAATACTTAAAGGGTTATTACGTGGACCTTAACGTAGAAGTACAAGCCCTTAATTAATTAAAAATTATATAATAAAAGGAGAATAAGAGTTTCACTTACTTCCTCCCTAAGTTTAAAAAAGAGCTCGTAGAAGTAGGAGGAGGACACTAGTTAAACGTTATAAGGATTAACTACCTTAAAGGAGCCTTAAACACCATAATAAGAGCTCCACTTATTAGTATAATCAATAAACCAACGATATACACTATATACACCTAGATACTCCTAAGTATAAGCTTAGAGTTGGACAACGAATCCTACTAAGCCCACCGTGAGCATCGGCGTAGGAGATCGCTAACCCCTAACTAAACAAAAACTAAGTCCCCTCGGAAGTAGAACGGTCAATTAGAGTCCCCCCAACCTAATTAAATAGAATAGGAACCTACGAAAGCAAACAAACTAACCAAGGACGAAAAAGTCCGTAAACGGCTAAGCTAAAAGGAAGCTCGTAGATATTATAACTATAACAAAAAAGGGCATATACAATAGCAATGCCCTGAGGATCGAAAAGAGATAAAAAAGACCAAGACTTCTAAAGGAAAAACTAAGGAATAAAGTGAAACGGATAGTAACTCTAATTAGAACTCTGAGGACTTAGGAAAAAAGTAACCCCTAGTGAAAGTCGTTATTAGGAGGAATAAGATGTAGAGGAATAGAAGGTTATTAAAAAGAGTATAAATTATGACCTATTTTACGTTAATATTGGGATTAATGGGATACACTATACAACTACCCTTATTAATACAGGGTATTTGATATACGCCCTGATCAGCGACGCCTTCGCTAAGAAACTCCGCTTACCACGTATTAGTATTACACCTTAGAACTTAATACAAATCACCACTACAGTTCCTAGTGCAATCCACTACATCACTTATATTAATATTAACATTAATAACTATAAATAACACTAATTATTCTTTTATATTATTCCCAACTAAGAAAACGATGTTATCCTTAGAAGGTCCTAGATAATTAACGATAACGTTACGGTTTACCTAGTATAAGGTACTCTACATATAAGTATCGTAGACCACTAAGTAATAAAAAGGAAACCGGGTCAGGCCCAGTAAGATCCAAAGTTCTTAATTTAGTAGTAGACTAAATCGGTATTCTCAGCTCTAATTAGGCGGGCATAGAAGAGAAGAGAGACCCCTCTTAGTATATCCACCCTAAACGCGTTCTCCGTAAGTTTAGCCGATATCGAAAAGGCCCTAATACTAAAGATGAAGATAGACCCGAGGACGAAATTCCCTACGCATTACCATAAGCTTTTGTATATTGAAACCGTGCAGGGGGAAATGCTTACACTAAGCGGGTTTTTCCTTAGTCAGGTGACAGCGAGCTATTTAAGAGAGGGGAACTGGGGACGCATTTCTAGCGGAGGACATAACAACGGACCATTAAATAACATATCACAGAACGCCAACAAACATCGTTAATTAAATAAACGTATTCAGAGCTCTTTTTACCCGTTTATTTAGACTATATACTATGAATAGTACGGAGGTTACTTTACCACCGAGTAAACAAAGCCCTAACACTCACCAGTATCTATATCCAAAGCCGGAACCCCTTTTTAGCCCTGATTAGGTCTTAAGGTATCTCCTTACCTAAATTATAGTTCTAATTAAGCGGTTTTATATAAGTTAATCACTTTTATGGACCCGGGACGGAGGGTATACGACCTATGGTTAGTAGAGTGTGTGTGTTGTATAATATAGTATATATTATTTACTATATTCCCCGCTCCGTTGTATTAGTGCTTTGTGGGCAAATTGAATACCCGATCTCCTTATTATTACAATACTATTATCCCCTCCCTAATCTTATTATGTAATACAATAAAAGCGTAATATCAATAGAACGACGAATATTTGGTTTAATTAGATAATTATGACGGCTTTAACATGTTAAACGTGGGTATACGAAGAACCCTAAAAAACCTCGGATTTGGCTAAAACACTAAGAAAGATGGTTAAGTAATACCTAAACGAGAAAAAGAAAGTGGACTATAACTAAACAACGATGGCCAAGGAGTTAAGTATGGGCCCATAAACCTGATTAGACCCTACAAATAGATACTAAACCTAAGAAAAAGGAAAAAACAATATAAATGAATAATAAGAACGATAATACAACTATGAATTATTTTAGGATTTATACCGAGGACCGTGTGGACCTTAAGTATTATATAGAAGGTTGATATTTAAGTAGGTTAATTTAGATGCGATCCCTCGGCCTGATTAGCTATGTTCGAATAGAATGAATAAATCGAATAGTTTCGGTAGATATAAAAGAATGGTCGTTAATTAGGAGTACGATATTATAAGTGGGATTGCACCTCGTAGATCTTGCTCCCTTGGGATAGTTAATGAAGTAGAGTACCCTTTACCTTAGGGTATTTAGAAAAACAGTTATGCGCTTTAACCTGATTACTGCGTTTCTCGTTATTAAAACGGTAACGATAATAGCGGGGAAAGTTGCTTAGTGGGCTTTATTAGAACTATATTCCCTGATATAAGTTAACTCCCCCCCTATGGACGATCCCTTTTCATTTATTTAACCTCCCCATACCATAAGATAGCCAGTTACACAGTATATCCGACCTAATTAACCCGACCAACTTATAATAATACCTATGGACCTTTCTGAATTATTCTAGAATATATAACCCTAAGTACTTAAGACTTATAAGGATGGGGACGCCTCGTAGGACGATATGCCTTTACCCTCCTGCGATGTCCCCGACGTTAAGGGTAAAAGGATCGACGAGTAACCTGCTTTGTAAACTCTATTGAGCTCTGATTAGGCTCAGAGTATAGTCCCCTACACTGAGCTAGTTGAAGCCCTTAAGGAGGTGACCGGTAGTAAGAATAAAGGGGCGACCATTAAGATGCCCTAGCCCGGAGCCCAAGGAGCACCTAAGTTTTACAGTAATAACATCTCTAATTTTATAAAAAAGTTCAAAGTATAAGTTAACTTTACCCACTTTTTTGATAAGGAAAAGACGAAAATACTATTTTGGTATTTTCCTAATGAATACCAACTGGTTATTAAAGCCGAAACCTCGGGAATTACTTAGGTATCCACTAAGAAGTATATACTTAATACCTTTGGTCACCTGGATAAGGACTATACCCTTCGACTAAACAGACAGCTTCACCAGCTTGGCGAAGGAGGCCTGATTAGGGACAACGACCTTAAAGGAGTAGTAAAACTCTTTTAGAAAGTCGAAAACATTAAAGCTAAAGCCCTCCTTTAGAATAAACTTATAATGTCTAACCCTAAGCTCATCGAAATTATTACCCACCACTTCTCTAAATCTACTACGATAAGTATAGTAACTCAGATAGCGACGATTATGGCCTAACTCTTTGAGTATAGTGATTTTAGTAGGTATAAGATTAGTCTGTTCACATGGATCAGCTAGGAATTCCGATACAGCAACACCTTTAGAGATAACACCGCTTTAGATAATAACACTCAAGCCATTAATACCGTCCATACCGGTAACTCTAGCCCTAATCAACTATACAACCCCCATTTTAGATACTCAACAACCCTGGACACTAAACGCCAACTTACTACAATAAAGGAGGTGTTCGTTAAGGAATTAGTTAATGTTAACGACCTCGCCAATAAACTTAACACCCTCCAACTAGCTATTCAGGCCCTTGAGACTCGTCCATAAACGTCTAATTAGGCCTATAGGCTAGCCCGAGTCGCTTATGTGGACTATTAAGCGACTTATTCATCGAATTATCCCCCCCCTAATTAGTAATACTCTGGTGGATACCAGCAGAGCTTGTACTAGTAGTTATATAATGCTCTACGCCAGAATTTTGAACAACGAGGCCCATTTAGCTTCTAGAAGCCTGGGTTTGTGCTTAGACCGCCGGATTATTATTAGTATAATAGGTGTACAAGTCACCTATTCTAAAAGTGTACTTAACTATAAGAAGATGTCCAAGCCGGATTGATCACCTTTTATAAAGGAAGTTATTAATACAGCGACCTTTTAGAAGCTTAAGGGACAACTAATTAGGTTCCGGATACGATTATTTGGGATGCTCAGCGCTATTATTAGTTTAATAGATTAGTATTAGTTATTTACCTGGTCAACTAGTAATCGTTCCCAAAGGCTGCAGTGATGGCTAAGGAGGTTATAGATAAGGGAATTGGTTATCCCTATGCCCCCTAGGTCTAGACACCTCAGAGCGTACCTTCCCTAGTGATAGTAGGCTTCGTTTCTGCATACCTGCCTGCTCCTCAAACAACGGCGATAATTCTCGTAACTACGAAAACTAAAACCTTTGTAGTTATTAGATTAGGCGGTAAAAGTATAGCGGTCCTTCCTTAATTAAAATACAGTGACCTTACCCAACTTTAAAAGATTATTTAGGGTAAAATCACTAAACTAATCTCTAAGAAGGCCAATTTGACTTTACTAAAATCATATAAGTCGGAAATAAAAAAGGTTATCTAAGTAATAGGGGATAACCCCCGTAACTAAACTCTACCCGTAACCTAGACCATTATGGACGTCGAAAGGACCGGAAAGCCTACCCCTACGCCTAATCGGGTATAGGAAGTTGCCGACGATAATACAACTACCGCTTAGGCTACTCTTCGGAAGTTTAGTGGTTCCGTCTAAGTACTTAACTATATCACAATAAAGACCCGACCTATAACCACTATTAGTAGTAGAAAAGGTATAATACCAGAGTTTTACTAGTACTGGGACCTAATTAGGCTTTTATTCGTATAGTCTAGTTATTTCCTTTATTTCCCTTCCTGTACGTTGTTTATTATTTTGGTACGTAGGAGCTTGGAGCTAAGATAAGGGGACGATTAAAACCGTGTAGGGGGAAATGCTTACGCTAAGCGGGTTTTTCCTTAGTCAGGCGACAGCGAGCTATTTAAGAGAGGGGAACTGGGGACACATTTTTAATGGAGGACATAATAATAGACCATTAAATAACACATCACGGAACACCAGTAAGCATCGTTAATTAAATAGACGTATTTAGAGCTTTTTTTACTTATTCACTTGGACCATATACTATGAATAATACGGAGGTTACTTTACCACTGAGCAAACAAAGCCCTAATACTCACTAGTGTTTATATCCAAGGCCGGAACCCCTCTTTGGCCCTAATTAGGTCTTAAGGTGTCTCCTTACTTAGATTGTAGCTCTGGTTAAGCGGTTTCGTATAAGTTAATCACCCTCACGGACCCGGGACGGAGGGTGCACGACCTGTGGTTAGTAGAGTGTGTGTATTGTACGATATAGCATATACTGTTCACTGCATCCCCCGCTCCGTTGCAATATCTTTAACCAAAATAAGGCTAATTAACTATTACTATACCAGAAGAACATCGATTATACTATCCTTATTAAGAAGGACTCCTACAGTTAAGATAAACTAGTGACCTGGGGACCTTTATATGGTATATTAAGGGAAGAGTTAATTATACTACGCTGAACTCTTATAAAACTATTAGATAAAGGGTTTATTAGGGCTAATAGCTCCCCTACATCATTGCCCGTTCTATTTGTCCGGAAGCCTGGAGGAGGGTTACGGTTCTATATCGATTACCGTACCCTTAACACTATTACAAAGAAGGACCGATACCCCTTACCCCTGATTAGCGAGACCCTAAGGGCACTAGTAAAAGCGAAGTGGTTAATAAAGTTGGATGTTATCGCTGTGTTTCATAAGATCCGGGTTAAGAAAGGAGACGAATAGAAGACGGCGTTTAGGACGAGGTATAGGTTATACGAATGGATAGTTACCCCCTTTAGTTTAATTGGAGCCCCTACGACGTTCTAGTGATATATTAACTATACCCTACGAAACTTCCTAAATAAGTTCTACTCAGCTTATATCAACGATGTCCTAATTTATTTGGACGGCTCCCTCTCTAATTATAGAGAGAAGGTTAAGAAGGTCCTCGAGTACCTAAGCGTTATAAGCCTGTATATGGATATCGATAAGTGTAAATTCGAGGCTAAGAGTGTTAAGTATTTGGGGTTTATTGTTAATGCTAGTAAGGGAATTCGCGTAGACCCTAAGAAGATTAAGGTAATCTAGGGATGGGAAGTGCCCCGATTAGTGCAAAGAGTCCGTGGGTTTATCGGTTTTGCTAACTATTACCGGTAATTTATACTTAACTTTTTGGGGATCGCATAACCCCTAATAACCTTAACTAAAAGGGATATACTATTTATTTAGAGTAAGGAGTGTGCTAGAGTGTTCGAGGAGCTAAAGACGCTCCTGATTAGTGCACTTATATTAGTTTACTGGGACCCTGATTAAGCTATAATACTCGAGACCGATTCGTTTAGTTATGTAGTAAGAGGTGCCTTATTATAGTATAACGACGAAGGGATCCTAAAACTTATAGCGTTTTTTTTACGTAAGAACTTATTTACGGAGTACAATTACCCGATATATAATAAGGAATTATTGGTAATAATATGCTGCTTAGAGTATTGGGATTTAGAACTACGGAGTATAGAAGAGTTCACTATTCTAACTAATTACCTGAATTTGAAGTACTTTATGATAAAGAGATAGTTGAGTGAACGTCAGATTAGGTGGTTAGAATTACTATTCCGTTATAATTTCACTATCCAGTTTAGACCTAGTAAAAAAGTAGTAGTTCTTAATACACTATCGAAACGCAAACAGGATATCCCTAGTACCCTATAGGACGATAGGTTAAAGGGCCGGAAGATTAAACTCCTAAAAAACAGGATTAACGTATTACGAGTCAACAACGCAGTAATAATCAGTGAAGTGCAGGCCCGATTAAGGTAAATAGAGAGGGTTAAGTTTAGTATAAGAGACTCCCCCGGAGATATGGATCAGACCGACGACCCTAGCTTAGATAAAACGGAACCCCCCTTAAACCCTTTTAAAGAAAAGCTATTACGCTCCTAATAGGATAAAGCCTTAGATTAGAATAACTAATACTAGCTAATTAAGGGGGTAATACAAAAAGGAGACCAATAACTTCCCTTATAATAGAAGTTACCGATAATACTATTAGAATATATAATTAATAATAATAAGAGACTATTATAGAGGGACAGAATCTGGATTCCATATTACGAGCCTTTAAGGACGGGTTTAATTTAGAGGTTCCACAACTCTACGTTAACGGGATATCCAGGGAGGAACAGTTTAAAGGCCCTAATTAACCGTTAGTTCCACTAACCAGGCCTATCCTAGGATGTCCGAAGATTTATAAGGAACTACGATGTTTATGGACGAGGAAATATATAGCGCAACAAAAAGAGGGGCCTGTTAAAACCTCTACTTATCCCTGGACAAATCTGGGCAAAGGTCTCTATTAACTTTATAATAGGACTACCCCCTTCCCACTACGATGGGGCTATGAATATCATAATAGTGACCGATCATTTATTAAAGAACATAATCTTCGAGTTATTAAAAAACATTATAATAGATATAACAATAAACCAACTAATCCAAGGTCTAATTAGGTACCATAGGATACCTTATGTAATTATATTAGATAGGGGACCATAGTTTACGAGTTTTATATGGAAATAACTTTACTAATTATTACGGATTAAATAAAGACTGTAACGGTCCAAGCACGTATATTGCAACTAGCTATGGCGACTACTACGAGTATCTTTAAGATAAGGAGAAAGGAAGGAAAAGTCTACTACCCTATAAATCCGTTGGATCCTGATCAGGTCTGCTTAGGCCTGGTCAGGCTTAGTAAACAACGGTTAGCATTAGATATAGCCGAGTAGTTCCGAGACCTCTAATCGGGCCTTAGCTCGTAATAATTACCCCCTTCCTCCCCTCCCTTCCCAAGGGATATTCCCGTGATTAGCTTCGTAACGGTCCAAGGCCACTATATCCGCCAGCATATCTACTAGTTCCCAGGTGAGTTGGGCATAGTCCTTCCACTTCACTAAGACCTTCTATCCGCCCCGTACTTTCCGCATATTACGGATCTCCTCAACTTCAAACTCCTCCCTATTAGCCACTAGTATCGCAGGTGACTGAGCATCGTCACAGCTTTATGATGGCAACGGATCGACTCTAGTATACCTAATCAGGCTTACGTAGAAAATATTATGGATCCCTAGTAGTGTATTTAGCTAGTAAGCGTAGAATCCAACTAGTTCAAGGACGGTATACTTTACGTTAACCTAATCGAACTTCTTTAATAGTTAATTAAACTAAATATTCTATAACCTCAACTAAACCTTATCCCCAAACTTAAACTAATTAAATAATTGGCGCCTTGTGTTTACGGTAATCTCTTATTTCTTTTATGTTACCACTATCACTACTTAAGCCTACTCAGAGGCGTCCTTCAGCTTCTAAACCAGAGCCTCTGCTTTTACTGTAGGGGTCTTATTACTATTCCACAGGGGTTCCTCTACTCTAATCAGATCTAAGTCATACCCATAAGTAATAAAGAACAAACTAAATCCTATTAACAAGGTGACCTGGTTATTAATAATTATTATTACTATTAGGAGTAGTTTATCCTAATTATCCTAAGTATACACTATATATACTCTAAAATAGGTTTTTATTACTTGGTTTACCCTCTCTATAGCTCCGTTTATTTCTGGGTAGAATACTATAGAGAATCTCTATTTAATCCATAATAACTAGTAGAGTTGTTTCCATATAAGACTTATAAACTACGGTCCTTTATTTAATATAATTGTATAAGGTATCCTATAATACCTGATTAGACCTCGGATTAGTTGGTCTACTATTATATCCGTTGTAATATCCTTTAATAACTTAAAGATTATGTTCTTTAATAGATAATTAATCACTATTATAATATTCATAGCCCCATCGTAGCGGGAAGGGGGTAGTCCTATTATAAAGTCAATAAAGACCTCTGCCCAGATCCGTCCAGGGATAAGCAGAGGCTTTAATAGGCCCCTCTTCTTATTATGCTATACATTTCCTCGTCCATAAATATCGCAGTTCCTTATAAATCCTTGGATATCCTAGGATAAGCCTAACTAATAAAACTAGTGGCTAATTAGGGCTTTTAAAGTGTTCCTCCCCGAATATCCCGTTAATATAGAGTCGTAAAACTTCTAGATTAAACCCGTCCTTAAGGACTTATAATATAGAATCCAGATTCTATTCCTCCATAATAATCTCTTATTATCGTTAATTATATATTTTAATAACATTATCAGCAACTTTTATTATAAGGGAAGTTATCGGTCTCCTCTTTATATTACCCCCCTAATCAACTAATATTAATTATTCTAATTTAAGGTTTTATCCCACTAGGAGTGTAATAGCTCTTTTTTAAAAGGGTTTAAGGGGGGTTCCATCTTATTTAGGCTAGGGTTATCGGTCTAATCCATATTTCTAGGGGAATCTCTTATATTAGACTTATTCCTCTTTGCTTACCCTGATCGGGCCTACACTTCTCTAATCACTACTATGTTATTAACTTGTAATACGTTAATCCTGTTCTTTAGGAGTTTAATTTTCCGACCCTCTAACTTATCGTCTTATAAGGTATTAGGGATATCCTGTTTGCGTTTCGATAGTGTGTTAAGAACTATTACTTTTTTACTAGGTTTAAATTGGATAATGAAGTTGTAGTGGGATAGTAATTCTAATCACCTGATTTAACGTTTACTTAACTATTTCTTCGTTATAAAGTACTTTAGATTCAGGTGATTAGTTAGGATAGTGAACTTTTCTACACTCCGCAGTTCTAAATCCCAGTGCTCTAAGTAGTATATTATTACTAATAGTTCTTTGTTGTGTATTAGGTAATTGTACTCCGTAGGTAGGTTCTTATATAAAAAGAATACTACAGGTTTTAGGATCCCTTTGTTGTTATACTATGATAAAGCACCTCCTACTATATAACTAGACGAATCGGTTTCGAGTACTATAGCTCGATCAGGGTCCCAGTGAGCCAATACAGGTGCACTGATCAGGAGCGTCTTTAGCTCCTTAAACACTCTAGTGCACTCCTTGCTCCAAATAAATGGTATATCCCTTTTGGTTAAGGCTGTTAAGGGTTATGTAATCCCTGAGAAGTTGGGTATAAACTACTAGTAGTAGTTGGTAAAACCGATGAACCCATAGACTCCTCGTACTAATCGGGGCACTTCCCATCCCTGGATTACTTTAATTTTCTTAGGGTCTATACGAATTCCCTTACTAATATTAATAATAAACCCTAAATACTTAACACTCTTAACTTCGAATTCATACTTATCGATATCCATATATAGGCCTATAGCGCCTAGGTGCTCAAGGACCTTCTTAACTTTCTCTTTATAATTAGAGAGGGAGCCATTTAAATAAATTAGGACATCGTTAATATAAGTTAAGTAAAACTTATCTAAGAAGTTTCGTAGAGTATGGTTAATATATTACTAGAACGTCGTAGGGGCTCTAGTTAAACCAAAGGGGGTAACCATTTATTCGTATAACCTATACCTTATCCTAAACACCGTTTTCTATTTATCTCCTTTTTTAACCCGGATCTTATAAAACACAGCGATAACATCCAACTTTATTAACCACTTTACTTTTACTAGTACCCTTAGGGTCTCGCTGATCAGGGGTAAGGGGTATCGGTCCTTCTTTATAATAGTATTAAGGGCACGGTAATTAATATAGAACCATAACCCTCCTCCAGGCTTCTGGATAAATAGAACGGGCAATAATATAAGGGAGCTACTAGCCCTAATAAACCCTTTATTTAATAGTTTTATAAGAGTTTAGCGTAATATAATTAACTCTTCCCTTAATATGCTATATAAAGGTCCCTAGGTCACTAGTTTATTTTGATCGTAGGAGTCCTTTTCGATAAGGATAGTATAGTTAACGTTCTTCCGGTGCAGTGGTAGTTAATCAGCTTTATCTCAGTTAAAGACATATAAAAACTTGTGGTAATGCGTAGGGAGTTTCGTCCTTGGGTCTATTTTTATTTTTAGTATTAGGGCCTTCTTAATATCAGCTAAATTTATGGAGAACGTATTTAGGGTGGATATACTAAGAGGGGTCTCTCTTCTTTTCTATGCCCACCTAATTAGAGCTAAAAATACCAATTTAGTCTATTACTAGATTAGGAACTTTGGATCTTACCGGGCCTAACCCGGTTTCCTTTCTATTACCTAATAGTCCATAACACTTATATGTAGAGTACCTTGTACTAGGTAAACCATAACGTTATCGTTAATTATCCAGGACCTTCTAAGGATAACATCGTCTTCTTAGTTAAGAATAATATAAAAGAATAATCGGTGTCGTTTATAGTTATTAATATTAATATTAGTGTAAGTAATATAGTGGATTACACTAGGAACTATAGTAGTGATTTATATTAAGTTCCGAGGTGTAATACTAATATATAATAAGCGGAGTTTCTTAGCGAAGGCGTCGCTAATCAGGGCATATGTTAAACACCCTATATTAATAAAGGCAGTTGTATAACGTATCCTATTAATCCCAATATTAATGTAAAATAGGTCATAATCCATACTCTTTTTAATGACCTTCTATTCCTCTACAACTTATTCCTCCTAATGACGATTTTCACTAGGAGTTACTCTTTTCCCGAGTCCTTAAAGTCCTAATTAGAGTTATTATCCGTTTTATTTTATTCCTTAGTTTTTCCTTTAAAAGTTTTAGTTTTCTTTATCTCTTTTCGATCCTTAGGGTATTACTATTATATATGCCCTTTTTTATTATAATTATAACATCTATGAGCTTCCTCTTAGTTTAGCTGTTTATGGACTTTCTTATCCTTGGTTAACTTATTTGTTTTCGTAGATTCCCACTCTATCTGATTAGGTTAGGGGGACTTTAATTAACCGTTCTACTTCTAAGGGGACTTAGTTCTTATTTAGTTAGGGGTTAGCGATCTCCTACGCTGACGTTTACGGTGGGCTTAGTAGGATTCACTATCTAATTCTAAGCTTATATTTAAGAGTATTTAAGTGTATATAATGTATATCATTAGTTTATTAATTATGCTAATAAGGGGGGCTCTTATTATGGTGTTTAGGGCTCTTTTAAAGTAATTAATCCTTATAACGTTTAGCTAGTGTCCTCCTCCTACTTCTACGAGCTCCTTTTTAAACTTAGGGAGGAAGTAAGTGAAACTCTTATTTTCTTTTTACTGTATAATCCTTAGTTGGTCGAGGGCTTATACTTCTGCGTTAGGGTCCGCATAGTAACCCTTTAAGTATTCTATGAATTTATCCGGGTTTTTCGACCCATCGGCCCCTCCTTATGTATAATAAGCGTTCACTATGGTTTGTGTAGTGTTTTCTAGCCTAGAGTAGATGTAGGTGAATACGGCTAACTCTGAACTAAAGGCTTTTTTATCTACGCTTATCTTCCCTCCCATCTCGAGGTACTATTATTGAAACTTCTTATATAATCTATTAAACTTCAGTAGGTCAGGAATTTAATATCTAGTTTATTTTAGAGGTAGTACATAGACCTAATCGGGGGGAATTAGTATTATAAAGGGTATTAGGGACTAGTTTATCGTCGATATCGGGTACCTAGGTTCTACTAGGGCTTCCTATAATAGTCGAATCTGCTCTCATTAGGTCTCTTGTTCAATTACTTAGGCGGTCCGTATCTCCTACAGTTGGGTTACAAGCTGTCCGATTAGCTGCACTAATTGCTGCGGGTTTCCAGATAGTTCAGCGTTGCCTTCCATCATCGCGTAGCTATCGCTTATCCTAGCGTTTTACGTTCAATAGTAACCGTAGTATGCTTAATAACATAGTCGAAGTACTCTACTACGAATATACGTACACGTCGTTTCGAGTTTATAATAACCTCTAGGTCTGATCAGGCCGTACTAATCAACTTCAGACGTTCAGGGACTCCTCAGGTCAACCCGTCTAGAACTTCTTACTACTCTTATACAGATCGTGGGCTTCTATACTAGGCGTTCAATTAATTACCTTTGATGATCTTAAAGATAATGTAACGGTCCAAGCACGTATATTGCAACTAACTATGGCGATTACTACGAGTATCTTCAAAATAAGGAGAAAGGAAGGAAAAGTCTGCTACCCCACAAATCCGTTGGATCCTGATCAGGTCTGCCTGGGCCTGGTCAGGCTTAGTAAGCAGCGGTTGGCGTTGGACATGGCCGAGTGGTTCCGAGGCCTCTGATCGGGCCTTGGCCCGTGACAAAGACTCTCTATAGCGTTCCACTTAGAAATGAATAGAGTTATAGAAAAGGTAAACTAGGTAATAAAAACCTATCTTAGAGTATACATAGCGTATATTTAGGATAATTAGGACGAACTACTCCTAATAATAATAATAACTATTAATAACCAGGTCACCTTATTAACAGGACTTAGCTCGTTCTTTATTACTTATGGGTATAACTTAGACCTGATTAGAGTAGAGGAACCCCTACGGAATAACAATAAAACCCCTATAATAAAAGTAGAGGCTCTAATCTAAAAACTAAAGGACACTTCTAAGTAAACTTAAATAACGATGGTGGTAACACAAAAAAATAAGAGATTACCATAAACATAAAACACTAACCATCTAATTAGTTTAAGTTTAGGGATAAGGTTTAACTAAGGTTACAGAATATCTAATCTAATTAACTATTAAAGAAGTTTAACTAAGTTAACATAAAGTATACTATCCTCAAACTAGTTAAATCCTACGCTTACCGGCTAAATACACCGCTAAGGATCCATAACGTTTTCCACATAAACCTGATCAAGTACACTAAAGTTAATCCATTACTATTATAAAACTATAATAATACCCAACTACCTATAATACTAATAACTAATAAGGAGGAGTTTAAAGTTAAGGAGATCCGTAATACATAAAAAATACGGGGTAAATAAAAAATCTTAGTAAAATAAAAGGACTATACCTAACTCACCTAGGAGCTAGTAGATATACTAGTGGATACAACGGCCTTAGACTATTACGAGGCCGATCACGGGAATATCCCTTAGGAAAGGAGGGGAGGAAGGGGGTAATTATCACGGGCTAAGGCCCGATCAGAGGCCTCGGAACCACTTAGCTATATCTAACGCTAATCACTACTTACTAAGCCTGACCAGGCCTAAGCAGACCTAATCAGAATCCAACGGATTTGTAGGGTAATAAACTTTTCCTTCCTTTCTCCTTATCTTAAAGATACTTGTAATAGTCGCCATAGCTAGTTGCAATATACGTGCTTGGACCGTTACACTAGTTATCTTTTTGTTTTCTTTTTTGTGTTATACAATAAACCATAGTAAACGGTGCTACTAGTAATAGTCTAGTTCAATGTATTTCTAATATGTTTTCGGGTTCTTCTTTATTAGAGAGGTATACTCTTACTCTTCCTTTCCTATAAGTAAGCTGGTGAGTACTAATATTATACTTTACCTTATTCTAAATTATCTAGGGATTTCCCAAAAATATATCCGGTTTTAAATTATCTACTACATATACATAAACTCGTTATATATAACCGTTAATTTCCATTTATATTACGGCTACTCCCTGGCTTCCACCTAGTGAGGGGCCACTTATTATATAACCTCTCATAGGGCGTTTTATTATATTAATAAGCGGTAATCGGAGGCATCGTACAAAGGAACGGTTAACCATAGCATAGATTTCATAGTCGGTGTCCACCAGGGCATCAGTTAAGTAACCTTTATTAATTCTGACTTTTATAATTATAGACTACTTACCCTACTACTATTAGCTCTTTTGGTGTTTTTTTATCCCTTCACTTACTCCTTAGTGGGCTCCGGGGCCCGACTTTGTCCTAGAGTTATTCTTTTCTCAACTTATACTTATTACTTGAGCTAGGGGTCATCGGTTAATCTTCTTCTTTTATATTTCCTTTTAGGTAAGTTTTAGCTATAAGGGGCTAATTAGCTTATTAGCAGTGTTCGGCCTTCTTCCAGCAGTTCCGTATAAAATGTCCTTCTTTTCCATACTCAAAGTATTCGTAGTAGTCCTTATTATATTCTGGGTTTCTCTATTAGGAACGGTTATTATCCATAAAAAAGCTAGAACTTTTCTAGGGTCTAGTGGTGGTTATCTTTTTTTTGGCTTTTATAGACTAAACTACTCCCATCATAATAACATCTCTATTATTGTTCTTCGGATAAATGGTGGGGGAGTGGGTGGACCTCTGAGGGTGATTGTATTTGGAGGCCCGTTCAACCTTCCAAGCAATGTCCTATACTCAGGTAAACTAGCCTAAGTAGTCCTTGGGAAGTTTAACCGTGAGTAGCTACTCCTTTAGTAAAGGGGTTAAGGTTACTTTTAAGAGTGATATTTGTATAGTGGTGGGCTAATTACTATTACTAGTGTTAATTATTATTTATTTAAATTTAGGTAAAATATTATAAGACTTTTTTTTTTAGTATAAAGTTTATAGTTAGGTAATGGTTTAGGACTAGGTGTTCGGATCTAAATAGGTATAATTAAGGTAGTATATAAAGTCCTCGGGGTTTTTAGTTTTATTAGGTCCTCCAGCGGTGTAAAGGTGTTAATTACTTATTAAGGACTAACTTTTAAGTATAAATTAATTAAGTATTAGAGTTTATAATTTATAGGGTAAAAGGGGTAATTTATTAAAATCTTATTTTTTATTTATTGTATTTAAGGGGTGTATTCCTTTCGTTTACCCGAAAACCTTAGGGGGTTAAGTAAGGGTTTCCGGTGAGTTAACTCATTAGTGAGCACCGGTGGGGTATTAGTGTGGATACCACTAAGAGTGTAAAGGGTTTCACTCCTAGGGGTTATTAACCTCTGGTTTTAACTCTTCTCTAATTTCTTACTAATCTCTATTATCTGGGTTTATAGGGATCCTAGAGTGGTATTTAATATCTCTTTTATGGTTAGCTCGTTATGGAGTATCGGGGGTATAGTAGCGTCCATCGGAGCAACTAGGCTATCTCGATTATTCTTCTAGGGACTAGTGGGGAATTAGTGGTCAACCTATTAGAATTCTAGGAGTGTCGTTCTTTATAGGGAGCTGTGCTCGACCTGTACTCCTTTCTACTTAACCGGTGGGGAGCCGCGCTCAACCCAGCGTTACAATAAGGTTATAATCCTAAGCTTAAAGTATACAAAGGGCTAGGCCTAGGTGTTTTCGACCTTAGGGTACTCTATTATTGTTTACTTTAAACTAAGGAGTGAGAGAGAGGAAGTTCCTCGTAAAGGGGGCGGTATAGGAATTTATACTGCTGGAGAACAAAGGGGACCTCTGGTGTGGTACCGGAGGTCACCGGAGGCCCTTTAATCGGAGGCCCCTTTAACCGGAGGGCTCTTTTATTGGGTGCTGGTTAACGCCTCAGGCAAAGCTTAGGCCATCGTGGGCATCAGCCCGTAACAGCTACTTATTTAATAGTAAAAGAAAAGAGGAGAAGCTTCTCACTAAAACTTAAGTTAAAGGTTTAAATTACTAAATATGAACTTAACGAGCTAGGAAGATTAATATAGAGAAATCGATTATGGGTATTAGGGGGGGGGATGACGATGACCACCTAAACGAATGATAAACTAAGATTATATAAAAGTATTACGACTTATATACTAATAGCCACCTAGGACGGAATAGCAAGTTAATAATAATAAGTAGATAATTCTTCTGGTCAGGCCAGTCCTAGATAGTTTAGAGGTTTATATAAAACTATAATACTTATGGAGGGATACACATTTAGAAGTAAGCTAAAAAGGGTTCCTTAAACCCCTATTAGTGCTTAAACGTATCTATTACGACTTATTAATAGACTTTATTACTAATTTTCCTCTAATAAAAAAGAAAAAGGCCCGATACTTATAGGTTATTATGGACAGGTTATCGGAAAACCCTATATTGTAAGAAGTAGAGATTATGGACACTAAAGTTTATACTCAGTGGTTCCTCTCCTATTATTATAGGTTCTACGGAATACCATGGACAATAATTAGTAACCGAGGATCGAATTAAATAAACCGATTTTAAAAGGAATTCTATAAGTTAACTAATATAAAATAGCTACTAAGTACTACTTATTACCCACAAATAAATAAAAGAACGGAACACCTTAACTAGGAGATTTAAGTAATTCTCCGTATATATATAATATATACCTAGAACGATTAGGGGGAACTATTACCCAGTATACAATTAGCCCTGAGGAACTAAACAAATACTATTACAATAATATCCCCATTCTTTATAGAGTATAAATACCATATTAACCCTTTACTAATAATAAAAAAAACAACGAACTAAAAACGAATTAAAAAATAACAACGAAGTAGCTAGTCCAGAGGATAAAGGACACTACAAAGTTCATTTAAATAATAATAACAATTACTCAGCAGCGAAGCAAAAACTCCCAAAACCGCACTAGGGGACTAACTAAGTAGTATAAAATTAAAGACAAAGTGTGGCTAAACGTCGCCAACTACTTATCCCCAAGGCTAAACAAAAAACTAGCATAGTTTCACTATAAATATAAAGTTACATAAGTGATCTTAGCTCATATAATAAAGCTAAATATACTAACTAGTATCCATCCACACTTTTACGTAGACCTCCTCCATAAAGCAACCAATAACCCATGACTAAGGCAAAAAATAACTAATAAATAATTACCCCTAATTCATAATATGAACAGAGATCCTAAATAACTTATGGAAAACATATTAGCAGCAAAGTAATAACAGGTAAGTAAAGGGCACCATCACCAGGCCCTAATTAAATAACAAGGCTATATAAAACCAACTTAGGAGCCTATGGAAATAGTATCGGAAACAAAGGCTTTAAATAAGGATAAACGGCGGTATAAAGAAATTAATATAACGGATAGGGACTCAGTGTACACCCTAAGAAAACATCGGAGAGCAACAAATTAACAACCACCAGTACACCAACAGAACCCCGGTGTGGAGGGGAGGAGAAAAGAGGGGGTATTTATTACGGACTAATACCCACAATAACCTAAGCTTTACTTAAGGTGTTGACCAGCATCTAACAAAAGAGCCCTCCAATCAAAGGGGCCTCCAATCAAAGGGCCTCCGGTGACCTCCGGCGCCCCACCAGAGGTCCCCTTTGTTCTCCAGCAGTATAAATTCCTACACCGGCCCCCTTACTGCGAAGGGCTAGGCCTAGGTGTTTTCGACCTTAGGGTGCTCTATTACTGTTTACTTCAAGCTAAGGAGCGAAAGAGAGGAAGTTCCTCGCAAGGGGGGCGGTGTAGGAATCTATACTGCTGGAGAACAAAGGGGACCTCTGGTGGGGCGCCGGAGGTCACCGGAGGCCCTTTGATCGGAGGCCCCTTTGACCGGAGGGCTCTTTTGTTGGATGCTGGTTAACGCCTCAGGCAAAGCTTAGGCCATCGTGGGCATCAGCCCGTAACAAATGCCCCCTCCTTTCTCCCCTCCCTCCCTACTGGTGTTCTGCTGTTAATTTGCTGCCCTCCGACGTCTTCTCGGGGTGTACGCTGGGTCCCTATCCATTGTATTAATTTCTCTATACCACTGTTCATACTTATCCAAAGCCTCTATCTCCGATACTATTTCCACAGGCTCCTAAGTTAGCTCCACATAACCTTGCTATTTAACTAGGGCCTGGCGACGGCGCCCTCTACCCACCGGCTGCCACCTTGCCGCTAATATGTCTTCCATAAGCCATTCAGGATCTCCGTCCATATTACGAATCGGGGGTAGTTATTCATTAGTCGTTTCTTGCCTTGGTAACGGGTCACTAGCTGCTCTACGGAGGAGGTCCACGTAGAAGTGTAGATGGATACTAGTTGGTATACTCAGCTCTACTACGTGAACTAAGATCACCTATGTAACTTTATATTTGTGGTGAAGCTACGCTAGTTTTTTACTTAGCTTTGGGGATGAGTAGTTGGCGACGTTTAGCCACACTTTATCTCTAACCTCGTACCACTTAGCTGGTCCCCTGGTGTGGTTCATGGAGTCTTCGCTTCACTGCTAAGCAGCTGTTATTACTGCTTAAACAAACTCTGTAGTATCCTTCATCCTCTGGACTAGCTGCTTTACTGTTTCCTCTCAATTCGTTTTTAGTTAATTATCTCCTTTTACCATTAGTAAAGGGTCAACGTAGTATCCATACTCTATAAAGAATGGGGACATCGTCGTAATAGTACTCGTTCAGTTCTTAAGGGCTAACTGTACACTAAGCAGTAATTCCCCCTAATCGTCTTAGGCGTATATTATATATACACAGAGAATTGCTTAGATCTCCTAGTTAAGGTGTTCCGTCCCTCCATCTATTTACGGGTAATAAGCAGTACTTAGTAATCGTTTTACACCGGTCAGCTTATAGAATTCCTTCTAAAATCGGCTCGTCCAATTCAATCCTCGGTCACTGATTATTGTCCATAGCATTCCGTAGAACCTATAATGATAGGAGAGGAACCGCTGAGCATAAGCTTTAGCGTCCATAGTCTCCATCTCTTCCAACGTGGGGTTCTTCGATAACCTATCCACAATAACCCACAAATATCGGGCCTTTTTCCTCTTTATTAAAGGAAGGTTAGTGATAAAATCCATTAATAAGTCGTAGTAGATGTGGGTAAGCACTAGTAGGGGTTTAAGGAACCCTTTTTTAGCTTGCCTTTAGATGTGTATTCCTCTATAGGTATCGCAGTTTCGTATAAACCTCTAAACTATCTAGGACTGGCCTAGCTAGAAGAACTATCTACTTGTTATTGCCAACGTGCCGTTCCGTCCTAGGTGGCCACTAGTATACAAATCGTAACACCTTTGCATAATCTTAGTTCGTAATTCGTTTAGGTAGTTATCGTCGTTTTCCCCCCCTAATACCCATAATCGATCTCTCTATGTTAATTTTCCCAGCCCATCGAGTTCATATTCAGCAATTTAAACCTTTAGTTTAAGCTTTAGTGGGAAACTTCTCCTCCTTTCTTTTATTATTAGATAAGTAGCTCAGTATACTCTATTAGCTTTCATAGTTCTATCCTAAAGGGCTTATAGTATAGGGTCAGTGTTAAAAACAGCGGCTTATGGTATTTCTAGTGTATCTTTAGTAGTTCATCTAATTCGAGGGTCACCGGGTAGAGTACGGCTTAGCTATGCAGAGTTAGGAATCATCTGGATCACCCAGCCCTTTTCCCTCTTATTATCCTATCCTTAGGGGACGTCCTACTCCCTTCTTAATAATACATTAGGTACCATCACTTCCTTTCCTAGCCGGTACTCAATCCTAAAGTTATACTAAAATAACTCTTTTACCTAGCAGCTTTATCTCTCAGTTAGGTGTTACTTTTTCATAAAATACTCTAAACCCTTATAATCCGTTAAAATAGTAAAGTGCTGGACACTGCGGAGTTCAGCCCTCTAGGATCGTAAGCAGGTGAGCACTATGAGAAGCTCCTTATCGTGGATTAGGTAATTATACTCTACTAATGAGAGTTTCTATGAGTAGAACCCAATTGGCCTTTAGTGATCCTCTAAGTCCTTTTGTGATAATGCACTGCCCAGAGCGAAACCTGAGTAGTTTATTTCGATGTGTGTTTCGTCGTCCAGGTCAAATTTCCGTAGGAACGGCTCTTTTATAAACATCCTCTTTAGCGTTTCGAATACTTCTCCTTAAGCTATTCCCCAATAAAAGACTACCCCCTTCTTCGTTAATTGGGTTAGGGGCTCTACTAGCCCACTATACCCTAGTATAAATATGCAATAATAATTAGTAAAACCTAAGAAGCTTCGTACACCCTTAAGGGACCTAGGGGCCAACCACTCCTTAATAACTTTCAACTTATCAGGATCACACAATAAACCCTTTCCTACGGTAACAATAAAACTAACGTATTTCACCTTCTCAACACAGAATTCACACTTCTTCGGATCTAAGTTCAGGCCGGCTTTAACTAAGGCCTAGAAAACTACTCATACTTTCTCCTTATAATCCCTCTTCGAGCCACTAGTATAAATGAGGACATCATCCATATAAGCCGTAATAAAGTCGTCTAGGAATTTCCATAGAGAAGTATTAATATATTACTAGAACGTTGCTAGGGCACCGGTGAGCCTAAAAGGGCAAACCACCCACTTAAATAACCCGTATCTTATTCTGAAAATAGTCTTCTCCAAATCTCCTTCAGCGATCCGTATTTTATAAAAAGCAGCCACAACATCAAGCTTCGTGAACCACTTAATAGTGGCTACTCTATTAAGAGTTTCTAATATTAGTAGGAATGGGTAACGGTCCTTTTTCGTAATAGCGTTTAAAGCTTTATAATTAACGCAGAATCTCAATCCACCTCCTAGCTTCTTAGCGAATAACACGGGGACACCGGCTACTAAGTAGCTAGCTCGAATAAACCCCTTATCCAATAGGTCGTTAAGTATCTTTTTTAGCACCAATAACTCTTCTCTTAACATAGTGTACAAAAGTCCCTAAGGGAGTTAGGGCTCCTTCCCTTCTGGCCTTATCTCTAAAGGGATTGTATAGTCCATACTTGGTTAGTGGGGGGGCACCGGGTATACTTTAGTTAGGTTAAATAAGTCTCTAAACTCCTTATGTACCCATTCTAATACTAGCCTCGAAATGTCTTCCTGTTTTTGTAGTTCCAGCTTTACGAAAACCTTCTCGATATTTTGTAAACTGGTTGCCATAACAGCAGCTGGTGATCTCTAGTTATCTTTTTATCTTCTTTTTTACGTCATACGGCAAATTATAGTAAACGGTACCGCTGGTAATAGTTTAGCCCGACATATCTCTAATATGTTTTCGGGCTCTTCTTTATTAGAGAGGTATACTCTTACTCTTCCTTTCCTATAAGTAAACTGGTGAGTACTAGTATTATACTTCACCTTATTCTGAACTATCCAGGGATTTCCTAAAAATATATTCGGTTCTAAATCGTCCACTATATATGCGTAGACTCATTGTGTATAACTGCTGATTTCTATTTATATCACAGCTACTCCCTGGTTTCCACCCGGTGAGGGGCCACTTATTATGTAACCTCTTATAGGGCGTTTTGTTATATTAATAAGCGGTAATTGGAGGCGTTGTGCAAAGGAACGGTTAACCATAGTATAAACTTCGTAGCCGGTGTTCACTAGGGTATTAGTTAAGTATCCTTTATTAATTCTGATTTTTATGATTATAAACTGTTTGCCCTGCTGCTGCTAGCTCCTTTGGTGTTTCTTTTATCCCTTTACTTGCTCCTTAGTGGGCTCCGGGGCCCAACTTTATCCCAGAGTTATTCTTTTCCCAATTTATACTCATTATTCGAACTAGGGGTTATTGGTTAATCTTCTTCTTCTGCGTTTCCTTTTAGGTAAATTTTAGCTATAAAGGGCCAGTTAGCTTGTTGGCGGCGTTCGGCCTTTTTCCGGTAATTCTGTATAAGGTGTCCTTCTTCTCTACACTCGAAGCATTTACAGCGGTCCTTATTACGTTCCGGGTTTCTCTATTGAGAACGGTTATTATTCGTAGAGGAGCTAGAACCTCTCCGGGGTCTAGTAGTGGTTATCTTTTTAGCTCCTATAGACCAAACCACTCCCGTTATAATAACGTCTCTATTATTATCCTTTAGACGAACAGCGGGGGAGTGGGTAGACCTCTAAGGGTAATTATATCTGAAGGCCCGTTCAACCTTCCAAACAATGTCCTACACTCAGGTGAGCCAGCCTAGGTAGTCCTTAGGAAACTCGACCATGAATAGCCGGTCCTTCAGCAAAGGGGTCAAGGCTACCTCCAAGAGTAATATCTACACGGTAACGGGCCAATCACCACCACCAGCGTCGGCCATTGTTCATTTGAACTTAGGTAAGAATGTCGTAAAACTCTCGTTCTCTCTTTGGTGTAGGGTTTATAGCTAGGTAACAGCTCGGGACTAGGTATTCGGATCCAAATAAGTACAATCGAGGTAACGCATAAAGTCCTCGGGGTTTTTAGTTCTATCAGGTCCTCCAGCAGCGTAGAAGGTGTTGATTACTTATTGAGGACCAACTTCCAAGTATGAATTAACCAGGTACTAGAGTTCATAGTTCGTAGGGTAAAAGGGGCGATCCATCAAGATCTTATCTCTCATCTATCGCGCCCAAGGGGCGTATTCCTTTCGTTTACCCGAAAACTTCGGGGGGTTAGGCAAGGGCTTCCGGCGAGTCAACTCGCTGGTGAGCACCGGTGGGGTATCAGTGCGGATACCACCAGGAGTACAAAGGGTTTCGCTCCTAGGGGTCATTAACCTCTGGTTCTAACTCTTCTCCAGTTTCTCGCTGATCTTTATTATCTGGGCTTACAGGGATCCTAGAGTAGTATTCAACATCTCTTCTATGGTTAGCTCGTTATAGAGCATCGGGGGTGTAACGGCGTCCATCGGAGCGACTGGGCTATCTCGATTATTCTTCTGGGGACTAGTGGTTAACTTATTGGAGTCCCGGGAGTGTCGTTCTTCGCAGGGAGCCGTGCTCGACCTGTACTCCTTTCTGCTTAACTGGTGGGGAGCTGCGCTCAACCTAGCGTTACGGTAAGGTTGTAATCCTGAGCTTGAAGTATGCGAAGGGCTAGGCCTAGGTGTTTTCGACCTTAAGGTGCTCTATTACTGTTTACTTCAAGCTAAGGAGCGAAAGAGAGGAAGTTCCTCGCAAGGGGGGCGGTGTAGGAATCTATACTGCTGGAGAACAAAGGGGACCTCTGGTGGGGCGCCGGAGGTCACCGGAGGCCCTTTGATCGGAGGCCCCTTTGACCGGAGGGCTCTTTTGTTGGATGCTGGTTAACGCCTCAGGCAAAGCTTAGGCCATCGTGGGCATCAGCCCGTAACACTTACAAGGAGCTTCCTCTCTTCCACTCCTTAACCTAAAGTAAACAGTAATAAAGCACCCTAAGGTCGAAAACACCTAGGCCTGGCCCTTCACATAAACTACGAAAACCAACAATAGAAACATACACCTAAATTTATCAGAGACCGAAGAAAAGGTTATTATTTAATACATTATTAACCTAGGTTCTTAAAGATTTTCACCCCGGCGGGCAGATGTGGAAGATATGGTTAATACACTATTCTAGAAACGTAAAGGTTAACCGGTTGGGAAGCACTGGACAGAACGCTTCGTTAAGCGACACGGAGAGCTTGAAATGCGTTTTTCTTATATTTATAATTATTAGAGAAGTCTCTACGAAGATCCTGCAATTATCGAACCTTAGTTCCGATTAGTAATTAATATATAATCGAAATACGGTATCTAAGATTACAATTTCTATAACTTTAATAAGAACGGTTTTATAATAAGTATAATTCAGCTTAGAATAGTTATTACTCAATCTAATTAAATTAGGAAACCAAAAAAAAATTCAACCTAATAATCGAGAATAAGCAATAGCTATTTGTTGTATTACTGGTGATAACTTCGTAATACCGCCTTTTTTAGTAGTTTAGGGCTACTTCCACCTTATAAATTAGTACTTTAAGGCCCAGATTCCAAACATTTAGATAATCAAAACAACCTCTAATAGATGTGTCAGGTTGGTCCGCGTAGAGTGAAGGAGTCGGTGATGCCTAGGTAGGGTGTGGTAGTGACTAGTATTCGAATCTGGCCTCCTATAGAATTTCCTACTACGTTACCCTTTAAATCCCCTTCTTAGAGTAACTATTTTCTATTAACCCTACTCTAAGGTTACCCCTTTAGTGCCCCCCCCCCCCCCCCGGCCCCCGTTAGTGTACTTAATACGATCCCCCCGCCCCCTAAGCCCCGTCCCGGGGTTATTTAGATGTTTATTAGCCTTATTTGGGGCCCATACCAGCACCTCCACTAATACTCCCCAGTTACTATGCTTATTTTTAGTTTCAGGTTTAGGGGACCCAAAGCCCGGTGATGGTCGGTTAACGCCTACATTTCCTTAGCCGGAGGTGCCTTCCTTCTATTCTTCTCCGAGGTATTCTAAAGCTAAGTAACTATTCACTATTTCTCTAGTCTACGAGAAGTTAAGTGTAAATAGGTGCCCCTCCACTAGGCCACTACTCCGCTTCCTCCACTAGTAGCCCACTAGGATAATTTCCTAATATCTCCTTATAGATACCTTGTATACTAATTAATAGACCTACCTCTTTCCACTCTTTCCCTACTAGTGGCCTTATAGAGCGTCCTTATATCCCCTTTTAATGAGCTAGGGTAATCCTTACCCTTATTCTTTTATACTTTTTTTAACACTAAGTATTAACTCTTAGTTTTAAGAATATAAGAAACTCCTACGTTATAGGTACCCTTAGTACCCCCCCGGTGCTCTTTTTGTATCGATAATCCCTTATTATAGTTTATTCTCCTTAAGCCCTAGGCGCCCTAACACAATTATTCTATTACTTCTAATATAAAACCGGCTTTACTATGCACTTCAATTCCTTTATTTTTTTCTTTTTTTAATGTTATTTTTCGTCGTTTTCTCGTCCTTCTGGTTATTAACCTTAGCTATTATTCCCCTATTACCCTTATTATTATATTTTCTGGTCCTACTTCCCCTACCCCTATTAATAACAACGGTGGTTCTACTTTATTAGTTCCCCCTAACCCCTCCGGTGATATAAAAGGCGATAACGATAAGAATCACCTTTACACCGTCCCCTATGCTCGTTACTTGTACTATATAATAGGCTAGGACCTTAAGGGTAACGCCCCTGTTCTACGTTACCTCGAGACCACTAGTATATCCTCTCCTCCCCCGGTGCTCCCCCGTTTCTATTATTAAGGATTTAAACTATAAGTAATAAATGCACCGTCTATGCTACTTAGCGTAATAAGCCTTACTTTTTAGTATATACTTATCCCCCCCTCTAGTTTAGCCACCCCTGGGGCCTTCTAGATATCGCTAATACTTTATAGTTATTCTACGAGTGCTCCTCCGCTGCCCTCACACTCCGCCGTTACTTTAATGAGATCCACGACGAGGTATCGAGCAGCTCCACCTTCTACGACGCCTGGGCTGAGGATATAATATATTACCCCTATTATAACGCTAGTCCCCACCTAGTACCCCTCCACTATACACCTACTAATCTATTATTTAGTTTACTTATAAGGCTACTCAGCTTATGGGTAAGAAGGCCCTTTAGAAGAAAATTAAGAACATTAAAGACCCTATTAAGTGTAAAGCCGAGGAGGAGGAGGAGGGATAACTACTCCGTTAGTATAAGGTTATAGCCCTTGAGGTGTTAGTTTCCGCTGCTAAGAAGTAGGCCTCGGCTACCTCCCACCTTACCACCTCCGCTGCTAATTAACTAGTGACCTTTTACTCTTATGCCGATGCCCTTACCACCTAGACCACTTTTATCCGGGCCTAGATCACTATTACCACTACTCTTATTACCGTTATTACCACCACCTTTTAGGAGTTCACAAAGCTCTATACCAGTGTTGTGAGTACCCTATTACTCCCCTAGTGCTCCTCGAATAGGCCTCTCCTTATTTTACTTAACTTATTTTATTTAGAACCGTGCCACTCTTAACACCACCTCCTCCAGGGAGGGCTCGCCTTCGGGTAACGGTATTAATGAGGATAAGGAGGTTAAAGGTAATAACGCCGATACTAACAACTAGTCCCCCTGCACTACTCCCCTGGTAGCCCTTAAGGTGTTTTGATAGTTCTTATTTATTCCCAGGCCCCCAAAGCCATATAATCTTCTTACTTTAGGTTAAATATATTCTCCGACTAGCCGGTAACCTGGTCCTTATAACTCGTTCCTCTTATAATCCACTAGTAATCCACTAGTGATTCTCTATTTAAATTCCGTTTTATAGTCGTTAATTAAATCTTATAAAATATTTTTCCGAGGTTCCTAAGAATTCTTTTCGGGCTTATACCCTTCTTATTTTACTAAATATTTCCATTTCCTTTTAGACCCCTTATAGCCCACTAGGGTCTTAACTATATACTCGTCGTTGTTCTCCTTAACTAACACTTTTCATAGTTATAGTAGGTCACCGTGGAACCTTTCTAATTAGGACGGGGAGAAGATGTTATAAATCCTATACCCCGGCCCTAGTTCAAGTTTATAGATTACCCCACCGTTAATTACCCACTTAATAGTAAGCGGTCCTAAATACTTATTAACCAGCTTTTTCGACGACCTATATTACCGTATATTCCTAGTTAATAGTAAAACGTGTTTACTAACTCAGAAATTAATATACGCCCTCCTCTTATTATACCATTTTTCGTATATTTTATTAGAGCAGACCAACAAGTCCTATACTATTCTCCTCTTTACTTTTAACCCTTTTACCTTATCCTCTACTATTAATACATTTACTAGGGTTTTTCCGTCCATAATAACGTCGTATAATCCCGGTGGTAAGTAACCTATTAGCACCTCCATTAATACTAACCTAGTGGTGTTATACTAAGTATTATTATAAACGAATTAGGTTATTCTTAGTTACCATAGTTAGTTATCCTATTCTATATTATAGAATGCCCGTAGAAAGTATTCTAAGTTCTAGTTTTACCTCTCCGTTTATCTGTTAGTTTAAGGGTAGTATACTATGCTGAGTTTTTATTAGATAATTAACTAGTAATGCACTATTACCTAGAATTTACTAATAAACAAGGAGCCCCTATCCGAGATTATTAACCAAAGAATTCCATACTATAAGAACACTTTTTATACTAGTAGTATAATTAGTTAGTCTATAATAAGTAACTCCTTAGTGGGTATATAGAGGGTATACTTAGTTAACCTATTCACCATTACTAGGATATTATTATACTATTTCCTATTTCTATTATCCACCACTAATAACTTAGTAATAAAATCGAGGGATATACTTTCCTATAAGTAGCTGGGCACTAATAGTATACTTAGTACCCCATAGGGGAGGTGGTGGCGTGGCTTCGTATACTAGTATACGGTGTATATCTTAACGTATTCCACTATATCCTTCTTCATTCTTTTTTAGAAGAATGAACGTCCTATCCGGGTTATTGTCCTAGTAACCCCTAGGTGACCACTTATTAGCTTATCGTAGAACACAATAAGGATCTCCCTTATCAACGGGTAACCCTCTAGTATAACCACTCTACCCCTATACCTCGCCATTCCTTTATTATCTCTTCTCTAATATACCCACTTCTCCTATACTATACCCTATAATACAAGGTCAGACCTTTAGGCCTCCTATACTACTTTTTCCAAACTTAGGGCCAGTGTTTCTAGTATAACATTCACAGCGTCGAGTCGTAGCTCCTCCCTCGTTACCCAGTTACGTCTTACCCTCAGTTAGAATCGTTCTAAGAAACCTTCCAAAAACGCACCCCTAACTTCCTCCTATTCACCCTCCTTAGGTCTATAATCTAATTTCTATAATAGTCCATTAACTATATTTTGTTTACTTAGCTGATATTTAATACGGAAGTTAAATGGTGAGAGGTCCTAGAGTAACCTGGCCTAATAATTATTTAATTAGGGCTTAGTGGTGAGGTAATAGTGCCCTAGGTGGTTCATTAAGAATAGTGTTTAATATTATGTGTATAGTAAGTAGTATTGCTAATATACAACTACTTCTCGAATTACCAGTAACTCCGCCTTTGGTGCTCTGTATTTTAACTCAGCTCCCCTTAACTTCCTAGAGAGGTAGGCGACGGGGTGCCAAATGTCTCCATATAGCTGGCATAAAACTGCCCCTATCGTAAAATCTAATATGTTGGTTTCGACCCTTATTAGGAGGGAGGGGTTAAAGTGTTTAAGGATAGGGGCCTCTGTGAACAGTTCTTTTAGCTTATAGAAGGCCTCTAACACTCTGTTGTTCATAATTAGCTCCCCCCCTATCTTCTTCGTTAACCTATCCGTGAAAGGTGTATATACTTTAGTATAGTTCCGGATAAAACACGTATAAAACCCTGTAAATCCTAAGAAGACCTGGATATCTTATATACTACGAGGTACTAGTTATTCTATAATAATTATAACCCGGTCTTATTTTATTGTAATCCCTTCCCTAAAGATTATAAACCCTAAGAACCTGATCTCCCTAATATAGAACTCGTATTTCTCGGGGTTAGTATATAAATTAGTGGCGTCCAAGCAGCGTAGTACCTCCTAAATTACTTCTATGTATAACACCTTATCCTTTGAGAAGATGAGGATATTATCTAAGTATATTACATAAATAATATTAATAAGGCCTACTAATACGTCGTTAACGTAGACCTAAAAGGTCGTTAACGTATTAACGAGGCTAAATAGCATAATATTATATTCGTAATAGCTATACTTAGTTTAGAAAGTCGTTTTCTATTTATCTCCCTTACAAATACGCACTTAGTGGTACCCATCCTTAAGGTCTAATTTTATAAATTAACTCACTTCTAAGAGGTGGTCTAGGATTTCTCCGATAAGGGGTAATAGTATACGGTTTTTTATAGTAATACCGTTAAAGCCCCGGTAATCTACGCAGAGCCTTAGCTTACCTCCCTTCTTAGGGACAAAGAGGATTAGTACCCTAACCGGACTCTTAGATTACCTAATCCAACTCTTAGTTAATACCTTAGCAAAGTATTCCCTTAACTCCGCCAACTCTGGTTTTATTAGTGGGTAGATGGGGTCATATGGCGGCTCCGCTCCTAGTTCTAAGTTAATAGTGTAGGTGTGTCCACCCCGTTCCGACGGCATAGCCGTTAGTATAGTATTAAATACGTGGGACCACTCCTTATACTCATATAAGAGGACTAGTCCTTGGGTAATTTACTGGTCACCAATTAGTACCCCATTTATCCTCACCTCGATCCTTTTTACACCCAGGGTAACTATAAAGGTCACCCTCATATCCCTCACCGCTCTTCGGATTCCCCTTTTACCCAAGGCTAACCGGATACTATCCTCACTCAAAGGGTAGGTCCAGTTCAGGGTCTCCCATTCAAAGTTCAGCTAGACCGCTCAGCACCAGGGGATCCCCAGTATTACCACATATCCTTCCACCTTAGTAATCCTAAACTTATATAACCTCGTACAACTCACCCCGAGATTATCCATCACCTAGGTCACTAGGGTCTTTATACTATAATTAGGTATACATAACCCCTATATACCCTATAATAGTAGTTCACCGTTAATGACCCCCAGTGGAGCCCCTTTGTGAGGGAGGATCCTCTAATCTACTATATTCTTATCTACTCCTATGTTTAATAACGCTTTCCCCTCCTTCTACACCCCCACTACTCTTACCCGTAGGGTCACCTTTACCCTCCGGTGACCCTACTTTACCTCCTATAGGAGCTGGATAGTGTTCACCCCCGTAACTAAACCTCCCATTAGCTTTATCGTCTTAGGTTAGCATTGTCGTCCTAAGTACCTCGATTATCCATAATTATAATAGTTAAGCTCCTAATACTAATCCGAATAGTGTCCCATTTACCTATAGTTAAAATACTTAACGTAACTTAGGTCCCGCCCTGGTGGTCCCCTGCTGGGTATACTTTTTTCCCGTTTCACTAAAACCGAGCTCCTAGAGGTCTCAGTGGTAGCCCTTAGTATTTCCGGAGTAGGTTAAGTGGTATTAGTTATAGTCTTTTTTTAAGGTATGAGATTGGAGTGAGTAGGTGGTTACCGGTTTCCCCCCTACTAGTCCCTGGTCCCCTGAGTAACGGGCTTAACGCGTTTTTGCTCCCTTAGGTACATTTTTTATATCATCTCAGCCCTCTTAGCCACGTTGTTTAATTCCCAACGGGTACTCGGTAACCCGTTGGCCATCACTTGTCGTTGTAGGTCAAGTAATAGTTAGCTAACCATATGGACCACCTACGTCCTCTCTAGTTAAGGATCGGGGCACTCTACCTTAACCACTTTATATTAATCGAGGAATTATTAGTACATTTAATTCAGCTTTTACCTTATCTCTTCTAATTCTATTATAGTTATATATACCCGGGTATCCGCATCGGTTATAGTATTACAAAACCACTACTCCATCATAGCCTAAGTAACGTTAAACACATTATTATCGTAATTCGTAGTAACGTAGTTTATTCATTAGTAGGAGGCGGTACCCTCCAGGTATCCCCCTACGAATAGAACCTTAGCCCTATTAGAGTCAAAGTCTTCTTTATATAAGCCGAATTACCCTTTTAATTTAAATAAAAAGTTATTAACATCGGTCCAACTTCCTCCTTTAAAACGGATAGGGGCAAGCTATTTTGTTTACGTATCAGTATAAATTCGCTTAGGTTCCGGTGGCTGGGGAGCGGTGGACTCCTAGTGCATCACCTTATCTAAGTCGGCGTTATTCCTAAAAACTATTATCTAATCGATTATCTTCCTTTTTTTAGTTTATTATATTATTTCGTAGAAGAGGGCGTTAACCTCCTTAGTGGTTATTCCTTTTATATCCTTAATATTAAGGCGCTAATAGTCCCTAGCCACTTCGTTATTAAGTGTTATCTCAGTTATTAGTTTAGTGGTTGGTTACTTAACGTCTACGGAAACAACTTATTGTATCGTTAGTGTTCTACGGGGGGCTATCGTTACTCTAATGGTCTATGCACCTATAAGTAAGTAGAAATTTGAACGTATTAGGTTAGTCTGCGTAGAGTGAAGGAGTCGGCGATGCCTAAGTAAGGTATAGTAATAACTAGTATTCGAATTTGGCCTCCTACAGAATTTCCCACTACGCTACCCCTTAAATCCCTTTCCCAGAGTAACTATTTTCCGTTGGCCCCACTCCGGGGTTGCCCCTTCGGTGCCCCCCCCGGCCCCCACCAGTGCACCTGACAAGATGGACCGATAATGAGATTACTTTGGAATAGCTTCAGTATTTCGATAAATATACAAAACCATAACTAAGGAGCATATATCGGATATTTATAATTAATAACTATGAAAACTACGTTAATAGTGATTTCGAAGAATATTATAAAAAAGATAATATCGTAATTATTTATTTACTTACTTATTTATCACATCTTACTTAGCCTCTTAACGTTAGCTATTATAATATATTAAAATTAAAATATAGCTCTCAAATTAAGTACTTAATTAAAACCCGAATTACACACATCACTAAACCCAACTTCTTTCTCACATTCAAAGCCGTCTTCTTCTAAACCTTTGACCCGGAAAATGTTCTTAGGGGTTTTAGATGGGTAGGGCTTATTCCATTTAACCCTTAAACTATACTTTCTAAGCTTAATGTGTAATTACGAACACCAATTACCCCGAATACCCTGATTAAGCTACCCAACACTTAGGTTTCTAAAATACCCTAGACTACTAGTAAAGTTATCTATTAGTTTTCGCTTATAAAGGAAAAGATCTTAAGATATTAGGAAAGCTCACCAACTCCGATTTTCGATATAGTTAATAAACTTTCTAAAAGTTTATAACGTCCGGCACCCACATCCGGACCACCCCCACATCCGGACCAGGGTAAAGTAGCCCACCACCATGACTACCCCTCCTCTTTTTCTATACACAACTTTTTCGTTTTTTTATTAATCAACACCAAATTTTCGTCGGACTTATATTTCTGATTGATGAGGTAATATACCGAAGTTGACGTTAACCAGGTTGTTGACGCCGTCGTAAACGGTTTCTCTTATCGAAAAGTATTATTATAATATGGTGTTCCGAAGACTATGATTGTACGATGACTCCGGGGGGCCAAAGGGCGAGATGTGGTATTTACTCGATACTAGAGGTTCTCCGTTGAGCAGGAGAGTCGTTTGGCTGAGTGGGTGCGAGTATAAGCTGCCCTAGGCCTGCCTCCAACTTATTAACAACTCAGGGAATTCGCTGAACGGATCCTATTAGTCCATGGAGACTCTGAGCCCTTTGGGAGGAACTGGATTCGATCCTTTTTGAAGAGGAATCCATTAATTAAGGTTTACAGAAGTAGAGTTATCGATTCCCAGTGTGTTAATGGGGCCTCTACTAATATTATCAAAGGATGGTTCTATTATCTCGTGATCCCGGAGATCATGAAGATCAAACTAGTAAATAGATATAATATGGATAAGACGGGTATTCTCGAGGGCAGGGGATCCAACGGGTTAGTCCTGGGATCATCAGAGACTCGATTTATTCGTAGGAAATAGCCTGGATTAAGGGTATGGACGTCCCTTATTGAATACATTTCAGCAACTAGTAGATGTCTCCCACCCCTCGTCATATATAAGGGGAAGAGTATCCAACAGCAGTGGTTCCCTCTTGACCTTGACCTATATAACTCTTAGAAGTTCACAGTAATAAAGAATAGCTGGACGTTTAATTTTATAACTATAAAGTACCTTAACGAAGTGTTTATACCTATAACTACCCCTAGGAAACCCTCTGAGACCAGATTACTTATCCTCGACGGCTATAGAAATCATAAGACCATAAACTTCATATATTTAAGCTATTAGAACAATATACATCTCCTTTTCCTGCCCCCTTACACGTTCTACGTCCTTTAACCCCTGGATTAGTCAGTGTTTAGGCTACTTAAAACAGTATATAAGAAGCACCTCGGTAACTAGGATCTATGGGACTATAATATAGTTGTTGGGAAACGGACGTTTATCCGATATTATAGTATGGTTCGCGAGGTAGCGTTAACTATTAAAAATATTGTTAGTGGTTAGAGATTTACTGGTATGTTCCTAGTCAACGTTGCTAAGCCCCTTATAAGCCCCTTATTACTTAAGAACGTCATAACGCCGGCTAAGTATGGCCAATAAGTTACAGAAGGTCACTGTGATGTTGTCTCCGGCGAAAAATGGGTACTGGATATATTAGTAATACGTTGGTTAACTCCTAAGAAGAGGAAGGAGTTGTAGGACTAATTCGATTTGTTTAGTAAGGTTAGGAACGACATTAGTACTTAACGTTTGTTGTTTAGGAAGGTCCAGAAAGTATGGGACGAGAGGGACTACTAATTAGCTATAGCTCAGCGAAAAATCATATTACTGGAAGCAGAGGTTAAGGCTAGTAGGACTAGGAAATAGAAGAAGGTCGTTATGAGCCCCAATTCCAAGTTTGCTAACATCGTGGCCATCCAGAGGGCTTAAATTGAGGTTGGTGATGTTGAGGATAGCTCAGATGAATCCGTCGTATCCGATAACCCTAGTGAGCATGGTAGTTGTATTATGGTGGCATCAAAATAGGAGGAATAAAAGCCTGAAGTTGATGCATTGTGAATCGCATCGTCATTTTGCCCTGGTCCGGATGTGGGGGTGGTCCGGATGTGGGTGCCGGACGTTAATTTATTTCTTATTTAATTACCCTATTATAAAAAGAGGTATAATATTTTTAGGATATAAATATGGCCCTTAGTAAAAAACGGAGAGTTAAAAACCCCCGATTATAGGATAGGGGGGTAATTAATGGATCTCGGGTGAGGGAGGTTATAGTTAAGAAGGGTATTATTAAAGAGGAAGGACATAAAAAAGGTAAAAACAAGGGGTCGTCGAAGCATCGTCGGACAGGTTTACAACATTTTGGTATCTATCACAAGACCGGCCATAACACAAGGACCTGTTCAGAGGCTGTGGAAATAAGTAGTTTAAGTAATTCTGAGTAGTTATAATTAATTTAATTGATGGTGGTTGAGAAATAAAATCTTTTAATGATTAAGGTTAGAAAAGTGTGCTGGTCGATGATGGTGTGCTGCTCGATGATGAACCACGTTAGTGAAATAGTGATTTTTATGCTTATTAATAATAAGGAGGTAATATTAATCTTTTAAACACAGTTTTATATACTAATTAAAATATTAGAGCTAATTTAGGCCTCTTTTATTTGTTGTCCATTTGTTTTTAAATATTATAATAACTTAGTTAAGTGGGAGATCTAATTTAGTATACTAGGTAGAGAAGTAATATTAGCTTATAATAATAATGTATAGTGGGATACTATAGCCCGATGAACTGATGGCCTGGATAACTATAACCCATTCCCAATTATTAGGTTGTGTTATTTTTATATTTAAATACTTTTCAAAGCTTATAATAACTAATTTAGTTGAGATTTAACTTATTATAAACCTAATTTGATTAAAGTTATAGATATCTAAGCTCATAACACTATACTTTATAATTATATTTACTATAAGTTAAAACTATGTATTTATTGCGATGAGGTCTTTGTATTAAGTTCTTTTATAATCGTACTTATAAAGGAAATATATTTAGAGCTGTGGTTGTCGTTTAAAGAAGTTCGATGCTTAATGTTTACCGACCAGTAGTGTATGTAACGGTCCAAGCACGTATATTGCAACTAGCTATGGCGACTACTACGAGTATTTTTAAGATAAGGAGAAAGGAAGGAAAAGTTTGCTACTCTATAAATCCGTTGGATCCTAATCAGGTCTACCTGGGCCTGGTTAGGTTTAATAAGTAGTGGTTGGCGTTGAATATGGTTGAGTAGTTTTAAGGCCTCTAATCGGGTTTTAGCCCGTAATAATTACCCCCTTTTTTCCCTCCCTTCCTAAGGGATATTCCCGTGATCGGCCTCGTAATGGTCCAAGGCCACTGTATCCGCTAGTATATCCACTAATTCCTAGGTGAGTTAGGTATAGTCCTTTTATTTTACTAAGACCTTTTATCCACCCCGTACTTTCTACGTATTACGGATCTCCTTAACTTTAAACTCCTCCCTATTAACCACTAATATTATAAGTAATTAAGTGTTATTATAATTTTATAATAATAATGGATTAACTTTAGTGTACCTAATTAGGTTTATATAAAAAATATTATGGATCCTTAATAATATATTTAGCCGGTAAGCATAGGATTTAACTAGTTTAAGGATAGTATACTTTATATTAACCTAATTAAACTTTTTTAATAGTTAATTAGATTAGATATTCCGTAACTTTAATTAAACCTTATCCCTAAACTTAAATTAATTAAATAATTAATACCTTATATTTATAGTAATCTCTTATTTTTTTATACTACCGTTATTACCACCTAAGCTTATTTAAAAGTATCCTTTAACTTTTAAACTAAAACCTCTACTTTTACTATAGGGGTCTTATTACTATTCCATAGGGGTTCCTCTACTCTAATCAGGTCTAAGTTATACCCATAAGTAACAAAGAACGGGCTAAGTCTTATTAACAAGGTGACCTAGTTATGAATAACTATTATTATTATTAGGAGTAGTTCGTCCTAATTATCCTAAGTATATACTATGTATACTCTAAGATAGGTTTCCATCACCTAGTTTACCCTCTCCGTAACTCCATTTATTTTTAGGTAAAACGTTATAGAGAGTTTTTATTTAATTCATAATAATTAGTAGAATTGTTTTTATATAAAACTTATAAACTACGGTCCCTTATTTAATATAATTATATAAGGTATCCTATGGTACCTAATTAGACCTCGGATTAGTTGGTCTACTATTATATCCGTTGTGATATCCTTTAATAACTTAAAGATTACGTTCTTTAATAGATAATTGGTCACTATTATGATGTTCGTCACCCCATCGTAGTGGGAAGGGGGTAGTCCTATTATAAAGTTAATAAAGACCTTTATTTAGATCCGTCCAGGGATAAGTAGAGGTTTTAATAGGCTCCTCTTCTTATTGTGTTATACGTTTCCTTATCCATAAACATCGCAATTCCTTATAAATCTTTGGATATCTTAGGATAAGCTTAGCTAGTAGAACTAGCGGCTAATTAGGGCTTTTAAAGTATCCCTCCCCGGATATCCCGTTAACGTAGAATTGTAGAACCTCTGGATTAAACCCGTCCTTAGGGGCTCGTAATATGGAATCCAGATTCTATTCCTCTACAATAATCTCTTATTATCGTCGATTATATATTCTAATAATATTATTAGTAACTTCTACTATAAGGGAAGTTATTAGTCTCCTTTTTATATTACCCCCCTAATTAGTTAATATTAGTTATTCTAATCTAAGGCTTTATCCCACTAAGAGTATAATAACTTTTCTTTAAAAGGGTTTAAGGGGGGTTCCGTCTTATTTAAGCTAGGGTTATCGGTCTAATCTATATCTCCGGGGGAGTCTTTTATACTAAACTTAACCCTCTCTACTTACCCTAATTAGGCCTATACTTCTCTAATTACTATTATGTTATTAATTCGTAATACGTTAATCCTATTCTTTAGGAGTTTAATCTTCTAACCCTTTAACCTATTATCTTATAGGGTACTAGGGATATCCTATTTACGTCTTAATAGTATATTAAGAACTACTACTTTTTTACTAAATTTAAACTAGATAATAAAGTTATAATGGGATAATAATTTTAACCACCTAATTTAATATTTATTTAACTGTTTTTTTGTTATAAAATACTTTAGATTCAGGTGATTAATTAGGATAGTGAACTCTTCTACACTCCGTAGTTCTAAATCCCAGTGCTTTAGGTAGTGTATTATTACTAATAGTTACTTATCGTATATCGGGTAATTATACTCTATAGGTAAGTTCTTATATGAAAAGAACGCTATAGGCTTTAGGATCCCTTTGTTATTATACTACGACAAGGTACCTCCTACTACATAACTAGACGAATTAGTCTCGAGTACTGTAGCTCGATTAGGGTCCTAGTAAGCCAATATAAGTATACTGATCAGGAGCGTTTTTAGCTCCTCGAACACTCTAGTGCACTCCTTGCTCCAAATGAACGGTATATCCCTTTTAGTTAAAGTTATTAGGGGTTATATAATCCCCGAGAAGTTGGGTATAAACTATTAATAGTAGTTAACAAAACCGATGAACTTATGAACTCCTTATATTAATCGGGGTATTTCCTATCCCTGGATTACCTTAATTTTCTTAGGGTCTATACAAATTCCCTTATTAGTATTAATAATAAACCCTAAATACTTAATACTCTTAACTTCGAATTCGCACTTATTAATATCCATATACAGGCCTATAGCGCCTAGGTACTTAAGGACCTTCTTAACCTTCTCTTTATAATTAGAGAGGGAGCTATCCGAATAAATTAGGACATCGTCGATATAAGCTAAGTAGAACCCATTTAGGAAATCTTATAGAATATGGTTAATATATTACTAGAACGTTATAGGGGTTTTAGTTAAACTAAAGGGGGTGACCATCCATTTATATAACCCATACCTCGTCCTAAACACCATCTTCTATTCATCTCCTTTTTTAACCCGGATCTTATAAAACACAACGATAACATCCAACTTTATTAACCACTTCACTTTTACTAGTACCCTTAGGGTTTTACTAATTAGGGGTAAGGGGTATTAGTCCTTTTTTGTAATAACGTTAAGGGTATAGTAATTAACGTAGAACTATAACCCTCCTCCAGGCTTCCGGATAAATAAAACGGGTAATAATATAGGGGAACTACTAGCCCTAATAAACCCTTTATTTAATAGTTCTATAAGGGTTCAGCGTAATACAATTAACTTTTCCCTTAATATACCATATAAAGGTCCCTAGGTCACTAGTTTATTTTAATTATAGGAGTCCTTCTTAATAGGGATAGTATAGTTGACGTTCTTCCGGTACAACGGTAATTAATTAATCTTATTTTAGTTAAAAACATATAAAAATTTATAATAATATATAAGGAGTTTCGTCCTCGGGTTTATTTTTATTTTTAGTATTAAGGCCTTTTTAATATTAGTTAAACTTACAGAGAACGCGTTTAAAGTGGATATACTAAGAGGGGTCTTTCTTCTTTTCTATACTCACCTAATTAGAGCTAAGAATACCGATCTAGTCTACTATTAAATTAGGAACTTTAGATCTTACCGGGCCTGACCCGGTTTCCTTTCTATTACCTAGTAGTCCATAACACTTATATACAGAGTACCTTGTACTAGGTAAACCATAACGTTATCGTCAATTATCCAGGACCTTCTAAGGATAATATCATTTTCTTAGTTAAGAATAATATAAAAAAATAATTAGTGTTATTTATAATTATTAATATTAATATTAGTATAAGTGATGTAGTGGATTATACTAGGAACTATAATAGTAACTTATATTAAGTTCTAAGGTATAATACTAATACGTAGTAAACGGAGTTTCTTAGCGAAAGCGTCACTGATCAGGGCGTATATTAAATACCTTATATTAATAAGGGTAATTGTATAGCGTATCCTATTAATCCCGATATTAATATAAAATAGGTTATAATTTATACTCTTTTTAATAACCTTTTATTCCTCTATAGTTTGTTCCTCCTGATGACGACTTTCACTAGGAGTTACTCTTTTCCCGAGTCCTTAGAGTTCTAATTAAAGTTATTATTTGTTTTACTTTATTCCTTAGTTTTTCCTTTAGAAGTCTTAGTTTTCCTTATCTCTTTTCGATCCTTAGGGTATTACTATTATATGTGCCCTTTTTTATTATAGTTATAATATTTGCGAGTTTCCTCTTAGCTTGGCCGTTTATGGATTTTCTTGTCCTTAGTTAGCTTATTTGTTTTTGTAGGTTCCTACTTTATTTAATTAGGTTAAGGGGACTCTAATTGACCGTTTTATTTTCGAGGGGACTTAGTTCTTATTTGGTTAAGGGTTAGTGATCTCCTATATTAACGTTTACGGTGGGTTTAGTAGGATTCGTTGTCTAATTCTAAACTTATACTTAAAAGTATTTAGGTGTATATAATGTATATTATTAGTTTGTTGATTATGCTAATAAGGGGAGCTTTTATTATGGTGTTTAGGGCTCCTTTAAGGTAGTTAATTCTTATAACGTTTAACTAGTGTCCTCCTCCTACTTTTATGAACTCTTTTTTAAATTTAGGGAGGAAGTAAATGAAATTCTTGTTTTCCTTTTATTATATAGTCCTTAATTAGTTGAGGACTTATACTTTTGTGTTAGGGTCTATATAATAACCCTTTAAGTATTCTATGAATTTATCCGGGTTTTTCGACCCATCGGCCCCTCTTTACGCATAATAGGCGTTCACTATGGCTTATATAGTGTTTTTAACCTAGAATAGATGTAGGTGAATACGGTTAACTCTAAACCGAAGGCTTTTCTATTTACGCTTATCTTCCCTCCCATTTCGAGGTACTATTATTAAAACTTTTTATATAATCCATTAAACTTTAGTGGGTTAGGAATCTAATGTTTAACTTATCTTAGAGGTGGTATATAAGTTTAATTGGGGGGAATTAGTGTTATAGAGGGTGTTGGGGACTGGTTTATTGTTGATGTTAAGTGTTTGGGTTTTGTTAAGGTTTCCTGTAGTAGTCGAATTTATTCTCGTTGGGTCTTTTGTTCGATTACTTGGGCAGTCCGCATCTCCTATAGTTGGGTTATAAGTTGTCCGATTAGTTGTATTAATTATTGCGGGTTTCTAAATAGTTTAGTGTTACTTTTTATCGTGTAATTATCGTTTATCCTAGTGTTTTATATTTAGTAGTGATTATAGTATGCTTAATAACGTAGTTAAGGTACTCTACTACGAATATATATACGCATCGTTTCGAGTTTATGATAACCTCTAGGTCTGATCAGGCTGTACTAATCAGTTTTAGACGTTCAGGGACTCCTTAGGTTAACCCATCTAGAACTTATTGCCACTCTTATATAGATTATGGGTTTTTATACTAAGTGTTTAATTGATTACCTTTGATGATTTTAAAGATAATATAATAGTCTAAGTATGTATATTATAACTAGTTATAACGATTACTATAAGTATTTTTAAGATAAGGAGAAAGGAAGGAAAAGTCTACTACCCCACAAATCCGTTGGATCCTGATCAGGTCTGCCTGGGCCTGGTCAGGCTTAGTAAGCAGTGGCTGGCGTTGAACATGGCCGAGTGGTTCCGAGGCCTCTGATCGGGCCTTGGCCCGTGACAGTGTATTATGATCAGCGAGTAGTCGATTGGCTATTTCTTTTATACTAACTAACTAGGGAGGAAATAATTGGGAATTCAGGTTGAGAATATACTTAACTAACTTCTCCTCTTTAAGTAATATTAAATTCTGAGAGTTTGGTATATTGTTTTGTTATAATTGTGACGGGCTGGGCCCTCTTGGAGGCTTCGCAGCCTCTCAGCCATGGACTCCGCTTACCTAAGCCCGGCTTACCTAAGACGGATTAACCTTAGGCCTAATTAGAGTAAACGGGTCCTGTGGGGTAGAAAACATTTTCTCCTTTTTTCTCTTATTTTAAAAATACTCGTAGTAGTCGCTATAACTAATTGTAATATACGTGTTTAGACCGTTATATTATCTTTAAGATCTTAGTATTATTAGAGATAACGAGAGTACGCTGGGTGCGGAAATAATTGTCGATGAAAGGTAAGTCTACGACCTTAGTGGGAGTAGTAAAGAGTCCTAAGCGGGTTAACCTAAAGGTCCCTGAACACTTAAAGCTGATTAGCGAGGTCTGATTAGGGCTAGGAGGTTTTAATAAACTCGAAAGAACGTATTCTACGTAATAGAGTACCTTAATAACGTCGATTAGTATACTATAGTTACTATTAAATAAAGACGTATAAAAGGAATAATAACCGTATTACGATAAAAGATAACGTCGACCTATCCGGAAACCCATAGTAACTGGTGCAGTTAATCGGTCAGTTATTAGCCCAGTTATAGGAGATGCGGACCACCCAAGTGGCCGAACGAGAGGCCCAACGAGAGCAAATTCGAATACTATAATAGACCCTAATAGAACCCAGGTACCTAACCTCAATGTTATACAAAGCCCCTATACCCTCTACGATACCAATCCCACCTGATCAGGTCTATGCACCACCTCCCAGATAACCGAGATACTAAATCCCCGATTCACCGAAGTTTAATGGATTATATAAGAGATTTTAATAATAGCACCTTGAGATAAAAGGGAAGATAAGTGTGGACAGAAAAGCCTTTAGTTTAGCATTAATAGTATTCACTTATATCTACTCTAAACTAGAAAACACTATATAAGTTATAGTGAGCGCCTATTATTCACAGGGAGGAGCTAATGGGTCGAAGAACTCTGAATAATTCATAGAATACCTGAAGGGTTACTATGTAGACCCTAACGCAGAAGCACGAGCCCTCGACCAACTGAGAATAATACGCTAAAAGGAGAACGAGAGTTTTACCCACTTCCTTCCTAAGTTCGAAAAGGAGCTCGCAGAAGTGGGAGGAGGACACTAGCTGGACAACGTTAGGATCAACTACCTAAAAGGAGTTTTAAATATTATAATAAGAACCCCTTTAATTAGTGTAATCAATAAACCAACGGCCTATACTATATACACCCAGATGCTCCTAATAATAGGATTAGAGCTGAACAGTGAATTATACTAAGCTCGCCGTGAGCGTTAATATAAGAGATCACTAATACCCGACCAGAACAAAGTTAAGTCACTAACTAAACAGGATAGTTGAACAGGGTCACCTTAACCTAATTAAATGGATTAGGAACCCACTAAGGCAAGCCGGATAGCCAAGGACAAACCAGTCCGAAGAAGGTTAAGCCAAGAGGAAACCCGCAAATACTATAATTGCGGTAAGAAGGGGCACATATAATAGAGATGCTCTAGAGACCAGAAAGACAAGGAGACTAAAACCTCGAAAGGGAAAACCAAAGAGCAGAGCAAAACAGATATTAGCTCTAATCAGGACTCTAAAGAGTCGGGAAAAGAGTAGCTCCTAGTGGAAGTCGTTATTAGGAGGAACAGGCTATAGAGGAATAGAAGGTTATTAAAAAGAACATAGACTATGACCTATTCTATGTTAACATTAGAATCAATGGGATATAATATACTACTACTCTTATTGATACAGGGTATCTAACATACGCCCTAATTAGCGACACCTTCGCCAAAAAACTCCGCCTACTACGCATTAGCATTACCCCTCGGAATTTAATATAAGTCACCACTACAGTCCCTGGTGCAATTCGTTATATTACTTATGCTAATATCGATATTAATGGTTATAAACGACGACGGTTATTCTTTTATATTATCCCTAATTAAGAAGACAACGTTATTCTGGGTAGATCATAGATGATAAACGACGATGTTACGGTATACCCAGCTAAGGGTACCCTCTATATAGGTGTTATAGACCACTAGGTTTAAGAGAGGAAACTAAATCAAATATCATAAAACCCCGGCTTCCCGATCCAACAACAAACCAGAGTTGTATTTGTTGCCCTAATTAGGTGAACTAGATGCAAAAACTCGACACTTGATGAAGCAAGACCTCTGAACGTCTTTATAGCGAGCTTCGCTGATATCGAGAAGGCACTTACACCTTAAAAGAAGACCGACCCGAAGACCAAGCTACCTATACATTACCATAAGTTCTTATACGTATTTAACTACGATAAGGCTAATTAGTTACCACTACATCGAAATAACATTAACTACGCAATTCCTATTAAGAAAGACTTAACAGGGCAAGACAAGCCAGTTATATGGGGACCCTTATATGGGATGTCTAGGGAGGAGCTAATTATACTTCGATGGACCCTCATAGAACTACTAGATAAAGGCTTTATTCGTGCTAGTAGTTCTCCTATTTTATTACCCGTTCTATTTATTTGAAAACCCGGGGGAGGATTAAGGTTTTGTGTTAACTACCGGGCTCTGAACATTATCACTAAGAAAAACAAATATCCCTTACACCTGATTAGCGAAACCCTAAGAGCCCTAACTAAGGCTAAGTGGCTGATGAAGTTAGACGTTATTATTGTATTCCATAAGATCAGGGTTAAAGAAGGTGACGAATAAAAGACGGCCTTTAGAACAAAATACGGCCTATATAAATAGATGGTGACTCTTTTTGGCCTAATAGGGGCCCCCACTACGTTCTAGAGGTACATTAACCATACTTTACGGGACTTCCTAGACGAATTCTGCACCACTTATATCGACGACATTCTAATCTATTTAAATGGTTCACTCACTGATTATAAGGAGAAAGTTAAGAAGGTCTTAAGCCGTCTAGGTGCTGCCGGCCTACAAATCGATATCGATAAATACGACTTCGAAACGAAGAGGGTTAAATACTTAGGGTTCATCATCAATGCAGGGAAGGGTATCCGCAATAACCTAGAGAAAATTAAGGCCATCCAGACATGGGAGGTCCCCCGATCAGTATAAGGAGTCCGTACCTTCGTTAGTTTTACAAATTACTACCGTCAATTCATACCGAACTTCTCAGGGTTAGCACACCCCCTCACAACTTTAACAAAGAGGGATATCCCATTCGTATAAAGTAATGAGTATACAAAAGCGTTTAATAAGTTAAAGGCCCTCCTAATTAGTACCCCCGTACTAACATATTAGGATCCTAATCGAGCCACTATACTAAAAACAAACTCATCGGGTTATATGGTGAGTAATACTTTATCACAATACAATAACAAGGGTATTTTACAGCCTATTACATTCTTTTCACAAAAGAACTTACCAACAGAATACAATTACCTAATACATAATAAGGAACTATTAGTTATAGTCCACTATTTAAAACACTAGGACTCCGAATTAAGGAGTATAAAAGAGTTTACTATCCTAATCGACCACCTCAACCTTAAGTATTTCATAACTAAAAAGTAATTAAGTAAATACTAGGTCAGATAATCAGAGCTCCTATCCCATTATAACTTCACAATCTAATTCCGACCCAATAAACAAACGATAATCCCCAATACACTATCTAAATAAGAACAAAACGTTCCCAACACCCAGCGAGATGATCGACTAGAAGGACGGAGGATACAGCTCCTAAAGGGGAAATAGAATATGGTTATAGTAAACCGGGCAACTCTCGAGACGAATTAAATGAATATAACGGAATCCGTGGAAAACACCATAACAAGCGATATGGATTAGGACGACAATCCTAAGGCTAATCGGTTAGAACCCATCCTGAACCCCTTTAAAGAGGAGCCCCTAAAGTCCTTTTAGACTAAAGGACTATAATTAAATAATCGTTATTGGTTAATTAGGATAACTGTGAAAAGGGGGGACCATTAATTACTATTATAATAGAAGTTACCTATAATACTATTAGAGTACTTAGTGGACAATGACAATAAACTCCTTTAGAGGGAGAGAATCTGGGTCCCTTATTATAAACCCTTATAAACCCAGTTAATCCAAAAGTCCCACAACTCAACACTTAGTGGCCATCTCAGCAGAGACGCATTAAAGGCCTTGATCAGCCGCCGCTTTCACTGGCCAGGCCTATCGCAGGATGTCCAACACTTCATGAGGAACTGCGACGTCTGCGGACGGGGTAATATATAGCGGAACAAAAAGAGGGGTCTTCTAAAGCCCTTACCCGTCCCTGATCAGGTCTAAACAGAGATATCAGTCGACTTTATTATAAGACTACCACTAACCCACCGTATAGGAACAACGAATATTATAGTGGTAACAGACCGACTATCTAAGAACGTGATTTTCAAGCCACTTAAGGATATAACAACGAACGTTATGGCTACGGCGTTAATACTTGGCCTGATCAAACACCACAGACCCCTAAGAGCTATTGTTTCGGACAAAGGCCCCCAATTTACCAATCGTATATGGAAACAGCTCTATTAACTATTACAAATAAAACGACGTTTATCTACGGCCTTCCACCCAGAGACAAACAACACCACAAAACGAGCTAACTAGGTAATAAAAACCTACCTCCAAACTTATACTTTGTATACTTAAAATAATTAGGATAACCTACTTCTAATAACGATAATAGTTATCAATAACAGGGTTACCTCGTCAATAAGCCTCAACCCTTTCTTCACTACCCACAACTATAACATCGACCTGATCAGAGTAAAGGAGACTCTACGGACTAAAGGAAAGACCCCCGCAGCTCGGGCAGAGGCCCTAGTCTCGAAGTTGAAGGAGGCCTCCGAATGGGCATAAACGGCGATAGCCTCCGCCCAAGAGCAACAAGAAGCCTCGGCAAATATACAACACTAACCTTCTAACCAGTTTCGACCAGGGGACAAAGTCTAGTTAAGACTCAAGAACGTCCGTTCTAAGAGACCATCTAAGAAGTTAGACTAGATGAATACGAAGTACACTATATTAGAAATAGTCGGATCCCATACTTACCAGCTTAATACACTACTAGGTATTCATAACGTCTTTTATATATCCCTAATCAGGTATACGGGAGTTAACCCATTACTATCACAAGAACAAGACGACGCCTAACCACCACCTCTACTAATAAATAATAAAAAGGAATTCAAAGTTAAAGAGATCTAGGGCACTAAGAAGATTCGTAATTCCTAGAAGGTTTTAGTTAAGTAGAAGGGCTACGTAGAGCCTACTTAGGAACTAGTTAAGTTATTAACGGAGACTATAACTTTGGATTATTATAAGGCTAGTTATAGACGAGTCCCTCTAAACGGGGAGGAGGGAAAGGGGGGGTAATTGTAACGGGCTAGGCCCTCTTAGAGGCTTCGCAACCTCTTAGCCATGGACTCCACTTACCTAAGCCCGGCTTACCTAAGACGGATCAACCTTAGGCCTAATCAGAGCAAACGGGTCCTGTGGGGCAGAAGACATTTTCTCCTTTTCTCTCTTATTTTGAAGATACTCATAGTAATCGCCATAGCTAGTTGCAATATACGTGCTTGGACCGTTACAATAATAAAGTACCTGTTATTTGACGATGTAAGGTTGTGTATAGTATTGAGTAGATCTTAGTAGCCGCTTAGATACTAAGATTTGGGGTCTTTTTAATTATTTGGACTGCTAGGATGACCTGGGCTTTTTTATTTAATGATGTCATTGTTTTTAGTGGACGGACGTGTATTGAAAGTGGGAAGATGGAATATCGTGGTTGGGTGATCCGCTCACTTGTCTGATCCACTCGCTTATTGTCATAATATAGCCCACAATTACTGTCCCGTAATTGTGGTTCCACTTTTGCGACACTTATTATATACGTTAACTATTAATAATTAATAAATATTTTATATTATTTTTATTACTTATAGACTTTATTTCGGGGTTAAAAACGGTTTTTAATTACTTAAAACCGACTTTATAATTAGTTTAATTATTTTTTATTATAATAAACCTCTACTCCTTATATTCTTTTATATTTAAAAAAAACTATTATTATTAAACTATTTAATTTATATATTATGGCGGCCTGTAGTGGTGGTCTGTGGTGTACGGCCCTTCCGCCCAGCTGATTCGCCCCCCTATATGCCCCTAAGCACTTATATATTGATACTACGCATTCTAAACCTAGTTTTAGGAGCATAAACACTTCTAATTCCTCTTTCCACGAGCCACAACTATTATATATATATAATAAGTAACGTACATCACAAGCGAGTGGATTAGACAAGCGAGCAGATCACCCAACCGCGACCACTTCACAAATGCGACCAGGAAGCAACAACAAAACCATTAAATCAATTTAAACTACTCAGAATCCTCTTCCTCAGACATCTCTTTATTCACTAGACACGTTCGTGTATTATGTTCAGTGTTACCGTAGACACCACATCGCCGTTGACCTAACTCGGTCCTCGGTTTATGACCACTACTTCGGTGCATTTCCTCTTCCACCTAGGCCGTTACCTCCCTCTGGGATTGTAGCTCCTTTACCTGGGATATAGTAAGACTCCCTCTTTACCTTAGATATGTTTTCTTAGCCCTCTAATGTTAACTAAGTAGGTTGTTTTCCTCTTAAAATACTCTAAGTTCAGACCGTATTAAAGCAAACTTATATATAACTCTTATTATACTTTTTATAGTATAATTAATAACTTATAAAATAAGTATCGGGGAGTTATTTTAATAATAGGAAACTCGTTCTTTAATTAGAGTTAATTAAAAACTCACCTTAGTTAAGTTATTTAGTATTTTAGAAACCTAAGATAGTGGTGTTATTAGGAGGGACCCCGGGGGCGTTAAAGTGTATAACTTGATATCCAGTTTCGATAAGATACTCTCCGTACTTAAAGGAATAAGTCTGGACCCTCTAAAACCCCCTTGGATGTTCTTTTCCGTGAGAGCTTACGTGAAAGTATTATAGAAGGCGGGGAAGAAGTCTTCCTTCGTAATATGGGTGTTACCCCGGCGTATTTTATTCTCAATTTCTCGACCATACACTATCTTAAGGGGCCTAAAATAGCCAACGTCCAAGGGCTAGAGTATATACAACGAATAAGCTGGTATACAGAGTATAATAATATCGTTCTCCTTATAAAATATCTCGAAATTAGTGGAGTAGTGATTTTCGTATCCATCGACAATAAAGAGGCGATATCGACCTCTTAAACGCGGTTTTATATACTAATTAAAATATTAAAACCAATCTAGGCATTTTTTATTTATTATTCATCTGTTTTTAAATATTACAATAACCTAGTTAAGTAGGAGACCTAATTTAGTATACTAAGTGGAGAGGTGATATTGGCCTACGATAATAATATACAACGGGATATTATAACCCAATAAGCCGATGACCTGAATAATTATAACCTATTCCTAATTACTAAATTATACTATTTTAATATTTAAACACTTTTCGGAACTTATAATAACTAATCTAATTAAGATCTAGCCTATTATAATATAAACCCAATCTCATCGAAATTATAAATATCTAAATCCTCGATACTATACTTTACAATTATGTTCATCATAAACCGAAACCACGCGTTTATTACAACGGGATCTTCGCATTAGGCTCTCTTATAATCGTATTTACAAAAAGATCGCGTCCAGAACTATGGTTATCGTTTAACGAAGTTTAATGCCCAGTACTTACCAACTAGTGGTATACTACGGTCAGCAAATAATCAATTAACTATTTCTTCTATATTAACTAACCGGGGAGGAAATAATCGGGAATCTAAGTCGAGAATATTGCGAAGGGCTGGTCCTAGGCCTTGTCTTAACCGAAAGGTAGCCAAATACTGTTTATTTTAAGCTAAAGAGGAAAAGGGTAAACTATGATATAGCACGAAATCTCTGCTTCCTAGGGGGTGGGTACTAGTGGAGTACTAGTGGGGCACCAGTGTAAACACGGGTATAGCCCGGGTATAACCACTAGGTTCGGCCCGTAACACTACCCCCCTCCTCCCCCCTATGCGGCCTCTAGTTCCTAGCTGGCCTCCTAGGGGGCATGTGCGTATACGCTGCGTCTCCGTTGTCCTCTAATATCGGCCTATAATGCTCCTCGTAACGGTCCAGTACCTCCGTTTCCTTTATAATACCAGCTGGTTTCTACGTGGAATTAATATAACCCTCCTACTTCACTAAAACTTCACATCTTCTCCCTTTACCCACCATCTTCTATCTAATAGTATAAATCTCCTTTATTTATTACTTATCCTTATTATCTATTTCCCTAATAAGTAGTAACTAATAATCCAACTAAATTTGGCCTAGGAGGGGGTCACTAACTGACCTCTAAAGGACATTTACATAGAATTATGGGTAAATCCCTCTTAGTATATTTAACTCTACTATGTGTATACTTACCACTTTAGTAATTTAGTATTAGTAGTATAACTATACAAACTTCTTATTCGGGTATAGGGATTTATAGTTTACGATATTAAATTAGACTTTATTACTTACCTAGTACTCATCCGTTAATAACCAGCGATAATTAGTACTTAATTCATAATATTACTACGTTAAGGCCATTATAACCTAGGTAAACACTATAATATCCTTTATTTTAGCTATTAGTTCATCCACGGCCACCTTCCTATAATTAAGCGGTCCTTTACTATTTTCTTTTATAACTAGTAACGGGTTAACATAGTAACTATATTTTATAAAGAACAGAGAAATACCGGTTACTAAACTAGTTCTATTCCATAGGGCCAACTATACTATAAGAAGTAACCCTCCCTAATCGTCCTAGGCCTAGGTAACATAGGCCCATAAAATAACCTAAACCTCTTAATTTATACACTTTATTCCCCCATCAGTTTATAAGTAATAGGCGGTACTTAGTAACTAAGTAACCCTAGTTAACCTATAAAACTCCTACTAAAAATTACTAACCTAGTTCAACTCTTTATTACTTATAATTAACTAAAGTATCCCATAAAAATAGTAATAACTATAAAAGAACCACTAAACACAAAATACCATGTTCATAATCTCCATCTCCTCTAGTGTTGGTGCTTTACTTAGTTGATTAACTATAACCCATATATAACAGAACTTTTTTTTTATTAGTAATAGATCAATAATAAAATCCATTAATAGGTCGCTACTTATCCGGAGGGGGACGGGTAGGGGCTTGAGTAACCCCTTTTTAGTTTACTTTTAAATATGAATACTATTATATATATAATAGTTCCTCGTAAACCTTCTAATTATCTGGGAGTGCCCCAGCCAGTAAAAGCGTCGGCTTATAATCTCGAATATGTTGTTATACCCTAGGTGACCATTGGTATTAGAATTGTGGTACTCTTATATAACCCTTATTCATAATAGGTTTAAAGGGTTATTATTATTTTTTCTTCTAGGAACTCATATTTTATCCTAGAATATCAGCCTCTATTACTTATTAATTGTATATTCTGTAATTTGGACTTTTAACTATAACTCTAGTGGGAAGTTACGTTATCCCTATTTTACCGCCTCATAAGCTTGGTAGTATAATCTGTTTTTTTTAATAGTTTAGTCCTAAAGTATTTATAATTCGTTATTATTTATGAATATTATTATATGTGGGAGTATTAGTAAGTTGTTTATGGTGCGGCCTACCTAGGGGGTATTAGTTCTTTTCTTAGGGATAGTGTAGTTAGGTATTAATTAGAGTATATGTCCTTATTTTCTCTTATCGTCCTAGCCCTGGGGGGTGTCCTGCTCCCTCTGAGAAAGGGCATTGGGGACTATTACTTCCTTTCCTGGCTAGTATTTTAAATAAAAGTCGTATTAGGTTAACTCTTTTGTCCACTAGCTCTACTTCTCGGTGAGGTACTATTTCCTTATAAAGTGTTTAAGGTTTTTATGATTTATAAGAATTTTAAAGTTACTTATATTTTGTAGTTTTACTCTCTAAGCCCTAAGGTATGCGAGTATAGTGAGTAGTTCCTTATTATGGATAGGGTAATTATACTTAATTAGTAATAACTTCTATGAGTAGAATGTGATAGGGTGCTAATGCCTATCAGAGTTTTTTTATATAAGGGTATTACCTAAAGTAAACCCTGAACAGTTTATCTCCATTATTGTTTTTCCTTTAGGGTTAAAGTGGTGAAGCACCGGCTCTATATTAAATAGCCGCTTAAGCTCCTGGAATCCTTCTTCTTAACTAGGTCCCTAGTAGAACATAGCCGACTTTTTTATAAACCTCGTAAGGGGCTTAATAATAATAGTATAATTAAGTATAAAAATACGATAATAATTTATAAACCTAAGGAAACTTCTAACCCCCTTTATAGTCCTAGGGGGTAGTTACTTAGTAATGGCTCTTAACTTCTCGGGGTTATATGAGATCCTTTTTTTAGTGGTGATAATAAACCCGATATACTTTACGGTTTTGATTGAAAAGGTATACTTTTTAGGGTCTAGTCGTAGTCCGGCCTCTACTAGGCGCCGGAGGACCACCCATACTTTCTTTTTGTGCTTTTTCTTTGATTTAGATGTGTAAATTAGGACATTATCTAAATAAGTGGTGACGAAGTTGTTTAGGAAGTTTTGGAGAGTTGTATTGATATACTGTTGGAATGTAGTTGGGGCCCTGGTGAGTTTAAAGGGGTAAACTAACCACTTAAAGAGTCCTTATCTCGTATAAAACGTTGTCTTTTTAACGTCTTCTTCTGCGATCCGAATCTTATAGAACGTAGCTACGACGTTAAGCTTCGTATACTATTACGTAATAGTTACCCGTTGGAGGGTTTCTAATATAAGTGGTAGTGGATAATGGTCCTTCTTCGTAATACTATTAAGGGCTCGGTAATTAATATAGAACCGAATTCCCCCACCAAGCTTCTTAATAAATAACACTAGGGTACCCATTGGTGAGCTACTAATTCAAATAAACCCTTTGTCCAATAGGTCCTCTAGTGTTTTCTTTAGGACTAAGAGTTCCTTATAGGACATCCCATATAAGGGTCCCCATAAAAGTATAAGTTCCTGGCCATAAGCGTCCTTAATAAGGGGGATCTTATGGTTAACCCCTAACCTCTTAGGGGGCACCGAGTACACCTTCTCTGGGTCGAATAAATTTTTAAACTCCTCATAAACCCAGCCTAGGACGAGTTCCTTTATATCCATAAACTTTTTTTCTTTTAGTGTGTCCTCGATATCCCTCAAACTCATAACTATAACCTAGGCCTCTAATGCCCTCTAGTACTTCATTCGTTGGTATACAACTATAAATGCAGGGGCTATTAGTAATCGGGCCGTGTAAATCTCTTTTATAATAGTTAGTTCTTCCTAATTAGAGAGGTATACATCTACTCCTCCCTTATTATGGTATACCTACTAGGCAACGGTGTTATATATTATACAGTTCACTTCTATCCATAACTTCCCTAGGAATATAGGGGGGTCTAAGCCCTTTACTACGTATACGTAAACTTTCTAAGTATGGCCACTTAATTCCAAATCCAGGATAACCATACCCTGGGCATTACTAGGTGATAGCCTGTTTTACGTATACCCTCATAGGGTACACTTCTTCCGATCTACTAATAGTAGTCGGAGGTGTTTAAAGAGAGACTGATCTATTATTACGTAGACGTCGTAGTTAGTATTAATAAGGGTATGTATTAAGTGTCCTTTGTTAATCTTTACCTAAATAATGGTTAACCCTTAGCTCCTTTACTACTACTTTTTTTGGTGGGACTTTTATCCTTTAGTTTCCTCCTTCATCGGCTTTAGTACCCAACTTTATACTAGAATTACTCTTTTCTTAAGTTATCCTTATTAGAGGAGGTATTAGTGACCTCTTAGTCCTCTTTTTTTAACCTAGGATCCTTCTACTTCTTCGTCACCTTAGGTAAGTGACCTTCACTTACCTAAGAACTTTTTTCCAGTAATTCCTAATAATATAACCTTTTTCACTATAATAAAAACACTCATAGTGGTCCATTAGTGGGTTACCCAAGGAGTAGTAGTGGTGGTGGTCCTTTTCCTCCCTTTAAGTCGATAAAACACAAATAACACTAATCATCTGAACATCTCCATTACAATCCTTCCATAAAGGGGCTAGGGTTAGGGATTAACGACACTCCCATTTAGTAATAACGGGTATTATACGCTCTAACTTCCAGGTAATGTCCTATACCCTAATAAGCTACTAAGTATACTCCCTTAATAAGGAAATAGTAATTAGGTGCTCCTTTAAATAGGAAATAAGGGCATTTTCTAATATAGTAATTTTAATAATGGCGGGTTATACACCACCTCTTACGTCTACTATTATTCGTTTAAACTTCAATAAAAAAATAATTAACTTCTTATTATCTTTTTAATAAAGGGTTTATAATTAGGCTACGGCTTAGGGTTGGGTATTCGGGTTTTAGTAGGTCTTATCGAAGTAGGATATAAAATCTTCGGGGTTATGTTAACCTCTAAGCCCCCCGGCTACGTAGAACATAGCAACCACCTGCTAGGGACTAGTATTTAGACAGGAGTTAATTAGGTACCACAATTCCTAGTTAATAGGGTAGAACGCTTTATCCATGGCGATCTTATCCCTTATCTACTATGCCTAAAAAGGGTAATCCTTTTACTTCCCCGAGAATTTTAAGAGTATTAATAATAGTTTACAGCGTATCAGTATCTCTATTACAAAGTGGCGGCTACCCACTAACGGGGCTTCGGTGCCTACATCTTCTATAAGGGTCGGTATCGTTACCCCTAAACCTCAGCTTCACTCTAGCTTATTAAAAAGCTTAGTAATCCTCGCCTATAGGGGCCCGAGGGCCTCGTTTAAGGCTAACTATAGTTAGGCCTACAGTTCATCAGCTATTATACTAACTAGTATCCTCTTCTTAACCGGTGAGGAGCTACACTTTACCCAACGTCCAACGTTCATTAATTTATTATCAGGGAACCATACTTAACCTAGGATTCCACTTCATAACCAGTAAAAAGCCGGGCTCAACCTAATAGTATTTTATATAATAAATAAAACTAAACTTAAAATATACAAAGAACTAGTCCTAGGCCTTATCTCAACCAAAAAGTAGCCAAATACTATTTATTTCAAGTTAAAGAGGAAAAGGGTAAACTACGATATAACGCAAAATCTCTACTTCCTAGGGGGTGGGCACTAATAGGGCACCGGTGGGGCACCAGTGCGAGCATAGGCATAGCCCGGGCATAACCACCGGGTTCGGCCCGTGACAAATATACTTAATTAACCTCTCCTCCTCTAATAACATCAAATCCCATAAGTTTAATATATTATCCTATTATACTAAGATACCTATTATTTGACGACGTAAAGTTAAAAATAGTACTAAGTAGATCCGGGCGGCCACTCGGATACTAAGATTTGGGGTTTTTATGATCACTTAGACCGCTAGGACAACCTGGGCCTTTTTATTTAATAATAGCATTGTTTTTAGTGGACGGATGCGTATTGAAAGTCGGAAGATGGAATATCGTGGTTGGGTGATCCGCTCGCTTGTCTGATCCACTCGTTTGTGATGTACGTTAAGTTAACTAGTTTTTTAATAATTAAAATATATTTAATAATAAATACTTATATATATAAGAGTAAACTCTTAGTATATATTTTCTTTTTTATTAAGTAACTCAAAACTAATTAAGAGTTAATTACCCCTTTTATAATCCCTATTTTATTTGTATTATATTAGTACTTCACTAGAATATTAGAACGGAGCAGGGGATGCAGTGGACAGTGTGTATCGTATCGCCTATAACACATACACCCTACTAACCACAGGTCGTGCACCTCTCGTCCCACGTCCAAAAAGGTGACTAACTCGCACAAAACAGCATCAGGAACACAATTCTTCGAGTATCCGGGTTCACTTAGGCCTGATCAGGGCCGAAGATATTCAGATAACTCTCCGAATAGGGTTCCATCAGCGAAAAAGGGTGCTTTATTGCTTAGTGGTGAAGCGACCTCGTCTTACGTCTAAACGACGTTCTCTGAACTTATGATGGAAAAAAGGGGGTTAACGCTCGAATTGAATGTCTAAAGAGATGTGTCTATGTTGCTGTGTGTGTTCTTGTCTGTCCCGTCCGGCCTAGAAAATGCCGGGATTTCGCTTTTTATACCATGTCGTCGCCGATGTGGAGGCTCACCCCTCTCTCGGGACACCTGTTTTCCCTGCCCGGTTCCAATATCTATAATAATAGGATTATTAAATAAATTAAAAAAACTATTCCATTTTCTCAGTACTTAAAGCATTAATACAAATTCCATTAATAGGCTTACCACCGAGGGTCACAATAAAAAGGTTTTACCAGTTAAATCCATTAATCCAGTATATTTCGAGTAATTTATTATTACCACCAAGGGCGAATACTCACTCAGCGAAGACCTTAATTTATTTATACGATAGTGCAAAACTAAGAGACCCCTAAGCAACGATCCGATTAATAAGGTGGGCTTCCTACTCGGGCTTCAGGCGTTAAAGGTTAGCCCGGGTCTCTGCATAGCGCCTCACCCCCTTCATCCGGGCTCGTAATATCGATTCGGGCACATTACATAGTTTAGCGGCAGCGCGACGGGATTTTCCAGCAGCAACATATGTCGAATCGTACGCCTAGCTTAAAGGGCCAAAAAGGTGATGTATTGTTGTGGCTAGATTCTAGCCAGCAGACCCCTGAATGCGGGCGTCATTAAAAGGCCTGAATTCGGGCGGGGTAATCCTAGGGGACCAATGTCACCGCCACAACTGAAATCCGTGGCTGACTCCCGTATTACGTAGCCGGGCTTTCCGACAACATAGTCAATAGCCACAGAAATATTAACTTCAGTGTATTTTACTATAGCGAAAACACTAGTATTTTTTAAAAGAATTTATTTTTTAATGTTGTGGTGGGTTTATTAATTGAGACGTAATTGTTGTGATGTTGTTGAGGGGAAAATGGGTGCGCAGGGATGGGATGCGCCCACTTATGAGGTCACCACCCACTAGGCACGGGCAATTGCGTGACAGACGAGACAGGGACATGCCCCCAGCTGGCGGCAGCTGGGGCCACTGCAGTACGCGCAGGCTCCTGTTTGAACTGTCATGCATAAGCATGAGGCAAAGATAAGGTAAGGCAGGTAACTCCCTTCAAACGTAATATGGTTGACAAAGGATTCGGAGTTCTTATGTACATGTACCTTGCTGGAGTAAACAGGCTGCTGCTTATGTCTCAGGTCCGTGTATACGTATATATCCATCCGATTGTACCTGGGCGAGGTATCAAATCCCACCTCACGAGAGCTCCTGGAAGCTCAGAGCGAAAGTTCTCTCCCATTCACGAGCTACCTGCATCATCCAAGCTCCAGCCGAATCCCGAGTACATCCCAAAACGACAATGGAAATGACCTTCTCAACTGGCCCTCTCACTGCCACAGCCAGGAAGCTTCAAGAAAAGCTCCAGTCCGGTGCCCTGAACAGTGTCCAGCTCACCCAGCAATGTCTTGGACAGATAAGGGCGCATAACGGATTGCTCAATGCTTTGATTACAGTGTGTCCTGAAAACACGTCGCTGGCCAAGGCTCATGAACTCGACCGAGAGAGGCAAGCAGGCCGTATCCGCAGCAGGCTGCACGGAATCCCGATCGTAGTCAAGGTGAGGCATCCAATCGACTTCCATTTAGCCGTCTTCCGCATCAAAGCAGAGTCTGACCAGAAGTAAGGATACAGTCGTCACGGGAGATGTCGGTGTGCCGACCACCGCTGGGTCGTTCGCTTTTGCCTCGATGACGGCCACCAGGAACTCCCCCGTGGCCGACAAGCTGCTCGATGCCGGGCTCATTATCCTGGGGAAGAGCAACATGACAGTGAGCAAAGAATAAAACAAAATAACAAGCTGATTCCGCGGTAATGGGCTAACAACTCGTAGGAGTTTTGCGGACTCAAGTACCTATACATCATCACACGCCGTGTGTAATGATGGAGCGGCTGACAATCCCAGGTCCAACGATACTCCCGTGGGATGGAGCGCATTCGGTGGCCAAACCAAATAGCGCCGAGGCGACTGGCTATTGACCCAATGTTGTCTGCAGCGCGCGACTTGGCAGAAGGCCGTCGACAGGATGCGTGCAGCCGGGGCTCGTGTCGTGTACCCGATTGAACCGCCCGCATACGACACAGTGGTCCACAACAAGCAGACTCTTCATACCATAGCTTGTGAGAGATTTACAGACTCTGGACAGCCATGATTGTGCCTACCTTGTGTGCTGACAGGCGACCACAGACCATGAATTCCCGTCGCAACTGGCTGAATTTGCGCGAAATTTTGAGCCGGAAGCGGGTGACGGCACATTGATCAGGAGCCTCGAGGACGTGATTGCCTGGAACAAGGAGCACTCGGCAAGGGCTTTGCCTGAACGTAAGCTGGCTGCACCAAGTTGCTTCGCTTCGGCGGCTCGACAAGGCGCAACTAGGGCCATTGGCCATCTGCAACAGTGCTGTGCTGACTGACGGCGTTGCAGCCTACACGACGCAGATGGAGCTGGAGGCAGCATTGGCCGCAGCGACGACCATGACGGAAGAAGAGCGCCAGGCAGCGGTGCACGAGATTCGGCGCCTCGCAGGCAGAGACGGGCTTGGGAAGGCAATGGACGATGCGCAAGTGGACGTGGTCGTCTCAGCGTCGGATTCGCCCGCTGTTGGCTTCACAGGGGCTGCTGGGTGGCCGATTGCGACGGTCCCGCTGGGCATCATGCCGACCAACGGACAGCCGTTTGGCTTCTTCGTGGCGGCGCCGGTTGGCAGGGAGGATCTCCTCTTCAGGTTCATGGGGGCATTCCACGCGACATTTCCGGTCGATCTGTGAGTGAGGTAACGGACGCGAGAGAAGGACATGCAGGAATATGAGCGGCGGGATGAGAGGCTCAAAATGGACAGGCCAAGCAAGAAACACCGTGTCTCAGTTCTGACTTGCAGCAGGTTGCTTTTTCCAGGAATATTCCAACGGGTGTCTGTCTGGACTGTCAGCGACAACTCGTACGCAGTACCTCCTGGTAGGTATGTGTTGTATCCATGGAAGGCGGCAAATCGAACAGTCCCCGGAACCGACCCGAGAGCAAGCAATCGGCCGAAGGCTTGGCATTCCTCTTTATGTTCTTCCTCTTCTTCTGCAGTTCGTACATTGCTCAAATCAAAGTCAGTCCGGGTAAGCGAGCATTCCCCTCTGGGTAGCGTAGCCGCTGCCCGTGAGACGGGCTGCATCTGGCTGCAGGCTATGGCTGCAAGCTCTGGCTGGCTGGCCATCAGGATCAGGCTCTCGCTGCACCGTCCATTGTCAGAAATATGTGGAACATGAGGTGAACATGTTGCCATCGACGCCCGCCTTTCGTTGCCGTTGGTGGACAGACGAGACGAGTGCTCCCTCCTCCCTACTCCCTACCCCGTCTTCCCTATTCCCGTCTCGTGTGGCCTGGGGACGTTAGGCAGAGCCCAATGATGGATCAATCAGCCCAGGCCAGGCCAGGGGGGGTATTGAATCAGCGATCAACGGGCCCGGAATCCGCCTTGGGGTGCCAGGGTGGGATTGTGGGCGTGTGTGCGTGTGCGCGTGTGTGTGTGCGCGCGCGCCCGGATTGAGTGCACGGCAAGGGGACCGATCAATCGAGGCCAGGCCTGGGTCGCCTGTCTGTGTGTGGTGTTGGGTGTTGGGGGGTGCTTGTGTGGGTGAGAGACTCTACTCTGTATGGTGGTGTGGTGTTGGAGAGTGTGATTCACCAAAGTGGGCTTGCAGGCCGCGGGTTACAGCCTGGCACCCAGTAATAGCATTCGACAGCGGTGACAGTGGCAGTGACAGCGGCAGCGGCAGCTAGCGGCAGCTAGCGGTCTATCTTAGCTGACACTGGCAGGTTGGAGGGAGTCTGAGGGCCTCCTCTACCTAGCTGGAGGGGAGGAACTCAGCTAACCAACTACCACTACCTTCCAGGTCAACCCCAATCCCCACCGGCACGGCTCGTGTTAGTGATCTGCTGGGATACCAAGCCTTGTCACTAACACGGAGCTACGTCCGGCCCCCAAATCCCACACTCCTCCCCTCCTTCGGGCTGCGCGTCAAGAATCGAACCCTCTCAAAATCAATCTCCATTCTCCACGCCATGTCCGGAGCCCTTTGCAAGCGAGCGAACCTGAATCTGACGTCCCACACAGCCAGCCTCTGCTTCAACCCTGGGCCGAGGAACGACGGGCGCCGGGTCAGGACGACGCCGACAGAAACAGAAACAGAGCGAGAGGCAGCAGCAGAATCAGAATCATAAATCACAACTACACCTATCCAGAACCCGTCCTTGTCAGCCAGCAACACGCAGCCAACGCGCCACCGGCACCGCCAATTGGCCGCCGAGCCCTAGAAGAAGGAGCTTTCCTCGTCGCCGTGTTGGCTTCTCTCCTCTCTACTCCCCCCGACCCCGACGCTGGCCGGCCATATCTAGCGAGATACGTCGAGCGACCAAACCGCCACTCACCACCACTCACCTCTCACCTCTCACCACTCCCACAACGCCGCCTCCGACGCCGACTCCGACGCCGACGCCGACGCCGTAGCTCTCGCTCTCTCCGGTCACTAGCTCGAGGCCCCGGCGAAGCGGTGACATGCCGTCTCACTCGCCCGCAGCACCAGGATGCAGCAGCAACAGGCGGAAACCCCAAATCGTGGATCCCGTTTGCCTGTCAACCCGCGACGGCACAAGGTAGCCCCCGAGCAGAGGAAGCGCGTCGCCACAGCGTGAGTCCAAGCCGCTTTCTTCTTTCCTTGCCCGGTCTTTCGCCTCCCGTTCTGCCCTGTCCTGTCTTCTCACGTCCTGTCCTTTCTCGTCTCGTCTTGTTCTGTCCTGATCTTGTTCTGTCTCGTCCAACGCTGTGTCCTGTCATCTCGTCTGCTTCACCTTTCTCATTCCCGCGCGTCTCATTGGTCCCGAGTGCCAAATCTCGCTCGGCTCCCATACCCGGGGCCCGCCATCTCGTTTGTTTCGCTTCACCTCACATCATCTCCATCGTGCCCATGGATGACGTATCGTGAGTCTCGTTTACGAACCATCTCTGCAGATGCAATAGCTGCAACATCCGCCGCATCAAGTGCTCCGGCGAGAGGCCGTGCCGTCAGTGCCGCAGCTCCGCGCGGGAGTGTCAATATCCGACCATCATCGAGAAGGTCTCCGTCTCGCGCAGTGAGCTAGATGACCTGCGGAGGCGATGCGAAATCGCGGAACGGGCCTTGCAGATCCAAGTCCCGGACGCTGCTGCGAGGCAGCAATTGCTCCAGCAGGACGATCCGGCCGGTTCCCGCGCCGGCTCGAGCTCATCTTTTACTCCCCCGCAACAGCAGCCGCAGCAGTTGCGCAGGGATGGCCCGAACGATGCCGCACCCAACGACGACGAGGACGAGACCACAACCGGCCGCTTGCTGTCCGACGAGACCGGAAGAAGCCGTTTTCTCGGCGAGACCTCGGGCGCAACCTTTCTGGACCACCTCAAAGAGTTCATGTCCACCGTATTCCCGTTGGCCTTCAACAGGCCGTGGCTGTCGCCCACCCCTAACAACGGCTCGACTTTTCTCGCGTCGCTCGGCCGCTACCAGACGTACGACTCCCGGCCCATCTACGAGGATTCCAACGTCGACCCCCTTGCCCTGCCGCCCCGCGCCGAAATGCTGGCCATGCTCAACGACCTCCGCTACTTCATCCAGGACGGCAACGGCACGTTCCCGTGTGGCGGCATCTACTGGTGGGGCGACCTCGGCTCCGTCCCCGTTGACCCGAACCCCGTCTCCTTTTCTCCCGAAACCACCTCGCCCCAGGACGTCTTGGACAAGTACCGGCATCTGGCTTTCTATCATACCGCCTTCGCCGTCGCCCATCAGGTCAACACGACGGCGGCCAATACCCCCAACCCGGTGGAATCGAGCCAGATCTACTTTGCCCGTGCCCGCCGTCTCCTCGGCAACCCGCTCGACATAACGAGCTGGACCATCAGCGACATCGCTGTGCTCGCTCTCATGGGCTTCTATCTCATCGAGATGAACCGCCGTGATGCCGCCTACATGTACGTTAGCAATGCCATGCACATCTCCATGATGCACGGCGCCCATCGCGGCTGGGTTGACGAGCGAGGCACTCGCGTCTTCTGGACCTTGTACGTTCTCGACCGCTGGCTGAGCTGCCTCATGGGTCGTCCGCCCACCATCACGGACGACGCAGTGCGTCTCCCCTTACCACGTGACGCCCCGTAAGTCACTCTACTCCCCCCTGTTCCCCTCCCCCTCTCCCGTATCCCCTTGACCGCACGACGGAACACCCGCCGATGGCGGCATGCAAAGCCTTACCAGCAACCAACAAACGAACCTCGTCTAACATGACCGCCAACGCGCGCCTCACCCTTGCAGTTCCCTCCCCCCTGCAGCCGGCCTCCAAGCCCACGTCGAGCTGGCCCGCATTTCGGGCCACATTGTCTGCAACGCGTATAGAGTCGCCCCCGTGGACCGCCATCCCGGCAGCGCGGCGCGGCATGTAGACGGAGCGTTGCGAATGCTCGACGGTTGGCTTTCCTCGCTACCCCCTACCCTGCAGATGCCCGCCGACCGTCCGAGTACCGATCCCGCCTGCTGTCTCCTGCACATGGGACACAATCAGGTAAGCTTCTTTAGCCCTTGCCCCTCGTCTTCCCACTCTCCCCGTTTCCCCTACATCGGGTTCCGCACTTCATACGCTCCCTCCCCCTTTATTCCGCTTCTACCCCCTCCCCAACTTGGAAACGAGACAAGAGAAAGAAGAAAGTATCCCTTGCTAAACGAAGCCCCCCCTGCTCCTTCGGGGTCCGAAAGCTCCTGATCCTCCTCCTCCGCCCCATCTTCTTTGTGGCCGTCAAGAAGGCCTTCGCCGAGCGCTACATCACCACCGACCGCCGCTGGAACATCGAACACCACTCCCCCCAAATCCGCGAGTGCTCCGAGGCCGCCCACCGCAACCTTACCCTTGCCCGCTGGCTCAAAGGCCTCAATGGCGGCACCCGCAAGCTGCTGCAGGCCGGCCTGCACTATGTCTTCAACGCCGCCATCATCCTGATGCTCGAGGAGCTCCTGCCCCCATCGTCATCATCATCAGCCTCAACGTCTCAATCGGCCGACTCAGGCGATGTCAAATTCGCCATCGATGTCTTCGAGGAGGAGTCCAAGACGGGGAGCAACTACGCCAGCGATTGCGCCACCGTCCTACAGGACCTCAAGTCACTCATCGAGCGTCTACGCTTGAACTGCCAAAACGTGGTCGTCGGCGGTGCTGGAGCTCCGTCTACGCCTAGCATGGCGTCGGATGACATGACGCTCGTCAACGTCAGCACGCCAACGAGCGCTGGTTCGCGCGATTTTCATCCCACTCACCATCTCCTGTACCAGCCGCAGCAGCATCAGCATCAACAACAGACATTTCCGCCAGGGCCGATTCCACATTATCAGGTGAATGAGGGTGACGCGCTCTATCAGGAGCTCATGACATGGGTGGGGATGGATAACAATGACATGCAACTATACAGCAATAATTATCTCATATAACCATACAACAAGAACCCCCCCCCCCAAAACGAAATAATAAAAAAATTCGAACAAAAGATTGAACCGCGAAGTGAGATGGTCTTGGTTTTCGTTTTGGAGAAAACGTGATCAAAAAGAGATGAAATGAATTCTAACTCCGCGCCATGTCTTTTTTTTTCAATCCAGCTCGAACAAAACACATAAAGAGATGTCGTCAGCACATCAACACATGCCCTTTAAAAAACAAGCCCATGAACAACCATCTCAGTCTCTCTCTCTCTCTATCACCCATGCTGCTCGCACACATGCTGGGTTCTCTTTCTCTCTAACAAGAAAAAAAAATCACTCTCTAGTTGGAAACGGCCTTGGCCTTGGGGGTCGAGGGGAAAATAGAGTCGACAATCTCGGCCGATCTCACGGCAAGAATCGACAAAAGGGTATCACTCAGCTGTTGGGCGGTTTGTCAGCACAAATGGTTCCGTCATGGATCAGAAATGTGGGTTCGTTGGAGGGGTTGTTGTTATTGGGTGTGTGTGTGTGTGTGTGAATGAGTGAGGGGAAAAACTTACTCCGTGTGTCGCTTCGCAGCATCCCTGCAGGTAAACACCAGCCTCCGGCGCAACGGTGCCGGGGTTGAATCGCACGCGGTAGTCGCGGCCGACCTCGAGCTTCCTCGATCCCGAGGTGGCGTCGCCGTCGCTGCCGTGGATCTTCCAGCCGTCGACGATCTCGCGGTCGCCAGCGTTGCCGGCGGGCGTGACCTCGGGCAGCATGTTCCAGCTGTCGCGGAGCATGTCGATGTGGGCGTTGCGCTGGTAGCCGGTGGCGGCGACGATGAGGTCGACGTCGAGGACCTCGTCGCCCGGCAGCTGGTTGATGAAGCCGTCGTCGAGGTTGTCGCCGCAGTTCTCGATGGCGCGGACGTGGATCTGCAGGCGCTCCGTCTCCTTGCTCTCGGTGACCTGGACGATGTTGCGGCCGAACATCATGCGGTGCGGCCACTTGCGCTCGTCGAGGCCGAGGAGGCGCTTCTGGTGGTAGAGGATCTCGTAGAGGTGCTCGATGAGCTCGAGGCGGACCACGCCGTAGTTGGTCGCCTTGGCCTCCTTGATGAGCGCGCGGCGGTGGCTCTGCGCCTTGGGGTGGAGCTCGTCGACGTAGGAGGGGTTGAAGATAGAGTTGACGCTGGGTGACAACACAGTTAGCTACGGGCACAGATGCATCGAACGGTCAGTCAAGATAAAGCTTACAATGGTGAGTCGTCGGCGGGCTTAAGGAAGTTGGAGCGCATGACCATCCACGTCTTCGCGTTGGGGTACGCGCGCTGGACGTCGCGGAAGATCTCGGCGGCGCTCTGGCCGGCGCCGATGACGGCGACGCGGTACGGCCTCGAGTTGTCCTTGAGGAGCTGGGGCACGAGCTGGGCGTACTGGGAGGAGTGGATGATCTTGGGGTGTTTGGCCGGGAGGACCTTGGGGATGAGGGGCTGTCCGCCGGTAGCGACCATGACATTGCGGGTCTGGTAGGAGCTGACCTGGCCGGTCTTGACGTTCCGGGTCTTGACAGTCCAGGTCTTGACGCCGCCAGCGGGCTGGGGGTCGGGCGAGATGGAGACGACCTCGCGGCCGTACTGGACGACATCGTTGAAGTGGGAGGCGCACCAGCGCAGGTAGTCCTCGTACTCGGCGCGGGCGGGCAGAAAGGTGTCCAGGTTGGTGAACTCAACGAGGCGGTCGTTGCAGTGGAGGTAGTTGAGGAAGGTGAACTGGGAGCGCGGGTTGCGCAGCGAGGCCATGTCCTTGATGAAGGAAATCTGCATGCGGGCGCCCGACAGGAGCATGCCCGGGTGCCAGGCGAACTGGTTCTGCTTCTCGAGGAAGAGGACCTTGGGTCCAGCCTGGCCGCCGGTGAGGTTGCGGCCGGCCTCCTGGTAGTCGTGCATAGAGACAGCGACGGACAAGCTGGCGGGGCCGAAACCCACGCAGATGAGGTCGTGGATCTCGCTGGAGTCGCTGGGGCGGAGGTAGGGGGACTGCTGGATGGGCTGGATGCGGGAGACGGCGTGGTGGCCGTTCACGCCGTTGCCGTTATGGTAGACGGCGCCGTTGCCGTTGCCGTTGGCAGAGCCATTGCCGTTGAATTGGGAGAAGCCGTTAACGGAGTCGGAGCCGCTGGTCGGCGAGTCGCAGTGAGGGGACATGGTGGGGGGTTATTTTTAGGGTGGTAATATGGGTATAGATGGGTATGTTAGTGCGGGTGTGTGGATGAGTGTGAGTGAGTGTGTGTGTGTGTGTGTGTGTGATTCGAGTCGTAGTGAGCGCGCAAAGGGCGGTTAATGGGTAATTGGTGGTGACAGGCGAATCGAGCAAATTAGCTGCCAATGCCGAAGGTCCTGAGAGGGCAGATCGCGCTCTTTAAGTCGTCAGCTTGAGGTCCTCAAGAAGCTCGATCTCGGGGACGCGGGTGCGCCAACTGACCTTGATTTCGTTTCCTTTTGAGACGGTTCAAACCAGAACTAGCCGGGTGTAAATGTGGGATGTGGGTGCGAATGCGCGGGGAAATTCTTTTTATTTTTTTCCCCCTGGCTTGCTTTTTTCCCCTTGCGATTGAGGTGCTTTCTCCACGGCAGATTCAAGCCACACTGTTCGTCATCGACTCGCAGGGAGTGAGTGGCGTTCTGTTGCTGGTCTTGGATGGAGGAGCTGAGGTACGTGTGTTGAGCCGCAGGAGGGAGATGCGGGCTGAGAAGAGGCGGAGGAAGAGAAGGAGAAGCAAGCAAGTTGAGTTGCAGAGAATCAAGAGAGGCTCAGGAACAGGAGCTGATCGGAGAGGAGGGGCATCGGGGGGCTCATATGTAGGACGGATAGAGGCCGATGGAGGCCCAGCGTCTCTTGCAGCGACGTGATCGACCGACCGACCGACAAGCGACGAACCTCGAAGCTCTGCTGGACCCTCGTTGTCGGAGCTCGATACGACCACCAGATGGGGACGGTACATGCAACATGTGGCCTCGTACACGCCCACGTCTCCATTCACGCCCTCGCTCACGGCCGACCTGGCAATGGGTCTGGGACTGGAACTGGAAGTACTCGGCCTTGGAGGAGCCTACTCAAATTGCAACATTCGGTTCTTCGTTCGAATGGGGCAACATCGATGCTGCGATCCTGTCATTCTGCCGGCCACCTGCGAAGGACCCTTGCAAGAGCAGTGCTTGGGGGAGTACTCGCGCGCACATGTATCGCGTAGCGCAGCTCGGCTTAAAGCAAGAAGCCATCCACAACGGACGCCTTTCCACATCTAGGGGTCGGGGCCAGGGACAGAGTTGCAACGGGCTGACTCCAGAGATGGGCTGGGCTAGTAGGGGCCCGTGGTCGACCGGGGTTGGGTCCAGCACTGGGACTGGAACTGGAACTGGGGCTGGGACCAAGCCGAGGCCATGTTCATGTACATCGTTCGCTATGGGTGTGAGCATGTACACGCAGATGAGCGCGAGAAATCCGCTTCGGTTGACGGAGAAGGAGCAGAGCCCAGCAGAAGCAGCAGTGAGGCAAAAAAGAAAGAAACCGAAAAAAAGGAGGAATAGTGTGAGAGGGTGTAAAGGTGCTGGTGTGTGTGTGTGTGTGTGTGTGTGTGTCTGTGTCTGTGGCATCAGTGGCAGCGAGCAACGGTCGCAGGACTTGGCATCTCGTTTGCATGTGCCGGGCCAGAGGAGTGGAGCGGACGGGAGGGATGGACCGGAGGCACAGAAGTAAAAAGGGAAAAAAGTCGAGACGACCGACGAGCAGTTTTCCCAACGCGGGGGGATCGTGACTGGACCCTGAAAGGCTCTTTCCACGTCTCTGGCGAGCCATGTCTGTGCAACGCGCCGACCCTTCAGCTTCAGCCTAGACAACTGCAGCTCGCGGGCACAAGTGCGCTCTGTTGCTGTTTCTGTTGGTTTGCTTGTTGCAGCGCAGTCATCTTGAAGCTGTGATGTCACTGCTGCCATGCGGTGCTGCTCCTCATGCTTCACCCTGCCATTTGGTGCTCATATGTTCCTAGTCACCGCCTAGAAGTCATCGAGATGGCAAACAAAGACGAAACAGCCACGCTCCTAAACTGCAGAAGGGCTGCTCGGGTAAGTCAGTCGTCCGGGCCAGCAGGAATCCGTCGGCTTACGAGGACTCGTCGCCGACATTTCCAAGATGATGCCGATCAATGGTGTTAGCACGGCCCACTCCGAATTGGTCGCGATGCAGACATCGAACGGGGACCAGGTGCAGGAGAAACGACGATGTGGGAAGCAAAAGTGCAGGGAGGAGGGGTGGGACGAGCGAGCAAGCGAGGGAGAGAGAGAGAGAGAAAAATCGATGATGAACAGTTTGCACGACAAGTGGAGATGAGCAGGAGGGGTCATGATGCGATTTCGGGGTTATCTTCGGATCTGATAAGATCCAATCTCGACCCGGGCACGAGGTTTGAGGGCCTTGGGGCCTGGGACGAACAACCTAAACGGTGCTGCCTCAGTCAGGTACAAGTACGTATTCGTAAACGACTAGGCAGGTACCTACGCAAGGTGAGGTAATTAAGTGAGGTACTTCGCGAGTTGCACTGGAAGGCGAGGTGGTTCAAAGGAGGAGGGAGAGAGGCGCTACGGCAAGGACGGTACGGCACTGGTGCTGTAGGTCCCTGCCGTGTCTTGCCCTGGACTCCCGGGCTGGGCCACTACTATGCAGCAAAATGCGCGCTACCTTGATGTAGGGGTACTACCGCTACCTGTAGGTAGTGCGTATGCAGTGACGGTGCCGCAAAAGTCAAGATGCGCGCAGCGTCTCAGGCCTCTGCAAAAAGGCTTCCTGGCGCCGCCAGGGAGGGGCAAGAACCGGGGCGTTTGCGATGCGATGGATGCTGTGAGATGTGGAGACGGCAGGATCAGTAAGAAGCATGAGTCGAGGCGTGCAAAGCTTGCTCCGAGAGCGGGCGAAAGAGGCCAGGGGGGTCACGAAGAGACCTCGGGATTGGGATTCCATGGGTGGGTTCCATTGGTGCCATCGGTGCCATCATCGACGCCATGCAGAGGCACTGGGCTTGGGATTATTTACCTGTTTCCCACCTTACAGCGCACAGCGCGAGGGCGAGGTCGCAAATAGGGCACGCCCAAATAAGCCCATTGCGTAGCATTGCGAGGGGGGGGTGGGCTGGCGCTGGCGCTCTAGCTCGGCCCAGCACGACGACGTAGCACGCAGGATTTTGCCTTCGCAGCTTGCCCAAGAAGGTGGTGATGGATCAGCCTAGGTAATCTGGTTCCGACCAGATGCTCAGTTCGTCTGGTGACCAAGTCCCAAGGTTGGAAGGGAGGGTAAGTAGGTAAGGTAAGGTACTTTAGTTTGGCTCACTGCCCATGGAGCAAGCAGTACGTATCCATCCGTGTATAGTACCTACGCAGTATGTAGGTAGGTAGGCAGTGTACCTCGTCCGATTGTACGTCTCCTCGGACGCAGTACTATGCGGTAACTTACACCGTACCTTGCCTACATCGTACAGGTAGGACAAGGCCGAGAGGCCAAGGCCTTTCACAAGCAAGGCCGGGCGGCAGTCGACCTGCGGAGCCGGAGCTCGAGCTGGCTTCTGCTCGAGCCGAGAAGAGTCAAAACTCTGACACTGCCGGGCATCGCTCGGCCGCAATCTCCTCCCGAGTCCATGACCATGACCATGTCCGTGTTGGGTCATTCAGCGGGAGGGGGGGGGGGGGGGGGAAAACAAGCGATACTAAGACTGAGAGAATAAAAATGGCTGGTGGCAGGCAGGTAGGTACTTCTACAGTAGGTACGGAGGTACAGAGTATACGGCAGGCAGGCAGGCACAGCGCTCAGCAGCCTAAAAGGGCAGACGGCGGTGGTCGGAGTTTGCGACGGTGGGCACGTTTGCGGGAATTTCGGTAGGTTGACATCGGTCTGGACGGGTTATCTGATGATCTGATTATCTAAATCTGATAAGATCCGGGTCTAATTAGGTAAGGCATACGTACCTGCTGTATTGGGCCCGGCGACGGTACCATCATGGCCCTAGCAAGCGCCCCTACGGCGGCGTCTGACCCTGGCCTGCTAGTGTCGCTGCTGGGGGCGTGCGGTGGTGTTTAGCGCCTGAGCCCACTGACCTCCACTGGCGATCCTCCACCTGCGTGCACCGCTGCGCCGCTGAGTGGCCGTGACGCGGGGCCTGGGTCGGGTTGCCAGGCACCTCACATGAAGAAAAATTCGACATGCACCCGGAATTAGACGAGGAAACGACACTACAGGGCCGCAGCTGCACAGTACAGCGAGGCACCCGCTGGAACAAACAGCGCTCGCTGCACGACAGGGAAGGTGGAAAATTTCTTCACTTCGATTCCCACCCTCCTCCAAAAGGCCTGGTGCTCTTCCACTCAGCGGACATGCACACACACACACCCCTCCCCTCACCATCACCAGTATCAGTGATCCCCTCGTCCGCCTCACACACCCCCGTCCCTCGTCCATCATCGGCCACGGCAGACACACAAGTCAAGCCTGCATGCGCTGCTGCGTTCGTTTCGTCGCGTCCCACGGCACCGGTCCATTCACTTCGAACGATGCCCTCTGCTCCATGATCCAGGATCCATAATCCATAATCCATACTGCGTATGCCATGCCACACTGGCGGCGTCCACCGACATCACCCACCAGTGACCACTCTTTCTTTCATCCCAACACTCCAGCCCCAGCCCCAGCTCCAGCTCCAGCTCCAACTCCAAGCCACGCCGTCGCCATGCGTCCGATGGAGGAGACCGGATGATGGGATGGAGACGACCATCATCTTTGGAGCTGGAGCCGGGCAGTCCTGGTCAACCATCAACCAGGCAGCTGCTGTTCTGTCTCGGGACGTTCCAAGCATGGCATTCCAACCATCGCAACGACATACTTGTAGCACCAACAGGTAGTCTCGTGCTCGGCGCCGTCTCCGTAGGCGCTCTACTTGCTTGTACACCCAGAAGTTGCCTCACCCAGAGAATTACGTATTGTGTTCAACTCAGTCAACCCCCACATCTGGGCCACACTCCTTGCCCTCTAGATGTGGTGTAGACTGAGGTGTGTGTTAGTGTACCGACGATACCTCATCGCCTCGGTCTCGCTCTCTTCTACGGAGCTCGTCCAGAGCATCCCGCCGGCTCTGTCTTACCTGGATGCCACACCAGAGAGACAGAGGCGTTCCAGACGAAGCCACCATCAGCATCTGGTCCAGGCAGGTGCATCCTGCCCACCACCATCTCGACGTCCTGGACCGCCCCCTTTGGTGGTTGAGTGGTTCCTCAAAAAGAGCCCCGCGTCGTGGCACCGCATCTCCAATACCCTCCAGAGGCAAGTGCCCGGAGAGTTTGCCGCTTCGAGAAGCTGTTGCCCGGCAGTCACACGAGATCGCCCACCCGCCGCGAACATGCTTTCACCACGATGCGGATCATGGCGTGGCGTCTGGGGGAGAATGGCCTGTTCTAGATGAGCCGTCAGATTTCGCCATACTGCAGAATCCCCGCCATGGCCCAAACCGACCTCTCTGAGCCTATTTCCGACGTTGGGGACGCAATAAACATTCATGGACCCATGGCGGCCCAGGAAACAAGCCTTGGGGGAACCTACCTTGCATGTATGCTGCCCGCCGGAGACTGCCGTCGCGCGGACAAACCTCAAAAGTCCTCCCAGTCCCAGTCGCAGACTCCCAGATCGGCAGCCCAGACACGACGCCGTTGCGCTCCAGCCTGATGCTACAAATACCTTACGGGGATGCATGACCAACGTCGGCTCCACGGAGCACAAGCAGCTGTCAGGACTCAGCAGCGTCTCCCGGCCACCAGATCGGGTAGGGCTGCCGGCCAGCGGCCGTCGGCATGCCGTGCCGTGCCATGCCATGTTGCTAGGTATGCTATGCTATGCTATGCTATGCTACAATGTATGCCATGTGCGCTCGCCACTGTTGCTCTCTGCACATCACGACGTTGCGCGTCCCAGTAGGACATGCAAGCCCAGGAGAAGCCGTCGAGATGCTACCGGGAACAAGTCTTGGATGGAATTGGGCGGTCCGTCGAAGCTTATTCCCCCAGCGGTGTCTTATTCCCCAGCGCGGCGGCGCATTTTATGGTCATGACGCCATAAGCGCCATAAGCGCCGGACTCGCCCCTCTCACCCCTCGGCCTCATTCTCACCCATGGGTCCGTCCCCCTCGGCGTTAGCGGCCGGCCCAGGGCTGGAGCGTGTGGGATGGGAGGAACCCCGCAAGCCATAAATCGGCCTCCAATACCTCTCTCTACCTTACAAGCTCGCTGGCTGGCTGACTGACTGGCTGAAGTACCTGCCTACTATTACCTACACTACTACCTAAGGGCAGCTGGAGGTAGTAATAATAGTCGCTCAAAGTGCCAACACCTGACGACGCCGCCCCCCCCCCCCTCCAGTAGCCACCTCAGCATCCGCCGGGCCGTCTCACTTCCTTTTGTACGCTGCAAGCGCAGCACCCAGCCAGCACCCAGCCAGTCAGCCGAGTCTTCACCAACCTTCGACGGCATCATCTGGTGGTTGCCGATCACCCAAAGTCCATCCATATCTTTTGGTCTACGCCCTGGCCAGTCCGTCCCGTCGAACCCTGGCCGCTCAGACAACGCCCAAGTAAGCCTGGAAGAGACACATACGCACAGGTCACTCGTGGCACCGCACACAGGGCCACCAGCCGTCTTGGGAGCTAGCCCGGTTCTGCCATCACGCCGTCATCGTCCCGCGAATGAACGATCTCATATTTCATCATCACCACCCGAAGCTCTGGCGACCCTTCTGCACATTGCTTGACGATTTCAGCCAGCTGAGTAATTGCTGCAATCTTACAGGCTCGGCTGCCCGCAGCCTCCCCGGCGTCGACCCCTCGCATGCCCCCCGTGGCATGTTGCCTAGCGCCCCAAATAAGCAAACAAGCCGTTGCAACCGCCAGATCTGTGAATCATCATCCGTCTCATTGGCCGACGACCTGCTCTTCAGTGCGTGGCCTCTTCGGCCTCTCCTGCAGGTCCATCTTGATCCGGGCCTGGGCGCATTGACCGTTGTGCCTGCTTCCCGTTGTTGAAAAGAGGGCCCGACTAATACCAGTCCAGCTTTTGTCATGTCTGGACACTAACACCGAGAGAGCTACACATCGAACCACCTCAAGCTCTCTGAGAGCTGTCCAGACTCACATCGCCGCCGCCGGAATACCTTCGAATTCGACACGCCTCTGTCAACATGGACAACGCCGACCTTGACCCCGAGCCCAAGCTCTCGATATTGAATCCCCACCCGCAGAGGGTCCCCGGGCCTCGTCTCCTTCACCAGCTCGTGCACTTCACATCAGACGCGTCGGTGCCTGCACTCCACTCTCTGAATGCCCAGGGGCGAGAATCGACATGGTCGTATGTGCAGCTTCACCGCGCTGCGGATGCTCTGGCAACGCGAATCTCTGATGCTGCAGGCAACGCCTCGCCATCAGATGAGTTTGTTGTGCCTCTACTCGTTCCTCAGTGTCCGCATCTCTACATTGCCATGCTGGCCGTCCTCAAAGCTGGTGGAGCGTTCTGCCCCTTGCATCTCGACGCGCCCCCTGAGCGCGTGAGGTTCATCCTCCAGGACGTCTCGGCAAAGGTTGTCGTTGTCAGCCGTGACTTGGCTTCCAAGGTCCCTCGAGATGACCAAGAGAGAGTCATTCTGGTAGTCGATGAAGAGGGCCATGATGAGCTTCCCACGATCGAGTCTTGTTCAGAGCCAAAGACAACGCCTGAACGCCTGGCATATGTCATGTATACATCTGGATCCACTGGCACTCCTAAAGGCGTTGGTGTTTCGCACGACGCTGCAACTCAGAGTCTTTTGGCCCACAATCAACACATACCAAGCTTTAATCGCTTTCTTCAGTTCGCATCGCCGACATTTGATGTCTCTGTTTTCGAAATTTTCTTCCCGCTCTTTCGTGGATGCACCCTCGTCACTTGCGACCGTGGTCGTATGCTCAACGACCTCCCAGCCGTCATCAGGACTCTGCAAGTAGATGCATGCGAGCTGACACCGACTGTTGCTGGTAGTCTTCTTCGCTCGCGGCAAAAAGCGCCTTGCCTAAGATTGCTCCTCACAATAGGTGAGATGTTGACAGAGTCTGTTGTCAAGGAATTCGGCGGTAGTGAGGGGACTGAAAGCATGCTCTGGGGCATGTATGGCCCGACCGAGGCAGCAATCCACTGGTATGTCTCTGAAAATCTGGCGTCCAACTCGGAGACTAAGTGTCAGCAGTACCCTTCGACCACAATACCCTACCAATTGCCCGCCTTCGAATATTGGCTTTCCCCTTGAGTCCGTCTCATGCTTTGTCGCTGCGATTCCGGACGAAGGTAGCGCATACGAGTTTAGAGTCCTACCACTCGGCGAGTCTGGAGAGCTTGTGGTTGGAGGACATCAACTGGCAAATGGCTACCTCAACAGACCCGAGCAAACCAGTGCTGCCTTTTTCGATACCCCCTACGGCCGCGTTTATCGCACGGGGGACAAGGCGAGGATGAATCCGGACGGAACCATGGAGTGCCTTGGCCGAATATCAGACGGGCAGGTGAAGCTTCGTGGGCAGAGAGTAGAGCTTGGAGAAGTGGAACAAGCAGCCATTCGTGCGACTAGTTGTCACAGCGCCGTAGCTATGGTCCTTGGAGGAATCCTCGTTGCCTTCTGCGCCGTTGACGACGATTCGGACTTCGAAAGTAAGACCGAGGACATCATCAGCACCTGCCGCACATGGCTACCATCTTTCATGGTCCCTGGAGACATCATCCTCATGAAAAGCTTTCCTAGATTACCTTCGGGGAAGGTGGACCGAAAGCTACTCAGGAGCGAATACGGGACGAAGAAAGATTCCAATTCCGCATCAGTTACAGAATCGACCCATCCATTGGAGCGAGAAGTACTGGCTGCTGCCTCGAGCCTTCTGGGTTTCCAGACTTCGCTGTCGATGCAGCTAGCATCTTCGGGGGTCGACTCCCTCATGACCATCAGGCTTGCCTCGGCCATGCGAGAAAGAGGGCTCGATGCATCTGCTTCAGATGTTCTCGAATCCAAGACCCTGGCTGTCTTATGCTCTAAACTTCGAACAAGAGCGGGTTCGACCCCACAGACTGCCGACAACGAGACAAATTCTACAAGTCATTCTGAAATATCAATCGATCAGACCCTAGACAAGCAGAAAGACTTGTCATTAGATCAGAGCGACATTGAAGGCATCCACTGGTGCACGCCGCTGCAGAGCTCAATTCTTGCCGAGACCGCCATCAACTCCCAAGCGTACTGCAACTGGGTTGAGCTTGAATTTCCAACTGGCTCAAGTACCGATGATGTCAAAGAGTGGATGCTTCAAATTTCGATGAGCAACAATGTCTTCCGCTCAGGCTTCGTCTCCCTTGGCCGAAAGTTTGCACAGATTGTCTTCCGCCAATTGCCCCAGTCATCTCTTCGAACTGTCGAGCATTTCAATCGCGACTTTCGGCTGTTGGATGATGAGGACTGCATACATCCTTTTAGAGTCCAAATACGGCAAGGTGACTCTGAGCATGGACCCATCGTCTTGCTGCACATACACCACGCTTTGTATGATGGATGGTCTGTCGATTTATTAATTCAAGATTTGTCGTCATTGGCAAACGGCCAGGCACTGGCAACGCGCCCACAGTTTCAACACGTCGCCAATTTCTTCAGCAATCCAAGCACAAAAACGCAAATGGACGAGGCACGCAGTTTCTGGGCTGACCGTTTGCTTGGTTGGCAAAAACATGGCCTGCCACGTCTTATGGGTTGTCCTCCTGGAAACGCCGAAGTTCAGACAATCACCAAAGAGTTCGGGATTTCCACCGCTGATCTCACCGAAGGAGCCAAACTCTTTCAGTGCCATCCCCAAGTTTTCTTCCAAGCTGGCCTTTCATGGCTCTGGGCAGGCCTGCAAGGGCAGACCGATGTCGCCATTGGTTCTGTTTCCTCGGGAAGAACAATTCCGGTCACGAACATCGAACGGATAATGGGCCCTTGTATCTCTTCAACACCACTGCGAGTAAACTTCAGCGGGCTCACGTCGATACATGATCTCGTTCGCGACATTCACTCCACCAACCGTCAAGTCTCGCAGCATGGCATTCTCCCGTTGAGCGAAATTAAAAAGCTTTCTGGTCTTGGCCCAGGAGACTCGATGTTTGACGTTCTTTTCGTGTATCAAGAATCTCTCTACAGCCAACATCGAAGCTCTAGTATCGTACGGGAGATTTCACATCAGGACTATCTGGAAACGGGCCTCCTTGTCGAAATAGAACCCTCTGCTAACGGGCCAACTTGTCGCATCACTTATCACACAGATGTGGTTTCGAGAGAACACGCATTGCTCCTGATTGACCAACTGGAATTTGTCGTATCACATCTGCTGCGTAATCCAAAGGGTCAAATAAACGCCATTCGAGACGGTTTCGCCCCAGAAATGACGTCCATCTTCAACGCCGATCCTTCTACGCTCTTGGCAATTCCAGATTTGGCCGCTACTTTTGAACACACAACAAGCCTCACGCCCGATGCCACCGCGATACAATTTGCAAACTCACTCGAAGACGGTGACATCGAGACTATATCTTATACTGATCTCAACTCCTTGTCCAACAAAATTGCACACTTTCTGCAAAAGCAAGGAGCGAGGGATGGTAATATCGTTGGGTTGATCATGGAGAAGTCGATCATGCTGTATGCGGCAATGCTTGGAATTTTGAAGGCTGGCTGCGCATATCTTCCCCTTCTCCCCACCACTCCAACCGAACGAATGCAGGTCATCTTGACGCAGGCTGGGATCAGTCTCTGTATGGCCGACAATGAGGTTTCGTCAATTCTGACGCAGCTTCCGAGCTGTAAGTTTGTGGATGTCCGTTTGGCCAACTTATCAATCATGCCAGATGACAACGTCTGCCTGTCTCCGAATCCATCGCGGCCAGCATACGTTATCTACACCTCTGGAACGACTGGAACGCCGAAAGGCGTAGTCGTAACACAGGAAAACATTGTTGGCAATCTTGACGTTCTGTCCAAGATATACCCCACCAACAAAAATTCCCGGTTTCTACAAGCATGTTCTCAGGCGTTCGATGTGTCTGTTTTCGAAATTTTCTTTACTTGGAAGGTTGGCGCCTGTTTATGTTCTGGTACCCATGATACCCTTTTCGAAGATTTGGAACGTGCTATCCGATGCCTAGGATGCACTCATCTCAGCATGACACCAACCGTTGCCTCATTGGCCGATCCACGCAACGTCCCCGACGTCGAGTTCCTCGTCACTGCAGGTGAGCCCATGACTGCATTCGTTGCAAAGAAATGGACTGGACTTCTTTACCAAGGTAAGATGAGCACATCTTGTTCAGTTGTCCCTGAAACTAACAAGCGTCAGGTTATGGGCCGGCCGAAACGACAAATATTTGCACAGTCAAAAAAATGAAGCCCGGGGACTTTATCGACCATCTCGGCTTTTCTCTCGAGAATACTTCGACCTTTGTTCTTGGCTCCGACACCACAGCGGCCGTTCCCGTTGGCTTCGCTGGCGAACTATGCTTTGGCGGCGACCAAGTTGCGGCTGGCTACCTGGGTATGCCAGAGCTCATCGAGTCGAAGTTTCTCAATCATCCGCAGTTTGGCAGAATTTACCGGTCTGGAGACATGGGGCGAATGCTGCCCGACGGCTCTCTGATGGTGCTGGGCCGCATGGATGACCAGCTCAAACTACGTGGCCAGCGCATTGATACCGGTGAGATTAGTAGTATCCTCACTACTTCTGGCCTTGCTACATCGAGTGCGGCTGTCATTGTTGCGCGCGGCTTCTCGGCCTCTCAGCTGGCTGTCTTTTACGTACCGTCTGATCGTGTCAGTGCTGAGTACAAGGCCTTGCCAATCGACGAAAACCTGACTGAAGCCAACCGTTCACTATTTGGACTTCTGCGATCTCGACTTCCCGCTTACATGGTCCCAACTTACTTGGTACCCATCAGCTCCATACCCTTGACTTCGAGCGGTAAAATCGACCGAACCAAGCTGCAGTCATCTTTTAAGGAATTCCCGCAAGAATACCTGGACGTCGCTGCAGGCTCTTTTGAACGGGAAGAAGATGAGAGCGCCTGGACCAGTGAGGAGAAGGAGATTGCGTCCGCTCTTTCTAACGTGTTGGACGTTCCTTTGGAGGACATCAGTCGATGGCAACCGTTTGCCGCTATTGGACTCGACTCAATCTCTGCCATATCTGTGGCGAAAGTCCTGCGCAGCACATTCAAACGCAAGGTGGCCGTCTCAAAGATTCTCCGCTGCGGAAGTGTTGCCCGCTTGGCGCAGGAAGTTCTCCCCGGAACACGCATGGCAGTGTCTGAAGGTGCGAGTACTTCAACAGTCTGGCTCTCCCCCGAATACGTCATCGCTGTTAAGGAAGACTTTGCGAAGGAAGGAAAGGCAGCTTCAGCTGTTTTGCCATGCACTCCACTTCAAGAAGCAATGCTTTCGTCAACAGCCGGCGCATCCTACTCCAATCAGTTGGTCTTCAAGCTGCACATCCCAGGGTCAGAAATGAAGGATTACTGGGAAGAGATGTGCCGTCGACACGATATCCTCCGAACATGCTTCGTAACGACCAGAGATTCGAGACGGGCTGTAGCACAAGTCACCCTTGAATCCTGCACCGTTCCGTGGCGCACTGTGGAAGCGAATAGCTTGAAGGAGGCCATTTATCAGCATGCGCAGGAATTGCCAGAAGCGCTGGATTCTAAGACACCACCACTGTCGCTTGCTGTGTTCAAGACTGGTGACCAGGTTTACCTCTCCTTCGCTTGCCACCATGCACTCTACGACGGCGTGGCGATAGAGGCTCTCCTTGTTGAAGTTGAACAACTCGCCTCTGGAAAGACCCTTGATGCGCCGGTGGACTATCTCCCAGTTCTTCTCGAGATTCTCAGCTCGCCCAGTGGCTCCGACGACTTTTGGAAGAGCCATTTCGATGCTTTTCGGCCTACCCAGCACAAACTCCTTCCCAAGTCCCCCAAAAGTTTCCACAAGGGGGATCCGGAAGTCGCAACCAAATTCCTCGACATCCCCTTCAGCCAACTGCAGTCGGCTTGCAAAGCTGCCGGTGTGTCAATACTGTCCTTCTTTCAGGCCGCTTGGTCGGCTTTTTTGAGTCTGGTATACGAAGATACAGACATCTGCTTTGGCAATGTTATGAGTGGGAGAGCGTTGGATGTCGATGGTATTCATCGCCTAGTCGCGCCGTGTTTCAACACTCTGCCGATACGAGTCGAGGTGCATTCCTCCACCCAGCTGATGGCGTTGCTGAAAAAATTCCAAAGTCTCAACCCTCGCCTATTGGAACACCAATTCACACCCTTGCGCATTATCCAGAATCAAATCTCAAAGACTGGAATGCAACTGTTCGATTCCCTCCTTCTCCTTCAACAGCCCCAACAGGAGCGTATGTCCTCGGTCTGGGAGCTTATAGAGGACAATGGAACTATGGACGTATGTTTTAGCTTCACTTTGGATTGGAGTACGGGGACTAACCCATGTCTTTTGTAGGTGCCCCTGGTTTGTGAAATCTTTCCAAACCCACTCAGCGATTCCGTCACGATCAAACTCCACTCAAGCAGGTATGGTTTCACGCCCGATGGACATTTTTCATGAGCAATTGTTCTCTGACAATCAGAATAGCCGACCTTTGACCCAGCACACTCTACCTGGTCTGGTACAAGTCTTCTCGCACATTGTTAGTGACGTGGCAGCGCATCCCGCGTCAAGTGTTCCGTCCCGAGAGAGTCTCCCAGGACATCTCAGACAAATACTGGGAGAAATTGTCGTCGAAAAGACTGTGGATCAGGACGAACAAGATGCTGACCAAAATCCGGGAGTGATTCTCGGTGAGGAATGGAGCGATACTGAGAAGCAAATCCGGTCAATTGTCGCCGAACTGTCGATGACCGATATCTCCAATATCAATAGGAACACTTCGATTTTTCAGCTTGGCCTGGACAGCATCAATGCTGTTCAACTCGCAGCTATGATGAGAGATCAAGGCCTGCAGCTTTCCGCTTTGGAAGTCATTGAGTTTGCTACCTGCGCTAAGATGGCCAGGCATCTTGGAAGCTCGGATGAGGAAGAGGTTGCGCAATACGACTTTGCGAGATTCGAGCGTGAAGTCGGAGATGCATCCGGGGTTGCCAGCGTTGAGAAGGTTCTACCCTGTTCTCCACTGCAGTGCGCCATGCTCAGCGATTTCATTCAATCAGGGGGGAAAGACTATCTCAACTACATGTCTTTCGCTTTTGATGATGATCTTTCTTTGGGCCAAATTCTCGCGGCATGGACCGCTCTTTTCTCTCATCATGGGATATTGAGGACAGGGTTTATTCTGACGCAGCACCGCGACGCCTCGTTTGCAATGGCGCAATACTCGATCGCTGGGTCCCGCCTGCCCCTTGCCGTTCACGATAATGCCATGGGTTCTTTCAATGTCGCGAAGTGGAAGCTGGACACTGCACACGGCGTGTTTCGTTCGTTGCAACACCCTCCATGGGCGGTGGCTCTTGAGAGCAGCGGCTTGGGTCTTACAATGCACTTGATCATGCACCACGCTCTCTATGACGCCTATTCTCTGCAACTCATCATGCGAGATCTGTCGTCCGTTTTAGCAGGCGGCACTGTCGACAAGCATCCCCCAATTGAAAAGGCACTCTCCGAGATTTTGAAGGCGTCTGTCAACAATGACTCAACCAGGGAGTTCTGGGAACAGAAGTCATCAGAAGTCGTGGTTAACCGTTTCCCAACCTTGACGCCTCTATCCGAGAAATTCCCGGAACTTGTTTCCAGTGTCAAGTTTTCCGGTGCGGATCTTGCCACCTTGACAGAAGGTGCAAAACAAGCAGGCGTTCCGATTCAAGTCCTTTTAGAGGCAGCATGGACTCGAGTTCTTTCCGCATACCTGGGCGAGGCAGATGTTATCTTCGGAGTCGTTTTGTCCGGTCGCATTGGAGGAGAGGCGAAGAACGCGGTTTTCCCCTGTATCAACACGGTCCCCGTCATCGCCCGCAACAGCCTGGCAAACCCAGAACTACTTCGACAACTGTTGGACTATCACAATCAGCTTCTCAAGCACCAGAACGCCCCTCTCACCCAAATTCAACGGTGGCTTGGACACCCGCACACACAGTTGTTCGACACGTTACTTGTGTATCAGCGAATGCCGGACGACAATATTTCGGATTTCCCATGGCGGACAATCAGCGACGAGGGCAACCTTGACTATCCAGTTTCACTGGAAGTTGAGCCACTGCCCGGCGGCAAAATCCAGCTTCGTGTTTCTTTCCGGACCGATGTTCTTCCAAAGCCTCAGGCTCTGTACCTGTTAGACCAGTTCGACGCGATGCTGCAGCACCTCTCTCAAAGTCCGAACGCGAATGAGAACGATATGTGGGCGAACCACACTTCCATCTTTTCCATCACACCTTCTCGGGATCCAACAATTGCTTCTGAGGAGCAGTTCTTACACAGTTTTGTCGAGAGTAAAGCGCGAACTCACCCTAATAAAGTGGCTTTGGAGTTTGTGACCGGTTTCGACGGCGAGATTCCGATATCTCGCATGTGGACTTTCAAAGAACTCAATAACAAAGGCAACCAAGTTGCGAATGCCCTCGCACCGCACGCCAAGGTTGGTCATGTCATTGCCATCCACTTCGACAAATGTCCAGAAGCCTGTTTCTCGATTCTTGGAATCCTCAAGTCCGGTTGCGCCTTTCTGGCATTAGACCCATCCGCCCCTAGCGCGAGAAAAGAGTTCATCTTGAAAGACTCCGGTGCTCTGGCGCTTCTTACCAACACCGACATTGACTTCAACGTCGACCGGCCGATAATATGTGTGGGAGACGTACTGTTCGATACCGCATCTAAGCAGTTCGCAGCCCCAAAATCTCTCAGTGTACAACACAATTCCTATTGTCTCTACACTTCTGGCACCACCGGAACTCCAAAAGGGTGTGAAATCACCCACGAGAACGCCGTTCAGGCAATGAAGGCGTTCCAGAGACTTTTTGAGGGCCACTGGGATGACAAATCCAAGTGGCTCCAGTTCGCCTCCTTCCATTTCGATGTCTCAGTCCTGGAGCAATATTGGAGTTGGTCAGTGGGGATGCGACTAGTTGGGGCGCCCAGAGACCTCATTCTTGACGACCTCGCTGGCACAATTCGACGACTCGGGATCACCCACATTGACCTGACGCCAAGTTTGGCGCGCCTTCTCGACCCATCAGAAGTTCCAAGTCTGTCGAAGGGAGTTTTCATCACCGGCGGTGAGGCACTGAAGCAGGAGATTCTCGATGTATGGGGCCCTGTCGGTGTTATCTACAATGCATATGGTCCGACCGAAGCGACGATTGGCGTTACCATGTACCAACGAGTTCCTCAAAATGGCCGCGCTTCCAACATTGGCAAGCAGTTCGACAATGTCGGGTCGTACGTGCTGCAACCAGGAACCGACATCCCAGTCATGAGGGGCGCTGTCGGTGAGCTCTGCGTCTCGGGAAAACTCGTTGGCAAAGGGTACTTGAATCGGCAAGAATTGACTCAAGAGAGATTCCCGTACCTCGAAGGATTGGGCGAGCGGGTCTACCGGACTGGAGATCTAGTCAGATTACTACACGACGGATGCTTCGACTTTCTCGGACGCGCCGATGATCAGGTCAAACTTCGAGGACAGCGCTTAGAAATCGGCGAGATCAACCACTCCATTCGTACACGAGTTCCCGAGATCAGAGACGTCGCTACGCTCGTTACCAAACATGGAAGCCTAAATAAAGACCTCCTGGTCTCTTTTGTTACCTGCGAGTCGACTGCTCAGTCCAAAGATGACGTTCAAGTTGTCAATGAGCCAAGCACACCTTCTCTTGTTCGGTCCGTCCAGAAGGCTTGCAGAGATACGTTGCCCGGCTACATGGTACCATCGTACATCTTCCAGGTGTCCCGTATCCCGCTGTCTCCAAACAACAAAGCAGACATCAAGCAGTTGAACTGGCTATTCTGGACTCTTACGCCAGAGAAGTTGATCCAGTTGTCACCCTCGTCAACGGCAACTTCTGGACCAACCAGCGACATTCAGCGACAAATTCTATCCACTGTGAAGGAGTTTTTGGGCGAAGACGCGAAGATTTCTCTGTCGAGCAATATCTTTGATCTCGGAGTCGACTCAATCTCAGCACTCCGGCTCACAAGACTCATGCGGAAGAATGGGCTTTCAGGAGCATCGCCCAGGGTGATTCTGAGAAATCCAGTCCTTGCGGATCTCTCTGAGGTGCTTCAGCATAGCGACTCTGCGAACGAGACCAGCGGTGTCCAAGAAGCCCGCCAGCTCATTCAAGCGTTCGGGCACCGATACAGATCTCTCGCTGTACAGGAACTCTCACTCAACAATGACGAAGACATAGACTATGTCGCACCATGCACGCCACTTCAAGAAGGAATGCTGTCTAGGTTTATGTCCGATCAAGACGAGGGTGCTTACTTCACTGTCTTCCGCCTCAAGCTCGCACCCGCAATTTCCATCGAAAGACTAAAAAGCGCCTGCGAGAAATTGGTCCAAGCCCACGCCATTCTGAGGACCAGCTTCATCCAGACGCCAGCTGGCTTTGCTCAGGTGGCCTTGAAGTCTGCGGGGCTTTCGTGGCGAGACCTTCGCGATCACAGCCCTGCTGAAGCCGAGTTGCTACTCGCAAGCGCAATGCCGGACTTGATCCACAAGAACAGCAGATGCGTGTCTGACCCTCTTGAGCTGGTTGTTGCTCATATTGACGGGGAAACTGTTCTCCTTGTACACATTTTCCACGCTCTATACGATGGCTCAAGTTTTGAGTCTATGTTACGTTGGGTTTCTGCGGAATATTCGCATAAATTGCATGAAGCGGCCCCGTCGTTCCTGGACACTCTTGCCCACGGCCCTCTAGCGAATCATGACTCCAGCCGCCAGTTTTGGGTTGAGCACTTGAGAAACTGTTCGTTCGATACAATCCCAAGGCTCCAGGTTGGTGACTCTGCAGCGGTCATGACCAAGATTAAGACTTATTCAGCCCGCAATCTCGAGACGCTGAGCAGGTCACTCAACGTTACTTTGCAATCCGTCGTTCTCGCGCTCTGGACCTCTGTTTTCAAGAAGCATTTCCCGGTGAATGCTGCAACCGGTGTGATTGTTTCAGGCCGGTCTATCGATATGGATCAAATCGAGAATACCATCGGCCCTCTGTTCAACACGCTTCTCTTCTACGCAGGTCTCGAGGAGGGAGACACATGGCTGTCTCTCATCCAAAAGTGCCACGAGTTCAACACAGCTGTTTTGCAATTCCAGCACGTGCCGCTGCGGAACATTCAGAAGTGGTGCACCAAGTCCAAGGGTCGGCCAATCTTTGAGAATCTCTTCGTTTTTCAGGTCGAATCTTCTCAGCCAGCTGAGTCGGGTATGTGGTCCATTATGGATGACTACAGCGTCTCTGACTACCCGTTGGCTTTCGAAGCATCCGCAACGCCAGATGGTCAACTGCGGGTTCAAATAGTTGCCCACGGGGACTTGGTCAACGAAACGACAATGGATTCTCTGTTTGGTGAGATTGATGAGGCCGTCGTTGACGTCACCTCCAGAGGAACTCATTCCTTGCCTGTCACCGAGAACCCATCGCGTGAGGCCTCGACAGCCGCATCAGCTCGGACATCTTTGACCTCGAGACCCGAATCCATTGACGGCGACTTGATGAAGGATTATGAGTTTGGCCTGGGCGTTTCAGACTTTGAGTGGACCACCGCGGCCTTGACACTCAGGCGAGAGATCGCGGCACTTTCACGTGTTTCTGAAGACGACATATCTGAGACCATGGCACTCCTCGAGCTGGGTCTCGACAGCATCGACCTCGTCAAACTCTCCGCGCGGCTGAAGCACTGCGGACATGGACTTACATTGTCTCAGCTCATGCGTTCCCAAACTATTGCCGCCATGTCCAAGATGCTCAACCGCAATGGTCCGCCCTCAGAATACAGTAGCCAACAGTCGAATTTCGAAGAGCTCAAGACAAAACTTTGGAGAGCCGTGGAATCAACTGAATTTAATCTCCAAGATGCGGAGGTTGTTTTACCCCCAACACCTTTGCAGGAATCCATGGTTGCCGACATGCTACAGTCCGATTTTGACCAGTATTTCAATCACGACGTTTTGGAGCTGGTCGAGGGGGTAGACGTCAATCGATTTGCGAGAGCTTGGAGACAAGTTGTCGAGCGATCGCCAATCCTTCGAACAATCTTTGTCCAGGTTGAAGACCCGACCCTCGAGCAAACTTTCGTGCAGGTTGTCATGAAGTCCAATCCACTAAAGATCAACACTTTGCAAGCCCAAGATATGGCTGAGGTGCAGGACGTCATCAAAAACCACAAAGATCGCGCCCGAATCGCCAAGGGCCGCTCTCATTTATTGCAGCTCTCCATCATCTCAATCGACGCTAAGACGCTGCTCGTTCTGTCTATCGCTCATTCCCTCTACGATGGGTGGTCTTTGGCTTTGCTGCATCATGATGTTGCCGCTGCTTACCAAAACGAGCTGACCGATCGGCCATTGGTTGCTTCATTCCTCCAAAACTTGGTAAAGACACCGTCAGAGCAGTCTCGGAAGTTTTGGTCGCAGTACCTTGCAAACGCACAACCGTCTCTTCTGTCTGAAACCCAGGCCTCCGGTATATCATCAAGCGACAACACTCACCGCACAGAGGCTGCATCAAGTGCAAGTCTAGATCAAGTCACGGGATTCTGCAAACGGCATGCTGTCAGCCTTCAGGTTCTCGGCCAAGCTTGCTGGGCATCGACTCTTGCCACGTTGCTGAAGACTCTTGAAGTCACGTTTGGCGTTGTTTTGGCAGGTCGTGACTCAGAGCAAGCTCAGTCCCTGATGTTCCCAACTATGAATACGGTGGCGGTACGATGTGTCCTCCATGGCTCAACGACCAACTTCTTGCGCTACCTGCAAGAGACCATGGGCGACATTGTCGAGTTCCAAAACTACCCGCTGAGGAAGGCGCAGGCAGTTGCTGGGGGACGCCTATTCAACACTCTTTTTATCCTCCAGAAGAATCCCGAGTCCGGACCTGATAACCCTTTGATGAAATCAATTCGAGGTTCAGCTTCAACTGAATTTGCTGTTTGCTCCGAGCTCGAGGTTACTTCAAAGAACGTCATATGGCGTATCGCAGGACAAAACGCATTCGTGTCTGAGCAGGTGACACATCAGCTTCTTCACCACCTGGACAGAACGTTGGAGTTTATCGTCAGCGCCCCAGAGGATAATCTGCTACACTTCGAGGACGGGAACGTCTCTATCTGCCAACTCCCGCCGTTCCAAGCTGGAAAGGTTGTTAGTTCTTCTCAACCCCAGAAGGCACCTGGTTTGACAGACACGGGCCTCAGATGGACAGATGTTGAGAAGACTCTTCGGCGTGTACTCTCCCGGGTGGCAAGTGTCGACGAGCAATCAATTTTCAAGAGCCACAACCTGTACAACCTCGGCCTCGATTCAATCAGCGCCATCAAAGTATCCTCTCTTCTTCGAAAGGAAGGTCTCAATATCGGTATCAAGGCACTTTTAGCATCCAGTTCAATACGGGAGATGGCACAAAGCGCTCAAACAATTGCCAGCAACAACGCGTCTCAACCCCTGGCTCCGTCGGTATCGGCATACGACTTGCCAAGCTTCATTGACAGGAATTTTCTCTTCTCCAAGGCCGGCATAAGGGAATCGAAAGTTGAAGATATATTGCCTTCATTACCGATGCAGGTTTACATGATTTCGGCGTGGCAGAATGCGCAAGAACGGGTGTTTTACCCCGATTTCTTCTACTCTCTCCAGGGATCTGTCACAAGAAGCCAATTAGAGTCGGCATGGACCGCTGCTGTTGATTCGCAACCGATTCTTCGGACCTGTCTTGTCGCGACCGGAGACAGAACCCTGCCTCTGGTACAAGTTATTCTTCAACCCGGATGCGATGGGCCACACAGACGTATCATCTTCAAAGATGGAGAGATGCTCCAATCTGAACCACCAGCAGACCAGTGCTGGCCTCAAGTGCAGCTGATAGCCAATCAAACCGACCACTCGTGGCAGCTTCAGCTGCGTCTTCAACACTCGCTGTACGATGGCTTCAGTCTCCCGGCTATTATTCAAAATCTCTTGTCGAAGATTCGGTCAGAACTTCCGGTCGAACCACTACAGCTGGACGCATGGAAGTCTTTTCTTGCTTCGCACCACGCCCAAACAATCAAGGAGCGCAACATGGAGTTCTGGACCAAGTACTTGGAAGGCGTGCCGCGAGCCCCGTCTCCTACGACGGCTGACACTCTGAAGCCTTTAGACCGTGTCTCAGTTCTCAGACGATCCGCCGTAAGAGAAGTAAATCCACTACAGAATGCTTGCTCTCAGGCGGGAGTAGGCCTGCCTGCACTCTTCTTCGCAGCTGTCGCAAGGACACTACAGACGTCCAAGGTTTCTTCGTTCTCGTCGAATGAAAGCCAGGTGGTCTTTGGTATTTATTACGCCAATCGATCGCTGGCGGAGAATCTGGAGGACACATTCCCGACACTTAACCTGGTGCCGCTCAAAGTCCAGCTCGGTGAAAGCGCCAACATCCTGTCTATTGCCAAAAAGGTGCAAGGAGATCTGCATCTTATCTCGTCTTACTCGACGGTGGGGCTGTGGGAGTTGGCCGACTGGACAGGAGTTAAGGTCGACTCCTTCGTCAACTTCCTCCATCTTGGCGATGAAAGCAACGAGGCTTTGAGGCAGGACGATATTTGTCTCGATGCGGTCACCAACTCCAAAGAGATCGAAGACATCACGAAGTCATCTGGCAGCGTGGATAGGTCATCAAGTGGCTCAGCATCGTGGCTTGCTGATAACGCAGTTCGTGATGCGTTCCCGGTATGTATCACACACCGTGCTCAATACAATTCGGGCGCTAACAGCCATCATAGGACGCATTGGATATCGAAGCCTCGATCAATGAGGGACATTTGGACATTGGAGTATTTGGGTCTATGGCCAGAGTCTCGCCCGATTCCGCTGATGAGCTGATTAGCATTCTCAGCAGCATCCTAGCGACTGAGTGAGTCGGGCGGTACTTGTGGTCAGTTGGGGGAAATAAAGCTATGTGGATGTTCATGTTGGTTTTACGCAAGTTTATCTCTCGTATGCATGTAATTTAGTTGTGATCAATCGAGTCGTCATGGAATTTTCGGAACGGACCGAAGCCCCGGGCCTGAGTGGCCAAGACTTAAACTGCCTTCCTTCTCAAAAGAGTTGGGGTTACACAGAGACGACTGCTAGCGTGATCGAATATTGAAGCAAGCCGCCCGAAGGGAGATTCCAGAAGCAGAAAGTCGTTGCTGAGCTTCAGCCCGCCCCGTCCCCGAGTTACACTCGCTGACATCCGTCATGGTCGGCAGCCGAGACTCACCGCAAGAGTCAAGTTCGGGCAAGAGACCCCTAGTGTCAGATGTCAGGCTGGATCGATAAGGTCGTCCCATTGCGCCGGTGGGCGATCCCCAATTAGGCAGGTCTGCGGCTCCCAGCGTGGTGTGCACAGGGCGTCATCTGCCGAGGCCATCACGCGGGCAGGGAAGGGTCTCCGAGTCATTTTTTTTGCGCTCTTCGCGAATCTTGAGGTGTGGTTCTGGTTCTGGGTAGAGCGAGTTGGCCCCCTTACGCCTCGGTGCTGTGCATGCGGAGTGACTGTCCCTGAACTGAAGGGCAGAGAGCGCATGGGACCAATGTGAGAGTAGGTAGTTGGCCACGCATGTCCCTATCTAGGAAGTGTAGAATGCACGACATACTACCTCCTGTATTTGTGCCCTTTGGCGAGGGCGTGCCTTGCATTGTGGCGGCGGTCCACCGTCAACCTGCCTAACCACCGTGCATTTGCCCGAATTTCTGCGCTGCGACGTTGGGCTGACTGGTCATAGTCATGGGCAAGCTGCAGCTGAGTCAAAAAGAAACGTGCCATGGCTGAAATGCTGTTGATTGATACCCATGCTTCTTCCAACTGCTGAAAGCTCAACCCCCACTTGGAATGCCCCAGCGATCACGCTTGCAAAAGTTCAAGTCCGTCCTCGAGAGGCCAACGGGATGCTTGAGGTTATTTCAGGGTGGTCTTGACTGCTGGACCGAGGCTAATTCTCGCTAAACGTTGCACCGGCAGCGGCTCCTTGCGGCGCTGACTCGTTGAAATGACAAGATCCTGGAGAACGCTGGCCAGCGGCACAGTCGAACTGCAGTTTAAGGTATCGATCCCGCCCGCTGCGGGGGGCGCTATGGGGCCTTCTTTCCGAAAACTCACAGGCTTTAATATTGCGTGATGCCGCTGTGTATCCGAAGCCTGCCTAGGGAATACAGCGTACTCCGCCTGCTTCGTGCTTGGTTCATGCTCATAGGAGTTGGTGGAGAGTCTAAAATAAGCTTACTCCCAAGGCTTTGCCTCCAGCCGTTCATCTAATATTCCAAGACCCCTTGCTGCCCATGCATTTTGCTCTCCTTCGAGCAATCAAGAGCCCTGGTCCGAAAAGCCTGGATAGCTCCGAACGATCCGCTGCAGACTAGCGAACAAACCCCCATATCGCCAAGAAACCGCCGCCAACGGCGTAAACGAAGCGTGAATGCAACCCTCCACCGCCCAATCTCCAGCATGGAGCGAAACTACCTTCCTTCTTCTCGCTCGTATCGAAGCAGATAACCGCGAGCTATAGACACGGACTGCGGCCCGGGCGGATCACGCAAGCATACTCAACCGCGCTCGTCATGCATCGTGACCTGGTACTGCCACAACCTCCCTAATGGAGCTCATGACTTGATGTGGTGGGCGGGTCTGTCTGTACGTCCAAGACAACCACTGCATGAGCTCCATATAGTATCTAGTCAAGGTGTTGCGCTCTCAAGTCCCCGGCCCTCAATCCCTTCGTTTTCTCCTTCCGGTCCTTCGTTCCCGTCTTTCCCACCGCCGCTATGTACCGAAGCATGAAGTCCCTGGCCGTGCTCGGCTTCCTGGGCCCGGCTCTCCAAGCCTACGCCCACCCGGCCAGCGGCCACAAGTCGGCGATCGCCCGCCGCGGCGTCGATGTCGAGGCCTTCCGTCTACCCCAGCTCGGCTCCTACACCAACGCGACCCAGACGGAGGCCAGTCCGCCCATCGCGCTGCTCAAGCGTGAGGGCTACGTCGAGACTGCCACGGAGCTCGTCAAGAAGCTCGCCCCCAACGCTGACTTTCGTCTCGTCGGGGACCACTATGTCGGCACCAACGGCATTGGCCATGTCAACTTTAAGCAGACTGTCCATGGCCTCGACGTTGACAATGGCGACTTCAATGTCAATATCGGCAAGGATGGAAAGGTCTTCTCGTATGGCAACAACTTCTTCACGGGAGACATCCCTGAAGCCAGCCCCTTGAAGAAGCGGGACTTCAAGGACCCGGTCTCGGCCCTTAACGGCGCCAAGGATGTCCTCCAGCTGCCCGTTGAGGCCGCTGCTGCGTCCGTCGAGGCCAAGGACGGCGAACTCTACGTCATCAAGGGAACCTCCGGTGCCGAGTCGGACCCCGAGGCGAAGCTCGTCTACTTCGTCAAGGCCGATGGCACGCTCTCTCTCACATGGCGTGTGGAGACTGACATCGTCGACAACTACCTGATGACCTATGTCGACGCCGAGACGGGCGCCGAGGTCCACGGCGTCGTCGACTACGTCGCGGATCTCGCCAGCTACCGCGTTTACCCTTGGGGCGTTAATGACCCCACCGAGGGCGACCGCGTGGTCGTTACTGATCCTTGGGACATCGTCTCGTCTGAGTATACCTGGCAAAGCGATGGCCCGGGCTCCAATTATACGGTGACCCGCGGCAACAACGGCATCGCACAGTCCAACCCCAGCGGCGGCACCGCGTACCTCAACAACTACCGCCCCAAGAGCCCATCGCTCAACTTCGACTATGAGTACTCGCCTAGCATGAGCACACCGTCGTCCTACATCGACGCTTCCATTACCCAGCTCTACTACACGGCCAACCATTACCACGACTTGCTGTACCAGCTCGGTTTCACCGAGCAGGCCGGAAACTTCGAGGTCAACAACAACGGCCAAGGCGGCGCCGGCAACGACTTCGTCGTCCTCCACGCTCAAGACGGCTCTGGGACGAATAATGCCAACTTCCTTACCCTTCCGTAAGTTTCCATGTGCTTATACCGTCTCTCCTTCATTTTTCTAGAAATCCTAATTTTTTTTCTTTTTTTTTGGTGTTGTGGTGGTGTTGTGGTGATCGGGGTGTCGGTGTGTCGGTGTGCCCATGCGTCCGTTCGTCGGTGTATGCGATAACTAATCATACAATTCCTAGTGACGGCTCCCCCGGCCGGATGCGCATGTACCTGTGGACTCAGTCGACGCCGCGACGTGACTGCACCTTCGAGGCCGGCGTCGTCATCCACGAGTATACCCACGGCCTGTCCAACCGCCTGACTGGCGGACCCGCAAATGCGGACTGTCTTTCAGCTTTAGAATCTGGCGGCATGGGCGAAGGTTGGGGCGACTTCATGGCCACGGCCATCCGCCTCAAGCCCAGCGACACCCGGGCTACCGACTACGCCATGGGCGCCTGGGTCTACAACAACCCGGCCGGCATCCGCAGCGTGCTCTACTCTACCTCCATGACTACTACTCCCAACACTTATTCCACCATCAATGGTGTCACCTCCGTCCACCGCATCGGCGAGACCTGGGCCACCATCCTGTACGAGGTCCTCTGGAACCTGATCGACAAGTACGGCAAGAACGACGGTCCTCGCCCGGAGTTCCGCAACGGAGTCCCTACCGACGGCAAGTACCTGACTCTCAAGCTCGTCGTCGACGGCATGGCTCTGTATGTTTGTTCCTTCTCTTCTCCAAGCAGTCCGTCGAGACACCGAGACTAATCACCTGCCAGGCAACCTTGCTCTCCCAACTTTATCCAGGCTCGTGACGCCATTCTCGATGCCGACAAGGCTCTCACCGATGGTGCAAACCAGTGTGAGCTTTGGACCGCTTTTGCCAAGCGTGGTCTCGGCTCCAACGCCGTCTACAGCTCCTCTAACCGCCGTGACGGATTCACGATTCCCTCCGGCGTCTGCTAGATGGTTTCATGTTGACTACTGTTAATGTGCTTATGGTTGTTATGGGAAACAGTACGAATAGTCAAGATACAGGCCCATCAGCAAGACTCTTCATACAACTAGCCTGTATATATTAGTAAGCGTAAGCAATAAATACACAATGTCTAAGAACTTTGCTATCTGGGAGATGCTTTTGTCTATCCGGGAGGTCTAGCCCATTAGGCGCCACCTTTCGCCGCCCCCTTTCCTATTGCAATAAAGGTTCGGGTAAACTATCAACACTATGCGATGAACGGTGATAGTCCGTACTGAAGGACTAGAACACTATTGGGGTAGGAATCAAAGAGTGAAGCTTCAGCTTCCCCTTCATCCGGGTTCGCTCCATTTTTGGCCAATTATTGTATTACCTTCCGCCCTCCGCCTTCCACCTTCCGCCTACTGTTTATATAACAACAACAATCATAACAATAATAGCGATAATGATGGGTGTTAGAATATAGGGATGAAACAGATAGGGGAAGGGGGCCTAGTTAGTCAGCTAGCAGAAGGGTTACAAAAGGGGCCCCCAGCTTCGGCTGGAAGCCCCCTTTTTTCGATCCCTTCGGACACCTAGCAACAACATATAGCACTGGATAGAACGGACTATTCTGGTGCCACGTTGTCCGAGCCAACGAATGCCTAGGCATCCCAACAATGTGAGCAAAGATAGTAGCAATGATGACGACAATAGCGACAACGGCAAAAGCAACAGTAACAACAACAGAGACAAAGGCAGCGACGACAGCGACGATAACGACAGCAACAGTAATAATAACAACGAAAACAATGATACTAATAAATAAAATACCTCCCGGAGAGCAAAACGCATGTTTAACGACAGCATGTTACGAAACCTCGACCGCATCCTCCTGGACCACCGCTTCTCCGCAGTCCGCGTAGTTCGCCTTGATGTCTGCCTTCCACGATTCTAAAGTGACAAATTCGCCACTTACCCTGATGGAGCCGTGCGGGATGGCCCTGATGGACACTTCATCGCAGGCAGGTAGCTGATAGAAGCTGTGGTCTGCACTGCATGTCACCTCCTTAACTCCTTTCTCCGAGGCCTTGGCATGACAAGATTCGTCAAGTAATGTCGTACCGACGCAGTCCAGACAGACACAAATACCGCCAGGGAACTCCATACTGAGACCACAGTCTCCAAAGCACCCGACTATATCCTTGGCTGAATTTTCTGGCTTCTGAAGAGGAGCAGTCACAGCTTCTTTGGCTGCGTTGCTGTCGCCAGTCTCATTATCTCTAGGAGGCTCTTCCTGTTTGGCAGTCGGTGCTTGAGAATCGCCAGAGGGCCCTTCCTGAGACTCGGTCTTTCTTGTCCCAATGTTAGAGTCGCTCTGTTTGAGACAGACCTTTTGCTCAATAGAATTTTCTTCCTTCTGGACAGTAGCCTTTTGCCACGCGTCCAGCTTCCGCTCGTACTCCGCCATCTCGGCGATCCTTGAGACAGCCATCATCTCAAAACACGCGACCATGTTAGCCTCGTCCTTAACAGCGGCGAAAACATGAGTGAGGGTCCAGAAAGAGTCAAAGTCGTTGCCCAAGTCATTGTCAGACAGCATCTAGAGCATTTGGCTCACAAGGTTCCGCATCAGCTTCTTTGATGTCAAGAATTCTCCTCTAAGATGAAAGAACCGCGCAAATTGCAAAGTGGCAACCTGCGACCGACACGGGCTTGCTTCAAAAGCCTCGTGTAATTCTGCAATCTTCTCGAGGGTGATCTTTCTTTCCTCTGGGCTAGTGTCGTCGGCCAGGGCTCGCTTGGTGTAAAGTGGCATGAGGAAAGCCGACAACTCGTCTTGTGTGACCAGATTCTGATCCTTGACGGAGTTTTCCTTCAACAACTCCTCTCCCATTGATAGCCCAATGTTCTCATAGCCCGGCCTGCGCGTCAGGCACATTGCGTAGTAACTGTTGAGGGTCGCCGATGCCAAGCGGGGAAGGCCGTCGGACTTGTTGGTGGACTTTTTGACCCCTTCCTTCCAGAGCTTCGTTAGAAGATCCAAACGATTGGTTTCGCGGCAGGCAATCTGCAAAACGCTCCAAAACCGCCGTCCCATCTCCATGGTTGCGTTGTAGACCACTTTACCAGCTAGCGTGAAGGAGCCATCATAGTATGTGAGCAACTTCTCGCAATAGGCTATGGTGTGAGCCCATTGCCGACGGTCTCCAAGCCTATCAACAATGATGGTGCCGTAGTTGTAGATCCAAGTCTGCGACTCGTCGAGAGCCATCAGGTATGCTTGAGCTGCTTTCTCCATGCTGCTGTCCTCCGACATCCCACAGTGAAAGTCGCCTAGTTCCTCGATAAGGCCGGCGTACATTCGGAGATTATACTTGCTAGATCTCCATTCCGTCTGGTCGTTGAGCTTTTCAATGACGTCCTCGAGAATTTTCATGCTTTCTGCCTCACGGCCGGAACCGAGGCTACGCGCCAGGTTGTATGACGTGATCCAGTCATCCGGATTGAGTCTGAGCGCCCTCCTTGCTCTAGCTTCAACTTCGCTGTAGGGAATACCTTCAGGCAAATGAAACATGATCTTCGTCATCTGAGATTGCCAGACTTGGTCGTCTTCTGTCGGGGAAAACTCGGTCTTCATCCAGTTCTCGACGCTGTTGAAAATCTCCATCATGGGGGACCAGAGGAGTTGCTCATCGTATTCCAACGGTTTACCTTTCTCATCTTCTGGCTGGCGCATCTGTAAATGTAACATTCAGCATCGTAGTAACAACGTATTGGGTTCTCGATGTATACTATTACTTACTCTCGTTACTAGGCCAGCGAGTAAAATGAACGCATCTTGCAACTGCTGCCGCGATGCTTCGGGTCTAGAAGCTTCTTGGCTGTGAGTTTGGCTGCTTTCTTATACCAATGCTCATTGTTGCCTTGGTTGCGCGATAGGTTCTTGATGGCGTCTTTATCCTCGATTAGTTCCAGGACTGTGGAGTCCTGAGACCATTTCTGAAAAACCTCCATGTCCTGATCAGAAAACACCCACGAACTCCAGCTCCGCGGTAAAGCCCCTACGTTGATTGTGCTTTCAACATCATAGTCCACCCCGTAGTCCGGGAAGAGTAGAGCCTCGAGAGCAGACCCTTCAGTGAACAACCGGACTAGAAGTGGCCCAGCTTGTGCCTTGAGGTCACGATCCGCAGGAGAAAGATCGATGTCGGATAGATAGTCATAGATCCATGTCGCCGCGTAAGGTCGTAGCGGCTTGGTTTTGTCAGTTTGCTCTTCAACGAGGCAAAACATGCACCACAAGGCGAGTGCAAGGATTGCATTCTTCGGGTCGTCATGTATGTAATTCTTCTTTTGTTCCAACTTCTGTTCGAAGAAATCCTTGAAGCCGAACTTGTCATAGACGTCCTTGGGGCAGACAGTGGATAACGTCCCACACCCAGTACCCGGCCACCCCCACATCTCGGCCACCCTAAAATCCCTCAACACCATAACTACCCCTCTTCTTCTATTAACCACCAATTAATTAATTTTCACTTAATTAACACTATTTTTTCATCGGACTAAGATTATCATTAGATGAGTTAGTATACTAAAAATAAGGTTCTTATAGTAATACACACCGTTATACATAATCTTAGTATATAAAAAATATTATTATAATAAGTTATCCTAAGATCAACACTTCAGGATCACCTCCGAGGTCTCAAATCACGTATAAAGGCACATATCAACCAGCAGAGGCTCCCTCCGATCCAGGAGGAGCGTTTAGCTCAATGAGTTCGAGTTTAGGCTTCGCTGGGACTCCCACCAACCCATTAACAACTCAAAGAATTTACTAAATATATCCTTTTAATTAATAGGGACTCGTAACCTGTTAGGAAGAACTGGGTAAAGTTTTTTATATAAAGGAATCCATTAATTAAAGTCCGGAGAAGCAGATCCATTAATTCCCAACGTATTAACGGAACTTCTACTAATGTTATTAAACTATAATTTACCCATTTTACTATCCCTAAAATTAAAACCATTAAAGCAATGAATTAATATAATATAAATGAGATTAGTATTCTAAAGAGCAGGGGATCTAACGAGCTAGTCCGATGATCCTCTAAGAGTCACTCTATTCAGAGAAACAGCCCGGACCATATACCTAGACATCTCTTATTAAGTGTATCTCTATATCTAGCAAATTCCTTCCTCCACTTATCATATATAAGGGGAAGAGTGTTCAACAATAGTAGTTTATAACTGTCAGAAATCGCATATGGGTACGATGTAGGAGGTCAATTCGTGATCTGTATTATACTTGTGTATCCTAAGGCCTGTGTGCTCTCTTAAAGCCCCCTTTCAGGTGTTGTCGGATTTAAGGGTCAATTCGTGATATATTCAATAGTGTGTAATTGTTCTTGTTCTCCCTGTTATTCAGGTGAGAATTTGGCCCTTAAAGTGGCTAGTTCAAGGGCGCATTTCGGCCCGTCATTATTCCACGCCGCGCGCGCCCTTCGCACGCGCCGGAGGCGCATTGGGCGCTTGGCACAGCGGATTCGACAGGTGTCTCGCCTAACTAAGCGCCCCTTAATCCCTCAGGCCTACTATGTATAGCCTACCACCCCTTTTAACACACCCCTTTAGCCTACGCAGCTCGAATTCTCATTCTTAGAGTGTTTTTACGTTTTAAAGGACGCCTCCTACACACTTTATACGTAGCAGCGGAGTCTACCTTTAAGGGTAATAGGCTTATTAACTTCCTCGCTATTCTTCCCCTCCTCTAAAGATCCCTTTTTCAACTTCCCTCTCGCCTAATTTTTCTTAGCATCCGCTATTAGTGAAATAGGTGATATACCACTAAAATCCTTAATAATTAAAAAATCTTTATTTCTCCTTTTTAGAGCCCTCTTATGATGACCTCATAACCTCTAGTAGGCATTGGACTATAACCGGCCCCTCTGGCCGGCCCTGATCGGGGCTCTGGGTCACCTCCAGAGCTAGCCCCTCCTTTAAGGGCTAAGCGCCGCCATAATACTAAGGCCCAGCTACTCTAGCCTAGCCTTGGGGGAAGCCAGCCTAACACTCCTAATGTAGCCTCTTCTACGGCAAAGGGGCCCTTGAACATAAGTGGGGTGGTTACTGGATCTATCCTAGCCGCCTTCGATGAATAAGCTAGACGCTATAAGGACCAAAAGCACGTCTTTTTGGCTATTACTTAGTTTGTTAATAACGTGGTCTCTAGTTTTAAGGGGCCAAAAAAGTAGATCATAAAGGAGGCGACAACCTATGTGATCTAAGCTCTGAAAAAGCTGATGAATAACGAAGCTGCTCTAACTTTAACCCGGAATTAGGCTATTATTACGGTATCAGCCCTAACCCTAACCCCAGTCTCAGCTCTAATCTCAGCCCCGGCCTCCGCCCTGGCCTAGCACCGAGCCCCTACCCGCCCATAAGCCCAGGCTTAGCTAGAAGACCTCCGGGTTTTCGTCCGTATCCCCAAGGAAAGCCTGGATACTGCCCGGAAGAACGCCCCTTTCACCCTACACCGTACAGTCTACCAAGCCCTTAGCCTATAACTAGGAGATATCCCACATATTTATTATATTTTAATTAAATACTCCCTAAAGCCCCTAAATAAATAAATTTAATAAAGTTTTCTTAGAAATAAATAAAAATTAGTAAATTATTTAAGGGTTTTTAAAGTAAAAAACCCCTATAAAATAGTTTATATACGCCGTCTTATATTACTTATCTAAGTTCTAAAACCTAGATAGGGAAAGTATTAATATATTAACCCTAATTAGGGAGGAGGTTATCGCCTAGACTGGCCGCGAGCTAGTCCTAGCCCGGTAATCCCACCTTAGCCTAAACCCTATTATAAACAAAATCACTTAGGTTATCTCCTTTACGGTCAAGGTACCACCCTTTAAATTATTCAACCAGAACAATAAAGCCCAGCTTATTAGGGAAAAGAGGACCTTATTTAGATATAACCTTAGCTACTAGGGATACCATATAAACCAGTACTATAACCAGCGGCCACTCTATAACAACTATGATAAGCCCTTAAACTCCTATGAGACCGAGCCTTATACAACTAAGCCAAAGTATACTAATTACTTAGGGCCTTTCTAAGTTGGCCATATAAACTATTTAGTTAAGCCCCTAATAGTTAACGGTTATCTTACCCTCCTAGGCTAAAAGGAACGTAGATGGATTCGGAAGGTTGGGTAAAAGGCCTCCGAGGCCTGCGATAGCATTAACTAAACCACTACTCAGAGTAACACTTAATAACCCTAGGACTCCCCTCCTAATTAGGGCCAATAACCTAGCTTTAAGTATTTATACACTAGGACCCCCTCCTAAGGATTAATCGTATACCTAGGCGATAGGGATACAACTAGTAGTATAGATAAAGACGAAGTAGAAGACCCCGAGGCCCTCCCTTAGATCAACCACCACATCTACCCTCTCCGAAATAGGAGCCAGAGGGTAGCTCAAAAGCCTAACTATAATATCACTAATACTTATACCCACCTGGACCTTGACTCGGAGGCGTAGGCCTAACGGGTACTATGTATGGCCTAATATAACGTGGGGAAAAAGCCCCCAGCACACACAGATTTCCTAGAGCTCTACTGGGCTGATCAGGTCGACATTATACTTATCTAGGAGCCCTGGATAGGCTACACTAATAGAATACAGATTAATATACACCCTGGGTATAATTCCTTTATCCTAGTTGATTTTTGGGATAATAGGGAAATAAGGCCTAGGGTAATAACATATATACGGAAGGGGATAAGGCTATAGGTGTAATAACAAAGACCTATCCAAATAAGGGATATCCTATAATTAAAAGTTAATAACACTACTATTATAAACGTCTATAAATAACCAAGTAATCCTTATAATTATATAATAACCACCCTCCTAGGATACTAACCACCACTATAAGCCCTTATAACTAGGGATTTCAACGCTCACCACTACTCCTAGGAACCAGGATCCGCTAGCCGGAATAGAGGAGACGATCTAGCCGACTGGGTTAATAACTATGGCCTCTCTTTTATTGGAGAAGTAGGGGCTCTAACCCATACCCATGGTCACGTCCTTGACCTGACCTTCTCAAATATCCCCCTTACACACGCAGGACCTTACCTACACCTACACCTAGGAGCTAATCACTAACCTATTAAAACTATTATCCCCCTTAACAATAATAAATAATAATAAACATACTAATTAGGGCTAATATTAATCCCGGATTTAGCCCTTTTTCGGTTTAAAGACCTAATTAGGGTAGGGGCCTCAACTTTACTTACCATTAAGGACCTACCCACCCTAACTAAGTTAAACGCCCAGGCTAGCCGGATCGTTAACCTACTCTTAACAACTATCTAAGTAGTAGGGAAAAGACGATAAAGCCGGGGAAAGTGGGCCCCCTGGTGAATAGAAGAGTGCTTTAAAGCCCATTAATTTTACCTTAAGGCCCGTATCTAATAGGCGTGGGAACCGGAGTTGGCCTCGGCCTCACTACCCCCTATCCTTAAAGAGTAAAAGGTCTTCTTAGAAACAATTAAGAAGGCTAAACGGGCTTATTGGGCTACTAAGATCGAAGCGGCTATATCTGATCAGGACCTTTATAAAATAATGGGTTAGTATAAGGTTAAACTAGTAATTAAAGCCCCCCCCTTAGTAGTTGAGGGTTAGACGTATAACGATAACCAGGACAAGGCCCAGGCCCTATGGAGGGCCCTACTGGAGAGGTTCGATGATATGGATGACCTACCTGGAGACCCCTTCGACGTGCAGCGCTGCCGCTAAAGCCAATAAATCAAATAACGCCAAAATTTGACTGATTTGATTGCCCCTTCGCTAGTATTGGTTGATTTGCCCTGTTGGCCAATATAAAAAAGCAAATCCATAGAACACGTGACCTAAAGCCGCCGATATAGATTACCTAATTAGGAAATAAGTGAAGTTATTCATAACCGGTCATGATCCCATCAATGAGCCAACCTCACTCCCCACAGGCATAACTCTGCCCTTTAGCTAATTCTTCGTTAGCTGTAATTGACCTATAGTCTGAGGCTTTATTGAGTGCTTTTGCGACGTTAAGGTCAACTTCGCAGTACTGAATGCCCTCTCATAGTTAGTAGCCATAGCTGGTGTTGTTACTACATTAAGTACTAGTCTACTAAGTAGAGGGTATGTTGACTAATGGTCTCTCCACCACTTAATAGGATCGTTTGTGGGTTGAGGAGGTTACCTGAGGTATGTCTTAAGCTTATCCTGTTGTTGAGAAGTCTCATAACCACGTTTACTCTGTACTTATTGTTTGAAGTGGTTGTCTTTATGGGATGGAAGTGTGATCTTAAAAACAGCCGTAGAGTTATTAGACTCTTCCTCTGACCTATACTAGTGGTTAAAGTAATCCCTAAGCCCCTTCTTTATATTACGAACCCACTTAAACTAAACCCCTTTATCCTAGACTACCTCAAAGTATAAAATACTAAGTAAAGGGTGGAGAATAATAGAAGTAGTAAATAAAGGGGACTCCTTTAATTTCGTATAATAAGAGGAGAGCTTCTACTAGGTTAACTTAATAGAAGTATGAAGATGCTCCTGGTACGAGGAAGAGAGACCCCTGAATCAAGCAGTACGTTAACTCTAGTCCTCCCTTATATGTTGTGGAAGTATGGATTCCTGAAGAGGCTGGGTTTGATTGTGGACTGAAGATCGAATGGGATGCCCTGATTGAGTTTGTGATAGTAGGGATTCTTTATTAATAATTAGATTGATCGTAGATAACTTATTTTCTTATTAAGAATTAATAGGATAGAGTATAGAGTTGTATAAACTCTTCTACTCCTTTAGATGCTCAAGGAGGTACTCTATGCTAGTTATGACTTCCTAAAGACGACTATGCCCATCCCATTTACCCTATCCCTTTATCCTCTTTATTTATAGGTAAAAAGGCTTAAGGATGGATCTAATCTCAACTAAGACTTTCTAGTCTTTTAAAGAAAGGAGGTCATCATTAGGTATCCTCTTAGTGGTAATATCCTGCTCCTGGACCTAGTTAACGTAGGTCTTAATCTCTGCCCTCTTCTAAAGAGCTCGATAGATTATAAGGTAAGTGGAATTCCATCTTATCTCGTTGTTGAGGAGGAGATGTGACTCCTTAGACCCTTAGGTGAATAGCTTAAAGTCTGACCCAGTATTAACTTCTTGGGTTACTTTCCTGAATCGCTTAAATTGCTAAGGGGAAGCCCTGATGAACTTTACAATATTGCGAAGCTTGCTAAATGGCCTAGTCTTCCTTTAGAGTCTTAGATCTTCTTTATAGTGGATAATCTAGTAGAAGAGTGACTTAGCCTCAAAGACTTCGCGATCAGCACCAAAGAGAAGAGCCCGTATTATTAGGTTGAGGATGTGGTCGTAGTATCGTATTATCCTTACCTAATAATCGAGCTAATTTATCGTGGGGTTAAGTCTTTTGAAGAGGGCGAAGACACAGGTATCGTTATTACTAGCATTATCACAGACCACTATACCCACTTAGTTGGTGATCTCCCACTACTAAAGAGTCTCGTAGATGTTATTTGATAAGTTAAGACTATTATGGTCACTATTTATATGGTTAAAGGCGATGAGATGAGATTTGTGCTGGCCCATATTGTTAACGAAGTGGGTAGTAACTGTAAGGTAGGCGTAGTTATTAGGTGAAGTCCATAGATTAAACCTAATATGGATCTTAGTGAGGGCATTGTGAAGTTCGGCCTTAACATAGGCTTAGCTCCTAGTGAAAAAAAAGGAAGATGGTCCATTATTATAGTCCTACCCTATAGTACTTCTTTAATTAGAGAGGGGTTGTAAAGTTGTAGAAGTTATTGGACAAAGTCGTCTCGGAAATAGTCGAATAGTAAATTATTAGTGATGATGATAGAGAGGTAGAGATCTTTAATAGTAGCCACTTTAGCCCTGGGTACGTGGGATACCTTCCTCTTTTTTAACAAAGGAGTACTATCCTCTAAATTATAAAGAGTTTCCCCTAAGCTTATATTATCGGAAAAAGGATCCCATTATATAATCTAGTGGCATTTGTATATAAATTAGTTAATAATAATTATAATAGAAGATATATATATACCTGCGAAGATGGTTTATAGCAGAGCTAGAAGTAGTAGTAAAAAAGAACTCTGGTTTTCCTTTATTATCATATCGTTAATAACACCAGTAAACACCAACTGGCCCTTTATTATAAAGCTTAACAAGGAAGATCCCATAGTCCTTAATCCAACTCTTCCTCCCCCTACCTCCTTTATAGGCTAACTGCTCCTTAACTACGTATCTCTTATTATGTTATATGATCGTAGGGAGGTCAAGGATAGATGGATTTGAGGGAAGGACAATAGAGAGACTACTGGCCATTTGAGTGGTAACACTGGGGGGGGGGGGGGGGGATCGAAACAGTTAAAGTGCATTAATGGTCAAGGGAGTAGGGGATAACATCTATGAATAGCATAGTTAGTTGTGAGTATTTGGTCCCTAATATTTTAGGGTATTCCAAGGGGATAATTAAGGATAATGGTGATAGGGACAGTGAGGGGCATGGAAATATAGCAAAAGTGTGGCATTATCCCCCTTTTATGTGAAAAGGGAGGTATAACACCATTATAATCCTGTCGCAAAAGTGGAACCACAATTACGGGACAGTAATTGTGGGCTATATCATGACACACCCCCCCAGACCGAGGAGAGAAGAGGTCTGCTAACTAAGCAATCAGCACCGGCTTACACTCGCAGCTGACAAGCCAGTCTTTGTTGGCTGTTACTGGGTGCCGGCCGCTCCCAGCTGGCAAGTCTAACCTTCCATTTCGGTGACTTGCTGCTGAAGCGAGAATGGGTGAGCACAACGAGGCTCGAACCCATGGCCTCTAGGTCGGCCCACATACTGCCACTTTAGCGAGGCGTTTAGCCATTCAACCAGAGGGCTCGTAGAGACAAGGGCTCATAACTGTCGCAAAAGTGGAACCACAATTACGGGACAGTAATTGTGGGCTATATCATGACAAATCCATAGTTCTCTATTACGGCGATGCAATCGCCACTGATCAAAAGAACTAAGACATCATCGTACCTAGGGAAAAAGAGCTTCCTGGATGGATGAGGACGCCCTTATATAAGGCTATGGAGAGGGGGAAGAGGAAGAGGGGGGAGTAGCTAACGTACGGCTAAAATCATCATAGCAAAGGTAGGCAAGCCTAGGATATTGGCGATGTTACTGATGCTGGCTGCTTATGAGGTATGAGGAAAAAGAAGAAGAGACGTTGAAAAAGGGCAATTCTACTACTTTTATACCCATATTAAACATATCTAGGAGTCACAGATTACTCAGGAGTATTATTTAAAGAGGAAATTTGGCTAAAAGAGTAGAAAATAACGTCCTAGAGCTGCTAGGATTAATGGTGTTGCATATAGAAAAAGAAAGCTGACCGTGTTGGGCGTGAATATTCGCAATAATGGCATCCTATTAGCTATATGTATGCTTATATAATATGCTAAGCCAAATTAACCCAATATATTAAATCTGGGGGGTCAGGAATTGTTTAATTGACAGTTGGGAATAGCTTTAATTGTTTGATATATTTGTTAGTAGGTTTAATAGATTGGCTTTGGCGGCAGCGCTGTCGACGTGGCCACGGTCCTAAGACGACAAATACCCTGGTAGGCTATGATTAGTCAGGAGGAAGTAAGGGCAGCCACCCTAATAAAGACTATGACCCCCGGTATCGACGGAATTGCCATAAGACTAATTAAGGCTTATTAGGACCTTATAATTAAGCTTATTAGGTTATTGTTCTAGGTATGTATTAAGGCCGGCTATTTTCCCCAGCCCTTCCACAGAGTAGAGGTTATTATAATTTAGAAGTTTAGAAAGACCGACTTCTTAAAGGCTGGATCCTAGAGACCAATAGCCCTCTTATCTTACCTGGGCAAGGGGCTCGAGAAATTAATAGCTAAGAGAATAGCCTACCTCACTATCCTAGAAGGGGTGGCCAGCCTACAGCAAATAGGGGCCCTACTAGGCAGGGTAGTTATCGACCTAACAACGTATCTCACACACAATATCAAACAGGCCCTCGATAAGGGGCTTATAACTACGCTAACGATAATAGATGTAAAGGGGGCCTTTAACTCTGTTCTTCGGAACCACCTTATTATCCGTTTACGGTAACAGGGCTAGCTTAATAACCTGATTAGGCTAATTTATGCCTTTGTGTTAGATCGTACTACTAAGGTCAGGTTTAAAGAGGTAATAACAAAGGACTTCCCTTTAACCTATGGGTTACCTTAGGGCTCCCCATTATTTGTGACGGGCTGGGCCCTCTTGGAGGCTTCGCAGCCTCTCAGCCATGGACTCCGCTTACCTAAGCCCGGCTTACCTAAGACGGATCAACCTTAGGCCTGATCAGAGTAAACGGGTCCTGTGGGGTGGAAGACATTTTCTCCTTTTCTCTCTTATTTTGAAGATACTCATAGTAGTCGCCATAGTTAGTTGTAATATACGTGCTTGGACCGTTACATTATCTTCAAGATCTTAGTATCATCGGAGATAACAAGAGTACGCTGGGTACGGAAATAATTGTCAACGAAAGGTAAGTCTACGACCTTGGTGGGAGTAGCAAAGAGTCCTAAGTGGGTTAACCTAAAGGTCCCTAAACACTTAAAGCTGATTAGCGAGGTCTGATTAGGGCTAGGAGGTTTTAATAAACTCGAAAAAACGTATTCCGTGTAATAGAGTACCTTAATAACGTCGATTAGTATATTATGGTCACTACTAAATAAAGATGTGCAAAAAGAACGATAACCGTATTACAATAGAAGATAACGTCGACCTATCCGGAAACCCGTAATAATTAGTGTAGTTAATTGGTTAATTATTAGCCTAGTTGTAGGAGATGTGGACCACCTAAGTGGCTGAACGAGAGGCCCAACGAGAGTAGATTCGAATATTATAATAGACCCTAGTAAAACCCAGGTACCCAACCTTAACGTTATACGAAGCCCCTACACCCTCTACGATGCTAATCCCACCCGATTAGGCCTATACACTACCTCCTAGATAACCAAGACACCAGATCCTCGATCCACCGAAGTTTAATGGATTATATAAGAGATTTTAATAATAGTACCTTGAGATAAAAGGGAAGATAAGCGTAAATAGGGAAGCCTTTGGTTTAGTATTAGTAGTGTTCACTTATATCTACTCTAAACTGGAAAACACTACATAAACTATGGTGAGCGCCTATTATTCACAGGGAGGAGCCGATGGGTCGAAGAACCCTGAATAATTTATGGAATACCTAAAGGGTTACTACGTAGACCTTAACGCAGAAGTACGAGCCCTTAACCAACTAAGAATAATACGTTAAAAGGAGAACAAGAGTTTTGCCCACTTCCTTCCTAAGTTTAAAAAGGAGCTCGTAAAAGTGGGAGGAGGACACTAATTGGACAACGTTAAGATCAACTACCTAAAAGGAGTTTTAAATATTACGATAAGAACCCCTTTAATTAGTGTAATCAATAAACCAACGGCCTATATTATATATACCCAGATACTCTTAACAATAGGATTAGAGTTGGATAGTGAATTGTACTAAGCTCGCCGTGAACGTTAATATAAGAGATCGCTAACACCCGGCTAGAACAAAGTCGAGTCATTAACTGGACAGGATAATTGGATAGGATCACCTTAACCTAATTAGATGGATTGGGAACCCACTAAGGCAAGCCGGATGGCCAAGGACAAACTAGTCCAAAGAAGGTTAAGTTAAGAGGAAACCCGTAAATGCTATAATTACGGTAAGAAGGGGTATATATAATGGAGATGCCCTAGAGACCGGAAAGATAAGGAGACCAAAACCTCGAAAAGGAAGACCAAAGAGTATAGCGAAATAGATATTAGCTCTGATTAGGACTCTGAGGACTCGGGAAAAGAGTAACTCCTGGTGAAAGTCGTTATTAGGAGGAATAAGTTATAGAGGAATAGAAGGTTGTTAAAAAGAGTATGGATTATAACTTATTTTACGTTAATATTAGGATTAATGGGATATACTATATAATTACTTTTGTTAATATAGGATGTTTAATATACGCCCTGATTAGCGACGCCTTCACTAAGAAATTCCGTTTACTACGTATTAGTATTACACCTCGGAACTTAATGTAAATCACCATTATAGTTCCTAGTGTAATCCGTTATATTATTTACACTAATATCGATATTAATAACTATAAACAATACTAATTATTCTTTTATATTATTCTTAATTAAGAAGACGACGTTATCCTTGGAAGGTCCTAGATGATTGATGATGACGTTATGGTTTACTTAGTGTGAGGTACTCTGCATATAAGTGTTATGGATTACTAGGTAATAGAAAGGAAACTGGGTTAGGCCCGGTAAGATCCAAAGTTCCTAATTTAGTAGTAGACTGGATTGGTATTCTTAACTCTGATTAGGTGGGCATAGAAGAGAAGAGAGACCCCTTTTAGCACATCTACCCTAAACGCGTTTTCCGTAAGTTTAGCCGATATTAAGAAGGCCTTAGTACTAAAAATGAAGATAAACCCGAGGACGAAACTCCCTATGTATTACTATAAGTTTTTATATGTTTTTAATCGAAATAAGGTTAATTAGTTATTATTATATTAAGATAATATTAATTATGTAATTCCTATTAAAAAAAACTTAATAAGGTAAAATAAGCTAGTTATATGGGGACCCTTATATGGGATATTTAGGGAGGAGCTAATTATACTTTAATGGACCCTCATAGAACTACTAGATAAAAGCTTTATTTGTGTTAGTAGCTCTCCTGCTTTATTACCCGTTCTATTTATTCGAAAACCCGGGGGAGGATTAAGGTTTTATATTAATTACTGGGTTTTAAATATTATTACTAAGAAAAATAGATATTCCTTACCTCTGATTAGTGAAACTCTGAGAGCCCTAATTAAGGTTAAGTGGTTGACGAAGTTAGACGTTATTGTTGTATTTTATAAGATTAGGGTTAAAGAAGGTGATGAATAGAAGACGGCTTTTAGAATAAGATACGGCTTATATGAATAGATGGTGACTCCTTTTGGTTTAATAGGGGCCCCCGTTATGTTCTAGAGGTATATTAACTATACTTTACGGGATTTCCTGGATGAATTTTATATTGTTTATATCGACGATGTTCTGATTTATTTAGATGGTTCACTTGCTGATTATAGGGAGAAAGTTAAGAAGGTCTTAAGTTGTTTAGGTGTTGCCGGCTTATAAATCGATATTAATAAATGCGACTTTGAGATGAAGAGGGTTAAATATTTAGGGTTTATTATTGATGTAGGGAAGGGTATCCGCGTTGACCTAGAGAAAATTAAGGCTATCCAGATATGGGAGGTCCCCCGATCAGTGCGAGGAGTCCGTGTTTTCGTTGGTTTTGTAAATTATTATTGTTAATTTATACTGGACTTCTCAGGGTTAGTATACCCCCTTATAGTTTTAACGAAGAGGGATATCCTATTTGTATAGAGTAATGAGTGTGTAAAAGTGTTTGATAAGTTGAAGGCCCTCCTGATTAGTGCCCCTGTATTAGTATATTGGGATCCTAATCGAGTTATTATACTGGAAATAGACTTATTAGGTTATGTGGTGGGTAGTGTTTTATTATAATACGATGACGAGGGTATTTTACGGCTTATTGTGTTTTTTTTACAAAAGAACTTATTAGTAGAATATAATTACCTAATATATAATAAGGAACTATTAGTTATAGTCCACTATTTAGAATACTAGGACTCTAAATTAAGGAGTGTAAAGGAGTTTATTATCCTAACCGACCACCTTAACCTTAAGTATTTTATAACTAAAAGGTAATTAAGTAAACGCTAGGTTAGATGGTCGGAGCTCCTATCCCATTATAACTTTATAATCCAGTTCCGACCCAGTAAATAAGTAATAGTCCCCGATATATTATTTAGATGAGAATAAGACGTTCCCAATACCCAGTGAGATGATCGACTAAAAGGACGGAGGATATAGCTCCTAAAGGGGAAACGGAATATGGTTATGGTGAACCGGGTAACTCTCGAGACGAATCAAATGGATACAACGGAATCCGTGGAAAGCACCGTAGTAGGCGATATGGATTAGGACGACGATCCTGAGGCTGATCGGTTAGAACCTATCCTGAACCCCTTTAAAGAGGAGCCCCTAAAGTCCACTTAGACTAAAGGATTATAGTTAAATAATTGTTATTAGTTAATTAGGATAGTTATGAAAAGGGGGGACCGTTAGTTATTGTTATAATGGAAGTTGCCTATAATACTATTAGAGTGCTTAGTGGACGACGACGGTAGACTCCTTTAGAGGGAGAGGATTTGGGTCCTTTATTATAAACCTTTACGAACCCGGTTAATTTAAGAGTCCCACGACTTAACACTTAGTGGCCATCTCAGTAAAAACGCGTTAAAGGTTTTAATCAGCCGCTGCTTTCACTGGCCAGGCCTGTCGTAGGATGTCCGACGCTTTATGAGGAACTGCGACGTTTATGGACGGGGTAATATATGGTGGGATAAGAAGAGGGGTCTTTTAAAGCCCTTACCCGTCCCTGATTAGGTCTGGATAGAGATATTAGTCGACTTTATTATAGGGCTACCACCAACCCGCCGTATAGGAGTAATGAATATTATGGTGGTAATAGACCGATTATCTAAGAACGTGATTTTCGAGCTACTTAAGGATATAATGATGGACGTTGTGGTTACGGTGTTAATACTTGGCCTAATTAGATACCACGGACCCCTAAGAGTTATTGTTTTGGATAAAGGCCCCTAATTTACTAGTCGTATATGGAAACGGCTCTATTAACTATTACGGATAAAACGACGTTTATCTACGGCCTTCTACCCGGAGATAGACGGTGCTATAAAACGAGTTAACTAGGTAGTAAAAACCTACCTCCAAGCTTATACTTCGTACACTTAAAATAATTAGGACGACCTACTTCTAATAACGATAATGGTTATTAATAACAGGGTTACCTCGTCAACAGGCCTCAGCCCTTTTTTCACCATCCACAGCTATGATATTAACCTAATTAGAGTAAGGGAGACTCTGCGGACTAAAGGAAAGATCCCCGCAGCTCGGGTAGAGGCCCTAGTCTCGAAGTTGAAGGAGGCCTCCGAATGGGCATAAGCGGCGATGGCCTCCGCCTAAGAGTGATAAGAAGCCTCGGCAAATATACGACGCCAGCCTTTTAATTAGTTTCGACTAGGGGATAAGGTCTGGTTAAGGCTTAAGAACGTCCGTTCTAAGAGACCATTTAAGAAGTTGGACTGGATGAATGCGAAGTATACTGTGTTGGAAATAGTCGGATCCTATGCCTGCCGGCTTAATACGCCGCCGGGTATTTATAACGTTTTTTATATATCCCTGATTAGGTATACGGGAATCGACCTACTACTATTATAAGAACGAGATGACGCTTAACCGCCGCCTCTACTAATAAACGATAAAGAGGAATTCGAAGTTGAAGAGATCCAGGGTATTAAGAAGATTCGTGGTTCCTAGAAGGTTTTGGTTAAGTGGAAGGGTTATGTAGAGCTTATTTGGGAATTAGTTGAGTTGTTAACGGAGACTATAACTTTGGATTATTACGAGGTTAGTTATAGACGAGTCCCTTTAAACAGGGAGGAAGGAGAGGGGGGGTAATTATAATGGGTTAGGCCCTCTTAGAAGCTTCGCAGCCTCTTAGTTATGGACTCCGCTTACCTAAGCCCGGCTTACCTAAGACGGATCAACCTTAGGCCTAATTAGAGTAAACGGGTCTTATGGGGTGGAAAACATTTTCTCCTTTTCTCTTTTATCTTAAAGATACTCGTAGTAATCACCATAGTTAGTTGCAATATATGTGCTTGGACCGTTACATTATTGCCTATTATTTTCCTATTTTATATTTCCGATATCCTAACTAAAGACCTAAGGCTTCGGTTTAGATATATAGATAATATAGGCCTTTTAATTACCGGCCTATCCCTCAAGGATAATACTATATCCTTAAACCAATAGGTTACCCAAATCCTAGACTAGGGTACCGATAATAAGGTCTCCTTTAACCCAACTAAATATGAAGCTATCCACTTCACTAGGAAACATAAGTAACCAAAAGACCTACCTGGGATTAAAACTAGAGACCTTAAAATTAAAGCCTTAGTTGAGCCGATCTGTTGGCTAGGGGTTTAGTTCGATAAAAGACTTTTTTCTAATACCACGTCGAAATAAGGGTAATTATAGTGAAAAAGGCAGCCTAGCACCTGGGGCACCTAATAAACATAAAAGGAGGGATCCTAGTAATTATTATATAAAAGGTGGTCGTTACTTGTGTTCTCCTAATAGCCCTATACGGAGCCGAAACCTAATTCGGGGGCTAACCAAACTAGCCCTAAGTAATACCACCTCTCCTTAGGGAGGGTTTATTAATATATGTTGTTATTGTTGTAGTATTTAACGCCATGGCGGCAAGGGCTACGGAACCCTCGCGGCAGACCTCCCTAGGGGTATGTGGCGTGGAGAGCCGCAGCTCAAGCTATATACTATAATACATGAACCCGGCTAACGTCCTCCAAATCATACCTTAGTGGCTACGTAACTGTCATACTATATTACTAGGTCCCGCTGGGTTGCCTGACTCAAGTTCGAATATAATGGTGAATGGCGAGTGCAGCTCGCAAATTTGTCATTCCGACCCGCCCATAACGGGTCCTTCACAGGTAACGCCTTGCCCCTGATTGGTGAATCGGGATTAGTGGGCCCTTAATGGGCACCTTATCCCTCCTTAGTCGCTTAGGCACTAGGCCCTATATTGTTGTCCTGGGCCCTTAATGGACACCTGGAACGTGCTGGTTGGTGGCCCCAGGCCTCCTTTTAGTCTGATTGGTCTCGTTGACGACGTACCGGCCGCCGGTCCCGCATTGTTCTGGCTGGGGGAGACCGGAAGACCCGCATATAGCGGGTCCAACCATTGCCTATGGCGAAGCGCGACCCAAACGCTTTGTGCCCGCAGCTGGAATCGAACCAGCCCCCTCTGCGATGGAGAGGGGTTGCCAGACGCACGCCACTGCGCCATGCGGGCGTTTATTAATATAGGCCAGAAGGGCTTCGTCTAAAAGGTCAACAAGGTTATTATAAGAGTAGCCCGAGCTATCCTCCTAGTTTAGAAGATAACCCCAATAAGTAACCTCCTCCGAGATGCCGGCCTGCCCACTAGGAAAGTGGCTTTAGAAGGGGTACACCTACGCTTTACAGTCCGACTATAAAAGGTCGACCAATAACACCTATTAGTCCTAAAGCTTACACAACAAGGGAGGTAGTAAACACGGCTCCAACGGACAGTAAGCCTCGTCTTAAGGGTCCCAAGGCCAGCACTACTCTAACCATAACACCTTCCAGGGTCATAAGACCTAATAGTCCTACACACAAAGGAGAAGGCTACTAAGGCCTTTCAGAACTAGCTAAAAGCCGTCCCAGATAACCATATAATTATTTATTTAGATAGTTCTAAAGTGTCTAATAGAGCCACGGGATATGGATTTGTTATTTATAGAGGTAATAAGTGTATAACCTAAGGTTATGGTCGATTTGGTTTAGTAGAAGTGTTTAATGGTGAGGTTAAAGGAGCGAGGGCAGGGCTCCGGCGGGCCCTCCTTACTTCCCAAGGTTAGCCGATACATATTTATATTAATAATATTAGTATTATCTATGGGATACGGGGTGAGGCTCCAGAATCCTCATAAGAAACCTTCCTTAAGATCCATAAGGTGGCTAGGATATTTAATATATATACCCACTGGGCCCCAGGGCATCAGGGGATAAAAAGTAACGAAGAAGTAGACCGCCTAGCTAAGTAAAGCATAATACTCCCGGTGCCCTTAGGCCAACTAATAACCCTAGTAGGGATTAAGCGATTCGCTAGGAAACGAATACGAGCCTAATACATACGATGGTGGCATAAGGAGGTAACAGACCGATACGTCCAACTGGGACTCGAGGCCAGCCTATCCAGCCCTCCTGAACTAGCCCTTCCACGGGTTACCCTATGTTACGGGCTGATGCCCACGATGGCCTAAGCTTTGCCTGAGGCGTTAACCAGCATCCAACAAAAAAGCCCTCTAGTTAAAGGGGCCTCCGATTAAAGGGCCTCCGGTGACCTCCGGCACCCCACCAAAGGTCCCCTTTGTTCTCTAATAGTATAAATTCCTACACCGCCCCCCTTACGAGGAACTTCCTCTTTTTCACTCCTTAACTTAAAGTAAATAATAATAGAGTACCCTAAGGTCGAAAACACCTAGGCCTAACCCTTCGTATACTTTAAACTCAGGATTATAACTTTACCGTAACACTGGGTTAAGCACAGCTCCCCATTAGTTAAATAGAAAAGAGTATAGGTTGAACGCAGTTCCCTGCAAAGAACGATACTCCCAGGACTCTAATAAGTTAACTACTAGTTCTCCACTAATCCCTAAAAGAATAATCGAGATAACCTAATCGCTCCGATGAACACTACTATACCCCCGATACTCTATAATAAGCTAATTATAAAAGAGATATTAAACACCACTTTAGGATCCCTATAAGCCTAGATAATAGAAATTAGTGAGAAATTAGAAAAGAGTTAGAACTAGAGGTTAATAACCCCTAGGAGTAAAACCCTTTATACTTTTGGTGGTATTTGCACCGATACTCCACTAGTGCTTAGTAGTGAGTCGACTTACTAGAAGCCCTTACCTAACCCCCCGAAGTTTTCGGATAAATAAAAGGAATACGCCCCTTGGGTGTGATAGATAAAAGATAAAATTTTAATAGATCGCCCTTTTTACCCTATGAACTATAAACTCTGGTACCTGGTTAATTTATATTTAGAAGTTAGTTCCTAATAAGTAATTAGTACCTTTTATGCCGCCGGAGGACCTGATAGAACTAGAAACCCCGAGGACTTTATATACTACTTTAATTACACTTATTTAGATCTAAACACCTAGTCCTAAGCTATTACCTAGCTATAAACCCTATATTAAAAAGAAAATAAGAGTTTTACAATATTTTTACCTAAGTTTAAATAAACAATGGCCAACACTAACGGTGGTGATTAGCCCACTATTATACAAATATCACTCTTAGAGGTAACCTTAACCCCTTCATTAAAAGACCGGCTACTCATAGTCGAGCTTCCTAAGGACTACCTAGGTTAGCTCACCTAAGTATAGGATATTACTTAGAAGGTTAAACGGGCCTCTAGATATAATCACCCTCAGAGGTCCACCCACTCCCCCACCGCTCATCCAAAGGACAACAATAGAGATATTATTATAACGGGAGCGGTTCAGTTTATAAGAGCTAAAAAAAAGATAACTATTATTAGACCCCAGAGAAACTCTAGTTTTTCTATGGATAATAACCATTCCTAATAGAGAAACCCAGAACATAATAAGGACCACTACGAATACTTTAAGTATAAAAAAAAGGATACTTTATACGGAATTACCGGAAAAAGGCCGAACACCACTAACAGGCTAACTAGCCCCTTATAGCTAAAACTTGCCTAAAAGGAAACGCAAAAAAGGAAGACTAACTAATAACCCTTAGTTCAAATAATAAGTATAAGTTGGGAAAAGAATAACTCTGGGACAAAGTTAGGCCCTGGAGTCCACTAAGGAGCAAGTGAAGGGATAGAAGAAACACTAAAGGAGCTAGTAATAATAGGGTAAGTAGTTTATAATTATAAAAGTTAAAATTAATAAAGGATATTTAATTAATACTTTAGTAGATACCGGTTGCGAAGTTTATACTATGGTTAACCGTTCCTTTGTACGACGCCTCTGATTACCGTTTATTAATATAATAAAACGCCCTATAAGAGGTTACACAATAAGTGGCCCCTCACTAGGTGGAAACCAGGGAGTAACCGTAATGTAAATGGAAATCAGCGGCTATACACAACGAGTTTATGTATATGTAGTGGATAATTTAAAACCGGATATATTTTTAAGAAATCCCTAAATAATTTAAAATAAGGTGAAGTATAATACTAATACCCACCAACTTACTTATAAGAAAAGAAAAATAAGAGTATACTTCTCTAATAAAAAATAGCCTGAAAATATATTAGAGATACGTTAAGCTAAACTATTACCAGCGGCACCGTTTACTATAATTTACCGTATAACACAAAAAAGAAAACAAAACGATAACCAGAGACCACCAACTACTATTATAGTAACCAGCTTATAAGATATCGAGAAGGTTCTCGTAAAGCTAGAATTATAAAAATAAGAAGACATTTCGAAGTTAATACTAGAATAGGTGTATAAGGAGTTTAGAGATTTATTTGACGTAACCAAAGTATACCCGGTGCCCCCCCACTAACTAAATATAAACCACGTAATCCCTTTAGAGATAGGGTTAGAAAAGAAGGAGCCCCAACTCCCTTAGGGACTTCTATACACTATATTAAGAGAAGAGTTATTAGTATTAAAGAAGACACTTAACGACCTACTAGATAAGGGGTTTATTCGAGTTAACTGCTCAGTAACCGGTGCCCCCGTACTATTAGCTAAGAAGTTAGGAGGTGGATTGAGATTCTGCGTTGATTACAGAGCCCTAAATACTATTACGAAAAAGGATTATTACCTACTCCTATTAATATTAGAAACTCTTAATAGAATAAACACTACTAAGTGGTTTACGAAGCTTAATGTTATGGTTATTTTTTATAAAATACGGATCACTAAAGGAGATTTGGAAAAAAACTATTTTCAGAACAAAATACGGGTTATTTAAGTGGGTGGTCTACTTTTTTAGGCTCACCGGCGCCCCAATAACGTTCTAGTAATACATTAACACTTCTCTACGGAAATTCCTAAACGACATTGTTACGGCTTATATGGATAATGTTCTTATTTATACTAGTGGTTCGAAGAGGGATCATAAGGAGAAAGTATGAGTAGTTCTCCAGGCCCTAACCAAAGCCGGCCTGAACCTAGACCCGAAGAAGTGCGAATTCTATGTTGAGAAGGTGAAATACGTCGACTTGATTATCACTATAGGAAAGGGTTTATTGTATAATCTTAATAAGTTAAAAGTTATTAAGGAGTAGTTAACCCCTAGGTCCCTTAAGGGTATACGAAACTTCCTAAATTTCATTAACTATTATCGTATATTCATACTAGGGTATAATGGGTTAATAGAGCCCCTAACCCGATTAATAAAGAAGGGGGTAATCTTTTATTAGGGAATAACTTAAGGAGAAGTATTTGAAATACTAAAAAGGATATTTATAGAAGAGCTGTTCTTATAGTAATTTGACCTGGACAACAAAACACACGTCGAAACAGACTGCTTAGGTTTTGCTTTGGGTAATGCATTATCACAAAAAGCCCTAGAGGGTCACTAGAGGCTAGTAGGGTTCCACTCACAGAAACTATCACCAATAAAGTATAACTACCTAATCCATAATAAAGAGTTTCTCATAATACTCACCTATTTATAATCCTAGAGGGCTAAACTCCATAGTATTTAACACTTCATTATCCTAATAAATTATAAGGGTGTAAAGTACTTTATAAAAAAGCAACGCTTAACTAAAAGACAAAACCGCCGAGTAAAAGAACTATCCCAGTACAACTTTAGGATTGAGTACTAACTAGGAAAGGAAGCGATAATACCTAATGTATTATTAAAAAGGGAGTAGGACATCCCCTAAGGATAGGACAATAAGAGGGAAAAGGGCTAGGTAATCCAAATAATTCCCAACTCTACACAACTAAACCATACTCTACCCAGTAACCCTCGAGTTAGATGAACTACTAAAAATACACTAGAAATACCATAAACCACTATTTTTAACACTAACCCTACACTATAAGCCCTTTAGGATAAAACTATAATAACTAATAAAATATACTAAACTACTTATCTAATAATAATAAAAAAGGAGGAGAAACTTCCCACTAAAGCTCAAATAAAGATTTAAATCGCTAAATACAAACTCAACGGGCTGGGAAGATTAACATAAAAAGATTAATTATGGGTACCGGGGGAGGAAAACGATAACGACCACCTAAACGAATTATAAACTAAGATTATACAAAGGTATTATAACTCGTATACTAATGGCTACCCAAGATAGAATAGCATATTAGTAATAACAAATAAACAGTTCTTCTAACTAGGCCAGTCCTAAACAGTTCAGAGGTTTATACAAAACTACGATACCTATAAAGGGATACACATCTAAAAGTAAGCTAAAAAGGGTTCCTTAAACCTCTACTAATACTTACCTACATCTACTACGACTTATTAATGAACTTTATCACTAAGCTTCCTCTAATAAAAAGGAAAAAGGCCCGATACTTATGGGTTATTATGGACAGGTTATTAAAAAACCCTACGTTAGAAGAGATGGAGATTATGGGCGCTAAAGTTTATGCTTAGCGGTTCCTCTCCTATTATTATAGGTTCCACGGAATACCACGGATAATAATCAGCAACTAAGGATAGAATTAGATAAGCCGATTTTAAAAGGAATTCTATAAGCTAATTAGTGTAAAACGGTTATTAAGTACTACTTACTACCCATAAATAAATAAAGGGATAGAACGCCTTAACTAGGAGATCTAAACAATTCTCTACACATATTAATATACGCCTAGGACGATTAGGGGGAATTATTGCCCAGTGTGCAACTAGCCCTTAGGAACTAAATGAGTACTATTACGACGATATCCCCATTCTTTATAGAGCATGGATACTATGTTGATTTTTTACTAATAGTAAAAAAAGATAATTAATTAAAAACGAATTAAGAGGAAACAGTGAAGCAGCTAGTCCAGAGGATAAAGGACACTATAAAGTTCGTTTAAGCAGTAATAGCGGCTACTCAACAGCGAAGCGAAGACTCTATGAACTGTATTAGGGGACTAGCTAAGTGGTATAAGGTTAAAAACAAAGTGTAATTAAACATCGCTAATTACTTATCCCTAAAACTAAGTAAAAAGTTAGCATAGTTTCACTATAAGTATAAAATTATATAGGTAATTTTAGTTTACGTAATAAAACTAAATATATTAACTAGTATTTATCCACACTTCTACGTGGACCTCCTCTATAGGGTAACTAGTAACCCGTTATTAAGGTAAGAAACGATTAATGAATAACTACCCCCGATTCGCAATATGAATAGAGATCCTGAATAGCTTATAAAAGATATATTAGTAGTAAGGTGGTGCAACGGAGCGGGGGATGCAGTGAACAGTATGTGCTGTATCGTACAACACACACACTCTACTGACCACAGGTCGTGCACCCTCCGTCCCGGGTCCGTGAGGGTGACTAACTCGTATAAAACCGCTCAACCAGAGCTACAATCTAGGTAAGGAGACACCTCAAGACCTGATCAGGGCCAAAGAGGGGTTCCGGCCTTAGATATAGACACTGGTGAGTGTTGGGGCCTTGTTTGCTCGGTGGTAAAGCAACCTCCGTACTGTTCGCGGTATATGATCCAAGTGAACGGGTAAAAAGAGCTCTGAATACGTCTGTCTAACTAACGATGCTTGCTGACGTTCCGTAATGTGTTGTTTTTTTTGGTCCGTTGTTAGAAATGCGTCCCCAGTTCCCCTCTCTTAAATAGCTCGCTGTCGCCTGACTAAGGAAAAACCCGCTTAGCGTAAGCATTTCCCCCTGCACGGTTTCAGTGGTAGGTAGTGGGTAAAGGGTATCGTCGCTAAGCCTTAGTTAAATAGTAAGGTTATATAAAGTTAACTTAGGAGCTTATAGAAGTAGTATTAGAGATAAAGGTTTTAGATAAGTATAAACGGTGGTATAGAGAAATTAATATAGTGGATAGGTACCCGGTGTACGCCCTGAGAAGACGTTGGAGGGTAGTAAATTAATAACCACCGGTGTACTAGTAAAACACCGGTGGGGAGGGGGGGGAGAAAGGAGGGGGCATTTGTTACAGGCTAATACCTACGATGGCCTAAGCTTTGCTTAAGGCGTTAACCAGCATCCAATAAAAGAGCCCTCTGGTTAAAGGGGCCTCCGATCAAAGGGCCTACGGTGACCTCCGGCACCCCACCAGAGGTCCCCTTTGTTCTCCAGCAGTATAGATTCCTACACCGCCCCCCTTGCGAGGAACTTCCTCTCTTTCGCTCCTTAGCTTGAAGTAAACAGTAATAGAGCACCCTAAGGTCGAAAACACCTAGGCCTAGCCCTTCGCAAATAATAATGTCTCCTTTAACACAGCTAAATGTAAAGCTATCTACTTCACTAGGAAACATAAGTAACCAAAAGACTTACCTAGGATTAAAATTAGAGACCTTGAAATCAAAGCTATGGTTAAGCCGATCCGTTAACTAGGGGTTTAGTTTAATAAAAGACTATTTTTCTAATACCACGTCGAAATAAGGGTAACTATAACAAAGAAGGTAGCCCAGCACCTAGGGCACCTAATAAACATAAAAGGAGAGATCCTAGTAGTTATTATACGGAAAGTGGTTATCACCTATGTCCTCCTAATAGCCCTATACGGAGCCGAAACCTAGTTCAGGGGGCTAACTAAGCTAGCTCTAAGTAATAGAGCCTCCCCTTAGAGAGGGATTATTAATACAGGCTAAAAGGGCCTCGTTTAAAGGGTTAATAAGATTATTATAAAAGCGGCCAAAACTATCCTCCTAGTTTAAAGAATAACCCCAAAAAATAACCTCCTCCGAGATACCGGCCTACCTACTAGGAAAGTGGCTTTAAAAGGAGTACACTTACACTTTATAATACAATTATAAAAAGTTAACTAATAACACCTATTAGTCCTAAAACTCTCATAACAAAGGAAACAGTAAATACAGTTTTAACGGATAATAAGCCTCATCTCAAAGGCCCCAAAACTATTACTACTTTAATTACAATACCTCCTAGGGTTATAAAACCCGATAATCCTATAAATAAAAGAGGAGGCTACTAAAACTTTTCAGAACTAGTTAAAAGCCGACCTAAATACCCATATAATTATTTATTTAAACGGCTCTAAGGTGTCTAATATGGTCACCGGGTATAGGTTTATCATTTACCGAGGTAAAAAGCGTATAATCCAGGGCTATAGCCGACTTAGCCTAGTAAAAGTGTTTAATGGAGAAGTTAAAGGGGCGAGGGTAGGGCTCCAGTGGGCCCTCCTTATATCCCAAAGCTAGCCTATCCACATCTATATTAATAATACTAGTGTTATCCAGGGGATACGGGGTAAAGCTCTAAACTACTCATAAATAGCCTTCCTAGAGATCCACGAGGCAGCTAGGATATATAATATACACATCCACTAGGCCCTAGGGCATCAGGGGATAAAAAATAACAAAAAAGTAGACCACTTAGCTAAATAAGGTATAATACTTCCTCTTAAGTTAACTAATAACCCTAATAAGGATTAAATAACTTACCAAAAAATAAATACGAGCCTAATACACATAATAGTAGTATAAGGAGGTAATAAACTAATACCTTTAACTAGGACTCGAGGCTACCCTATCCAGCCCCCCTAAACTAGCCCTTCCACGGGCTACCCTATACCACCTCCTAACAGCCCAATCAGACCACAAAGACTTCGAACAATATCACTAATAGTTTAACTATAATAAAACCCTATTTACTAATTTTTATAAGGAAATAAAGGATATAAATTATTTAGTTTATTATTAAAAAACCTTAATAAAAAGGTAATAGTAGCCTACCCTCTACCTTTTTAACTCACTAAAGCCCATAGGACTTATAAGATCACTTAAGTAATATTTTAAGGGGTTAATCACCAATCCTAAAAGCTTTAAGACCTTCCTACGTATAACAAACTTCTTCTAAAAGATCTACCCACATTACTAAGGGCTAACCTCCGGCTAGGCCTTAAAATAACCGTCCTACCTTACTAAAGGGACCAAATAAGAAGCAAAGGAACTAGAGGAACCAGTGGGATCCAGGGACAAATTGAACGCATAATAGCCAATAGGCAAGGTTTGGAGGACGCGGGTAAGGGCTGTATACTGTAGAGTAGGTAATCTGAGCCTGCGGCTCTCCACGCCACATACCCCTCGGGAGGTCTGCTGCAAGGGCTACGCCCTTGCAGCCATGGCGTTAAATACAACAACAACAACAACAACAATACATGCCTGTTCAGCAGTCCGACACCTTCTACTCGCAAGCCGGTGACGATGCGGTTTCTAAAAGCCCAGCAGTCAGGGCTACGCGCAAGCCAGTCCCGCACCGAACCTCCACGAAAGGTACCGAATTCGTCGACAAGTCCCCGGTTGAGATTAGCCCTTTGAAGTCGAGGAAGACTTTCACTTTTCCAAAAAGGGCCGCCACCATATTGCCCACAAGTCCGCACACTTGGACGCTTGAGATATGCGCTGTCATCCTCAGCGTTTGCGCCCTTGGAGCCGTCGCCGTTCTTTTGCCCGTTTACGAAAAAAAGCCATTAACTGCCTGGACCTTTTTCATTTCATTCAACACCGTCGTCTCGATTCTGGGCGCGATTTCTAGAGCAGCCCTTGCATTTGCTGTTGGTGCTTGCATTAGCCAAGGGAAATGGAACTGGTTCAGGCGACGGGACGATTCCATCATGGTCTTTGACCGGTTTGAGGAAGCGAGTCGCGGGCCGTGGGGGAGCGTCCGTCTGCTATGGTGGGTCAAAATGAGGTGCGTGTTCTTGTGTTCTTTTCCATAGTGGCCTAATAACTGATTGCGATGCGTTACGCAGACACTGGGTTTGTCTCGGGGCCCTATGCACCGTCGTGTTGCTTGGTTTTGAGCCGTTCCTGCAGGCCATCATCACCTTCTACGGAAAGGAGGTAGACAGTACGAAAGCGGACGCTGTGGCAACCATGGGCAAGACCCAACGGCTCGATGTCGGACAAGTGGTCACGAAGCAGGCAGGAGGCCTGATGATGCAAATGTTACCAGACCCTTGGGGGTACGTTCAAACAGCGTCGATGGAGATCACATACGATTTTGGCCCTCTTGCAGCTATGTGGACAGGCTTCTCCAACCTCAGCACAGTCAGCAATCAGCTGCCTGCGTTTACATGCCCGTCGGGGAACTGCACCTGGGCCCCTTACGCATCTCTCGCAGTGTGTAGCCGATGCAACGACATTTCGAGCCACTTGACCAGAACACAGGGTCTCGGCAACATCAAAGGCGACAACACCACAGTGCCGTTGACGCTTTCAACCATTGACGGGAACGTTTCGTTTCCTTTTACTAAATGGGAGCTCAAAGGGCTAAACATGAACATCTCCAATTTTGACAACAGAACCACGTTTGGAATAAAGCTTGAGAACGTGTACCTGACGGCCAAAGGGACGTCGCGGCCAGGGATACAATTTCTTTCCAAGACCTGAAAACCCTCATCGGTTCTTTCGCGGTAATGAAAACGGGCCAAGGGTTCCAAGACGGCAGCCAGAACTTCCGCGATACTAAAGTCACAGCCGAAGAGTACGCACTGTACTTTTGCACCAACGTCTACCAGTCCTCGGTCTCCCAAGGCACCCTGCAGGAGAACATACTGGCTTCATGTGCGGAACGGAATCTAGATTCCTATCTATCCCTCGAGCCCGGGGAGGAGGACAAGTTCAAAGCATACAACGAGTACTCCAACTACACTATGTACTACGAGCAGATAGACGTCATGCGGTCCGACTTACAGCTTGTCATACCACCCGATGCGGACTTCGCCAACACAACAACCAACGAAGAAGACCTGCGGTTCAACGTCTCCCAAAACGCTGCTGTGACCATGTCATCATTGTTCACGGACAAATTTGCACGCCGCAACTACCCGTTAAACAAGAAGCAGCTCATATACCCAATATCGGGAACTATTCTGGAGGAAAAGGAGCAGCCGGCCGTCATCATTAGCACTGGAGCGTCGCCTAACCTGACAGACACGTTTGAAACCGTGGCTGCCAGCATGACGAAATGGATGCGAGACTTCTCACAACGGACAGAGCCGCATCGAGGGGCAACTAGGGAGTGGGTAGTTTACATTCGGGTCAGGTGGCCGTTCGTTTCTCTCCCGATTGGCGCACTTCTCGGGGGTTGTGTATTTTGCTTGCTTTCGATGCTGGAGACTCGGCGGCTCGGACTGCCGGCTTGGAAAGGAAGTTCGCTGGCTGGGTTGGCTCACGGACTGGATGCTGATCTAGAGGGCGGTTGAGGGCGGCGGAAAGCCTTTCGCAAATGGACGAACACGCAAGAGATGCCAAGGTCCAATTCTCAAACTCGAGGTGGGGCCCTGAGCTTGTCTCGAGCGGAACGAAATCATTGAACCGGAGGGATGGGTACTCCTCTACAACCTCATAGGTTTGAATAATGAGTTTTGACGATGCGTTTTACTCCGCAGCCACAGGATTCTCCCAACGCATGCAGTGACTCCAGCCGCACAGCCTCATTCCAGGTTCTCATTTAACTACCCACACGACCTGGTAGCCGAAATGTGTCGTCGATGACAGGAACTAAGCGCGCGCTACCAAGCGGGGATGCGCCAAACTATGCGCCAAACTGAGCGCCAACTACAGGTCAGATCATCCCATTTGTTGGTGCCAACAGTACTCTGTATACCCCTCACTCAACTTACTGAATCCACAGCAGCGCTCTCAATTGAGGCTGCACCGCACACGCACAAACACAGTCACGATAGGTGCGATGCAACTGCCGAAGGGACGGCAGCCACCTCGAGTGCAATTGGATAGGTACCCTACCAGGCAAGCCTAAGGCAGTAGCCTATCTACCTACCTACCTACCTACCTAGGTAGGTAGGTAGTGATGAGCCTGGAAGGAACGGCCGCGGCGAGTGATGCAGATTACAGTGTGGCCCAGGCCAAACCAACGGGGGCGGGTGCCTTCGGTCTCATGGACGGCGTGACTCAACGCCGCCAATTGGCCTCACCTCAATTCAGTCCCCTCACTACGCACTTTCTCAGGAATAAATTAGCGCCAAATTCCACCTCGTCATCGTCCGTCTTCCCTTTTTCTTTTTATTCATCCTAGAGCTCCTTGCAGGTTTGTGCCTGGATCGAACAACATCGTCAGCATCACCGGCCCCAGTCTTCGCCATCACCACCACATCCAAGGTTGAATGTTGTGTATCCCCAGGGGAATCCATCACTTCACCCAATCCACCACCACATCATTGGAAAACGCCATCCACCCCTCCGCTACGCCACGGCATTCAATTACACCGTATTTCTATTTCAATCTAGAAAGCAAGCCAGCATCGGCAATTGGGTCAACATAGCCGACCAGCATGGCTTCTCAGGAAGACTTGTACGACCTCCTGGTCCTTACAGACGCCACGGCCTCAATGAGCAGCTACCTCAGGGCTCTCAATCAGTCTCTGCCCGAGATCCTCAGGATATCAGCGCTTACTGACTGCTTCTCCCGCATCGGAGTCATGGCCTATCGCGACTACTCGGCCGACATGTTGACGGAATGGTCCGGCTGGCACGAGGCCAATGCTAACGCCGCAGCCGACAACACCATCACCCAGCAGCGCCTGCTGACCATGGCCAAGACCATTCGACCCGACTCTGGTTACCGCAATGTCGACTGGCCCGAAGCTGCGAAGACTGGTCTAGCCCGAGCTTACAGCGTAATGCGACCAGAAGCGACCACCATCATCATCCTGTACGCCGATGCACCCCCCCATATTCCCGACGCTCAATCCAGGAACAGAGACGCCGAGATACAGAATCTTTCCAAGCCGGACTCGTTCACTGGAGTCGGACACCTATTCACCGACTGGGTTTCCGCTGCCAAGACTCTACAGGGCGAGAGAAAGGCCAAGGTCTTCTCCATCGTCGAGGGAGCCATTGCTGATACCGTTGCTCCGTTCCTTTACTTGTCGCATATGACAGGGGGTGTCTGCTTCAAACTCGAGATTGGATCCGCCAGGGTTTCCACGTCCGATGCCATTTCCCAGTTGACAGCTGGGATACTGCTCACTTGGATGGGTGTCGGGAAACAGGGAACTACTGCCTCCGGCCAGGGCCGATATGCCCGCGTCTGCCGCTACCAAACCACCTCATCAATCGATGGCATCCAGAACGAAGAAGACAAAGCAGCAGAGATTTACTTTCCCCTGGAGCGTACCTTATATTCGGGGCGCACCGTTGAGCAGAACATCGCCTCTGCCCACCCCGCCCTCGACGAACTGCACACCGTGGTTCCAACACGAACGGCCCCCCTCATGGACTTCTCAAAGAAATATCTTTCTGACAACACCTATCGGGAGTTTGTGGTTGAGCAGCTCAAGTCTCTTATTGACGCTGACGTTGCTGCCATCACTATAAACCCCGTTTTTGGCACTCTCTGGCGAACTGTCTGCAACGACCGCGACAATCCGGCCCGTGACGGCCTGATTCGGGCTTTCGGCTATGCAGTTGACCGTATCCCGGAACCAGTCAAGAAGAGCCGTATGAAGACATGGTTGGAAGAATCCTATGACTACGCTTCTGAGATCCTTCACATCATTAATGAGGTCTCCAAGGAAGAGAGATACCCGTGTGTATTCCTCGACCCCACCGAGGACTTTAAGGCTGGGAATGACGGTAACGAGGACGAGGGAGAAGACAAGCGCGCAGCCACGGAATTCACCCGAGATGAGCTTCTCGAAATTGGACGGTCATGCGACTACCGTATCTTCCGCCGGCTGGGCCGAGTCTTGACACGCCTGACCTACGTCCAGTCCAGCGTCGACTTGCCCGCTCATATTGAGAATGCCTCGGCTGATAAGATTCCTCGCATTCCAATGGCTCTTGCAAGCGAGAAGTACAAGCGGAAGTTCTGGAAGATCCTTCTACATGTCGTACTCCCTGGAACCATGTTAGCAGCCCGTCCGGGAGCGCTACTTGCAGCCCTCTCGCTTCGTATGGGCATGCAGCCGCTTCGGGATGCCGCTGACAAGGAGCTACTCTTCTTCAGCAGGAAGTGGAACACGCTGGACATCCCCGAGACTTGGAATGCAAGCTGCCTGTCACTGTTGCTTGATGCCGACAAGGACTACGAGAGACGCGTTGCCCAAGGTCTGACACAGCGCCCTGCCGCCGATGCCTGCGTCCTGTTGAAAGAGGACCGCCGGCTCTTCAAGACCCTTGTCGACTACAAGTTGCTTGAGCTGAACCTTAACACTACCCTACAAGCAAAGGTCGGTTGGCACCCGGACAAGGCAAAGGTTGCCCTGGGACCCCTGGTTATCTGCAAAAGTTGCAACTTCCCCCGCTCGGTCACAATCATGGGCCAAGATGGAATTTGTGGCCTCTGTCCCCAGGACCATCAGTGTGCTTGCACCATTTGCAAGTCGCCTCCTGACGACGAGCATCGACGAAACAACCACGTTTCTGTCAACGACAACGAAAAGACGGAGGCGACATGGGTTGAGTGCTTCACTTCGACATGCCGTGGCCAGTACGTCGTGTACAACCCTGAGGTCCTGCGCGTGCGCGCCAAATGTTACTACTGTCGCCATCAGGGGTCGCCTGGTACTGAGAAGACTGCCAACGCCCCTTGCGTTGAGTGCTCTCAGTGTGCCAGCCGCATCATCTGGCCGGAGATGTACCGCTCATCTGACTTTGACTTGTCCAAGTTCAAGTGCCCCGCCTGTTCCACGAACACTGTCACTGTCATCGACTATGAGACTTCTGCCAAGAACCTGAGCAAAGAAAATGGCGTATCATGGTTGCTGCGAAACGAGAATGCTACCATCAAGGAGCCTTTCAATGGTCGATCTCTCTTTCACACAATTTCCGCGGCCGCCGACCGTGAATCACTGGCGAACAACGTCGAGATCATCCCAGCTGAGCAGTCGACCAAACTCACCATCCGCGGAAAGGTGGTGCACAACCAATCTGAGATATTTGACTCGCTCCGCCATTGGGTAGCGTCCCGAAAAACAGAGGCCGGAGTGTGCAGTCTGTGTTTCGCCAACGTCCGCAAGACCGATCTTCGCCGAGCTTGCGGTCGTTCAGGGTGCCAGCAGCTAGTTTGCAACGGATGTTTGAAGGATTGGTACGGCCTCAATGCTCGCGGCAGAATCATCAACATCGCTGCACTTTCATGCCCCTTCTGCCGCCGACAGCCAACAGCGAAGACGGTGGCTCCTTTCGGGCTCTCTCAGCTAGGGAACTTGAGGAATTCAGTGGAGGAGTCCGGCTCCTGGATCTACGCATGGTGCGATGACTGTGGTTTTGCCCATCGCTTTGTCGAACGGGTGTGTGCTGCTGGCACGCCTCCTGATGTTACGAACTGGCGTTGCGATGAATGCAAGGAGAAGGGACACACCAGGATGCGAATCAAGGACTGCCCTGGCTGTGGCACTCCTACGGAAAAGATGGGCGGGTGCGGCCACATTGCCTGCGGTATCCCGGGCTGTGATGCGCACTGGTGCTTCCATTGCGGCAAGAATGTGGGCATCGACCAGATCTACCAGCACATGGAAACGGCACACGGAGGTTGGTGGATCGACGACGACGACGACAACGACGACGAGTATGATGAAGAGCATGCCGAGTAACATGTCCTATTGCGATGAGTGAGTTTCGACCTTGAGGGCCGGGTGAAGTCATCGCCAGACGGCGTGAGTCACCCAACCGCCATCAGGGTCGCTATTAACGGCCCTTAAAAAGTCTGTTTCCGTCAAATTTTCATTGCTGGGTAACTGAACGGTCTAATTGTTGGGTAAAAGTAGAGCAGGTTGTTCTGGATTGTGAATATATTTTGAAGTGGAATTCCTTCCAGTAACGTACATGTGTCAGATTGAACGCTCCTAAAGCGCCTTCGAACGGGCGCTCGGCGTAAGGTTAATCCCGAGAGCGCCTCAGGCAGCCAGGGGCGTCCCCTACCCGTACCCCTAGGGTCAGGGATGCTCCCTGAAGCACTTAGCAGACACAACACATTAATTGTCGGAACAACCTCGGCGTGGCGATTTAATGTCTCACCTCAAAGCTCCTATTGGCTCGCTTAACGAGCCAACCAGAGCGCAGGAATCGTACGCTAACCCGATCGTCTAAGATCGCGGTCTTAGTGACGATTCCTACGTCAACAACAACAAGAACAGCAGGATCTGTCGGATTCAAGGGTCAATTCGTGATGTATTTAAAAATGTGTAATTGTTTTACTTCTCCTTGTTCTTTAGGGGCGAACTTAGCCCTTAAGGTGGCTGGTTCAAGGGCGTATTTCGGCCCATCATTGTTCTGCGCTGCGCGCGGCCCTTCAAGCGCACCGGAAGCGTATTAGGCGCTTAGTACAGCGGATTCGACACGCCCCTTTAGGGAGGCTTCCGTCTAGTGGGCTTCCTACTACCTAATCCGCCCTTTAATAATTATTTCTAAGTGTTATAATTATTTTAAAATTTGAATTCCGTTTTTCTACGTTTAAAGCACTTCTTAAATATCCTTCCTACGGGGTTTACGAGCCCCAGGAGTATAAGGAATACAAGCCTCAACGTCCCATATACTATCCTTAGTTATCCCAGCCTCCTAGTAGGCCTTATCTTCGGCGAGGTTGCGGCGACGGCTATTCTTAAGATAAGCCCGCTAGTTACTCATATTCAGCTACGTAAAAAACACCTAAAATAGCTACTTCGAAAGCACTTTTATTAGTCCATCTACTATTAGCTTAGCTAATAGTATATACGACGTTAACATAGTTATTCTCAATTTTTTAATATAATTAGTGGTTATGAATATCAACGTAGTATAAGCGTATTTATAACTATATTTGTTCTGTAGTTATAAGGTGCACGGTTTACTAGTTATTGCATTATATGTGAATTCGTGGTTAAGAGTGTATTTAAGGTGCAAACTCAGTACTCTAAACGTCCTCCGTGGGGAGTTGTATTTATAAAACGGATATTAGCTGGTTTACGAAAATAGCTTTTTTATTGTGTATAATAAGGCGAGAAGTTCGGTTTTTATTATTAATGTTATAATTATTTATTGCTTATTTGCTTTTTATGTAACGATCCCACCGAAAAGTCGTATTATAAATGTTTGAGAGCTCTTCTAATTTAGTGTATTATTAGCGAAACTTACATCTAAAACAACTTCTAAAGTGTCTTTAGAACTACCCGGCGTAGCTCCGTATTCTAAACAAAGGAAGTGTGTTGAGTAGAGGTATTAGAGCGCTCGATCCACAGCGCGGTGGTGACTCGGCCTTGGGTTCTAATTAAAGTATATAAGATGGCTTACGGCGAATGCGATATCCGGGCACATCATCACAACTACGTATATAATAATTCCGACCTTATATTAGTACTTCTTAATCTCCTACGGTTTAGTTATCCCTTTATAAGGGAAAAGCTTAACAGCTGTTATAGGGGTATCATAGTATACTTTGAACGGCTTATTAGCGTCTAATAAGAGTCTTCTCACCTTTTTAATAAACACTAATTATAAGAACTAGATCTTCTTAACTTCTCGGTCCCTTAGAACTTTAATTCCTAAGAACCATTATAACTCATAACTACCTTCTAAATAATATTATTCTTAAAATCATTTTATTAACACTATTACCTTATTATAAAACTTATAAGGGAAGGCTAAGACGTAGTCGTTAATGTAAAAAAAGAACATAACTTATTCCTTCTATTAACAACAATTCTCTCCGGTAACTTATTAAAAGCCGACTTCTAGAAGCCCACTTTCCAGGTGCTTTTACCAGAGCAGAGGGGACCTCCTAAGGCCATAAAGCACCTATCTTAAGTGTAATACCCGTCCAGATTTTCGGTATCCGGGCAGGAATTACATATACACTTCCTCGTCGATTATTACGTATACAAAGGCATTTACCAAATCATACTATAAAAGCTCCATATCAAAGCGTACAACTATTACAATAAGGATTCAGAACAACATACCTACGAGCATAGTAATATACATTTCTCACTTATCTCTTAATTATTAATCTCCACGAATAACAAAGTATACTTTAAATTTCATAAGCCTCCCATACTTATTAAGTTTATAAGTATATACCCAATAATAGCCAAGAATCTACTTACCTCATACTTATTCTTTACTAACCTGCTCCTAAGAGCGGGAGTTTTTATAGCCACTTAGATGGCTTATTTTAGCCGTTCTTAAGTCGTCCCTATACGGGTGATTCTTTAAGTGATCGTATAACATAGGGAGAGGGGGTAATTTCTTCTAGTGAGTACTTATGGGTACACTACCCTCACGGCCTAGTAAAGAAAACTCTCTATACACATAACCCAGAGTACTTCCCTTAGTAAAAGTCCCCTCTTAACTAGGCTTTCTTAACTCACTAGAAAAGTCACACTATTAGAGCACTTCCCCATCAGCCTTTTAATCCAATATACTTTTATTAAAGGTTTTGTTGGAATCCGAATCGGGCAATAGCCCCACTTTCGGGTTCCTAATTGGCCGGTTCCGACCGGACTAATCAGAAGGCAGGGATTCTGGCGCACCGACTAGATCTGTGACGGGCTGGGCCCTCTTGGAGGCTTCGCAGCCTCTCAGCCATGGACTCCGCTTACCTAAGCCCGGCTTACCTAAGACGGATCAACCTTAGGCCTGATCAGAACAAACGGGTCCTGTGGGGCGGAAGACATTTTCTCCTTTTCTCTCTCATCTTGAAGATACTCGTAGTAGTCGCCATAGCTAGTTGCAATATACGTGCTTGGACCGTTACAAGATCTGGCAACAGCCGGCCTAGCCCACGTCGGAATAACCTCCCTCCAACAACAACAACAACAACACTACGTATTCAATATATCGATTATTGCTGTTCAACCCTATCGCCTAGGCAACCCTTTGACCTAGGGTCAAACCTACAGGTTTTAAGGTGACCAATCTCATCAGGGGCACTGGGTTAACCAGACCATAAACATATACTTAGGAGACCATCCATTAATCACATTTCACAATATTATTTCCACTTTAAAGCCGTTCCTACTAGGAAAACAGATTTAAATGAGATTCTATACCTCGCTATACTTATATTATGGTCCAAGGTTATAGTTTTATATTATACTTTTCCCTTATTTTTGTAACGGTCCAAGCACGTATATTGCAACTAGCTATGGTGACTACTATGAGTATCTTTAAGATAAGGAGAAAGGAAGGAAAAGTTTGTTGCTCTATAAATCCGTTGGATCCTAATTAGGTCTGCTTGGGCTTGATTAGGCTTAGTAAGTAGTGGTTGGCGTTGAATATGGCTGAGTGGTTCCAAGGCCTCTGATTGGGCTTTGGCCTGTGATAATTACCCCCTTCCTCCTCTCCTTTCCTAAGGGATATTCTTTTGATTGGCCTCGTAATGGTCTAAGGCCGTTGTATCCGTTAGTATATCTACTAGTTCTTAGGTGAGTTGGGTAATAGTTCTTTTACTTTACTAAGACTTTTTATTTATTTTGTATTTTTTGTGTATTACGGATTTCTTTAACTTTAAACTCCTCCTTATTAGCTATTAGTATCGTAGGTGGTTAGGTGTTGTTATGGTTTTGTAATAGTAATGGATTAATTCTAATATACTTAATTAGGTTTATATAAAAGATATTATGGATCCCTAGTAGTGTATTTAGTTAATAAGTATAGGATTTAATTAGTTTAAGGATAGTGTATTTTATATTAACTTAGTTGAACTTTTTTAATAGTTGATTAAATTAGATATTCTATAACCTTAATTAAACTTTACTCCTAAACTTAAATTAATTAAATAATTAGCGCTTTATGTTTGCGGTAATCTCTTATTTCTCTTATATTACTACTATTACTACTTAAGCTTATTTAGAAGTATCCTTTAGTTTTTAGACCAAAGCCTTTGCTTTTACTATAAGGGTTTTGTTATTATTCCGTAGGGGTTCCTCTACTCTGATTAGGTCTAAGTCATACCCATTGAAACCGTGCAGGGGGAAATGCTTACGCTAAGCGGGTTTTTCCTTAGTCAGGCGACAGCGAGCTATTTGAGAGAGGGGAACTGGGGACGCATTTCTAGCGGAGGACACAACAGGGCACCACGAGAAACACAACACATCACGGAACGTCAGCAAGCATCGTTAGTTAGACAGACGTATTCAGAGCTCTTTTTACCCGTTCACTTGGATCATATACCGCGAACAGTACGGAGGTTGCTTTACCACCGAGCAAACAAGGCCCCAACACTCACCAGTGTCTACATCCAAGGCCGGAACCCCTCAAGACCTGATCAAGTCTTGAGGTGTCTCCTTACCTAGATTGTAGCTCTGGTTGAGCGGTTTCGTACGAGTTAGTCACCCTCACGGACCCGGGACGGAGGGTGCACAACCTGTGGTCAGTAGAGTGTGTGTGTTGTACGATACAGCACATACTGTTCACTGCATCCCCCGCTCCGTTGCACCATGAGTAATAAAGAATGGGCTGAGTCCTGTTAATGAGGTAACCTGGTTATTAATAACTATTATTATTATTAGGAGTAGTTTATCCTAATTGTCCTGAGTATACACTGTGTATGCTCTAAAATAGGTTTTTATTACCTAGTTTACCCTTTCCATAGCTCTATTTATTTTTGGGTAGAACACTATAAAGAGTCTTTATTTGATCCGTAGTAATTAGTAAAGTTGTTTTTATATAAGACTTATAAACTGTGGTCCCCTATTTAATATAATGATATAAGGTATCCTATGGTACCTAATTAGACCTTAAATTAGTTGGTCTACTATTATATCCATTATAATATCCTTTAATAACTCAAAGATTATGTTCTTTAATAAACAATTAGTTACCACTATGATATTCATAGCCCTATTATGGTGGGAAGGGGGTAGTCTTATTATAAAGTTAATAAAGACCTCTGTTTAGATCTGTCCAGGGATAAGTAGAGGCTTTAATAGGCCCCTCTTTTTGTTACACCATACGTTTCCTCGTCCATAAACATCGTAGTTCCTCATAAATCTTTAGATATCCTAGGATAAGTTTGGTTAGTGGAACTAGTGGCTAATTAGGGCCTTTAAAGTATCCCTCCCTAGATGTCCTGCTAATGTGGAGTTGTGGAACCTCTGGATTAAACCCGTCCTTAGGGGCTCATAATATGGAATCCAGATTTTGTCCCTCCATAATAGTCTCTTATTATTGTCGATCATATATTCTTATAGCATTATCGGTAACTTTTACTACGAGGAAAGTTATCGGTCTCCTTTTTATACTACCCCCCTAATCAGCTAGTATTAGTTGTTCTGGTTTAAGGTTTTATCCTATTAGGAGTATAATAATTCTTTTTTAAAAGGGTTCAAGGGGGGTTCTATTTTATTTAGGCTAGGGTTATTGGTTTGATTTACGTCTCTAGGGGAGTCTCTTATATTAAACTTAACCCTCTCTACTTACCCTAATTAGGCCCATACTTCTCTAATTATTATTACGTTATTAACTTATAATACGTTAATCCTGTTCTTTAGGAGTTTAATTTTCTAACCCTTTAACTTATTATTCTTTGGGGTATTAAGGATACCCTGTTTACGTCTCAATAGTGTATTAAGAACTATTACTTCTTTACTAGGTTTAAATTAAATAATAAAGTTGTAATAGGATAATAATTATGATTACCTAATTTAATGTTTGCTTAATTATCTCTTTATTATGAAGTATTTTAGATTTAGGTGATCAATTAGGATAATAAACTCTTCTATACTCCACAATTCTAAATCCCAGTACTCTAAGTAGCGTATTATTACTAATAGTTCCTTATTATATATTAGGTAATTATATTCTATAAGTAGATTCTTACGTAAAAAGAACACTATAGGCTTTAGGATCCCTTCGTCGTCGTACTACGACAAAGCACCTCCTACCATGTAACCAAACGAATCGGTTTTAAATACTATAGTTCAATCAGGGTCCTAATGAGCTAATACAAGTGTACTAATTAGGAGCGTCTTCAGCTCCTTAAACACTCTAATGCACTCCTTACTCCAAATGAACAGTATATCCTTTTTGGTTAAGGTTATTAGGGGCTATCTGATCCCTGAGAAGTTAAGTATAAACTACTAGTAGTAGTTGGTAAAATTGATAAACCCATGGACTCCTTACACTAATTAGGGCACTTCCTATCCCTAGATTACCTTAATATTCTCAGGGTTTATACGAATTCCCTTATTAGTATTAACAATAAACCCTAAATACTTAATATTCTTAGCCTCGAATTCGCACTTATCAATATCCACATACAAGCCTACAACGCCTAGGCGCTCGAGGACCTTCTTAACCTTCTCTCTCTAATTAGAGAGGGAACTATCCAAATAAATCAGAACATCATTAATATAAGCTAAGTAGAACTCATCTAGGAAGTCTTATAGGGTATAGTTAATATATTACTAGAATATTATAGAAACTCTAATTAAACTAAAAAAAGTAATTATTTATTTATATAACCTATACCTCATCCTAAACACTATCTTCTATTCATCTCCTTTCTTAACCCAAATCTTATAAAACACAATAATAATATCTAACTTTATTAACCACTTCATTTTTATTAATACCCTTAGGGTTTCATTAATTAGGGGCAAGGGGTATCAGTCCTTCTTTATAATTGTAACGGTCCAAGCACGTATATTGCAACTAGTTATGGTGACTACTACGAGTATCTTTAAGATAAGGAGAAAGGAAGGAAAAGTCTACTGCTCCACAAATCCGTTGGATCCTAATTAGGTCTACCTAGGCTTGGTCAGGTTTAGTAAATAGTGATTGGCGTTGGACATGGCCGAGTAGTTCCGAGGCCTCTGATCGGGTTTTGGTCCGTGATAATTACCCCTTTCCTCCCCTCCCTTCCTAAGGGATATTCCCGTAATCGGCCTCGTAACGGTCCAAGGCTGCTGTATACGCTAGTATATCCATTAGTTCTTAGGTGAGTTAAGTATAGTCCTTTTACTTTACTAAGACCATTTATCCACCCTGTACTTTCCGCGTATTACGGATCTCCTTAACTTTAAACTCCTCCCCATTAGTCATTAGTATCGTAGGTAGTTAAGTGTTATTACGGCTTTATGATAATAATGGATTAATTTTAGTATACTTAATTAGGTTTATATAAAAACATTATAAATCCCTAATAGTATATTTAGTTAATAAGTATAGGATTTAATTAGTTTAAGGACGGTGTACTTTGTATTAACCTAGTTAAGTTTTTTTAATAGTTAATTAGACTAGAGGAAGGGATCTACCAATTACAGAAATACACTCAATAAGAGATGTCCAGGCACGTAATCCAGGTTGTTTTCGTCGCACAGAGTGAGTCTCAGAGGATTCCAGGACTAGCCCGTTAAATCCCCTACCCTCGAGAATACTAGTCTCATCTATATTCCATCGATTCACTACTTTAATGCCTTTAATCTCAGGGACGGTAAGGTAATTGAACTATGGTCTAATAACATTAGTAGAAGTTCCATTGATACGCTGGGAATCGATGGCTCTGCTTCTTTAAACCTTAATTAATGAATTCCTTTTAATAAAGGATTATATCCAGTTCTTTCCTAGAGGCTGGGAACTTCCATTAATTAATAAGATACGTTCAGCGAACTCTTTAAGTTATTAATGGGTTAGTGGTAGTCCCAGCGCAGCCTGAACTCGAACCCATTTAGCCAAACGTTCCTCCTATACTGGAGGAAGCCTTTACTGGTTAATATGGGCTCTTATGTGTGATTTATGGCCATTGAGGTGATCCTAAAGAGTAGATCTTGGGATACCCCATTATAGTAATGCTTTTTGTACACTAAGGCCGGCTCTAATAGTGTCCATGGGTTTGAGAATCTTATCTTTGGTATACTATTTATTTCGTGATAATATAGGTCTGAGTAAAAATTGGTGTTAATTAATTAAAAATTGAAAAAGTGGTGGTTGGTAGAAGAAGAGGGGTAGTTATGGTGTTGAGGTATTTTGGGGTGGCCGAGAAGTGGGGGTGGCCGGGAAGTGGGTGACGGACGTTAGGAGCTAACCGGTGTTATAAAGGAAACGGAGGCGCTGGACCGTTATAAAGAGCGTTATAGGCCAATATTAAAGAATAACGGAGACGCAGCGTATACGCAGGTGCCCCCCAGAAGGCCAACCAGGAACTAGAGGCCGTACAGGGGGGGAGGAGGGGGGTAGTATCACGGGCCGAACCCGGTGGTTATGCCCGGGCTATACCCATACTCACACTAGTGCCCCACCGGTGCCCCACTAGCGCCCACCCCCTAAGAAGCAGAGATTTCGCACCATATCGTAGTTTACCCTTTTCCTCTTCAGCTTGAAATAAACAGTATTTGGCTACCTTTCGGTTGAGACAAGGCCTAGGACCAGCCCTTCGCACTTTTATTGTGCTTTGGATTTGTTTTAAGAGCAAAGGTGACCTCTTCTACTTCCTCGTTAGTGTTTTATATTAATGTTTATATTTAGGTTTATTTAATAAGCTTTTGAATTCGTGATTCGATTACTTATAGGTCTAGGTGGTGAAATTTCTTAATAGTACCCTTAAGGTTCCCATTAAAATACACCTTTTCGTTAAATACAACGTCCCTCGTTATAAAAACGTCCTTTTTAAAAGGGTTTTATATTCTGAATTAATTACTTAATGTGTAGTCCACTAGAAAGCCGATCTATGCACGAGTGGCGAGCTTCTTTCGCCGTTAACGCTTAAGTTGCGCATCGGTCATCAGGGCGTAGGCCTTATAGTCGTAGAATCGTAGGTGAGAAAGGTCAGGGACCGTATAAATCTTATCTTTTCCACTCTAGAACTACTTATAGAACTACTCATAAAGCGTTTTCCACCTATGTATTCGTGATAAGGTTCAGTTATAGAAGTAAACTATTATTTTAACGATCTCAGGCCATAAGTAGTCTAGGAAATTCGTTGTAATAGCCATTGCCCTAGCCTTAGCTTTAATAATTACAGCGAGCCTTTCGGCACCTCCGTTCTAAGCTTGCGTATTAGGCGTTAACGTTTCAATTATTATTCTATACCCCTTCAGGTCCACTACTAAGCGCAGATATCTCAGAAGCTTGTTATTAGTTTTTAAGAACTTGATCTTCGTATTATAGACGTATTCTAAATAATTAAGTAACTCGAATAACACTTCTCAGATCGTCTTTATTATTCTCTTTTATAGGTAAAAGTCCTATACTAACCCTAAGGCTCGGTTAGAAAGGAGTATAAGGGACGTATAACCTTTATATCCCTTATTATAGTTATGGAAGTTGAGTACTAAAAGGTCTCCAACTTTTGCTCGTTTAACTAACTCTCTTAGTGCTCAGTGGATTTAGCGTATTATATTTACTATTCCATACATATTATATTCCACCGGGTCTCTACTTTTATAATCTAAAAGTTTTACTCCCCTTACTATGTTACTAAGACATTTCAGAACGTCTCTCCTTAAGTATCTAAGTTTCCGATGCTATTTTTTTATACTTATTTAGATAAGTTTATGGATTATTGTGTTTATAAAACGGTTTCTTTACGGAGCTCTTAGGAGCTTATTTAGTGTAGGTTGAGGGAGTGGAATAATCGTTGCGAGTACCACTTTATCCTTTATAGGTCTATAATCGAGAACATCTTAATTATGGATTTTAAATAGCTTATAAACGTAGCTTTGGTCTATACGCCTAATATAGTTATTGCTAGGGCTAATATCCCACTAAAAACCCTTTCAGTGTAAGCATTTCAAAGAAATAAGGTTACTTATAAACCCTTTATAGAGCACTATATTATATAAGCAAAGTTTAAGCAGCTTACCATCTCACCCCTTAATACGAATATCCATTATTCCGAAATTAGTAACTATTATTTACTGAATACCTACCTAGAGATAGTCGCTAAGTATAACTCCCGTTAATTGTATAAACCATGAAGGGTTATTGAAAACGTGGATTATAACTCCAGAGTTAAGGATTACGGATCTATAAAGGGAGTACATTTCGTAAGACGCCGCTAACGCGGTTTGAACATGGGCGTAATAACGTCCTGTGAGTTAACTTGATTCTATAGTAAGTTTGAGCTTCCGGATACACTTAATAAGGTCTTCGTTATTCTTAAATCACTTAATAACTAACTTCTCAAATGCTTAATCACAGTATATATGGTTAGGGCGCTTATTAAAGAAGACTAACCAGCACTTCGAAAACTGGTGTCCTTGTTTTAGGTATACTATACATATCCTACCCTCATCAGAGTCGCTAAATCTATTAGTTAGGGAATACGGCCATTTACCTTTACTCTTCCCGTTGCCCCTTCCGCGGCCTCTATAACCTCCACTATAGGCTCTTTGTAGTTAGGTCCTTATTTATTATAGTTTATCGTTGTTATTAGCTGGTTCACTGGTTATTGTTATAGGTCTAAATACTCCTTATCTGGTCTTTTATACGTTTTTTATTTAATGGAGGATTTGTTAAGCCTTAGCGAGGACTTTACTTAGCGTAAATAAGTTGTTCATTACTTTAGTTCTAATTATTAATTAGTAGGCTTAAATCCATAGTTTAATAAGGCTTCCACTAAGGGCTTATGTGAACTCTAGAAACTAAGTACTCGAATATTTAGCTTATAGGACGTCTATAACCTGAGTTTTATAGAGAACACTTTCCCATCGGCCAATCTAATCCTTGGTATCCTTTTATATAATAAGCCTCTTCTTATCTAAATAATTTAAGATTTTAGAATATGTTTTTGTTATGTTCACTTAGTGTTCTTATAACGCACCTTTAACGCGGGTTTATAGTTTAAAAACCTATTTATTAAATCCCTTATCCATAGTATAATAGTACTTAAGAAAGTCTAGAGCGATAATCTCATAGAACTAGTTCTAAAGTGTGTATACACTTTTTATTTATTTAGTATAATATTTATGGATATTATTATATTCTGTTTATTGTTCTTTATATAAAGCGAGGTTTGTAGGGGATAGGTTTTTGAGAATGTGAGCTTGTTCTATAAATACTTTAAGGCCTAGGACGAATACTTTGTTGGGTTCCTAAGTTGTACTACTTCCTAAGGTACTTTTAGCCCTTCAGCGGATTACCTTTGGGTAATCGGAGATTGCTGGCTGCTCTAATATTCGAGTAATCTCTTTATAGATTTCTTCTCCGGTGTTCTTAGAGTATTTAACTAATGGGTTTATAGTAGCCCATAAGTTATAGGTCTTTATTTGGGATTATAATTAGTTGAACTAAGGGACCTAGTCCCTAGTTATCTAAAGTGCAATCTTCATAATAGGGGTCATTATCGTTATTATTAAATGGGTATTACGCATAGGAATAATGGTTATAAGTAGGGTTCAGTTTAATAGCTGTTTTTAGCACGTATTAGACTATTAATTATCGGATTCTAGGGTTAATCCATGATATATTTAATAATATGTAATTGTTCTACTTCCCCCTATTCTTTAGGGGCGAACTTAGCCCTTAAGGTGGCTGGTTTAAGGGCGCATTTCGGCCTATCATTGTTCCACGCTACGCGCGGCCCTTCGAGCACGCCGGAAGCGTACTAGGCGCTTGGTACAGCGGATTCGACAGTTAGTAACGTGGTTCATCATTGAGCGGGACACCATCATCGACCGGGACACTTTTCCCACTTCATTATCCTCCAGCTTTATCACGTCTTTTCTTCTATTATATAATACCTAATACCTTATCCGAAAATAGGAATAATTTAGTAATTAAAGTAATTCGATTAACTCTATATTTAAGTATCCGACGCGTAGTGATCATTTATAACATTCCTAAAGTTACCCTCTACACTAGAATGAATAGTCGAACTACTAAAAGTGATAATACTAATATATAATTGAATTTAATAGAGATTAAGGAGGAGGTAATTGTTTAATATATTATTAACCTGGATTCTCGAGGATTCTCACCTCGATGCGTAAATATAGAAGATATAACTAATACACTACTCCGGAAGTGTGCTTTTTGACTGGTCGGGAAGTATTGGATAGAACGCTTCGTCTAGCGATGCCCAGAACTTAAGATGTAATTTTCTTATATTTATAATTATTAGAGAGGCCTCTGCGAAGATCCTATGATTATTGAGCCTTAGTTTCGACTTATAGCTAATATATAATCGAAATACGGTATTATAAACGAAGATTTCTACAACTTTAATAAGACCGGTTTTATAATAGGTATAATTTAATTTAGAATAATTATTATACGTTCTAATTAAATTAGGAAATTAAAAAAGGTTTAAATTAGTAATAGAGAATAGGTAATGGTGATTTATTATATTACTAGTGATAGTTATACGATGCCGCCTTTTTTAGTAGTTTAGGGCTACTTCTACTTTACGAGTTGGTACTCTGAGGCCCAGATTCCGAATAACTGGGTAGTTAAAATAATTTTTAATGGATAGACCGATAAAGAGATTGCCCTTTAATGGTTTCAGTATTTCGATAAATACTCAAAATAGTAATTAAGAGGTATATATCGGATACTAGTCGTCGATGGCCATGAAAGCTACGTTAGTAGTGATTTCGAGGAGTATTATAAAGAGAATAAGATTATAACTATTTACTTGCCTACTTATTTATCATATCTAACCTAACCTCTTAACGTTGGCTATTATAGTGTATTAAAGTTGAGATATAGCTCTTAGATTGAGCACTTTATTAAGGCCCGGATTACCCATATTACTAAACCCGAGTTCTTCCTTATATTTAAGGCCGTATTCCTTTAAACCTTTACTTAGGAAAATGTTTATAGGGGTTTTAGAGGGGCTAGGTTTATTCTTTATAACCCTTAAACTATCTTTTCTAAGTTGGATATATAATTACGAACACTAATAACCCCGAATACCCCTATTAAGTTACCCGACCCTTAGGTTTCTAAGATACCTTAAACCATTAACGAAACTATTTCTTAGTCTTTACTTATAAGGGAAAGAATCTCTAAGTATCAGGGAATCTCACCGACGCCAATTTGTGAAGTTACCGATAAGCTTTTAAAAGGTTTATAGTACATTTCTTATATAGTTGCCCTTGTGGAGGAAGAGCTACGCTATCTTCGAGATGTAAATACGGCCCTTATTAAACACCGTAAAACTAAAAAAAACTAGACTATAGGATGGAGGGCATTAGAAGGGTCTTAGGTAAGGGATACTATAGTTGAAAAGGGTATTATTAAAGAGGAAGGGCGTAAAGAGGAGGAAAACGAGGGGTTATTAAAGTGTTATTGAACAGGTTCGCGACATTGTGGTATTTATTATAAGACTAGCTATTGCAACGGAGCGGGGGATGCAGTGAACAGTATGTGCTGTATTGTATAATATACACACTCTACTGACCATATGTAACGGTCCAAGCACGTATATTGCAACTAGCTATAACGACTACTACGAGTATCTTCAAGATAAGAGAGAAAAGGAGAAAATGTCTTCTGCCCCATAGGACCCGTTTACTCTAATTAGGCCTAAGGTTAATCCGTCTTAGGTAAGCCGGGCTTAGGTAAGTGGAGTCCATAGCTAAGAGGCTACGAAGCCTCTAAGAGGGCCCAGCCCATTACAATTACCCCCCCTCTCCCTCCTCCCCATTTAAAGGGACTCGTCCATAACTAACCTCGTAATAATCCAAAACTATAATCTCCGTTAATAACTCAACTAGTTCCTAAGTAGGCTCTACGTAGCCCTTCTACTTAACTAAAACCTTCTAAGAACTACGAATCTTCTTAACGTCCTGGATCTCTTCGACTTCGAATTCCTTTTCGTCGTTTATTAATAGAGGTAGTGGTTAAGCGTCGTCTTATTCCTATGATAATAGTGGGTTAACTCCCGTATACCTAATTAGGGATACATAAAAAACGTTATAAATACCCAGCAGCGTATTAAGCCGGTAGGTATAGGATCCGATTATTTCTAATATAGTATACTTCGTATTTATTTAGTCCAACTTCTTAGATGGTCTTTTAGAACGGACGTTCTTAAGCCTTAACTAGACCTTATCCCTTAATCGAAATTAGTTAAAAGGTTAGCGTTGTATATTTACCGAGGCTTCTTATCACTCTTAGGCGGAGGCCATCGCCGCTTATGCCTATTCGGAGGCCTCCTTCAACTTCGAAATTAGGGCCTCTACCTAAGTTGTGGGGGTCTTTCCTTCAGTCCACAGAGTCTCCCTTACTCTGATCAGGTCGATGTTATAATTATAAGTAGTGAAGAAAGGGCTGAGGCCTATTAACGAGGTAACCCTATTATTAATAACCATTATCGTTATTAGAAGTAGGTCGTCCTAATTATTTTGAGTATATAAAGTATAAGCTTAGAGGTAGGTTTCTATTACCTAATTAGCTCGTTCTGTGGTACCATCTATCTCCGGGTAGAAGGCCGTAGATAAACGTTGTTTTATCCGTAATAGTTAATAAAGCTATTTCTATATATAACTAGTAAATTAGGGGCCTTTATCCGAAATAATAGTTCTCGGGGGTCCATAGTGTTTAATTAGGCCAAGTATTAACGCCGTAGCTATAACGTCCATTGTTATATCCTTAAGTAGCTCGAAAATCACATTTTTAAATAATCGGTTTATTACCACCATAATGTTCGTTACTCTTATATGGTGGGTTAGTGGTAACCCTATAATAAAATCGACTAATATTTTTGTCTAGACCTAATTAGGGACGGGTAAGGGCTTTAGAAGACCCCTCTTCTTATCCCACCATATATTACCCTGTCCATAAACGTCGCAGTTCCTCATAAAGTGTTGGACATCCTATGACAGGCCTGGCCAGTGAAAGCAGCGGCTGATCAAGGCCTTTAACGCGTCTCTGCTGAGATGGCCACTAAGTGTTAAGTCGTAGGACTCTTAGATTAACCGGGTTTGTAAGGGTTCGTAATAAGGGACCCAGATCCTCTCCCTCTAAAAGAGTTTATTATCGTTATCCACTAAACACTTTAATAGTATTATGGGTAACTTCTATTATAACGGTAATTAACGGTCCCCCCTTTTTATAACTATCCTAATTAGCTAATAACGATTATTTAATTATAATCCTTTAATTTAAGAGGACTTTAGGGGCTCTTTTTTAAAGGGGTTTAGGATAAGTTTTAACTAATTAGTCTTAGGATCGTCGTCCTAATCTATATCACCTACTATAGTACTTTCCACGGATTCTATTATATCCATTTAATTCGTCTCGAGAATTACCCAGTTTACCATAACCATATTCCATTTCCCCTTTAGGAGTTATATCCTCCGTCCTTCTAGTCGATCATCTTACTAGGTATTAGGAACGTTTTATTCTCGTTTAGATAGTATATCAGGGACTATTACTTATTTACTAGGTTAAAATTAGATTATGAAGTTATAATAGGATAGGAGCTCCGACCATCTGATTTAGCGTTTACTTAATTACCTCTTAGTTATAAAATACTTAAGGTTAAAGTGGTTAGTTAGGATAGTAAACTCCTTTACACTCCTTAATTTAGAGTCCTAGTATTCTAAATAGTGGACTATAATTAATAGTTCCTTATTGTGTATTAGGTAATTGTATTCTACTAGTAAGTTTTTCCGTGAAAAGAATACAACAGGCCGTAAAATACCCTCGTCGTCGTATTATAATAAAGCACCACTCACCATATAACCTAATGAGTCTATTTCCAGTATAATAGCTCGATCAGGATCCTAATATACTAGTACGGGGGCACTAATTAGGAGGGCCTTCAACTTATTAAACGCTTTTATATACTCATTACTCTATACGAATAGGATATCCCTCTTTATTAAAGTTGTGAGGGGGTATACTAACCCTAAAAAGTCTAGTATGAATTAATAGTAGTAATTTGCAAAACCAACAAAGGTACAGACTCCTTGCACTAATCGGGGGACCTCCTATATCTGGATGGCCTTAATTTTCTCTGGGTTAACGCGGATACCCTTCCCTATATCGATAATAAACCCTAAGTATTTAACCCTCTTCATCTCAAAATCGTATTTATCGATATCGATTTATAGGCCAGCAACACCTAAACGGCTTAAGACCTTCTTAACTTTCTCCTTATGATTAGCGAGTAAACCATTTAAATAAATTAGAACGTCGTTGATATAAGTAATATAGAATTCGTCCAGGAAGTCCCGTAAAGTATAGTTAATATACTTTTAGAATATAATAGGGGCCCCTGTTAAGCTAAAAGGAGTCACCATCTATTCGTATAAGCCGTATCTTATTCTAAAAGCCGTCTTTTATTTATCGCCTTTTTTAACCCTAATCTTATGGAATACAATAATAACGTCTAACTTAGTTAACTACTTAGCCTTAGCTAGGGCTCTTAGGGTTTCGCTAATTAGGGGTAAGGGATATTTGTTTTTCTTAGTGATAGCGTTCAGAGCCCGGTAGTCGATATAAAACCTTAATCCTCCCCCGGGTTTTCGAATAAATAAAATAGGTAATAAAGTAGGAGAGCTATTAGTATGAATAAAGCCTTTATTTAGTAGTTCTATGAGGGTCCATCGAAATACAATTAGCTCCTCCCTAGACATCCCATATAGGGGTCCCCATATAACTAGCTTATCTTACCTTATTAAGTCTTTCTCGATGGGAATTACGTGGTTAATATTATTTTAATGTAGTGGTAACTAATTAGCCTTATTGTAGTTGAATACATATAAGAACTTATAGTAATATATAAGTAGTTTGGTCTTTGGGTCGGTCTTCTTTTGAAGTGTAAGTACCTTCTCGATATCAGCGAAGCTCATTATAAAAACGTTTAGAGGTCTTACTTTATTAGGTGTCGAGTTTTTGCGTTTAGTTCACCTAATTAGGGTAATAAATATAATTCCGGTTTGTTATTGGATTAGGAAGCCGGGGTTTTATAATATTTAATTTGGTTTCCTCTCTTGAACCCAGTGGTCTATAACACCTATGTGGAGGGTGCCCTTAGTTGGGTATACCATAACATTGTCATCTATTATCCATGATTTACCCAGAATAACGTCGTCTTCTTAATTAGGGATAATATAAAAGAATAACCATCGTCGTTTATAACCATTAATATCGATATTAGTATAAATAATATAACGAATTACATTAGGGACTATAATGGTAACTTATATCAAATTCCAAGGGGTAATACTAATACGTAGTAAGTAGAGTTTCTTAGTGAAGGTGTCACTAATCAGGGCGTATATTAGACACCCTATATCAACAAAAGCAGTAGTATACTATATCCCATTAATTCCAATATTAACATAGAATAGGTTATAGTCCATATTCTTCTTAATAACCTTCTATTCTTTTATAACCTATTCCTCCTAATAACAACTTCCACTAAGAACTACTCTTTTCCCAACTCTTCAGAGTCCTAATTAGAGCTAATATTTATTTCGCTCTACTCTTTGGTCTTCCCTTTCGAGGTTTTGGTCTCCTTATCTTTCCGGTCTCTAGGGCATCTCCATTATATATACCCCTTCTTACCGCAATTATAACATTTACGGGTTTCCTCTTAGCTTAACCTTCTTCGGACTAGTTTATCCTTAGCTATCCGGCTTACCTTAGTGGGTTCCCAATCCATCTAATTAGGTTAAGGTGATCCTATCCAACTATCCTATTTAATTAGTGACTCGACTTTGTTCTAGCCGGGTATTAGCGATCTCCTATATTAATACTCACGGCGAACTTAATATAATTCATTATCCAACTCTAATCTTATCATTAAAAACATCTGGGTATATATAATATAGGTTATTGGTTTATTAATTATACTAATTAAAGGGGTTCTCATCGTAATATTTAAAACTCCTTTTAGGTAATTAATCCTAATATTATCTAGTTAGTGTCCTCCTCCCACTTTTACGAACTCTTTTTTGAACTTAGGAAGGAAGTGGGTAAAATTCTCGTTCTCCTTTTAACGTATTATTCTTAGTTGGTCAAGGGCTTATACTTCTACATTAAGGTCTACGTAGTAACCCTTCAAATATTCCATAAATTATTCAGTGTTACGGGCTGATGCCCACGATGGCCTAAGCTTTGCCTGAGGCGTTAACCAGCATCCAACAAAAGAGCCCTCCGGTCAAAGGGGCCTCCGATCAAAGGGCCTCCGGTGACCTCCGGCGCCCCACCAGAGGTCCCCTTTGTTCTCCAGCAGTATAGATTCCTACACCGCCCCCCTTGCGAGGAACTTCCTCTCTTTCGCTCCTTAGCTTGAAGTAAACAGTAATAGAGCACCCTAAGGTCGAAAACACCTAGGCCTAGCCCTTCGCATTCAGGGTTTTTCGACTTATTAGTTCCTCCTTATAAACAATAAGTGCTCACTATAGCTTATATAATATTTTCTAATTTAGAATAGATATAAGTAAATACTACTAATACTAAACTAAAGGCTTCCCTATCCATACTTATCTTCCCTTTCATCTTAAGGTGCCATTGTTAAAATCTTTTATATAATCCATTAAACTTCGGTGGATCGGGGATTTAGTATCTCGGTTATCTAAGAGGTAGTGTATAGGCCTGATTAGGTGGGATCAGTATTATAGAGGGTATAGGGGCTTCGTATAACGTTAAGGTTAGGTACTTAGGTTCTACTAAGGTCTATTACAATATTCGAATCTACTCTCGTTGGGCCTCTTATTTAGCCGCTTAGGTGGTCCGCATCTCCTATAGTTAGGCTAATAACTAACTAATTAACTACACTAACTATTACGGGTTTCCGGATAAGTCGACGTTATCTTTTATTATAATACGGTTATCGTTCCTTCCACACGTCTTTATTTAGTAGTGACTATAGTATACTAATCGACGTTATTAAGGTACTCTACTACGCGGAATACGTTCTTTTGAGTTTATTAAAACCTCCTAGCCCTAATCAGACCTCGCTAATCAGCTTCAAATGTTCAAGGACCTTCAGGTCAACCCGCTTAGGACTCTTTACTATTCCCACCAAAGTCGTAAACTTACCTTTCGTCGACAATTATTTCCGCACCCAGCGTACTCTCGTTATCTCCAATAATACTAAGATCTTAAAAATAATATAACGGTCTAAGCACGTATATTACAACTAACTATAATAACTACTATAAGTATTTTTAAGATAAGAGAGAAAAGGAGAAAATATCTTCCGCTCCACAGGACCCGTTTGCTCTAATCAGGCCTAAGGTTAATCCGTCTTAGGTAAGCCGGGCTTAGGTAAGCGGAGTCCATGGCTGAGAGGCTGCGAAGCCTCCAAGAGGGCCCAGCCCGTCACACCATAGGTCGTGCACCCTCCGTCCCGGGTCCGCGAGGGTGACTAACTCGTACGAAACCACTTAACTAGAGCTATAATTTAGGTAAGGAGATACCTCAAGACCTGATCAGGGCCAAAAAGGGGTTCCTACCCTAAGTACAGATACTAGTGAGTATTAGGGCCTTATTTACTTAGTGGTAAAGTAACCTTTATATTATTTATAGTATATGATCTAAGTGAACGGGTAAAAAGAGCTCTGAATACGTTTATTTAATTAATGATGCTTGCTGACGTTCCGTGATGTGTTGTTTGATGGTCCGTTGTTGTGTGCTTGTGCTAGAAATGCGTCCCCAGTTCCCCTCTCTCAAATAGCTCGCTGTCGCCTGACTAAGGAAAAGCCCGCTTAGCGTAAGCATTTCCCCCTGCACGGTTTCACTATAACACAAGAACTTATTCAGAGGTTATGGAAATAAGTAGTTTAAGTAATTCTGAGTAGTTATAATTAGTTTAATTGATTTTAGTTGAGATATAAAAGTTGTTAATAATGAAGGTGGGAAAAGTGTCCTAGTTAATGATGGTGTTCTGCTCGATGATGAACCACGTTATAGAGTTTTTGTAGAGTTGTTATTTTGCGCTTATAGATGTGGATATTGTGATTATAGTTATTTTAGAATTGGATGTACTCTTTGTGGTCCTCTTTGATAAGGTCTTAAAAGTGTTTAGGATATTTTGATGGTTGATTTGTGGGTATATTATAGTGTATTCTTCTTTTTGTAGTTGGAGAAGGTTGGTGTCAAAAGGGGTGGCAGGCCCGAGGCGCTGAAGGCGCAGGAGGGCCGCTCGAGGCACGCTTAGTCATACAAGACGTACTTAGTCACACAAGGTGTGCTTAGTCACACAAGGCACACTAGAAAGGTGCCTCAGGGGCACTCACAAACATAAGAACACACAAACACAATACACTTCACGAATTGACCCCCTACATCGTGCCCATATACAATTCTTGACAGTTGGAGGTTTTAGTTTTGGTATCCATTTTTCGGGTGTTTTGGTGCCGGGATCCACTTGCTCCTAGACGTCTAAATTGGTGGCCTTTCCTTGGAAGACCTTATATTAGGTAGGTTATTGGTGTCGAATCCGCTGTACCAAGGGCCTAGTACACTTCCGGCGCGCTCGAAGGTCTGCGTGCAGCGCAGAACAATGATGGGCCGAAATGCGCCCTTGCACTAGCCACCTTAAGGGCTAAGTTCGCCCCTAAAGAACAGGGAGAAGTAGAGGAATTACACATTATTGAATACATCACAAATTGACCCTTGAATCCGACAATTGGGTGGGGTTATTGAGGATGATGGGTTCCTTTGCTTTTATTGTTTGGTTTGGGTATACTGCGTGGGTTTTGCGGTGTGTAAGTGGGTTATTGTGTGTTTTTGGTGATTAATTGGACCCTCGAATAGCTTTGTTTGGCTTATAGGCTGGTTAATTGGTAGGTAATTAGATTGTTAATTGTTAAGAATTGTATATGGGTAAGATGTAGGGGGTTAATTCGTGATGTGTATTGTGCTTGTGTGTTCTTATGTTTGTGAGTGCCCCTGAGGCACCTTTCTAGTGTGCCTTGTGTGACTAAGCACACCTTATGTGACTAAGTACGTCTTGTATGACTAAGCGTGCCTCGGGCCTGCCACCCTTTTGACAGAAACAGCTTAACAGCGGTGTAGTGTCTACGGAGACACTAGGCACAATACGTAAACGTATAGAGCTAATGAAGAAATATCTTATGCAGAGGATTCCGAGTAGTTTTAATTGATTTGATATTTTTGTTGTTGCTTCTTGGTCGCATGTGTGAAGTGGACGCGGTGCGGCCGACAGCTCGCTTATCATGTACGTTACCGTGTCTTTCGTTTAACCCCGCTTGGATATAAATGTCGGCATGAGTGAGTTTCATTCAACCCTTGTCAGACTTAAAGAACGACATAACAATTGAATTTTGTTTTCCAAGAGGTATGAGTGTTGTTGTCGTTGCTACTATCGACGTTATTCTTGTTGTCGTGGTTGTCGTTATTATTGTCGTTGTCGTCGTCGTCGTGGCTGTCGTGGTTGTTGTTGTTATTATTATTTAGGAAGGCGGAAGGCGGAAGGCAGAATGTGATGCAAGAATTGGCCAAGAAATGGGCTACCTCCCGGATAGCCAAAAGGCTCCTCCCGAATAGCAAAACATTAATGATCCATGGATGAGTAATAGAGTGCTGCTTTTTAGTCAGTCATTACACCTCTCAGTGGAGTATACCAAAGCGAGTAATCGTTGGACGTCATCCAAGCGAAGAACCTAATGTAGTGACCATGAAGGCGCAGTTAGTACGATTGGAGAATCCAATCATGAAAAATTTGCCAATTAGTTGCACTGGTTGTCGTTGCAGCTGAGAACGTTGCACAATGAATGTCACACAGCGTCGGGCAAATATTCGGACAAGTCGAAATCGTCCGAGAGATCGCCCGAAGACCGGGCGACTTCATCCGTGACCTCATCTTATGAGGAGATGCGCGCATGCCGCATAAACAACTCGGTTGGCATCAGTACTTTCATCTCCAATAGCGGATTGAGCCCAAGAGAAAAAAGTTCACTTATTACGAAATCACCATGGCGCCCCTACCTGGCTTCACAGACAACCCTTTCCTTACCCGGGCCGACCTCGTGCGGGCAGCAATGGCGCTCCTGCGACCGCTCGAACCGTACAAATCTCCCAGCAAAGCGAGAATAAAGCTCGCAACCAACACGGCTGCCGGATTCGACGAAGTCTCAGCGCAATTGGAAGGCTTCGCGCGACCGCTTTGGGTCGTGGCCGCCCTCCTCAACGAAGCTGACACGGCTGCCGCCAATGACGTAGACCTCAGCTCGTGGACTACCGGAATTCTGACGGGCACCGACCCAGAAGCGGAAGAATATTGGGGTAATGTTGGGGATGTCGACCAGAGAATGGTGGAGATGGAATCAATTGCCTTCACTCTGTTGACATCACCCGCCGCCTTCTTGTCGTCGTGCAATGAAGATGCCAAGGCGAGGTTGAGAAGCTGGCTAAGCCAGATCAACGGGAAGAACATGCCGCAGAATAACTGGCTCTGGTTCCGGATCTTTGTTAACTTGGCTCTCGTCAAAGCGCTCGGTGTCCCCATGGAGGACGTTCACGCCGTAATGGAGGCGGACTTCAAGGTCCTGGATTCGTTTTACCTGGGCGAGGGGTGGTCAAGTGATGGGCTATGGGGCGACGTGAGGAAGCAAGCTGACTACTACTCTGGTAGTTTTGCAATTCAGTTTGCTCAGCTGCTATACGTCAGGTTTGCCATTGGCGACGATGACAGAGTTGAGAGGTACAAGCTACAAGCACGGGAGTTCTCTTCGCACTACTGGCGGTACTTTGATACGAACGGTATGTGCTTTTTTTTCCAAGCCAAGGGACCTTTTTTTTTGTTAACCATTAATAGGGGCTGCTATACCGTTTGGAAGAAGTTTGACCTATCGGTTCGCTTTCGCAGCTTTCTGGGCGGCAGCAGCTACCTCAGGCATTCAACTGCCCTTTCCACTTGACGAAGTCGGTACGATCAAGGGTATGTTGCTTCGACATCTTCGTTGGTGGTCCAAGCATCCAGACATGTTTAACACGGACGGCACTTTGACCATCGGCTTTGTATATCCCAACATGTACATGAGCGAAGACTACAACTCGCCCCAGTCCGTATACTGGTGTCTCAAGAGCTTCGTGGTCCTCGCCTTGGAGGAAGACCATCCCTTCTGGACCTGTGAGGAACTGCCACACCCTCTTCAGGGACGAAGTACAAGATCGCGCGGGGGCCTCGAAAACGACCCGTTGAATCGAGTTGCGGTGATTTGGCCCCCAAGGCAGATACTCTGCAGCACCCCTGAACACCACTTTCTCCTGTCCTCAGGCCAAGCAACAACCAGGGGTTTCAAGGCAAGAGAAGCCAAGTATTGTAAGTTCGCTTACTCGTCCGCCTTTGCCTTCAGCGTTCCAACGGGGGGTATGCTTATGCAAATGGCTCCCGATAGTACGCTGTGCGCAAGCCACGACGACGGCGAGAGCTGGAAGGTTCGGTGGGAGCCGATGGATGTGCGAGTCGAGCCGGTATCAGTCAAGAGAAACATCGGTGTTAGCTGCGAGATTCTATCACTGGTTAGTGCCTGGAAGCCTTGGAAGTTTCTAGGCTTACGGATCGAGACGGCCTTGGTTCCCGTTATGGAGCACTTCCCGGGATGGCATATTCGCGTCCACAAGATTGTATGGGAAGCAGAGTCGAGACCTCCACCTTGGGTTGAAAACATCCAGCTTACGGATGGGGGCTTTGCCGTGGACTCCCACACGTCCAAGGGTAACTTTCTCTTAGAGGCGGACCTCCAGGGCTCGGTGAGCGAGTGCTTTACTCAAGAGAAGCACGGCGTTTTGGTTCGGTCTAGAGCAGGCGCCAGTGGTGTGGTCAGCTTGAAAGTCAACGTCGTTGGCCAACATGCCGACGAAGGTCGAAGGTTGATGGCAACGAAGAGCGAGGGCTTTGTCTTGAGGGCTGATCCGAACACGAATCTGATGTCACAGCGGACGTTTATTCCGATTATAAAGCACCATATCAATCTGGATGGAGATGGTTCGCACAGACTGGGTCTGTGGTATCTGGCTTCTGGGACTTTTGCCGTCAGCGGCGCGGCTCAACTGGAAGGAGATGCGGTACGAAAGATGTGGGAGCGCAGTCCTCGGGTGCAGATCAGTCATGGAAAAGGGAAATCGTATCTTCAAATCGTGGACGAAGGATCATGATATTGTACAGTTGAGTGATGTCGGAGGTGGCGTTGGAAAGTTTTGAATGGAAGAGAAGTCCAAGACAAGAATGCCATTCGTCTTGGGGGTTTCCAGCACTTACACCAGAAGACAAAACGGATGGGTGCAGTAGCATTCGGAACTTAACGGAATTTGGGTTTCTAGGCATTATTCCTATTCAGAATAGCGACAGAGTTGACGATCCATAAACCTTAGAATTTCTGTGTTCACTTCAAGGTTTTGCCAAGTCCTGAGGAGCCCTTCTCCAATCTCCAAGGCCGTGAAAGCCATAAACTCCAAACAACCTTCTGTTCGCCGACCGATCCCAGTCTGGCCGCCTTTATCGTGTATCGTTGAACCCAGTGACTCCATTTTCCCTCCCAAACATGATGGCTCTGTGAAGTGTTGCTGTAGTGGACACACATATGCCGCGAGACACCTGTTCGTCTCGTCGTTTATCTGTCCCCAGCGTGAAGCGAAGACAAACCGTGGACAAAACCTAAGCTAGAGGACAATGGGCATACCGTGGCCCATATGGTCTACATGTACATCGTAACTGCCCACTCCAATGATCTCTGTTGGCCACATGATGAGTTCCGCCCATGGCGTGCCCATCAGCTGCTCTGAGATGATGGAGGTGACGGCCCTTGCCCAGCCGTTCAGGAACCAGCAGAAAGGCTCGGCCATGTTGATGATGACGCAGTAGTATGCAAGCACTACCAGGGCTGCGGGGTGGCGCCGGCGGAGCATTTCTAGGTAGTCGCTGGACATTAAGACGGGCCATAAGAAGACAGCGTGGAACTCGACCGGGGCGGACATGGCGTTGATAGAGGACACCTTGGCGATGCACTTGCTCAGGGCTATGACGGCGTTGTTGATTGTGTACTTGCCCTCGTTCTCGACAAGTCCAATCTCCGCAAGCCGGGAGCTAAGTCGGGGAAGCCGCTCGAACAAGGGCTGCAGCGACGCCTCCACCACTGATGCCCCATCACCAGGGGCTCGTATGAAGATTTCGCGCAACGGGCCCTTGCGCAGATCGTCGTCTGACGCGCGGAGGATGACAGTCATCCCATCCGTCAGGGTAAATATGTCGAGCATGCTGTCGATAGGGGAGAAGGAGGGGTTGTACTTCTCGTAGCTGGGGTAGGTTGCGAAGGCGCTTAGCGTGAGGAAGATGGAAGATGCGAAAAGAGCGTGGCAGTTGGTCGAAGAGATTGTTCCGAGCAAGGTTCCTCGCATTCCGTTGATGGCGTCATTTTGATGCTGGGCCGCTTGCATAAGGTAGGCATGGCGGCAGTCGGGTTGGAGGTATGCCAGGTGGTATGCCGAGAAGGCAAGGAGCTGGTGAAGGAGGAAAGGGTAGGATAGTGCCTCTCTCGGCACATCATACTGCAGCGTCTTCTGGGCCTGAGCGGAGTGTGAAAAGGTTCGGTAGGAGACGGATGTGTAGTGGTGCATAAGCTCAAGATCCGAGATCCAGCCGCTGGCCGTCTCGGTCTTGTTCAGATCCGTCAAAAACCTCGAAAAATAAGGGAAAGGGTCAGAGTGGGACGAAGGAGACGTCTGCCCTCCCGGGCTTGAGGCGCTCTGGAGCCCCCCGACGGATCCGGGTGCTGACTGTGGCGATAAAGAGGCGGGGGACTGCGCGCTTGGCCGCCGCCTAACCGATGCCGACCCCTATCCACCCCGGCGCGTCAGAACTTGAACCGAAAACGAGCCACCTCAACACCAAAGAGTTTTCGGCCGTGAGACCAGGAAACTTACCCGCGAGCCCGACCTCTTGGTACGGTTCCCTCCGCTTCCCGCCGGCGGCTGAGCCGGCACCTGGGACGAGGCGCCCGTTGGCGCTCCCGCGTTCTCCAGACTGCATGGTAACCCGTGGCGTACACAGGCGCTACAAGGCTTGTTTTCGTCACACTGCGTCCGGGCAATCGTGCGTTAGTCTCGGTCGAGGGCTGACAAGGGCCGACTGCTCAGGGATTTCGGGGTCCAAATACGACTCCGGGAGGAAAGACGACATACTTTGACCCTTCTCTCCTTGCACCTCAAGCACCCGTTTCGCGATTTCCTGTAACCCAGGCGCTTCATGATAAAATCGTGGCTTCAACTAAAAGTTTTCACGACCAAGCAGGCACGTTCAGGAAATCGGAATACCCGAAAACGACGACGATGACGAGGTCGAGGACAAGGTCCAGTAAACAAGGACGAGCTGGTGGGGGTGGGTTGGCTTCTTGGTCGGAGTGCTTGTCCTCTGTATATACTGCCGGCCAACCCCCAGATGATGTGGACCGGTGGCCAAGTTGTGGGTGTTCTTATGTTGAGCCTTGTCGAACGTTGTTCTCGCTGGCTAAACAAAGCTAGGACGGATGTGGAAGCCGACGGGTACGCCCAGGCTTCGTCCGATCTAGGGGTATACAATGAAGCGCGAATACCTCAGTACTGACGCATCTAATGATAGGCAGAAGAACACTACTCTGGAGATATGGATAGGACATGTGCGGGAATGCCAAGCCCTGAGTCTGCCATTTGAACGCCTTAACATCAATATTGATCTGTCCCGTCGGACGGGGATCCGGAGGGAAGCTAGTGTATGTCGAGGGGAGAGGGCTGGAGACTCGAGAGAGAAAAAAATTGGAGCAGTGAAGCTTACTAGGTTGCTTGGGATCCCCAGGCGGTCCTAGGGGTGACGGTGTCAGCGACGCGGAACTGAGTCGCGCCAAGAACCCTCCCCTCTCCGTCGTATGAGCGGAGTGGGCGAGCCACTTGAATGCTGTATTCGGCCTCGGCGTCTGTGCCTACGGGCCTACCAGCCTGACGTCCGCCAGCAGGAGCCGACGGAGGGAAAGACCACGCGCGGGCAGCAGCCAGCAGTCGTCTGGCTAAGCCTTGGAGGGCGTGCGTCATGTGGGGGAGCCCTTTGCTCGCGCTCCAACGTGGTTCCTTCACGCATTGACAGCCTTGCATGGACAGGCTGAATATAGAACCAGTGAAACGGCGTGTTGAAGATCTTGCGGCCGCACCAGATGGAACGAAGAAGAGACCGCAGAGTTAAGACTGGGAAAGGAAGGGAGGGTCGGGCGCGAATCGCCAAGACATTTCGTCAGAGGTGGTGTATCTGGTAGAAAGCTTTTATGAATCCCCTCACGACTCCCAAGCCAAACTTGTGTCGTCGTTTCCCTCGAGCGCCAAGGCCAAGGCCCGGCTCAGCCCAACCCAACAGTGGCATCTAAGCCCCCAGCATTACGTCGCCTTCCATCGCCGACCAAATTCGCGCGCCCACTGGCACCATTAGAGTTTCTAAGCAGGGCTTCTGAGTTAAGCCTCGATTCGCCGAATGCTAGCCCGATTGACTGGATGTGGCAGGACTGGCGCGAATGCCAGGAAACCTAGTGACAGGACAGGGACTCTGGAGACATCGGCCTGCGGCAACGTCTTGGCAGGCAACACGCACATGACACCCGCCCGTGGATTCCGTGGGTGCAGAAGCCCGGGCGCTCCGCGGCTCCTCTGGGGTCAATCCCCGGTCTATCGCCGGCCGAGAACTCTTGTGAAAGCCGACCAATGGTGTCCAGTTCCGAAAACGACGCGGTCCCACGCCTTTAACCGGGATGCTGTATCGAAATCTCTGCAGTATGCTGACGGGGGAAGGGGTTAAGCTGCCCCGGTGTCCAATCACCGAAGCTCCCAGTCGGATTATTTCAAATAGAGGGGTCAGGACTCTAGCCCAAACTCTAACTAGCCCCAACTGCTGTCTTCAAGGTTGCTGTAATTTGAGTCTTGTACGTGGCGCACGGTCAGTGCTAGGAACAGGAGCACCTTGGCTAGGGGCAAGCTATGTAAGCGTCCTGAGAGAGTGTCGCTAGGCTCTATGCAACTCGTCGTGGATAGGAAGGAAGATGCACTGGAATTGTGAATTTATGTGGCTGAGTGTCCTAGATGCCGTGCGGAACAGCAGATCGAGGCTAACCGTCATCACCGAAGGGAGGCACAGCTCTCCTCGTACCTCGCAACCCGCATCTCGTTTTCGATTTCTCTTTCGCGCAAACACCACTCGTTTATCGTATTATTTTTCGTAGAGGCTGAGCAGGTATGGCTTCGTTTTGGCACTCAGATCGCGGTAGTTGGCTATACAGATGCTTTGCTTGATTTCCCAGGCTTGCCGACCGCGCTGCAGTTGCTTTGTGCTTGGAGAGTGTTCATTTAAGAGCGAGATGCTGTCGTTAAAAATGTTGATTGAGAATTGGTTCATCCCATAAAATACACAATCTGTAATTTTTGAGCTCCGAAAAGCTTACGATCTTCATTTTATACTATTGCTTTGACAATTATTTCAAGGTTGAGCCGACGAAGCAAGGTTGATACGCCAAAATGGCCAGAGACTATTATCGCTATGACCCCTCTCTGCCCGCAGCAGTCATTTTCACAGTCTGCTTCTCTCTTTCTGCGGCTGGCCATGCCTTTCAGCTTGTAAAGTCCAGGACCTGGTACTTTATTCCATTTTTTCTCGGCTGCGTTGCTAAGACCACGGACTCCGTATCTCGCTGTGTCAGACATGTCGCTAACAAAACGGCGCTTTAGTCGAAGCCATAGGGTATATCGGACGAGCTATTGGGGCAACTGAAACCCCCAACTGGTCCAGGGGACCATACATCATTCAGGCATTGCTCTTGCTTCTCGGTCCTCCGTTTTACGCCGCATCGATATACATGGTCTTCGGGAGATTGGTCAATCTTCTCCAAGCTGAGAGGCATTCGCTCATCAGGACTAAGTGGCTCACCAAGTTCTTTTTGTTTGGAGACATCGCATCCATCGTTGGACAAGCACTTGGTGAGTAACCAGCTCGAGCTTATTTCATCTGATGCTGACTTTGGGTAGGCGGTGGCAAACTCGCATCCGCCGAAACCAAAAAGGACAGAGACCAGGGACAAACAATTATCATCGTGGGACTTGCCATCCAAATTGCTTTCTTTGGCTTTTTCATGGCTGTAACCATTCTCTTCCACCACCGCATTAACCGCAAACCTACCGATGCAAGCGTAACGATCACGACCCCTTGGTGACGACTCTTGCAAGTTCTCTACGGAACAAGCTTACTCATCATGGTTCGATCGGTCTTCCGTGTTATTGAGTATGTCATGGGCGAAGATGGAGAGCTCCAGTCGAGGGAGGTTTACATCTACATATTTGATGCGCTGCTTATGTTTGCTGTGTCTGCTAACTTCAACTACTTCCACCCCTCTCGGATCATCAACAAAGACGGGGCTGCTCGCATCCCAAACTCGGACTCTGAGAATCAACTCAATGGTTATCCAATGAGTTCCGGGGGCAGCGTGCGCAATACAGACGGCTCACAGATGGCAGTGGTTTATCAATACCAGCGAAAGTAAACCGACCAGCATACCCAGACGCAATATGCTTGTGTCATCCAGATCGCCAAGCTGGCTCTAAATTCCTAATATTTTCGCATGTAACAGTCTCACTTGCAAATTAAGTATCGGGATGGGAAATGGGAATATGATGGTATTGAGGCATTGAGGGGCAAGAGTCGCAGAACTCGAGAAGGTCTAAAACGACGGTGGATATGTTCATTGCATTCTCGTTTCCTGACCCTGTAACTGAGTTTGGACCAGTTTCTTCGGAGTTTATCGACTAGTTTTTTCGCCGATTGCTTGTTTTCGCTTTATCACCCAAGACAACTGCCCTAGCTAGGCATATCCGATATGCAGCTAACAAGGTTCTCACACACGTTTCTTGGACACAGCGCAAACATGGGATGAGGGATCCGGGCCCTGGCCGCCGCAACGTGACTTGTTCATGATCCTAAACTCTGTCGACTTTAACTGGCACAATAACTCTCCGATGATGCACATGCCCGTCTTGGCGTGTGGTCTCCTTGGGCAAGTATTTGGATATGATGGCTGCCGAGCTTCATGCGCCGAAACAGCCTCATCGGCCCGCCAAGCATCGCCGGAGCCGCAGGAGATGATAAGCGACACGAAGCTTGCCTCGCCAGGATCGACAGACGATCCTTCTGCATCAGAAAGGATCCTCGTGTGTTCATAGCTCCAAAGGGACTTGGCTGCCGCCGCAATTATGCTTTGGATGGCATGGAAGCTACTTCGGTATATGTCGAGGTGCCGAACGCCGCGTGCCGAGTCTTCAAGCCCAAAGTCCGTGTCTGAGCTCTTGGTGTATACCCTTGATAACTACCCAGGATGAACCCAATGCGAGGTTAATTAGTGACATGTACTATTGCCTCCCATGGGTGCCCGTCCAATGAAACGCCCAGACCCCATACTTTTCTTCACTGTCTTGCACCTTCCGTGCAACTTCTACGCGCATCCAGCACAGTTATTTATCCCATCGACTGCGAGTGGACTACAGTACATCGGCCCCCCTTTCCTACCCACTTTTTCCCCTCACAACAAGGGGTACATAACAGTACGTCATCTACCCCTATGTTTTCCTCCCTACTTTTACCACCAAAATTGACATTTTCCTATGTGATGAAGCGTTACGATGGCCTTTAGCGATTCCGATGGCTCGGTACGGTTATATATTAACGTCGTCGTACTTCCTGAAGACCTCGCCAGTGCCTGCACCGCCGACTATACGCCCAAAAGGTGTGACAACGCAGTTATACGCCCTCATGAGCCACCCACCCTCGAGCGAGGGAGGCCTGGTCAATTCGACCCCCTCGACGTACCCCATCGCGAGGCGACTATACGAGATCTTCCTGAGTCGCCAATAAGGCTATTCCAGCGGTATATACCGTACGAGATGGCTAAATCGTAGGCCACGTGGACCAACGAGGCGCCGGCGCCGGGCCCCGTGCAGCGACACTCTCGGAACCGAGCATAGCGGCCGACCTCTGCGGAGGTCTACCTATTCCTAAGTATCTTAATCTATATGGGTATTCACTCAGAAACAATAATCGAAGGGTATTAGTCTTCCTCGCAGGAGAAGGAGGATCCCATCTATTTATTCACTCACTTTATAACTCGAGACCGATTCCAGCTACTCTTCCACTACCTCTGGATCTTTAATACCACCCTCTTTACACAACTAAACCCCCCTCCTTCACGAAAACGGCGTCGCAGCAAAGCCACCCCACGCAAAGACCTTATAGTGAGGGTATATAAGCAAATAAACCAATAGTCTAGCTATATACAGGAAGTAGGAGACTCCTTCTATATAGCTGGAAGTGCCCTCACCGTTGACGAAGCCATAGTACAATTCACAGGTCGCTCGATTGAGAAGACGAAGGTTCCGAATAAGCCTACCCCAGTTAGGTATAAAGTATGGGTTCTCGCGCAGTCAGGATACTTCCTACGATGGTTATAGCACGTCCATGGCAAAGGGCCATACGGCCTCGCTCCACAACAACGGCCACAACGTCATAAGGCGACTGACGATGCCCTCACGCCTACGCAACGCGTGGTGACGACGTTACTGACCCTCCTACCCCTAGCCGGATACCACGTCTTCCTCGATAACCACTTTGCCTCGGTCAAGCTCTTCCGCGCGCTGCGATCAAAGGCAATAGGGGCTACGGGAACATGCCGTAAAGACGGCGGGATCGATCAATTACTCGACGAGAAGGCTGACGAAGGGAAGGTTATCCTATAGGGTCGGATCCACTACATCCCTACGGAGGACGGTAAGGTATGTGGCAAGAAACGATCCCTTGTATTAATTCATATACTGATTAGTTTACTATGCCATATTCTAGGTTAACCAGCTTAGCTGGAAGGATAAACGCCCTTATGATATTCCTCACAACCATCTATAGCCACACCGATGAGGTTATAAATAACCGTCGCCGCACTAATAAGAGCTCCGCTGCAGCTTGTGCCGCCCGCGAGGTCTTTAACTCTAATACGAGGAAGGAGCTTTTTATACTTATTTATATTAATAATTATAATTATTATATAAATAGTATAAATACGGGGAATCAAATAAGATTATATAATTAGTATATGTAGTTTATTAGTTAAGGAGGATAGGAGTTTCTTATATAGGACTACCTATTCGAAGTGGTCCTTATAAATATCTTCCTTCTTCAGCTTTAGGGCCAACTTAACTAGGCACTATTAAAGTCTTAATACAAATGGCGACGGACCCTTGCTGCACAGCTAATACAGCACTTTAGGCCATTAATTAATGGGAGGTAAAGAGGACGGCCCCAACGGGTAATAAATACAAGGAATAACTCTATTCCATAGGAGTAGTATATAAGGGTCTCACAGAAGACCCCTCGCCCTATGTTACGTATAATCATCATAACCCTAAAGCAAGGGTGGCCTTAGGAGAGGTTTATAAGAATACACAGCGACGGAAGTAAACGAGGTCGGGCTATAAGCAGTATTAAATTACACTTTATAACTCATAAAATTACTAGTATCTTTTCTATAAGTAGAGTATATAAATAGTAGAAGTACTAGAAAACTAGCGTATTTGGTTGGTTAAAATAAATCTTGGCTGTTACCCCTCACGGGGTTGTACTGTAGTCCACTCGCAGTCGATGGGATAGCGGCTGCTGAGGGCATTCGGAACGGCCCGTTAGGCTTTGCAGCGTGAAACCGGCCAGCGGGGTGGACCCTTGAATGACGTCGCATGCTTGAACAGCCAAGCCCTTGAATAACCTAGTTTTCTCGGTGATGCTTACTAGCGCCTGCGGCCGGGCACTTTTCGAAAGGAGACGAACCACACTGGTGGGATGAGTCTGGACGTACACTATTCGCCTTCCCAATAGCCACGCGCACACGGGCTTGGATTTCCGGTCCGTCGGAACCGACTGCGGTGGCCACGGTGCTCTGGCTCTGCATGTTGATCGAGCCCCGCCCCTCACCTCCGTGCCCCCCGAAAACCGGGATGATGGTGTCAAAACGTGGCGCAAGACTGACAGCTCTGGCCAAGGGCCCCATGCTCGTCGCCGGTCAGCCTTGACCATTGCCATGGTAAAAGGGCCAGCCCTTCCCCAAGTGGGGAAAAAGGTGCCAAGACCTCTTCAACTATCTAATTTTACCCCCAACGTTTGACTTCCTCGCAACTGACCGAGTAAGATTAAAAGCAGAATTGCCTCCTCATCACATGAAGCCATACATCGTCGATTGTTACATCGCCATGTCTTGGCATTTCCGCCGTCTCTTGGCTCGCGCCGTCATACCCGATCTACAAGGCGGATTTTCCTGCACCTCTTGGCATTCGCTATCTAATTGAAGTTTGTGTTTTCTTGGGCTAAATCAAGGTGACTCCCAGCCATCGTCAGTTTTTCTAGGCATTGTTTCGATCATGGTGGAGAGTTGGTGCCAAGCCCATCTCGACTTGGCCACACCGCCATTCTCAACCTTGGCCTGGCAACTTATAAGATGTCCCGAAGCAGCATGCAGATCGGTAGCAAGTTCTATCGTGAATGTCTTGGCAACTAGGCAGAGACAGACATGGTTAGCACAAGGCAGACTGACGAGCCACGGCCGACAAAACGAAACTATTACCCTCGGGTGGCGACGACACTGGGGAACTGGCAAACATCATGTGAATATCGCTTGGTCAACCCAAGTTGGTATACGGCACGAGATGATGCTATCGCTGGGCCTTGAGAGCTGCTGCTGTAAGAAAACCTGGAAGCCGACATTGGTCATCGTCTGGCAAAGGGAGGCTTGGTCAATACACCATCCCTTGTCGGTGATACGAACCGTCGCATGAAGCTGATTGCACAACCATCAACGATTCTCTATGGGTGCCCAACATGATGTAAAAGATTGCTACGGAACATACATGTCATGATCGCTTCTGATGCAATTGTCGAGCGGCCGTACACGTTGTCCATGCACGACGCCAAACTTGCATACAGAAGATAGAATACAGAACCAGTTGATGCAGACTTCGTTTGCTTCAGAAATAAGCTTGCTATCCTGGAGAAATCCAATCTTTGTAGCCTTACTTGGATACTGGCTGCACTAACGGTCGAGACAACGACTCTGACAATTACAATAACGACGACGACGACGAGGACGACAACAGTGATAACGCTACTAATAAAAATAATGATGATGATGGAAACAGCAGTAGTAGTAATACTGCTAACAAAATCTACACGGTAAACTATCTCCCGGATAGCGAAATTCTTGGAAATGTCATACTCTTTGCCCCCAAGTCACTTAGTAGATCAACGTAACAAAGCAATGCACTGGTTTCGCGGCTCCAAGGATCCTCACGACTGTGTTAAGCTTCATCTTTAATTGTACATGTAGCTGTGCTGAAGAAGAAGAAAAAGCCCTGCCAGCCATCTTACCAGTTGTTTGAATGAGGTGGTGGCCGTGAAATACAAGTTGATGACAGCATTCGTTGTATTTATCAGCAAGTCCCACATTGCATGTCGTGATATTCCGTGGCTTAGCACTCTGGCAGCTTGGCGATGTGTTCACTGGTTGTCTTATCGGGAGATGACAGCAGGCCCCGCACATCGTGGTTCAATGCTACACTAGATCTATACATGCCTGCTCAGCTGAAGGCGGCTATGCTGTCAAAGTATTGATATGGAATCTCAACACGTTTGCTCTGGTTTGCCTTGTCAGTTCCTGACGAAGTCTCGTTTTCGTTTTCGTTCCCGAGATCCACCCAACAAGAACTAGTCTATTGCTTACATCACAGGCGAGACAAAGGTTCTCAGTCATTGTACTCGTAAGTCGTAAGCTCTCTACGAACTAAATTACCGTCCATGGATACGTCCGGGAGCCGTTGCAACACATTGATCGACGTGCAAGTCAAGTCATGCAGTAAATGGACTGGCATTAGACGACACTGAAGGTTTGGCAGTGTCTCGTCCGCAAGTTCAAGATATACATAAAGTTTCCTCGGACCATTGAGGCTGTGGTTAGGTCTAATGTGTACATGTGCATTAAATAATGACAAGAAAAAAAACCCTGATATCCAGCTCGATGCTGATGGTATTTCGGTCATTCCTCACTTGGAGAAAGTCGCCTTAATCACTTGAATCCTGTTGTTGTTCGTGAAAGTGATGACCAAGGTCTTGCCAGATTCATCCAGGTATGGGTGGGCAACACCGGCGTACACCAGACCGCCGTCAATGGGCTCGGCCTGAAAGATCTTGATGTCTGGAGTCCAAGGGCCCTCGGGGCTGGGTGCAGTCCTCAGGAAAACAGAGCCACCACCGATGCCTGTTGTTGAATAGTTAGCTTGAAAACTGATAACTTACTCATAGACGGTCGAGAGGGCTTACCAAGGTTAACAAAGATGTAGCATTGATAGAACTCGTTCCAGACGACTTGTCCCTGGCCCGTACCCCACATGACGGCGGTCTCGGATGTGAAGGTGGTCAGGCGGTCGGACTTCCAGCCCTGCTGGCGACCCCACCAGTACTGATATTTGGACAGGTCGAACGCCTCGCTGGCCTTGACGCGGACCATGTAGACGTAGTTGCAGTCGACCCAGCCGGAGGCCGTGGTCGGCGGGCCGCCCCAAGCGTAGATGTAGTCGGAGCGAGGGTCCCGGAAGGCAGCGATGTCGCCGTAGCGTGGATTGCTGTTGGCGGCCCACCAGTAGCCCTGGTCGCCGAAGCGCTGGGTCACGGTCGGGGTGCCGTTGATCACGTCGACCTTGGCGATGCCGGCACCAACGAGCCCGTCTGCGTTCTGGTTCTGAAACGGTGATGGTCAGCTTAGAATCTGGAAGGGGGTCTTTGCGGTCATTGACTCACAACCAAATAGAACACACCACCCGTGGCTGTGCTTGGGTCGGTCTCAACCAAGCTCGTCCCACCAAAACCAGTATCGAACTTTTCTCCCCATGAGGAATTGAAGGGAATGAACTGGTTCTGGCGCCCGTTACTGCCCATGTTCAGATCATGCACGACAAGCGGGTTGTCTGTCGTCGCAGAGACGGCGTCTCGGACCATGCCATGGAAGCCAGGAGTGTCCTTCTCCGGGTCCGTCACGCCAGCATCGCACCAGAGGACGTCGCCCCAAACAGCATAATACTTCCCGGCGATGGCTCCGGTGAATCCGAGATCGCGGTGCGAGCAGCTGTTGTCGGCCCTCTGAAAACCGAGGTAGTCGACCTTGGGGTTGACGATCGGGTTGGTCCCCACTGCGTGCGTGTTGTCCACGCTACGAGACTCGGACATGGCGACGGGGTTTGCATCAGCAAAGTTGGTGCCGGCTAACAACGCCGCTGCGAGGGGTAAAAGGCGTGCCGTGTGGGGAAGCATGGCCGGTGACGTCGATTTCTTATCTGGGGTTGCAACCTCGGCGCGAGTGGTGTAACGTGATAGATGCTATGGAGCGGACGAGAAAGGCCTCTCGGTCAGACTCGGTGAGGGTCGGTGAGGGTCGGTGAGGGTCGCTGAGGGTCGCTGAGGGTCAAGTAGTGGAATGCCTGCATCAATCTAGCGATTACGAAAAGAGCGTGTTGGCAGCCGGTGCAAAAGAACAAAGGTTTGGTCGAAAGGCCAAGAAGCAAACTGGTTCGCGAGTCCGTTTGGTTTGATGAGAGGCTGGAAGATAGCTGGGCGAGGATTCGCTATAAGTAAACCCATGATGTCGAGCTGCGCACCAAAGACGACGGCGGAGTCATCTTGCCAATCTCCCGACCGCATGGCAGGAAGTGAGCGATGGATTACGGTGTCGGATGGTGTGGCAGGCCGGAGGGCATCACGGATGGGGCGGACCGCAGATGCAGAACGCCGGAGTGTGCGCCACGGCGCCGTGCAGCGGGTGGCCGAGGCTGGCGGCGGGCTGAAGGCATATTGCAGGGAGGGCGACAGCGTCTCTTTTTGGCTGGAGGGCAGCGGGTGTGGCGTTGTGGTTGTGAGACGTTGTGAGACGGACCATGGTGGTGGTAATTTCGCTGCCTTGGAGGGAATCGCGTGGCTTCCAAACGCTCGACGCGTCTCGAATCGTCTCGCGGGATTCCTTGTTTGTGTCGGGCTATTATTGCTCTGGTGACGAGCGGCGTGATGGGTTCTACAAGGTTGATGAACCGGGGTGAGTGTCGAATATCCATCTTTCGCGAATTCGGTTGTCTAAATTGGAGGTTGTCTTTTGGGGCACGTAAGCTGTCATCCATGGGTATTTCTGACTTCACAGCGCCCACGTGTGCGCGGGTTGAAGAATGTACAGGCTGTCCAGCGCCCAAGCCAACGGTGTAGTTTAATGAGCAGCGACCACCTCCCATACTGCACACAGCGCCTTCCAGGCACATGGCCGCCCCCCAAGGCCCCTATTGGCCAACCCCTCCCTGGGCTTGCCAAGTTGGGATGCTCAAAGTGCGGGGCAAGGCGGCCCAAGCTCGGAGCTCCATCCAGTGTCCAATGTTCGCATTGTGCTCCCATTGAGTGTTTCTGCGCAGTGCTGTGTGTTCTGTTCCCCTCATCCTCTCGCCCTCTTTCGCCTCGCTCCATTTCCTATTGTCCCTCTCTCTGCGCTATAGACCCCCAGCTAATCCAGGGACGGAGCCCAATAGACTTTCAATGTTTGTTTCCGCGTCCGCTCACTTGGGACCTTGCCGACGGTGGCATCATCAGTCTGCTCAATACAGTCCCACGTGTGTCCCGGCCTGACCCGGTTGGCTGGCATGTCGATATCCCGGCGCCGACCAGGCCGGACCGTGTCCCAACCATGCCGGTGAGGTGCCTGCTATGCAAGTACTGCGTAGTATGACATCGAGCGAGCATGTCGATGGAGCTGCACGGAGCTTCCGGGCTGCCTCGACGTCCTTCATTGCAACCCTACCTCTACTTAAACATGGAGTCTCCCAGCCATCCCACAAAACTCTGCTATTATTTTCGCCCTCCTGCTGCAGTCAGTCTGATCCTAATTTCACATCACGATGGCGTCCATGGCTTCGCTGGCCGTCAAGGCTGCCCTCCGTGAGTTCTCTCTCTCTCTCACCCATCCTTTCCGTGCCAAAACCCAAAACTGACTCCATCGAGTTCTCGTCCCCTTTGCCTATGCCGCCTCGCCCAACGATACCTACACTCGCAACGGCTTCACCTGGTCCCGCGGGCTCCGCATGAACCAGGTCCAGGTCGTCGGCACTCACAATTCCTACCACCGTGAGGCGCCCCTCGAGGAGCACCCGACCCAGGCCATCCTGCCCAACGTCCAGAACTACTACTACTCTCACCCAGCTCTCGACATCCAGGCCACGTACCAGTCCATCCGCAACTTTGAGCTTGACGTCTTTGCCGATCCCGAGGGTGGCCACTACGCTTCCCATTTGATCCGGAAGCTTGCCAACCTCTCCACAACCCCGGACCCAGATCTGCAGCAGCCCGGGATCAAGGTCCTCCACGTTGCTGACGCCGACTACCACACCACCTGCAAGACCTTCATCGGTTGCCTCAACATCGTCAAGACATGGAGCGATGCCCACCCGCTCCACGTGCCCATTCCCTTCATGATCGAGTTCAAGACTACCGAGGCCGCTATCGCTGCCGCCGGTGGCGCCTCGCAGATTCCTTGGGATAACGCCACGCTGCTTCAGGGGCTGGACGACGAGATCCGCAGCGTTTTTGGACCCGCGCATCTGATTACCCCAGATGACATCCGCAGAGACAACCTAACCCTGGAGCAGTCAGTCCTTCAGTATGGCTGGCCCGACCTCGAGAGCGCCCGCGGCCGCGTGCTGTTCCTCATGGATAACGGCCCTGTCCACCCCGTGCGCGATGCCTACACCGCCGACCGACCCAACCTCGAAGGCCGCGTCCTCTTCACCAACTCTGCGCCCGGGGAACCTGACTGTGCTTTCCAAAAGGCATGTACCTTGCCCAACCCCCCCCCCCCCCCATCTTTTAGGACACACACTGACCAAACCTCCAGCTCAACGAACCGACAGGCGACGAGCGGTCCAACATCCAGGCTCAAGTCAAGGCCGGCTACTGGGTCCGGACCCGCGCCGATGTGCCCCTCGACACGCTCCTCTCCAACGACACGACAGGCATGCGCGAGGCTGCTTTCTCAAGCGGCGCGCAGATCGTTTCCACCGACTTCCAGGCCTACGGCATGAGCACGCGATGGGACGTCGACTACGCTGCTCGCCTCCCCGGCGGGGCTGCGGCGCGGTGCAACCCCGTCAACGGCCTCGCGGGCTGCCAGGACTCGGCGCTCGAGCCGGTCGAGTACATACACAACTGAGGTAATGAACGACGACATGGTTGTATAGAGACATACACTGGCCTTGAAATAGTAATGATAATGGTGTAATGAAAGCGTTTTGAGTCATTAAATTCGTTTCGTGCCCACTATTCTGGAATACGTCAGGAAGTATTATACTCCTTTCCATGATCCGTCAAAATTGACCATCATCCACCCAAAAGAAAGAAGGAAAGAAAAAAAAAAGTAACAACGGCAATCAAATGACCATCCAATGCCAAATCCTTCGCCCAGTGTATCGGCCGCCTGGAGTTCGGCTCTGTGGAATGTCCCAAACGCCCCATCGGTACCCTTTTGCGGAAGCCAGACACACCACCCCCACCTCTACGCCGCCAGTGATTTCCAAAAGGCAGTGTTGAGATCCTTGGGCCGGATCCCCGGTGAACGCCCCAAACAAACCGACCTTGAACCAAGTTCTGTAATAGCTTAGCGGTGGCGAACATCCGGAGGAGACAAGTCGCTTACCTTGAACCAACATCCCCACGTTGACCGTCACTATCCTCCTCGTCGAAGTTGACGTCTGGCTTGACGCAGGGGTGCCAAGCCCGAACAAATCACCACCGAGACTTGGATCCAGCGTCAAAGGAGTGGGCATCGACTCGCTGGATGAGCTACCGGCAAAGTCCAGGATAGACGCGTCAGCCAGCCTTGATTCCGAACCTTGGTCCTGCGTCTGACTTTCGACGGTGCTCGAGACATTCGCGTCGAAAGTACTCGGCTGGGCAAAGTTTTTTGAGATGTAACTGTCCATGATCGAGTCGAATCCCCGTCCTCCGACTTCCGTATCGTTTGAGAAATCGGCCGGGTTGATCTCGACAGTGACAAAGTCGGCCGCCGGGGGGATGACCACGCCCCGCTGCTGCAAAACCCACTCGACCTCGTCCGCGTCGTAAAAGTCTCCGTCGAACCCCGGCACAGACATACGGAGCTTCCGGTCGACGCGCAGATCGCGAACCTCCTCTGTCGGCGCGTCCCAGGGGCCCACGCCGTGCAGCGAGTCGACTTTCGGCCGAAGCGGCGCGGCGCTCCCTTGGTTGCCGACGGGCCGCCTAGGCTTCCCGCCGCGGGGCAGCTCCGGGTCGTTCAGCTCGTTATTCATCTCATAAAAGAAGGTACCCCCACCACCTAAATGCAGGAAGGGGAAGCGCCAGTTAAATAGAGTCTCGCGCTCGTTCACACTGAGACGGTTAGCTAGCCGCTCCACGATGCGCTCGCGTGGCTCGAAGAGTAGACAGAAGCCGAAGACGCCGGCGACCCGGTGCGGCGGCGGGTTGGGCATGCGCATCATCAGGTACGCCCGCTCCAGCGTCGTCCGTTGCAGCCGGCGTCCGAACGTCCGCTCCTGGTACGCGTACGAGCTCGGCGCGGCGAGTAGGGAATAGGGAGAGTCGGAGGTAGAGGAGAAGAAGGGCTGACCGGATGGATCAAAGAGCACCGGCTCGCCTAGGCCGGGTTCGAAAGACATACCGAATGGAAAGCTCGCATTATCCGGCGTCGGCTCGGTGACGATCTCATAGCCTAGAGGGGCCTGCGACGTCACAGCGCGCGCTTCGAGAACTTGACTGTCCTGGGCCCAGGACGTCGTGTGCACCGCCGTCAGCGCGTTGGGGTGCGCAGGAGTTGTGCGCAGTGCGAGCTGGTCGTGGTTGACCATGAGCCCTCCGAGCATGACTTGTTCGGGGTTGGCGGCTTCCGGTGAGCCGGACTTGTCGCTGGGCTTGTCGGCGCCGCTGTTCGGGCTGGTGCCGCCGTGCCCTTCCGAGTCGTTCTCCTGGCCCCCGGGCAGCTCGCCCTCCTTGCCTGCATCCTCGCTGGACCTCCGCGCCAAGGAGACGAACTTCTCAGTTGTCGCCTGGAGCTGACGGCCGAATTCGGGCGCTGTCTCGAGCATGCCCTGGGTGACGGCGAAGTCATACAGCTTCATGAATGCTTTGCTCATCTCCTCATTGTTGCTCTTGAGCTGGTCGACCTTCTTCTCGAGCGTCTGAATTGCCGTCTCCTTGCGGTTGCGGTAGGCTCTCTGCGCGAGGCGGATTTGTGTGCGGCGACGCTGTGGAGGGTTAGATTGGTCCGTCCAAGTAAGGCGCAAGAATAAAAGCATATGGATATCATATTAAATCATGGCGGAGGAGTGCATGCGTCTCGAGCAAGTTGTGACTTACATCTTTTGCTGTTTCATCGTTGGTGTCTAGGCGTGGGCGGCCTCGCGACCGCTTCTTCTCTTCCTCCTCGGGCTCGCAGTCCTCAAGCGACTGGGCCTTGGACCGCTTCTTCGACCGCCCCGGCTCATTGCCGGCTGCGGCCCGGGACCTCCCAGGAGGCAGACTTCTCGGTGCACGGAAGCCCGGAACGCCGTCGTCAAAAGACTCGGCGTTGAGGATCGACAATTCGGGGTTCTGCATGAATGATATTGGGTAGCCACCGGGGAATTGGAGAATGGTGCCCTGCCGGTGGTGATGGAAGAAGTCTTGCTCGTCGCCGGTGTGGATAAACGGAGGCGCGGGTCCAGCAGGCGCCGACGGAGAGAAACCAATTAAGGACTCCTGGGTGATGTGCGCTGGCACTAGACCCTGGAACTGAATCGGGATTAGTAGATCGCCGGCGTTAGGGTCGAAGTTGGGGTCTGAAGGGAGATCGAAGCTGCTTGCGGCGGCAGCAGCAGTCTGGAACTGGGTCTGGAGGAGTCTGGGGTCGTGGGGATGGCGCAAGAACGACGACGAGTCTGAAGAAGAGGACGTGAGAGACGCTGACTGGTGCGACTCCGGGGGGGACGTATAAGAGAAGGATGGTTGGTGTTGTTGTTGTTGTTGTTGTTGCGGTAGGTTTTGCTGCGGCTGATGCTGAGACGGGTTATGATGCGGATCGTCGTAGATAATTATCGTTTGTGGGTTGTAACGACGGTGTTGATGCTGTTGCTGTTGCTGTTGCTGTTGCTGTTGCTGTTGCTGTTGCTGCTGCGGGTGCTGGTGATGCTGTTGATGCTGTCGCGGGGGTTGCTCCGGATGTGGGCGTGCATGGGTGGATGAGGGATGACGGCGAGGGTTTGAATTTGAGTGAGATTGAGAGACAGCGACCGCACTGCTTTCTCCTTGAATGTCCGGCGCCGCTAAGCCAGACAATTCATAGGTACCGAAGTCGCCAGAGTGGCCTTGTTCGCGCTGAATAATGGGTCGACGTCGATATTGCCGTCGATCGAGGGTGAAAGAGCCATGTCCACCACATTGTTCAGCAGGCCCAGGGGCCAAATGGATCTCGCTGGTGGGAGGAGGCTCGTCCACGTCGTCAGCCGGCTCGGACTGCGCTTCCAACGTGCTGGGACGCAGAGGATTACTCATCTCTGCCGTCTCTTGAGTGGGTGCGCCTAGGAAACTTTAAAAAAGATGCCGACTAACACACCTAATCTCGGGCCCGTCCTGTTTGTATGCAGCTGCTGTTAAGGTCTGGTAACCTCTCACTGTCATGCTGCCGCGCCCTTAGGTCGAGGTGCCGGCGCTGGCGCTTGTCAGCCATGCATAGCAGGCTCAGGGCCCAGCAGACAGGACAGAGGACTGACGACAGACGACAGACGACTCGCACGCTGCAGCTATCAAAAGGGATTGGCTGAGACGGGAATTGAAAGTCAGGATAGAGCCACCTAGAGTGGAGGACGTGCTGCTTCGTAAGTAATAGACCGAAACTAACCCAACAAACTGGTGTAGAACAACAGAACGCAATCTCTGTGGGGGCTCCAGTAAGGAAAGGTGGGCTTCTTTTCAATCCCACCAGCTCACTTATGAATGAAACAACGCCGCGATAGTCATGGCAGTTCGAAGAAGTGGGTGTCTGGGGAAGGGTCGTACATGATTTAAACATGTCGCCCCCCCCCCGGACGAGCCCTATAAAATATTGACGGAATCGAATAGCAGGAAAAAGCAACAAGCAGCCCAGATCAAAGAGGCAGAGTTGCACCGGGGGGCACATGGTGTGGATGAAGCTCGCCATCATCCTGAGAAGCCGCCTCTCTTTCCAGATGCTAAGAAGTGGGTGGTAGCGTCGGACAAGATCTGCTGTGGCCAGCCCAGCCTCGTGGGTGAGGCAAGTTGATTCCAGCGCGTTGCAATTGGCAAATCAGGGGTTCTGTCAGAAAAGAGAGAACAGTGAGAAAAGCCACCGCTCAGGGAATAAGACGCCCCAGATGTAGGGTATTGGCTCGGAGAGCCGGTTCAGGAGCGCACCGGGGGGCCGTTTGGTGAAGCCTCGTTTTCTTCCGTGAACCGGGTGAGCATGGCCGTCGCATGAGATCTGCGGTTTGCAGCTCTCCTCGCCAGGGACATGCGGGCCATGGAGACATGACCAACACTCGAGAAAACATCGTGGACTCGGCTGTCCGAGGGGCAGGGTGTATGTAGGTAGAGGTGGAGCGAGTTGGCTGCACGCTGGTGTAGCTGGTGTAGTGCCATTTTAGCCACCTTGCTCAGAATCATCTGAGTTTGGGGGGGTCCCGGTTCGGTGGTCTGGTGTCTGGTGTGTGAGACTGCAAGTGATGGGAACCCGTACCCAGCTGCTGGCGACGTCGATTGGGTCGGGGGACTGCGGCAGAAGATCAGTCCGAGATCAGTTGCAGCGATATGATGTCCGCCTGAGAAAATGCAACCCGTCGGCCAGCCTCACTTTCGAGGGCCATTACGCAGGATTCCTCGAGCAGCAAAGATCGCCGCGAGCGCACGCCAGAATCCCACACGGAGATTTTGTTTCCTTGGAAGCGTCCTAAAAGCAAGACCAAGCGGTCCATGCAGACTGTAAGCCGCTCGTCTGGAGGCTTCTGTGAAGAACCGTGAAGGAGAGAGAGGAGGACCCCTGGATGACGTTTCGGCCAGAGACCCGGCCAGGCTCCCGGGGGTTCAGCACACTACACCTACACTGCAGCTCACCCCCCTGGACCCTGGACCCTACCCTGCCTGCCCTGGGCAGAATGCATTTCTGGCGGCGAGAAACACCCAAAACGTGGATTCGAACCCGCAGCATGGCGCACACGCAGTGGCGCGCAGCTGACTTCGGGATTGATTGGACCATCTTGCATGGGCAGCAGCCTCATGATCTCGAACTCGTTCAGGGTCTCTGGCGGATCGTCCAAGCAATTGTCTCCGACGAAACGGCCCCAGTAGCCCGGCCCCGCTGAGCGCGTCGGTTCCTGAGCCATGTCTCCCAGCCGGCCGTCATCGTGAACACAGTGAGCTGAAATAGGTCTGGGGCGTCGACCTCGGCGCGCGTACCCGATATTGGGGACCTTCACGCCGAGGTATACGGATAGTGAGATTGAGATGAGGTTCACCTTCCAGCCCCCCCACGTCCTGGACCCCTTCTTTGCCCTAGGGGGCTGCTTGAGAAGTGCGGGACGACGGGGTGGTTCATCATTATGACCACCGGTCCGGGGGGTGCCCTCGTGCGTCCGATCTGGATTCTGTCGAACCTCAGCGAGATCGTGTCACTCTTCTCATTTGGGTGGTTTGACAAAGCCCCAGCCGCCCGCCTCGCCTGGCCCCGGAGGCCGGCGATCATAGCCGAAATGATACATAGAGCCGGTGGCTCAACGCCTTCCAGGGGCGACTTTCTTGGACATTGTTCACGTCGAGACTCGCCCACGGCGTGACAGCCTTCGCGTCCCGGCGCACTGGTAATCACCGTTGGATGATCAGCGCGGTCTCGCCCATCAAGTTCATGAGTCCGCGGCCGTTCCATGCTGCTCTTGGTGTTTTGCAACGAAGTCTCGTATTCAGCCAGGCTGTTATAAATGATGTCAAGGAATCTGACATTGTGCCCGTGTCGGAGTCCTTCATCTAGGTACTATGACCACATTGGTAATGAATTTTTGGTCGCTTTGCACTCGGCGCACTCGGCGAGGACGGTAATACATCCAATGCAATGTCGGTGGTCGGTCAGCATTAACGAACGGCACGTCATTCGGTCAGCACACCGTGGCTCGATCATCGGAAACCAGGCTCACAATTGGTAAGAAGCCGCATACTGAAGCATGTTTGCTACCTGCAGCTCCGACACCGCTCATAGGATTATCACCTCAACACCTTCATTGCAACAGAAGCCCAATTCGTTCTCATTTCCGACGCCGGCTTGAAGGGGCTTCCAAGACTTGCAGAATTTCGCGTCAGATTCCGGCGGTCGAGCTGTGATTACATTGACCCTGCTGTTGATTACAAGGCAGGTATCGTGGTTTGCTCCAACTTGGGCAAGTGTTCATGGTTCCCTCCATTCTCGCACTGACACTAGCTAAGGTAGGGAGGCGAAGATTGGACGAGACGTCCCTTGAGGGGCAAATCCCGGGACGGGCGGTAACCTTAGCCGCCCCCAACCCAATCAAAACCACCGTTGGGCCCTAAGCCAGCGTTGTCGGTCACTACTAAGATGCCTACTTCGCAGTACCAGGTACCTACGGTGCCGACCTACAGATAGGGACTTGGCCACTGCGGGACACACTGGAGCTTGTCTGCGGGCTGGGCCCAGCCCCCAGACCGCACTGACAGAGTTCCATAACGGGGCGTTGCGGTGCGCCGGTACGGGCGGGATACGCTAACTCCACCCAAAACTCCCGTCGACGATCGACACTGCTGTCCGGGCAATCCTGACCCCCGAGCTGACACCCGCACCCCTCACCTACTGCTCTCGACTTACCCACCACGTTCGCGACAGTAACCCATTTCCGCTGTCACGAACACAGCGATGGCGATCTCACCGTCCTGATTGCGGTATCGGCATCGTGGGAAAGAATCCAAGTCGCGAAGCAGTGCCGAGACGAAGGCGCAAGAGTCGCCGCCATTCACCATGGCCGACACCAACCCCGACGCCGGCTGGACCACTGTCCACCATCAATCCCAGCCGCATCTTGACCGACTTCCGCCTGCCCAGCGCGAGCTCCGCGAGAGGACTTTGATCAAAGAATGGGAAGCTTCGGACGGGCATTGGTCAGGCGTGTAAGTTCGCCATATCTCCCAGAGTGCCTGTCGCGCAACCTCAACGCCGTGGTGCTATTTTCTGGACAAAATCTGACGCCGTCGTGACACAGAGGCAAACATCCAGCCGACTTCACCGAAGCCAAAAAGATACACCAAAAGATCGTCGCGCCCAAGGACAACGACCTAGGATGGGGTACATACGGCCGCGTCGAGAAGGTCACCCACCGCTCAGTCTGTCTGGCCCGGAAATGGATACAGCCGCGGCGCAACAGGACAATCGAGATCCTTAGGGAGGAGGCCCATGTCATGGAGCGCCTGCAACACGACCATATCGTCAAACTGATTGGCACCTATACGTTTCGACAACGCGAGCTGTACCTGCTGATATGGCCCGTAGCCGTTTGCAATCTGAGCGAGCTACTCACCGATCTCGAGGACCTAAGGAGCGGCCAGGGCGATCGGGGGGACATAATCAGGAGGCTTGAGGCCTTGGAACTTACCAACCTAAGTGCCATCGAAGGCGGCGGTTGCGAATCTGCAAGGACGAACCCCAACGGCAAATGTCCTCTAAAGTTTCTACAGCGCATCATGGGCTGCATTGGCCAGGCCGTCACTTACTGCCACCACTCCAACATCCGCCATCTCGACCTCAAGCCGACAAATATCCTCCTCAACCCGGAGAAGGTATACCTCGCTGACTTTGGCATCGCCAGAGATGTTAACGATCAGGAAAAGACGACCACAATAGGCCACCAGGGAACCCCCAAATGGCGCGCCCCCGAGATCTACGACTTCAAAGACTGGTCAATGAAATCTGCTGATATTTATTCCTTGGGGTTGGTTTACTTGAACATCGCCACCGCTGTGTACCACGGTAACCTTGCAGCCTTCTATTCGGTCCTGGAGGATTTGGTGCCTCGTTCTCGCGCCGAAAAGTTGCAGAATTATCAGCAGCAGCTGGCTCTTCACGCCCTGGCAACCCAGCATTTCTCTGATGTTAAAACGCCAACAGTCGCACCCAGACACATTCTTGGTCTGACTAAAAGAATGCTCTCGCACGAGCCGGCATCTCGACCAAGGGCCGACCAGGTGGACCAAGAGCTGGTTGACCTCGGTGGTATCGAGCAGGTCTACCACAACACCTGCTGTCGGAAGAGTGTCAGATATGTTACGAAGCGCATCGATAACAGGTATTCGACGGCACACAACGAAACGGCCAAACTGCTGGCTGAAAATCAGCGCTTGAGAAAGGAAAACGATGTGTTGATGGCCAAGGATGAAACGTACCGCATGCGTGTAGAAAACCAGGAGAAAAAGCACGCCAAGGACATCGAGCATTTAATGAAGCAACTTGAAGAGGAGAGGGGAAGGCGAAAGAGGCTCGAAGAAACGGTCAAGCAACAAGAAATGCAGTCGAGAAGAAACAGCCGAACAAGCTTACCTAGGGCTGATGCCAGTCGAAACGCTCGAATCGTCTCCAACAGCGTTGCCACGGACTTTGGCGGCGGACTGGGGATTCGAGCAAGGCCGCAGACGCATCCTATGCCACAAGCTGCTGTGCGGCCTCCTCCGGCCACGACGACATCCGCCGCAGCCCCATCGCGTCCAACACCAGTCACGCGGATTCCCACAGACCCTCTCAAGGCTTGGGTTACACGCAGCCCAGCCGTAATGTCCAGCATCACCGGCCCCGAATCGATACCGCGTGCCACAGATTCCCCGTCCCCAAACCCGCAAACGCCCAACGCCGCGCGCGCCTCCGGCTCTCGCCTGCCCATTCTCGCCAAGACGCCAGCCACACCGCGGTCCAGCACCCCGAGTCTTGCACGGGATCCGAGTTTGACCGACAGCACACAAGCTAGCATGTCCTCGTCCATCTTCTCACGCCGCAGCTTCGAGACGAGCACAGAGGCCGCGCCTACTCCCCCGACCGTGAGCCCAGCTGTCAAGCAGGCCGGCTTTGACGTTGCCGCGCGGAAGCTGCCCGAACAGCAGCCGCCACCCGTAGAACCTCAAAGCCCGACATTCTCCATACCGCCATCCGTATCGTCGGTCTTGTCCTCGCCTCGCACAACAAAAGCAGATCTGGCATCGGTCGCAGGGAGCGAGGTGTCTTATGACGGACTGGGCGCGGTCAGGATTCCATCGCTGCAACCGACAAAGAGCTGGGCGGCCGTAGCAGGCGAGCCGTACGGGTTAGCAAAGATGGTCGGCTCCCCGCCCAAGGCGCCAATTATTATACCGCAAGCTGCGGCGGCAGCCGTTGGTCGAGGAAGAAGTCGAGATCGGGCGTGACGAGCTTGGCTGATTACCCTGTTCCCTCGCCCAGCAAGCAGTAGGCTTGCGACATGGTTTATGACATGAGCAAATAGGCATTCTGGAACGTCTCGACGGGGATATCCATGTACCTGACGTTTACGAAGTTATGACAAAAGCATACGTTGTTTTGGAATATATCAGGAAATGGGAGCATCAGTAGGTCTTGGTCGTGGTATCATGGTGAGATCTAGATGGTTACAAAATAGTACAACGCGTTTCGCAAGAAAGCGCATGGTTGCTTTTTACTCCTTGACCTGGATTGGAGTCGGCTTCAGGCCGATGAACCTCCTCTGCCACCTTTGCGTCCTGACCCTCGTCCACCGTCCCTGCCTCCTCATCTTCCTCTGCTGCCGCTTCTTGAGATATCTTTGAATCCTCTCCTCCTTGGTCAGTGTTATCCGAAACCCGGCCTTGTCGGCCTCCGCTTTCTCTTTCTCCAACATCGCCTCCTCCGCGGCAGCGGCCTTCACGAAGGCCCTCGACTTTGCGATTTCCTCCTCCTTCTGCCTGTTCAGCATCGTGCTCGCGTTGTGCCAGTCGTCATGCACCGTCCGCTGGTAAGTCTTCCGTGGGTCCAGGTAGTCGCCCTCGGGCTGCCCACCGCTAGCACTCAGCGTCTTGTCCACAAGTTTATCCCATGCGTCCTCTTGCGCAGCCAGCGCGTGGCCGCCGCCCTCGATGTCATTCAGGCGGTCTATCAGCTTGATCCTCTTCTTCCCCTTGGTGCGTATGTAGTCGCTCAGCATCTGTGGCTGCGGGTACTTCACCCGTAGGAACGTCTGCGAGTTAGCCACGACGGGGATCGGGACCTTCCTGTGCCCCGTGAAGCTGTCCCTTGGCCGCGGGTAACGGGGCGTGATGTATTCGGGCGGCTCGTTGGGCCCCGAGATCCTTTGCAGGACGGGTTTGTAGTCGGGTCGGCGCTCCCGCTTCTCACGCTTTTCGCGCTTCGGCTGCCCCCTTTCGGCTCTGTCGGCCATTTCCTTTTGATCGCGGAGGTAGGTTAGGATCTCGCCGTGCTCCTTAGAGGTGGGGTCTCGGGCATTTTGGAAGAGGGTTATGAACTGATTGTGGTGGTCGTCGCGCGTCAGCAAGTCGGGGTCGTACACAGCAGGGATGGTATCAGAGGCACAAAACTTACCTTGTATCCCGCCGACATGGCGGCGAAGATGAGGCGCGGGCTGACCTCTGTCTTGTTGCGCTCGAAGCCCCTCTTAATGAGCGCCGGGACGGGGCTCTTGCCATTCCTGAGCACATCCTGGGGCAGTGGTATTTGGCGACCCTCTTGAAGGAGAGCGCGGAAAAGGGCTATCACGGCGGTGCGGTGTCGTGAGCTGCGCGCGGGTATGAATTGGGATTGTGGCATCTTTCGTGGTCGCGTGTCCCGCGCATCTTGGAAATTTTGGGATCGCAGCTTCGTCATTTGGCGGTTGACGCTTGGGCCCCATACCCTCCCTCATCTTACCTTACCTTATCTTATCATACATCCTCTTTATCTTATCGGTGCTCTACAAAGTTGTACCTCATCTCACCCCAACGCTTACACTTTTTCACTGGGGCAATTGTTTCCATCCATGCTCTTGTTGTTGACAAGAATAATTCAAGACGCCCTGTGATTTGATGATAAAATTGTACCTAATCACAGGACTTTAGCCGCACCACCACTAGCGGACACAACGCTTCCATTGATCCAATGCGCCGACTCGCTCACGATCAACCCAGCAACATCCGCTATGTCTTGGGGGCGCCCAATACCGTTATGAGCCGGCTTTTCCCCATGCAAGACCTTCAATGCAGCGGCTTTGCGCTCTGGAGTGTTACTATTGATGAAGGCATCCGTTGCCGTAGCACCGACAGAAATAGAATTAACTGTCGTCCCAAACGTCTTTTCGTCATGGCTCATGATATCTGCCCAAGAACGCGTAAGACAATCCATTGCCGCCTTGGTGGAAGAAAATAGTGCGATTCCGCTGGTTATGATTAGCAAGAAGCCCGGTCGGACGTTTGGGTAAGCCTCACGAGAACGGAAGAGGAGCCCTAGTGGCATCGCTCGAAATGTTGATGACCCTCGACCCTGGCTGGATGTAGCCCTCCTTGAAAAGGACATCCATCAACATAGCCAGGCACGAAATATTCCCAGTGAGTACTCTTTGAACGTAGTCGAAGTCAAGTTCACCGATCGGCCGAAATTCGGTGTAAGCAGCGTTGTTGACAACAATGTTGACCTTGCCGGCAAAATCGACTCGAAGTTTGTCCGCTATAAGCCGGTGGAAATCCGAAGACAGGACATTTGCCGGCAGTCCGACAATCCTGGGAGCTTCATAATCACTTGAAGCGTAGATACTTTTCACGCTCTCGCTGAGTGATTCGATCAGGTGCATGGATTCTGGTGAGGAGCACGTTCCGAAGACTGATGCTCCACGGCTGGCAAATTGCAATGCAATTGCGCGACCAATGCCACGAGATGCTCCTCTGTAATGAAGTCAGTACTCCCCTTCTGTTGAGTTTCGTAGAGGTTCAGGTGTAATGTCACATGGTATGACTACCCTGAAGCCTATCTGATGGGAAATTTAAGCAGAATTTGGACACTTACGTTACTAGAGCAACTTTACCGCGGAGGTCCTGTGTGAGGACCCCGGGTCCTTCTCGGGAAAAAGAAAGTGCGGCTTCGGTTCCTGCTGCCATATTGTATGAAACCTTTGTGAAGAGTTAGACTGTATATCCGCGGCTATGCAAGCGTTAACTGGAATGAAGAATGTGAAGGCTGAACTGCTCCTTTCAGCAGCACGTCAAGCTCTATTTGTTTTCCGCTCGAAACTGGACACGACTCTGGCTTACAAATATATGCGAACCGGCCTATAGGTACACAGTCGGTCCCCTCGCGTTCGCATGAGCGACGAAGGCGCGAAACCCAGCATACCAAGCAGCGGCAATTAAGCTCAGCTTCCGCATTAGAGAGTGAAGGCATAAGGTTGAGCCCCATCACGGTGCGATACCGGGGGTCGAGTCATAGAGTTCGTCCGGACTTAGCCGCTTTGGCCGCCGGTCGAGCCGGATCGTCACGGACATTGACTTCAAATTGATCCGAGTGGAGCAAGACGTTTGGCTGAGACTACGTAAGTTTTTGTTGATTCAAGGTGTCATCCAGTAGACGTCATGAGTAGGCTGCTTATGAGATCTTTCTCCAACGGAGGTCGGACATTCGATGTTTTCCCCTCGGTCATAAGTTGACGTCCGATGCGGACTTTTCAATCCAATCATCTTCCATTGGAACAACCAACTCTCATATCTCCATGTTACTGCGAACGGTGACATGTCGGCTACAACTGGCTGACCATCACCAATTCTTTCCAGATTCGGTGTCGAGTATTAAAGGCGAAGACCGAGGCGCATCAAGAATCATATAAGAACGGACGTGCTCCTGCCTGACGGCACGGTTCAGTTTCGCTCTTTTGCTTGCCTGTGACAGTTGTCTTTGTATCTCATTAACAGCGATAGCCTACCGAAGAAGATGTCTTCTGAAGCTCAGTCAAAGGCATTCGCGACTTTAGAGCCACTGATTCGGACTTTGAGGCCGGGTTGCGTGGTGACCGCCAAGGATCCGCCCTATGCCCTCCACTCCGAGCCCTTCGCCATTCAGAAACATTTGTATCCCCCGGTCGTTCTTATACCGGAATCGGTGGATGAATTAGCCACCATTGTTCGCTTCCTATATGCTTCGGATTTGGACTTTGTTATCCGAGGCCATGGTTTCAAGTCGCCTTCCGCCAAGGACGTCGTGATCAGCATGATGAACTTCAAAGATCTGGACTACGACCCAGTCAAGAAAATTGCCAGCATTGGCGCGAGTGCAACTTGGTCGGAGGTGGTGACATATATAGACCAAGTTGACCCGGAATACTCAGGTGAGCAAATATGAGGATAGCCTTGCCCGTGAATTTGAGCCTATTAACACCGAAAAAGTGCCTGCTGCCCGTACCCCAGCCATCGGGGTCGCTGGTGCTATTCTGAATGGCGGCCTCTCCTGGATGTCTACTGAATACGGCTGCATTTGCGACCCTATCAATTTTCTTGATGCCGAGGTTGTCAAGTATGATGGCACCGTTGTCATGGCCTCTCAAGAGCCAGACCTTTTGTGGGCTCTTCGGGGTAGCGGCGGTGGCTTTGGCAGTGAGTCTAGCCTGTCAATATTTCATAACAGACAGGTTACTGACAGTATGTTTAGTCATCACCAAGGTTCTTCTTCGAGCACATCGATATCCAACAAATATCTGGTCAGGTCTTATCCTAGTACCGCGCCGATCGATCCAGCAGCTGGCCACCGAGATGTGTGACTTCAACAACTCTTCACCGCATCCCAAGATCACCTACTTCATGTATCTGATGCCCAAGAGGCTTCTGCATACGATTCTGGAGCAAAAGGAATCTGACGCAGAGGACACGGTCATATTCCACGTCTACGACGCTCTTGGTGAGGAGCACGGGCGAGCCGCCTTCCGCTGGGTTCTCGAAAAGCCGGGGGCTGTCGATCGGACCAGAGTGACGAACATGAAAGGAGTGGTCGACATGCAACGTATGTTCGGTTAATCAACCTCAAGAAAGTGATGCTGAACCTGCTTTTGTAGGAAACGCCGCTGTCATGCGAGGCAAGATGAAGACCCTTTATGCGCCGATGGGTCTCCCCAAATTGGACCGGGATATGATTTTGAGAGCAGTCGAATTCTATGATAAGTTGGCATCGCTGGATAAGTCCATTCAAGAAATTTCGTCGGTCATCTTCGAATGTCTCCTGCTCGTAAGTCATCTTCAACGTCAAGCGATCAGAAACAAAGGCTGATGTTTTATTCCTCAGAGATCACCAATTGGGGGCATGGCTGAAGTAGCCTGGCCTCGTTCTCCCGACCTGAAACACCTCCTTCTTCTCATTGCAAGTTGTCCAGGAGATGGGCCGAAAGAACAAGAGGATCTCCTCCGTCAAATATCTACCGATGCGCCGCAGGAAGTCCTCGGAGATAAGATCAAGGATGTAGAGGTCAACCCTGCCGGTCTTGAGCCTGATTATCACAGCGTAGAAGCAGTGAGTCCTGCCCTACCGGATTACTCGTCGCCCAACTGATTAACAATAAATGAATAGGTGTACCGAGAGCACTATCAGAAGTTGTTGCTTTTGCGAAAGCAGTATGACCCTGAGAATCGATTCAAGTCTTTCTTTTAAAGAAATCACCGGCCCAGCCTATTCCCCAAGATCTTTGAGTCACGCATAAAATTGTGTAGCACTTCCAACTTCGTTGCTTACATGAACGAAAAGGATGTAGAAGCTGGAGTCGTTTTCCATATTTTGGCAGAAATGCTTGGTGAGAATCAAGTACACATCAGATCTTTCTATACTTTCCGAGGAACAGTTCGTGTGAAAATCGTTAGTATCATGAATGACTATTTGCACGTTTGCCGTCTCAATCGGCCACCATTTTGACAGAATTTTGCTATCCAAGAGGTACTTTTTGGCTATTTGGGAGGTATATGTTTTGTTAGTTTTATTTAATATTATTTTTATTACTATCACTATCGTTACCGTCACCGTTGTTATTGCTGCTATTATTCTTCAAGCTTTGTAACCAGTGCAGCCAGCAGGCGGGAGGCGGAAGGCAATGCAATTATTGGTCAAAGAATTGACTACTTCCCACGTGACTAAAAAGTAGGTTAATACAAGCCACTTCACGTAAAAGGAATGCAAATTGTAACACTGGCAGAGTAGGCCATATGCACAGCCCAGCTCTACGTCTGACCAAGGATTTGCTTACTCTCTTGGCAGCTTGTATCAGCCCATATTCGCACAAATAAGCCTTTTGCCGCGCCTTTGCCTTGTGGAGCCGATTCAGCTTCGATGCCGATCAGCAGCTCCTGTTTGCCCTGTTTGTATGCGCATCGTATTCTTGCATCAACTTAAAGAAACATGGATGCCCTGCTCCAACCATTAAACTTTCCAGTCTTGCTTTATCTCTAAAAATCAAGATACAAGTTTACTGTTATCTCATCGTTCCAAAGACGGAATACTATGTTACGCCTGAATCTAAGAGCAGAAAGATATCGAGATGGATGACACCAACAACCGGACAACGAAGGACGAAACCTCCCCACCACCGAGTAGGGATGGAGCTCAGGCCAGCGCCCGAATCAGTAGCGCATCAAAACTAAGGTACCGAAGACGTTCAATCTGGCTGTTATCATGTTATCTGCCGATTCTCGTCGTACCTTGGTGTTTGACCTGCGTCATGATGTTTCGGCCGGTTTTCCTCCCTTCTTATGTCAACCAAAGCGGTGCCTACTCCATGGACGACATGTACAGCATCGACCGCTGGCTCACTGCCGTCAATATTGTAAACAAAATTGCCTCGACTCTCGGAATCCCGGTCGTGCCCGCCTTTGTCGCTCAGGCAGCTGTCGTGTATTCACAACGCCGCTACTCCGACCAAAAGTTAAGTGCCCTGCAGGTGTTCGCGCTTGCAGACCTCGGGTGGACCGACATGCCTATCCTGTGGAATTCGTGGACCAAGCCAGGGCCCACCGAGCCTTCGGATCTACTCTGGGTAGGAGTCGGGATGGTCTTCATCAGTAAGTGGCACAGATATGTATTTTGGCTTATCTCCTGATGATCGAACAAGCTGCCATACAGCCTGCATTGCAATCGCTGCTTGTGCCTACCGATTCAATCCTTGCAGTGACTTGCAAAGACAATCCGGTCAAAGAGAACAACCCAAGTCCGTCTTGCAGCAGAGAGATCCAATCAAGCAAGGTCGTGGGGTATGATCCAGAGCCAGCCGAACTAGAACACAGCCGCAAGACCTAGTGACGCAGAAGGTTCTCGAGAAGATCATCAGCCAAGGATACAACAACATTCAGCCTCATATGTGGCTTGATCCCATGCCTGACAACCACGACATGCCGCTTCCGGAATTAGAAAAGGAAGCCAGCTCTTTCGGCTGGATCAGTTCATTATCCGACCGCACTGGCAAAAGTCCATCGTTCTATGCCTCGCCTATCGCCAACGGCACACTCACCGGTGTTCTCAGACAACATGCCTTGAGAATGAATTCAACCATAAATTGTGCCCGCGTACTTGTTTTTCCGGACCCTTGTCCTGGAGACAGCCCTTTCTTCACAAGCTTTACTCCTCCCAACGGTCTTCCAACTCGCATATGTGCGGGAGGCAACTACTCAGAAATTCCTTGGACCACAAGCCGAGACAGGCAAAATGTTACTGAATATCTTTGGGTTGCACTCGGCGAGACACAGACCCAGGTGGTCAGGCGACAGAACTTCACCATGCGATGCGAAGCGCAAACAAGGAGAGGTTACTTTGAGCTTGGAAACTATCGAAACAAGTTCAATGCCGGTCCGTTACTGGACAGCTGGCCTTTCGTGGGGGAGCTGAAACGAGACTTCAACGACTATGAGAGTACCTATGCTAGGAATCAGGGCGATGCTGACAAATATTTCTATCCCTCGAAGATGTAAGTAACCTCTGGCTTTTGGACAGGATCATCCGGAGCGAAGCGAAGCGGAAGAAGCGCTCTTGCCCGCCCGCTCTCCTATCACTTCGCTGAGGATTTTACCCTTCGAACCCTTCAGCGTCCGTGGTAGCTTGTTTTCCCGATATCGATCGCCTATGACTTACGTACAGCTAACGGTATCACAGGCCACCAAGCTATAGCTACGGGCATACTTCATACCAGCAAACGTCAGACTTCTTTGGCACGGCTCAGTTACCTACTCCTGGTCCTTTGATGACGGCGACTTTGTCCATATTTGGAAACGGGACGTTTTTCCATTCGGCAAACCATTCATCGGTGGACGACTTCAACCAGACAGCCCGCGGCCTCTGCACATCGCGAAAGTTGCCATTTACACGCTTCGACCTTCTGAATTGGTCGCCCTGTTATTGTCCGAAAGGGATGGAGGGTACCGCGCCGCCGCAACTGCCTGACATAATTCGAACATTTATTGAACTCTTTTCCGACGAGAAGAGGGCGGAAGAGATACTTAAAATCACTATGTTCCTTGCCAACGAAGCGCTTCTCACGGCCACCGCCAGCGAGGGAGAAGGCTGGAAGTCACATCATATATACTCATCCCCGGGTTGGACGGTTCTCAAACCGCGCAAGAGCTTGGAAGGCCTCATCGTCATATCCGTGCTCATTGAGGCCCAAGTCATATGCCTGGTTGCCTTGGTTCGTTACATCTGCTCTGTTCCGACGTGGACGGGTCAACTTGACGCGTTTGCATTGGCTCAAATCGGCGCGCAGCTGGATGGAGTAGGCGGGAGAGGTCTCTCTGAAGCTGAACTCTCTGATACGAGGAGACTTGCGTACACGGACGGGCTTGTTGGGTTCAGCGACTTCAAGTCGGCTGAGAGTACCGCTTTGATGGTGGACTCGGATCCTTCGACCTCGACGAGAAATTCTCAGACCTTTGAAGCCAGGGAAACGAAGTCACACAATGCTCCAGAGGAGGGCCAATTCCTTGCCGTTGGTGGCTCAGGGCTGATTTGTACGGCTGTCGTACCTCAGCGATGGAAACTCTGGAGGTAAAGCTCGTTATGAGATACGGTTTCATTTACACACTGCTTTTGAATTCAAAACCATCATCATTGTTATGTTACCGCTAGCATCATTAGTAGGGCAGGGCAACATCCTCAGAGTGCTAGCAAGGGTGGCCTTGGCCATTCGTTTCCTCCGCAACTCCGCGGCCGCCCGCGGCTCCACCCGGAGCCGAACGAAGCCGACTACATCGGGTTATGGGACGAATGCTAAATTCGTTTAGCCCCTAGAAGGGCGGGTTGTTCTCTCAAACCCCTATGATCCCAACTCTCCATTTGTCGTCATACTAACGTAGGAATCGGCACCCCCGACCACTCCCTTCAATATATAGCCACATCTACCTCCGCCCCTGGGATATCATGGGGCCTCATGATGGTTCAAGTTCATCATCAAACCATTTATCGTACCATGCATTCACGAACCCTACTATTCCTTTTGACTACAATTTCTGCGAGAACGGCCCACGGAAGCCCAATTCAGCATGGTGACATAGGAACAGAGGATGATGCTAGGGCCTTTGCGGCAGGGGATTATCCAAGATCTAACCGAGTAACGACTATCTATCGAGGACAACCAAACGATACAATCATTCCTGTACAACAAGGCGACTGCCTGTTCAACGCATGGGACGAATTTTACATCACCGACTTTCTCCAAGAACAACTTGACGGTCTGTCGACCAATGACCACTGCTGGATCATCAAATGTGTTGCCGGCTTGAAGGAGATCCTGCAAAGAAACATCACGGCTAACCCTCTGAACAACGTAACGATTCCATGCATGCCCCTTAACATCACCAGCTCCGGGAATTTATTTTCAATTGACTTCTCGGTGAATACATATCAAGTCAGTGACATAGGCGAGGACCAGTTGTTCCTACTGACTTACGTCCAACGTATGTTTGATCGCATTGCTTGGAAAGCTAAGCTAACGTACACACACTTGCATCCATGACTGCCGCCTTTTTCCTGGCGTATCCCATAATCTTGGTTTTGGCATCAACCCCAAGTCTATGCATCATGGTAGACCGTCCACTCCAGGATCCCGCAAAAGCAAAGATCGAGAGGTGGCAGATTATAGTCCAGTTGGTCTTCTTCGCACCTCTAATGATCGTGGGGTTGGCAGCGCAGCCGCCAAAGCAACGCCAACAACGCAAAGACCAACTAAATCAAGCAAATAAAGCTATTCAGACTACCCAAATAAGCAAACCAGCCCCCCCGATTGGATTAATTGGTTTAACTCATAATTAAGGTGTTCTAATTAATAAGTATACTAGATTTTAGTCTCCTTCTATTATTACCTTACCCTTTATATTTCACCTATTAACACCTTTATCCCCCTACTAATTAGTAATTTATTTCCTAGACCTTCGTTAATAATAAAAAACGACGTTCTTCTTATTTATTTAATTATATTTTTATTATTAACTTTATTTAACGTACATGATAAGCGAGCTGATCAGACAAGCGAGCCGATCACTTAACCACGAGAATTTATTTTCCAATTTTTAATACGTGTCCGTCTACTAAAAATAATACCGTTATTAGTGTTACGGGCTGATGCCCACGATGGCCTAAGCTTTGCCTGAGGCGTTAACCAGCATCCAACGAAAGAGCCCTCCGGTTAAAGGGGCCTCCGATCAAAGGGCCTCCGGTGACCTCCGGCGCCCCACCAAAGGTCCCCTTTGTTCTCCAATAGTATAAATTCCTATACTGCCCCCCTTACGAGGAACTTCCTCTCTTCTACTCCTTAGTTTAAAGTAAATAATAATAAAATACCCTAAGGTCGAAAACACCTAGGCCTAGCCCTTCGCATACTTCAAACTCAGGATTACAACCTTACCATAACACTAGGTTAAGCGCAACTCTCCACCGGTTAAGTAAAAAGGAGTACAAATCGAGTACGGCTCCCTACGAAGAACAATACTCCCGGGACTCCAACGGGTTAACCACTAGTTCCCCACCAATCCCCAAAAGAACAATCGAAATAACCTAATTGCCCTAATAAACACCACTACACCCCTAATACTCTATAATAAACTAACTATAAAAGAGATATTAAACACCACTCTAGGATCCCTATAAGCTTAGATAATAGAAATTAACGAGAAACTGGAGAAGAGTTAGAACCAGAGGTTAATGACCCCTGGGAGCGAAACCCTTTGTACTCCTAGTGGCATCCGCACCGATACACCACCAATACTTAGTAACGAGTCGACTCACTAAAAGCCCTTACCTAACCCCCTAAAGTTTTCGAGTAAACGAAAAGAATACGCTCCTTAAGTGTAATAAATAAGAGATAAGATTCTAATAGATTGCCCCCTTTACCCTATAAACTATAAACTCTAATACCTAATTAATTTATATTTAAAAGTTGGTCCCTAATAAGTAATTAACACCTTTTATACCACCAGAGGACCTAATAAAATTAGAAATCCCGAGGACTTTATATACTACCTCGATTACACTTATTTAGATCCGAATACCTAGTTCTAAGTTATTACCTAACTATAAACCCTATACTAAAAAAAAAAATCTTATAATATTTTTACCTAAGTTTAAATGAATAATAACCGACGTTAACGGTAGTAATTAGCCCGTTACTGTATAAATATTACTCTTAAAGGTAGCCTTAACCCCTTCGCTAAAGGACCGGCTACTCATAGTCGAGCTTCCTAAGGACTACCTAGGCTAGCTCACCTGAGTATAGGATATTACTTAGAAAGTTAAACGGGCCTTTAAATATAATTACCCTTAGAGGTTTACTCACTCCCCCATTATTCGTCTAAAGGATAACAATAAAAATGTTATTATAATAGGAGTAGTTTAGTTTATAGGAGTTAAAAAAAAGATAACTACTATTAGACCCCGGAGAGGTTCTAACTCCTCTACGGATAATCACTATTCCTAATAAAGAAACCCGGAACGTAATAAGGACCGTTGCGAATACTTTAAGTATAGAAAAAAAGGACACTTTACACAGAACTACCGGAAAAAGGCCGAACACCACTAACAGGCTAACCGGTCCCTTATGGCTAATATTTACCTAAAAGGAAATGCAAAAAAAGAAAACTAATTGATGACCCTTAACTTAAGTAATAAGTATAAGTTAGGAAAAGAATAACTCTGGGACGAAGTCGGGCCCCGGAGCCCACTAAGGAGCAAGTGAAGGGATAGAAGAAACACTAAAGGAGCCAGCAGTAACAGGGCAAGTAGTCTACAATTATAAAAATTAAAATCAATAAAAGATACTTAATTAATGCCCTAGTGAACACCGGCTATGAAATCTATACTGTAGTTAACCGTTCCTTTGTACGACGCCTCCGATTACCACTTGTTAATATAACAAAACGCCCTATAAGAGGTTACACAATCAGTGGCCCCTTACTAAGTGGAAACCAGGGAGTAATTGTGATATAAATGGAAATTAGCGGCTATATATAACGAGTTTACGTATATATAATAAATAATTTAAAACCGGATATATTTTTAGGAAATCCTTAGATAATTTAAAATAAAGTGAAGTATAATATTAGTACTGCAACGGAGCGGGGGATGCAGTGAACAGTATGTGCTGTATCGTACAACACACACACTCTACTGACCACAGGTCGTGCACCCTCTGTCCTGGGTCTGCGAGGGTAATTAACTCGTACAAAACCACTCAACTAGAGCTACAATTTAGGTAAGGAGATACCTTAAAACCTGATTAGGGCTAAAGAGGGGTTCCTACCCTAAATATAAATACTAGTGAGTATTAGGGCCTTATTTACTCGGTGGTAAAATAACCTCCATACTATTCATAATATACGATCTAAGTGAACAGGTAAAAAGAGCTTTAAATACTGTCGGAATATCCACGCCGGACTGGCGCCACCTGTTGCCGCTTATCGCCTATTGGCCCGATTAGCGAGCCAATCAGAAGGCAGGAATCGGTTTTAGATCGGCAACGTTAGATCACTGCCATAGGCCAGATTCCTTCCTTCAACAACAATAAAGCAGATATAACGAATATATTATTATTTACCCACCTTCTATACTAAGCTTAGTAAAGTAAATCTAACACTGATTAGTAGTTAAATACCATTTCCGTAGATTAGTAAAGTGAACCTTTTACTAGAAAAGGTAATATTGTGAAGTCCTGGAATAGAATAACCCGTTCAACAGATCTCACGATATTCGTACTATAAGAAGAATCTACGATACCCTCGGTTAGCGATACGATTAACAATAGAATACTATAGGAACTTCCTAGGGGTCCATACAAAATCACTAGAGTAACAAATTCCGCTTAATATAATGGAATACGACCTCTACGTCCATTATACACAACTCATAATAAAGATCTCGTAATTAGTAACGATATAAAATACCCTCGTATTTTTATCGCCGACTTTCGTTCTCAACGAGAAGCCATCTATTATAATTAACACCCCCTTCTTTTTTAAATGCTACTCCGTCACCTAATAATTATAGAAATACCTTGGAATTAGTGCTTGAAAGGCTAACCCTTATGAGAACCCCGATTTCACTATTATCGCCGTCGCCCCTCACTCTTACCTTTAGAGTAGTAACCCTAAATACCCAGCGAATACGATACTAGAAATGATAACCCCACTTTCCGATTATGTTCATAAAAGAGAGCCGGTAATAGATACCGAGATTAGAGTGACCTACTAAGGATATAATATCTAATGCTTAAAAGGCTAAATTTAATGAGAACCCCGACTTCACTATTATCGTCCCTACCCCTAGAGACGACCCAGACGTGGATATACGATTAAAGACGACACTAAAAGAAAAAAGACTCCCTTCCTATACTACCTATTAGAAGTGATATTCCATAAACACTAAATAGTAATTCGTTTAATAAATAGTATACGCCCTCGAAGTTATAATTTAAAGGAAAACACCCCGTATTTAAGACGTTGTTAACCTTACCGTCGTATATTAGAATATATACTAAGATATCGGGAAGTAACCTAATTATAATGAATCCGACCCTAAAGGAGGTTTAGAATACTTAGGCCCCTCTACGAGGAGAGATAGTAAGAGTACTAACCCCTATTAATACTTAAAGTTAAATAGTGAACAGCTTCTTAATTTTATTACCGATAAAGTATAAGAGGGAGGTTAACCTTTACGAATAGGGACTATGGGCTAGGTATAGGCCAAAAGAGGCGACTCTTGAGTTTAACCCTAAATCACTAATAATAGTAATAGTATTCCTTATTAAAATATGGACCGTAGATGGTATTGTTAGCCATGACCTAGAAATAGAATTTAAGTTAGATTTCGAAGACTAGACCTAAATTATGTTTGATATCCTTAAGACCTAAGTGGTGAGAAAATTATGCGACTTCTTATTTTATTATAGTATATTTATTCCTATAAAGAAGTAGAGGATCCTAATTAAACTTTTTAACCTTAAGGAGACCTTAGCTTTATACTGTTGGACCTAGGAAGAAGTTAACGGAATTAGCTTTAAAAGCCCGTTTTTTAGGAAGTTTATAGAGGACCCAGTCCTCTATAAGGAATTAACGAGGAAATAGGTATTATTATTATTTAAATTCCGTTTAAAAGAGATTATAGTATAGAAGAACTCCCTGTGAACACCGCTACCCTTAAAGAGAGTGGGAACAAGCTAAACCCGCACCGGGCTGCGCCCTTAGAATCGGCTATAACTACTCAAATAGCCCGCATTTACCTAGGGGCTATTGGATTAGGAAGAACGCCGCACCATAGATGAGATTAGCGAAATAGCGACCCCTTAGTAGTAAAGTATACTTATTAAGGTATATACTGATGATACAAGGTATAATGGTGAGAAATTCGACGTCCTTAACACTAAATTCCGTATCTTCCTCGAAGCCTATAAAAAATCGGAGTTAACCATTACGTAATAGCTAGCCTACTCCCCACGATATTAAAAAAGAGAGCTTCTTAGTTCTATTATGGCCATATTAGTAGTACACTAACTACTTAGTTAATAAAGGAGGTAATTAATAAACTACAGCACCACTTCGAAGGAGACCAACACCACTAAGCCTACATTATTAATTAAAACAGAGTAAATCTCAATAAGGTTATTTAAAAGAACCCTAAAAAGACAAAGGTTAAGGCTTTAGAGACCCTCTTTAACGACCTAACAAATCTCCAGTAAATTCTTGTATTATACTACTAAGGAAACCAGGTCCTAAAAAATAAGCTAATCGGAACTACTATTTCTATAAAAAAGTACCGCTCTACTAACCTAACCAGAACAAATACAACGGAGGAGCTTTATAATATAATAAGGATAAGCCTCGACTTAGAGGAAAGAAGAAGAGATACCCACCATTAACACTTTATGTTAAAAACAAAATTAGACGAGTAATTCTAGATTAACCAATACTATAACAGAAAAGGGCAAAATAACCACTACGAAAATCGTTAATAGTAATAAGGATACCCTCACTATAATAAAAAGTACTATATTTGCGGTAGGGAAGGGTATTAGTTTATAAAGTACTCCGTAGAGGAGAAAAGTAAAGCGTATAAACACTTTAGGTTAAACAAAGACATCTCTAACACCTCTCCTAAAGCATATAGCCACTTCCTCGCTAAATACAAAGGAGATAAAGTGCTTAACGACGAGGACACTAAGGACAAAGAAAATCTAAGCTAATACCTTACCAATGCTACCCTTAACAAGGAAAACAAGTATAATAACAAATTCCACGTCTTATTCTTTGGCCATACCACTATTTTAACTAGTAAAGACCTTACTTAAACCCTAAATAACTAAGCCGCTTACTATGCTATTACGGGGAAGGATATTTATAGTATACCCGCAAAGTTACTAGTCCACAAAGTGTTTATTAACGATGACCATTATATAATAATGATCTTCTAGGGTATTATACCTAATATAGGAGTAACCGGCGTTTCCATGGTTGGATACCCTCAATTCCTTACTTTATAAAAGATTGATATTACCATAAAACTCAATACCTCCAAAGCAGGTTAAACGAGCATTACCTTCGGAGATAACCCTCTAATACCCTTTATGGGATTAACCTATGTGAATTCACTTTTTAGACAACTACCTTTCCACGTTATGAACACTAGTACACTATTCTTACTCTATTTGAGAAATATGAACGACTTAGGGATCTATTTCGATAATATCCACAACTTCCTTTAATAGGGAAACGTAAAGGTCCCTATTATACGTAAATGGGGGTATCCGTGGATACTCATACACTCTTTAGAACAGAGTTTTACGTGGAATCACCTTATAAACACGGAATTACACAAAATCCACCGTCATTTCAGCCACCCATCAGTACAGAAGCTCTATACAATCCTAAAGAGAGCCGGTAACAACGTAACGTTCAAAGCAATCCAGAAGTTCACAAAGTATTACCACTAGTACTAAATAAATAAACGAGCTCTAAGGAGATTCAAATTCACCCTTAAAAATAACGTGTGCGAAGGGCTAGGCCTAGGTGTTTTCGACCTTAGGGTGCTCTATTACTATTTACTTTAAGCTAAGGAGTGAAAGAGAGGAAGTTCCTCGTAAGGGGGGCGGTGTAGGAATCTATACTGCTGGAGAACAAAGGGGACCTTTGGTGGGGTGCCGGAGGTCACCAGAGGCCCTTTGATCGGAGGCCCCTTTGACCGGAGGGCTCTTTTGTTGGATGTTGGTTAACGCCTTAGGTAAAGCTTAGGTCATCGTGGGTATTAGCCCGTAATAAATACCCTCTCCTTTTCCCCCTCCCTCCCTATTAGTATTCTATTAGTGTACTAGTGGTTATTAATTTATTACCCTCCGACGTCTTCTCGGGGCGTACACTAGGTCCCCATCCACTATATTAATTTCTTTATACTATTGTTTATACTTATCTAAAACCTCTGTTTCCGATACTATTTCCATAAGTTCCTAAGTTGGCTCCATATAACCTTACTATTTAACTAGGGCCTAGTGACGGTGCCCTCTACTCACCAATTACTACCTTACCACTAATATGTCTTTTATAAACCATTTAGGATCTCCGTCTATGTTGTGAATTAGGGGTAGTTGTTTATTAGTTGTTTCTTACCTTGGCAACGGGTTATTAGTTGCCCTACGGAGGAGGTCTACGTAGAAGTGTGAATGGATGTTGGTTGGTATACTTAGCTTTACTACGTAAACTAAGATCACTTGTGTAATTTTATACTTATGGTGAAGTTACGCTAGTTTTTTGTTTAGTTTTAGGGATAAGTAATTGGCGACGTTTAACTATACTTTGTTTTTAACCTTGTACCGTTTAGCTGGTCCCCTAGTGTGGTTCGTGGAGTCTTCGCTTCGTTGCTGAGTAGTTACTATTACTGCTTAAATGAACTTTATAGTGTCCTTTATCCTCTGGATTAGCTGCTTTACTATTTCCTTTCGATTCGTTTCTAGTTAATTATCTCCTTTTACCACTAGTAAAGGGTCGACGTGGTATCCATGCTCTATAAAGAATGGGGACATCGTCGTAGTAGTACTCGTTCAGTTCCTAAGGGCTAGTTGTACACTGGGCAGTAGTTCCCCCTAATCGTCCTGGGTGTATATTATATATACGCAGAGAATTACTTAGATCTCCTGGTTAAGGCGTTCTGTCCCTCCATTTATTTACGAGTAGTAAACAATACTTAATAATCGTTTTACATCGGTTAACTTATAGAATTCCTTCTAAAATCAGCTTGTCCAATTTGATCCTCGGTTACTAATTATTATCCATAATATTCCGTAGAACCTATAGTAATAGGAGAAGAACCACTAAGTATAAGCTTCAGCGTCCATAATCTCCATCTCTTTTAATATGGGGTTCTTCGATAACCTATTTATAATAACCCATAAGTATTAGGCCTTTTTCCTTTTTATTAGAGGAAGGTCGGTAATAAAGTCCATTAATAAGTCGTAGTAAATACGGGTAAGTATTAGTAGGGGTTTAAGGAACCCTTTTTTAGTTTACTTCTAGATGTATATCCCTCCACAAATATCATAGTTTCGTGTAAACCTCCGAACTATCTAGGACTGGCCTAACCAAAAAAACCATCTACTTATTATTATTAACGTGCTATTCTATCCTAGGTGGTCACTAGTGTACGAGTTGTGATACCTTTGCATAATCTTAGTTCATTATTCGTTTAGGTGGTCGTCGTCGTTTTCCCCCCCTAGTACCCATAGTTGATCTCTCCATGTTAATTTTCCTAGCCCATTAAGTTCGTATTTAATGATTTGAACCTTTAGTTTAAGTTTTAGTGGGAAACTTCTCCTCCTTTTTTATTATTATTAGATAAGTAGCGTAGTATACTCTATTGGCTTTCATAGTTCTATTCTAAAAGGTTTATAGTATAGGGTTAGCGTTAAAAATAGCGGCTTATGGTATTTCTAGTGTATTTTTGGTAGTTCGTCTAATTCGAGGGTCACCGGGTGGAGTACAGTTTGGTTATATAGAGTCGGGAATTATCTGGATTACCCGGCCCTTTTCCCTCTTATCGTCCCATCCTTAGGGAACGTCCTACTCCCTTTTTAATAATGTATTAGGTATTATCGCTTCCTTTCTTAACTAGTACTTAATCCTAAAGTCGTACTAGGATAACTCTTTTACCCAGTGGTTTTATTTTTCGGTTAAGTGTTACTTTTTTATAAAATATTTTAGACCCTTATAATCCATTAGGATAGTAAAGTGCTGGATATTACGGAGTTCAGCCCTCCAGGATCGTAAACAGGTGAACACTATAAGAAGCTCCTTATCGTAAATCGGGTAATTATACTCTACTAACAAGAGTTTCTGTAAATAAAACTTAACTAACCTCCAATAACCCTCTAGGTCCTTTTATAATAATACACCACCCAAAGCAAAACCTAAGCAGTTTATCTCAACGCGTATTTCATCGTCCAGGTTAAATTTCCATAAGAACAGCTCTTCTATAAACATCCTCTTTAGCGTTTCGAATACTTCTCCTTAAGCTATTCCCTAATAGAAGACTACCCCCTTCTTCGTTAATCGGGTTAAAGGCTCCACTAGCCCACTATACCCTAGTATAAATATACGATAATAATTAGTAAAACCTAGGAAACTTCGTACACCCTTAAGGGACCTGGGGGTTAACTACTCCTTAATAACTTTTAACTTATTGGGATTACATAATAAACCCTTTCCCATAATGATAATAAAGTTAACGTATTTCACCTTTTTAACACAGAATTCACACTTCTTCGGATCTAAGTTTAGGCCAGCTTTAGCTAGGGCCTAGAGAACTACTTATACTTTCTCCTTATGATCCCTTTTCGAGCCACTAGTGTAAATAAGGACATTATTTATATAAGTTGTAATAAAGTCGTCTAGGAATTTCCATAGAGAAGTGTTAATATATTACTAGAACGTTACTAGGGTGCCGGTAAGCCCAAAAGAGTAGACCACCCACTCAAATAACCCGTATCTTATTCTAAAAATAGTCTTCTCTAAGTCTCCTTCGGTAATCCGTATTTTATAAAAAATAACTATAATATTAAGTTTTATAAACCACTTAATAGTAATTACTCTATTAAGAGTTTCTGATATTAGTGGGAGTGGGTAACGGTCCTTTTTTGTAATAGTGTTTAGGGTTTTATAATTAACGTAGAATCTCAATTCACCTCCTGGCTTCTTAGCGAATAGTACGGGGACACCGGCTACCGAGTAGCTAGCTCGAATAAACCCCTTATCTAGTAGGTCGTTAAGTGTTTTTTTTAGTACTAATAACTCTTCTTTTGATATAGTGTATAGAGGTCCCTAAGGGAGTTAGGGCTCCTTCCCTTTTAGCCCTATCTCCAAAGGGATTACGTGGTCTATATTTGGTTAGTGGGGGGGCACTGGGTGTGCTTTGGTTAGGTTAAATAAGTTTCTAAACTCCTTATACACCTATTCTAGTACTAGCCTCGAAATGTCTTCCTATTTTTGTGGTTCTAGCTTTACGAGAGCCTTCTCGATATCTTGTAAGCTGGCTGCTATAATAACAGTTAGTGATCTCTGGTTATTTTTTTGTCTTTTTTTTTGTATTATACGGTAAACCATAGTAAACGGTGCTGCTGGTAATAATCTAGTTTAACATATCTCTAATATGTTTTCGGGTTCTTTTTTATTAAAAAGGTATATTCTCACTCTTCTTTTCCTATAAGTAAGTTGGTGGGTACTAATATTATACTTCACCTTATTTTAAATCATTTAGGGATTTCCTAAAAATATATCCGGTTCTAAATTGTCTATTATATATGTATAAACTCGTTATGTATAACCGCTGATTTCCATTTACATCACGGTTATTCCCTGGTTTCCACCCGGTGAGGGGCCACTTATTATATAACCTCTTATAGGGCATTTTATTATATTAATAAACGGTAATCGGAGGCGTCGTGCAAAGGAACGGTTAACCATAGCATAAACTTCGTAGCCGGTGTCCACTAGGGTATTAATTAAATGTCCTTTATTAATTTTAACTTTTATAATTATAAACTACTTACCTTATTATTGCTGGCTCCTTTAGTATTTCTTCTATCCCTTTACTTGCTCCTTAGTGGGCTCCGGGGCCCGACTTTATCCTAGAGTTATTCTTTTCCCGATTTATACTTATTATTCGAGTTAAGGGTTATTGGTTAGTCTTTTTCTTCTGTGTTTCCTTTTAGGTAAGTTTTAGCTATAAGGGGCTGGTTGGCCTGTTAGCGGTGTTCAGCCTTCTTCTAGTAGTTCCGTATAAGGTGTTCTTCTTTTCTATACTCAAAGTATTCGTAACGGTCCTTATTGCGTTCTGGGTTTCTTTATTAGGAACGGTTATTATCCGTAGAGGAGCTAGAGCCTCTCCGGGGTCTAGTAGTAGTTATCTTCTTCTTAGCTCTTATAAACCAAACCACTCCTATTATAATAACATCTCCATTATTATCCTTTAGATGAACAGCGGGGGAGTAGGTGGACCTTTAAGAGTAATTATATTTAGAGGCCCGTTTAACCTTCTAAGTAATATCCTATACTCGGGTAAATTAACCTAAGTAATCCTTAGGAAGCTTAACTATGAGTAACCGGTCCTTTAGTAAAGGGGTTAAAGCTGCCTCTAAGAGTAATATTTATATAATAGCAAGCTAATCACCACCACCAGCGTCGACCATTATTTGTTCAAACTTAGATAAGAATATTATAAGATTTTTGTTTTTTTTTAGTATAGGGTTTATAATTAGGTAACGGCTTGGGACTAGGTGTTTAGATCTAAATAAGTGTAATCGAGGTAGTGTATAAAGTCCTCGGGGTTTCTAATTCCATTAGGTCCTCTAATAGTGTAAAAAGTACTAATTACTTATTAGGGATTAACTTTTAAGTATAAATTAACTAAGTACTAGAGTTCATAGTTCATAGGGTAAAAGGGGCGATCCATTAAGATTTTATCTCTTATTTATTGCACCTAAGAGGTGTATTCCTTTTGTTTACCCGAAAACTTCGGGGGGTTAAGTAAGGGTTTCCAGTGAGTCGACTCACTAGTAAGCATTAGTGGGGTATTAGTACGAATACCACTAAGAGTATAAAGGGTTTCGCTCCCAAGGGTCATTAACCTCTAGTTCTAACTCTTCTTTAGTTTCTCGTTAATCTCTGTTATCTGAGCTTATAGGGATCCTAGAGTAGTGTTCAACATCTCTTTTATAGTTAGTTTATTATGGAGTATCGGGGGTATAACGGTGTCCATCGGGGTAACTAGGCTATTTCGATTATTTTTTTGGGGACTAGTAGTCAACTTATTAGAGTCCCGGGAGTGTTGTTCTTCGTAGGGAGCTACGCTCGACCTATACTCCTTTCTACTTAACCGGTGGGGAGCCGCGCTCAACCCAGCATTACAGTAAAGTTATAATCCTAAGCTTAAAGTATACGAAGGGCTAGGCCTAGGTGTTTTCGACCTTAGGGTACTCTATTACTATTTACTTTAAGTTAAGGAGTAAAAGAGAAGAAGTTCCTCGTAAAGGGGGCGGTGTAGGAATCTATACTACTAGAGAACAAAGGGGACCTCTGGTGGGGCACCGGAGGTCACCGGAGGCCCTTTGATCGGAGGTCCCTTTGACCGGAGGGCTCTTTTATTGGATGCTGGTTAACGCCTCAGGCAAAGCTTAGGCCATCGTGGGCATCAGCCCGTAACAACGTGGACTTTAATTATGAGGTTATTATTAATATCTTTTACCTAAAAGGGAATAAACCCGTAATCCACGTTATTAATATGGCCACTTCCTTTAATATAACCAGGTTTCTAGAAAACATCAGCGCAAAATACACCTAGAAGACACTATGCGAATACTAGATTAATACCTACTTTGGACCCCCTAATTAGATTATCATGGATGTTAATAGAAACTTCAGCTCTAAGGAATTCAGGAATTCAGCGATATCCATGGCGATCAAAGTCAAAAAAGTGCCCGTTAAAGCCCATAATAGCATCGGGAAGGTAAAGCAATACTATACACCCCTACGACAAGCATATAACATTATCCACTAAGAATCCCCTTCTACACCACTAAAGATCACCTTATAAAACGTAATTAAAGCGATTAATAATACGGTTAGCCTAAATGGTCTTATTCCAACCCTACTCATCTTCGGAGTATACCCACGTATGAATATAAACTCACTACTATTACCAGAGATATAATAATGCACAGAAGTTACGCGGAAAGCTATAACGAAGTTATAAGAGATTTACATAGAACGCATAATAGTTAATGCTCTTATAATGAGAAATAGCCCAAATACTGTCCCTATACGAGATCTACTATTATAGTTAAAAGTTATCGTTTAATATAAGAGAAGGGGCTGGACAGGCCCATATATACTCCTCGTTAACAAAGGTGAAAACTGTGTTATCCAATTACCCTCTGGACCAAAAACTTTTAGGTCTACTATTATTAAACCCTTCCTAAAAAATAATGATAAGAATACGGTCCTAGAGATACCGAGAAATAACGAGGAAGACGTCCTTAATAAGGAAAAGGAAGTCTAAGACGAGATTATCATCTAAATAAATACACTACCCCCAAAGGAAGAGTTAACACTACCACCTCGATACCTAAGAAGTAGACTATAAAATAACGCCCAGATTAACCTCCTAGTAGAAGTTAACGCTTTTAATAACGCTAAAAGCGAGGCCATAACAATAACCGCGTTTATAAGCGCCAAGGAAGAGGTAGATCACGCCCTTGCACTCGAGCTACGCAAAAAGGGCATAATCAAAGCCCTAGGACCCCCGTTCAAGGAGTTCACTAAAAAGGAGATCGACGCCCTAATTAAATAAGGAGTCTTTGAATTCACAAAGTACAACAAGGAAAAACACAGAGGGATACGCATATTCCACTCTCGGATTATCAACAAAGTAAAAAGGAAAATAGAGACGCTCTACGAGAAGTCTAGACTTATTATTCAGGGATACGTAGACGACGGCAAGGAGGCTATCCTCACATAGTCTCCGACTATTCAGAGTACTAATCAGAGACTAATTCTCACCATCGCTCCGTCTCTCATCTAAAAGGAGGGTTATTCACTATGGATAAGAGATATTACCCAAGTGTACACCCAGTCCACAACAAAGTTCAAAAGGACGATTCTCACAAAACTTCTAGACCAGATTAAACAAAATTACCCCCCTAAAACCATTATAACCATCGTATAACTATTATATAGTATCGCAAAAGCCGGAACCCACTTGTACACAATATACAACAAGTACCATAGAGAGAAGCTCTAGATGAGGACTTCTATGTATAACCCCTACTTACTATTACTAAATAACAAAAACGAGAACTTTACGATAATTAGTATATAAACCGACGATATTATTAGCTTAAACGATGAGACCTTCGCTTAGCGGGAAAATAAGGAACTCCAAAAGGCGACGTTCTTAGCGAAGAAGAAGTAATACTTTTTTACTAAAACACTACTCGTATTCAACGGAGGGATCATCTTAACTAATGGAAAAGCTATTTTCCTACACCTAAAGGACTAGGGAGTAAAAATACACTTAGTTAACACTAAATCCACTACTACAAAGAAATAGTACATCGAATAGTGCACTAAAAGTGTGTACACCACCTCAAAGTGCTAACCCAAGGTAGTGTTCGATTTATCTACGGTAACCCAACACCGAGAAGTGACACCAGAGCAGATTAAAGCTCTGAATCGATACCTGCTATGGTAAATGGAGTACCTAGACCGAGGCCTCACTTACGTACCCCTTAATCTAATTACCGCTAAGCTCTTCGTTTTTATTAATAGTTTTTTTACTAATAATAGCGACCTAACGTCCTAGCTCGGATTCGTGATCCTCTTCGTAAATAAGATTAGAGGAGAAGAGGAATTTATAATAAAAGTGTCGTGATAGCCTCCTGGCTGAACCAGCCCGTTCGGTGTGCAGAGCCAGTCACGTGATACTGCACATCGAACGGGCTGGTTCAGCCAGGAGGCTATCACGACAAAAAGGAAATATTATCCACTACTCCTTAATAAAATCTAAGAGAATTACGAGGAGCGTCCTTATATCTGAGATATACGGGATAATCACTAGCGTTAATATGGCCTATGCTCTTTCCACGACCCTAAAAATCGTAACCAATAAGCTCCGAATACCTATAATCCTAATTATCGTATATACCAACTTATATTCACTCTACGAGTATTTCGTTAAACTTAGAACTATAAAAAAGAAATACCTAATAATCAATATTATAGCGTTAAGGTAATCTTATAAAAAACGAGAATTATACGAGATCCGATGTGTAACGGTCCAAGCACGTATATTGCAACTAGTTATGGCGACTACTATGAGTATCTTCAAGATGAGAGAGAAAAGGAGAAAATATCTTCCGCCCCATAGGACCCGTTTGCTCTGATTAGGCCTAAGGTTGATCCGTCTTAGGTAAGCCGGGCTTAGGTAAGCGGAGTCCATGGTTAAGAGGCTGCGAAGCCTCTAAGAGGGCCTAACCCATCACAATTACCCCCCCTCTCCCTCCTCCCCGTTCAGAGGGACTCGTCCATAACTAACCTCATAACAATCCAAAACTATAATCTCCATTAATAACTCAACTAATTCCCAAATAAGCTCCACATAGCCCTTCCACTTAACTAAAACCTTCTAAGAACCACGAATCTTCTTAGCGTCCTAGATCTCTTTAACTTCGAATTCCTTTTTATTATCTACTAATAAAGGTAGCGGTTAGGTATCATCTCGTTCTTATGATAGTAGTGGGTTAATTCCCGTATACCTAATTAGGGATATATAAAAGACGTTATGAATACCCGGCGGCGTATTAAGCTAGTAGGTATGGGATCCGACTATTTCTAACACAATGTACTTCGTATTTATCCAGTCCAACTTCTTAAATGGTCTCTTAGAATGGACGTTCTTAAGCCTTAACTAGACCTTATCCCCTAGTCGAAATTAGTTAAAAGGTTAGCGTCGTATATTTGCCGAGGCTTCTTATCGCTCTTAGGTAGAGGCCATCGCTGCTTATGCCTATTCGGAGGCCTCCTTTAACTTCGAGACTAGGGCCTCTACCCGAGCTACGGGGGTCTTTCCTTTAGTCCACAGAGTCTCCTTTACTCTGATCAGGTCGATATCATAGCTATGGGTGGTGAAGAAAGGGCTAAGGCCTATTGACGAGGTAACCCTATTATTAATAACTATCATCATTATTGGAAGTAGGTCGTCCTAATTATCTTAAGTATATAAAATATAAACTTAGAGGTAGGTTTCTATTACCTGGTTAACTCGTTCTATGGTGCCATCTATCTCCGGGTAAAAGGCCGTAAATAAACGTCATTTTATCCATAATAGTTAACAAAGCCGTTTCCACATACAACTAGTAAATTGGGGGCCTCTATCCAAAACAATAGCTCTCGGGGGTCCGTGGTATCTGATCAGGCCAAGCATTAACACCATAGCCACAACGTCCATTGTTATATCCTTAAGTAGCTCGAAAATCACATTCTTAGATAGTCGGTCTATTACCACCATAATATTCGTTGCTCCTATATAGTGGGTTAGTAGTAGCCCTATAATAAAATCGACTAATATCTCTGTTTAAACCTAATTAGGGATAGGTAAGGGTTTTAGAAGACCCCTCTTCTTATCCCACCATATATTACCCCGTCCACAAACATCGCAGTTCCTTATAAAGCGTCGGACATCCTATAATAGGCCTAGCTAGTGAAAGCGGCGGCTAATCAAGGCCTTTAATACGTCTCTGCTGAGATGGCCACTAAGTGTTGAGTTATGGAACTCTTGGATTAACTAGGTTTATAAGGGTTTATAATAAGGGACCCAGATCCTCTCCCTCCAAAGGAGTTTACCATCGTCGTCCACTAAGCATTCTAATAGTATTATGGGCAACCTTTATTATGATAGTAACTAACGGTCCCCCCTTTTTACAACTATCCTAATTAACTAATAACAATTATTTAATTATAGTCCTTTAGTTTAAGAGGACTTTAGGGGCTCCTCTTCAAAGGGGTTCAGGATGGGTTCCGACCAATCAGCCTTAGGATCGTCGTCCTAATCCATATCGCCTACTATGGTGCTTTCCACGGATTCCGTTATATCCATTTGATTCGTCTCGAGAATTACTCAGTTCACTATAACTATGTTCCGTTTCCCCTTTAGGAGCTATATCCTCCGTCCTTCTAATCGATCATCTCACTGAGTATTGGGAACGTCTTATTCTCGTCTAGATAGTGTATCGGGGACTATCGCTTATTTGCCGGGTCGGAACTAGATTATAAAGTTATAACAGGATAGGAGCTCCGACCATCTAACCTAGTGTTCACTTAATTACCTCTTAGTTATAAAATACTTAAGGTTAAGGTGGTCGGTCAGGATAATAAACTCCTTCACACTCCTTAATTCGGAGTCCCAGTGTTCTAAATAGTGGATTATAGCTAATAGTTCCTTATCGTATATTAGGTAATTGTATTCTGCTGGTAAGTTTTTCCGTGAAAAGAACGTAATAGGCCGTAAAATACCCTCGTCATCGTATTATGATAAAGTACTACCCACCACATAACCTGATGAGTTTATTTCTAATATAGTGGCTCGATTAGGATCCTAATGTGCTAATACGGGGGCACTAATTAGGAGGGCCTTCAACTTGTTAAACGCTTTTATATACTCGTTACTTTATACGAATGGGACATCCCTCTTCGTTAAAGTTATAAGGGGGTATGCTAACCCTGAGAAGTCCAGTATAAATTGACGGTAGTAATTTGTAAAATTAACGAAGGCACGGACTCCTCACACTAATCGGGGGACCTCCTATATCTGGATGGCCTTAATTTTCTCTGGGTTAACACGGATACCCTTCTCTACATCGATGATGAACCCTAAGTATTTAACCCTCTTCATCTCAAAGTCGCATTTATCGATATCGATTTATAGGCCGGCAACACTTAGACGACTTAAGACCTTTTTGACTTTCTCCCTATAATTAGCGAGTGAGCTATTTGAATAAATTAGAACGTCGTTGATATAAGTAGTACAGAATTCGTCCAGGAAGTCCCGTAAAGTGTGGTTAATGTACCTCTAGAACATAGTGGGGGCCCCTATTAAGCCAAAAGGAGTCACCATCCATTCGTATAGGCCGTATCTTATTCTAAAGGCCGTCTTCCATTCATCGCCTTCTTTAACCCTGATCTTATAGAATACAACAATAACGTCTAACTTCATCAGCCACTTAGCCTTAACTAGGGCTCTCAGAGTTTCGCTGATTAGGGGTAAGGGATATCTATTTTTCTTAGTAATAGTGTTCAGAGCCCGGTAATCAACACAAAACCTCAATCCTCCCCCGGGTTTTCAAACAAATAAAACAGGTGATAAAGCAGGAGAACTATTAGCACGAATAAAACCTTTATCCAATAGTTCTATGAGGGTCCATCGAAGTATAATTAGCTCCTCCCTAAACATCCCATATAAGGGTCCCCATATAACTAGCTTATCTTGCCCTATTAAGTCTTTCTTAATAGGAATTACATAATCAATATTATCTCAATATAGTAGTAACTAATCAGCCTTATCTCAATCGAAAACATACAAAAACTTATGGTAATACATAGGGAGTTTCGTCCTCGGGTCTATCTTCATCTTTAGTACTAAGGCCTTCTCAATATCAACCAAACTTACGGAGAACGCATTTAAGGTGGATATACTAAGAGGGGTCTCTCTTCTCTTCTATACCCACCTAATCAGGGCTAAGAATACCAATCCAGTCTACTACTAGATTAGGAACTTTAGATCTTACCGGGCCTAACCCAGTTTCCTTTCTATCACCCAGTGGTCCACAACACCTATATACAAAGTACCTCACACTAAGTAAACCATAACATCATCATCAATCATCCAAGACCTTCCAAGGATAACATCGTCTTCTTAGTTAAGAATAATATAAAAGAATAATTAGTATCGTTTATAGCCATCAATATTAATATTAGTGTAAATAACATAGTGGATTACACCAGGAACTATAATGGTGACTTACATCAAGTTCCGAGGTGTAATACTAATACGTAGTAAGTAGAGTTTCTTAGCAAAAGCGTCGCTAATCAGGGCATATATCAAACATCCTATATTAACAAAAGCAGTTGTATAGCATATCCCATTAATCCCAATATTAACATAAAATAGGTCACAATCCATACTCTTTTTAACAACCTTTTATTCCTCTACAACTTATTCCTCCTAATAACAACTTTCACCAAGAGTTACTCTTTTCCCAAGTCCTCAAAGTCCTAATCAGAACCAATATCTATTTCGCTATACTCTTTAGTCTTCCCTTTCGAGGTTTTAGTCTCCTTATCTTTCCGGTTTCTAAGGCATCTCCATTATATATACCCCTTCTTACCGTAATTATAGCATTTACAGGTTTCCTCTTAACTTAACCTTCTTCAGACTAGTTTATCCTTAGCTATCCAGCTTACCTTAGTGGGTTCCCAATCCATCTAATCAGGTTAAGGTAATCCTATTCAATTATCCTATCCAATTAATAACTCAACTTTGTTCTGGCCAGGTATTAGCGATCTCCTATATTAACACTTACAGCGAACTTAATATAATTCACTATCCAACTCTAATCCTATCGTTAAAAGCATCTAGGTGTATATAATATAGGTTATTAGTTTATTAATTACACTAATTAAAGGGGTTCTTATTATAATATTTAGAGCTTTTTTTAGGTAATTAATCCTAACGTTATCCAGCTAATGTCCTCTTCCCACTTCTACGAGCTCCTTTTTGAACTTAGGAAAAAAGTAGGTAAAACTCTTATTCTCCTTTTAATGTATTATTCTCAGTTAGTCGAAGGTTCGTACTTCTACGTTAAGGTCTACGTAGCAACCCTTCAGGTATTCCATAAATTATTCAGGGTTCTTCGACCCATTAACTCCTCCCTATAAATAATAAGCACTCACTATAACTTATATAATATTTTCTAATCTAAAATAAATATAAGTGAACACTACTAATACTAAACCAAAGGCTTCCCTATCCACACTTATCTTCCCTTTCATCTCGAGGTGCTATTATTAAAATCTTTTATATAATCCATCAAACTTCAGTGGATCAGGGATCTAATGTCTCGGTTATTTAAGAGGTGATACATAGGCCTAATCGGGTAGGATTAGCATCGTAAAGGGTATAGGGGCTTCGTGTAACGTTGAGGTTAGATGCCTAGGTTCTACTAGGGTCTATTATAATATTCGAATCTATTCTCGTTAAGCCTCTCGTTCAGCCACTTAGGTGGTCCGCATCTCCTATAACTAGGCTAATAACTAACCAATCAACTACACCAACTACTACGAGTTTCCGGATAAGTCAACATTATCTTCCATCGTAATACGATTATTATTCCTTCTACACATCTTCATTTAACAATAACCATAATATACTAATCGACGTTATTAAAGTACTCTACTACACAGAATACGTTCTTTCGAGTTTATTAAAACCTCTTAACCCTAATTAAACCTCGCTAATCAACTTCAAGCGTTCAAGGACCTTTAGGTTAACCCACTTAGAACTCTTTACTACTCCCACCAAAATCATAAACTTACCTTTCATCAATAATTATTTCCGTACCCAGTATACTCTTATTATCTCCAATAATACTAAGATCTTAAAAATAATATAACAGTCCAAGCACATATATTATAACTAACTATAATAACTACTACGAGTATCTTCAAAATAAGAGAGAAAAGGAGAAAATGTCTTCCGCCCCACAGAACCCATTTACTCTGATCAGGCCTAAGGTTAATCCGTCTTAGGTAAGCCGGGCTTAGGTAAGCGGAGTCCATGGCTGAGAGGCTGCGAAGCCTCCAAGAGGGCCCAGCCCGTCACACGATGAATCCACAGAAATAATAACCCTACCAACGGCTTAACAAAGGCTACACTAAACCGAGCCCTTATAAGGCTTATCGAGGAGGTAAAAGTGAAGATTAGGATAGAGGGATAGGTTATGAGACCCTAAGGAGCACCTATAACACCGAGTAAAAAAAGGAATATAAAAGAGATTAGGGGATATAAAAGGAATACCATTATCGTCGCTAACGACGGTGAGCCGGACTTTGCCCGTAGCTGGCTACGGGATACGCTCGTTTTTACTGAAGGCGGTACGGCCGAAAATAGCACTTTTACCGCTTCCGACCACCTTATATACTCGTTTTTTTTTATTAGTTTTTATCGCGTTTTCGAGCAATTTGGCGCCCGCGCCGAATAACACTCAATTTTTACTTATTATTTAAAAAAGGGACGATTTACAGCAAAAGAGATAGTTACTAGTGTTGGAATATCCACACCGGACTAACGCCACCTATTACCACCTATTACTTATTAGCCCGATTAGCGAGCCAATTAGAAGGCAGGAATCGGTTTTAGATCGGCAGCGTCAGATCGCTGCCGTAGGCCAGATTCCTTCCTTCAACAACAACAGAGCAGATACGACGAATATATCGTTATTTGCCCACCTTCCATACTAGGCCTAGTGAAGTGAATCCAACAAATACGTTTATTTAATTAACAATACTTACTAATATTCCGTAATGTGTTACTTAATGGTCCGTTGTTATGTCCTCCGCTAAAAATGCGTCCCTAGTTCCCCTTTCTTAAATAGCTCACTATCACCAAACTAAGGAAAACCCCACTTAGCGTAAGCATTTCCCCTTACACGGTTTCAATTATCCCCTTATCTTAGCTCTAAGCTCCTGTGTGTTAAGATAATAAATAATGTGTAAGAAGGGAAATGAAGGAAACAATTAGATTATATGAATAGAAGCCTAATTAGGTCCGTTGTGTTACGGGCTGATGCCCACGATGGCCTAAGCTTTGCCTGAGGCGTTAACCAGCATCCAACAAAAGAGCCCTCCGGTCAAAGGGGCCTCCGATCAAAGGGCCTCCGGTGACCTCCGGCGCCCCACCAGAGGTCCCCTTTGTTCTCCAGCAGTATAGATTCCTACACCGCCCCCCTTGCGAGGAACTTCCTCTCTTTCGCTCCTTAGCTTGAAGTAAACAGTAATAGAGCACCCTAAGGTCGAAAACACCTAGGCCTAGCCCTTCGCACGTTGGTAGCGTAGGTTATAGTACTATAAACCGCTAAGCCCCTCTTCGATCTTTACCTTATACGTGGCCTCTTACTCCTCTTTCTCCTATATCTCTCTCTAATAATACTTCTCATCTTCATAATTATATTCTTACTAGTTATCGGGCTAAATAGGAGTAAAGAAGGGCTCCTATACTCTTATACGCATTACTATGAATTTATAAGGGTTGTCCACCTATTTAACGAACTCCTCCTTAATATAAACTATAATTAATTAAAGATTCATAGTAGCCACCTTATTACGTCATCTAATTAGGTGTTAATAGCCTTATGCAAGGTATTACTACTCATTTTTATAGTTGTAAAGTGTGTTGTGTACAATGTTACTTAGGACGCCGGTATTGTGAGGGTACTCGGGAGGTGTTAGTAATCGGGTTATAGGTAATATAATAGGTTTCAGAGGTCACTATCTCGGCTTATCCTTCCTAGAGGTCTAATCAGGCTTACCTTCCATAGGTATAACGTCGTTATTGTCACAGGCCGAACCCGGTGTTTATGCCCGGGCTATGCCCGTGCTCGCACTGGTGCCCCACTAGTGCCCACCCCCTAAGAAGCAGAGATTTCGCACTATATCGTAGTTTACCCTTTTCCTCTTTAACTTAAAATAAATAGTATTTAGTTACCTTTTAGTTAAGATAAGGCCTAGGACCAGCTCTTCGTATATTTCAAACTCAGTTTTATTTATTATATAAGATACCACTAGGTTAAGCCCGGTTCCCTACTAATTACGAAGTGGAATCCCAGGTTAAGCGTAGCTCCCTAATAATAGATCGATGAACATCGGACACTAAGTAAAGCATAGTTTTCCATTAGTTAAAAAGAGGATATTAATTAGTATAATAGTTAACGAACTACAGGCCTAACTATAGTTAACCTTAAATGAGGTCCTTGGGCCCCTATAAGCGAGGATTACTGAGCTCTTTAATGAGCTAGAGCGAAGCCGAGGTTTAGGGGCGATAATACCGACCCTTATGGAAGATATAGGTACCGAAGCCCCGTTAATAGGTAACCACCACTTTGTAATAGAGATACCGATACACCGTAAACCGTTATTAATACCCTTAAAGTTCTTGGGAAAGTGGAAGGACTACTCTTCTTAGGTATAGTAAATAAGGGATAAGATCACTATGGATAAAGCGTTTTACCTTATTAACTAGGAACTATGGTACTTAATTAACTCTTATTTGGATACTAGTTCTTAGTAGGTGGTTATTATGTTCTACGTAGCCGGGGGGCTTGGAGGTTAACGTAACCCCAAAGATTTTATGTCCTACTTTGACAGGATTTATTAAGACCTGAACACCTAACCCTAAGCTGTAGCCTAGTTATAGACCTTTTATTAGAAAAATAATGAGAAGTTAATTATTTTCTTATTAAAGTTTGAACGAATAATGGTAAACTTAGGAGGTGGTGTATAATCCAATATTATTAAGATTATTATATTAGAAAACGCCCTTACTTCCCACTTAAAGGAGTATCTGATTACTATCTCCTTATTAGGGGAATACACTTAGTGGTTTATTAGGGTATAGGACGTTGCTTAGAAGTTAGAGTGTATAATACCCATCATTATTAAATGGGAGCGTCGTTGGTCCCTAACCCTAGCCCCTTTATAGAAGGATTGTAATGGAGATGTTTAAATGATTAGTGTTACTCGTACCTTATCGATTTAAAGGGAGGAAAAGGACCACTATTACTATTACTCCTTAGGTAACCCGCCGGTGGACCATTATGAATACTTTTATTATAATAAAAAAGGTTATATTATTAGGAATTACTAAAAAAAGGTTCTTAGGTAAGTGAAGGTCACTTATACTAAAGTGACGAAAAAATAAAAGGATCCTAGGTTAAAAGAAGAGGACTAAAAGGTTATTAATACTTTTTTTAATAAAGATAACTCGGGAAAAGAGTAACTCTAGTACAAAGTCGGGTGTTAAAGCCGACGAAGGAGGAAGTTAAAGGATGGGAGTTCCACTAAGAAGAGTAGTAGTAGAGGAGCTAAGGGTTAGCTATTATTTAGGTAAGGATTAATAAAGGATACTTAATATATACCCTTATTAATATTAGATGTGATATTTATATAATAGTGGATTAGTTTTTTTTTAGACGCCTCCGATTACCACTAGTGGATTAGAAGAAGTGTGCCCTGCGAGGGTATACATAAGACGGGCTATCACCTGGTGATGCTTAGGGTGTGGTTGTCCTAGATCTGGAATTAAGTGGCTATACTTAGAAAGTTTACGTATACGTAGTAAAGGGCCTACACCCCCCCATATTCCTAGGGAAGCTATGGATGGAAGTGAATTGTGTAGTGTATGATGTTGTTGTTTAGTAGGTGTACTACGGTAAGGGAGGAGTAAACGTATACCTCTTTAATTAGGAAAAACTAGTTATTATAAAAGAGATTTATACAACCTGATTATTAATGGCCCCTGTGTTTGTAGTTGTATGTTGATGAGTAAAGTATTAGAGAGTACTAGAGGCCTAAGTTATGGTTATGAGTTTAAGGGATATTGAGGATATACTAAAAGAAAAGAAGTTTATGGATATAAAGGAACTCATCTTAGGCTGGGTTTATAAGGAGTTTAGAGACTTATTTAACTTAGAGAAGGTATACTCGGTGTTCCCTAAGAGGCTAGGGGTTAACTATAAGATCCCCCTTATTAAGGACGCTTATAGCTGGGAGCTTATACTTCTATGGGGACCTTTATATGGGATATCCTGTGAGGAACTTTTGGTCCTAAAAAAGATACTAAAGGACCTATTAGATAAAGGGTTTATTCGAGCTAGTAGCTCACTAGCGGGTACCCTAGTATTGTTTATTAAGAAGTTTGGTGGGGGAATTCGGTTTTATATTAATTACCGAGCCCTTAATAGTATTACGAAGAAGGATCGTTATTTATTGTTATTTATATTAGAGACCCTCTAATAGGTAGCCACTACGTAGTAGTATACAAAGCTTAACGTCGTAGCCGTATTTTATAAGATTCGGATTGCAGAAAAAGACGTCGAGAAGATAGTATTTTATATAAGATATGGATTCTTTAAGTGGTTAGTTTACTTTTTTGGACTTACCGGGGCCTTAGTTATGTTCTAATAGTATATTAATATAATTCTCTAAAACTTCTTAGATGATTTTGTTACTATTTATTTGGATAATGTCCTGATTTATACGTTTGGGTTAAAGAAGAAGTACGAAGAGAAGGTATGGGTGGTCCTCTAGCGCCTAGTAGAGGCTAAACTACAACTAGACCCTAAGAAGTATGCTTTTTTAGTTAAGACTATGAAGTATATTGGGTTTATTATTACTACTAAGAAAAGGATTTTATATGACCCCGAGAAATTAAGAGTTATTACTAAGTAGCTGCCCCCTAGAATTATAAAGGGGGTTAAAAGTTTCCTTAGGTTTACGAATTATTATCGTATTTTTATACTTAACTATATTATTATTATTAAGCCCCTTATAAGACTTATAAAGAAGTCGGTTGTGTTCCACTGGGGACCTAGTTAGGAAGAAGGATTCCAGGAGCTTAAGTGGCTATTTAATATGGAGCCGGTGTTTCACTACTTTGACCCTAAAGGAAAGATAATAGTGGAAATAAACTGTTCAGGGTTTACTTTAGGTAGTACTCTTATATAAGAAGACTTTGATGAGCATTAATACCCTATTGTGTTTTATTCATAAAAACTATTATTAGTTGAGTATAATTACCTTATCTATAATAAGGAACTACTCACTATACTCGTATACCTTAAGGCTTAGAAAGTAGAACTATAAAGTATAAGTAATTTTAAGATTTTTATAGATCATAAAAGCCTTAAACACTTTATAATAAAGTAGCACTTCACTAAGAGGTAGAGTTAGTGAGTAAAAAAGCTAGCCTAATACAATTTTTATTTGGAGTACTGGTTAGGAAAGGAAGTAGTAGTCCCCGATACCCTTTTTTGGAGGGAGTAGGACGCCCCCTAGGGCTAGGACGATAAGAGAGAACAGGGACGTATACTCTAGTTAATACCTAACTACACTATCCTAAAAGAAGGAACTGGTGTTCCCCAGGTAAGCCGTATTATAAACAACTTACTAATACTCTTATATATAATAGTATTTATGAATAATAGTGAATTATAAATACTTTAGGACCAGATTATTAAAGAAGACAGATTATACCGCCGAGCTTATAAGGTGGTGAAGTAGGGATAATGCAACTTCTCACCAGAGTTGTAGTTGAAGGTCCAGATCGTAGAATGTGTAATTAATAAGTAGTAGAGGTTAACGTTCTAGGATAAAATATGAGTTCCCGGAGGAAAAGATAATAATAACCCTTTAAGTTTACTATGAATAAGGGTTGTATAGGAGTGCTACGATTCTAGTACTAGTGGTTACCCGGGGTGTAATAGTATATTCGAGATTATAAACCGATACTTTTACTAGCTAGGGCACTCCCAGATGATCAGAAGGTTCATAAGGAACTATTATATATATGGTGGTATCCATATCTAGAGGTAAGCTAAGAAGGGGTTACTTAAGCCCCTACTCATCCCCCTCCGGATAGGTAATAACCTATTAATGGATTTTATTACTAATCTACTACTAATAAAAGAGAAGAAGTCCTATTATATATAAGTTATAATTAATTAACTAAATAAAACACTAACACTAAAAGAAATAAAAATTATAAACATAATATCTTATACCCAATAATTCCTTTATAACTATTACTATTTCTATAAGATACCTTAGTTGATCATAAATAATAAAGGGTTAAACTAAGTTAATAACTTTTAGTAGGAGTTCTATAGGTTAACCAGGGTTACCTAACTACTAAGCACCACCTACTACCCATAAACCAATAGGGGAATAAAGCGTATAAACCAGAAGGTTCATGTTATTTTACAGGCCTACATTACCTAGGCCTAGGACAATTAGGGAGGGTTACTTCCTATAATACAACTAGCCCTACAAAATAGAACCAACTCAGTAACCAGTATTTCTCCGTTCTTCATAAAACACGGGTACTACGTCGACCCACTATTAATTATAAAAAAAAAATAAAGGACCACCTAACCGTGGAAAAGTAGCCATAAATGAACTAATAACTAAAATAAAGGATATTATAGTATTTACCCAAACTACAATAACCTTAATACAACAGCACTACGACTTAAGCGTTAACCATCGCTAATCACCAGCGGATAAGTACTAAGTAAGTAACAAAGTCTGGCTTAATATCATAAACTATAAGTCCCCATACCTAAATAAAAAACTTATATAATTACACTATTAATACTAAATTACTAAAGTAATAAGTATATACATAATAGAATTAAATATACTAAGAGGGATTTACCCGCGATTCCACGTGGACATCCTCCAAAGGTTAGTTAGTGACCCCCTCCTAGGCCAAATTTAGTTAAATTACTAACCACCACTTATTAGGGAAGTAAATAACGAAGATAAGTAGTAAATAAAGGAGATTTATATTATTAAATAGAAAACGGTGGGTAAAGGGAAAAAATGTGAAGCCCTAGTAAAATAAGAGGGCTATATTAACCCCACGTAGGAACTAGCCGGTGCTATAGAAGAAACGGAGGCGCTAGACCGTTACGAGGAGCACTATAGGCCGATATTAGAGAACAACGGAGACACAGCGTATACACACATGCCCCCCAGGAGGCCAGCTAGGAACTAGAGGCCGCATAGGGGGGAGGAGGGGGGTAATATCACGGGCCAAACCCGGTGGTTATGCCCGGGCTATACCCATACTCACATTAGTGCCCCACCGGTACCCCATTAGCACCCACCCCCTAGGAAACAGAGATTTCGCACCATATCATAGTTTACCCTTTTCCTCTTCAGCTTAAAATAAACAATACTTGGCTACCTTTCGGTTGAGACAAGGCCTAGGACCAGCCCTTCGCAATTACTACGTTTTATAAGATCCGGGTTAAGAAAGGAGATAAATGGAAAATAGTGTTTAGGATAAGGTATGGGTTATATGAATAGATGGTTACCCCCTTTGGTTTAATTAGAGCCCCTACGACGTTCCAGTGATATATTAACCACACTCTACGAGACTTCCTAGATGAGTTCTACTTAGTTTATATAGACGATATTCTGATTTATTTAGATAGCTCCCTCTCTAATTATAGAGAAAAAGTTAAGAAGGTCCTCGAGTACCTAGGCATTGCAGGCTTATATGTGGATATTAATAAGTGTGAATTCGAGGTTAAGAGTGTTAAGTATTTGGGGTTTATTATTAATGTTAATAAGGGAATTCGTATAAACCCTAAGAAAATTAAGGTAATCCAGGGATAGGAAGTGCCCCGATTAGTGCAAGGAGTCCGTGGGTTCATCGGTTTTACCAACTACTACCAGTAGTTTATACCCAACTTCTTAGGGATTATATAACCCCTAATAACCTTAACTAAAAAGGATATACCGTTTATTTAGAGCAAGGAGTACACTAAAGCGTTCAAAAGAACTAAAGACGCTCCTGATCAGTGCACTTATATTAGTTTACTAGGACCCTGATCGAACTACAATACTCGAGACCAATTCGTCTGGTTATATGGTAAGAGGTGCCTTATTGTAGTATAACGACGAAGGGATCCTAAAGCCTATAGTGTTCTTTTCACGTAAGAACCTACCTACGGAGTGTAATTACCCGATATACAATAAGGAACTATTAGTAATAATACGCTGCTTAGAACACTGGGATTCAGAACTACGGAGTATAAAAGAGTTCACTATCCTAACTAATTACCTGAATCTGAAGTACTTTATAATGAAGAGATAGTTGAGTAAATATTAAATTAGGTAATTAGAATTATTATCCCATTATAACTTTATTATCTAATTTAAACTTAATAAAAAAGTAGTAGTTCCTAATATACTATTGAGATGTGAATAGGATATTCCTAGTACCCTATAGGACGATAGGTTAAAGGGTTAGAAGATTAAACTCCTGAAGAACAGGATTAATGTATTATAAGTTAATAACGTAATAGTAATTAGAGAAGTATAGGCCCGATTAGGGTAAGCAGAGAGGGTTGAGTTTAGTATAAGAGACTCCCCCGGAGACATGGATTAGACCAACGACCCTAGCCCAGATAAGACGGAACCCCCCTTGAACCCTTTTGAAGAAGAGCTATTATACTCCTAGTGGGATGAAGCCTTAGACTAGAATAACTAATACTAGTTAATTAGGGGGGTAATATAAAAAGGAGACCGATAACTTCCCTTATAGTGGAAGTTGCCGATAATGCTATTAGAATATATAATCAATAATAATAAGAGATTGTTATAAAGGAATAAAATCTGAATTCCATATTACGAGCCCCTAAGGATAAGTTTAATCTAGAGGTTCCATAACTCTATATTAATGGAATATCCGGGCAGGGACACTTTAAAAGCCCTAATTAACCACTAGTTCCACTGGCCAGGCCTATCCTAGGATGTCCGAAGATTTATAAGGAACTGCGATGTTTATGGATAAGGAAACGTATAGCGTAACAAAAAGAGGGGCCTATTAAAACCTCTGCTTATCCCTAGACGGATCTGAGCAAAGGTCTCTATTAACTTTATAACAGGACTACCCCCTTCCCACCATAATAGGGCTACGAACATCATAATAGTAACTAATCGTCTATTAAAGAACGTAATCTTTGAGTCGTTAAAGGACATCACAACAAATACAATAATAGACCAACTAATCCGAGGTCTAATTAGGCACCATGGGATACCTTATGTAATTGTATTAGATAGGGGACCGTAGTTTACGAGTCTTATATGGAAACAACTCTACTAGTTACTACGGATTAAACAAAGACTCTCTATAACGTTCCACCCAGAAATAAACAAAGCTACAAAGAGAGTAAACCAGGTAATAAAAACCTATTTTAGAGTATACATAATGTATACTTAGGACAATTAGGACAAACTACTCCTAATAACAATAATAACTATTGATAACCAGGTCACCTCGTCAATAGGACTTAGCTCGTTTTTTATTACTTATAAGTATAACTTAGAACTAATCAGAGTAGAGGAACCCCTGCGGAATAGTAATAAGACCCCTATAATAAGAGTAAAGGTTCTGGTCTAAAAGCTGAAGGATACTTCTGAGTAGGCTTAGGTGGCGATAATGGTAATATAAGAGAAATAAGAGATTACCGTAAACACAAAGCGCCAACCATCTAATTAGTTTAAGCCTGGGGATAAGGTTCAGTTGAGGTTACGGAATATCCAATCTAATCAACCATTAAAAAGGTTTAACTAGGTTAACACAAAGTACACCGTCCTTGAACTGGTTGGATCCTATGCTTACCGGCTAAATACGCCACTAGGGATCTATAACGTTTTCTACGTGAGCCTGATTAGGTACACTAGAGCTAATCCGTTGCCGTTATAAAGCTGTGATAATGCCCAGCCACCTATAATACTAATAATTAATAGGGAAGAGTTTAAAGTTAAGGAGATCCGTAATACATAGAAAGTATAGGGTGGATAAAAGGTTTTAGTAAAGTAGAAGGACTATACCCAACTCACCTGAAAGCTAATAGATATACTAGCGGATATAGTGGCCTTAGACTTTTACGAAGCCGATTACGGGAATATCCCTTAGGAAAAGAGGGGAGGAAGGGGGTAATTATCACGGGCTAAGGCCCGATCAGAGGCCTCGGAACTACTCGGCTACGTTTAACGCTAACCGTTATTTACTAAGCCTGATCAGGCCTAAGTAGACCTAATTAGGACCTAACGGATTTATAAGGTAATAGACTTTTCTTTCTTTTCTCCTTATCTGAAAAATACTCGTAGTAGTCACCATAGCTAGTTATAATATACGTGCTTAGACCGTTATACCCTTAATTATTTATAAAGCTAAGAGGACCCTTAATAAGTATCTTTTTTTCCCCTTTATTAAGTGGATATTACTATCCTATTAGGCTCTTAATAAGTATCATCTTTTTATTCTATTTTATTAATGGCCCCGGGCCACTAATTAGTCTGATTGGTCACGTTAACGACGTGACGGCCGCCGGTCCCGCATTGTTCTAGCTAGGGGAGACCGGAAGGCCCGCATATAGCGGGCCTAACTGTCGAATCCGCTGTGCCAAGCGCCCAATACGCTTCCGGCGCGCTCGAAGGCCGTGCACGGCGTGGAATAATGACGGGCCGAAATGCGCCCTTGAACCGGCCACTTTAAGGGCCAAGTTCTCCCCTGAATAACAGGGAGAACAAGAACAATTACACACAATTGAATATATCACGAATTAACCCTTAAATCCGACACTGACCATTGCCTATGGCGAAGCGCACCCCAAACGCTCCTGTGCCCGCAGCTGGAATCGAACCAGCCCCCTGTGACAGAAATGGTCAAGGGGTTGCCAAACGCACGCCACTGCGCCATGCGGGCGCGGCTATCGCTGTGCCACTATATTTTTACCAAAGACGACTCAACTCGCGTCCCGATCTTGCGTTCTACATGTATCGACGACTAAAGCTCATCAATGGTCTCGATTTCATCGTCTGTCAGGCCATTTTGTTGATATCAGGGTTCGCTCTCCCGGATGGAATCGACGATTTTGGAGTTATGACGCTATGTGGCACTAACACAGTCTCAACATCTTTAATGTTCTCTTTGGGAATGATTGTTTCTTTCGTGTGGAACTGTGCCATGGCCACCATGACGGTTCAGTGGCTTCTGGGTCAAAGGATCAAGGGGGTTCGTATCAGGGATAGAGCACCGCCGTGGATGCTCAAGGTTTTGCGGAAGCAATCAAACTAAGTGCCATGCATCGTAATTATAAAGATCAATGCATCACTGGGTAGTATAATAGAATGATTTCTGAGCTTAAGGTAGTGCAGGCTATCCTGAATTGGGTATTGTCATTTGAGGTACTAAGAATTGTGGATGTCGTTCAACGCTTGTTTGGACACAAAGGGTGAAATGCTGCCATGAAGGCGTGGTGATCTGACATCTAGAAAGAGAAGTACTTGGAGTCTGTAACCGGCTGGCGGTCCAGCTTGAAGTAACCGGGCTGAAGTTTCTGGAAGACCTCCGTAGGGTCGTACTTCGCGGCAATGCTCTTCAATCGCGCCTTGTTCTCCTCGCCATAGCTGCTGATGACGTCCTGGAATGCGCTGGCGTAGTTCATGTACACGTAGTCGTTGTATAGACCGCGCTTCTTTGATTCGCCCGAGACCTTCTCCAAAAAGTCAGATGTAAACTTGTAGATGGCCTCGTCGTCATCCTTGCTAGCCCACGTGATGGCCAGCTGGATCATGCAGAGCGGCCCGTCCTCGACTTCCAGACCCAGCGCGTTGCCTCCGTTATTTTTCATGTGCCGCAGTACGGGTAAAGTGATACTCTGCACAACCAGCGCGGGAACAAGGGCGGGTACATCTGCAACGTCAAGCACCATCTCATAGAAGAGGTCCGCGGCAAACGCGAGGAGGTCCTGGTCCACCTTAACGCTGATGACGTAGAATACCTGCCGCAGGCCGTTGGGGCTCGTCTTCATGCCTTCGGCGGCGAACTCGCCGATGATCCGGTTCTGCGTAGCGTCGGCAACGTGAGGGATTTCGTTGAACTCCTTGAAGATGGGGGCGTCGCCCGAGTCGGGCTCGTAGTGGTATAGCGTCGGCATCGCGAACTTGGTCTGGTTGTAGTATATGTAGGCGTTCCACATGCCTGCTTTCGGGTCCTCGTCGGCGTTGGCGGCCAGGTTGGCAAAGGCCTTATGGACCAGCGGGAACGTGTCTTCCAGGTAGGTTCTGGCTCCACCCCACATCCGGCCGCCCGGTAGTGGGTAGGTCTTCAGATCGAAGCCGACGACAAGGCCGAAGTTGTTGCCACCGCCGCGGAGGGCCCAGTAGAGGTCCGGGTGCTCGGTGGCGGAAACTCGGATGATGGCTCCGGTTGCAATGACGACCTACAGGTTGTCAGTCATGAGAAGGAGGATTTAGTGAGTGTTAGTCTTGATTTCTCACCTGGTACTCGAGTACATTATCGCAGGCCCAGCCGTAAAGGTTCGAAAAGTACGAAATGCCGCCTGCAGACATGTCAGCGATGTGAATTGGCCCGACCCTTGGATTCGGGCCTGATGTCGAGATGCTTACCTCCAGTAGTCAACCCTCCAACGCCAATGTTTGCCAGTCGACCTCCAATAACAGTCAGATCAGACTTGCCAAGCTCCTCAAAGACTTTGCCCCAAATGCTTCCCGGTTGAATCGATGCAATCTTCTTGTCCTCGGACAGCGAAATGCCCATCATGTTCATGAATGAGACGGTGATGCCACCCTCAGCACCAGAGGCGCCAGTCATGGCAGCGTGCCCACCGCTCTTTGCCGCAAAGGGACACTGTGACATGCGAGCCAGCAACACCAGGACCGAGACCTGCTCAGGCTTGGAGGGCTTGAAGACGCAGTAGGGGCTCGCCTCACCCTGGTTCGCCGACCAGTACCCGTTGATGAAGTCGCTGTAGGCCGTCTCGTCTCTCGTCTCCACGGCACCATCTCCGTAGAGGAATTTTAGAGTATCGCACTGAACCATTGGAGTTGATCGTCAGCCCCTGTCGTCAAAAACAACTTATAATATCAGGGGCATGTACTCACGGCGACGGAGCAACCAGCCTCTGTGCTACCAACGACACCTGTCAGGCTGGGGATCTCGCCGACAGCGACACCGTGCTCCAGGAGGGCCTCAGCAACATTGAAGTCGGCTGGCTCCACTACAGCCGAGTCTTGTGCGGCGACGGACAGCGCGCGACCGACTGTTAAGGCGACAGCCAGCAGACGTTTTGCGGCCGGCATGGCTTTGGGTTGCACAATGTGTGTCTGTATGCGTGAATATGTTGCGTTCCGCGAGGTGAATCAACTAGGTGCCACAGCAGCGAGCAGATGCGACACGAGGGAAGAAGAGGGAAAAGACAGCGGCCCAGCAGGTATCGCAACTCGATGAAGACCCGCGACGGTCTTTATCTTGGAATCCTCCTCGGACTTTAGCTTCATTTCGTGCTGACGGACGCCGCATGTGCTGTTCCCTTAGTACACGTGGGTGTTTCTCGCGTCCTAGTCTGCTTTCGTGTACCGCTCCGGTGGCGCTGCGTTACCGATATCACCAGCAAGCTGCTGGCTGCTTGGCGCAAGGATTGGATCTTGTGTAACCCCCTTGCCAGGGCCCTGGCGGTGGCCCAGCGTCGCCAAGCTTTCTTGCAGTAAGCGAAGACATTATCACGGAATCTCACCAACGTGAGGGGATGGGCTCGTGGGAATTTGGACCCTTGGCCCTGAAAACGGCCCATCGGGACCGTTTAGCCTGGCGAGACGCTGGAAAGAGGAATACTCCCTCACCTGTCTCGACCAGGCGGAGGGTCTTACGTGTGCCTCTAAGTTGTTATTGGGACCAGGTCGAGATCTGGCGGGCCCAAGCTTCTGGAGACCGAACTACTCAATCAGGGCTCGCGGGCTGTGGGAGGGGTTTTGCCCCGGCGCTACCTACCTAATAGACGGGCAAAAGGTACATTGGTTGTCCGAAGGCCCTACAGCCCCGCCCCAGCCGTCGGAAGCCAGAACCAATGGCCCCCCGTCGCAGCCCTACACGCGTACTTTTGGCGTGCTTTAGGAGGCACGGCGGTGCTGCCTAGCAGGGGCCTGGTTGCGGCTACGCATGCACCTGCGTTGAAAACGTTGGACGTGGCTTTCAGCTGAGCAAGCATAGTAAGCATCCATACACTATACACTTCCAGTTTCCTACTTGCTGCCAACATTGCTGGCAATCACTGTAGTTCCAGCCTGCAAAAAAACCACGGTTTGTGGGAATAACCTCAATATTTATCTAACCGATATGCCCATCCAATAATGAAGGGCCCGACCCGTTTTTGAGACATACGGGAGCTTGTCATCATCCCACAAACCTACACGCCGCCGTCTCTTAGTTGCGCTGATTTTTGGCGCTGGTCCACAATAATAAGCAGTCAGCCAACTAGCTTGATTCCATCTTGTCGCCATTTAGTGTTGGCGTCCTTCAGATGTACCCGACCAATGCAGGGATAACGGGGCTAGTGGGTCTTCTGGCCACCCCATGGTGCCCCTCCGGTTCTGTCCCCGTCCCCTGCCGTCACCGCGCCGTCTGCCGCTCCCGGCACGGCCCACGGATGACAGCGACGGCGATGGCGATGGTGGGCACATCAGCGAGGAACATATCGCAACCACTATCATGATTTATCTGACAGGCTCAGACGCCACCGCCAACGACGTGATGGAATTTGTGGTCTCTGTCCTGCTCGATACCCACATCACAAAACCCTTGCTGTGCCACGCACATGGCTTTCTTGTATGGGCGCCCTTCGCGGATTGGACAACACGGCAAAATTTGCCGCTCTTGCTCAAATTCCGCCCTCTCGCTGAAGGCTCCTATCCGTCCTGATATCTGAGCAACTTCACAGGTTCCGACGATCAGCAACGAAGTTCTCTCGCAGTGCCCCGTCAAAACATTCACTACCACACAACGTTCTAGTGTCAGCCGAAACGCCATCTTCTGCCGGCTGGATGTGCTACTGGGAGAATACGCCTGTCGGCAGTGCGATGTAAAGGAGAACCCCCACACAGTCAAGTCCAATAATCAGAAGTTCGGCACACAGCTGCTTTATCTTCTGAAAATCTTGTCGCGTTGGAAGCCGGAGGACCGTGGCAGCGGTCTCACACTCGAACTGAGTGCCGTCTCGCCCGGTGACAGATCGCATTGTTTTGCGGCAACCGAGCAAGAGGTCCCGGAATACCGCAAACTACCACACGTCCAATTCTCCCGCTATGCGAGTTTCTCCCAGCAAGGCGGTAAAGAACGAACGCTTGGGGATTTACTCGACCTTAACGTCTATCTTCCTACTCTGAATCGACTTCATGGCGGAATTAAGCCGAACTGCGGATCTTCTGTCCTCCCGGAGGTTTCCATAATCACGCAATTCGTCATGGGTCGACGGTTCTTCCAGAGTCTATCCTTGACGGCAATTGACAACCTTCTCCGAAGTTTGACCGGCTTAAGAAGCGTTCAGTACGCGCCTTGGTGTGGTGTTGAGCCCGAAGGGCAGAAATTGCGCGATCTGGCGAACTTAACATTGCTCGAGAAACTCCCGTCCACGGTCGACAGGCTGTCGCTTTTGGAAGCGCGTATAACGCTGCTTCACAATCGCTTTCCAAAATCAGGAAACCCGGCAGTGGATCGAGCTGCTACAGATGTTAGCCGTCGTGTGCGGTCCTTCAGCGCATCCTACACCATCGACGCGGCAGACTTCTTTCAAGATTTCTACCCGGCAATACCAGCGGAACCCAAGCAGCAAACTTCATGGCCAACTGTCACATTCTTGACTCTGACGTCCCCAAACGTCTTGACGAAATCTGCTGCCGGTTCCCATTTGGCAAATGGGCTGCTTGTTGCTGCAGGAAAGGCTGCCTTATATATGCCCCAACTCAAGATAATGGAGCTCTGGCAATTTGATGCGGATGAAGGCTTCCTGTTTCGGTACGAAGCGCTCGAAGAAGAGACAAAGATGACATTGGAGACAACATGGGAGATTGAGCTGAGTCAACCCGTACTTAGTGTATGGGGACGGGTAGCAGACGAGCACACGAGGCACAAGCTCACCGATGTTCGTACAATCCTCAGTGCAGAGCAGATCCAAACATGGGCATCTTTCTGCGAACGACTTCGACTCTGTAAGTTAGTCAGGACGCGGAAAGATTAGAACAGAATCATTTGGCGAACGAGTACAGAATGTTGAAAACTCGACTTGGACGAAATACTACTTGTCAACAAGAGGGCCTGCCGCCCCTCGACACATATTTGGAAATGCGAGTCGTTGAGCGAGATGAATCCAACGGATTGTTCAGCAAACGTGACTTTGAAGTAGGTGCGCAACCAATGTTGCAGCCGAATCGGGGAGACGAGCGGCCATGATCCTGCCAATTTGAAAAGGTCCGGCCTATGAATTCGCACTCGTGCTGAGTTGATGTGCAGTCGCTCCTTTGGGATGAAAAACTAATCAACATCAAGGTTTGAATCAAAGGCAGCTGGCTTGCGGCGCGGGGCGCGGCGGAACGCGACAGCAGGTCTTCTGCCATTCTGAGACCACGAAAGCACAGCAGGCAGTGGCGACGATGAACCGACGAAGCGACGCTTCATCGCAACTCGGCCTGGGGAAACGAGGTGCCATCCCTTGGCCGGGCCGAACATCAGAGCACAGAACAGAACAGACATGCCCAAACCGGCCATTTCATTTGAGACATTGACGGGAAACCCGTTCTCGGGCGGCCAAGTGGGCGAACAAGAAACTCCGGGGTAGGCGTTGAAATTGGAATTGCGCTAGACGAGACCATGAAAGAAGCTCGTGGCAACGGTCTGTTGCAAGCCTCGACGTTGCGCCGTCCCGAGTCAATGGCAGCTGTCAAGCGCGTAAATTAGGACGCGAAAGGGCACAAAAGGATGGTTAAGGCAACACCGTCTGAAGAAAGTAGTGGACTGCTGCACAATAGACACCCCGCGTGATGCGCCGCAACCCCAACCACTGCACCACCACAGCACCTCAGCACCTCAGCACCAATTCCAAGAGATACAGGCGGTCAGGTTGGGCCGGTCATGGGGCCAAGTATGGCTGATCTTGGCTGGAATGGCGGGCGGGAGAGTAGAGCAGAGGGGAGGGAGGGTTTAAACGCCGATTGGAGGCGGTGGCAGGCGGTGGAATGGCGGAATGGGCGGGGTATTGGGCGCACAGATTGGGTTTAACGCGTCATGTCTTGGCCAGTAAGACCAAGACGTTGTCTTGGTGTCCTGATAGCGTCTTGGAGGCTGCTAAATCGTCTTAGCTAAGAGGTAGAGGTCATGATTCGGCCAAGTGCCAGGTGACGACGCCATGCTGGGCCCAGTCAGGACACTTCACTGTGCATGGAGGCGCAAGACTATGGGCCCTGGGGAGCTTCCCCGCCTGAAGCTTGCTTGCCGAGCTTCTGAAGTTGGGTGCCTCGGATGGTGGTGAGTTAATTGAGGTAGGGATGGGATGGAATGGTCGGTGAGGGGCAGCGATGGCGGCGACACTGACAAAGGTTGTTGTTAAAAGGGGGGTGATTCTCGCAGACTCGAAGTTTGGCCAAGATCTGTTGGGTGCCCTGTTTTGTGCCGGCTTCTTCGCCTTGCCTCTCGCCAGAAAGCTTTCCAACAGCTTCCCCGGATCTTCAGTGACGGCCTGCTAGCGGAGGCGAAGAGAAGACAGGAACAAGAAAAAAGGGGCCCGGGAGCAGAGGTGATCCCTGTCAGCGCATCTCTGATCGTCGGTTGGTGGTGCCTTTTTTGCGGACTCTCTGGCAGACGGTGGCCAGCTCCTCTTGTTGGTAATCCAGACCCCCATTATGGCCCGCTCAGGGTTGCGTGCGTCGAAGTGCTTGCGTTGCGTTGCTTGGTGGGCAGCTTGGGTTGCTCATCCATCTCCATCCCACATCTCTCATAAGCTCTCATCCCCCCTGCAACTGGTGCATCCGCTGATATGCAGGCCGGGCAGAAGACTCCAGCGAATCGTCCGCTCCCGTGGTCTGGGCATCTCGGCAGGAGGGCACCGCTGGGCGGAAAGCAAGGCACAGGTCAAGGCAGACCAGCAGCACCGCACCGCACCGCAGCGGGCTTGGACGGCACGGCGGCACGCTCGGGCGGTCGAGCGGCACTGGATCGGACTGAAATCATTGGATTGAAGGCTAATAATTGTCGAGCTTCCGGGGCGGCTCTGCGGAGACGGACTGTGCTGCAAGCAGACACACAGTCTGGCTCGTGGCTTCCTGGCTTGGCACACGCAGCCGGGATACTCGCAGTAGGGAGTCGAGAGTCGAGGCGTGGGTGTCAGGGCCTGAAGCTTTTTGGTTTCCGGACTCTGGTGGTTCAGGTGCGTCGAGTGTTTCTGCTCGCATCGATCTTCCACGACCGTACAAGGTGGATGCCTCGACGGCTGGCGGGCGCGAGGTACGTGTTTCCGATTCTGAAGGGTGTCTGGCGGGATGTGTGTCCGTTGTTGGGTGAGTGACAGAAGGAGAGGGAGATGGGGGATGAGGTGAGGCGAGGCGAGAGTGACGGGCGACGAATGGGGGGCCGAGGAAGCTGAAGCTCTGTCAATGCTAACCAAAGTGGCAGCCAGTTTCATACAAGTCCTGGATACTTGGCTCAGCTGCGGAATCCGCACCGTCGCCTGCGTACTCGCATCTTATGCTGCAAGGTTTGTGTCGATAAGGTATTCTCCGGGAAAGGCATCTGATTCTTGCTTGCCCGGCAGAGCAGGAAGAGGCAGCAAACAGCAGCAGACGTCGGAACACCGGACCACGGCTCGCGGGTACTGCAAGTGCCTACCTATCTTAGGTTCCTAGGTAGGTACCTTGAGGAGTGGTAGGGCAGCCTCGCAGTCAGTGTGCAGTGGACAGTGCAGTGGACAGGCACTGGCCACGGACGCTGGGCCTGGGCAGCACCGCAGCAACCAGTGGGCGACGGCCAGCACAGCACAGCGCGCAGGCTGCTGGGCGCATCCTCTTGGGCGCTTGCTTTTGCTTAGGTGCCTCTGCCTTGATGTTTTTGCCTTCCAGGTCGGGCGAGGTGCCTTACAGTTAATCACAAGATTCCTACAAGTACCTTGCGCACAGCAGCTGTTGGGTGCGCTGCAAGGTACCACTTCAGGCAGGATTAGAGCACAACCTGCCTACCTCAGGTACGTACCAAGTCCCTTACGTCAGGGGCCAGAGTCGCCCAGTCAGGGAAAAAGGGGACCTGCGTCACAGGAGAGAGGAAACACTTGGACTGGGGCTGGAAACGTCCCATCCCGGGGGGCATGAGAAACGCGACACACTTTCGAACCCTCTTCGAATGCTTCAATGCAACCTTTTTTTCTCTTCTTTTTTTTTTTTCCCTTCCCCCTTCCTGCTCCATCATCTTTTGCCCCCGTCCACCCGCTGCTGACACGTCTGGCCCGACGATACTATACAATTACTCGCGCTGCCGGCCGTCGCTCTGACATTGTTCCAGCACCCCTCCAGATTGCGACCGAACCGCTGTTCATCGAGTTCAAGGAGTGGCGGAATTCACTGAGGAGAAAAAAAATACTGGGTCAAGAGAGGGAGAGAGCTCAGCTAAGCTTCCCGCTGCGACAATCCACTTCCGCCGCCCATCCACCACCTTATCTATCCCCTTAACGCGACGAATTCACGAGACACCTGCCGACCCGACGAAACGACAGAACCCCCGGCTTGGGGAGACAGCACGCAACACCACACCACCGCACGAAATAATTAAAAACACCACTCGCATTTCCGCCCCAACTGGCGCCAATTGGCCCTTCTTCCCATTTTGATTCCCTCGATTTCCCTCCCAGCAGCCACAATGGCTCTCCTCGACGCTGCATCGCCGCCGGCGGGGGGCCCTACGCTCGTCGGCGTCTCCATGAAGCAGGTTTCTCTCATCACGGTACGCACCCCTTTCGCTCGACCCATGCCGTGTGCGACGGCCACTGCACCCTCGACGACGACGACGGTCTCCGTGCTGCAGAAACACTGACAATGGGCTCTTCTTTCGCAGCTGACCTTCCAAAATTCGGCATTGATCCTGGTACGTTCGCCCCCTCTCCCCCTCGCATCCCGCCGCCCTGCTTCCGAGATGGAGATGCCTCCAACCCAAGCTACATTCCCAAAGCTGACCCGGCCGTGCTAGATCATGCACTACTCTCGTATTATGCCTCCCGTGAGCGATCACCGATACTTCACGTCTACCGCCGTCTTCCTCAATGAGGTCATCAAACTGGCCATCTGCCTGACCTGCTCCATCGCCGAGGTCTCGCGCACACTGGCCCCCTCGACCCCCGCCACCGTCATCTTCGAGCAGATCTACAACTCCGTCTTCTCGGGCGACGGCTGGAAGCTTGCCATCCCCGCCACGCTATACACTCTGCAAAACACCTTGCAGTATGTCGCCGTGGGCAACCTCGACGCCGTGCACTTCCAAGTGCTCTACCAGCTCAAGGTATTCTGCCACAGACCAGGCCCAACACCTTGGAAATAACTCCGCCCCCAACGTCATGGCCCTCGAAAACTGACCCCTGACTCTGTAGATCCTTACTACGGCAATCTTCTCCGTCACGATGCTCCGCCGTTCTCTCGGCATGAAGCGCTGGATCTCCCTCATCATCCTTACCCTCGGCGTCTCCATTGTGTCCCTGCCTCAACCCTCGTCCGGGAACCACGCCGACCCTGCTGCGGGCGGCCGCATCCTCCTGCACGACACGACCGACCACTTCTTCCCCCGCTCCGTCCACGAGCTGGGTCAGGCCGCCGAGGGCGCCGCTGAAGTGGCCCGGGAGCTCACCAAGCGCGCTGCTGACGGGCTTGCTGGCGTCGGTGAGACTGTCGTTGGCAGTGCCCTCGCCAAGCGATCCGCCTCGTACCAAGGCATTCAGGAGGACCAGGATCTCGCCCCGCTGATGAACTACTCGATCGGCCTCTCCGCCGTTCTTGTCGCTGCTGTCGCATCTGGTCTTGCGGGCGTGTACTTTGAGAAGATGCTCAAGGACTCTGCTACACCCGCATCTGTGTGGACACGGAACATCCAGCTGTCCTTCTACTCCCTCTTCCCCGCCCTCGCTGGTGTCATCTTCAAGGACGGTGAGGACATAGCCCGCCACGGCTTCTTTGAGGGTTACAACTGGGTCGTTTGGACCGCAATTGTCTTCCAGGCTGTTGGCGGAGTGTTGGCCTCTCTGTGCATCAACTATGCCGACAACATCGCCAAGAACTTCGCCGCGAGCATCAGCATCGTCATCAGCTTCCTGTTCAGCGTCTGGTTCTTCAACTTTAAAGTCAATTTCACCGTAAGTCCTTGTACCTGTTCTCGGACACCGAATCATATCTTGACGTGCTGCCAGTTCATTGCCGGCACCGCCTTGGTCCTGGCGTCAACCTACCTATACAGCATTCCCGACCGCAAGGGCCGCCCGCCGCCGATCACCATCGCGAGCTACGAGAAGGCCATGGTCGACCCAGCCTACACACCGCAGGTCACAGATGAAGGAAAGCTGAACCTCGACCCGCTGGAATCTGTTCGTAACATGGGTCTGTCGACGTCGCGACCGTCGTCGCCCATGCTGCACCACCACCGCGTCCCATCAGCTAGGGGCAAGAATCGCGACGACTAGTTTTGGCGTGTCCGTTGTATACAGCGCGTTCGTCGCCCGCCAGAATTGCTACGTGGTTTGAACGTTTCTTTTCAACAACGCGAATGGGATGTGTGTGGGATGGAGTCGAAACTAGGCGGAAAGGACGGGGCGAATATCGATGGCGAGCACAAAAAACGGTTGGATAATAAAAGGATGGTTAGGGGGTCTTTTGTTTCTGTTGCGTTTCTCGGAATGGCATGCACCGGAATATTTGGGCAATTGGGTCCTGGAATAGAGTCCGGCTTGCATGCACACTCGCAAAACACGCCACACCACACAGTGTCATCGAATAGCGATACCCGGCTGAGCCCCAAGGCAGAGGCAAAAGGTGCATTGTGCATTGGGGGGTCCTAATAGGGATTGGAGCCAGCATTGAGTTTGTTCATATTGCGAAAGAGTTATAGTAGCTGAAGGCTGACGATGTGTGGTTATACAGCGCTAGCCGCTCAACAGATAAACTTCTCATGACGTCGTCTACATTCCCCTCCAAAAATTATTGTCGTTTATACGCCGCACCTGCCAAAAGGTTGTATGATGTATGATTGTACCAGCAAAGTCTTCAGACCTTGACTTCTCCCGTCACCACAGTCCCCGCGATCTCCTCGCAGCCAGCCCAAACAAAGACGGTCTGTCCCGACGCCGCGTCGACAGGAAATACGAGCTCCTTGCCTGACATCAGGCTCTTGGTGCTTCCCCTCTAGAAGAACACCAGGCGGCCGTCGGGAGTTTCGGCAGCCAAAGTGACCCAGGGCACTTTCTCTTTCCACGTGGGAACATCGGTGTTGGCGCAACCCAGTGCTGCTCTGACAATGAGGTTCCGGGTACCCTCCTCTCGCTTGGCAATGCCGACGGCGAGCACGAGACGGGGAAAGTGAGCAAGCTTACGAACAATCTGTTGCCCGAATGGCGGGTTTCGGGACAACAGAGTCTCGATGTGAAAGAATTCGAGCTTGGACAGCTGGCGGACCGTCATGATGCCATGTTGGACGAGCTTCTCGACCCTCTTGGGCCCAATGTCGGGGACCTGAAGCAACTCCGTCGTCATCCCCTCCTAGCTTTTGGAGACGACGGCACGCAACAGCTCCAGCGTGCGTCGGAGACCGACAGCGTCCTTGCGCGAACCCATGATGTCGGCGCAAGCGCGGAGCACCTGGCTCAGGATCTTGACGATCTTGGGCTTCGTGGAGAGGAGCTCCCGGCGGGCGAGGTGGGGGAGGCGCTGACCGTAATCGCCGCCAGCGGCCTCGCACTGGGCGATCAGGAAGACCTTGTGCCAGGGCTCGTTGAGGACTTTGACGGGCCAGCGTGTGGACGGATCGTTGTTGATGGCGGAGAAAGCACCCTTCTCGAGGGGGTTGAAGACGAAGGAGCGGAACTCTGTCGCGGTGGAGGCACAATGGAGGATCTGCTGGCCGCCGGCGCCGCGAGGGAGGAGCGAGAGGGCTCTGGTCGTTGGCGGCGAGAGGGCGTACCGGAGCATAATGGCGTGGTCTTTCTCAGAGAGTTGGACAGCGGGCTTGGGGCCTCTGTGGTTGTTGGACGACTGAGAGGGTGGCATGATTGCGGCTGATGGCCGTCTTCCTTGGGGTAGAAGGTTTGAATTGAATGGTGTAACCCGACAACCCCAGGAGAAGTGAAGTTCAGTTGACGGAGTGATACTGGAATGAATTGGAAAACTTCGGTGCCTCCTTCCTCATGTAGCCATCATGCATGGTTCTTGCCGGTGTAAGTCATAGTGTCACAGAGAGAGGCGCCTTCCTTCATTTCAGTGCTCATGTGCCAGAGACAAAGTACCTTACCCGAATGCTGAGTGCTTTCCGGGCTCGCTTTGGCGGTGAAGTGACATGCACAAGGTATCAACCACCTGCCTCTGTAAGGCAAGGTAGGTACAGGTTTACACATGGCCGCATTTGGCTTTCTCGAGTTGTGCAAGCCCACATCCAATGGCTAAACCCAACATCACAGCACTACGCGTCTGCCCTTTGCACAGCTGCCAGTCCACTATTTAGGCGACGACTACACAGTGCAAAGCCGCTGAGTAAAGATTCTTGAGAAGAACAGACAGGACCACATGTAGCCTCCACTAAGATCGACCTGCAAGCCATTGGGATGGAGAAGCTTGTTGCTGTGCTTATTGCTGTGCTTATCGAGCGTGTTGGTGTTTCGCCTGAACTTGCGAGACCCCTGCGCGCCCCGTCAGTCCCAAAAGTCCGACACAGAAGAAGCTCTGGCGCTGTCACAGGGCGGAGACAGCGGGACTGGCCGGGGCTTGCCCGGCACTTGCTCCCCGGACGCCAGCGACATGTCACTGATTGGCTCGAATGCTGGACCTGACGCAACAGTGGACCCGGCGCCCTGGACAGCCTGAGGTCCCTTGCCTTTCAGCAAGCAGTGTGCCATGTCTCGTCTCGTTGGGGCCCTGACAATTGGAAGCTTGATTTGGGTGCAGACCGACTGACTTGTCGCCGCGTACTTGGCAGGTTTTGTCTGGCTTGCTAGGTCCGAGACATGGTATTTTTCTTCTGCAAAAGTGTATGGCACGCCTCGTTTTTCCCCTCGGATCTACTTTGGCGTATATTGGTTACTGTACGCTCACAGTGTGAGCTGTGCGGTCGGTGTAGGTATTCACATCCGCTGACGTCGAGACGCAATAGCGGGGCAAGGGCGTACACGTGCAACGTGAACAATGCACCAACCAGTGTGCTGCTGCCATAAGTCAAACGGCGTCGTAAGCGCCACAGACAGGTCTTGGCCGGAAGCCACGAAGCTTCTTGAGCCTTACTGAGGCACATGTCCACTAGTGTGAGCTTGCACCGCATCAACTGCTGGGGCGCGTCGTCTGCAGAGCGCAAAGCTCCGACGACGCCCGTTGCGTAACCCACCTCTTCACCTCTTCCAGGTTTGCCAAGTTTCCCATTCTCGGCTGCCATCCCCTGGACAAACACTGAACACAGCACGGCATGTGGGTGACATCCGCCCCGGTTCCCGACGACATATCACCTCACTGCGTACCTTAGCTTCCACTGGGGCTGTTGTGCCGCTTTATCTCTCGGACGGACACGACAGGTTCCTTATCTAAACAGAGGCAGCCAAGACATATGACGAGCGTGCAGCCTCTCTCGTGCCTGCTAGAATAAAACACTAAGACAGCAGCCGCACGGCATGCCCGTCGTCTGAAGGTCATTCGTCCGAGCCCGTGTGACACGAACTGCACCTCTTCCCAATCAGGAGAGTCGCCGTGTGGCTGCCTCTCAAGGCTGGGCTTCGTGAGGTCGCATTGTGGCCGGGGACCTGTCTGCAGGATGACCCGACTTGTTCCCAGAGCCCGGGCTTCAGCTGCCGCGGGGTAACCACGATGCCGCCCTTACCTCTTACTCGATCTCTCTTTACACAGTACCTAAGGAAGGCACTGCAGCATTGGCTCAGGTACCTTAGTACCTAGGGTAGGTAGGTAGGAGGTAGCGAAGCCGCCTCAGCTAAGGTAGGGAAGGCACCTACCTAGATGCCTTGGCAGGGTCGAACGGTGGTCAAAATGTCTAGGTCGTTGATAGCCAGTAGATGCAAGACTCAGGCGAGGTCGCCTGCCGTGTCACAGTTGCATCCCCATTGGATCGATCCATCACATCAGAGTCCCTGGGACCAGTCGTGCCTTCTTCAAGACACTGTTCTGAGGTATAAGAAGAGCTTCCCTTGGTCTCTTCTATCCCCGAGATCCATATTCACTGTATCCAACCATCAATCATCAACCATCACCATCGACCATTGACCTCCACTTCAACCACCAACCTTCAACCTTCAACCACCAACCTTCAACCTTCAACCACCAACACAGACACCCACCATGGCTGCCCACGTCTGCTACGTCGTCCCCCCCTACCTCCTCCGAAGCATTGCCGATGCCGATTGCAATGCTGAAGACACCCGAGAGGCTGCCCGAAACGCCCTTCACATCCGCGAGACATACACGGCACGCCGTGCTGAGCGTCTTGCCATCCTCTCCGGCCCCCGTGCCCAGAGGAACCAGCTGCAGCTTAACAGCAGGCCCAGCATCGTCCCTGATGTTCTTCTCCGTCATATATCCGAATCTGAATATGTCGACAACGACACCAGAGAGTGTGCCCGCCGCGATTTGGAGCACATTCAGCAAGTCCAGCATCGATTCCAGCAAGTCCAGCAGGGCCAGGGCGACCCGACCATCGCCCTCGCCACCGAGGCCAAGCCCAAGGACCCCAAGTCCGGGTGAGTAGTACCTTAAATAACATGCCTAGTAAGGTATCTCGTGCAATGGCTAATTTGGTTATACTTCAGCTCCAAGTTCTATCGCGCCATCTACGACGCCAAGAACTCGGCCAGAGAGCAAGATCTCCCCGGTTCCGTCGTCCGTGTAGAGGGGCAGAAATCTTCCAAGGACAAGGCCGTCGACGACGCCTACGACAACGTTGGCGAAGTTCTCAAGATGTACAAGGAGAAGTTCGACTGGGTCTCCATCGACAACCAGAATATGCATGTTATTAGCTCCGTGCACTTTGGCAAGAAGTACGAGAACGCCTGTAAGCCACCCGTTTCTTCCGTCTCCCTTTCTGTACATCCGATTCATATACTGACAAATAAGTCTGGGACCCCGAGCGCATGCAGATGGTCTTCGGCGACGGAGGTGAATTCCTTAGCAACTTCACCGGCACGATCGATGTCATCGGCCACGAATTGACTCACGCTGTCACCGAGCACACGAGCCCCTTGGACTATCAGGGCATGAGTGGAGCCCTCAACGAACACGTCTCGGACGTCTTTGGCATCATGGTCAAGCAGATTGCCGAGAGCGAGAGTGCTGGTATGTCATCCATCCATACATCCATCCATCCATCCGCTTCACCCATGTACTGACAGACGAACCAGATGAGGCCGATTGGCTCATTGGCGAAGGCTGCATCATGCCTGGTGTTAAGGGCGTTGCTCTTCGGAGCATGAAGGAACCTGGCACGGCCTACAATGACCCTCGCTTCGTAAGTCCCCTATTTCTTCGCATCTCTCTCCGTTCTCGTCTCTTCCGCCATCCCTCTTTTCTCTGTCCTTCTATCCATTGCTCTTCACCCGATGCCTTCTCTGTGATACAACTGCTAACACCGCTATAGGGAAAGGATCCTCAGCCCGACCACTTCAAGGACTATGTCCCTACATTCGAGGACAACGGTGGCGTCCACATTTACTCGGGGATTCCGAACAAGGCCTTCTATCTCGCAGCCAAGGCGTTCGGTGGGTTCTCGTACGAGAAGGCCGGACCAATCTGGTGGAAGACCATGAACTCGGGGCGCATCCCGGCACGCTGTACCTTTATCCAGTTCGCCGACGTGACCGTTGAGGTTGCCGAGGAACTCTTCGGTGATGAGGCGGGCAAGATCGTTCGCGACGCCTGGAACGAGGTTGGTGTGACTCGAAAGGGCAACTAGATATCATATCTGCAACGTTCATGCCTAGAACCTAGTATTTGCACGTATACGTAGTCGAATAAGACGACGTTCGCAAGGAGAAAACACTGAAGACCATCGAAAAAACTATTAATTACAACGAAGCTAGTAAGGAACAACACTGATGCGGACAACACCGGTGATGGATGGTGATAGGCAGGCAGGTAGTAACTGACAACGCTGGTAGGACAACAATGGTGGTGGAGCAACGCTGACGAGGGACAATAACGATGGTGATGATTTTGAAAGTCGATCATCGGTTTTACTTTCACGGGGAAAAAAAGAAAAAAACCCTGACTCTGACTCTGTTCACGTGGTTGAGAGCTTTGCACCCATCGCAACTTGCATCTGATGGAATGGATGACTAATTCCATAGCCAAGCAGCTGAATCCTTTACTGGTGAAGAAGATAAGACGACGTTGATTGGCCAATTGATCCAGGCACTACCAGGCAGCAGCTGCTGCGCCGAGCTCAGTGTGACTAAGCTGAGATGAGGTAAGCGGGTCTTGGGTGTGTGGTCTGAGCCTGGGGGCCGCCTACTTGGGCGCCATATAAAAGAGCACCACTCACTTCCAGGTTGTTTGTCATCGCTGAGAAAATCACAGCAGCCCGGCAATAAACTGGCGGAGATTTCTCTAGAATATTTGAAAGATATAAAAACATGGATACCTCACTTCCTTCCCGCACCAAGGTATATTCAGCAACCTCAACGTTGCCCAACCGCCCCCACATCGACTTACACCCATCGACAGCAAACGAGCACCAAACAAGACGCTTCAGCGAAATCGAATGACATAAAAAAACCCACCAAGAATCCCGCACGAACAACCATGTCTAGGCCGACAACAAGACTCGATGTCTTTGTCTTCGGTAGCGGTGAGAACTGCGAACTGGGCCTCGGGCCCCGCCAAACCAACGCCCCGCGGCCGCGCCTGAATCGCCTGCTCGACGCCGAGTCTGTGGGCGTCGTGCAGCTTGCCGTCGGGGGCATGCATTGCGTTGCGCTGACGCACGACGGGAAAGTCCTAACGTGGGGTGTCAACGATGACGGCGCTCTAGGACGCGTGAAGCCGCCTACCGACTCGGAGGCCGAGACCGAGGAGGATGACGACGAGGACATCTTGGACGCCTTCGAGAGCACGCCAGGGGCTGTGGAGCTCGATGACAAGTTGGATATCGTGCAGGTCGCTGCGACCAATAGTGCGTGTTTCGCCTTGACGGCAGATGGAAACGTGTATGGATGGGGAAGCTTTGCCGTAAGTCGCCAAATTTCTTGTTTTCTTGACGTGGCAAACGATCGCTCACATTCAACAGGGCGGAGACGGTAACTTTGGCTTTCTCCACGAAAAGCCACCCAAGACGACGGAGCGACACCCCGTCCTTATCCCCGGCCTCAAGGACATCAAGGAGCTGGCCGGAGGCTCCAACCACATCCTCGCCCTCACAAATGACGGCAACGTCCTCGCGTGGGGTTCGGGCGAGCAAAACGAGCTTGGACGGCGGATTCTAGCGCGGCGCCGATTCGAAACCCTCGTCCCGCAACGCGTGGGACTGCCCAAGAAGAAGACGGTCAAGATCTTTGCGGGATCCCACCACAGCTTCGCCATCGATACCGCTGGGAAGGTCTGGGCCTTTGGGCTAAACAACTTTGGCCAGTGCGGTATCTCAACCAGGGAGGATACCGGGTTCACGACTGTCATCTCCCCAACCGTCGTCAAGAGTCTCGGAGAACACACCATCCGCCAAATAGGCTGCGGCCTGCACCACTCGATCGCCTGCACTGACAAGGGTGATGTGCTGGTTTGGGGCCGATCCGATGACGGTCAAATGGGCATGGCTTTGGAGGACGTGACCCAAGACAACATCATCTTCGACTCAAGGGGTCGTCCTCGTGTGTTGAACTTGCCGACCGTGGTTCCCAGTAGGTGCTTTGCAACCCCTCCCAGCACTACCAAGACTAACCATGCTCGTACAGATCTCAAAGCTATCTTTGTGGCGGCGGGAATCGACAACTGCCTCACCATTACAGAAGAGGGTGAGATGTATGGGTGGGGTTTCTCGGTCAGTTACAATACCGGCTTGGCCACCACCGATACTGTAAAAACGCCGACATTGGTGCGTAGCAAGCAGCTGGCCGAGAAGAAGCTCAACTTCGTCGGTGCCGGAGGCCAGTTCGCGATCGCGACAAGCCCCCGGCTGTAGATGCCTTCTTGTTCCCTCTTCACACAATGATGAAGTTGAGATCCGATGACTTGAGCTTCTGCACCCAGCTTCTTTCGGTCTGTGTCTCAGGGTCTAGAGACTCCTCCAAGCTCCATATCACCTGCAGCGTGTCCATAGCGGTCGCAATAAAGCCCCAAGGGGTCGATATCATAAGCCGTTTGAGGCGATCCAGGATCCATTTCCGTTTCTCGGGGTCCCATGTACCGGCACCAGCAATGAACGAGGGCCAACACGTAGCCTTGAAGTTGGGGTCTTCATCGGATATGGAGGAAAGGTGGTAGAACATTTCCGCGTCCAGCTCCTCGCGGCTGACGGACACGAGCTTGGACACAGACGGCATGGCGTGGAGGATGTACAGGCACGCAGCGAGACGGTGAGAAGAGCCTGCGTGGATGCGGCTTTCAACCGGGATGTGCTGCAAGTAGGATACAGTTCGCGGCTCGTACGCCCAGTCATGGACATCGAACGCCAGGGCCTGCTCGAGTAGCTGAGCCCCAACCTGTGCTGAAGAGTCAAGGTCATCTGTCTCGTGGTTCGACAGCTGCGAGGCACTGAGTAGAATCTGCATTATATCGGGCGGGCAGCACAGGTAGCTGTTAACAGCCGCTTTGCTAAGCACGGAAGACACCTGCGCGGACTGATAGTATGACTTGGCAGTTGTTGGCGGCGAGGTATTGAAGGCTGATGCCAAGATGTAGTAGCTTTGACCGGGGAAGGATTAGCTTAGATAATTCATTACTCAATATCAGACACATCGGGTTGACACAGCAAGACGCGGCAGTACAAGAACGACAGTGAGAAACTCACATAAAGCAGTCGGACATGACATAGTCCCTCAAAGACACGTCCGCCGAGTCCCCAGGCGGGAGATAAGCCATGATACGGCCGGCGCCCTCGAGATGGGGCCTCCAGCCGTGCTTTCCGCTCTCAATGAGTTCGACGTTGACGAAGAAGAGCACAGCGGCCAGGACGACATCCCCGCCGACGCCGCCGCTTTTGTCGATGTTCTGGATGGCGGCGGAGAGCAGGCGGAGAGCCTTGTGCTTGGCGATGAGGGCGTCGGTGAGGGACTGGCGGGCGTTGAGGGCGGCGACAGCATCCGAGGAGACGGCGCGGGAGAGATTGGACATGTGGGCGGCCGAGGCCGCGACGATGATGTGCTGCAACAGGGGGTGGGCTTTGGTCAGCGGAACGAGTGAGCGGAAGGGGTTGCGGTCGGGAACGTCCCAGGAGACGAGATCCCTGCAGACGCGGGTGGTGACTGTGCCCTCTCTGGTTAGCTCGCCTACTCTATCTGGCGGATTCCCAAGAGATTGGGATAGAGAAAGGAAGGGGAGGGTTTAGATGTACAGTAAGAGAGGTAATGCCGGTAGTGGTGCTCCACACCCTGGAAGAGAGGATCGACGAGGGTCCATGGGGCCGACTGGGTCCCGGGGCTGCCGGCGGAAACAACGAGGGCGTTGCCGTTGGCTTCGGAAGACGTTACCGGAAAGCCCAATGCCCGAGTTTCCGGGGCCGCGGGAGCGGACTCGTCGGTAGACGCGCAAGATAGCGTGTCCGGGCCTGACGAGTAGGTGATTAACGCCTTGCCGGCGAGCTTGCCACGGCTCGCAACGCCCTCTGTCCAGCGGAAAAGCTTCCCATAGCCCAGACACTCTTGGCCAGCCGCTGTGCACTTGTGGCAGTGGGGGTACGAGCGGTCACAGCGGAGACGTCGGCGGCGACAGTTGTGACATGGCTTCGTCGGGGCATTGAGCATGTCGACGCGGGACATTGCAGCAGTAAACGCGGGCTATCAGGGTTGTCCTGCGCCTCGTGTGCTTCATAGATGCCCAAAAGGTCGGTAGACCCAGAGCCAGACTTCCCGACTCGGTACAGTTCAGCCCAGCCCAGCTGCGGAAGGACAAGGTTTGAGCAGCAGGTTCACAGCCTGCGGGCTGAGATCAAGATATGAATCGTGGTGGTAATGATAACGTAACAGACGGGCAGGCCCCGAATCCGGCCGTTCAAAGAGGTAGGTAGACCAACAGCACGACGAGGAGCGGCTATGGGAACAGGAGGTCGTGACCAGGTACTGGCTCGGTTCGCGCAGATACTGCCTCAATTGAGAAAAGAGTTATCAAGACATGCATGATAGGAGAGGTTCCCGGATTGGTAATCGGAGGGGGGAGAGGCAGAGAGGGGCCCTGCCTGGTGCGTTGGACGGATATGCGCGTGGTGTGGGAAGGATAAGACGTTTGTCAGAGGAGGGAGAGAGGTGAGATTAGATTGGGCTGAAGTTGCCGCCACGCGAAGACGAGACGTGACGGTTCGGTCTGTGGCGGGTGTCGGTGCGGGTGCGATGTGAAATCCAAGAAATCAGACGGGATGCAGTTCGCGGCGGGACGGGGAGTTGGAGTCGCACTTGCAGAGAGCAGTCGGCGGAAAGAAGGGCGCGGGGCACACGGTGAGGCCCCGGTAATTCTAGACCGCGCTAGGCCGGATGTGGGAGCCAAGCAGCACAGCGCGCAAATTCGCCCCGCTGTTTGTTCGAGAAGGTGGGGGACCTCGACGCTTGGGTCGAATGACGACTTGTGCTGAGTCAACCAAGTCACGTTTTCTGGATCCTGGCACGTTTGTCTGACGAATTGAAGCTGTCTGAGTCTGTGCGCTAAGCCGGTTTCGGTGGTGAAGAATCCACATCTTTCACCACCACCACCACCACCAAAGACTTGCTTGCAAAGGGACAAACGAGAGCCAGATCTGCCAAGTGCTATGTCATCGGCATCAGACTGGCGAAAGGTGGCTGTATGCGGAGGTCCAGAGCTCGCAGTCAGTGCCGGCTGTCAAAGACCCGAGTCTGGAATCAGATTTCATTGTGTCATCAAGGGTCTGGTCGGCCCTCGCGTCGTCAGTCACGGCAGTCATGGGCGCAGTCCACTACCTGAAAGGGGCAAAATACGCGATGGAATCACCGCTCATCTCGCGAGCTTGCTCGGCGAAGCCATTTTTGCGGTCCCTCGCCCATGTTTCACGGCTTCAATGTCTGATTACCACGCCGTGCTTGGTAATTCTGGCTCGTCGTCGATCTGCTCACTAAGCTCTGGTTTGTCCGTCTGTCGTTTCAGCAAAACACTCTCGCAAACTCTCATCCACGTGCCTCTGCCCAACAGTCGCCAACACACGCCGTTGCCGAGAAAGGCAGCCAAGACGCAAGGCCTGCCCCCTCAACCCCCCCCACCGCCTTGTGAGGCTCTCCGGGACTGGTGGACACTGGACCAGAGGCGGTGCCCCATCCCGGCCCGTGTGGTTGAGCCGTCACATTGCAAATCCTGACGCCCAGTTGCATCTCCACCAGCCAGTTCTCCACCCGAATCATGGATGGCGACCCCGATTAGAAATTCTTTGCATCAGTGAGTCGTAATTCTACATAGTATCCTTCCTCCATGGCCCGTCGCGCCTCCCTGTCATATTTAGCTATCAGAGGGTCCCGCAACGCCGCTTCTCAATCTGAATTGGATGTGACCCTTTTTGATGTTGTCAAGGAATTGTATTTGTATGACCAACGATCATCACCGCTGTCCAAGATAAGACGGCTGCATTGACGAAGGAATCTACCGATACCACCCAACGAATACCTTGCCCATGACCCAGCACGACACCGAGGGGGGCGGCGGCGGCTCCGGCGGCCGAGCTGCTGAGTTCGACGTCGAGTTCCTCGGACGACAACGGCCGGCAGTCTTCAAGTCGCAGTGGGCGGAGCTCGGCTTCTGCTTCTCACTACTGGGATCCATGTTGATGGCGGTAAGCCTCCTCCGAACTGCAGATAGCCGCTCGGCTACAGATCTGACGCCAGCCGCAGGAATACTTCGTCAGTGGTTTCCACATTATTCTGCCTCCACTCGCCGAGGAGCTCGATATCCCCCAGGCCTCGCAAACATGGCCCTCGAGCGTCTTCTCGCTCGTGACTGGCGCCTTCCTGCTGCCGCTCGGCAGACTGGGTGACATGTACGGCGGCTACTTCGTCTTCAACATCGGCCTTGCCTGGTTCTTCGTCTGGTGCCTCATTGCCGGCTTCAGCAACAACTACCTGATGCTGATCTGCTGCCGAGCCCTCCAGGGTCTCGGCTCAGCCGCGTACCTCCCCGCCGGCATCATGCTCCTTGGCAAGATCTACCGTCCCGGCCCGCGCAAGAACCTTGTCTTTGCGCTGTACGGGGCCTTCGCCCCCATCGGCTTCTTCTTCGGTATCCTCATCGGCGGTATCGCTGGACAGTTCCTCAACTGGCGCTGGTACTTCTGGCTCGGCAGCATCGTCCTGGCTATCGTCGCCGCCGTGTCGTTCCTGACTATTCCGAACGACTTCGGTGATAAGCGGCAGGTCGTCTCCATGGACTGGTGGGGCGTGGGAACCATCGTACCGGGCTTGCTACTCGTGGTGTACGCCATCACGGACAGCTCCCATGCCCCCAACGGATGGGCGAGCCCGCAGATCATCGTCACTCTGGTCCTAGGCGTCGCCTTCCTCGTGGGAGCGTGGTATGTCGAGTCCCGTGTGGCCTCCAACCCGCTGTTGCCCGGTGACCTATTCGCGCCCAAGTCCATGAAGACGCTGACGGCGGCGCTGTTCTTCGTATATGGCACGTTCGGCCTGTTCCTCTTCTACTCGAGCTTCTACATCGAGACCGTCCTGCACATGTCGCCGCTACTGACGGCAGTCTGGTACATCCCCCTCATCGTAGGCGGCCTCATCATCGGCACGGTGGGTGGCTTTACGTTGCACCTCTTGCCCGGTCGGATCCTGCTCGCCATCTCGGGAATTGGCAACCTGATGAGCGTGCTGCTCTTCGCCATCATTCCAGACAACCCCAACTACTGGGCGTACGTCTTCCCGGCGATGGTCTGCGGGACCATCGGTATCGACATCACCTACACCGTCAGTAACGTCTTCATCACGACCAATCTGCCGGCACACAGGCAGGGGCTCGCCGGAGCACTCATCAACAGTTTGTTGTTCCTGGGCATCAGCTTCTTCCTCGGCATGGGAGACGTGGCCGTGGGCCAGACGAGCCACCTCGGACTGAAGCAGAGCTACAAGACGGCATTCTGGCTGGCCGTCGGTGTTGCGGGCGTCGCGTTGGCGTTGTACGCCTTCATTCGAATCGGACAAGCAAAGAGCGACTTGACAATGGAAGAGCGTGCCCAGCTCGAGGCAGAGGCTCGAGAGGCACAAAGCTAAAGCATGCCGGGTATCGACAGCAACGCAGACTGTGCCGGCGGAAAAGAGACCACGGCGACAGACACCGATGCGGAAAAATCAAAACCGCCAGCGCCGGAGGCGGAGACTCCGGTGAGGTGAGCGGCTGAGACATTGTCAACAGGCCGCGCGGCGTCGTATGAATTAGACGATGCAATTGATTTGGCAGCGGTGAGGAGTGTTGGGGAAGCTGTATCGACGGATATAGAAATTCCACCATGGACAATGCGAGGCGACAAAGATCCAAGGCAAGGAGAGGTTCTGCCCGACGACCGCGGCGCCGAGGCCAGCGTCTCCATGCTCGTGGATTGGATTCCGTGCTTGGTGGAGACGGGCGGGTGGAAAGGAGGTGGTGATCCAATTTCCAAACTTACCAGGCGTTCCTGTTGGTTGCCCGATGCCCTGACTTTGCCAAGCGGCCCAGGCAGCGGGACTCAGGACAGCGGTTCTTCAAAGGATTGGCGTTGCACCCTCCAAAGAGGGCCAAGACGATCAGCTCTCGAGTCTTGGGACTCCACGGGCGAAACCGCCAACTCTCCGAGATATCCGTCTTGGCGGTAGGGCTTGGCGGCATTCATCAACAGCCGCATGTGGGAAAGGTGACTGGCGATGATGGACGACGGCCGAGTTGGGTACGGTATCATTGCATTCTGGCGTTGGAGTTTGGAGCGCGATTTCTCGAACAACATTGGTCTGTGGGGCGGAGGACGAGAAGCGACCGGCAGCACGAGGCTAATTGCGCGCGTTAGTTTTTCCGCAGCATGGTCACACACGCTAACACCCAGCTAGAACAAGGCCTGGCAAGCTGCAGGGCGGCGCATAGAGACAGATATGATGTTGGGGGCGTAATAATACTTGGTAACGTGCAGAGAGGGGCACGTTCCATTACTAGATACTTCGCTCAAGGCACAATTTGCAGGGTTTCACGATTCAATCCATACTGCGTAGCTTACTAGGTAGTACTACGTAATAAATAATCATACACGTGTAATAGACTAATAGTTGATTGCGAGCAGTGCCTGGGTGGCCGGGCCTCTCAGTCACGATGCTGACCGCTTACCTCCATTGCCCGTAGATTATCAGCGCAAATATTGAACGGGACGCTTCCGAAGTTCCCCTGGATAGTGGAGTGGCTCGTGGGTGTGGGATTGATCATGGATTCTTGGCCCAACGTAATGTAACAGCGTAGAGTCCGAGGGAGAGGAACTATGAAGGCGCTCCCGTAGTATGGAAATCAGTCAGGGAATGTCGGTTGCGTGCCGATGCCCTCCAAGGCTCTCTCTACCTTATCGCCGACTTTGGTGCATTTCCTGTCGCAGCATTATTGAGCCACCTCTAAGAGCTAAGGACTTCAGGGTTGCGCGCTACTGGAATAAGGTGTGGTAAGCGCCGGCAAATGATGTGACAAGCGTCTTTTTCCCCAGAGTCAAGAGGCCAGGACAAGAAGAGTAAAGACTTGTTTTTTTTTTTTTTGCGTGCCGACTTCCATAGTGCCCAAGAGACGGGGTGTGCACCACCAGCTGGGGGTCTGGTACTCGGTACTCGCGGTTGTGTAGGTATCCAGCCTGGAAGTACTTCTAGTTGGGTACCGCGGCGGCCGTATGGTGCACTATGCGACTTGCCTCCCAATTTCCGACCCTGTTCACCAGTGCCTCAACGATTCGTGCACGACGGCCAATTGGCGCGGCGTCCACGCTGCAAACCAGCCCAAGGTCGGTCGCACTCCGAGTCCGAGTCGAGCGCCGCGGGAGGTCACGAACAGGCCAAGAGACTGCCCAGCACTCTGTTGCGGGGTCTGAACTCAATTGACAGCTGGAGCTATCGAGCTGGGGCCGGGTACAAGCTCCAAATCCCCCCCCCCCCCCCGGTGCCGTGCTTGGAGTCCTCGTCGGCTGCTGTTAGTGTGCTCCGTACCACCGCACCCAGTTTTGGTGGTTAGGTCCAGCAGTTGCTCAGTTGATTCAGCCGGTCTAGGACTGAGAGCGGCAAGAAAATATCCTGCAATACCGCCATACCCACTAAACTCGACGATCCTGGAGCGTCGGCCGCTGGCATGCAGGTGGTGACAAGCGTATCCGTAAGGGGAAGAGAGAGCATTCGTGTACCATACCATACCATAGCCGCCGGGGTTGGCTGACGAGTTTGGCGGTACTGCGTACTGCATAGAGTGACGTCTGCAGCCAACCTGCAGAGAGGCGCGCGCTGGTGCGACATGCTGAACCTGAAGCAGTGAAGCCCCGAGCCTCTCTCTACTTGGCAGCTTGATAGGGAGAAGAAATGATGCCACGGGGCTTCAGAATTGCAGGATCGGGCGCCCGTATGCGCCCAAGATGTGGTGCTATTCGCTGGCGGCAGTCCTGCTCAGGCGTAGCAACAGCCATAGCCAGCTTAGCCAGCTATCAAATCGCCACAGTTGCCGCTATGGACGGAGAAAATAGTTTATCTGAGACGGATCCTTGCCCCCACAACTCTACCTGATTTTAAATTTAATATATGTCGGGGCCATCGCTCCACCCGCCCATTCCCGTTCGGTCCCCTGACCCCCGACCCCCCGACTCTCGAACCCCGACCGCGCTCCGGAATGCCCTCCGAACGTGGACGACCAGCAACGGATGTGGCCACGACGAGTAGACCCAGCTTCCCAATTCTGCTAGCCGCTCGCGCAAAACGAGCCCGACCAAAGGCGTAGCACTCGATATTGGCAACCAACACCTATTTCTGGCCGCCGTACGGATACCGTCCACACCAGTGACTACGGATACCCAGCTGTTGGAACGCCGCGGCAAGTGGGAGAGCTTACACCAAGGCACACTAACTAGTGTACGGAGAAGACTGTGGAACATTGGAATCCAAGATAGATTGTTGCCATGGCCGCACGTTTCCCTTTGCGAGTCTCCCAACCCGCATCAGAATCGCATTATTGACGGCCGTAATTGGGATCCCATCGCATCCGGACGTCCCCCGTCGAGTCTCGACCGCCGTCCACGTCGTCATCCGATGTACCACGCAGTATCTCCTTCGTTGTTGAGGCTCCATTGGCGGCAACATCTCCGCCCGCGGTACTGGGCCTTTCTTTGCCCCGAGCCGGCCCCCTTTGACCTTCACCGCAATCAAGAACCCAGAAGTGAGCAGGGGGAAAAAAAACCCTTTTCCTTCCAGAAACCCCAGCTCAGCCCATCTCAATCCCTCCCCCATGAGACCCATGTTGCTCGTCTTCCGCACCACCCCTGTCGCTCATCCCATCCCGTCACTCATCCCCTGACTTCATTTCGCCGCCCATCCAGCCCACTTCACTACCCCCTGGTCCGTTTCCAAACGTCAACTCGCTCTTCACGGCCTAGTCTGCCTGGTCAATATCGACAAACAGCTCCTAGCCTCGTTTCCCCTAAACAAACGAACCACCATCACCTCGTACCACATGCCCGTCCCGTCGGTCTGCCCCCGGGCTCTCATTCGTGCGATTTGGCCAGGTCGGGGCCCGAGAACCGCCTCGTTCCCACCGTGACCTTCACGGAGCCCATGCTCCCTTCGAAGGCCCAACAAGGGTCATGCACCCCATAATGCCATTTCCCAAGGCCTGACGCGACGGGCCACCACGCCCGGCGTGATCAGCCAGTGATGCGAAGTCCCTTTGCGACTTCGAACCCTCGCCCGCCAAGGATTCCCAACATTTGCCCAGCCTTTTCCAGGCCCAGCAGTACGCAAGTGCCAAGCCCACCGTTGCATTGGGAGAAGAGCCTCCTCGGCATGGCCCCAGTCTCCCAGCATCCCACCGCGTGCCCGGGCCAAGACCCAGGAGATAGAGAGAGAGAGATGAGAGCACGCGTACGCAGGCGGCCTGCCAACAGGAGCCCTCTCTACGGGAGCAGGGTCTTGGCTCTTGGCATTTGAAGCTTAGCCAAGAGATCCGGTGTCGATGTCTTGGCCGAAAATACTTAAGAGCCTCGTCCTTCCAACCTCATGCCACTCTTTCCTCTTGCTCCTCATCCCGCTTCACTTCTTCAGTCTTTCAGCTCTCGCGCTCTTTGCATTCATTCCCTGCCTCCAACTCTCACTGCATACTTTCGTTCGACGTAGACCGTCAACACATTCTTTTACGAAACCACTACATCTAGCCATCCGCAGCTTGAAAAACCACTCGAATTAGTCAAGATGAAGTTCTCCGGCATCGCCTCTTCCCTGGCCCTCCTGGCTTCCGTTGCCAGCGCCACCCCCACTCCCACCGTCGTTGGCGGCAACGCCGTCGACCCCCGTGCCGTTGAGAAGCGCGCCACCATCACCGACGCTTGCGACGTCGGCTACGGTGCCGGCACCACCGGTGGTGCCGGCGGTACCACCACCACCGTCTCCTCCCTGGCCGAGTTCACCGCCGCCGCCACCTCCAAGGACGCCGCCGTCATCGTCGTCAAGGGCGCCATCACCGGTGACACCAGGGTCAAGGTCGGCTCCAACAAGTCCATCATTGGTGCCTCCGGCTCCTCCCTGACCGGCATTGGTCTGTACATCAACAAGCAGGAGAACGTCATTCTCCGCAACCTCAAGATCTCCAAGGTCAAGGCCAACGCTGGTGACGCCATCGGCATTCAGGCCTCCTCCAAGGTCTGGGTCGACCACTGCGACCTGTCCTCCGACAAGGACCACGACAAGGACTACTACGACGGTCTCCTTGACATCACCCACGCCAGCATGGCCGTGACCGTCTCCAACACCTACATCCACGACCACTACAAGGGCTCCCTCGTCGGCCACTCCGACTCCAACTCCTCCGAGGACAAGGGCAAGCTCTACGTCACCTACGCCAACAACCACTGGTCCAACGTCGGCTCCCGCAACCCCTCCATCCGCTTCGGCAACGTCCACATCTTCAACAACTACGCCGAGAACATCGAGACCTCCGGTGTCAACACCCGCATGGGCGCCCAGGTCCTCGTCGAGTCCTCCACCTTCTCCGACGTCAAGAAGGCCATCACCTTCCTCGACTCCAAGGAGACCGGCTACGCTGTTGTCAACGACGTCGACCTTGGTGGCTCCACCAACGACGCCCCTGAGGGTACCTTCACCAAGCCCGACTACTCCTACACCAAGCTCGGTGCCTCCGCCGTCAAGGCTGCCGTTGTCGGCACCGCTGGCCAGACCCTCAAGTTCTAAGTCGTCTCGTAACCAACGCAGAGGGAATGAGAAGAGCGCTATTGCTGCCAGCCGCTGGGCTAGCCCTCGGCTGCAGAGTACTGGGAAGCAGTACAGAATTCTTGTAAATAGTTTCAAGACATCAATGGCCTCGCGCCGTTTGATTCTGTAGATAAGTTGCCGGTTTCAACGCCTAATTATCTGTCCCAATCGTCGTCGTGAAAGTTGTGAACACTGGTCAAAGTGAAACATATCTTGGACAAGCAAAGGAAACACTCCCTTTGCAGAACCCATTGCACTTTCCCCTATTTGACACTCAGGACTACTGTAGGTGACACCTGCTCATGTTCAAACGTCTCAAAGTGTTTACGCGAACACATAATCGGGGCATCGCCGTCGCCAGCGATCCTTGAAAACCCCAACCCCTTATGAGGTAAAAGGTAACAGGCGCCTACGGATCTCGCGGCCTAAGCGAACCCTTTCAGCCACTGCACCGCCTCTTCCCTCAAGAACAGCTTTATTCTCGGTCGCCCGCCTAGCCAGGAACGGCAGGCACTCGTGCAAGTCCCCATAACTCATCGACTTGGGTGCCCGAGTCAGTAGTCGGTCGACCCCTCAGGGAGCAATACTTACCTTGACGACAAGGGCGAAACCGCCTGCTGCTGTAACGGATCCGGTAATATTATTCGTGAGGTTGTCCTTCATCCCTAGAAGAAGTTTCAATACACCGGCGGGGGAGTTCACCGGACGAAAGCGACTCACCATAAAGCTGAGCAAAGGCAACGCTGCCAGCGGCCTCGCTAGAAATCAGTAGTTTGTCGTCACCTCCCATGCGCTTAGCCAAGTTATATTTCTCCAGCAATCGAAGTGCAAAGTCGACGCTGATGGAGTTGTGTGTCGCAAACACGGCACCAATTTTCGAACAGCCCGTCTCTTTGACTTGGTCAGCAATCACCGACAGCGCCTTGTCAATGCCATAGTTAAAAGCTGGCGTCCGTTTCCTCCTTGGTCGACCAAACCGGCCCCTGCTCTCCTGCTGGCCCTTCCTTCTTCCATCTTTCAGCCTCGCTCGCCATGTACGCTCCTCTCACCTGCTTGAAGAGCAGCTTGTATCCCTTTTCATCAGCGCGCCTGATATGGTAGTCGAGCATCTGCGGGTATCTACGTAGGTAGGCCTGAAATGAGGCGATGCAAGTGGCGGGACCTCCGTCCAGGGCGTTGTACTTCTGCATCAGCTCATCGGTGAGTGCGTCGATGACTGGCTGGTACCAAGTCTGCTCCGCGTCTATGACTATGCGCACGTTGTTGTCTCGTGCTTTGCGGGTGATGACTTCCATGGTATCTCGGAGGCTGATCAGTTGTTCGCGGTCTGTTTTCGTTACACCTTTCCCGTTCAGAGCCGCTTCCTAGTCGCCGTCGTGGGGTAGCCCAGGGTAAGGGACGTCCTTGTCTAGACCCTTCTCCTTTCGGGCTGCCAAAATGGCCTTTGAGCCGCGGTGGAGGGCTACAGGATGGGGAAGCAGGCCGGTAACCTTGATCCTCACCCAGCACCGATTGTCGCCCCCTGTGGCGCTTGTGTCTGAAAAGAGCTGCCTGGCCATCTCTCCTTGGGTCTCGATCGATGATAGAACATTCTGCGTCTGGGTGAGGATCAAATGAGGATCCTTGCTCGAACCGTCGAGCTCGGCTTCAGTGTTGTACCCAAGCAGGGTGCCAATTTTCTCCTGGCGCAGCGCTTTTATTCTTGGAATGCAATCTTGGGCCGTCTCTCCTCCGAGAAACTGGTTGAAGAAAGCCCGCATGACGAAGATGCGCACAAGTGAAGATAGAAGGGGTACTTTGGACATGAAGTTGTAGAGAGATTCGCTTGCATCAACCCAAGCAGGCCAGGAGCAAAATGCGAAGGCGCTTTTTGCGAGGCATGATTAATATTCGCTAGTAAGCTAATTTGGGCTGAGTGATTTCACTTACATCCATCCTGAACAAAGCTTGCTGAGAGGGATTGAAGAAAGAGCCCGTAGGTCTCGGTGACCAATATTCGAGCCTCCATGGTCCCGTCTTGCCCACAGAAACCCGGCGAGTCCTACACCAGCACCTCCTGCGGCCAGCAGGATTTTCTTGTCCCGGCTTGGGTAATTTGCCTTCTTCCACTACGTTGTTGATCGCGGAGGCGTCGATGACACATTGCGGCTTCCAAGGCGGGCGACGTGGGCTAAGCACAACCGCGTCTCAAGTCGAGTAGCACGCTGTGCTGCATACAACATGGTAAAAGATTGAAAGATGGTTGCAGCAAAGCAAAATTGAATGATCAGTTGAGAAGTCTCGTCTATGCTGTATATGGCCTTAAAAGATGCGTGATCCTTATCTGTAGACTCGGGCCGAGGACGGGAGTATCAGTGGCTTCAGTGTAATTGTGTCTCGGCCCGGATCAAGTCTTAGTAAACTCAGACGCTCTAGTTCCGGTTTGCATCGACCCCTAGAGAGGGTACTTCCCAAAAGAAGCTTGTGTCCATCAGGTTCGCTAGACTCTGCATATGTAATGCCTGTTCTGATTCGTTGGAAAAGCCGAGTAAAGCATCGTTGCCATCCATGTTGTCGTTGAACCCATCCATACCACTCGCCAAAACATGAGCAGCTTGTATTTCCGGATCATCAAGGAGCAAGTGGGCTCCATCCAGATTCAAATGCCGGGCTTCTGACGTTGACCCTCCGGCTTCATGCAAGCCTGGAGACTGTTGCGCGGTTGCTGGGTTCAACAGATTTACTAGCGAGTCTAGATATCCTGCGTGTAGAGCGATGGTGTCCTGGGGTGATTGGATCATTTCCCTCACATGCCGGCTGACATCCCGCACAAGACCGATGGCAGTCTTTTGAAAAGATGGGCTGAGGATTCCGCTACATGGGAGGGACAACAAGAGACACAGAAACAGTGCGGCATTCGGGCCAAGGAGGAGGACAGAATCTGGAGCCCGCCTGAGGTCGTCGGGTGGGAATCTGAGAAGTTCTCGCAGTGTTCCAAGGGCGCCTTGGGTGCTGTTGGCCAGTCCAGGGGTGTCGGGCGTCAAAGCTTCCACCATGGCAGGGAAGCCAAGTCCCAGAGACGAAGGTTGCGGCGATTGGTCATTAGACCGCGCATTCAAGGACGCAGAAGCCATGAAAGCTTCAGCGAAGGTTGAGACGATTGAGGCGGCTCGGCAAAATGCTGTTGCGCGTTGTGCTGTTGTGTCGAGCACTCTGGACCAGCCCTTTCGTTGAAAGGGGACCCTACGGATCTCAGCGGTGATCAGTTGTTGCTGTTCACGGCCGGTGTAAGGAGCTTCATGATTGACTGGCATGGAGACTTGAGGGGTTGGCGATGCTCGAGATGGGGACGTCGATTGCGCCGAATTTTCTCGGCCATGTGCTTGAGGAGTGGACGCGCGCGCCGGGCGGATGGCTTCGCTCGTACTCTCGCCCTCTTCGGCTGAGTAAACACGCAGTCTGTGTTGTTGGTGATGCACCGATCGCATCGGTCCGGCCGTCGCGAGACCATGCACCGAACTTTTGCTGCTCTGCACTTTAGGCAGGCACTGAAGACATGCTTGTTAGTTGGGTTGCGCGTGAGCACAGGGCCGAGAGATTGCACCACTTACACGGGGGCGCGGTGCAGGTCAGATGGTGTCGCAGTTGATGGCGCCATCCGGGATGGTTGTGGTTGACGAGTGAAGCATTGTAGAAAGAGAGTGTAAGAAGTTCGGGCCGGGCCGGCAGAGACGTGAGGCAGAACCTTTTGATTCGGAGCTCCATCCCGCCCCGCTGCAGTTGACCGGCCCGAGATGCCCACGGTTCATCGCCTTCGGCCCGGCAATCCCACCATCAGGTTGTGGGCGACGACAACATTCAAGCCATGGATTCATTTTGCGAGCATTGGGCCATTATTTCACCCCCTCAAACACTTCGCATCGACTCAACCACCCATTTGACTGCTGAGAGCGTCATACATAATACGAGTCTGGCCATCGCGAACAACATGCAACTGACAATCGCTGTCATCGGCTGCGGTAAGCCTGCATTCCCAGCCTTCTAGAAGAAGCCCCTCACAAGATCGCAATCAGGCACTTTGGGGACAGCCATCACGAAAGGGATACTTGAGCCCTTGGACAAGCAGGGTATGTATCCCAGTCACCCGTGTCATCGCCACTGTTGGCACCGAGCCATCCAAAACCCGGGTTCAAAACGAATTGTCCAAACATTCAGCACAGCTCACTGTCCTTCTCCACGAAGAGAACCTAAGTGCCATAAGAGAGGCAGATGTAGTGCTCCTAGCTATAAAGCCAGTCAAGAGAGAGGAGATCTTTTCTCCGGAAGTCAGGAAGGCTATACGTGGCAAACTGATCATCAGCATCATGGCCGGTATCTCGACCAAGGAATTATCTCGCCTGGCTCTCGGTGATCAGAGTCAATCTTCTAGTCAACCTCCTCTCCAAGCCATCCGCGCAATGCCGAATATGGCCGCCAAAATCCGAGAGGCTTTGACTCTGTACACGGCAGACCGGGACACGATCTCAAAGTCCAACATGGAACTCGCGTCCTGTATCTTCAATCAGGTTGGGCAGAGTCGCTTCATACCCGAGAGCTCTTTCGACATCTCCGCCGTTCTGGTCGGGTGTGCGGGCTCGCTGCTGTTGTTGGCGATCGACGGCCTGCTAGACGCCGCGGTTGCGGAAGGAGTGAAACGGCCAGAAGCGCAGGTCATGGCTGTCATCAGCGCGATTGGCATGCTGAAGCTGGTGCCTGCGGGAAACCACCCGAGTGTGTTGCGGGAAAAGATTGCGTCCCCGGGAGGCTGTTCGATCAGGGCGCTCTTGGAACTGGAGAAGCTGGGAGTCAGATCGGCGTTTACGAGTGCTATCGTGGCGGCGGCAGCTCGATCAAAGGAGATGTCGCAATCCTAGCAGATATGTGACATGTTCGATCTTCCGAATCTTGGCTGAAGTGCAGATTACAGGCACATGATGCCGAGTGGGTTCGTCCCAGCTAGAAGTCTTTTCTCAACATTTTGCAGTCCAGTAGCCCGTACGATGCAACTCACGCGAGTATGTAGTATTTCCAGTGACCGCGATGATTAGCGTAACAGTTCATTGATTTGCACTCTAAACTTCGTACTAGATATGGCCCATAACTAAGCACTTGATACCTTCTGGTCATCTTTCGGTTGCGGAAACTTCTCAACGATAACTGGAGGCCCTCTGATGTCGAATCCGTATGACACCCTGTCTTCCGGATCGAGAAACAAATCGTAGGCGCCGGAGCAGAGTACCCGATTTCCAAGGTCATCCACGCGAACCACGCGCTCCACGGTAATGACTATCTCTTCCTTGGCGGTCTGGCCAGGCTTGATGTTTCTGATGCGCTTATACCCAACGAGCGTCTTGAGTGGTTTGGGTTCAGGGCCGGCGTCCGATCGTAGGAATATCAGCGCTACGTAGTCCGAGGTGAACCCTCCCACGTTGGTGACAGAGACAACCAGAGTGATGACCGGCCTTTCCAGCACCCTCTGCCAGGCCGGGGTTCCTGAAGAATCACCATCTACATAGACGGCGACCTGCTCGGTTGTCGTAATTTCAGGCTGGTGTTTGAGGTCCAACCCGACGGCGAAGGTCGTGTAGTGCAGCCCGAACCCGAAGGGCACCGGCGTCTCTCCAGTGTACCATCTATATGTGCGCCCGAGCTCCGAGTTTCCCGGCCCAGGTCGGAGGTTCATGTCTGTTGCCGGAACGGCCTCGTTGTACGATGCAGGGTACTGCGTTACGGACAGCCGACCAGAGGGCGCCGCTCGCCCGAAGAGGAGGTCGAACATCGCTTTGCCGCCCGACTGGCCGGGGTAACCACCCCAAAGGATCGCATTGACGGTGTCATTGGCAAGGAGCTCCGTGTCGTCGACCTGTCCACCGCCGAACTGGAGGACAATGAGAGGCTTCCCGAGTGAAGAAAGGGTGCGTAGCAAATCCAGCTGCGGCGCAGGCCAGGCCAGTGTCTTGCGGTCGAGCGTCTCTGCTTCCAGGGTGTTGTCGACGCCACCCATGAAGATGATGGTATCTGCGGCCTTGGCTGACTCGATGGCTTGTGTAAACGAGTCATCAGAGCTATTGATCTTGGATCCCAAGGTGTAGGTGAAGTCAAGTTCGCGATCCTTTGCTGCCTGAAGCGGAGAGATGAGATACGGGGCTGGGCCGAAGTAGTTACCCTGCATCTGCGTCGTCGCGTTTACCCATGGACCGACTAGGGCGTACTTTGTCGAAGAATCGGCGGCCAGAGGCAGGATTCCATCGTTCTTCAGGAGTACTGCGCCTTCGATCACAGCTCTGTATGCGAGCTCCTGCGACGCTTTCGTGTTAACGTCATCCCATTCCAACGAGCGCAACGGGTGTTTCTTCGCAGAGTCGAACAGTCCAACCGATACCAGCGCCGTGTAAAGCCGAGTAAGCGCCTTGTCGACATCTTTTTCAGAAATAAGAGATTGGTTCCACGCCGACTTCAGGGCTTCGGAACCAGGGAACGCATTGCACTCGAGGTCCGTCCCGGCATTCATTGACCACGCCGCTGCATGTCCGAGGTCTGGGGCATAGTGGTGGTAGGAGACCATGAGCGCGACACAATCGCAGTCCGTAGAGACGTACTGCCCGTCACCGTTCCATTCCCAGTGTTGTCGCAGAATGTCCTCCAACAGATATGCGTTGGCGCACAGCGGCGTGCCGTTGATGCCGTTGTAGCTGCACATGAACGACCCTACGTTCTTCTCGACGGCACACGTCTTGAAGGGCGGGAGGTAGTACTCCGACAGGTCCTGCGTGGTGATAATGGCGTCGAAGCCTGAGCGGTCGACGCCTTTGTAGTTCTCAAAATCGTTGGCTGCGTAGTGCTTGCACGTCGCAATCACCTTCTTGGCGTCGTCGTCTCCCTCCAAGCCCGTGAGCATGGCCGCGACGTAGTTCTGCAGGTGGAAGGGGTCTTCGCCGGGAGTCTCCTGACCACGTCCCCATCGGGGGTCTTTGAAGGCGTTGATGTTTGGAGACTTGTTTTTGTTAGCGGGCTACACGCGAGCAGAAGCACCGTGCCTTGACAGTTGGGAGGCACTTACGTAGAGATCAAGTCCAGACCTGCCGACGTTGCTGAAAGCCCTGGCCTCCTTGCTAACGACTTCCCCCACAGCCCGCACCAGCTCGTCATCAAAAGCCGATCCGAGAACGATGGGCTGTGGGAACGAAGTCGCGTAGCTAAAGTTGCCTTTTGAAGCAAACTTGGTTCCCGGAGACGACGCTACTCCATGAAGACCTTCAGACCACCACTCGTAAGGCGGAATACCCAGCCTAGGCACACCGGGAGCCTCATTAACGAGGTTGTCAAGCCTTTCCCAGATCGTGAACTCAGCGACCAGCGCGGCAGCCCGTTCTTTCGCCGATAGCGACTCGTCACAAACATCGGTAGAGCAGAGAGGGTCGCGGGTGCAATCCGGGAAGTTGCTTGCGGTCTTCTCTTCCGTCATGAAGTTTCGTATGGAGTAAACCTCAATGCTGACTGGTGTAAACCTTCGTATATCATTTCGAGAAGATTTGAGGTGCTCACAGGTCGTTTGCGCCGCAGGTTTCCGGCGACTCTCCCGACTCTCCCGAACACGCTGAGCCGAAGACACAGGAGCCCTCGGCGGTCTTGTTGATGGTTTTGTCCATTTCATTTCCGCAGAGACACTGACTACTCCTGCGAGGTATGTTAGCGAGATACTCCCTTTCACACTGCTTGGGCAGAGACGGACTTATCCTGCTTGATTCCCGCCAAAGAGAACCCGGCGCGGCCGCAGAGACCGGAGCACCGTTCTGCGCTGATGTCTTTCGACTTGAATTGGACACCATCCAACGCTCGATGGTCGACACCATCACGAAAACAGCCGAGGAGCTCAGCTTCCGGCTCGTACTTCAACTCCGGGAGACATGTCCGAGTTGTAAGCGGGATCTGCGAATCGTAAGGGCTCGCTCTAGCTGCCAGCGCAGCCCCATGGAGCACCAAGACAAGCTCGCCAATCGTTCTGGATTTCATCGCGAAGGCCAATTTTTAATTGCACTGCTCACCGTAGGACTGATGATGGAGGTTCACGGATCGCCTGCCTCCCTGATAACATTGTCGTATCACTACCCCGCGTCGGGTGCGGGGCAGCCCGGCCGGCATGCATGCCGGACCAGCCCCCTCGTATCACTTTTGACGGACGTAACGGGAGAGATCGCCGATGGTTTACAGGGTGCGGTTTAACGGCAACAATCCATCTCGTTTGCGCCCGCGATAGTTGCTGGCCGCCGACTGTGATTTGTTTTACGGTTCTCCATTACTGCCAATCTATCCAACCAGAGGCCGAACAATATCACTTTCACTCTTGTTCGTTTGATAACCGTCAAGATTCTATAACGGGGATCGCTCGACAACTTCTCTTCTGTAATGTCAACCACTCTCCGAGACAAGAGTTATGTTGATGGACAAGAATGACCACCTCTGTATTTGGCACGCATTGCTTTCTGGGAGCTAAACGACCAGCCTTGATTCTGGCCGTCCGGCTTTTCTGGTCGTAAATCAAAGGACCTGGAACTGGAATACCACGACGTCTGTAGCTCTAGAGACCGATAAGTTGCGGTCCATGACACCTTTTTTGTAGTGCTTCCGAACTCACTCACTCTAGATATTTTCCACCTTTGGTTGAATTCCACTAGTAGTCGGGTTGGGTCGAGGCATTAATTCATGATATCCCACAAACAATGGATTAAGTAAACGCATGGAATCGATTCCTGGAACTGTCTGCTAGATTCCAAGACTCTGCCTTTGGTCGAAATTTTGACACACCAGCTACCAAGGGGAACCAGGGAGCATCGCCCTCCACAAAACCAACGGCTCTACCAAATCTCCAAGTCGGCATCCTCCAGGCCAGGAGGAAGATGAATTGCCTCCAAATCTTCCGGGCGTGGAAATCCTCCATAGATAAAGCAATTGCCACTCACGATACGCCAACCTCTAGCAGCTCGTGAACGAAGGACTACAGGATAGTAACCTCCCTTGATAAAACAGAGAGAATCACCTTCCTGTGCTCCAGCTGTTGTAATTCCTAGGCGGCCCTCTGTGTCCAAAAACAATGAGTTCTGGTGTAACTCTAAAAGCTGTCCAGTGTATTCGTCTTGTTCGAGAAGAAAGTCGATTTGGATCCAGTTCCTCCCTGGGGCTGAGCCCTGGAAGCTCGACTCAGCCTTGGACCAACTATGCGTCCAGAATTGCGGAGCTAATACCTTGAATAAAATATGCAGTATGTCGCGGGCATCATATTTCAAGTCTCGGATCGCTGTAGCCCCTCAGTCTCGATGCTAAAGACGATCCGTCAGATCAAGGCAGGCCTACCTCCGAGGATTTTTGGCGTTAGATGTTCTCCTGTACATCGATCACAGCAACACTTCTTACTTTCCAATCTCCAAGCGTTTCTTGGGTATGCCAGCTTCTGGTGACGCTCGTCCACCCTCCATTTCGTCCATCTGTCCGGTGCGCGCCTCGGCATTGCCTGGGTCCAGCTGGGTACCCAGGAGGGCATTCTCCTCTGGTGAGGATGTGAAATGGCGACAAGCATCCAGAGGCCTACTTCAACTCTAAGCAAGTATTCGGCTACCTTGACAAATGTTTCTTCTAGCCCGGCAGAGTAATCGATCATCTTGTCAAGGTCTGCTGCATCGTTTCCCCGGACCATAGCCCTCAGAGCGAATATCTTGTCTCGGTAATCGGTGGCATGGCAGTGTGAAGTGTTGATAAGTGCGTCCCAGAGGTCCCATTTACGAGACCTCAAGCGCCAAGTAGTGATGGCGCAAGGTAGACTGCGACGGATGGCCATTTTCCCGAACAAGTTCATCCGGGAATCTGTAAAGACGCTCATTGAGGCTTTTGCCAGTCCGCAAACTTAGCGTGGCATCTGGAACGGTGGAGATTGTAGAACTGAAGATTTATTGAAGTACCCAAACCTTCTTGAACCAAGGACGGTCTAAGAGGCTCTTGACGGCATTAATTATGTCGTCTGAGTAGGAAGGGTCAAATTTCCCTAGTCGGCGGCGTGTTGGCACGAGCTTTCCTGACGCCAGTTCTTGGAACAATAACCGGCTGGAATCGGTTTCCTCGCCCAGGTAAACAATAACTCGATGAGAAAGGCCGTAGACTCAACCCATCATACGCACTTGTGTCGTCCGTTCCGAAATATCGTCTTGGTTGATACACAGGGCGTCGATCCACAGGAGACGTTTGGTTGTTTGTAATCGGAGGTCGCGAAGAGCTTCAAAACAGTTTTGAGTCACCAAGGTCCACGTGCCTTGCGATCCCAGGGAGATGGGAAGTTGAATTGAGCCATCTCCCCAAGTGTAGGATAAAGCGTCGTATTCGGGAAACCCTGCATGACGAGGGACCCTACGATGGAATTTCGGTAGGTGGTTCATGTAGTCGAACCAGTCGCGTTCACCGATGAGATCGTCGTCATCGTCCAGATCATCTTTATTTTCACTCTCATAACTACCTCCACCATCGTTCACACGACAACCCCCGGCACATTTCAGGGGGGGGTTATCTGCGTTGCACTGCCATTCGAGTATGGTTGGCAAAATCGGGTTCTCGTCTAGAAAGCTGCACTGAATCGGGGCGTCCCGGTCTTGGGCTGGATGCAAGACAAGTATTCGAACCGACTCCTCGTGCTGAAGAGGAGCGTATTGGTAACGCCCCGCCATAGGACCCGTCTCGTTCATCTCGATCTCAGAATGTGCCAAACGTGAACGGCGAGACGATGTGGAAAGCAAGCGAAGACGCGCCTTGCGCACACACCTCACGAGCCGAACTTCTCTATTCCGTATCAGCGAGACATTATCACGGGTCTTCAGGCCTGCACTGCTCACAGCCCAACTTTGAGGCTGAGACCGCCACTCGGCAAGAACTACGCCACGGTACCCCGCGGCGGTCCTCTATCACGACGGCCTACCCCGCCAACTGGAACAACCAGTGCGGGGGCCACTCGAGCCGACGTTCAAACTTTGCAGCCCGGGAGGACGCTCGATCTCGCACCATGAAGCGGGCGAGCGGGTCTTGCCTCGACTCGCCTAGGCAGGGTATAAGGTAGCGTCCTGAGAGGTTGGGCGAGGGCGGCCGGGGTCCGGGAAGCGGGCGGTGGTATCAGGACCGGCGAGATCTTCCGCGACGAGTGGTCGTGGTCGTGGTAGCAGTGGTGGCCGTCGGCCGGGGGGCGCTTGCAGGCCGTCCTTGGCTGACCAGCACAAACTCCCGCGTGTGTGCTGCAGTCCGCCTGCGAACTTCGTGTGGTGGCACAGCAGCGGTAATCTTTTTCGTTTGTTTCGAAAAAGTAAGCTCTGCATGAGAGTGGCCCATCGGGCTTTTTGCCTCGACTGAGATATGCCGTGCAAAGCCAGCCCGGGATGCCGCCTTTCGCGAGGCCAGCTGCGAAACGTCGAGGCTCCGGCCAGCGGACACGAATACACCCACACGCGGCCAGGGACGGACGGACGGGTAAGGGCACGATTTGGCTACGGGCCGCGGAACTCAGACCTCTGCTGGGTGGAGTTTCTAGACGGGATATTGACCGACGGAGGCGACCGGTCAGGGGAAGACGATGGCGAAAGCGGGCTGGGCTGACAGGGCCGGATCAAGCTGCTGTTACATCAAGGGCAGGCAGGAGAAGGACCCATCCTGCTTGCTTGCTTGCTTGTAGCTTCGCAAAGGGGTCCGACATGGAAGGAATTTGCGCAAGATGCGGTCAAGCGACTGATTTGCACAAAGTGGTGACCCGAGCTCCGGCGATCAACCTGGGCAGGCAGGCCGGGCAAGCAGGGCCTGGGGGCAACAAGGGGCGTTTAACTTATTACCTTGGTCAACCTTCTTTCCATTGCTTTTTGCAACGATGTGCATATGCGACTCTGGGGAGGATCAGCGTTGGGGGCGGGACTGTCAGAAGGGCACGTCGGCTGTCATGCCCAAAGCATGCCAACTTTGGCGGCGCGAGGTGTCTGATCTTTGTCCGGTTAGCCAGTCGACGTCCAGATGCTGACCGCAAGAGAAGCAAGTAGACCCTCGCCCCTGATAGGTGAGGCATAGCCGTACGGATACTGAGCCTTTCTTCTTTGCGCATGCGGTCGAGTTCCGGACCATGGCCGTGCAGGATCTGCCGTGCGTGGGGGGGGGGGGGCCGCTGTGTAGGATGTTGCCCGCCTTGGACTGCCTCTTTTGAGGTCTGGTCGCGAAAAGCCCACTTTCACGTCCAGGTTACGGGCGGCCGTGGCGCTGGAGCGGTGCGGCGCAGAAGGTGTAGCATCGATATTGGGAAGCAGACGAGAAGCAGGGTGACGAAACGGCGTGGTGATGGGGCTGACGGCCGCCTCGCCCACTACAGATCTTGCTTAGCGGGGCCTGGATCTGGATCGCCGACTCTTCTCTTCCCAAAAGGTTGCAGTGCGCTTGAGCCTCGGGGGCTTTAGGGGGGGGGATGTGGATGGATGCTTGCTGCGTGGCTCCGTAGGTGCATGTGTTGTACAGGGCGAGGTTGCAGTCCAATATGGAGAGACGAGTATCCGTGCAGCGCCGAAGGGCCAAAGCTCCAACAAAGTTTTCAGCCGTCGAGCCCTGAGGAGGTCCCTTGAGCTCGTCTGAACACTAACAGCCAGCCTGGTAGAGCCTGTTCCTGTCTGTTTGTCTGTCTGTCTGTCCGAACTCTTTCTGCAGAGGCCACAGCCCGCTACCGCAGTCTTCTAGCGCCTCCTCAGCCGAACGGGGCCTGGACCGATCGCTGCCGGCCGACGGATGAACGGACCTGACATGACGTCTGAGAAGTTGAGTCTGAAGAGCCCACCGACTCTCAGTCAACCGCAGCTCAAAGGTGGCCCTGATGTTAATCCTGGTCTGCCGACGATGACTCGGGAAAGGCGAGTTGGTTTAGACCTTGCAGCTGCCGCGTACATGTAAATCCTCCAGGCGTCTGCAATCCTGCTGCAGCAAGTGTTTCCAGGCCTCATGCCCATGGGCGGCAGTTTAGAAGCTCTCAATTTCTTGCTTTTCGACCGAGTCTCTTCGTCCAAAGAGAGACTGTGCCGTCATGCCGTGTGCTCGAAGGTCGCTCCTGACAGCCGTCAGTCAGCCGCTTTGGCCTTGGTTCGTAGACTACGTGGTAGGTGAAGGGGGACCGGATGAATTCCAGTTTGCATTTTGACGTTGACGCTTCTTCGTCGCACTGACGCAAGCCATTGACAGAAAGCCATTGCGCCAAATCATCGGACGGACCGTCTCAAGAGTCGAGAGCAATCGTAAGCGTCTAGCGGGCGTGTCCAATTCGTCAATTCGTCCACATCACGGCCACCATCGCGTCCATGTACGTCGCCAGCTGGACAATTCTCTTGTGTGGGTATCGCAAGGTGCCGCTGGTATTGACAGGGCCAATTCTTAATCATGTGCCCAATCAATCCTGGCCCAGCGGTCTTGGCCCCTTCCGGTCGTTAATCTCACCGTTGATGGGCAATCGAGGGAAGCGAAATGCGGTCCATCGGGCCTCCGGGGCCCCCCAGGCTAGAAGCCAAAACCATTGGAATCGCAAGTGGGATACAGACGAAAAAAGAAGCATGTTTGCGCGTGCCTGAGCATTGACTCTTGAGCCTTGCTGAGCCCATTTGTTACCCATGGGCCATGGCCATATCCGACAACGACGCGACGACGTGTCGGGCCTCTCTCTCTCTCTCTCTCAAAGGCATCCCAGAGGCCTCTGTCTCTGGCTCTTGGCCCCCCCCCCCCCCCCCCCCCTTTTGTCCTTTGTTTGCTATCCAAGGAGACTAGCGTAGTTCGCAGTGCAGCTGTTGAGCTCTTTGGCAGTCTAGCAGTCTAGCACCACAGCCGGCACAGTTTGACAGCTGCAAACTATTGGATTAGGGACCGACGGCGCACCAGCACGTCCCCTATCGAAACCATGTTTGCCGGCTGAGGCGCTTTGGCTTGGAGCATGACACGCTCACCAAGGTCCTGTGCGTCCAATTTTGTTTCTCGGAAGTGCTGCGTTTGACGTCGGTTCCCTGCCCGCATCGTCGAGCTACGGATGGCAACCTGGGATATCCTCGGCTGCGCTTGTGGAGCAGCTCGTGATGGTGGTGTACTTGGCGCTCACGGACGCGAAGTCAGTCGAATACATCATCAGGCATGGCATGGTCTGTCTGTCCCGTCGGGGGTGGACGGCTGCTGCTGCATGGTAGATACTTCGCCGCTTGCGTGCAGCCCTGCGTGCCAGCGACCATGTCGGCACAAGAGGCCAATCCCACTCTGACCACCGAATTGCTTTTGCCCAAGAGGGTGAAGCCAAGCTGTCATCACCTTGTAGTGGCCCCAATTATGGGCGATCCGGCCCAGCTTGCATCGCCTTCTGGGCCCCCCCTTTCCGGCCGCTATTGGCATGCGATTTGCAGTGCAGTCCTTCGGTATTATTATGAGGAATCGCTGGCTCTCGTTATCAAACGCACGTTCGTTCGCCTCGCGGGACGCTTTTTGCGGAACGGAAAGATGGGATGGATCGTGGCGAACCTCGTCCGACAGCCCCCTCCCTCCCCTCCCCTCCGATGTTGGATGAGCACACGCAGCCACGCAGCGCGATGCGGGCGAAGGGGTCCGTGGGCTTGGAGACCACACTGCCGTGATGTCCGTGTCCGTCCAGAGGCGAATGGTGAAGAGTCTCGACCTGGCGTGGTGGCGCTTAGCCGAAAGGAGCATGCCTTTCGTCCAAAAAGAGGCTTGCTCGCGAAGACCCGACGATATGGGCCAACCCAACCCGCATTGAAACGCTGGATGAAGCCGGCGAGCAAGCCAACAACAGAAGAAAGAAAGTGCAAGTGCTGCTGCAGCGCAGGAGCGGAGTGCATTTCGTTTTGCTTTTGGTGTTTCGCCCCTCCCATTCAACTCCAAACTGCTTGCGATGGATGGCTACTGCGTACTGCGAGTCATGGTGGGCTGCGTTGCGTTGGCCAACATGTTCGGTCTCGGAGTTCCGCGCCAGCAAACGCAACGCAACGCAACGCAACGCAACGCAACGCAACGCACCGCAGTCGAGTCGACGATCGGGAGTTGCTTTTGCGGCCACGGGTTTGTGGGAGAAATGCTTCTGAAGGAAAGGCAGAATTTCTTATGGTGGGTACGGACCAAGCAAGTGTCCCGTCGTGTCTTGCGGTGGGAGGACTGTTCTGTATTTGCACGCAGTAATTACTCCTGAGCAAGCATCTCAGCCACGCTGTCCCCCCAGCCCATATTTTGCCAGCCAGGACATCTCCAGCGTCTCCCAAGCGGTGGGCCGCGGGCACGCGCGTAGTCCAATGGTCCAATGGTCTCTCATGGCCCCCAGTCCAGAGAGACATTCCAGAATACGTGGAGCAGTCGTAAGGCCCAGGTCATGGACTGGGTTCAGGGGGCGTCGTCGGTGGGCTCTGCGAAAAAAAGAAAGAAAAAAAAAAAAAAGTTGCTGGGTTCGGAAAGGGCGGGATCGTAGAGCGAGACGGGAAAGCCATCATCAAGAGCCATGGTCCGCGTCCCCATAAGGATTCACAAGCGACCAGACAAGACCGGACGAGCTGAGCTGGCAAGAGATGAGCGAGCGGGTCTGCCTCGTGCTTCGTGCGTAACCGCGATGCTGTCAGTCTGCGGCTTTGCTGCTGCTGCTGCTGCTGCTGCTGTGAAGAAGTCTGAAGCGTTTGCATAACACATGCCCTGCCCTGCCCTGCTCTGCCGCTGGCCGAGCCCGCAAGCTTGCTGCTTGCTCGCTTACGGGCTTGTCAGTTCAACATCAGTTTTCCTCACAAACGGTGCATCTCCCGAGGTCAGTTGTCCCGCATCAGGCCGTTTCAAAAGACTTGTCGCCTCGCCCACTGCGACCGATGCAGGGTGAGCGTAGGCTGACAGGTAGCTATTTTGCTGGGGAATTCTGAGACAGAGCCAGGACGGAAGCGGACGAGCGAGACAATTCTTGGCCGGTCGGGAGCGGCAGCATTGCCCTAACGGCTCGACTAGACGGCCCCTTGCGTATATATGGCCGAAGTAGTACGGATAATACGTAGTGATACATAGTAAATACTGCGTCAAGTGTCGAGGCAACGCGGCCGGACTGTGGACGCAGGTTCGGCCGGCGGGTGCGCTGGTGAGGCTATTGCCAACCAAGTGCCGCGACTATGACGGCCGGCGCGAGTAGGCGAACTCTTCCGTGCTGGATGGAGGCTACACTTGACGCCGACGATGAGTCGCCGTACATACGTAGTAGTGAGTGCTCCGTAGGTGAGAAGGAGAAGCCCAAAGCGCGGGCGTCCCTTGTGGCCGATGATGAATTATGATTTTATGGCTGTTCGGCCTGGGTTCTTGGTGAATGGCGCTGCTGATCATCCCCGATGAGACGGTGGATGAGTGTCCTCGCCCATAAAGGGCAAAGACTCCTCCACACGCCTTCAGGGGCCCCAGCGATTGCCTGAAGAGATCATTCATTGGAAACCCTGAAGAGCATTCACGAGCGCTGCTGGCGGCCGGGGGTCGAGTTTCGCGCATCCACGCCCCCCTGCTTGGCCGCCGCTGTCAAGTTGATTAAAGGCCTCTTGGTGATTGTCGTCGTCGTCTTCGTCGTCTTCGTCTTCCAGAGTCACGCTGGCACCCTCAGGAGTTTGGTACGGTGTACCGTAGTAGATAGACGAGTGCCTGCTGCTCCCGTGTCCGTGTCTCGCCCGTCCCATGTGGTGGCTCGGCTGAGTGAGTCCTGCTTGGTCCGATCCATAGCTGAAGAACCCCAAGACTGCAACCTTCCCGAATTCCCCTCTCTCTCCGATTCCTGAATAACAGAGCGAACGGACAACACGGTGACAGTCATCACAACTCAGACTCAGGGGTGGGTGTCTCTGGTGTCTTTGGTCGCCCTCTGCCCGGCCACGACCCCTGCCTTAGCCCCCGGGTGTCGTTGTGCGCCGGCGGGAGCAAGCAGGGGAAAAAGTGCAGTGCCCGGCCGAGGACCGACCATTGGAGGCGACGTTGGGGGTGTTCGCGGGCTGTCCGACCTGGTGGCCGCTGCTGGTCGGTGCTAAAACAGCATTCCCACCGTCTCGTGTGGCTTGCAGGGATTCGGGGGCGGTCGACCGCTAACACCCTTGCAGAATCTGGACGGCTTCCCACCCTAATCACCTGCAAGTCAGGCAGTCCCCAGCTAAGGAGGGGAGGCGTGTGCTACCGCTTAGTGCGTACCGAGTAGTGCGTGCTGGCTGCTAAGGGTAAGTGCTAGTCCCGAGGTGGACGGCTTTTTAGAGTGGAAGGGTTGCGGTGCGGTACCTGTAAGGTTCAGGTGGCCATCGCGGCCGGCACACGTCAAAAGTGAGGTACGGAGTACTGCAGCACAGCACTTACCTAGGTGCTGGTGCTCCATATCCATCTAGGTATCCATACGTAGCATGTCTACTTGTATGTAGAAGACCACTTTTCCCGCCGTCCCCCCATCCCATCTCCATATCACCGTCGTTATCCCCTCCCATCGCGCATGTTTCCAGGGGGGAGAAAGACTGGCCCTGTTCCCGAACCCTTTCTCTCTTTCTTCCCGCTTCACGACTTGTGCGCATGCTCGACACGTGGAGGAACGACGGCGCTTGCACGGATAACCCGGGACTAACAACAACACGAGGAACAACAAGAAGAAGCAAAAGCACAAGCACAAGCAGAAACAACGTCTGTCGGGTCCGGACCGATCTGGAAATTGTGCCCAGTGGAGACGACGCAAACGGGATTCTGAGTCTGGCTGAGCAGCAGCGGTGGTGCTTCGTATGACGGCCGTCGTCCGTCTCGTTTCCTTCTGTCGCTGTCGGAGGGAGCATCGATCCCTCGGGAGACTCTGCTCGGCTGTGCAACAACACCAACAACACCCAGCTCGCAGTCGACATCGTCGTACGGCACTTTGAGCCCCAATTTCCACTTCGGCAAATCTCGCCAGCACGACAACAACCAACGGATGGAGTTTTGGGGTCGCCTTGCCTCCCAGAACCGCATGCATCGATAGCGCGTGGTCGTCGACCTTCTTTGACAAGGTAGTTCCCTCTTGTTGCCGCGGGTTCGCCCATATGAAATCGCCAGGCCACCCACGCATGAGATAAACTTATTCCCCAATTCTCCATGCGCCGCCCTTATAGCCATGCCCCCCCAAGACCATAATAACCAAAGACCGAGACTGAGCTGGGCCGAGAGCTGACTTGACCGCAAGAACAGAGCTCCTGTTGACCTCTTTCGCTCGTCAAGATGGGCCGGTCCAAATTCACATTTCCCGTCCCGGGCCGGAAACAGAAACCGCCTTTCGGTCCCATCGTGTCGGGGCCCATGTCGAAAGCCCAGAAGATACTGGGCACCGCCGAAATCAACATCGACGCGCGACCATGGGACAACGCATCCAACTCCGGCATCAGCGTATCTGTCTCCGAGACTACCGCGACCTACACCACGGCGGACAGGAATAGGGGCCTGCGCAATGAAGAGGGGGGCTTTACTGGAAGCAGTCGGGGAAACACGCAATGGGAGCAGGAGTCCGAGATAGTGCCCGCATATCTGGCCAAGCGCTTTTCGCAAATGAACACCACCGACGCCGGCCCGAGAGACTACACCGAGACATCAAGCCTCACCCGCCGAGGATCGAGTTCGACAATCACCTCGTGGTACGACAAGTCCAAGATGCCCCTGTCCATATCCCAACAGACGTCCTCCTCCGCCATGGCGAAAGGCCTGCCTCAAAAAGCAAACGAGCTGCTCGATGTCGACGGGCAAGCACCCAACCCGGTTCCGCCCCCGCTGTTGCCCGCGAAATCCAAGAAGCGACCTGGAAGACTGGATTTGGGACCGTTGCTATCACGGCATAAGCACTCCTTGTCGAGCTCGTCAAGGATCCAGGCCGACACCCACCGTTCCATCCTTGGCTCCGACTACGTGACCAAGTCGCCCTCACTCGCCTCCTTTAAGTCGGCCCAGGCCACACCGCCACCCATCCCTCAAAGGTCGGATAAGAAGTTGATTCGACGGAGTACATTTGAGCGCATATCCGATATGGCGTCTTCAGGCCGGCCGCGAACCGGCTCGAGCAGTCGCAGAGGCGCCAACGACATCAGCACCCTGCCCAATTTGTATGAGCACTATGAGCAAATGTCGTTCGATCAGGTGCTGGGACACGACGGGCCGTTGGCAGCATCAGACCCATCACTGGTCAGCTCTGGCTACACACCGCTGAGATCGCCAACATTGCCCGACCAGAAGAAGGTGCTGAGGCGTGCGCTTCGCCGACAGGAGGAGACACTACCGCAGGCTTCTTACGCCAACATGTCAGACCGTCCAAATCCGACAGCTCCTCAACCAACACCGGTGGCTCATCCACCCACATCGACGGTTCATCCACCCATATCAACGGTTCATCCGCCGACATCAATGGACCGCGATTGCGCATCCAGCGTATCGAGCCGTTACACTAAGACTTCGAAAGCGTCGAAGCGGACGAGTCAAAGTTTGCATGGATCTGATTTGATGGAGAAGAGCGTCCTGTCCTTGTCCTCGGATTCCGAAGACGACTACTTCCCCGACACAGTCTCAAAATCGACTGGTGAATCTCAAAGTAGCGACGCTGGTAGTCTAGCTCCTTCTTCACTGAGGTCGATACGCTCTCGCAACACGCCTTCTCTCAGTCGCAGCTCTGTAAAGTCTGTCAAGCATGCCAGCTTTGCACCGACAAACACTTACCTTACGATACCGAGTAAATCACCTCCGAGCAAACCACCGAGCACGAACAGACCGCCGAGCCTGAATAATCGAACGAGCTCATTGCCGCCAACTAGGTATCAACCACCTGCTGCTCCTTCGAGCCGTTCATCTTCGCGGTATTCGACCATGTCAACGTCAACAACGAATTCCGCCAGCGAATGGCCAATTCGTCCGGCCTATGGCGCTCAGGATGCGCGACCCGTCGCTGCTATGCAAGTGCCGGAGCCTCATAGGCCCGAACACTTGACTGAGCGCTTGCCTGAACGTGCCCCTGAACGGGTTTATGAACGCGCTCCTTCACGAGCCCATGAGCGTGCTCCTGAACATGCTCCTGAACGCGCTCATGAACGCACCCCTGAGCGTGTGGCTGAACGTGTCGTTGAACCGCCGCAGCGTATGCTGTCGACGAAATCCTCTTCAGTTCACTCTGTGGACCAGCCGACACCGCCATTGAGTCCAACTTCGACAGAGTCTTTCATGACTTCGACGGGCTCAACCGCAACTGGCTCAATTGATGCTCATGGTACCTCTGACTCGCGGTTTATGGCTGTCACGCGGCAAGAGGAGATGTTGCTCGCAGCTCTCCGGATGAAGCGGGCTCGCATGCGTGAGTCGGTGCTGGCAGAATACGATGACGACGTTCACAGTGTTTCGCATCATCACCAGCGCAACTCGTCGCAGGGCACCATCACGGAGATAGAATGGCCTGAACCACCTCAGACTCTTCGCCACCAGACTTCGACAACGTCCAACAGCACCATCAAGGCGGGGTCGCGTTCATCGGAGACGCCGTCATCGCTAGCTGGAGGACGGAACAATGGTCGAAGTCGCAGTAGCTCTCGTCACCTGGAACCACCCTCGACGTCCTCACACTCTGGGTCCATGCCTTCGTCGAGGGCGAGCAGCCTGAGGAAGACGAGACGGACTTCAAGTGTACCACCGACGGAATCCAAGCATGAGCGGATACTGCTCTACTTGGACAGGCCGGTGAGCAACGTCAGCTCGATGGATTTCGCGGAGCCCAGCCCGGACTTGAGCGATTTCATGGACTTTGATAACGGCAGCGAGGAGGAAGATGAGCTATCGAGCGATCCGTCGCTTTACCGCACTCGAGACCAAAGACTCAGTATGGCCAGCAAAGGTCGAGGACTCATGCTGAGGACAAGTGAGAGGGCCTCCTCCCCTCTGAGACCCAGAAACAAAACTGAAGTTGCGGAACAGGTTCGTGTCGTCGAAGCTGAATGTGACATGGACCCGATGGCCAGAATCCCGAGACCAGACTCTCCCGTGTCGCCTGGGGCGCTGCCACTACCCAACCACGGGCTGTCGAAGAAGAAGGCAGTCAGGCTGAGCGCAGTCGGTAATGGCGGCACCGGCGTCGAAGCTGGCTGGTGGGGAGACGACGGTTGAGGCCAAGGGAACAAGATGTTGCCACAAATGGTTCGGATAATGTCTTCTTGATACCCAGCACATGAATAATTTTTCTTTGTCAACCACCGATCTTGTACATATTCTTGGACGGACTGGATACAGAAGGCGTAGTGATTTTCTTTTTTTTTCTCTCTTGATTTTGAGCAGCGGCGGGTGATCGTTATTTCGGGACGAAGCGGGTGTGGAATGGACATTTTTGCATGAGCCATTGTCTGTTGGTTTTTTGGGGTTTTTTTTCGGCTCTTTTTTTATGCCCCGTCATGGGGCTGACGGCACATGCCCGGGTCGTTTCATTGGGTTGCGCATTGTAACATTATTACAAGACATGCTTGATGGTAGCATAATGTTTTGAAGAAATGACGGAAGAAGGCTTTGCGGGGAGGGAAAAAGGAGGCAACAAAAGAGGACATCTAGAGGATTGGCGAGGCGCAACCCACACATCTGCACCTTCACACGACCTTACCACATCCTGCCTACACCAAGGCACCTTCCCTTACCTCACCCATCTATACCTTAGGCAGAACTTCTCAAATGACAAGAGCTCCGCTCATGTGGACGCAGCTCCTTCCCACTAAACACGGCACATGGCAACACTGTGAACAAACAAACCTTCTGTCCATAAGGCAGGCATCGCATATGGGATGGCAACAAACTAAACTGTCCTCAGCCTAAGCATTCAGGGGCTTCTTCTCGCCCTTGTTCGAATTGAGTGAGTAGTACTAGTACATAATGTCACATCCGGCTGTTTTCCCGTGTAGTGATTCATCAACGCCGGCTCCGTCTCCGTAATCATTTCTTTCCCGCTGCCTCATCGAAGCTCTCGAGAACTGTATCCTTGATCTTCTTGGGCGTGTCATCCTCCTCCTCCGCCTCCTGTGCCCGCGACTGGTCCCGGGCAATCTGCTTCGCCATCGACCTAGCCTGCGCCTCGCCGACCTTGCCATAGACGCTCAGGCCCGTGGCAATCATGCCTCCGATGTCGCCGACGTTGCCGGGGACGACGACTGCAGTGCTCTCCTTGGCCAGCTTGGCGAACGCGTCCACGTACTTCTCCGCGACTGACAAGCTGACAGCGCCCTTGGCCGCATCCTCGCCTTCGGCAATACTGTTGGCAATAGCGTCGATGCCAGCAGCCGTGGCCTTGGCCTTCATGAGGATCGCCTCGGCCTCACCAGATGCCATGTTGATCTGCTCGGCGCGCAGAGCCTCGGAAGCCAGAATGACACTCTGCTTCTTACCCTCAGCGATGTTGATGGCCGACTGTCGCTGACCCTCAGAGTCAAGAATCTCCGCTCGCTTCGACCGCTCGGCCGTGACCTGTCGGTGCATGGCTTCCACGACACCAGCGGGGGCGTGGATGTCCCGGATTTCGTATCGAAGACATGTGACACCCCAGGCCTGGGCAGCCTCGTTGATGGCGGCTGTGATGTTGATGTTGAGAGCTGCGCGCTCCTTGAGAACGTGGTCGAGAGTCAGTTGGCCGATTTCGGATCGCATTGTAGTCTGCGCCAGCTGCGAGATGGCGTATTCGGCATCTTCGACGCCATAGCTATGACGTTGTCAATATACTTATCGGGGGCTCAGAGGAGGGGCGTCTGTTGTCAGGTGAATTACCTTGCCTTAAAAGCATCAAAGACGCGCGTGTAGAGAACGCCGTCCAGCTCCAAGGTGACGTTGTCGGCCGTGATGGCACTCTGGCTAGGAATCTCGATGGCGACTTCCTTGAGCGACTTGACGTAGGCGATGCGATCGATGAACGGGACGAGGATGGCCAGGCCGGGATCAAGAATGCGGTTGAACTTTCCCATGCGCTCGACAATCCATGCCGTCTGCTGGGGGACGAAGCGGATGACAGTGTTGGCGGGGAGAGAGGGCTTCTGGAAGTAGGATGGGGGAATGCTGGAACCGATGCCGAAGCCCGATGGGAGGAGGCTCTTGGAGCTCGTCTGGAAGCCGCGCGCCTGCTGCAGGAAAGCCCGTCGCATAGGCGGGGAGAGGACCGCCTTGGTTACCGCCGAAGCCATCTTTGCTGCTGCATTGGCATGGGATAAGGTGCGTGGAGCAATCAATGAGAGGTTGCTTGCAAGCTCCCGGGGCCAGCTGTGGTCAGCTTAGACGCAGTGGGTCGTCGCGGGAAAAAAAACCTGGGATGACGGAGGCGGCAGCTGCCTCGCTGCCGAGCTTTAGCCGACGGAATAGGCCGAGGCCCACCGGCTTCGATGCTCCCGGCCCAGTCTCACAGCGTTCCAGATGCCTCACATCCTGAACCATGAGAACTGTGACTAAACTTGGCTACAGGCCAGCATAGATGCTGCGTTGAAGAAATAGTCCCCGAGCATTGCCCATAGATTATCTGACTTGTGTCCAATTCCACACCGCCTCATCTCACCTCACAAGCTTCTTGCATAGGGGCACTGACATAAGCCAACGGTCCTGTTCCGCTTCGCCTTGTTAGCATGGATGATAACTCCAGTAAGCTTTGGCCTATTGGGCGTCAAGCCTAAGGAAAAGGAGTGAAAGTTCTAGGAGACCTGCCAGGCAAGCAGCAAAGAACCAATGGCGTTGAGCACGTATGCAAGTCAAGTCAGCATGCAGCTGCTGAGGACAATGCCACTTGGGATGGATACTGCAAGTGAGGCAGGGAGGGCAATCCGGGACGCAACAGCGACATGTGCCAGTCCCCAAGTCTCGGTGAACCCACCACCGTGTTCATGGCGGCATCTGTCTCAGCACTGCACCTGTCACAAAACACTGCCTTCCTTGAGAGAAATGCAGAGCAAAATAGAAAAGCCGACACTAGAGAAAAGTTGTAATCATTGAGCCATACTACCATGCCATGAGTGCACTGCAAATCAGCCCGTCCAGCCCATCCGTACCGTCATTCGCGCATCCGTGGGAATCATGAAGTCGGGCTACTGGTACACAGAGCCCTCGGGAGGCTGAGGAATCTTCTTGTTGGCAGGAGCCGCCATGTACCTGGTTAAAATCTTGTTAGCCTTGTCTACCCCCGCACTCCATGCTCCCGGCCGCAGGCCCGGACGCACCTTCTAAGCTCAATCAGGATGGTCTCCATAGTGTTCTCTCTCTTCCAGTTGGCGAGGCACGGCAGCTGCTTGGGGTCGACAACACCGTTGCGGGAGTTGACACAGGGCAGGTTGACCTGGCTGACGAACTGTATCGTGGGGGGCTGATCGGGGTAGTTGAGGCCGCAGTGCATCTTGAGGGAGTAGATGCGGTTCTCGTGGATGCTCTGCCGTGGACTCGTCAGGTAATGCGCAACTGGCTGCCAGGGACGGGATAGACACTAACGTGAGGAGGGCCCAAGATGGTGCCGTTCCAGTCGGACATCAGCAGGTCCTCAGCATCGTTAAGACCGTAGGAGCAAGCCTCTGCAAGCAGGAGCCGGAGTCAGTCAGAATGCGCGGGGCAGCTGAGGGGGGCATCATAAGGGTTCCAAGTACCTGCTCCAAGACCCTTCTCGCCCTTCTCGAGCTCTTCGAGGAGTCTAAAGTTGCGCGGGACCTTTGCGCCCATGATTGCTGATCTGCAAGTGTGGGGGAGGGGAGGGTTGTTGTGGGATGAAAAGCAGAATACGATGTTCGTGATGGAGGGGTTACAAAGTGGGAGGGACTCAGGGAGGCATGACAATGGAGCGAAGCAATGCGGCCCGGCCTTAGGTAACCGTAGGTCGCTGGGCCCGCAAGCGGTCGGCAGTGTGCAGCGGGCATACAGGTAGCGATGACCTCAGGCAAGGTACCTTATCTTGGGGTCAGTGAGCGCGCTGCGGCCAAGTACCTACACCTGCAGCAGAGTCCCACCAGTGTATTACAGCACTCATCTGTGCTGCAGTTCCAGCCTATAGGGTACCCGAGGACCTAACTTGGTAGGTCCTGGGCCTCGTGGGAGCACGAGCCAACGCGGGGTGGTCGGCGGTGGGCGGTGAGCCGTTTCTGCCAGGTGGCCCGCCCAAGCGGTGGGGTCCTTTTATGCAGGCTACCTGATCTTAGTCAGCCTTCGAGGTGGACAGCTTACCTCAATCGGGAGCTGTGGATGGGACGCCGAACATCATAGCTGTCCAGCAGGTAGCTCCCTTGGCCTGTACTGTTGAGACTATCGCTTCTGTTTCTCAGCACAACACCGCCCGACAGTTCTCCCGAGACCTCCAGCTTTCCGAGCTCGCGCACTTTCATATCCGACTCATCGTCCCGATAATGGACTGCCCTTGGGGCTACGCGTGACAGAATGACGACCCAGCTCCTAGCTACGGAGCTAACAAATCTCATCCAAGAAAGCAAGCGAAAGCACAATGACCTCAGACAGGTACACGCTCTCTCTTCCTATACACCTCCACAACCACAGAGCTGACTCGACCGTGCTCAGGCGGCTGAAAAGTCTCTCGATGAGCTGAAGGGCCTCAGGGGGGCTAACGAAGCTCAAGCTGCCAACGGTACTATCCCCCACGCCTCCTGTATCTCATGCCCATGCAGAAATGTCTGACTTTCTGGCTCAGAATTGGCCCAGCGACCCAACTTTGTCAACCCTTTCATCGTTGCATGTGGAACCAAGAATGCCAAGTTTACCGGCATCGCCATCGTCTGCCTTCAGAGGCTCATCGTGGCCCGTGCTCTTCCGAGGGGGAAGCTGAACCAGGTCCTGGAAGCGTTGAGAGAGGCAACCTCTGCCGGTCTCGATGTTCAACTCAAGATTCTCCAGGCCTTGCCGTCACTACTGCAAAACTACGCGACGGATCTTCAGGGCGATCTTCTGATCACCGCGTTGAACATTTGCTTCATCTTGCAAACCAGCAAGAACGCCATCGTCAACAACACGTCAGCAGCGACCCTCCAACAGCTTGTTGTCTCAGTCTTCGACAAGGTGGTAACCGAGGACAGTAAGTTTACAGCTTCCGCAAGGCCTGGAACGTCACTGAAGTTGTATAGAATCCGGAGCATCAGGCCCTCCTGCAGGCGAGGCACCCACTGGCGATGGCGCAGTCCAGCTGCGCGCGGCGGCTTTGGACGCTTATAGGGTTGGTCGCATGCTCCGATAACGACTACGTTTTACTAATCACCAGACAGATATTCAATGACCTTTGTCTAATGACGGAAAACCAGCGTCCTGAGTATCTGAGGTTCTCTGGACTTCCGCAGACATTCGGTTTGGAGTTAATAGAATCCGTCCTGACCAACCATGCGGCCGTTTTCTCAACTCATAAGGAGCAAGCACACATTCTTCAAATTCGAGTCATGCCCTTCATCATCAGCGCCCTGAAAGGCAAGCCCAACTTCGCGACATCCGTCAGGCTGGTTCGGATACTGTACACGCTCCTGAGACGGCACATCAGCATTCTTCCATCTGAAAGCGGGGATGCTCTGGATATCTTGACGCATTTGCTTGACCAAGACACGGCACTATGGAAGCGAGCTCTGTGTCTCGAAGTGTTCAGGGGCATCTTCTCCGAGCACGCCCTCATCAGGCGGATCTTTGTCAACTATGATGCGAAGGGTGGAGAGAAGAATGTCCTCAAACAGTTGACGGCGACGTTTGTGCGACTAAGCACCGAGAAGCCTTCGGTCATTGGACTCGGCCATCAATCAACAATTCCCGTGGCGAACCCATACGCTAGCATTGCATCGTCTACGGACCAGGCCATGCTTGAGGCCAGCGGTGTCACAGGCATCATCAGCGGCTCGGTTGGCTCAGATGGCTCCAATATTGGAATCAGCACACAATGGAGCATGGTAAGAGTGCCTTGCATTGACCAGCTGGACAAAACCGAGGCGCCTTCAATCCCGGAATCTTACATCTACAGCCTGACTTTGTCTTGCATTTCCTCGCTCTCCGAGGGTCTTGCAAAATTTATCCTTCCGCTTACAGTTGGTGACAGCCGCAGCCGGAAGAGAAGCGCAAAGCAGGAAACTGGACGCGATTCTCCGGCACCACCACACGATGACGCTGATGCCCAACGTGGTGCATTGGAGCGCTCTGCATCTTTCAAGAAGAACCCAGTCCCACTTAACCCACTCGTGTTGGAGGATCATCCCCTACACAACGAAGTGAAGATATGCGCAGCCATCATCGAGGAATGTTGGCCTGCCATTCTTGCTACCTGTTCGACGTTTCTGTATGCCGCCATGGACTCGGAATACTATCACAGCCTGGTGAGAGCCTTCCAGAAGTTTGCTCACGTTGCCGGCCTGCTTCAACTGTCGACGCCGAGAGACGCATTCTTGACGACGCTGGGCAAGGCAGCTGTCCCGCCAAACGTGTTCACGGCCTGTCTGAATGCCGGGACTGCTCGGCCTACAACGCCAACACCAACTACCGAAGCACCAAGCAGCATTTTGAGCAATGCCCGAGGACTGCTAAGCGTCGATAGCTTGGTCAATCAATCATCACCCAGCGTCGAAAAGGGCAGACAACAAGGTCTTGAGGGCAGCCCCATGACATTGAACACTCGCAACCTCCTTTGCCTAAGAGCGCTTCTGAATCTTGGCATTGCACTGGGGCCAACACTTGGTTCATCTTGGCGTATCATTCTCGAGACCTTGCAGCAAGCCGATTTTGTCCTATTCTCCACAAGTAAGACTCCTGGACGGACACCTTTGGCAACCAAGGGGACGGATCATCATGCAGAGGGGGAAGCGACTGCTCTTTTGTCCAACTTTGCTACAGAAGTCAGGGCTGTGGAGACTGCAGCCTCACGACTCATTGAAAGCACGATCGACTTTCCGAATGACGCGTTCGGTGAGGTGGTGACGGCGATATGCAACCTTCTCGAGAGAGCAAGCGAAGACAGGCAGAAGCTGGAGACTGGAAGCCGACCGCAATCCCCCCAGTCTGGCGGCATGAAACCGCCGACGAACCAGCACCGACGGGTTCTCAGCGTTTCCACTGCGGCAGCCACAGGGCCGAATCAAGAAGACCACTTCGCCCTTGCCAAGCTGGGCGACATTGCCACGATCAATATCGACCGCCTGCTGTCATACCCGCCTAGGACCTCTGGGTGGACGCCGTTGACGTCCGAGCTTATACGTATCCTCAATGCATCTTCAATGAATTCATCGGTAAGGCTTCGTGCTGCAGAGATTCTCGTTCGTCTGGCCCTCGAATCAGCCAATGTAGCCGCGACGATGGAGCGCGAGCAATGCGGCAAGGTCCAGTTACTACTTCTTGAGGCACTGCGAGATGCACTTCTGCCCTTGCAGCAAGAAGATAGAGAGGTCACCGTGGCCAGTCACAGCACCGACGTTGAAATTCACAAGGTAATTCTCGAGGGACTCAAGAATTTGATCGAGAACTGCGGCGAGACGCTTGTCAGCGGTTGGGATATTGCCTTCGAAATCATTGGCTCCATCTTCGTCAACAAAAAGTTCGCGCCCGGGGAGCGTCGGGGCTCCCAGACTGTTGTTCTCATGACACGATCAGCGAAGCTTGTCAGGTCTTCTTTCAATTCTCTTCAACTCATCTGCTCCGACTTCCTAGCGTCACTGCCCAATTCTTGCTTTCTCATTCTTGTTGATACCCTTTACAAATTTTGCTCGCAAGACGACGACCTCAACATTGCTCTAACGGTAAGGCTGGGCCTGTACATGCCTCCTGATCCCAAGCTAACAATCCACAGACTGTCACGTTCTTCTGGGTTCTGTCGGACTTTCTATCTGGGAAGACCGAGTCTCTGCCCATTACCACCGACTTGATGCAGGGCTCAAGCATCTCGGAGCTGGCGGCATTGGCGGCAGATTCGGATCACAACGCATCGGATGCCGCGCTCTGGATGCTTTTGCTTCTCCGGCTCACGACTGTGACCGCAGATGAAAGATTGGAGCTACGGAACAGTGCAATTCAAACATTGCTCAGGATTTTTGACGCATACGGCGACAAGCTAAGCCCCGAAGCCTGGTCCATCTGCGTTAAGTCCGTGGTGTTCAAGCTCCTCTCATCGATCGCAGAAGAGCTTCAGGCCGCTGCCAGCGATAGTTCGGCGCACCGCGACCGCAAGGAATGGCACGAGACTGCGGTCGTGGTTTTGAATGGAATTTCAGAACTCCTGGCCACGTACATGGAGCCGCTCTCGACCTATTCCTCTTTCAACTCGCTGTGGCAGGAGCTCCTCGGCCACTTCACATCTCTCCTAGACTTCAAGGTGCTAAACATCAACACGGCAACCTACAAGGCTCTCGGTAAGGTTATCGAACTCGAGGACGAACCCGGCACAGACATCTTCGACACAGATACTGTTAATGCCGCTTGGAAACTGTGGTCTCGGGGGACGCCGGTCTCACTGGATGAGGAAGATGGAAAGAAGGCTGATAACCAGAACTGCCTGATTGCATACGTTGGCGCGTTCCACGACGTATACCAGCTGGTCCAGCATGACTTGACCGTGGACCGAGTCCGCCAGATGCTGACGCTTTTCCGCGAGGCTCTTCAGCAAGCCACCGTTGGATCCTACGTCAACGACATTGAATACGTCACGCCGCTGCAAAACCAGGTGCTCGAGGCTATCAAGATGGTGCGAACGGATCTTTCCGGTGTGCCATCAGCGATGATCTCACAAGTGGCAGAGTTCGTCCGCCTGGCGTTCAGCGATGAAGCACTCAAGCCTCAGAGTCCGACCCAGCGAAGGACGTATGTGGCCATGTCCAAGGCCAGCATGGCTATCCTGGAGACACTGATCCTCCGAAACGCCTCCGACGCGGATATTTACGCCAGCGAAGCCTTCTCGGCGGCGCTCTCGGCCCTGTCCAAGCCTGTGGTTCTCAAGTACGGCTTCCCCATCGTCACCAAATCAACCCAGCCCTGGCGTCTCGCGACAAACTCCATCCTGGCGGTCCTGGAGGCAACTCTGCCCCAGATCCGGTCCCTTGATGTTCCGCGGGCGACCCTCCAAAGCATCTGGCAGATGATTGTTGAGATCACCGACGGCATCGTCAGCGCGGATTGCAACGCCGCCCCTGCCAGCGCCGACCTATCTGACGACGAATCGTTCGACATCACTGCCTTCCATAAACTGCGCGAGCTGATCATCCCGTCCCTCGGAGCCGAGGCCATTCCGGACAAGACTCGCAAGGCTTACGCCGAGAGCCTATTCCGCACCTCCATCATCCACGCCCCGTCCCCGGCCGAGTCTTCTCTCGTCTTCGGCTCCGGTGGTAGTGACGGCTCCGGCCTCGTGTCCCTCTACAAGAAGCGTAACGGCCGAACTGTCGACCCTGTCCCGACGCGCCGCGACCGCATGAGCTACGTCTGTGTCGACGAGCTCTTCTCCCTCGTCGCAGCCTACGACGACTCTTCCCTCCGCATCGTCGTGCAGCCACCCACGCCGGCGTTCCCGCCCCCGCGATCCGTGACGAGGCTCTCCGAGGCGCCGCAGGCTCTGCACATCCGCATCGCGCGCGTCGCCGCGCCCTTGCTCATTCTCCGAGCCGCGCTCACTGTGCGCGCCTACGTTGCCGACCAGCCGCTCCGTGGCCGCATGCCGCAGCCGCTCTCACAACGCAAGGAGCTCCTCCGCGTTCTCCGCCAGCTCGTCGACCTCACCTCGGCGTCGGACGCCATCCCCGACACCCCAAACGTCGAGAGCGAGGGGCGGAAGCACCTGCTCCGGCTGTACCCGCTGCTCGTCGGTGCCGTCCAGGTCGCCGGCAGCTCCGGCGACCAGGCCGTGGGGAACCTGTGCAACGAGGCCCTCAGGGTCGTCGGCGACGAGTTGGGCGTTTAGACTTGTGTTTTTGTATCGCTGTTTCTTTCGTGTATACATGTAATCACCTAGATGACTAGACAGACATGCCAGCCAGCACCTCGCTTGTAGATGATTATGCTGAGCAAGATATAAAATGGAATCCTGTGTTTCCCCCCTCCTCTCTCGGCATCCTCCGGCGTCAACCCGTCGCCAAGCCTCTGGGATGGTGATCCCTCGGTAAGCACATCGAAGACAGGCCAGGGCTCCTCGTTCGCTGCAAAAGGCAATTTCACAGCGAAGCATTCACGCTGCACATGTTGAAATCACCCGCCACGGTTCGCGCAATCCTTCACACAAGTCCCATCAAGTCTTCGTCGTCCCCATCTCAAAACCTGTATTGAATGAACTCACGCCTAGAATCTCATTTCACACAGAAGAAGCCAGCCTCGTCTCGCCTTTTGTCTCACTGTGAGCGTCGGCCGTTCCCCTTACCAGTACATACGCGATGGCCACCCCTCTCCGCTTCCCCGGTCTGAAATAAGCGAAATCCGCATGTGTTTGTACGGAGGAGGATCCCGCATGCATGCCAATGTCCGGCCCTCCCTCCCCTCCGCACGTACATCACATCCCGCGCGCACAAGACACACACATAAACGACTTCCCGTGTCCTGCACACCACCGCTGCCGTCAGAATCAATCAACTCGTTAAAGCCGGGCGCACTCTCAAACGTCTCGAGAAAAAAAGAAAGAAAAAATACCCTTCTTGCGTTTGCATCAACAGACTTACTGGTAGCTCTATATATACGAGACATCAAACGGCGTGTAGGCAGGAAAGAAGAAAACGCAAATCAGGCCATCCCGCACCCCTCTCATCCCCCCGCAACCTCGCGTAAACACGCGATCAACCAACCCGTCCAACACCCAATGTCCAACATATTCCCCCCCGTCTGCCCCCTCCTCTCTCCGCACCCGTGTTTTCTGGCAGTTCCAACGCCTCCAGCACAGAAGTCCTCTGAGGAATCCCATCGGCCTCGCGGCCCGTTGACCACCCACCCTTCCTTGTTCTTCTTCCAACAAAACGGCCCCCCAAGGCTCAGAAAAGCCAAGTCATGCAGGAGCGCGCCTGGCTGCAGGCGTACACTCACCAACTCACATAAGCCCACCAATTCCTGTCCCTCCTTCCCTCCCTCTGCGTTGGCCTCGTGCCTGGCTGCCGGCGCTAGTGCACCTCCGCCCGCGCGGCCGAGGTCTTTTTGTTCCCCATCGGGCGAAATCTGGGGATCGGAGAGAAGCTGATGGCGGGCTCCCTCCAAAAAGGTGCTCCAAAGTTCTGTATGCAGGCAGGCATTGGCGGAATATTGTCAGCAGGGTAGTTTCACGAGGAGATCAAAACCGGTAAGAGTGGGAAGAGTAACTGGTCAATTACTACAGGAACCCCAAATTCGGAGCCACCGCGCCCATTGAACGGCTACCAAGAAACGAGAGTAAGTGGTAAGACATCGTTCGGCGGGCAACCGTCCGCTCCGTGGCAGGAGGCGACGGGGAAGACTCCGCGTCGCGATGTCTCTGGTATCATGATCAACCCCAAAGCCTGAGGGCCAGCCGGTGCCGGACTCGCATTACATCCACCACCAGGCTCCGCAGGACATGGTCGTCAGGCTAGAGAATCCAAACTGCATTAAGAGCGACATAAAAAAACTGGTAAATTTTTTTTTTGATTTTTTTTTTGATTTTTGGGTTTCGGCCGTGAATGAGAACAGTGAAAGGAGCGGCCTTAGGCGGCCGTCTTCTCGCTCTGCATGGCACGGGTGTTGATATCCTCCTCGGCCTCGTTGGCATGGATCTCCTTCTCGACCTGGTGGAGGTCGATGTGCGCAACAGCGTGGTCGCCGTCGAAGATCTTGGAGATCTCCTCGAGGGTGGGGCCCTTGGTCTCGACATAGAAGAAGTAGACAAAGACAAGTTCGCAGAAGTCCCAAAGGGTGTAGAACAACATGAAGTTCCAGTGGTTGGGGAGGTTGTCCCACGCGACTTTGTTGGTTTGGCTGTAGATTACACGTTAGCTGTTGAAACCATTGTTTGGGGCGAGAGACTGTGACGTACTTGCCGATGGCCAGAATGGCCTGGACGGTGATGTTCATAATCATCATACCCTTGGCACGGAGATGGAAGGGCAGGACCTCGAGAGCGTAGGCGATCAGCAGACCGGAGAAACCAATGTCGTAGAAGATACCAAAGACCCAGATGAAGACCAGCTGAGCGTAGCCGGCACTCTGGTTGGTGGAGTCGGAGTTCTCGTAGACGGCACCGGTGATGGTCCAGCAGACAAAGGAAGCGACCATACCGCTGATGGCAGCCAGGAACAGAGGGCGACGACCGAAGTAGTCGACGGTCAGAGCAGCACCGATGGAGCAGCTGAGATCGAGGATCGACTTTCCGGTGGAGATGGCGAGCTTCTGGTTCTGGTCTGTAATACCGGCACCGTTGTAGATGGCGTCCATGTAGTTGGAGAACAGAGCGTTACCAGAGTACTGAGAGATGATACCGAGGGAGATGATAATGGCTAGACGCCATCGGTTACCCTTGGTCTTGAAGAAGTCGATGTAGCTGGTCGTGCGGGCGGCGTTCTTCTCCATCAAGATAGTCTCCTTGATCTCGCGGTACTCGAACTGGACCGTGGCGTTGTTGTAGTCGCCACCGGCGTGGTGCTTCGCCAGGACGGCGAGGGCATCCTCGGTGCGGTCCTTGTTGACAAGGTAACGGGGGGACTCGGGCACCCACCAGATACCGATGAGCTGGATGACGGAGGGGACAATCTGAATGAAGGTGATGGAGCGCCAGCACCAGTCGTTGTTGACGTACGAGGTTCCCCAACCGATACTGGCGACGATGAGGGCACCCAAGTTCCACAGACAGTTGTAGATGGCGGTGACGGGACCACGGTGTTGAGGGTGGCAGATCTCGGTAAGCAGCAAAGGAGAGGACATCTGGGCCAGGGAGTTACCGAAACCGAGGATGAATCGGCCACCGACGTACACTAGAATGCTGGTTAGACTGAAATTTCTCATTTTCCAGGATGAAAAGCATGAGTTCTACTTACTCCCCCAGCCGTTGCAGAAGGCAGTGATGCAACCGCCGATGATCATGAAGATGCAGCCAGTGACAATGGCGACCTTACGTCCGTAACCGTCGGCCACGTAGGGAGTGATGAAGAAGGAGATGATGGAACCGATGTTGAACATGTTGATGAGAATGCCGAGCTTGTTGTTATCGGAGACGCCGTCGCCAAAGTAGTCCTTCCATCGCTGCATCTGCTGGGACGTGTTGACGAGCATACCGTCGTAACCGGTGGTGGCGGAGGCGACCATGAGGAAGATGGTGGAGAAGTAGAGCTTGCGAAGGTGAGGCTCCTTGGTCCAGTAGACCTTCTCGAATCGCGGAGCCTCAGCTCGCGCGATGTCGACATTTTCGGACACCTGCTGGGAGGCGATGGGCTTCTTCACCATGGTGGCGGTATTCGGGGGTTGCTTCCTAAAGACCAGGGAAGAACTCGAGAGGTGTTAGAGAGGGGATTGAAGTTGATTGACCGGCTCGCGGGTGAGGAGAGAAGGGGAAGGGGAAGCGATCGTGATAGAGGAGGTCAGGGTTCAAGACTTATATGTCTTTTCCCGCCTCTCCCCCTGGACCTTTGGCAACAGTGTGGGATCACTTTTTTTTTTTTGCCTTTGATCTGCGCCGCTGACCCCGGAGCTAGTTTGCTCACCCCATTAGGACCTGTGCACCCCATCAAGGGTGAAGGGGGAATATGGGGGAGAGGGCGGGGGGTGGGGTGTACGGCGGACGGCACGAATTGGCGACATGCGGGTGAAATGGAGAGCAGCAGGGGTTGTTCTTCCCCAGAGGCACCGCGTTCGGGCTGAATCTAGGTCTGGTCAGTCGCGGTCCCCGTCTGTCTAGCCTCTCGGGAAAGGCCATACAAATTGGTAGATCTCTCACAAGATAGGTCCAGACAGTCCCTCGGCGGGTTGGTGGGCGCGGGACAGAGGCATACCACCAGGGTTTGCCGCTCCTCTGTCTCGTGATTCGTGGGCTCGGCCCGGTCGCATTGGGAGACATATGTTGGCACGGATCCAACATGCGAAATGGTCGCTCTGAAAGTAGCCCAGACCTGGGGGCTTTCCGCACCGTTTACATGACAGCTTGAATTCCAGGCTCCAGGGACAAGGGTCCCGGGCCCCACGTTTCGGGCCAGAGAACACCCAGACAACCACACGCCTCCCATCCCGTCTCTTCCTGCGGTCACACTTTCCCTCTTTCGAACCCTCTCGAGGCACCCGGCCAATAAGCACCCGCTGGTTATATGTCTTGATCTTTTGCCGGCCCTTTTTTCCAGACGGCCCTTCTGATGAAGCCACATGCGGTGCTTTGCCCCGGATCAGCTCGACGCCTGAACCGCATCTCGCCGGGCGCTAGACAGGGCTGTCCAACTCTTTCTTGGTACGCTAATTCCTCGTTTCTGTACTTTCTGGGCTTCCATCGTACAAGTCTCGTAACAGAAGCTTACTCATGCTCCGTCTCTGGACATCGAGAGTGCCTGGTATACTACTTGCTCGTCTTCATCGCCACTCTACCTTGCATCAGGCTCAGTAACAGGGCGTCGCAAGTGCCGCAGAAAATTGATTGCTACCGAATATTCTCGGCATCCCGATTCATCCAATCGAAATGTGGATGAATGCAGGCTAGACCTCGCCGACAAGCCCTACTCCATTCTTGCCGTGGCGTTACCAGCCTGTCGGGCGTCTAGTAGGGCACATGGCATGGCAGACTTCTATTTTCAACCCAACAAAAAAAAAAAAAAACCGATGGAGGTGTCTACGCTGGCAAGACCCTACAAGACGCCTTGGTCCAAAATGATGAGCCGGCGGACCGGAGATGCCTGTTCATGGCACCAGCAGATCAGAGTCACCATAACCGGGACGACTATGCTCGATTTAGGGGTCTGAAAACCAGAGTCAGGCCGCTGCAACACCAGCTTCGCTTTTGGGAATCTTCATCCAACAACTAACGCTGGCAGCGTATTGGTGCTCATGGAAAGGGCCTGGGGGAAAGCTCCTGCAACTCGTTGGCGGACATGGGCTGAGAGGCCAGCAGGCTATTGAGCTGATGTAGCCGTGATGGTGGTGGGCTAAGCTTGTTGACTGGCCTCGCCTGGAACCGGCCATGCGGGTGTGAGGCGCATGGCGTCTTTAGCGAAGCCTGCAGAAATCGGGGCCCTTGACCGGTCAAGTACTTTGGCAACGGGCACTTTGTGGTTCGCACTGAAATGGCTGGTCCGTTTATGAAGCCATGTTGGGATGGGCCGTTTCGCAATATCCGGTGCCATGCCATGCGTGGCCGTAGCGACGGTATAACCCATGATTGGAAGAGCACGAATACCCCAAGACGAGAACGGCCCAGGCGAGAATGCTCTGTAACCCAAAGTCTGCATCGCGGTAAGATTTGACAAGCGCTGCTGGCGATCCTCGCGCGCTGTAGGGCGACGCTGCTAAGCTGGGTTGCAGCGAACATGTCGCCCCCATCATGAAGAAGCCAAAAACGTGACTCTTTGCTGCCGGGTCGTTGCCGGAAGGCGAACCCTCTTTGGCGTGATCCACTCTCGAGACCCTCCCTAGCAACTGCTTAAAGTCACCAACATTCATGTTAATGATGATGATGGTGCCAATAGGCAGCAAGCCGCCCCCTCCCCTCCACGGCGATCCGTGTCAACTCGGTCTCATGGACATGGCCCCATTCGAGAGGCAGATCCTGCAGTGGAAGGCATCAGGCGGATCGCGAGGAAGCTGCCTCCCTGACGCTCGCAGCCTATTTGACATGTCTCTCGTGAGACTGGCCGAGTGCCACTTTGCCGGGCCCTGCAGTGTCTAGTGTGCACATTTTGAGAGAAGCTTTGAGAGGTCGAGGAGCCAAGACAAACGCCGGCCAGTGCCGTTCACCCACGCGTGATCATGCAGGCCAAAATTGGCGTGGACCGATAGAACGCCACCAGCGACGCACAGTGGCCAAGGAAGCGCTCCCTCGGAATACAGGCCCGGCTTCGTCGTTGTGTCTGACAGGAGGCCTAGGGCCGATCAAGGCTAGCTTGCCCGGGGGGCTTCGATGCTCCTGAGACGTCTGTGAGCCGTCTGTCAGTTGCCTGAGTTCTTGGTTTCTCTACCGAGATTGGACCCAAAGACCGCGATTCGGACCGCGCGTGAGAGCAGGCATCATTAGACGAATCTTCAGCTTGGAATTCGATTGTTGGCGCGCCCAATGACATTGAGCCTGTTATGCCTGACGCACATGAACTATTCTCGAATGCAACGGATGGCGAAATATGTTTAGTAGTTGGCTTGACAGCTCAGGCAAATACTTGTCCAAGCTGGTCTTGCTGTTATCCACGTGTGGAGTTTGTTTGCCCCAGAAAGGGCCACCCACCCGTTTCGTCTGGGGGCTGAACGGCATACACTAGTTTGTCCGGTGGAGATCTGGAGACCCGGGGGGCGTTTCCCCTTCTGAGTAGACGTCGACGACGAGCCATCTCGGACGCAAGCACTATTGGCTGGGGGCCAAGTGTACCTCCGTGGGGATCGGGGAGGTTCGTCTCGACACGTCGTTTCTACATCGAATCATTACCAGCTCCGGCTTGCACACGAGAGTCGACAGTCTCATGACCCACCGAGAGTGGCAGTTCAGAAGCATGACCTGACGCTTCCAAATACGGGGGAAAGGCGTGAACGTGGACGGGAACCCCTCGGGCCCGCTGAATTGAGTCGAACGGAGGCCCGCGAAGAAGACGTTTCTGGACCGACCATATCAGGCAGTCCAGCGGAACGCAACGCACATCCGCGAGCCGACACTCTCCAGGCTCTGGGCCATCCCGGCAGTCCGGGACTGCTTGATTCCAAACGGTGACTGTGCTGCTTCTCTTTTCTGCCTGGTCTCATCGCACTGCCTAGTAGAGAATACCCGCTGCACTCCTAGCTAGTCAGTCGTACGCTGCCAGCTTGCTGCTAAGCATATTAGCCGGTGTTGGTAGCATTGCACAGCTGGGCGATGCTGGGCCTCATCCCTTCGGGCGGTCCCAGATCTGTGGAAGCGCCGCGGAGCCGGCTAAAGTCCAAGTGTGGCACTCCCAACCCCCCCATATGCCCAGAGACGGCTGCGGCGACGGAAAGGGGCAATGCAACACAATGTAGATAGTCACCGATTCGGCCATGCGGCAGGATTTAGGGGCGCTGCAGGTCTAGAGGCTGTGAGGCAGACACGAGATGAATATTGGCAGAAAGAGATGAACTTGCAGAAGACGAAGCCGGCAGGCATCACGGCGCGTCTTTCCTCCTCCCCTCTCTTCCCTCCTTCCACTCTTCAAGATATCTCACACCTGCGTCGCCGAGAGGGAATACCCCGGGAGTGAAGGTCTGCCGCAAGGAACTCCCGTTTGAAACCTGTAATTCTACCGTGACATGCTACACGTGCTCTTTCCACCATCTCACCTCAACATCTCACTTTCACATCACACGGCTTGATCTTGCTTCTGTGGGCGTTTGTTGACGCAAGATTTTGCGTCTATTCTCTAAGCTGTCTATCTACGTGCATTCTTGGTATCTTAACCATCACATCCAATGGTGCCGCAGCCCCCTGGCGAGTGGACAAGCCAAACCCGGTGCCCACGATAGTCCGAAACTCCAATATACCAATTGGCCTTTCCGAGCCTCCAATGTTTTTTGTCCACAGCTAATTCCTGACCAGTTGCCAGCTGCAGATCCTTCTTGCCCCAAAATCTGTCAGAACCATCCTACTCAAACACACGTCAATTCCGATACCCCAAACTGCAAAAAACAATGCGTCGTGAGACACACATCCCGACCCAAATACGAAGGGTCAAGAAGAAAAAAAAGGCAAAGGGAACACAGTAATAATCTTTGCAGAACCCGACACTTCAGATCGACGAGTCGAGGTCCATGCTGTCAGCCGTCGATTCGGCATAGAAGGGCGTGTTGCCATGCGACTGCGATCCAGTGACCCCGTCCAGGTCGTTCGTTGTAATAGACTCGAGGGCTTTCTTGAACTTCTCCAGCTCGCCCTTGAGACGCTCTCTCTTGCGTGCAGTGGAGTCGTCCTCTTCCATCAGTCGAGAGAAGACAGATCCGTCGTGGCCACCCACCAAGCCAAGCTGCCGCTCAAGGAAGAAGTCGAGTTGCTCCACGATCTTGGGCATCATACGCGACGTGATCGAGAGACATACCATGTCGGAGAAGCGGAGCGCAGACAGTATATAATAGCCACGAACGTAGGCGGCGACCTTCAACTCCTTATCGAAGATATCCGGACCCATCTTCGCAAGCTCAATGCTGTGCCTCTTCTCCTCCTCGGTTCGCTGGCCAAGCGTCATCTTCTCCCAATCGTGGAATTCGGGAGGATCTGAAGAGGTGAACGCTTGCCAGCGCATAACATGGCGATAGCGTGTGAGCGTCCGGCTCTCCGACCGCTCGTACTCCTCGAACGCCTTTTTGTTGACCGTGAAAAGTTGGAAGGTCTCCATAGCGTAGATCTCCTTGAGGAAGGCCAGAGCCTCTTCGCGACGCCCAGCCAAGAATTCATCCATGCAGTTCTTGGCTTCCTTGAAGATAAGGCGTTTCTTCAAGGAACCGAAGGCCTGTTCCAGGGCGTAGTCAATGATCTTCTGCAGCCGAGCCATGGTCTCTTCCAGAAAAGTGCACATGGGCTGGTCCCAGGCTCGCACAGCCTTCTTGCACAAATCCTCGTACACCTCGTCCGGGACTAGACTGGGCATACCGGCCTTGGTCTTGGCCTTGATGTCGTCGCTGATCTGTCGCAGCGTCCGGAAGCCAGCGCCGTAGTTGGCATACTGTTGGAATGGAGCTGCTAGAGGCAGTTGCTGAGGTAGCCGACGGCGAGAAGGCGTTGACGGCGTAGAACCACCGTCTTCCACCTTGATATTGGCAGCCGAAAACGATCCACCGTTAACGGTAGGTCGAGGCCTCTTCGCACCTGCGTTGCCATGATGGCCATTGGCACCCCGCTTTCTGTTTCCGGGCGTGACGCTGGAGCCCGCCGACTCATCCTCGTCGTCTGAAATCTCCAAGACAGGGATGTCGGACTTGTCCTTGAGGATAAATTTGGGCTTCATCTGCAAAATGCAATCGCGAAAGTCGTCCGACAGAGATCCGTAGTTAGCGGAAAACGGTCGGGCGCGAAGCGTTTGCGTGACTGTCGTCGTGAAGGCGGCGAGGCTCTTCCGTACCTCGAACTCAACATTTTTAGGCAGTTCCGGGAGAGTGCTCAGTTGTCTCTCGATTTCGCCAAGTCGCGTCAGGACCTTTCGCTTGATGGATGGCAAGCTAGCAAGTGTCAGTTTCATCTGCAGGGTAAAGAGGAGACATGGGCGGCAGTGACTTACTTCTTCGCGAACTCCTTGCCCAGTTTCTCGGAAAGAGCCGTCTTGAGCCTTTCAACACCGCATCTCTCGCGGAAGGGATGGAATTCCTCGGGCCAACGCTCGCTAGAATTGTCATGGAAAAGAGCTTCCTCCCAGAGCTGCTGCTCTTTGAGCTCGCGGTCCGATGGGCGAGAAGTGATGAAGAATTCGTGCCCGATTCTGTGGCGCTCGCCTCGCAACATGGAAAGCCATTGAGCGTTGTTTCCTTCCGGCAGGAGATCTGCCTTGGTCATGACACCGATGGTTCTGTGCTGAGCAGACAGGTCGCGAATGATGGACAGAGTCGAAGAAGTCTCGGGGTCGACATTCATCGGGACGGCCCAGATGATGAGAGCACCGGCGTGGGAGATGTATTCTCGGGCCAAGTTCTCAACCACGGAGACGAGGTATTCGTCCTCTTCACGGGCCGAGTTCCGGAAAATTCCGGGCATATCGTAAAAAGAGAGGTCGGGCAAGTCAGGTCCCTTGATCTCGAGAGCGACGGTATTCGGGCTGAACTTCGCTGCCGTGTTCTCGGCCTCGTCGGACAAAAGGCTTTGCCTCGTGATGGCCCCTGATCCAGGAACGTACAGCTCGTGGTTCTGGTCATGGTTGAGGATGGCAACTTGAGCCCATCTCAGGACGGTGTCAATGTCATTTTGGTCATATATCGTCATAAAGTCCTTGACGACACGCGGCTGCTTGACCCAGGGCGGGAAAGGGTTCTGCGGGGTGACATCTGACTTGGTGATCTCGTAATCGGGGGGCGGGCAGTACGCATAGTCCTGCTGCAGAGAGACGCGGCAAGACCACTCCGGGCCGCCACGATCTCTCGATGCGCTGCGAGAGACGCGGATGTGGATGGGGCAACGTGTGCAGACGCCTTCGCTCCGAGGCAGGTTGAGCCCAGCCAGGCCGGACATGAGACTGGACTTGCCGGCGGACTGGTCACCGACTAAGACGAGCTGGGGAAGAGCGACGTCATGGGAAACGCCAAGCTGCTGAAGCTCACCGAGCGTATCGTTGAAGATTTTCAGCTTGGCGCCGATGTCGCGGAAGGAGCCATCAAAGAATGAGTCGTTCTGCATGGAGGTGGCGGGTGGCTCCATCTCGCGGTTTCTCATCTGTAGAAGGACAGGCTCACTGTCATCAGCTGTATGGTTGGTCATAGCCGTCCGCACAGAACGGGGCGCCGGGATGGTCGGAGCCCTGACGGAAGGTGTGGCTGCCGAGATGTTAGATATCTGAGCCAACAGGTCGAAGGAATGAGACTTACGAGCATCAGATCTCATGAAAGACTGGTTGACGTCCTGAGGAGCAAAGGTGCTCGGCTGTCTGGGCCGCTCAATAGACTCGTCGTACGTGTGAGTTATGGTTGGCATAGGAGACGTCTTTGCGACGAGACGGGCACCTGGCTCTGCTTTGATGCCTCTGGGTGCTCTTGCCTTGGCCATGTTGGGCAAGAAGCTGGTGAGAGGAGAGGGTGGGTTGAGGAGAAGTTAGGAGAGAGGTGGAACTGGGGGTAGGAAGGGTTTTAAAAGAAAGGCAAAGTGACCCGAACGATCTGAACGACCTGAAGATAAGTGAAGAATAAAAGGTGGGTGAGTGAGTGGAAGCTGAAGCTCAAGAAGCTGCCTGTAGAAGTGGAAGGTAGCTTGGGGAGGTGCAAAGCTTTAAGAGCTCTTGCCTCGTTTAGGTGACCTGAGCAACCTGAGGTCCCACGCTCCAGGGACGCTCTGTGAGCTGGTTGTAAGTGTTAGGCAGGACTTTGTCAGTGGTCCGGTACTGCCTGTCCTTTCTCACAGATAATCTTTCGTTGCAATTGAAAACCTTTACCTTGATTTTAACTACAATCCATGGTCTACTGAGGCTTTTCCTGGTCATTCTATGGGCTCGTTGCTGGGTGTATCCGGTGAGATGTCTCGCTATTGCATGTAGCTCCTAGCAGGAATTATTGCAGAACGGAGCAGACGAGGTGCATCGTTGGAGTTTTAGTGAGCAGGGGTCTTGGGGAGCTCAGGGATGGACTGGAGGCTGGGGGTGGGGCTTGGCCGTGACGATCCCCGGAAGACGCGCGCTCTGGTACCTGACAGAGCTCCCCAAGTTGCACGGCAGCCTGCCAAATTTGCGGGCAGGACGTGCGCCTTCACCTGGTCAACCAAGTCACTTTAATTGCTTTTTAGGCCCGTCGGTCGCGTTTGCCCCGCTGGCAAACACGCTCTGACACGCTCTTGGGCGCTTTCGCGTTAAGTGGTCGGCCTTGAGACTCTTGACGGGATTGGATGGCAGTTGCTTGGACTGCATCAAGTTGCCTCCCGCAGACATAACCAGCGAATTATCTGAATTCCTGGCTCTTAGATGTTTTATAAGTTTATACATCCTCCGTTGCAATATCTGCATCTTTGGTACAAGAAGTGAGGAGCTGCCTACCTACCTACCTTACCTACCTTAGGTAGAGGTACTTTAGGTACGGTACCCGACCTTGCTTGGTAAGAGCTGGCTCAAGGGCAAGAACTACCTAGACATAAAAAGCATGGTGGTCTTGGTAGGGACACGAATAAGGTGCTGAGCTCATCCCAAGTAGTCGCTGAGGCTCGTCGACTTGCCCTTCTCGGCCAGAACAGCTACAGTGCAGTTAAGCGGTACCTCCCACCTCTGGTGTTTTTATGCATGGCATAAGTCACTGAGGAGGGCACATCCCACCTGCCGCTCGAGCCACTGGCCAGCGCCCTGGACCCCTGCCAGCTCTCATCGCCTGTACTGTAAATTATTCTTAGCCTAGGCCAGACCAGCTGAGGCGTGCGTCCAGGTGAACTTCTCAGGGGGGCCAAAATCCACGAAGCGAGGCGGTGACGTTGCAAATTGGCGGCTTCACTTCCCCCTCCTCACCACCACCGCTCCCAGTCTCGTCTCTCGTCCGTCGCAATCATGTCGCTGCAGGTCCCCTACCGAGGAAAGGCGCCCCAAGAGGGTGCCACCAAGGCCGTCATCTTGGTATGGACACCTTTCGCATCACCTTGCTGCTGGCCGGCGCAACCATCTCCAACTCCCCTCGCCCCGCCGTCCCCTGCCCCCTCTTCCTTGCCCCCAAGCAGTCTGCTCTCTGCAAACCAAACACGCGCAAGCTAACTAGCAATTCCCAAACCTCTAGGTCGGCGGTCCCTCCAGAGGCACTCGATTCCGCCCCCTCTCCCTCGACGTCCCCAAGCCGCTCTTCGAGGTTGCCGGCCACCCCATCATCTGGCACTGCCTGACGGCTATCGAGCGCGTTCCCGGCAAGGAGATCACCGAGGTGCTTATCATCGGCTACTACGAGGAGTCTGTCTTCCGCGACTTCATCAAGGATGCCACCAACGAGTTCCCCAACCTCTCCATCAAGTACCTGCGCGAGTATGAGGCCCTGGGCACCGCCGGTGGCCTCTACCACTTCCGCGATGCCATCCTCAAGGGCCGTCCCGAGCGCCTCTTCGTCCTGAACGCCGATGTCTGCTGTTCTTTCCCCCTGCCCGAGATGCTTCAGCTCTTCCACGACAAGAACGCTGAGGCCGTTATTCTCGGAACTCGCGTCTCCAACGAGGCCGCCACCAACTTCGGTTGCATCGTCAGCGACGCTCACACCCGCCGCGTGCTGCACTACGTCGAGAAGCCCGAGTCGCAAATCAGCAACCTGATCAACTGCGGTGTCTATCTCTTCTCCACCGACGCCATCTTCCCCTCCATCAAGACCGCCATCAAGCGCCGCACCGACCGCCCCTCGCGCCTCGTCTCCTATCCGAGCTCCGAGAACCTGGAGAACAGTTTCATCCTGAACGACGACGATGAGGAGCGTAAGAACGAGGTCATCCGTCTCGAGCAGGATATCCTTGGTGATCTCGCCGACACGAAGCACTTCTTCGTATACGAGACCAAGGACTTTTGGCGCCAGATCAAGACCGCCGGCTCTGCCGTCCCCGCCAATGCCCTCTACCTGCAGAAGGCCTGGCAGAGCGGCTCCAAGGAGCTCTCCGAGCCCACTGCTAACATCATTGCCCCCGTCTTCATCCATCCCACCGCCCACGTCGACCCCACCGCCAAGCTCGGCCCCAACGTTTCCATCGGTCCCCGTGTCCACGTCGGCCCCGGCGCCCGCATCAAGGAGTCCATCGTCCTCGAGGACTCGGAGATCAAGCACGACGCCTGCGTCCTGTACTCCATCATTGGATGGGGCAGCCGCGTCGGCGCCTGGGCTCGTGTCGAGGGCACCCCCACGCCCGTCGGCAGCCACACGACGAGCATCATCAAGAACGGCGTCAAGGTCCAGAGCATCACCATTCTGGGCAAGGACTGCGGCGTCGGCGATGAGATCCGTGTGCAGAACTGTGTCTGCTTGCCATTCAAGGAGCTGAAGAGGGTAAGTTCGGATTCCGCTGCCTGGGCAGTACGAGTTGCTAACAGTCTTGCAGGATGTCGCTAACGAAGTCATCATGTAAGCCGGAGTTCCAGGGATGCGTTGGTTGGGATGGGGAGGACGATCGACATAATGAACAGAATTGCATCGGGATCGGATAGAACTCCTGTCTTCATAGATGCATAAGTCTTTGGTCACAAAAGTATAAATCGAATTCAGCCAAGCCATATTCTTTGGGCTCATACCGTATCAATGAAGTGATCCTGTGCCGATTGGTGACATGGCTCTACAGATATGACCACAGGTTCAAGTTGACCGACCCCCCTTAACAGCGTACCTAAGAACATCAACATCAGTCAGCCCCCCTTTTTTTTTCCCCTTGTCGCTGAGCGTCTCGGCATAATTGTTCATTTAGTACATGTATATTTCGTCCTTTTCAACCATCTCACAGGTGATAGCTGGCTGCCCCACAGCGCATTGCAACCCGCCAGCTGAAACCTCACCAGCTGCGTAATTGCGAGAGAATGATTTTAACCTAATGCCGGTACAAGGTGGACATATCTAGCATCACCTTTCAGGTAAATAAATATAAATAGACATCAATTCATTATTAGCCTCGTAGACTTTGTACCCAAGCCTCTATAGGTCATCCGGGTATCACTCTAAATCTCATAGTTGGTATACACTCTGGCCTCCCACGCCCTCAGCGGGGGCGCGACCCCCTTGACCAGCTCGCCGCCGTCCGTCGTGCCGACCAGCAACCTCACGTCGCCCGCGTCGCAACCCAGGATGGCCGGCACGTCCCCGGCGGCCTCCTCCTCGCCCTTGGAAAAGTTCATGACGACGAGCGCCCTGCGCCTGGGGCCGTCCCGACCGTCGACGGGCGCGGGACTCTCCTTGAGGATGGTCCACGTCTTCTCGTTGTCCGGGTCCAGCAGCCGGTGTGAGCCGTAGACGAAGAGGTCGCGGTGTTGGCGCCGCAGCCGCAGGGCCTTCTTGTAGAACTCGAGGATGGAGCCCGGGTCGCCGCGCTGCTGGGCGGCGTTGATGGCCTTGTAGTCGTCGTGCACGCGCATCCACGGGCGGGCGCCCTCGCGCGTGAAGCCGGCGTTGGGGCTGGCGTCCCACTGGAAGGGGATGCGGGCGTGGTCGCGGGCGAGGATGCGCAGGCCGTGCATGGTCTTGTCGATGCGCGCCGCGTCGCCCGACTCGACGGCCTCGGCGTAGAAGTTGCTGCTCTCGATGTCCTTGTACTCCTCGATGCCCCAGGCGGCCGGTATGTTGGTCATGCCGATCTCCTGGCCTTGGTAGAGGAACAGCGTGCCGGACATGGTGAACTGCCAGACGGCGATGGTCTTGGCGGAGGCGCGCCACAGCTCGGGGGTGGAGTCGTCGCCGAAGCGCGAGACGGCGCGGCCGTTGTCGTGGTTCTCGCAGAAGGCCGTGACCCAGGCGTCGGTGCCCTCGATGAAGGACTGCCACGTCGCCGTGTAGCTCTTGAGCGTCGACAGCGGGAACGGCTGGTAGATGTACTTTGCGCCGAAGCCGTTGCCGTTGCCGAGCCGGATGACGGAGAACTCGAAGACCATGTCCAGCTCTTGCGCTGCGGCCGAGACGTAGGGGATCACCTGCGACGGGTGCGGCGTCAGGGACAGCTCGCCGACGGAGACGGCGTTGTACGGCGCCAGGGCCTTGCGGTTCATCTCGTGGATGAACTCATGGATGCGCGGCCCGTTGCACCACATCTCGGGCGCCGGCTGGTGCGGCGACGTCGGGTCGGTGATGGGGGCGTCCACGTAGTCGGTGCGCTTCGAGTATTTGTTCACGGTGTCGATACGGAACCCGTCGACGCCGCGCTCAAGCCAGAAACGCATCGTGTCTTGGTAAATAGCCTCGCGGCACTCGTCATTGTCCCAGTTGAGATCGGGCTGGTCGGGGGCGTACAGGTGCAGGTAGTACTCCTGGGTGTATTCATCCCAGGTCCAGGTCGGCCCGGCAAAATACCCTCGCCAGTTGGTGGGCGGATGCCGGACACCTTCAGCGTCGTAACGGGCGGGCTTCCAGATGTACCAGTCGCGTTTCGGGTTGTCCTTGGACGAGCGAGACTGCTTGAACCACACATGCTCGACCGAGGTGTGGTTAACAACGAGGTCGAGGATGACCTTCATGCCACGGCTGTGGCACTCGTTGAGGAGCGTGTCGACGTCCTCGACGGTGCCGTAGGGAGCGTAGATCTTTTGGTAGTCGGATACGTCATAGCCCATGTCGGCCTGGGGGCTCTCGAAGATGGGAGAAACCCAAACGACGTCGACGCCGAGCTCGTGGAGGTAGTCGACCTCGGCGATGAGACCAGGCAGGTCGCCCCAGCCATCGCCGTCCGAGTCCTTGAAGCTGGCCGGGTAGACTTGATAGAAGGTCGCGTCCTTCCACCAGGGCTGCTTGCCGACCCAGCGGTTCTCATCGTCCCAGACGAGAGATCCCATGGTGACTGGTACGGTGTGCTCTACCAAGCCACGCTGTAATAGCGTGGATGATCAACCAGGCGGGGGGGGGGGGGCAATGGACAATGGACAGAAGGTCGGATTCAAGAGAGTCGAGGGGGGGAGAGAGACAGAGGGTGGGAGAAGTGGAAGTGAAGTTTGGGAGATATCCAAGGTCAGAAATTAGAGGTTGAGGTTGGGCGGGCCGGGAGAGAATGGCATTTTGACCGCGCCGGCAATGAAGGCGGGCGGGCGTCTGTCGAGCGGAATTGTACGGCCGCGATCTGCGGCTGCGGCAGAAAAATGGCGTGACGGCATGGCCAACCATGCGTTGGAGCGGGAGTCGACGACGAAAGGAGCAATACAGAGCGCAATCCGGGTGCGTGAGGCACAGGCGGAGGTACGGTATCCCACTTCTCGGAACAATCCTCGTGGGAATCAGTCAGCAAAAGGGCCGTGGACGGTGCAGAAGCGCATCGTCGGTGGTCGACGGTGATCCAATCTTGGTGGAGATTCCGATCAAACGGGAAGCGTCTTCCCCGCCCTGCTCCTGTTGGGCCCCGTGGCACCCCTCGGACCCTCCTCCATCCATGCGAGAGGGTTGATGGCCGGAAAAGGTCAGTTGGTGGGTGGGTTGAAGAAAGCGGAGGCAAGATACATCCGTAGATAGGGATAGTAGTAGTGCGTATGCCACCGCGTGCGCCGCACCGACGCTCTGGGTCCCTTCGACAAAAATTGACTCCGCATCCCGCGCATGACGGGCATGGGACGATCATGGAACGGCTCGAGAAGCGGCTGCGAGCGTTTGCTGGGAAAAACAAAGACGCGCGGAGACTCCGCTACCCTAGTGGCCTCTGGATATGGCACGATTTGCAGTCCGGAGCCCCTCCACTAGACTCCGCATTTTGCTCCGACCCCCCGGTCCGCCGGGTATCCACTCATTTGGAGAAGTCCAACCAATGGGAATCTCTAATCTCGACACAGCCGACCCACCGTCCGGCGATGGTTCGGGGCCGGAGTCTGGAGAAGTGTGGGAGGGACTGGAACGGTACGGTTTGCTTATTAGCTGACCCGAATCCGGGGAAATTTTGGTAAAAACTCGGAGCCGCTAGGGCGTCGTAGGCACGACATGCCGATCGAGAGACGACATCAGCTCGGTTCGGGAAGCCCATTGGAGAGCCAATTTGGACTCGCCCTCTTTGCGTCTCATGGCCTCACACGCTCGAGCCGTTCACTTGCGGAGTCTCCTGTTGCGCCCTCGTTTTCACCCGGTAGCACAATCCCCAACACGTTGTCTGCGCCACCTTGGCGCGAACCACGAACCAGATCACCGGGTCTGAAAAAAATGCGTTATCGACGCCCGCGATCAGACCGAGCCACCATCGTGATGCTATTCGGACCAAGATTCGACATCCAGCTCGCACTGCATGGAAGGGCTTCACAGTGTTGCCCGCCCAATCTCGTGTTCCCCCGCCCGCCCCACAAAGCACCAGCCAGCCCAATGGCCGAGGAAGGGCCAAGCCGAGCCATCCCAGGCCGGGCTGGTGCAGAATTCGTCCCCGACTGGACTCTGGAACTCACAACTCACCCTCCGCTTCCCCACATAATCTCCCCTACAGTGTTTTTCAGAGTGTTTCCACCTGCCATCCATCGAGAGCATGGACTGTGACGACCTCGCGGTACCTTACACTACGCTACACAGTGTAAGGTACCTACTTACCTGCCTACTTTCCTATAGGGCCTGACCCCCTTTACCTCACCTACCACAACACTGCAGGCCCGTGAGATCCATGCATGCACCTCCCTTCGGCTTTTGCTCTCGTCAGCCGATTGTCCTTGCAGCCCCCATGTCCAGATCAACATACTCTTCGCTCGCAGGTTACAACTTCTGGGATTCGCAAACCCACGCCAGTCCAATCCTGTCCATGCCGGCAGCCCGCAGTCGACTCACCTCTTCTCCCCATTGGAGACGCACGGTTCCGATGCTGGGCATTTTGCTACTCTGCAGCAATTTTTTTTTTTTTTTCTCTCTCCTCTCGCCCTCTTTCCATCGATCCATGTTAGGACCACCGCCTTTCCAGGCCTGTTACTTTCTACTTCCTCATCCATCTCTAACCGACGGGGGATAAATAACAACGCGAATGCCCTCCCCTTTTGACTGATATCGCGTCCCCAGGCGACTGACTTCTCTCGCGCAATCTCGGTTCGGCCCCCTTGGACTCCTTCGCCTTCATTTTCCCACAAGGCTGGCTTCTCATACATTGAACCGACACCACTATAAAGTCGGTTTTGTGCAGACACCCTCAAGAGCACATCTCCAAGCGTCAACGACACAATGGCCGACTCCAAGACACCTTCCACCCCCTCGCAAGAGGACAAGGAAATGGGCGTCCACCAGCACCAATCCTCCACGGAGCCCTCTTCGCCGGCGGTGGCATCGCAACATCCCGAGGACCTCGCCGCCGAGGCCAAGCAGGCCGCCGAGTCGGAGCAGAACATGACGCTCATGCAGGCCATCAAGACTTACCCCAAGGCCGTGGGCTGGTCCCTCCTGCTCTCGTCGACACTTATCATGGAGGGCTACGACCTCGCCCTGCTCGGCAATCTTTACTCGTCACAGTACTTCAACCAAAAGTACGGCACCTACAACGAGGCCCAGGGCAAGTGGGTCGTTTCCGCCGCCTGGCAGTCCGGCCTGTCCAACGGAGCCCGTGCCGGCGAGATCTTCGGCCTCATCATTGCCGGCTGGACCGCCGACCGCTACGGCTACAAGATGACCACCATCGGCTTCCTGATCATGATGATTGCCTTCATCTTTGTGCTCTTCTTTGCCCCCAACGTCAAGATTCTGGTGCTCGGCGAGGTTCTTTGCGGTGAGTCGGTCTGGATATATACCTGGTTTCTGATACATGATTCTGACGTTGAATAGGAATCCCATGGGGCGCTTTCCAGAGTGTCACGCCAGCATACGCTTCCGAAGTTGCTCCCGTTGTTCTCAGGCCGTACCTCACGACATTTATCAACATGTGTTGGGTAAGTGCATCTCGACACGACAAAACAGCTTATGGGATTGTGACTGACAAATTCAGGTTATTGGTCAATTCTTCGCCGCCGCCGTCAACAAGGGCTCCTTTAACCACGCCAACGAGTGGGCGTACAGGATCCCCTTTGGAGTCCAATGGGTCTGGCCCATCCCCATCCTCGCCGGCCTTGTTTTTGCTCCCGAGTAGGTTCTGACCTCTGCAACCCGACGCCCGTGATGCTAACCGAGCAGATCCCCCTGGTGGTACGTCCGCCACAACGACAAGGAGGCCGCTAAGCGCTCCCTCCTGCGTCTCACCTCGCGCAACCAGCCCAACTTCAACCCCGACGAGACCATCGCCATGATCGAGCACACAAACGAGATGGAAAAGCGCGTCAAGGAAGGCGTCACCTACCGTGACTGCTTCAATGGCGTCGACCTGCGCCGCACCGAGGTCGTCATCGGCATCTGGCTCGTCCAGACGCTCGGCGGCCAGAACCTCATGGGCTACTTCGCCTACTTCCTCACCCAGGCCGGCATGGATGCCAGCAACTCCTTCTCGCTGTCCATGGGCCAGTACGCCCTCGGCATGGTCGGTACCGCCGGCTCCTGGTTCCTCATGCACCGCATCGGCCGTCGCACCATCCACTTCTCGGGCCTCTGCGCACAGTTCGTCCTCCTTCTCATCGTCGGCTGCCTGTCCTTCTCCAAGAGCAACGCCTCCGTCTGGGCCATTGGCGCCATGCTCATCATCTTCACCTTCGTCTACGACTTCACCGTCGGGCCCGTCACCTACTCCCTCATCTCGGAGCTGTCGTCGACCCGCCTCAAGGCCAAGACCATCGTCATGGCCCGCGCCGCCTACAACGCCAGCAACATATTCGTCAACGTCATGACCAACTACCAGCTCTCCTCGACGGCCTGGGACTGGGGCGCCCGCACGGCCTTCTTCTGGGCCGGCACCTGCCTGCTGTCGTCCATCTGGGTCTACTTCCGCGTGCCCGAGCCCAAGGGCCGAACCTACGCGGAGCTGGACCTGCTCTTCGAGCACGGCGTCCCGGCCCGGCAGTTCGCCAAGACCAACATCGACCCCTACTCGCGGGAGCTCGGCGGCGAGAAGAAGCTGGTCGAGGAGCACTGAGAGAGAAGAAACGTAACCTCGTCGTAACGAATGGAAAAAAAAAAAGAAGAAAAAAAGTAATTTTTGGTCCCGAGGAAAAGTAACGGGTTTGAGGCTCTGTTCGAATACCCACCTCCCCGCCCGCCTCCGATTGGAGTTAATTGTACCACTAGATGTATCCCTAGCGTAATCTCATGCATAATGAACAACTCAGCCTCATCGATCATTTTGGTTCGCTTCGTTTGCTGTTCCTGTGAATTTTTGATTTGATTTGCTTTTGATTTGCTTTGCTTTTAATGATATTTTCATGTTGGATGATGGCTGGATGTACCGCCGAGCACCATGCTCGGCACAGCCTGCTGTATGTGCTTGTCCAGGAGTTCGTCGTATATGGAGTTCCCGCCGGGCAGCCGCGTGATGAGGCGGCGCATGTAATTCAGGTCGTCCTCGGGCCCCGTGCCCATGCTGTGCGGGCTCGACGGCGTGATGGGCACCCGCGCGAGCACGTCGACCGCCGCGGACGCGATGTCGAACAGCTTCTCCGTCAGCCCCACGCCGTGCACCTTGATGCTGTCGATGGGCAGGTCCCGCGTCGACAAGACCAAATCCTTGGCCACCTCGAGCGGGTAGTGGTACGTCATGCTCTGGTGGAGCGACTCCTCGGCCAGGTAGCCGAAGCGCAGGCGCAGCTGCCAAAGGATGATTCGCAGCCACAGCTGGGTGACGCGCAGGTTGGCCTTCTGGGTGTCCTTGAGGTCCAAGGTGGAGCGCAGGGCGGCGTTGACAGCCGTCTCGATGTACGTCAGGGCGGCGTTGCTGGGCGGGGTGGCGACCTTTTCCTGGTTGAGCAGGGCGATGAAGCTGGTGTCGAGCGGGCTGAAGAGCGCGGCCAGGCTCCAGAAGCCGGACAGCGTCTGGTCGTCGTCGGGCGGCGGCGGCGGCGTGTCGGCCGTGATCTGCAGCGTCACGGGCCGGCGGTACCGGATGCCGTGCGACCGCTCCGACACCAACAAAACCCAGAACAGGTGGTCGGCCAGCGGGCACGGCGAGGCCTCGGTGTTGAGGCGCAGCAGCAGGAACAGCGTGGTCGCCTCGCGCAGGAAGAGGAAGGCCTGGCTGTGGTGGAAGAGGGCCGAGTGGCAGGCGTACAGGAAGAAGGTCAGCAGGCACTGCTCGAAGGACGGGTTGGAGCGGCGGGCGAAGTTGCGGTGGGTGGCGAGGGCCTCCTCGAAGAGCATGCGGCCGTGGAGGGCGTTCTTCTCCGGGATGAGGCCCTGGAGGAACAGGCTCTCGGGCTCCTCGACCTGCAGGAGCACGAGGGCGCAGACGGCGGTCAGGAGGCAGTGGGCCTCCATGCCGGGCTCCGAGGGCCCGGCGACGACCTTGAGGTGGGCGACGTACTCGGGGGTCAGGATGGGGATGGTCGGGTGCATGCGGGCGAAGAAGCGGTCCACGCAGTAGTCCATGACGCGGGCGGGCAGCAGGTCGGCCATGCGCTGGACGGCCTCGTGCGGCACATGGCCCGGAAAGGCCTGCGAGCCGTCCGAGACCCAGGCGAGGGACACGGGGCCGGGCAGGCCGAGGCACTGGTCGCCGAGGCCGGCGTCGACGCAGCGCTTGCAGGGGCGGTACTCGTTGCAGGCGCGCCGGAGGTTCTTGCAGCGGGCGCAGGCGCGCGAGACCTGGGCCCTCTTGGGCCGTGATGACGCCGTTGTTGTCGTTGTCGTTGTCTTGCCGCCATGGACGTTGCTGTTGTCGGCCGTGTCCTCGCTGAGCTCGTGCCGCTTGCCGAGGTGGGAGCTGCTGGCCGGCGATATTGAGGACGGACTAGCTGCTGGGGGGGACACCATCGACTGCTGCATCGTGAAGCCGCATTGTTGTCACACGTTACACGTTGGAGGGCCTGTGGTGATGGTTGAAGAGGGTGAGTGAGAACCGAGAACGAGATGAGAGATGGAGTTCAGTGTGTGTGTACTATGCAGTAAAGTGTGTTGACCAGGCGGTGAAATTGGTGCGCTGGAGAGCTATGAGACGGTTGGAGTCAACCCCAACCGGCCAAGCACAGCGCCGTCAAGCTCGTTGCATGGAGTGGCCGGGCTCTTCGCTGCTGGGCCGCTTCGGGGCTCCAGGCTCTGCTCTTCAGCGCTGCAACACCCCAGTCACGTGCGGATAACCCCGCTGGAGGCTGGACACCCCGGTCTCTGGGGGTTGCCATTGGCACGTTTCGTGATATTGCCGCCGAGGAAGGATTTGGTATTCCATGATCAACAACCCCCCGATGAAACTTTGCAATACGCTGGTAACCACCTTGACAAGCACAAGCTAGGGACGAACCGAGAATTTCCGTTTTGTCGCACCCATATCATCCCATGTGAGGCAAGTCTGCGGGCCTAAGCGGCCACCAGTCAGTCTTCAAACACGGAAAGATAATAAGATCTACATGTCCCCCCCAACGCCGTCGCTAGAAGTTAGAAGTATGCGATCCAATGCAATATGCAATGCACCCCCTGACACACCCCAGATATTCCCCACCCAAAATCACTTTTGCCGAATGTTCTTGGGCTTAGCCTTGCGCTTCTTGAAAAGCGACGGAGCCGCGCTTTCCGTGGGCTCCGCCGCGCCATCCTCCTCCCGCTTGATCCCGTCGTCTCCCACATCGGGTGCACCGATCTTGCCTGCAGCCTCGTCGTCCGTCGGCTCTGTCTTAATGGCCGGGACCTCAGCCTTGGGCTCTGTCGCAGCGTCGTCCGCGCCCTCCTCCTTCTTGACTTCCTCGCCAGGACTTTCTTCGGTCTTGACAGCCGGTTCGGCGGACTCCTCCTTCTTGACTGGTCGTGAGAGGGGGTTGCTGCTAAGCAGCGCGTCCAGCTCTTCGTCGTCCTCGGGCATCATCTTCGTGCTGCCCCATTTCTTGGGTTTCTTGAACAGGCCGCGCAAGGCCTCCTCCGTCTCCTTCTCCTCATCCGTTTGTTCGCGCTTCCGGACGCCCAGAGCCTTCGCCTCGACTGGCTTCTCCCTCTGCGCATCCTCGTCGATGACCTTTGTAGTAGTGACGGTCCACTCTCCCGGCATCGCCATGTCGCCTCTGAACTCGGTAGGTATCGAGACGCCCATCTCGGCGAGCTGCTCCATCTGTCTCTTCCTCTGTGTCTCCGTCGTGGATGTGGATGACGACGGCGCGCTCGAACCAGGTCTCGTGTAGGACGAGGAGGCCGACGATGAGGACCCGGAAGCGACGCCCTTCAGACGCTCGACCTCGCGGCGCGCGCGCTCCTTCTCACGCTCCTCCTGCTCATGGCCGCGGTGGAGGTCACGTAGGAATCGCTTGAGCGCGCCCTGGTGCTTTCCCGTCGCCTCGTGGTTCTGGCGCTCGATCTTCGTGTCGCGCACGAAGATGCCGCAGTGCTTGCACCAGTACTTTGGCGTTGATTTCCAGTATTCGGACATGTTGGATGGGGGGGTGTCGTGGTAGTTGAGGTTGAAGAGTGACAGACCAAGACGTCACTGTCGGCGCGTACTAGAATTTCCAGGCGCGGGTGGCTGAGGTGGCCCGTGCGTGCGGAAAAGCTCCGGCGGAATTATGCAAAGTCCTTAGGGACCTACCTTAAATTCCCCAGACTTGGGGGCCAGATTCAAACTCACTCTGACTTGTGAGATGTCACTTCACTAAACCATGACTTCACGTTACGGGACGCAAGATTTTACGCATTAGAACTGCATCTCATGTTGATATATTGGTACGAATTACCAGGGAATCTGATCTGTGCTTATTCCATTGCAAGCTGCAAATTCCTCCCTTCGTCAGAAGCCAAGTCCGTTTCTCATTCAAAGTCATTAAAAAAAAAAGCCAGGTAGGCCAGAAGTTGAGAAGTCGTAGAAGTATTAAGCCCTTCCAAAAGACCAATTAAGTCCTTGTTCCCACAAGGTGGCGCAAGGCTCTTTTCATTAGACCATGTACAGGACCGCAAGGGCACCCGCGGCGAGAGCCACGAGAGGAGCGGGGACGATCTGCTGGCCGGCCGCGACGGGAGGAGCGGCTGGAGTGGTCGAAGAAGGAGTGGCCGGGGTCGTGTTCGCGCGAGTAGTGCCCGCAGGAGGGTTGATAGGCACCGAAGTGTTGGAGGGGGGCGACGAGGAGACGCCAGGCGTCTGGACAGGCGGGACAGCCGGGGTCGTAGCAACGGGCGGGGCCTGAGGAGTCGTGGCCGGGGGAGGAACCTGACTGCCTGGAGGCGTGTAAGGCGGCTGGGACGCGGGCGGAGCGGGAGTCTTGGTGACAGGAGGAATCGCGCCGCAGGGCGTAGTGTGACCTTGGATCTGACCATCGCCGATCTGGCAGATGGGGACGGGCACAGTGGTGGGAATGACTTGCGGTTGGCCGTCTTCGATGACAGTGACAAGCGCAGTAGCGACCATCGTGGTTCCAACGATGTTGCCGCCAGAGGGGACGGGGGCATCTTCACCGCAGGGGAGGACAGACAGGTGGATGGGAGAGCACTGATCAGCCCAGTGACGGTCGTAGAGATTGTAGAAATCTCCCGAAAGGCAGCGATAGAAGGTAGCCGAGCCGCCCAGAGCGAGAGAACCGTTGCTGCATACGGAGAAGCCTGAGGTGTAGATGCTGCCAGCCTGGGGGGGTCCATCAAACTGGAACTGGAAGTTGGCGACAATGGCACCAGTGCGGCCCTGGGAGTCGGTCAAGACACCGTCCTTGAGGGTCAGGTCGAGTGCTCCTTTCTGATCACAGTTTGTTCGCTTCTGTTGAACTTGTCAGTGAAAGCTCGCGATGATCATCAACCAACTTACATCGAGGTTGCGCTTGCCAAGCTCGACGACGGTCAGGCCGAAGTTGCCCGAGTAAGAAGTCTGGCAGGACTCGGGAGGACCATCCTTGGGCGCCAGAGCGCCGCTGGCGGAAGCCTGGGGCATAGCCATGCCCATGCCAGCGAAGGCGGCAATGATGAAGGTCGAGAATCTCATGATGAATGCTGATCAATGATTAGCAATTTTTTCTCAGGTCTTCTCAATGGTGAGTCTTGCGAGGGGTTTTGTAGTCTAGGTAAATGATGAAAACGATAAAAGATGAGCAAAAAATGAGAGGCCAAGTGATGAACTACCGGTCAAGAGGGGGCTGGAAGCACAGCCAGGGTAACCCAGAAGGCAGTGACAGGAGATACCTGGTGGTATGATGCTGGCGGTGACCGAGAGGAAACAGGAAAGACTAGAAGCAGGTGATGTGGGAAAATGGTGTCCAGGGAAGTGGTGATGCCCATTTTCCTGTAAAGATGAGCCAAGGACAGTTGACATACCTGTGTGGATTCTCAAAGTGACGGTGAGGTTCTTCCTTGTGATATTTGATGATCTGTCAAGGTAACAATGAGGTGCAAGTTGCTTGGCCAAGAAGAAAATTTGGTGTTGTTGTGAGAAGAAACTTCCACAGCCAAGATCTTTTTCTCAAAGATATAATGGTGAAGTGTACCCGCAAAAGCTTCCAGACCCGCTTTGTTCAACAATGACCTCGTTTGTGAAGCACACAAAAGGCGGGTGCTCCTGGGTGTGTGGTTTCCCCTGTGCCGTTGCCTCGTGGGGTCACAGGCGTGTGAGGTCGGGTAGGGCCCTATTCTTCTGCCGGTACCTCTCGCTGTCGGGTAGAGGTGATCGTCAACTCTTGGCCTGTGCCTTGCCACGCGGGGAATAGTGAGTGTCAAAGGTCAGTGGAAGGAAAAAGTGGTAAATAGGAACAGTGAAAGAAACGTGGCAGGCGACTTTGTCGAGGTAGGCCTATGAGCGAGAGTAATGGCAGGGATGGAAGAGGAAAGTCCTGGAGAAGAGAGGGAGGCAGTCGGAGGGAGGGCTGGGGATGGGTGGTTCATATACAAGCAAAGGGAGCCGCGAGAGTAGGGCCAGCGGCTAAGGCTAAGGCTAAGGTAGAAGATAAGCTTCGGTCATGGGTATTGCGCGTCTTTGACGTCTAGAATGTGGGTTTGATGGAGCAAATAAGCTAAGGAACTTGCAGTAGTGTGTATAAATGGTGTAAGTAGCCGTGTTGCGTGGATGGGACGTTGATGTATCTCTTCGTCGTCATCCCTGCCCGGGACAGAAGCATGCAGGCTACTTGCAAACTGCAGCTTTAACAAAGCAAAACGACATGTACACGCTGCCTCTCATGCCACACCAAGAATCAACACCACAGCCACTCCGTCCGCCTGTTTACCCATTTCTCTCCGAGTTGTGTGGTTGTGGATGGATGGGTGGCGCTAGGGGTGGGTGGTTGGGAGCGTCGCCTCCAGCAGCAGGGCTGGGCAGGAGACACTTTGGACCAGGATCATCCAGGCCCGGGGAGGTGTTACAGACCAGCTGTGCAGTCCAGATCAAAGTCATTGGACTCTTTCGCCAGGCTCTGTGATGTCAGAGATAGAGCACAGGTTTCCCCCGTCGAGTCATGACGAGGTGCACTCGCATCCCCCGGCCGCGGATTCGGACGAACCGGGGCGTCAGACGAGGGGAGACGGGCAGCTTGCTATTTTTGAAAAACACTCTATCCTGTACTCGGATTCCCAAATACGTGGTTTTCCGAGAGGCCGACGAAGGGCCTGGCCTGTCAGACGTCGCAGGAGGGCAGAGCCATTGATGATTGAGAAACCGAGGGTTAAGTGCTGGATTGGATGCGACCACCGGCCTGTCTTGCGTTGAGACAAGAGGCTTGCGCAGCCAACCGGTGGAAAAACAGAATCCATTCATCAGTCAGAGCTGGAGCGGCCCCATTTGCCCAGTGTGTGTCTTGAATGCGGTGTGTGTGTGGCTGCTGCCGATCAGGTACCACGGCCTATGCGACCAATGGCCGCTGTGAAGGAGCGAACTGGGTGGAATGTTGAACTTGGAAACGGCCAGGCTTGTCTAGCGGGCTTGGGATGTTTGAAAGGGCCCTCTCAGGTGCCATCGGCGGTCAGTCGTGGTGCAGTCAGTGGAGTGGTGCGCTGTGGCGGGGCGACGGCCTCTGCGGGAGACCGGCACTGGCGAGAGTTCCTGGCCTTGGCCTGTCGTCCCTGGGCTCCCCTAGCCTGCCACACTACCTTGGGCTGTCTTGACTTGTCGTGCCGTTGTGCTGGCTGTGGGCTGGTGAGGGGTCGAGTGAGGGGTGAGCCGGGGTGTACATCGATCGATTGCCGAGAGGGGGCTGGTTGGATGTCGATGCGAATGTCGACGTGGAGGACGGTATTGGTGGACGACGTGGACGAATGATGCGGATCTGCGTCCCAGTGAGGCCACGGGACATTGGGATTCGTCCCGTTGAGCTCGCGGATTGCCATGTTCATTGGAACGTCTGAGGAGAGCATGTGTCCCTGGCGTGGAAAAGAAAAAGGGGCCAAGCATTCTTTCGACCAAGATTGGTTGGTGAGTTGCGAAGGGACTTAATGTCTCGATCGCTTCCCTTGTGTCGGTGCCCTTGTTCTTGGGCGAGAGACGACGGGCCCGGACTCTCTGTGTGACCCAAGTCTAGTTTTCTCCGTTTCTTTTGGTGCTACTCCCTTTGGTGCAGAAACCACCTGGCCAAGTTGCTGCGGCAAGGAGGCAAGAGCTGTAGCTGTAGCTGTGCCAGGATGCCCGATGTCTGCCAATCTGGCATAGGTATGATAACCAACATTCGGTGCTTCGGACGGAGAAGAGATGGTGCGCCGTCACACTGTGTCTCTCATCCATACCAGCCAAAGGCCGTACGGCGTTGATTCAGAACCCTTCATCTCAAAAAGCGTGCGACCTCGTCCGAAAACCGTATCCGGCCGCAACAAGGAGCCGAAAACAGGAATCCCGCATCGCGAGCGCTTGGTCCGGGGATTTCGGTGTCATTTTGGTCGTTTGGGGCTGATGCGTTTCAGCCAACTTCTCGCCATGATATCATTGTACGAAAACCAGCGAATATCACCGCCCAGTAATAAGGCCTGCCGACTCGCTATCACCACTTTCGTCACCGGGCCGGAAGGGGAGGGGGTGGACCGCAGCCTTGGATGTCGGCTGGAGGGGGTTTGAGATGTTCCATGTTCCAACATCCGCCTAGGTCGAATCGCCCGCCCAAAATGGAAGCTCACCAGAACCCAGCTTTTTTTTGGTCTGGGGCGATGAGGGCCCCACGGCAACGCAGCCAAGCGGCGCTCTACAGGGGCTGCCAGGCCTGTCGCATGCGCTGTACCCGTCAAGCAGCTCGCTAAAGCCGCCAAGGCCAGGCGCCCTGCATTAGCACCGCCCGCCAGTGTCAGAGCATGTGTCGATCCGCCCACTCCGCGGGCCTTGATACCTCCCGACCGGCGTGCCACCAAACTTGACGCCGTGAAGCGTGGACGGCCGAGGCGGGGAGCGCTTGTCCAGGTCTCTCATTAAATAAGGCAGCTCCGGTCAAATCAGGCCAGCGGCATTCCTTCTTTCCCCTCAACGGTGCCCTGCGAGGGGCCGGAGGCAGCCTCCGTAATGACGAATTCCAGCGCCACGAGCTTAACACCTGCTGTAGCCCGCTGTCCGAGTCTGCTGCCATTGGGGCGACGCGGGACGGGAGCTGCCCGGCAGACATGTCCGTTTGGTCCGTTAGTAGGTTCGATGGCAGTACTCCGTATGCAGGGGACAGGGGGCCAAGCTTGCGAAGCTCTGTGTTCGGCCTTGTTGTGTGCGAGCTTCTGCATCTGCTGCACTGGGGCGGTCCGATGTTGCTCTGGACGGCATCGAGATGCGGGAATGTCTGCGTAGCTGAGTGAGTCCGCAGGGACATTTGTCAGAATGACGATGTACGCCGTCGATGCCATCGATCAGCTGTTGTGATTCAGATCAATGTCCTTTGCCAATAGTCCATCCAATATGCCGACCCAGCTGAACATGCTGGCTCCCGCATCCCGTCCATCAGTTAGGCAACATCTCGTCGTCGGCTCAGACTGAGCTGCAGACATCGCGAGATGCGGTCACCGGTGCCGAATCGTGGCTTGACCCTTTCATTGGCTTGTGTGTCGTGCAAGCAGCGAGTAGATTGTGCCATGCATATGACAGCATCACTTGATGCCGACCTGCCGGGATGGGGGGGGGCGGATTCTGTGCGACCGCGTCGTCTGGCTTCTCACTATCCGCGCTTAAACGGGATAGAGGCGTCCACGTGCCGTTCTCGCCTAGCTGCGAGCGTTGCTGTCGGCTGCCGATCCAGGATTTAAGTCTCTTTGTGCTGTCGGGTGGCTTCCAGCGTGGACGGTTGGGCAGAGGCCGAATCGTAGCAGGCCGTCTTCCGTCACATGTCGTCGTGCCTGTGTCCCCCTTGCCTACAGCTCGCCGAGGGTCCAATACTCGTTGCTGGGCCGACTGTCATCCACTAGGTTTGACAATATCGGATTATTTGGAGACAAGCATTTCCTCGCATAGCATATTGAAATGGGTGTGAGGCGGCTGAAATTGACTTTTGTTCAGTCCGATTATTCACAGCGACTACGGTGTGGGAGGGGATAAACAGCCTTCACAGCTGCCCTCCACAGCGCCGACCGCCAGGTCCATTTTCCCGATGAATGGCCGACAAAACTGTTGGCCTCCGCCCGGCGGCGTCCGACCCGTGCGGCGCCCCTCGGCCCACTAAGTGGGTGTCTTGGCGTGGAGAAATCCGTCCGCACTTTAACCTCCTCCAACAACTTGTCCTTGCGTTCACTGGAGATGAGGACCTCAAAATCTTTCACACATTCTTTCCATTTTATCTTTTGACGTAATCACGCTCCGCGTGCTATTATTCTCCGTTTATCCTAGAACTCTCGCGAACATCACGCTTTCGCCTCCATTGTCCAATACTTTGTCGATAGTCGATGGCTCGGTTGGACAATGGCAGTCGGGCCCGAGTCTAGAGATTGTTTCGAGTCAGTAATTTATATATGACTGACTGTAGGCTCATTCCGAGGATTCGGACACTCGGTGTAGTGGTGCGATCGATTGAAAATGCAGCCAGTGCGTGGCAGCTAGCTCTTATAACGAAGTAAGAACGCAGCGCAAAACGTTGTTTATCTATGAATTCCCAGGAGTGTGTCTACCTGTATTACCCCTTGTTATTAAGTGGCTGCTTAAGTCTCCATTGTGTAGGCTCGCATCTGCCGTGGCGTGCCGCGGGCGATGGTGGTGACCAGCTACGTTGTGAGCATCTTGTTCACGGACCAGGGGGCATCGTGACGCCAGGGGTATTCGGACTACAGGAAAGGAAAGAGTATTTCAAGTTTGCAAGCCTGGTGGCAGCATGGCTTCACAAGCTAGCGAGACCATAAACTTGAGATGCTTGCCTTCCGACCCTCCCATGGAAGAAAGCAGCATTGAAAAGACGGGATGGCGGCGACCAGGTGGGTTTTGGCCACTCGACAACGCCGTGCAGCCTCGTGGGTCGGTCTACAGGCGATGACGGCGAAGACCGAGGAACCCGACTTTGAGGTCGCAAGCGGCAGGCGCGGTTGGTGACCGGCACGGTGGAACTGCCAGTTGGACGCAGTGCCCTTCATAAGGAGTAAGAAGTGTCCTGCCTTCAACAATAAACACTCGCCCTGGTGGTCGAGCGGTCAGTACTGAAGTATCGAGCTACTGGGTGAGGCCCTCCCCGCTAGTTGTCGATTTTCAAGGAACCCTGTTCGACCCAGCCTTGGCCACCTCTTTTTTGCCCTTTTTGCTCCTTACTTGATTGCGAGTCGAGATTTATTTTTCGTCCTCAGATTCTCTCTCGGTGTGAGTTTAGTGATTAATTATTATTTTAGCTTCAAGATTGTGATTCTGTAGATGAGTTATGATATGAATATGTTGTGTTGTTCGTCTTCCGTTACTTCACTTTGGATACAATCAGGGAAAGAACAGTCCGTAAATGGGTCGAGGCTTTCAAAGTGAATGAGCCTTCCTTCCCAACAAGTCGCCTGCTCTTACACCTCAAGGTTTTCATATTTCTCACACGTCGCCCTTCTACCTCTCGCCCTTCTCACACCTCACTTTTCTCACACCTCGCCTTTACTCTCACCCGTACATACCCCTTTCTGAACCTGATCTCAAGCCTCATTACATACCGGTACGTTGAACGCAGCTTATACTTCCCGCGACTAATACTCAGTGAGGAGAAACTTTCACCATGGCGAGATCCAGACACCCCGGCACGAAAGTGATGCAGCACCAAGGCTTCGTCCTTCCATCTGGCACCGTTTTCGAGGGACAGAACACGATGACCAAAATTCTTGATGCCATTTTCGGCGACAAAAAGATCTCAGACTATCCCGACATTGGCGACGCGACCCAGAAGGTAGAGGATACGCTCACCGTGCTCTTTCACTACCTCGTCGACAGAGCAGATGTGCATTGCGCCCTTCGAGGCCATGAGGCCTTCTACACCACCCTTGCTGCCGAGTTCCCCAGTGACGGCTCCTTCACCGGCGAGCTCATCAAGATACTCGAAGAGACCTTCGTTACAGCCCGCAGAGCCAACCCCGTCTCGCAAACCCAGTTTACCACCCTCACTCGCGCTGCAGACGCCTGGATCCAAGTCAAGGATACTGTCGCGTCTCTTCCTCCTCTTCCGAGCTACTCCCTCACTGCTCGCTCGGCTGAGATGGATGCTCTTACGTCCCAGCTTCAGAGCGCGAACATCAGCTCCACCACGGACTGGCCTCCCGCCTACTTCGACCCTTATGACGTCGCAATCATCTCGATGATCCAGCTCCGACCCCTCCTGTTCGGCAAGACTCCCCAGACGCCCGGAGCTCTGCCTGCCCTTCCCAATAAGGACACCATCCCCTGTGAGACTCGAGGCTTTCTTTGCTCCCTTGCTCTCATGAACTACGAGCATAGCAGCATCTGGAAGCTTACCCTGGCTCCCATCGCGCAATTCCCTAGCCATCACGACGCTTGGCTCTGGGGCAAAGCTACAGGTGGCGAATCTCGGCTCTGCCTCACCATGGAAAAGCACATGAGCAACACCACAAAAGCCTTCAGCTCTGGAAAGACTGTCTCCATCGCCCTCGCGACCCCCTGGTTCGGTCGTCCCTGGGGCTCTGTCCCTTCAGTTAGCGATATTCCTGCCGCTGTCGCCGCGGGTCAGACCCAGAAGGCCCTCTGGTCTTCCCTCTGCCCCCGACTGGGCTTCGCCATCGTCCTTCGAAAGCACACCGACGGCGTCGAGCTGATTCTCTTCGATCCCATCCGCAACTACAGCAGCATCAAGAACAGCCATTACGTCAAAACGAATCAGACCGCTATATTCGCCTTTCGACAACTGATCCGCGAGAGTGCCGAGGAGGCGGTACGGGCCGCGGGCGGACGACTGGTTCGAGGATGGTGGGGAGGAAAGCTAGTGATGGATGACGGCGCTGACAGCGTGCAGCTGGCTAGTGAGTGGATTCGGCACGTTGTCGTTGCCGGCCGTGAGAAGGACCCCCTGGTAGTGGATGACAGTGTCTGGGCCCAGTGGGGTTTTGAGAGTATTGAAATGTAATAAGAGAGAGACGGACGGACAGAGATGAGGGGAGACGGAGACAACGAGAGAGACGAACGATATCCAAGGCAGAGAGACATAGAAACAACAGAGCATGAGGACTTTGATAGACCCAAACATCGCGACCATCTCGTGGGGTCTGTACATCAGAGAACAAACAGCATAGCACATGAAAGCCCTACAGAGAGAACCAAAACCGTACAGAGAGAAAATGGCCTTTTAACCTTATCCCATCTAGCCACGCAAGATGCCTATCTAATCTCAGCCGCTGTCTTCGGGATCGAACTATTCAGATGCGAAAATGAGGTGAGGCAAGCGCTGCGAGTATTGGCCTTGGTGGGTGGCATAGTCTGGAGATCTTGACTAACCTCTTGCGAGTCCTTCCACAACAAATTCACCTTCTGCGAGTGAACATCGACAGAGGATCGCGTTCGGTCGGCACTTCGTTCTTCGCAATCATTGGCGCGGCAGTCGCCGGCCGTATCATAGACCTCTCTCGGCGCCAGAATACCAGAAGGTGCCATTCGCGTGTTCATTGGACAAAATAACGGATTAATGATGTTGAATTTTTGATGCTAGCAATACTCTAGAGTACCTAACACCATTTCTTTTTGAATGATGCCCAACAGAACGCCGTTTTGATGCGCAAAATGCCCTCCAACGCCCCAGCCATGACCTTCGCCTTGTAATCAAGCCCCGATCGTCTCGCTGATCGGGGCATGCAAAGATGCTTTCGTCTTCCCTCTCTTCTCTCCATCACCAGCAGCATCCTAATGCTCCTCCTGGACGACCACGCCCCACTCGTGCTGCTCGCCGCCGTACTTGATGTCCTTCATCCACTTCTTGATCTTGAGGGTGTACTCGCCGCCCTCGCCGTTGCTGCCCATGCCGATCTGGACGTCCTTGCCGCGGTGGTGAATCAGGGAGATGGGGCACACGAAGTACTGCAGACCGAGTTAGCAAGCCGTCATTGTCAAAGAAGGGTGAAACGAAATGCGGAGTGACTCACAGCAGTACCGGCCGCAAAGGACTCGATGATACGGCCCTCCGAGTCCGCCTCAATGACCTCGTCAATAGTGTACCGTCTCTCCACGACCTCGATGTCAATGGTCAGTCGCTCGCGGACGAGCTGCAGCACGCTGCGTCTCGTGACACCATCCAAGATCAGCCTGTCGTCCAGCGGCGCCGTGATCAGCTCTGTCTTGCCGGTCTCGCGGTTCTTCCACACGACGAAGAAGTTGCTCGCGCCGGCCTCCGTGCAGTACTGTTCCTGGCCATACAGCCAAAGAATCTGTCCAAAACCGCGGCTGCGCGCCTCAGCAGTCGCAAGCAGCGACGGACCGTAGTTAGCACCGACCTTGGCGTAGCCAAATCCACCAACCCACGCGCGCACCATGTCCTCCGGGCTCGTGTGCAGGCGCATTCCGCCGACGGGGCTGTCCATGACGGGCATGAAGCTGCAGATGATGTAGAGCATGGCCTCGGAGGGCGCTTGGACGCCCAGCTGGGACTGGGTGCCGATCATGGTCGGGCGGAGGTAGAGGAAGGAGCCCGGACGGTCGCGGGGCAGCCACTTGGGGCCGTCGACGGCCATGAAGGCGAGGAGGAGCTTCTCGAGCTCCTTGGGCGGGAAGGAAGGCAGGGCGATGCGGGTGGAGGACATGAGCATGCGCTCGCAGTTGCGGCCGGGGCGGAAGAGACGGAGGGCGCCGTCGTAGCCGCGGTAGACCTTGAGGCCCTCGAAGCACTCGGTGGCGTAGTGCAGGACGGAGGCAGTGGGCATGAGGGAGATCGGGCCGTAGGGCTTGAGCTCCGGGGCGGACCAGCCGGTGCCGGCCTTCCAGGTGGCCGCAATCATGTGGTCGGTGCAGATGGTCTCGGGGCCGGAGTTGGCGGTGGCGAGGTCGGGGACGGCGCGCGGGTTCTTGGTGCGGTTGAAGATGAGCTTGGAGGCGTCGAGTTCCTGGTATGCGGGCTTGGTGCCATTGCTGTGGCCGTTGGTGCCGTTGGAAACGGTCTTGGTGGGCAGGGCCTCGAGCTTGTGTTCAATGGCCGAGGACGTCAGGTCGACGTCCTGGTTGCCGTGGTGAAGGCCGGGGGAGATCGTGCCGGGAGCCATTGTGGTGGTTTTGCGCCGAGTGTAGCGGTGTGTGGCTACAGGAGCGTATGTGACGGCGTCAAGTAGATATGTCTTGGATATCTAAGACGGAGGAGCGGGAGAGATCGTTGGAGGTGTCGACTTGAGGAGTGACAGCAGGTAGCACGGGTTGGACACGCATGAACAGGAGAGAAAGAGTGTGTGTAAGAGAGAAGGGGAGGACAGTGGACTATATCGGCTTAAGATGAGAACGGGAGGAAGGAGGACAAAGCACAAGGATGAAGCCGAAGCTTAAGTACAAAGGGTGTCACATTGGGCCCAAGGTCCTAGTGACAGATGGAGCAGGTGACTCAAGCGCCAATGCAAAGGGGCTGCGGATCCGATCCTGGAAGGGGCGTTTTCAGATAGCAGGGAACATAACATCATGGAGAATTCGACGGTGCAGGGCGGCGGCGTGGCATGGGCATGGATGGGCATGGGGTTGGGGATGGATGCCGCGACGGGCGGTGATGGAAGTCTTCCTTCAAGTGTTCCCCTCCGTTCCGTGGCTGGGTTGAGCCGGGAGTCGGGGCTGGTTCACCTTAGTCTCTTAGTGTCTGCCCAAAAGAACGGCGGAACGCCAACGATGAGTTATCTTCCAAGCTACATATGCAGCATCCGCGGGCAGGCGAACGACAACAAGCCTCATCTTAATGTACCCCAGCCAAGCCGGCAACTTTGCTGCATGGTCATGGTAGCGTGTGTCGTGTGTCCTGGCTGGCCCGGGTAATATCGACGCAGCAGAAAAAGAAACAGAAGAAGCATGAATGCCGCAGGGAATAGCAGAAGGCCGCCGCGCGCGCGTGTGTGTGCGTGTGTGTCTGGAATTTTGTTGTCGTGTTACACGATCCCCAGCAGAACAAGCTGCTGAGGGGAGTTGTTGCTCCTGGTGCGATTCCAATCATCATCGTGGAATGCGCAATGCCGAGACCGAGCACCCCGGCCCCGGGCGGTCTCCACCACGCGCGTGAGCAATGATGAAGCGGGCGTGCCATGCTGGACTTTTTCGGACAGATTTCTCTCACATCTCATCTCATCTTCTCTCACCTCCCTCAGCCGGGGCCTCGGGGGTGATCGAGGCCGTGTTGCCATGCATCCTTCCAGCCCAGTCCGATAGAAGAGATTTTCTCTTGCAGCTGTGTCCATAGATAAGGCATGGCGACTCCGAGTGACGGCGATGGCGAGAAAGAAAAAGAAAGAAAAAAAAATAGCCGATGTCCACTGGTTTCCGTAAGAGCTGGGACCATCCCACCATGCGATGGTAATGCTGCCGTCCGAAGGACAGAACACGACGAAAAAAAAATCTGTGACGAAACGAGAGGTCAAGCCGCGGCCGCTCATTCGTCTGCTTCAGCTCGATGTGCCGAAGTACTCCTCTGGGCGCTTTCCAGGTTGGCGACTTTGCTCCGTCCTGGTTTGTCCCACCACAAGCCGACGGCCGGCCACGGCTCCAGTCGGTCGTCGTTCTTGTGCCCCATTGCGGCTTTGGTGCGCGCGGTCCGAAGCCGACGGGGGTCGCACCAGGCACTTTCGACGCTTGCTGGGTATCGACAGGGGATCGGACTTGTCCAGCCGTCTGATGTTTGTTGGCGAGTCGAGAGCTGCAAGCCTGGAAGAGTCACTCTGTACTCTGTACAGTCGCAACAGTCCGACATCGCAGGTCAACTGCGCCCTTCCGCCCTACGACCGACATGTCGACAGGGTTTAGAAGAGTCAATTGGCATGATCGGGAGACGCCAGTCTCGCCAGCGTCGTGCTGTTTTCGGGGGCCCCTGTTGCAAAAAGGCGGAAATAATGATGGATTCCTCGCCAAGGCATGGAATGTACGTACGAGTAGTGTAAGGAAGGTGTAGGTGTAGGTGTAGGTGCACTCGCAGTAGGGGCAGGTACTTTGGCGTAGCAGCAGCGTGTTTGCCCCTCCATGCAATTCACTGAGCGTGATTCGCCATTTCCCCTCCACAAAAAAGGCGGAATTGGTGTTATCGCTATCTGTTCCCTCCAGCCCCTCGTCTCTTCCCCGCTGATAGCCGAGTCTAGGCGATGACGTGGGGAAAAAATGTCTTAGCGCGGCATTGGCCCTCGCACCCTCGCCCGCTGCAATTCCTTCTCGAACATTGGATCGGCTCAACTACTGTTGGGAGTGCGAGATTGAGGTGCCGAGTGTAACCATTGGGGAAGGTGCTGTGGTCGCCTAGCACTGGACTAAGGCAAGGGAGGTATCGTCGTCGAGATACGGACGCTGCTGCTGCGCGTCTGCATGCAGATTCGCGGCGTTGGTCTTGCATCTGAGGCTGCTCGGAGGCCCGGATCTTCTTCCACGGTTGCCCCCTTCCAGTCCCTGTGGTTTCTCTTACCAATTCGAGGTACTTATGACGCGCCAGAGAGGCGAGAGATCTAGCAGTGTCACAGTTTTCTTGCGCCAACCCTCAACTCGCACCTCGCATCGGCGCTGCAAAACAGCAGGGGACGTCTCAGCCCGGCTCCGCGCCCGGATGGGGGACACCCAAGCGCAGGCGGTAAGGGGGAGCGGACGGATCATTGAGGGGGCGTTGCGCCCAGGTCACTTGACCGCGAAATGGCGGGGTATTTCACTTTGGTAACGCATTACCACGCTGGCTGGCCATGTGTGGCTTGACACCGGCCGCTGCTGCTACCGAGATCGTGATCGTCATCGTGATCCTGGACTACACCCTCCTCGTCCTCGTCCGTGTAAACGTGGCCATGATTTGCTCCATGTCCTGATGTTCACAGGCGGTCTGAGAGATGATAAGACGCAACCGGTGCCATTCTTGTTTTGAGACACATGTCAGACCCCGACAGATAACGTCTTGAAAAGGAATTCGCCCCGCCTGATAGGCATGTCAGTGTTTTGATCCAATCCCATTGAACTTTAGGTAGTATGTGTTTGTTCGTTGTTTCCTTCGTCTGGCCCCGGACCTGTTGAAGGCCAACACCCTCCCGCCCTTCTAGGTATCCTCGTTAAAAAATATCCAATTAAACATGCTGTCGCCTTAAAACTTGATAATTCTCACTGTGCCGTAACAACCATCAACAAACAACTTGGTGTTGCTGGTATCGTCATCATTTGCCTGCCCTCTCGGCCTCCCTCTTGGCCTGCTCCTCCTCCATGATCTCCCGCTGCCGCGCTGCCGCCTCGCCTTCGGCCTTGACACCCTTCTTCCGCTGCCGCTCCTCGTACATGTCTCTACTCTTCATGATGCGCTGCACGATCGTCCCGGCGTTAACGCCCGCGAACTCGTGCTGTCCCACCTCACGCATGATGCCCATCTCCTTGGGTGCCGTGTACGGGTCGTACGTGAGCGGCATGAACGCCGTCGGGCCGTGGTACACGGCGTCCGGTGTACCCCACGGAAGCGATGTCAGGTACGCCTTGGTCGGCGCGAAGGGGGCCCCGAAGGCGACGGCGTTGACGTACTGCGAATATTAATATGGTGTGTGGTTCGGATAAAGAGGCAATGCTTACCCTGCACTGCAGCACGCAGAGACCGCGCTCGTAAATGTTCATGATTGGGTAGTTGATGCCCTTCCAGTGGTTAATCACCTCATCGTCGTGGATTCCAGCGACGACGTAAGCAGGCGGGTAGTCGCCTCCCTTGCCGACGCGCTCGTTGACGGCCTGCTCCGAGTACCACCCCTCCTTGCGGGCCAGCTCCTCCTCGGCCTCGACCACCCGGCGGAGGAACTCTATGTGTCCGCTCGAGAACAAGTCGAAGCCGCCGTCGACGTAGACAACACGCTGGCCCGGCTTCGGCCCCTTGCCCTCCAGGAACCGCCTGAACTCGCCCTTCTCCTCGAGCGAGTCGCCGGACCTGGCCTCATCGGAGGCCGACCAGAACCACACCTCGACGCCGGGGTTCTTGCCAGTCTCGTCGGTCGCGTACAGCTTCGTGCGCTCCGTCATGGCCTGGCTCTCAGCCTTGATCTCGGCCTCGGAACCCAGGCCCTCCTGACCTGCCAGACGCCTCTCGAGGGACTTGATGAAGTGGGTCTTAGTGCACAGCAACATGCGGCCGACGAGGTCCGTCGTGGAGATGCTGGGAGTACGCTTGACGACCTTAAAGCGGCCGGCGGCCTTGACGAAGCGGTAGCAGTCCTCGCCGTCGCCATCCGAGGTGATGTCGTCGCCGTGGACGACGTACTTGCAGCCGTAGTGGCTGATCCAGTCAAGCTGCGTGACATAGGGGGCCCGGCCAACGGACTGGGTCACCCAGCGGCAAGCGTCGACGGCGGCAAGACTGTTCGGTCAGTCAGGTGTGTGCCCAGTTTTGCGATAGGGAATTGAAGACTTACCGCTCTTGAAGGGTCATGACCGTCGGGCCCTTGTTCTCGAGGATGGCCTCGTCCGAGTGGACGCCGATGTACAGCTCACTGCCCAGCTGTCGCGCCTGGACGATGGCTCCGGCATGACCTGTCGACTGTCAGTACCTCCGACTTACGACTCTCGATTTCCAGACGCATCGCGGGCTTACCGTGGTGGAAGAAGTCGAAGCAGCCGTCGATCCAGATGCGCTCCTCCAGAATTTCAGGTGCGGGCTCGCCAGGCGGGGACTGGGGGTCGGAGTTGACCATGGTGGGCTTTCAAATGTCGTCGAGGATGAGAGGAAAGTGTGGGTTCGTTTGCCAGAGTTTAGGATGACATGAAGGCTGGACAGATTCCGGGAGACGGGCTTCTGATAACTGGAAAGTAAATGTCGACCGTTTGACGCCACGTCGAAACAGAGTGACCGTTTCACCGACTGAGGCGGGCAGATTGCGATTTCACATGAGGTCGGTGGAGCTGAAGACCGAGTTCGTTGAGTGGGAGTGGCCCCGCGATGTCCCGCTCCCGTAGCGGTGCCGTGTGATTGGCGAGGTTCCAGCGCCACCAAGATAGCCGAGACCCACCCGAGCTTCCAGCGGCCGGCCGGCGCGCTCACGGCGCTCACGGGGCCTGGAACAGTGGTTCCTCCAGCGGCCTTCACATGCCGTCGCCTAAAGGCACGGCAAACTCAGCCCACCTGTCAAGGCGTTGTCCTCTGTGGAGGCCTGTCGGGTGCCATCCCGTCCCTAACATTTTTTCTCCTGCCTGTCAATAAAAAGCAATTATCACTAACAGCAACATCAGACGGACGGGTTTGCACGTGTTCCTGACGAGGTGTCACTCAGTAAGCGCCTCTACCGCGAATGCTGGTCAGCTGATGACGCGCGAGGGAGTGCTGTTCCTTTTATCACAAGTTTTCCCCAACCTCAATTATTGTCAAGCTCCATCCGCTACTTCCTCGGCGAGTCCGTGCTGTCGCAGTCCAAATAGCGCATCAGGCCGCCCAGACCGAGGTACGCTCCGAACGGCATCTTCACCGGACATGGCCCAACAACACAACCAACACTCAGTCCAAGCGGAGCAGCCGTCAATATTTCCAACTACTCCTGGATGAGCCTCATATCTCACCTCGTGGTCCCCATCAAAGGTGATTAGCATGTCCATGCAACATTCAGGAACATGACCCAAAAGCATGGTCGGGTCCCGTCCGCTGTCAGGAACCCGGTCGTCGATAAGCCCACGTGCACCACGTTGCCAATCCATTGGCCGCGGTCAGGGATCACCAACTTCAGCATCACCGACTTTTTTCTCCCAGCTCCCCGGCTGCTAGGCATCTTCGGACAACATCTCGAATTTGAGCCTTTCCGGTCGATCTTCTGGGCAAATTGCTCCGGCATGGCGCGTCAATGGTTCAGGAAAACAACTGGGGACCGCGAGCGGGGGAACATGTCATCGTCGGGTTAACACCGCGCGTCGGTGCTATTTATCCAGAGCTCTCTCCCCGCATGCGACGCTGCGATGTAGCTCCAGCCCCAGCTTCAGCTCTCGCCTTCCCTAGCTCTGGTTCTCTTGGGCATCTCCTCGACAACCTCCTCCGTCAAGATGAAGGGTTTTGTGCTTTCCACTGTCCTAGCTCTCGCGCCCGCTGCGTTGGCCGACTGGCCGGCGGCCGAGGGCAAGTCGATCGTGTACACGTCGGTTCCTGGGTACTTTTTGCAGGACGACAACAGCACCAACCCCACCGGTTTTGACTATGTGAGCTGACTTGCTCATTTTGGAGGTGTTTACAGTCTGCTCACATGTGAGGTAGACCACCGTCAACTTCGGTCTGATCAACAGGACGTATCCGACTGATGAGAGCTTCGACCCCGAGGGCGTCAAGACCCAATGGCAGCGTTTCGAGTACTGGGTTCAGAATATGAACTCGGACGACAGCAAGAGCGAGACCGTCCAGTACAAGCTCTTGTTCATGGGACGCCACGGCGAGGGCTGGCATAACGCTGCCGAGTCCTATTACGGCACCCCCGCCTGGAACGTGAGTCGTAACTGGGGTATAGCCGAGGGCCGACATTGACTAACACTCCGCAGTGCTACTGGGCCGAGCAGGACGGCAACGGCACCGCTCACTGGGCTGACCCCCTCCTGACCCCGGCCGGCGAGCAGGAGGCTTACAAGGCCAACGCCTACTTCAAGGACCGATATGAGACGCAGCAGATGCCCTACTTTGAGTCGTACTACTCGAGCCCCCTGGTCCGCTGCACCACCACCGCGAACCTCACTTTCGGCGACATCGAGCTCCCTGCCGACAAGCCCTTTATGCCGATGGTCAAGGAAGGGTTCCGCGAGGGTATGACGGTGCACAGGTGCAACTGGCGCTCGAACAAGACGTACATCGAGGACATGTTCCCTTTCTTCCAGTTCGAGGCGGGATTCACAGAGTACGACCAGCTCTGGCGCCGCAACGAGAGCGAGACGACCGAGGCACAGAACGCGCGGTCCAAGGCTGTCCTTGACGACGTTTTCCGCACCGACAACAAGACGTGGCTCAGCATCACCAGCCACTCGGGCGAGATCACCAGCCTCCTTAGGGCGCTCAACCACCGCGCGTTCCGACTGGCGACGGGCCAGATCATCCCCGTCTTTGTCAAGGCCGAGGCCATCGAGCCGCAGCCGGAGCCGACCTTTGCCGCCCACGAGCCGTACTCGACCTGCACAAGCCCGCCCGTCACCAGCATCGCCGGCCAGGGTTGTGTGTGCTCGACGGCTACGACGGCGCTTCTCCCGGCAGCCACACTCATGGCTGCGTGAGGTGACCACGTAAGAGGCGTCTTCCGTGTAGCAAAGTAGAATAGGGCCGAAATTTGTAATGTAATGACAATCAAAACAGACTCATGCAAACGTGCGGTTGTCCCGCGAATGAGCCGCAGCCAAGTGCCATCTGAAGCCGCCGGTCGAGGCCGTAGAACGATCCCAAGCAGCCCAGTTCATCCAAAGCGACGACTTCGCCACGTTGAATCCAGGGATCGTTGGCACTGAACACGGCTCATCGAACGCCAATCTCATATTCTAGGCCCAGTGAACAGACGCTGACGACCCTAGCGGACCAGTGCTTCATCGTAGCTGCCTGAGCGGTGGCGGCGCTTGACGACATTGGAGACGTGGTAACAACGAGTTCGGCGAGGCGTTGCCGCGTGGGAAACAGGTGACATTTAAGGGTGGGATTTCATGTCTGGAGCACGGCAGCTTCCCTACGTGGTATCTGAGCTTCTGGAATGTTTCAGGATCGGCGTGGAAGAAGTTAAGGAACGAACCAGACAGTAATCGAGGCGCGTGCTCTGCATAGCTCGGCGCTTTGGGCGCTGCGCAAACACCTGGAGGAGGAGGAGGAGGAGGTGCAGCTTGGTATTAGAACGGGCGGTTTACTATGCTATGCAGTAGCCTGGCGACCCGGGAGGATGAGCACTATGTATGTGCGCATGCCTGTGCATTGCGCGGTTGGAATGTTGAAGCGATCTTGGCCACCAACAGGATGGGCGTTCTAGGATGTCGTTGGACGCGGTGTTTGACGGCCACGGATGCGAGCCATGGGTGCTTGGGAGAGGAGAGTCTCAGGATGGATTCAGGGCGCGGCCTAGCAGCGCCAGCGGTAGCGAGGGAGCGCCGGAAGGGGGCATAGCTTGGTTGAGGAATGCCCTGGCAAAAGCAGGCTAGAACCTTTTCTACCGGCTGTCAGCGTCTTCATTGTCCACGGCGCTGCTTTGCTCTGCTTGGAGTGCCGTTTCATCGTGTGCGACTTGCACATGAGGACAAAGTATGGAAAACGCCTCGACAGCGCCGCGAATGTGGCACGCGGTGCCTCGAGCTCCCGTTCGCGGCGCATTCCTCGAACGAGTCTGGCCGCGTGTGCCGTCTACTGGAATTGCCTCAAGCTGGGCAGATTCGCGGGCAGAAAACAGCATGGCACACGACCGGGCCACAGGGATGGCCGCGGCTGGACCAAGACTATGGTGCAGTCGGGACTGAGTCGATTGGCCGTGAGAGCTGATGTTGGTTGATGCGGTTGGACCTCCGTACTCCGGCCCCGGCCTAGTTCTAAGAATTGGTGATGTTTTCTGTTGTTTCCGTCCCAATTGTGAGGCCAATTGGCTCTTTTCCTCCTTCACCTCGCCCAGTCTAAATAAATCCCAAGTAACCCACCAGCTAAATCCCTAGGGGCCCAAAGTCGGTACCTTACATAGCGCAATTGCATCCGTTCGCGCTTCGATTGCGCGACTCGATAAAAGCTCCGAACCCCGCCAGCCACAGGGTCTCAGAAGCACCCAACCGCGTCGCCCAAGCCATCGTCAACTCTTTTTTTTCTTCTCTTTTTCCTCTGTTCCTTTCAGCAGATCCTCGAAGAATCGACGCGAACGGACAGTTCCAACAGCCCCCAGTTCAGCAAGCCCAGCCGCCCGGACTGTTTTACCTGACAACTCGCCTTAAAAATAATAAAGGAAGGACCCTGCAGCACCAACACACACCTAACCCACAGCAACAAGGGGACGAGGGGAAATATAATTAAATCCACGCTCTCTCTCACACACGACATGCTCGCCTAAGAGAACACCCCCAGTCAATCAAACCCACGTCCGACATTCGACATTCAAGCGTCCACTCTATCCCACGTTTTCGTGCTCCATTACCCCTCGCGTCAAAACAAAAACAACCTGGGGGTATTAAAAAAGAGACGGACAATAAACCCTCCCTGGGCGACCCAGCCGTCCACCTGCATCACGCTCCGTCACAGGCCAGTCAGACCAGCCAGAAGGGCATTGACCGCATCGTCGTTCGCCGGCTCTGCCTCACCCTCGCAGTCCTCACCGTCTCCATCGTCATTAAACTCAAGCTGCAGGGCCGCTGCCCGCTGGTGCTGCTAGCCCCAATCTGTCCGAATCGCAGGCTGCGTCAAGACTCGCAGCAAGGGGCGTCGAAGCAATCTTAGCAGCATACGGACTGTTCGCTATAGGTCGGATCGCGCCTGGCATTGAGCAACCTGAGTCCATTGCCGTCCACCTTGCTGCAACCTCAGGCCTCCCTCGCCCAGCGAAAAACCTGGAAAAAAGTGGCCTCTGGACTGCAATCAGCCAACCGGAGAGTGGACAGTCCAGCGCAACGCAAAGCAAGTCATAGTGCGAAGCAAGGGGCAGCGCAGCCGCAAGCGCAAGCGAGAAAGCAAAAGCAACACGCACAGCGCACAGCACACAGCACACAGCACACAGCATCGCTGTCAGCTCCCGCTGTACGGTTGCTACTATTAGCAGAACCATTACCACTACGAGTAGCAGACCGACAGGGCTAGCACGCTACACAAGTCAGTTCGCTGGTCGCCCTGCAAGGAAGCAGCAAACTCACACACCACTCCCCTTCCCACTCCCGACACCCACGAAGCGGGCGGCACCACCTCATCAAACCTCCGAACCAATACCGCCTCGTCTTGACCAACGCAAACAGCTCGCCGATCGATTCGGCCCCTCGCCCGCCCTCCTTCGCCGGACTCCTGGACCTGGCTCTGGCTGCCGACCCCCTTCCTCCCTCGCTCTGACGTGACGAACCCCGTCCCCCGTCGTGTCGTCCCTCCCTTCCCTTGCTTCCCCCAGGCTCAGGCTCGGCCAGGCGAAGGCTCCAGGCCCCCATCCTATTCAAGACATGCAGCGATCCGGCGCAACACCCACGGCCGCCAATGCTCCATTCTTCTCGTCCTCCTTCTTCTCCTCTTCCTCTTCAAAGTCCCGTCCCGGCACTTCTTCAGGAGAGCAACCGCATCAGTCTCAGTCGCAGCCTCCGCCCCAGCCCTCACCCTTCTTCCCGCCGCCCCTACAATATCCCGCCGGTCCCAACGTTCTGACCAAGGATCGCAAAGGTTCCTTTGGCCGCAAGACCTCCTTCAGCTCACCCTCAAAGGCCAAGCGCCGCGCCAACAGCTCCAGTTCCGGTGGAGGAGGCAATGTCGTAGTTACCGACCGCAACGTACCCCCCGCCCTTCCCGACTTTGCTCTCGCAGCAGCCGCGAAGATCACTCGCGAAGCCGACAGCATCCAGAGCCCCGCCTCCGCCGACAGCTTCTCCAAGATGCTCAGCCGCTCTCATACCGGCTCGACGAGCTTCGCCCCCGACCGCCTGCAGCCTCCGCCGGCCTCGGCCACACATCCCAATATGTGGCAGTCGAGCGAGTCCGTCGTGTTGCACATGCAGATGCAGGAGATGGCAAACAAGAGGATATCCACTTTGGACTACCTACGCAAGGCGTACGTTCCCTCCTAGCCACCTCATAGAGTGACAATCAGCTTGCTAACTTGATATTCGCACAGCCACGAAGGCCGAGTGTACTGGTTCAACACGATCCTCTTCGACAAGCCCGACCTGCAACGCATGCCCTCCTTCGACCAGCGGAAGCTCGCCCGCCGCGCTACAAACTACCTCCTCCTCGGCCTCTCCCTCCCCACCATCGTCGACCTCTACGCCAACACCCCCATCGAGTTTCTGCGCAGTCTCAACAACCTGCTCCAAGAGTTCGAGTCTTTCCAGCAGCTCCATGGCGAGGGAGGTGGCTCCACCAGCTCATTATCACGCGCGCGCTTGCCGCAGATGTTCCGCCGGCAGGGCGGCAAGTCACGTCGCAGCGCAAGCGGCGCCAACGACATCGGCTACCCCCTGGACGACTCGTCAGGGGCCGGCGGCTCTGGCGGCATCGGTGGTTCTTCGAGCGCGGGCGCCAGCGTCATGTCTTTTGCCTCTAGCGACAACGACCTGCTCCCTGGCGAAGTTTACACGCACCTGCTCACGCCCTCGCTGCCCTTCGAGCCAGACTTTTTCGAGACATTCGCGACGCTGTGCGAGGTGCTCATCGACGTCTATTCAAGGGTGCTGACGCTGGTGCCTACGCCTCGGGAGACGACGGCCCCAGTGGCGGAGCTCTTCGCGAAGGCCGACGCCAAGGTGCGGAAGATCATTGTGCAGGGCGTCGTCAAGGAGTTTGAGGACAGCAGCAGAGCGCACATCAAGACGGAAGTTGCTAATATCGGTAAGGTCGTCCTCGGAGGCCTAATGTGACGGGAACGAGATATATGGATGGAATCATGTCTATGATCTGCATTTATACGGAGTTGTGGAATGGCTTTATGACACGGTAGAGGACGGCGCAGGGAACTCGACATCGGGACTCCAGATATACCACTTTTTGTTGTTACTATTGCTATCTATATACCTATGGCCTGGACCACGGATACGCCAACTTTGCGCTAATTCAAAACGCGGATAATACAAAAAGAGGAATATAAAGTTCATCAGATACCATAACGCATTTTGTGTCGTCACAATGGCGGCCCCTAAGGACTCTCACCTCAGTGCTTGACTCTATTTTGGTAATCATCATCGAACGTGAATGGACAGAAGTTTCTGCTGGTCCAGGGCATCATAGACGGGGAGACTTCCCACGAAGTCCAGAGTGTAGGTGTCTAGCCCCGAGCGGACCAGAAAAAAAGTCTGATGTTTTGAACCCCCCTCGCACCGAGAATAAGCCCCATCGAGTAACACGTCCCCGTGAAGGGACGCGCAATCGCATACCTATCGATCTCGACGAAAGACCCTCCGACCGACCCTTGAATTCGCCCAGCAAGCGACCTCCCCACGCGGCCACCTCGTCATCGAAGAGCCTGCTCATCCCAATCGAAGGATACCACCCCCGACACCCAAGCGCGGACTCATATCTTCATCCATGGGGTCCCGGGGCCGAGAGACGGTGTTTCGAGAGGGTACAGCAGGCCACGACGATGTAGCGACGGGGCAGGGCGGAGGGGGAAGCCATTATGTCCGGGCGCAGGTCTTGGAGGTCAGCCGCTGTGCTTCTATGGCGGCGCGTTTCCGCGGCGTTTTTGTTTTCCAGAGGAAAATAACGTGTGTCCGGGGACTTTCTCCCAAAGCTTGATTCTGACCAGAAGGCCGAGACGCCCCGAGGGACGTCTCTGTTTGTAAGCTTCGATGGCGATTTGTCGGGCGAGGAGGGTTGAAGAAGAGAGAAAGAAAGGAAGTAGAAAGCAGGCTCAAGATTTTTTTTTAAAGGCGAAAAAGTTGCTAGCTGGTAGTGGGGCTGGCGTGGCTGTAGCGGGGACACTAAGGTGTGGCTTTAACGTTGCAGCTACCCAGGAAAGCTCAGCACCGGCACGCAGGCACCCAGCACCTTTCCAGCCTTGGGGCTTTGCAGCCAATCGACGGGCGCCTTCACTTTTCGCATCGCGACTGCCTTCCTGCCTTCTTGCCCGACCTAAAAAGGTTCACCAAACTTTCAACTCAGCGCCTATTTGAAGACCTTTGCGCAGTCTGCACCTCCTATTTTTCCCTCTTCACTCGTGTCGGCTACAAGAATTTCGTCCTTGCATTGAATTATCCCCGAAAACCAGTCTCTTCTTTCCACGAAGCCCGACCGACAAACCGACGGCACCATGTCCGGCCTCTTTGGCACCGCGTCTTCGTCGGCGACGAGCAACACCGTTGGCGATCTGAAGGGGGACGTTGCCCTCAACAACCCGCCTGAGGACAGCATCTCCGACCTCGCGTTTTCCCCCGCACAAAACCAGAGCAGCGACTTCCTGGCCGTGGCGAGTTGGGACAAGAAGGTCAGGATATACGAGATTGCACCAAACGGTCAGAGCGAGGGACGACATGCCTTCGAGCACGATGGCCCCGTGCTGAACTGCGACTGGTCCAAGGTAGGAACTCTAATGAACTTCTCGTGGCGCCGCAGCAGCTAACAGACTCTAACAGGATGGCACGAAAGTCCTCTCCGGCGGCGCCGACAAGGCCGTTAAGGCTTGCGATCTTGCTAGCCAGCAAACCATCAAGATCGGCGAGCACGAGCAACCCGTCAAGTGTGTCCGTTTCTTCGAGTCGCCCAATGGAACCATGGCCGTCTCCGGATCCTGGGACAAGTCGGTCAAGTACTGGGACTTGCGTTCCCCTACGCCGGCGGCGACCCTTGCGTGCCAGGAGCGAGTCTACTCGATCGACGTCCGCAACGACCTGATGGTCGTCGGCACGGCGGACCGTTACATCAACGTTGTCGACCTCAAGAACCCGACCAAGTTCTATAAAACGCTGCAGAGCCCCCTTAAGTGGCAGACAAGGGTCGTCAGCTGTTTTACAGACGCCGCCGGCTTCGCTATTGGCAGCATCGAAGGCCGTTGCGCGATTCAGTATGTCGAGGACAAAGATGCTAGGTAAGTTGCTCTCCGAAACACGTGTGCCGTACGCGAAGCTAACGCTGCTCAGCTCCAACTTCTCTTTCAAGTGTCACCGCGACCCTCCCGCAAACAACGTTACGAACGTCTACGCCGTCAACGACATCTCCTTCCACCCCGTCCACGGCACCTTCAGCACAGCTGGATCCGACGGCACCTTCCACTTCTGGGACAAGGATGCCAAACATAGGCTCAAGGGCTACCCCAACGTCGGCGGTAGCATTACTGCGACGACGTTCAACAAGAATGGCTCCATCTTCGCCTACGGCATCAGCTATGACTGGAGCAAGGGCTTCCAGCATAATACGCAGCAGTATCCGATCAAGGTGATGCTGCACCCCGTCCAGGCGGACGAGTGCAAGCCTCGTCCTACGATGAAGAAGCGGTGAAGGAAGCAACGGGCGGTAATGCGGGAGCAGGTGTTTGTGAAGGTTCAGGTAATGCCATGTGGATTTACGGAACGCGAACACTTGGGAGAAGAGGCAAGCTATTTTTGTCCGATAGCACGGTCACTGAGATGCTACACAAGTGTACGAAGAATTCAAAGCTGTCGGCGAGAAGCGGCAGCGGGCATTGTATGGAATCGCAGATTAGATTCCCGAAATGGAGTGTTTAGGCAAGGGCGATACCAGCAAATTGCAATTAAAAGTTAGATTTACCAGTAGGTGCACTTCATCGAGGTCCCATGTGAATTGTAAGTGTTTGTTAGATCTACTTGAGATCCAATCGAGCCATAGATTTTGATCATGCTTCTCGTACCCAGTAATCTCTCCCTCTCATGCATCCCTATGGAGCAACTTGCTATTAAAACCATGAGTAACCTGAACCGTCGCAGCCGCTATCCAAGCGAGCTCAACCCGAATGACTTGACTTGTTAATTTCAACCGCTTTGCTTTGTAGTTTCACATCATAACAATCGTCGCCGCCCTTTTTGCACCGTCTCCCAGTTCAAACCCCCACTTAGAAGGCAGGTTTCCTCTCGGAGCCGACAACGTCATCGACGAGGCCCTTCCACAGATCCCTCAGGCCGGGCTGGTGCTGCTCGGCGGCCTCACTCTCGTGCGCCCACTTGAGCTCGACGCCGAAGCCCTCGACCTCGGTGAGGGCGGCAGCGGTAGTGACGTTCTCCGGGTGCGCGGCGATGACGGAGATCTCGGGGCGGGAGAGGGGCAGGTCCTCGGCGGAGACCTCGTAGGTGGACTGGTGCTTCGTGGTGAAGGAGTCCGGGAGGAGGGGCATGCGCATGCCGGCGAACTCGTCGCGGGCGACGGGCTCCCTGGCGCCGGGCAGGACGGTGAAGTCCATTGAGGCGATCGGGGAGGCGGAGGGAGACGAGGAGGAGAAGGTCTGCATCTGGCGGTGGGAGGGGGAGGACCGCGTCGGTTGCGGGGTCGGGCGGTGGGTTGTTGTGAGGGTGCGGGCGGACTGGAGGATGTGGTGTTAGTCGGGGTTCGGGGTTTGCAACCTCGGGGGGTTCTCGTCATTTGGGGGGAATGACGGGGGAAGGGAAGGGGAACATACGTCGTGCTCGCGCGTACTCCTGTTCTTGAGGAGCTCGGCGTACTTGGGCATCAGGATGGCGCCGTGGTTGACGTTGTAGTGCGACTCGAGGAGACCGCTGGAGCGGCTCGCCGTGCCGGCCGAGTTGATGGAGCGGGCGAGCTTGGAGACGGGTGCGGTGATGCGCGACATTGTGATTTGGGTTATAGCTGATTGCCGGAATCTGCTGACGGTGTGTGTGGTGGGTTTGGTTGTATTACACGAAGAGAGAGACTTGGAGGAGCCAGAGGTCAAGGTCGATGAGGGCAGGCTTTGTTTGGGTATAAGAGTACAGATGTATAGACGCGGACGGATGGGAGGAACGGGAACTGAGAGTTTGACGGTGAGAGGGAGGGGGAGCTGCACGGCAGATATACGCACGGAGGAGGAGGGAGAGCACGAGAGACCGACACAGCTTCACGGACGCACACGCAACAGAGAGAGACACACTCTCTCTCTCGCACGCTCACACACACCCCTGGCCTGGAACTTGGATGGGTTGTGGTTGGAGGGGGACTGGACACTGGACAGGACTGGGCAGGACGGGATGGGATGGGATGGGATGGGATGGGATGGGATGGGTGTGGATGGGATCGGCCTGCCTGGTCCTGGCCTGGGTCACAGTTCGGGGATGGGATGAGATGGGAACGGGAGAAGAATGTGAGGTACCGCAACTCGACCGCTTCGTGGAAGAGCTGGCAGAGGAGCTACAAAAGAGACTTGAGTGTCGCGTTGAGACCAAAGTACCAATCGCAGCCACGCGCCGCGGTCGAGGTACGACGAGGTGGATGTACCCGGAGGTCCGGTGGACGGCGGAGGGCAGCCCGGGTGCCGGGAGGTGGTGAGGATTATGGATTATTGGGGAGGTACCCTGGGGCCTGGCGGTACCTGTAGCCCTGGATCTCTAGGTACAGCGTAGGTGAGTGGCAGGCACCCCGGGGGCCTGTATTGTTGAGGAGGGGCCCAATCAGATCAGCAGGGGACTTTTTTTTTTTGGGGCTGGTGGGCGGGGGATGTACGTGTCGGCATGTCCAGTCCAGTCCAGTGTTTGGTGAGATGTACCTACTTGCAGTGCTTGCAGTGCATGTTTTCTTTGGTCTGGTCTGGCTCTGGCTCCGTCCGGCGGGACGCAATGCAAGCCATGCGCATCAGTTATGCTTTTTTACTCACTCTACGCAGTATGGGGCCCTGGTTGGCGGTAGGTGAGGCGAGTATTAGTCTCCCGGATGCGACTCCTGCCTTGGATCTGCCATCGAGATGGGACAAGTCTAGGTAGGTCGTGGAGCGCTGGAGAACGTGGACAGATCGCGGTGGCCACCGCTACAGAGTCAGAGAGTTGCGACTGGGGGCCCAGAGGTACAGTACATCCTGCTGCAGATGTGTGTAAAAGTGGCACTATTATACAATGGAATCTGGGTAGGGTTGGGGACAAAACCGCCCGATCGACGCGGGCGCGTGAGCTGACGACGGGAGGGGAATGGTGCGGTTGGTGGCATGCGCCGATGCATCTCTCTTTCTCTCCCGCCGAGTGTGTGTCTTGTCTCTCGCTCTCTCTCACATCTCAGATGTACCTGGTCTCGGCCGCGACCGCTGGGGAACTCGGGATCTGGATCTGGATTCGCGCGGCTTGGGAGCGCAACAAATCGTGGACTGACAATCTGGATGAAGAATGTCAAAGATGGAACGGCTTCCGTTTGCAGCATCGGGTCACTGTGTGGGGGCAAGAGGCAAAAATGAGCAATGGATGCCGAGAAACGAAGAGAGAGTCGATGCAACACAATTCGGCGGTCAGATCAGTCCAGAGAGTCGGGGAGGGCGAGACTCGAGGTACACACACACCACCCGCCTCGACGTGGATGAAGCATCTTCGCGACCCTGCCAAGGCGGGCGCCGGCCGGGACGCAGCGTCTGCGTTGCCATAGCGTGCGCGCGCGACGGCGAGAGGGTGGGCGAGCCTGTATCTGGTACGCTTATTCTGAGAGTCTAAATTGGCGGCAGCAGCAACAGCTAGTTGGGACTGGCTTCCAGGTGTGTCAGTCAGATTATTATCAATCCTGCAGACGAGTTGTGCTGCGTGCAAGAGGAATGACGGGGCGCACGGGGAGAGAGTCCCGAAGCCCCCCAAAATGCTAAAGGGAGAAATGCGCCGGCCGAGAGACAGCAACGCTAACTCATGGACGGCCAGCCGTGAGGGCGCACGTCAGACAGACACGTTCCAACGTTTCCAAGGTCCGAGGTGCAAGGTAAGGTCTGAGGCCTGCGGTCCAAGGAGCGAGCCCGGTGATACCGATAAGAAACGGGCTGGAGGCTAGACATTCTCAACAGAAACAGAGACACCCATACAGAGTACCCGCCTGTCAACAGCAACACAGACACAGACACAGATACAGATACAGCAAAGCAAAGCAAACAAGCAAGCCAGCGGCCAGCCGGGATGCGGCCCCCGTCGCATGACGAACAAGTCTCCAGCACGCCAATCCGTATACGTGTCTGTGTCCACAGTCCTTGCTATTCTTGGTGGCTTGTTTTGCACCTGCTGGAGTACGAGTTCTCGGTCTGCTCAGGGATTCTCGCGCAGTGAAAATGCCTGTTGAGCTGAGCTGAGCTGAGCTTACACTAGCTGAGATGGCTGTGTTATGCTGTGGCTCTGCTGGTTCTGGTTGACTCCAGCGCTCAGAAACCCGGGTGTAACTTTCAAGGTTGGCGGCGTCTTCCATGCTGGGGGGAAGTCGAGGCGAGCAGGAACAGACAGGCACAGGAACAGGGCAGAAAACAGGGCCCGGGGGGCGGTGGCCGCCCTGCCAACCCGCAGTCGCTGAGGTGTCAGCGGCCAATGCCACTGAACGACCACCTGCCACCTGCCAACTGCAACTGCCAAGTGAACTCACTGCCAGCCGCTTGGAAGAAAAAAAGAGAACCAAACCAAAAGCTTCGAGACGTTGAGGAGGGAGCTTGGGCCACTGCGGGTCCCCGGTACATGCGCCTGCTTCCCGTCTCCACCACACCTCAGCGCTCCCACGCCTTCGCCTTACCGTCACTCTCACCCTCGCTCCCACTCACCACCGCCAGACACCTCGCTCGCTCACTCGCTCACCTCACCCACGACACGACAGCTGCTAAGTAAGCTAAAGCACGCCTGGTCGGCCATTTGGAGTGTTGACCGAGAGGCGCATTGGCGCTTCTCCCCCCGTCGTCATCGTTTCTCCCTCTATCTCTGTTCCTGTGTCGCCCTCTCCGGCATCGACACTTGGCCCTCCCTCGACAGCTCGAAACCAAACTCGTCCAGGAGAGACCCTTCACTCACCAAGAATCCGAAAAAGGGTTGGTTCCCTCCTCTCCCTCCCGCTCCCCTGCCACGCCCGCCAACCAACCAAGACATGCTGGGCTAGCGTTCAAGCTCCTTGCGCCGCGCCTGCGACCCCATGATCGCCCGCGTCGGCTGGGCATGCCTGGATGGGGTTCCCGTTCCTGTCGGTCTGTCTTGCTCTCTGCTTCGCATGTACCAAAGTACTTTCAAGGTTGCTTACTCTGCACCATGCTGTACACAGTCACAATATTCTGGAAAGGGGGGAGCAAAGCCCTGTGTTTTCCCTGATGATCGATGTTGTTAGCGAGGGCAGGCTGTACCCAGCGTATCCATCCGATGGGGATGGTAATGTTTGTCACTGGCCCAAAGCGCAATAAAGCATAAATAAACTGGCAGGCTGGCGAGTCGAGGTACATGGCAGAGCTCTCCCAAGCTCTGGGAGCTCTCTCACCGCTTGGGGTTTGGGTCCACGGCGCCGGGGGGCGTAGGCCTGGTCGCTCCCGTTCGGCGAATCATTCTGGAAATGGATCCGGCGTGATTGGCCAGAGGGACGGACGATCGGCGCATGGCCAGATCGTTGGGAAACCTTCCACGTCTCTTGCTGTCTGGACTCTGGACTCTTGGTCTCTATCTCGTTGCTCTCCACCGACATCAGTTTGTCTAAATCTGTATCCGCACAGGAATGCCTTTCCGCCTCCACGACTCGCAGCCGCGACGGCGCCGTCACTACAGCTGCGGATAAGCCCAACGCGCGCATCCTGGAAGGCGGACGCTGCTGCCGGTGCTCCCGCCCTCGCGAGAACCGGTAAGCTGCAGTGGTACCTTGGTTTTTCGGGGTCCGCTCCTCTCGGAGTAAACGGCACTCCAGCGCCCATCCTGTTCGTCCACCGTCACACATCACCAAGGGCTTATGCAGGCTACACTTCGGACGGCGTCTCGTCTTGCTGTCCAGCTGTTCGGGACTCGGGATTATTTCCTTCATGAGATCATCAGAGCCGTCGCAAAACGCGCAGAGAAAAAATGTCGATGAGGCAGCGAGGAGCCGGTCGGTGATGACGCCAGTGGGAAACAACGCAGCGTCGAGAGGCAGCCACGAATCCCGACATTCTGACACCGCGCAAAACAGGGAGGAAGTCACCGAAGTTCGAACCGTCCGTGGCCGTGGGGGTTCGTTCGAACAATTTCTCGACGCCCAGGGGAACGCAGGGCCAGTCTGTCCAATCCCATATTTTTAGTATCTCTAGCTCGAGGCCGTGCCATAATGTTTCCGAGGTGACCTTTGGTGTACTGCGCGCGTGTTCCAAGATATGGTGCTTGGATGAAAATACCCAAGGTACTGTTACAAAGCAGGCTCGAAGTATAAGCGAGTAATGAATCCAGCCACGGCTGTTCCCGTCTGGCTGGCAAAGCCCAGCCGTACCGTCCCAACGACTCAGCTGCGTGGCTTTCCTGGCGCGCAGTCCCAGGAAACCTTTTTTTTGGAACGGCAAAGGGCTTGAAGCCAAGCGGCTGGATTTGGCAGACGCCTCGTTCTGCGTCCGGCCTGCCAGTATGAGGCGGCGGCGACTGAGCGAGAGACACTTTAAACGCGGCCCTGGATCGCTCGTCTTTTTTGGTTGTCTTTATGCGCATGCACACTGTATGTAAGTGGGTGCGATGTGTGTCTCTGAGAAGAGGCATGTGCATGCGAGATACAGATAAGAGGAGAGCTGCGAATAAGAAACAAGATCCTAGAGCTGTTCCAGATTAAGAACGCGTGGTTGGTATCCATGCTTCCCCCCCCCCCCCAAGCATATCACTGTACCCCAGATCGCGGATTTGAGACGAGGCGAATGAGGTGCGCCCGATTTGTGATTTGTTCCGCTTCACCGCTCATTCCGACCTCAGGTGACTGAGCCGGACTCCGAATTCACCTTTTTTTCGGAGTGCAAGGGGAAGGGAAGGGGGGTGTTTACCTGCGGCAGCGTGCCTGCGGGCTGCGGCGCAGGGAGGCCGTTTTCGGGATCGTGGCCTGTAAGCCGTATCGCGCCCGAATCGATTGGCCTACACGGCCAAGCTGGCGAAACGGGCCGGGCCTGTCTTTCGCGGAGATCGTACCTTGCCTAGGACTGGTAACACAAACAACGGGCGAGCTGGCTCCCTTACATGCGTCACGAGGCACGCCTGGCTGGGCGGGAAAGGGAAGCATGTCGTCCAATAAGCAAGGCATTTCAACACAAGATGATAAAAAGCAAAAGCTCAAGTACTTGATAGCATTGTCTTTTGGGCTCTAGAACCTTGGCTATCTGGGGAGACGATTTCGCTGGCAACCAATTAGAGCCCCTTGCCGGTCACGCAGTATCAGTCGAAGCTGTAACCAGTACATCTGCTACCCCGAGCTTTCCTATACCTCTGGGGGTTGTGATTTTGCTCCTTAAAAGATCAGTTGTTGACTTTACTTTTAGTTACTCTCAGCTTTCAACGTACTAAGGCTACTAAGGTCTGATGGATAGTTTACTCAAAAGACTCGTCACCGATACCTTGAGGTTATAGAACTGCGCTTTCAGGCGTTTCACTGAATGATACAGGGGAAACCATTACATCCAAACACAATCTGAGCGTGACGTGTTCCCCGCCCTTGGCCTTGAGATCTGGTTCTCCTTCGGAACCTGGAGGCCATAAAGCGTAGCGGTATCATGGCCGAACCGCCGGACATGGTTCAACACCTAGATGCCCCGTTCGTCGACAGCGGTTGGCGTCCCTCTCGTCTCTCCACGATCTCCACAAGACGCGTGAACGCATCGCAACCCTCGCCATAAATCAGGGGCATGTGTACGCCGAAGATGCCCAGAAAGCAGTGGGTATAGTCCTCCAGTTTAGTGATGTTTCCCCCCCTTCATCCAGGACATTCTCCCGGCAATGCTGAAGCTCGACAGCGACTCGCCTCGAAGAGCGCGGGCGGGGATGCCGTCACTGTCGCTTTCACTGTCGCTGTCACTGTCGCTGTCACTGTCGTTGTCATTGTTAGAGTTACTAATCAATATGAAGCTATTCCCAACCCTGAAAAACGTTGATTTCCGGTAGAGTTAACGCTTCTAAAGTTGCACTGTTGTGGTTGGTTGTATATGTGGTAAAAGTGTGTATCCGCCCGAATAGCAAAAATCCTCCATATATCTTTGAAATATGGGACAGGGGCCTATTGTGACTTCGCAGTACATGTAACTTCCAGCCCAAAAGTCACTCGCTTCGAAAGATACTTTAGCCCGACCGTCCCACTCATGAGACCTTGCAGTCAAACATGATGCCGGTTCTTCTGATGACAAAGCTGAAAATACCTCAAACTTGAGTGGCTCGGATGAATCAGGGCCTGTGGGGGACGGTGAGGATCTGCGTCGACCCGTTTCTACTGTCCCTCGGTACGTATTGCACATCTAGAGACTCAGGTGCTCGGTCGACAGAGGAGTGGTTGTGTCCTCAACGTAGACACGTAAGGATTACCTAGTTTGTGATGGGATGGCCCCAGATACACTGGTTCTGGAGACACTGGAGAGGCCGAGGAGCCTGGAACCGATACCAAGTCCGAATCATTAGAATATTCACGGGATGGAGTCAGTGGTTTTGATTGGCGGGTTAGAAGCTATCCTAGACCTGGACCAGGGCTATTTACGACGTGTTCTCGGTGGAACTGATTTTGCCTGTACATTTTGGAGAAAACGTGCAACATTCGAGCCCATAGACTTACAGGCACCTGGGACATTGACTAGACACGGTGGGAAAATGACAGGTTGAGTTCCAAAAATGAGGGTGAAACTTACGAAGGCCACAACAGTCTCGTAAGACAATTTTGAGAATATAGCTCAGGGGCTATGTAAAACCTGAAAGTCTGCATATTCGGCACTTTACAACCCGTAGCTAAGGTCCTTCTCGGCGCCAACATGGTTGGCATTGTACGTTGACTCGCCCTAACCCTCGGCCGAGGTTTCAACATCGAACGATGTAGACACCGCCACCCCCGACACTCGTATCACCGAGACGGCACAAATACCCAAAACTCGTAAGAGAATACTGAAAATTTCAAGAATCGGCTCCGTCGAAGCTGACTATCTGCGCCGAGCTGGTGGATGACTTACACGGGGTCGGAAACCGAGCGGAGATAAGGGGCAGGTCCGAGGGTTGTTACAGTCTATGTCTGTCTTTCAGCTTGATTTGCCGTTTTGACAGGAACAGGATTCGGTAACGAATCGGGAAGCCCTGCAGTGGCGCATGCAAGATCAAAAATATTCCGTGATTGTATTATGGGCCATTCCCCGAAGCCAGGATTTACACGGCACCTACGGCAAGGAATGCCAAGTAGACGGTATTAGTACCTCGTCAGCTTTGGACCCTGCATCACTTATGGCAAGAAATTTATTGGCAGATCAATTCCACCCTGAAGCTTAATCACAGCCCACTCAAGCTTACGGCCTCCAGGATCCTAGTGATGCTGAGGGTGCCCTTGTTGGGATCGCGAAGATAGATCATTCCCTGAGCTTAGAACTAAGCCTGATTCACAGTGGGTAGTAATCTGTATGACGACCGGCTCCTGTGAGGTGTTTTTGCGGAACATGCTTGTAGGCTTTGCTTCCCAACAGTCAAGTTTAATAGAGAGTCTGTGAGTGTTGAGAAAACTTCTTCACGAGTTCTTGCAAGCCCGGGTAGAAAGGACGTGACCAGACATGATAAGCAACCCCTGGAAGTTTAAAGGCATCGTCTGTCTCATGCTATGTGTGCAGAATCCAAAACTATAGAAATTTCACTCTCTCACCACGTAAAAAGGCCTCATGATATCTAGCTATTTGACAACTGTAGGATGTCTCATTTCAGCTTTACCTTTTCAACTAGATCAAGCCTGTACCCTCATGCCGAACCATGTACCTCCTTGGAAGAAAGAACGATGGAAGCCTCCGCCTAACTTCAAGACTGCTGCCGGGGGAGCGACCCTGCTGCATCGACAAGTGGAGCGCCGAGTCTTCGGAGGACATCAACTCCATGTTCCAGAACTACCAGGTGGCCGCTGCGTGCCACGCCTATCTCATAGACGTATCCGCCGCGGGGTCCTGGAAGGCATCGTTCAGGAAGAGTCGGTGGTTCACACGTGGCTGGACACTCCAGGAGTTGATAGCGCCGAGCTCGGTCGAGTTCTTCTCCAAGGAGGGTGTGCGGCTCGGCGATAAGAGGTCATTAGATTTCGACATCCAACAGTAGCAGCGACAGTGACGGCGACGTTTCGAGGTGCGTTGCTTTAATTTACATAGTTTGATTGGTTGGAAAGTGCGTATCCGCCCGAATAGCAAACCTCTTATGGAGCATGATTCTTCCAGGGAGTTTCCGCGTTGTATCTTAACAAGAATAGAATAATGGATCTCTAATTTTGAAGCTTACGGTGGCCTTGCACAATGTCAATGTTTGATATCCTCGGAGAGCATAGCAATTCTGGGCGTAAAACTTCGGCTCGGAGTTAGGAGAACCGCCTGTCTTCTCCTCGGGTCGAAGACTCTAAGAGCCCCAGCCAAGTTCGGTGATAAAATCCAAAATCCTCGGTGAAATCGGAAGAGCAAAGCTGTTTAAATGCTTCTCTGGTGTCGGAAACCGAGGGTGGAGAGTAGAGCGCGAGCTATCCCGCAGTGTCAAGGTCAAGAATGCTTCTGTGAATTTTGTTGTCACTGATACTACAAAAGAGCCGACAAGGTTGGAATCTGGAACTTCGGTATTGTGACTATGCTGTTTGACCATTTATATCGTGTCCTCCATCATACAAAAGACATGATAACTGGGACAGCCTAAATCGCTAACAGCACAACCGTAGAAGTGGTTATGTGTAATTCAATAGGTCGAACTCCTATTGCGGCTACGTGTCTGACAGGACTTTTGGTCTCAGATTGACATTTATACGGCTTTACTTACAAGAATAGACTATGTTCGAGACATAAATGAGAAGTGTTTGGCTGCGGGTAAGACTTGGGAATCACCGATCCCTAAGTTGAGTATGATTACATAAGCACACATTCATATGTTGGTGGATCTCAATGTCGAGTCGACCAACCTAAAATTTCACTTTCTTTGTTATGCTTGTTCGTAAAAACAGCCCCGAGCGGCAGTCGATAACCCCGCTTATTTTCATTAACATCATATGTACTTGTCCGAACTCCATATCATCGAGCTTGTTCGCCAAGACAGATCATGACTACTCCGGCCCGGAAGGAGACTCCGGAGCGGGAGCCGGCTCCGGCTTTCGTCTCGCTCGGCATGGTTGTCCTCGACGAGATCCACTTTTCGGACGGTGCAGTTCTCGTTGATGTCCCCGGGGGGTCCGGGTTCTACAGTAAGAAGATGTCTCCGACCCGCACTTACCCTGAACCTAAAGAGTTCATTCTCGTCATATCCCCGACGCGTGGGTAACTTGTATTGACAGCTGTGCTCATAGGTACTCTCGGCGCTCGCCTTGCCGTCCCGCAGACGGATTCCGAGACTGTTTGCTGCCTCGTTATTGCAGGGTCCGATTTTCCCTCTTCTGCGGTAAAGAATATTGAGGGATGGGGGGTCAGATTGCGCCTGCAAGAGGTTCCAGGGAAGCTTTCCACCAGGGGCTTGTTGCAGTATCAAGATGAAGTCTTCGGGAGTTTGTTTTTTAGGACCTTCCAGTGATGAAGAGTGCGAGGCTGATATCTGCCACAGAAAAGACGTTCCGATATGTGTCGCCTCCCCTGAGTCCCGATCTCCGTTCACTGCCCGAGGCGCTATTGCTTTCCTCCGTCATCCACACCCTGGCGTCCCCTGAAGACCTTGAACGCCAGGCCGGAGACCTCAAGACACTGCTTCACGAAGCGGCGGAGCAGCGGCCCTTAATAGCGTGGGAACCTTCGCCCCTCCAGTGTGATCGCGGATGGCAGTCTCACAAACATGCTGCGATCTGTTCCGATTTCGTATCCCCCAATGACAACGAGGTTCTCGCCATGAAGGGAACACAGGGCACTGGTACTCCCTACAACCGCGCTCTGGTTGAGAACGCGGCCGCGACGCTTTCTGGAGACGAGATTACCCAAGATGCCGAGGAGTGCCCGCTAGGGGCCTTCAACAGGAGGTACGTCACGGTCGTCAGGTGTGGCGAGCACGGCTGTCTCACGATCCCCCGACGGGCCGAGCCTGTGTGGCTGCCACCGTACCACGACATCGGGTCGATCAAGGTGGTCGACCCCACAGGCGCCGGCAATGCCTTTCTGGGCGCTTTCGCCGTCGCGTTCAAGAAGACGGATGACGAGATCCTTGCGTCAGCGTACGGCGCGGTTGCGGCAAGCCTTGTGATCGAGCAGATTGGTGCCCCCAAACGAGAGGTCGTCGATGGGAAGGAGCTGTGGAACGGGGAGGAGTTTGAAGAGAGGTTGAGGAAGTACCAGGCCGAGGCGGCGACGTGGGATACCAAGGTGCAAGACAGAAGCCTCTGGAGAAGCAACCCGAACTGGTCGAAACGAACAGCAATGTTTGGGTAGTATGGCAGTGTATGGGTATCAAGACTCGTCTATTCTTTTTCTCTTCTCCCATATGTCAAGGCAACGATGCGAAGCATCTCATCTAACAAATCCTGTTGTATACGTACCTAACATACCCTACGCCTTTTTATCGGATGACCTGGGTTCCTTCAGCAGGCTCCAGGATCTTCCACTGGCAGCCGACGTCCTTGTTGGAATTGTTCTCTTTAAGGATCTTGATGATCTTGTTGGCGATCTCCTCGAAGTTGCTCGTGGCGAGGGCCAGAATGGTGGGGCCGGCGCCAGAGAGGCACACACCGAGGAAGCCAGGTTGCGTACTAGGCGACATGCTCTCGACGATCTGGCTCAGGCCCGGGATCAGGGTCTGGCGGTACGGCTGGTGGATCTTGTCCTGCATGGCAAGGTGGATGAGCTCCGGATCTGGTGGAGAGGTGCCCAGGGCGACGGGGAGAAGGGCTATTCTCTGCATGTTGAAGGTCTGCGATGTGTCAGCCGGTGTCACACATCAAGATGGGTCTTAGGGAATGGTGGGGAGGATGGTACGCACAACATCGGGACGGGTGTAGTGCGGCGGCAGGACCTCACGGGCGAGGTGGGTGGGGACCTGGAAGTCGGGAATGATAGCGATGGCCTTGATCTCCTTGGCCCAGGGGAACTTGATGTGGTGGCCGATGCCGTGGGGAGGCTCAGGCGGGGTCTCGCCGGTGTCGACGCCGCCGGCCGGGGCGGGGAGAACTTCACTGAGCGGGATCTCAATACGCTGGACATCCTCGGGCTTTAGGGGACGGAGGTAGGTGCCAACAAAGCCGCCGTAGAGCGAAGCGCCGACGTTGTCGGGGTGTCTCTCTGATCTTGGGTCAGAAAACAGTACATCATTTCAACGAAATGGAGAGAGAAAGGGGCGGATTTACCAATCATCAGACAGAAGTCGAATAATCTGTCGAGGTCAAGGTGGTCGAGGTGGCCGACCTCCTTGCCGAGCATGACACCGGCGACGACGGCGGAGCCAGAGCTGCCGAGGCCGCGGCCGAGCGGGATGGGGTTCTTGATGTGGACATGGGTCTCAACAGGGAACATGCGCTGGCCGTGGCAGCGGAGGACGTAGAGAGCAACACGAGTGATGAGGTTGACTGAGGGGTCGAGGCTGATATCGGAGGTGCCCTCGCCCTGACCTTCGTAGGTGAGGCGGCAGTTCAGGGGCTCCGAGGAGGTCTGCTTGGAGCGGTCGATGGTGACGTGCAGCTCGAGGTAGACGGAGAGGGCGAGGCCAATGACGTCGAAGCCAGGGCCAATGTTGGCAGACGACGAAGGCGTCTTGATCACGAACGTCTCCTTGGTCATGATGGGCAGGCGGTGAGTGTAAGTTGGAGGGGGGAGGGAGTGCGAGATGAGGGGTTCGGTCGATCTGGCCTGACAAGGGAGATCGGCGCAGTTGCCCAATTGACGAGGTTCTGGTGGTGTTGACGGTTTGGATTGATGGAAGGAGGACTCCTCGATGAGGCGGGTGTTGTCACTTGCTATCCAAAGATGTAAACTGAGCGTGAAGCGCGTCTATCGCCTGACTGATGCTCGCCCGTGACTCAAAAATTTTGAGAAAGAGCCCGATGACGGAGCGTCTCAGCGGCTGTTTTGGCGGGGTGAAGCCCTACGAGTGCGGGGTGCGTTGCGCCGCTGTCATTGGCCAATGCGCCCTGATTACGGGGCTGTTATCTTATCGCTCCCGCTGCACTGTCGTTATCACGCCATTTCCTGGAGCTATCCGTACTCTGATCACCTCTGCTTCGTTGACTGTATTTGCCAATGACAACCGCTTCTCTCAACTTCATCTCATGCTATCGATGTTGTCCTGAGCGGTGATTGGCACCGGCAGATCTTCTGATTTAAACAGTTCAGCATTCTGCCCTGGATTCATTGCCAATCACTGCAACCGCGACATTGACAGTCGCATCGCCCTCGATGTTCAGGCAATTGAGCCGACGAGATCACGTAACATGCCGTCGATGCTGCTCATCCGATGTAACGGAGTGCAACACGGTCGATCTCTGGAGGAGCTGGCTTTTATCACTGCCTATCGGTTTCCCAGCCGAATGAGGGTCTCCGCTGGGTCAACGATCGGCGAACCCGCTTGGTTGTTCAGACGACATGCTGCTACCAACATGCACGTCCTGACATCAATCCCACTTCATCTCCGCCTTTTAATATTGCTACAATTATGCGGACGGCTCGCACTCGGTCGTAATCGACATTGACAACCGAGGCTTTGATACGGTTCCTCTAATCAACACTACTCTGACCTGCGGCCCAAGACCAGCCGATCGCCGCTCCTCGCTCTCCCCAAGTGGAGGCCATCCCCAGTCATGCCAAAGTCCCAAGCGGGAAATCTGAGGTCGTTTCCATTGGAGCCCGAAGGGTTCTCAAAGCGATGCTGATTCACCGCCTCGATGAATCGGCCGGAAGGAGGCAAAAGCAAGCGGAGAAGCAAGGCATGAGCTCGTGTTTCTGCCGAGCCTGCCGTTGGCTCCACCGATCCATCAAACGATGCACGCCGGCGTCGATGGAAGCCTATGGACCTACGAATACGGACAGGGCTGATCTTGGGCTTGCAGATATGACAATCACATCAACAACCTCTGCGGTCAGAGGCTTGAATCTATTCTCGGGTGCGAGGCAGAAGCCCATCATCACCGGCGAGGCGAGGCTAGGCTAGGCATCTTCGGACTCACTGCGGAGCTTTCGGAGGCGTGACAAAGGCAGCCGGGCAGTGTGTCGCGGAGGTGTGAGGCTTGGTGCACGCCGATCCGCGCTTGCGCGCTTGTAACGTTGCTCGACAATGGGCATGGTACAGAGTAAGCGTAAAGCGCACCTATCGCTAATGAGCGACGGCCGCGACGGCGAGGAACTACGGCTAAGCTCGGTGACGGCGTCTCATTGGCGTCCTACTATGTTGTGGGCGTGCTCGTGTCAGGACCCATGGGGCTCATGTTTGCTGAGAGCATAGCATCCGCCACTGCCGTAAGCCCACGACTTTTGTCATCACTCAGTATGCTCTCACATCGTGGAGCGAAGCATCTACGCCTCATCCTTCGTCGCTGGCCACCACTGGGACACTGGAACACTGGAGCGGGACCCAGAATTGCCCAAGCCGGCGCTGCGGCAGGGCCCGACAGCGTCGCATCAATGCATGCGTTGGCGAAGAAACGGTTCCCTCGCAAACACGAGCGATCAAGCGAGACGAGACCGACCACCTGACTTTGGGTGTTTTTCCTACCTAGGGAAGTCACCTTGAGTCCCGCCCCGGCCCCGGCTCTGTCCGGGGGACTCGGTGGAGCAAGAAAGATGCTTAATGCGAGAGAAAAAGTCGTCTGAGGCTCCGCCGTCTCGGGCAAGGCGGGAGAAGACGGCGCTGAAAATGAGTAAACAGCAGAGATCGACAGTCCGGAGACCCTGACTCGAGAAGGATTTCCCGTGCAGCTGATGTCGATGTCGGTTGATGTTCCACTTCTCACCCAGTGGGGACACACTGGAGAGAGGCTGGCGCTGGCCAACTGGGGCGATTGATTCAGTGTCGTGGTTGCTGCACTGTCGCGATATGCTACGGCCTACATACAGGCTACAGCCCACCCACCACCTGCAGTAGAGCGCTAGCCTAAACACACCTTAGAGGGCTGCTAGCCTGCTGGGTGCTAAAAACAGCAGGATGACAGCCCTCCCGCAACGCCCCCCCCCCCCCCCCCCCCGTCCCGTCCGTCGGAGCCATTCACGCGCTCGCGTGGGCTGCTTTGGTGCTGGAATCGGGCTAGCAGCTGCTGAATACGAGGAAATCCTCGCTCGACCTCTCGCGACCCATGTTTTTTTCCCCACGACCAGCCTCGAGCCAACAACATCCAAGATCTGTGATCGGCACTTTTCCTCACCCGCTCAGCGCTCAACGCAGTTTAGCTGCCTTCTAGCGTCGCATCCCACCCTCAATACGAATTGACGGAACCCTGGGGAAAGCTGCGAGCTTGCCCGCTCCGGCAGTCATCCCATATGATGTGACATGTGGGATGGAGCTGCGCCAAGAGGCCGTCAAGGGTCCTGTGCCGGCCATGTCACGACATGACGCTACGAGCCAGTATTGCCCGAGAGTCCACAACGTCATGGAACTTTCCAAGTAGTCCGCTTCGGCTCGGTCTGGTGATGGAGCCAGCCTTGGAACCACAGCCATGCATCCATCTGTGGTGGAGGTGCAGAGAGGCAGCAGGATGGAGGGCTGGCATCTCGCAGCCGTAGAGATTCTATAAAGAAAGGCAGAGAATCACGACATTCGACTCTTCTATTCCTCATCCTCATCAGCTTCCTCACCAGCCTCATCAACTACCACACTCATCAACTCGCAACTCAGCTTCCGAGCTCTAATAACTCTTATTCCTTAATCAACCACCACACCAACCCAACCGCCAAAATGCAGTTCTCCAGCCTCGTCACCATCCTCTCCTCCGTCGCTGCCGCCGCCGCCGTCTCTGTCTCCTTCGACACCGGCTACGATGACGGCTCTCGCTCCCTGACCGCCGTCTCCTGCTCCGACGGCGCCAACGGCCTCATCACCAAGTACGGCTGGCAGAACCAGGGCCAGGTCGCCCGCTTCCCCTACATCGGCGGCGCTGACGCCGTTGCCGGCTGGAACTCCCCCAACGTGAGCATTCCCTCTCTTACATCCAGAGCCTTATGAAGCATCCGACTAACACGAACCCCAGTGCGGCACCTGCTGGCAGCTCACCTACAACGGCAAGAGCATCAACGTCCTCGCCATCGACCACGCCGGCTCCGGCTTCAACCTCGCCCTCGGCGCCATGAACGACCTCACCAACGGCCAGGCCAACCAGCTCGGCCGCATTGAGGCCCAGGCCACCCAGGTCGCCCTGAGCGCCTGCGGTCTGTAAATCACACGACATGTCACGACTACGATATGAAAGCATTCAGAAATCGGCATAATTTGGTGGTAATGGGTGACGACGGATGGGTTTAAACATTTGCATGGAAACGGCGCTCTTCAATCATTTGGCATATGCATGTCACGATACATTCCTTAGGACATATTAAAACATAATGGGACATGGCTATTTCTGCCTCAACCGGCGGTTCGACAGTACTTCAATGTGACATCTCATACCTTGATCCGTTCTTCATCTGTAAGTCGAGACAAGGGCGGCTCAAAAGGATTCGGTCACCCACCCTTCAGTGGCTGTTCTCGGATTCGGTGAGCTCAGCTCAGCTCAGCCTGCCTCGGACTCTTGCCCCGCCCCCTACTGCCGGTTGTCTACACCCCATCGGTTTTCGACGCCGCCTTACGGCAGCAACTCCTTGAGCTTATCATATGCCGGCGTTCCGAGACCAGTCACTGGATCCCAACCTTCAGTTGCTTCCCACCCAGCGTCAGGTATTACCGGGGCCGGCAACCCAGCATAGCTCACACCCAAGCAGCCATGGTTCCTCCCTCGCGCGATGCTTAATCACCATCAGCCTGATGGAACCACTCATACATACAAGAAAACTTACTCATTCAGGCCCTTGACTCCCTTGGAGTACAACCACGGGTTCAAGAACCCAAGAGGAGGCTTCCCGGCCAGCGCTCGCTCGTTGTTCAGGAGAGCCACGATGGACGCGAATACCGGCGTCGCCGCACTACCCGATAATCCTGTCAGTCACCTTCTCTGCCCTGTTTGGAAACTTTTAACGACGCTTACCTGGTCCCCCCTCCATCCTCCTGAAGGGACCCGTTGTGCGCATACGGGATGTTCAAACCACCCTGGGCCGACACATCGGGCACGGCGCGGCCTTTCCGGTTGAAATACTCGGCCCACCTGCCGCCATCTTTCTCCAACCACTTGGAAACCGCCTTGTGTTGGTACTTTGGTCTGGCGAAGTAGGTGGAGAAGCCCCCACCGGAGCTGAAGATGTCGGTGGCGGTAAAGTTTTCGAAGGCAGCTTCTTCGGGGTTCGTTTTGGTGGCTGCGCCGACGGCTGTTACCCAGGGACAGGTGCTGTTCAAAATGTTAGCACATGAGCCCATGGAGACGAGGGGGAGAGGGGCTACCCGAGCCATTCCGGCATGAAATTTGGCGCGTTCTTCCCCCTGTTCGACTGGCAGGACATTCCGACTCCGAAGCTGTGCGCGAAGTGTCAGATATACACACAGGACAAGAGGATTGCAACACTCACTTCCCAGAGGCTGTAAGGACGGAAACGCCTCGCGTGCCGAGCTGCCCGAACATGCTGCAGACCTTCTGGGCGTATGGCTTGGGTATCAACTGCTCATTCTCACCATACGAGATTGTCACTACCCTAGGCAGCTTTTCATCCGGGAGCGAGAGGAGGTGTTGCGCGAACTGAAGCCACGGCTCGATTGGATTCTGCTTTTGTGTCAGCGTTTCGAGGCACCCATGAAGACGCCCGAAGCCACACTCACGGGATCGTTTTCTGGTGAGCTACAGACACCAAACTTTAGCGGAAATTTCTGTGCATCCGAAGCAGGACAACATACTCAAGATCGGGTATTCTTGGCCCGGAACCCCCGACAGAGTAAAACCGGACGGGTATGGGATGGGCCAGAGCAACGACTAGCTGGATATTGAGGTTGGCCTCTGAGCTCAGGACGTTCCCCTGCTCCAACATTCCGCCGTTGACCAGATCAGTTGAGAAGTTCCGACCGAGGGCTTCCGGGGCGTATGCGGAGAGGAACCTGTCAAGCTCGGCGAACTGCGCCTGCTGTTGTCCGAAACCAACCACGCCGATGAGCGAACCGGGGGCTGCTTGGGCGGTGTGGTTGGGAACGTGGTATAAGTCCTTGATTCGTTTGGGCGTCATCAGGTGCTCATCAGAGTCGGTGGCCCGTTTTTGTAGGCTGTTGTCTTCGTGGACGGCTAGAGACTCTTCGGCTGGTTTTACATTCTTATCAATCCTGGAGCAAGAGCGTGTTGGGTGAATTGCTGCAACATGCGACTTCAGCTCCGAGGGAATAGGGTACGACTGCATTCCTACGACCTCGCTTTCTCCCGGGCGGTTATGAAAGTCGGAGCCGGTGCTCAAGAGCCGCTGTGCTTGGCCTATAGAAACCCCGACGCGTATCCAGTCATCTCTCCTATTAACATCACTCGCGGAGATGCCGGCGGCCTCGAGCCAGCCCAGAACGGCTCGGACGGAGGACCTGCTTGGGCTGGTCAAATCGAGGGCTTGGTCCCGGGTGAGGTATTGGCCGTAGCGAGGACGGGATGGGTCTGACACTTCGTAGATGATCCGCTCGAGGAGTCCAGGATCTTCGGGTTGGAGGCTGATGGTAAGTTCGATCTTATGCTTGGTCGGGAGGGAAGACTGCATGCATTTGGGAGGAGTATCTTGGGGTGACTCAGCGATGATGGACGTCGCGGCTGCGATATGAAGAAGCACCAACAAAAGGCACACCAAGAGAAACCGAAGCATCATTAAAACCTGAAGAAGAGACGGATTTAACTAGTGGGGAGTGAATTTTGGCCCTCAAACTGAACGAAAGAGAGACGGCTGTCCTTAAGAAAGCATGACAGCATGCAGTGTCCAGCCCAAATCTATATACATTGTCACAACGTGAGCCGCATGTTTCATGGACTACAGTTTGTCCTTCCAGAAAATCGGTAAAAGAGAGCAAACGTCGGCCCTAAAGCCGGGTTTTCGCGAAGCGACATACACGCAACCATACCAACGGTAACAGTACCAGGACCTAACGACTGGTCTCATGCAGGAACCCGCGTCCGGTGACCGAGCGGGCAGGGGTTTTCTGCAGTTGGGACGCCACAGAGTAGCGGGAATCTAGGCGAGGAACGACTCAAATCGGCCCTGATCTGGTATCACTGACCGAAAGATGCAAGCCGAGTGTTTTCTGACGCGCGTTTTCTCCTGCTGGGCGTGCAAGAACGGAGCTGATGCCCGAGACGGGAGAAAACTGTTCTCGTTCTGCATTGCCGAAACATGATGTCCCGATCGACCAAGTTCTCATACTGTAAGCTACCTAGCAGAAACTCATGTGAGGAGTCGTTTGTGCGAGAGGGGAACGGGAGACGATGGTCACTGGCCATGCGTTGTCGGTGCCTGGGATCTGATGAGTTGTATTCAGCAACGTGTGCTTCCCGAGACAGGACATGCAATTTCAAGGGAAACCCGCCCTCGTGTGATTGCCTTTCTTTTCATTACCGACTGCAGGTGGCTGGCTCCGAATTGCTTGGAAACTTGCTTACACTGTGGCCAGTTATTGCTAAAGTATCAATGGGTGCCTTAGATCAGACGTGACAGTTCTCGGTACCACCATCTCAGTTTCCATCTGGTGATTGTAGAATCTTCAAGCAATTGCTGTCCCGGACTTTTAACGTAGTTCTCTCATGGAGTCCCTTTTCCGCCGTCCCGCCGTTCCCAGGCCGAGGCGGGGTACTATAATGGAGAAGCTCCGGACGCCGAGTCGGGCCCCCGGTGGGTCCCTCGGAGCGGCTTGAACATGTCGGGGAGGAAGTCGGGCATAATTTGCATTCGAAACGAGTCCGAGCCCACCATTTATGCGGCGAGAAGCTGCAAAATCGGCCAATGCCCAATGGCGGAAAGAGAACCTCATGACTGGAGGCCTCTCTTCCGCAAGTCCGTACTGAGCGGGAGATGGTGTAAAGGTTGAGGGGCATGACCCCCCCTTTCCTTTGATTGTGGGTTCAGCATTGCTGGAGAATCTAGCCCTGGGCATATTTGGTCATTCAATCAGGGATGGTCCACCGAGAAACCACATCCTGAGAGGGGTGAGGGGAGTTGTGTGATGGAGAGGAGCCGTTTGGCTGAGGTGGGCTAGCATTGTTCATTCTGCGCAGTGAGACTCATGATGAGACGCTAGAGTAATGTATGTCTCTCTTGTCTCCCGTCCTAGGTTTAGACTATGAGGTCTTCACCAGCTGTGCCGTCCAGGTAGCATGAAGAACTGGCGCTGGCAAGCAATGCGAGTGAGAGAAAATGCAATGGGACGCACGTGAATGGAGGGGCAGAGACGGAAATTGGCTACGTACTGTTGATTATTTCTGCAGCGCAGCGAGGAACAGAAGGGTGCCTGGCCCAGACCCCGCCTCACAGGAAATTTTCTGTGCTTCCAAGCGGCTTCGATTCGTTATCTTATCGGCTGTGGCGGGGCTAATCGCGAAATTTTTCACGGTCCCCTAAAATTTTGTGTGGCCCGGTCCTGACCTGGCGGTTTTTTTTTTTCCCTGGTTGCGCCGTGTCATAGGCCATTTTGTTCGGGCATCAACAAAAACAACTGACCGACACCCCTCCGTCCCTCTCTGGATAAAATTCGTCGCGCCGGGCCTTTTCCTTTTCTTCTTGCTCTCCTTTCTCCCCCTCGTCTTCCTTCTTTTTGCGCGCAAACGTGAGGACGACGAGACATCAATAACTTCAAGATGGATAAGGGAGCCTTGGTCCAGCTGCTCCAAGCGAGCCAGATTCGTAAGTCTCTCTCTCTCCCCCGTCGCCGCCCTGTGCCACCCCGGCCGCAAACCCCGTCAAGCCAACCTCCTTCATTTTGTTTTTTTTTTCCCGCCCTCGCTTGGTTGGCCTTTTTCGCTTCATGTCTCTCGTCTATTTAAATTTTGCGTTCCTCCGTTTGTCCTGTGGGATTCGTCTCAAATTCTTCTGCTGACATGGCTTTTCTGCTCCAGCCGACACCGAGAAGGTCAAGGCCGTCACGGCCGAGCTGCAGAAGAACTACTACTCCAAGCCCGAGTCTCTTCTCCTCCTGATTGAGGTCGCCGTCTCCCACGAAGATGCCGGAATTCGACAGCTTGCCTCCGTGCAGGCTCAGCGCCAGGCCCGCAAGCATTGGGCCAAGGTCGATGCCGGCCAGCGGGAGCTCGCCAAGAAGCACCTCTTGGAGAGCATCCTGAACGACCAGTCTGCCGTTACCCGCCACTCCAAGTCGCGTCTCCTCGCTGCCGTCGTCGGTTTCGATCTGGAGGACGGCGAGGGCCAGGACCTCCTCCGTGGTATCCTCTCCCTCAACACCTCCGACAACGTCGCCCACCGCGAGGTTGGCTCCTACATTCTCTTTGCTCTGCTCGAGGAAGACCCTACCCACTTCACTGAGCAACTCGGCGAGCTGCTGGGCTTGATCCAGAAGACCATCGTCGACCCTGCCAGTGCCGAAGTTCGTCTGAACTCGGTTAGAAGCGTTGGCGCTCTTCTGATGCTCATCGACCCTGAGGAGGACAGCGGCAGCCTGGCGATTCTTCAGCAGCTTATCCAGCCCATGGTCGAGATTCTCCAGAACGCCATCCAGAACGGCAACGATGACCACTACAGGGATCTCTTCGAGGTCTTCCAGTCCTTCCTTTCCTACGACTCTGCCCTTTTGTCCGCCTACTTCAAGGACCTTATCCAGTTCATGGTCGGGCTCGCTGCCAACACCGAACTCGAGGACGATGCCCGCTCCCAGGCCTTGGCCTTCCTCGGTCAGGCCGCCCGTTACCGCCGCATGAAGATCCAGGGCATGAAGGACATGGCCTCTCTGCTTATGGTTAAGAGCATGGAGATCGTTACCGAGATTGAGAACGATGACGACGATGATGACAGCTCTCCTGCCAGAACCGCCCTGAGCCTCATCGACACGCTGGCCAGCGACCTGCCTCCCCGACAGGTCATTGTGCCTCTGCTTGAGCAGTTCCCCAAGTTTGCCAACCACGCCCAGGCCGGCTTCCGCAAGTCTGCTATCCTCTCGCTCGGCACAGCTGCCGAGGGAGCTCCCGACTTCATCGCCACCCAGCTGACGCCTCTGATGCCCCTCGTCCTCCAGCTCCTGGGAGACCAGGACGCCTCTGTTCGCCACGCCGCCCTCGTCGGTCTCATTCACCTCGCCGACGAGATGGCCGATGAGCTCGCCCCCCAGCATGAGGCTCTCATCAATGTCCTTCTCACCAATCTGGAGGCCGCTGCTGGCGCTACGGACAAGCAGAACATCAACATCATCCGCGCCGCCTGCGGCGCCCTCGACTCCCTCATCGGTGAGGGCCTCGACGAGCAGCTGATCAAGGTCTACGGCCCCAAGCTCATTGTCCCCATGGGCAAGTTGCTCCACCACGAAGACTTCAGCGTCAAGTCCGCTGCTGCTGGCGCCATTGGTGCCATCGCCTCTGCTTTGGGTGGCGAGGAATTCAAGCCCTACTTCAGTGAGGTTATGACCGAACTTGGCCGTTATGTCAACATCAAGGACAGCGAGGAGGCTCTTGCCCTTCGATCTTCAGTCTGCGACTCCATGGGCCGCATCGCCGACGCTGTTGGCGCCGAGGCGTTCCAGCCCTACGTCGAGGTTCTCATGCATGCCAGCGAGGAGGCACTGAGCCTTGACAACGCTCGCCTCAAGGAGACCAGCTTCATTCTATGGGCTTCCCTGTCCAAGGTCTATGGCAGCGAGTTTGCCCACTTCCTTCCTGGTGTTTTCAAGGGTCTTTTCGACTGCCTTGAGCTCGACGAGGAGGAAATTTCCATCCCTGGCCTCAAGCCGGAGGACCTGCCTGAGGGTCTGGTCCTCGCTGGCGGCAAGAAGCTCCGTGTCAAGTCCGTCGCGGAGGGCGATGAGGAGGAAATGGACGACGACGACGAGTGGGACGACCTCGATGATTTCGCTGGCGTTACTGCTGTTGCTCTCGAGCAAGAGATTGCCCTTGAAGTTCTCGGTGATGTTATCACCCACTCTTGCGGTGTAGAGGCCATCGAGAAGTACCTCGAACAGGCCATGGAGAAGGTCACTGGCCTCGCTGAGCACCCCTACGACGGTGCTCGCAAGGCCGCCATCTCTACCCTCTGGCGCTCGTACGCCCGTGTCTGGCAACTCTTCGAGGAGCAGACCGGCGTCAAGTGGGAGGCCGGTCTCCCTCTCAAGCAGACCCCCCACAAGGTTATTGTCGGCCTCGGTGAGATGGTCGTCAAGGCCACCCTTGGCGTTTGGGCCGAGGACACTGAGCGGTATGTGACTTTCATGATTTTTCTGGTTTGTTTTCTTTGCTTCCCCGCCCCAAAAGGATGAGTAACACACGTTATACCCAGCTCACTCAGACGCACAAAGTGCGGGTGCTGAGAACACGTTTGATCACGTCTGATTTTATTGGGCAATCCCATACTTTCTATGGCGATCTTTGTCTTTGACCATCGTTGCTAACGGGTCTTTAGCGCTGTTGTCACCGAGATCAACCGCAACATCGCCGCTACCCTCAAGGCATGCGGCCCTGCCATCCTCACTCACGAGGACATGGTCAAGGAGAGCATCACTGTCCTGGGCTGCCTGCTCACCCGCTCCCACCCCTGCCAGCAGGACCTCGGCGACGAGGAGGAGGGGCAGGAGGCAGAAGGTTCCTCGGAGTTCGACTGGCTTGTCATCGACACTGCCATGGACGTTCTTCTCGGCCTCGCCACTGCCCTTGGCGGCGACTTTGGCGAGTTGTGGCAGGTCTTCCAGAAGCCCGTCCTCAAGTACGCCAGCTCCCAGGAGGCACTCGAGCGGTCCACTTCCGTTGGTGTCATCGCCGAGGCCATCAAGTACATGGGCAACGCCGTGACTCCCTACACCGGAGACCTCCTTCCCGTCCTTACTCACCGTCTGACCGACCCGGACCCCCTCGCCAAGTCCAACGCTGCCTACGCCACCGGTCAGCTCATCTTCAACTCCACCCAGACCGACAAGACCATCCCTCAGTACCCCGCTATCCTCCAGAAGCTCGAGCCTCTCCTGCAGATCCAGGAGTCGCGCATGGTTGATAACGTGTCTGGTTGCATCTCCCGCATGATTATGGCCAACCCCAACCCTGAGTTCGTCGAGCGCGTCCTCCCCGCCGTCATCGGCGTCCTGCCCCTCAAGGAGGACTTCGAGGAGAACGCCCCGATCTACCAGGCCATCTACAAGCTGTACGACCAGCAGAACCCCACGGTCCAGCAGCTCACCCCCAAGATCCTGCCCATCCTCCAGGCGGTCCTGAGCCCGCCCGAGGAGCAGCTGGAGCCGGAGACCCGCGAGTTGGTGCAAAAGCTTGCCCAGGCGCTTCACTAAAAAAGGAGTTTGGATGGTGCCCCCAAAAAGGAAGGGCTGTTAATAATGAGTGATGAGTGGACGAGACCCCATTTCTTGATGTCACTAGATAGGTTCATAGACTGCCAGGGTGGATTGCCTGGATGATTCCCGATGCCTATCAAAAAAATTTCTTTTCTGTTCCACATTCGGTTCCACGATATTCGCAGACACGTGACGAGTAGCAGTGCAAGAACTCCGTCAATCAACGCCGATCCGTCGGCGTAGCAGACTCCCCCCCTAATTCAACCAGCCCTGATTCGACTGGAAGTTCTGAGGGATAACGGTTCAAGCTCAGCTGAGGCCTCCTATATTTTACCTCGCTCACCTCCAAACGATCTTGCTCAACGGCCGACGTCACAGTCGCGTTCCCCGCCGTCCTCGTCTTTCTGTGCCAGAAGAACCAGCCGCCCAGAATGAGTATCGTCACCACCGTAATGCCTCCGCCCACTGCTCCACCGATGATGCCAGCCGGGTTACTGGACTCTCCGCTGCCGCTCCACACGGTGGCAGACGCGACAGAAGCCGTCTTTAGTGAAGCCGTACGACTGGCCGACGATGGCGACGAAGACGACGTCGAAGAGGGGTCGACCACCTGCCCGTTCACGATCCTCACGCCCCTCCCCGCCTGACAGCAGTCTCTAGCTTTTCTATCGAAGCCGCAGCAGTAGCTTTCGTCCGAGCACTGTGTGACTCGAACGTCCGTCGATGACATCGGGTTACCATCCGGGTCTGGTTGCAAACGAATCCCGTCAGTAACCGGTCCGCCTCCTCTCATGGTCCACCTGCGGTCTCCGTGGCTTGAGAAACTCACCAAGCTCGTCGTCGGAAATGCAGAGCTTCAAGCACTTGGGCGACTGCCACGTCGGGTCCGAGCAGCTCTCGCGCCACATCCGTTTCTCCGCCTCGTTCCAGCATAGGCCGCCGCGGCACTCGTCCATGGCGGACACGTTGCAGCACATGCTGTGGTCGCCGTCCTGCTCGCAGGGCTCGTACGTTTGGTTGTACGCATTGGGTGCCGCGTGCCGGTCGGTGCCGTCGGGGACGAAGCACAAGGTCTCGCCGAGGATGGATGGAAGCGCCGGTCGCATGTCGCTAGTTGAGTTCTTCTCTCAAAGTCGTTAGGAGCTCTCGCAGAAAAGCATGGCGAGGAAGCTCGGACGGTGAAAAGGGAAAGAGAACGTGGCGACATCGAGAATAATATGATCGCTCTATACTATCCCGAACAGCTTCGCGTGAGGCAAAGTTGTAGCGGATAAATCCTTTGAGGTCTCACAACGTGAGCATTGCCGCATGTTGGGATTTTCAAGTACATCGGCTGCTGGCCAAGTTTATCAGATCGGCGCTTAACTAGTGGTTGTAGAGTAGGAATACGGAGGCGGGTTGTCTTGAAGTTGCGTAACACTCAGGGCGAGCAAAGTTGCTCGGGTCACACATGGTTGATTAGACTCGACGGCTGCGAGAAACCGGTTGGCTAGATGGGTCTGGTGCTAATCCTATTTTGCGAAGGTCGCACGCCGTTTGTGACACAGCAGTGTTCTTGCTCGAAAACGACGAGCTTGGCGAGAACTGGTTGAAGGGGCTGTGTGGCAAACTGCATATTCGGACCTACCTTATGTTGTGCTTCAAAAAACGTTCGTCATCATATGTGGCTTCAAATATGAAATGGGGGCCATATTTTACTCCTCAGAGCCCGTCGATTTCCTCCCATCTACGGATGTCAAGTGCCGTTCCCTAGATGGCGCAGCTTGGCTGGGCCGCATGTGAGGCCAAATTCTGAAAAGCATGGCGGAAACTAACTCATCGAATGGCAGAGCCAACCAAGAGTGAGTCACTCCACACTCTACACATCTGGTCCTCAGGCAAATTCAGTGCAGAAATTTCAACAAGCAACAAGCACGGTAGCTCAGGGGTAGAGCGCTGGGCTCATAACCCAGAGGTCCCTGGATCGAAACCAGGTCGTGCTATGAAGGATTTTCTTTTTTGCTGTTCTTTTAGAACAATCCAAGCTTCTAAAAGACAATTGTTACGCTTATATCTATTTGTACGTCGATTCATGCAACCATCTTGGAGCACAATAACTGCTAGTACAACAGGGGAGCAAATGGTCGGCAAAATCAAAGGCCCGTGTCTTCACACACACCGAGACGTGAAATCTCTTCTCAATTTTTAAATGTGTCACATGCAGGAGTTTTACCTATGCCCTACCCTTATGGTGTTTGTTGGGCCCATCGTGTGTATACCTTGCTGATTATCGGTGGGCCTTTCCTGACGCACCATGTTTTTCCATCAGCTCTCAGAGAACAGTAAGAAACTTGCCGCCCCATTCAGCCGAGACTTCCTGAAAGAGAATAAGTTAGTATACTGCTCCATCAGACTTCCTTCACATAATCTGTTACGAAGAAACAACGCTCCACGGGGATATTGGAACTGGTTTGCTACATTGACAACCTGATCTCTGAGGGGTAGTTCCATCAAGCTTGCTACACGAGAGACATATTAAAGACAGTGTGACAGTTAGTGGGTTTATAAGGCGCGATTGCTGCAGTGGCAATTGCGGTTCCGCTTTTGCTGCCACAGACAGTGATTCTTCTTGCTCTTTAAGAATTTTCAGATTGGGAAAGATAATTCGTGCAGAAGTGCGTTTTTCGTGTCACACTCCCCGTCACCCATTCCCCAAACAGCTTTTGTGATACTGTTGCCCCGTTCCCAGCGATGCGAAGGCTGCACGAACCTCATGCTGCCGCCAGGAACCCTATCGACACATTGGAATGAAAATTCAGTACATGAATAATAGGCGTGTCGCTCCTCTAGAGCCCTACAGTAAGGAAGCCTGAGCCCTTGGTGCGACAGGCCCCGAATCTAAATCATCCCTCGACGAAGGGAATAAAATGCGTTCGGTGGAGGGAGCAATTGGGTTGAAGCCCACGATCCGTTCAAGCCTCTCGGTTTCCAACGGATTTATTCCCGGAAGCTTGATTTCTTTGCTGACCACCTCTGGAACTTCCGCTGACAGCCCCCTTTTACCAAAGGGGCTGGGGTTTAGATTGGTGAACGGCAGCGCCCGTCAGCACTTGTGGCAGCACCCGATAGACAGCATTTACCCAGTCGAATAAAAAGTACCAATTGACCAAGCTTTTTCTGAGATGGAGGGCGACCATGCACCCTTCGATCATCATCCTGCGGTCAAAAGCTTGGTATCCAAAGTCCCCTTGGCCTCGCAAACCCGTGATCCTCTTGCTCGCACCTGACGCGCCCAGACATGGCTGCACCAACAAAGCGCATCGCCATCGTTGGCGCAGGTAAAGTTCATCCGTAAATCCTCAGCTGCAGCCCTGCGCAACTCTAACATCCATCCCAACCCCCAAAGGCCCCGGCGGCCTCGTCGCCATCAAGGAGTGTCTCGCCGCAGGCTTCAGCGTGCAATGCTTCGAGCGCGCGCACGCAATCGGCGGCCAGTGGCTCTACGAGCCCGACCCGACGGTCGATACGCACTCGAACATGTACCTGGGCATCATCCTCAACTCGTGCCGCGACGCGACGGCCTTCAGCGACTTCCCGCTCGACCCGGCTCGGTACCCCATCTTCTACAACCACCGGCTGCACCTGCGCTACCTGCACGAGTACGCGGCGCACTTTGGCCTGGAGAAGCACGTCCGGCTCAACACCGCGGTCGTGGGATGCGCGCCGACGAAGGGGGGCTGGGAGGTCCGCGTCAAGAGCGGGACGGGGGAGGAGACGCTGAACTTTGACGCCGTCATCTGCAGCTCGGGGCCAAATAGCAAGCCCAAGATTCCGGACATCGAAGACCGCGACAAGTTCAAGGGTGAGGTGCTGCATAGCCACGAGTATCGCAAGCCGGGGCCCTTTGCGGAGAAGAAGGTTGTCATCGTGGGGCTGGGCAGCTCCGCCGCCGACATTGCGTGTGAGGTTGGGCCTCATGCGAAGGAAGTCACCATCGTCAACCGGCGTGGCGGCTGGGTTGTACCTCGTTTCCTCCTCGGCAAGCCAACGGAGTGCTGGAACAGTGAGCCGCTCCCACACCTACGTCCCGCCAATGAACTTATACTAACAACAACACGAATCAGGCCGCGCTGGTCAGATATGGCTTCCAACCAGCGTTCAGAAATGGCTCTTCAACCAACTATACAACCACGTAATGGGCCCGCCACCGCCGGAGTTGAAGCCCGATCACTCCATCATGGAGGCGAACATCACCATTCGGGGCGACTTCATCGAGAAGCTGCTCTGCGGCATCTTCTCCATCCGCCGCGCCAACGTCGCCTCCTTCACCGAGACCGGCGTCCTTCTGGACGACGGGACCGTGCTCGACGCCGACGCCGTCATCTTCTGCACGGGCTACCACCCGGCCGACTTCCCCTATCTCCCTCCCGGCACGGTCAGGAGTAAGGATGCGCCCGTGGACCTGTACAAGTTCATCATCCCGCCCCAGACGAAGGATCTGTACTTGCTGGGTCAGACCGAGCAGGCCGGGCCCGCGGGGCCTACCACCGAGGCGCAGGCGCGGTGGGTTGCGGCCGTCATTGCGGGGAAGATCAAGTTGCCCGATGAGGAGGGGATGGCGAAGGATATACGCGCGCACCGGGAGTGGCAGAAGAAGCACCTCGTCCAGTCGGAGAGACACGAGGTTACTGTCGAGTTCGTCAATTATATTGATGACTTGCTGGCGCCGTTGGGTGCCGTCCCGTCTGGGTGGGGGCTCCTTGGCAGGGTGTTCACCAGCGGGGAGCCGTGGAGGGCGTTCAAGGTGTACTCCGCGGTGATGTTCGGGATCCAGGCCGCGCAACAGTGGAGGTTGACTGGCGAAGGAAACTGTCGGGAGCTGGCTGAGGAGTCGCTCCTCAGGATAGACGCCGGTGCAAACAAGTTGAGCGACGGCGAGAAAGCGCACCTGTGAGACGAGGCGTGTAGATGTGGATATGTATGTTGGAAGCCGAGGAGTGATTGTAATCTATTTCTTTGGGGATTAGATAACTATACCTAATAAACGTAATACTCTCATATTGCTGAGACTAAGACCTAACAAATATGAGATTACACCGTCAGGGAAGACACGTGTACAGCATTGGTAGTATGGGAGATCGCAATCAGTCCCAACCCTCGAGACTCCTCCCCCGTGATATCTCGTGTTTATTCAAGCTCCAGTGGAACCAGGAAGCAATATCAGCGTTTTAGTAGGTCTGCGCTGCATCTCAAGTCAACACTCTTTCTTCTGTCGTCACCAGGCAAGGTTCTCGTCGTGATGTCCTCCACCACCTCCACGCAGCCAGCTTGATTGACTTGACTGGAATACACGTCACAAACCTAAGCGACTGGCCGGTCTCAACACAGCCGCGGCCCTGACCCGTCGATATTCGACATTCGGCATACATAAGTAAACATCAACTTCGGTAACACGTCAGCTTCCACGCGCTCCCAGTATAACCTTATGTACTTACTTGAGCGAATCACCCCGGGGAACCAAACCACTTACACACGCAACTGACAGCCACGATAGGCGTCTGACTCCCCAAACGTGGCTGCCGAGAGTCTCATTCGCATCTCCCGACCTCGCACTTACATTGGTCCCAAAGAAATCCAACAACCGACCCCCCCGCCCCCGACCCTAGCACCGAACCGCCACCACGAACAGCTCGCCCCCAGCCCGTTTGTCCTCTCAGATCTCAGTCTTTTCTGCAAGATCCGGCGAGCGAAAGAAAGGAAACCCCCCCCCCCCCAAAGTCTTCAACCGAACCGCTCTCTCGGGATTCGGCACCTGTTCCAGCCGTTGTCAGGACGATACGATGCGGCGGAAGTCTGCTCTAACATGAAGGGACCAAGACATCTTCATCCCCCGGGGCCAAGCCACATCTGCACCGCGCCCCAACGGCTCCGCCGATCGCCGTCCTCGAAATGAAATCATGAACCCCCCCCCCCCCGCTTTCCCCCGGCGGCCTGTCGGGCACCCCACAATCCCCGGCTTCCGTCCCCTCCCGAAAAGGCTTCACCGGATAGGTAGGCGACGGTGGGCATCTCTCACATGCACGCTACCTCATCTCGAATCACCCAATATCACACCCACGCTAGATCCCCGTAGCTCCTCTGGGCGAGAAGCCCAAAACCCAACCGAAGCCGCTTCGCTTCGACGGTTCCCATTCCTCCCCATTTGCCCCTCCCCTCCCCCTACGTGTGAGGAACTGCCTAGCGGCCGAAGTGTGAAAGCCACAAAAACAATTAGCACTGCTCGGCAAAGGACGCCTCCGAAATCTCGAATACGAACATCCATCGAAACGTTCCGGCCAATCGAAAGAACACGGCGCATGGGCGACGAATTAGAGACATCAACAACGCCCCTGAGTTGGGAACTATGCAGCCTGACAGGAAGCGTTTCTTTTTTCCCGAAAAAGGAGGCGGAGCACGGCATCCTCATTGATGATTGCCGCGCGCACCTTACTGCCTACTTTGGCCCCCTACATGAGCGCATATGCAGGCACAGACGTGCTAATGTACCTTATCTCTTGGACAATCTTTTTCCATGGGGGGGGCTTTTGGCTTTTGGGACAGATGGGCTTGCTTGCTTCCTTCCTCCCCCGATATCGCGCCTCCTAAGCCCGTTGTCTGAGACAGCCACCCCCGCACTTTCTTTTCCCTCTGCCGTCTCCTCCTCTAGAGTGCCTGTCTCTCAGTCAGAAAGAAGTCTGACTGTCTTATGTACCTGCGAATAAGTGTACCTTACGTCCGTTCCGCGCTAAACCAAGGCAACCTGCCTACAAGCCAGCCGAGACCACGAAAAGGAAAAGGCAGCCACGCGACTCAAGTCATCTTCACAACACTATCCCTACGCCGCCCCAAATTTAGACGAACCAACGGCCAACCCGAAAAAGCCAAAAGCCAAAAGCCAAAAGCCAAAAGCCAAAAGCCAAAAGCCAAAAGCCAAAAGCCAAAAAAAAATCGCCCAAGATGCCGAGACACGGCTAACATCCATCGACAGAAGATCGCCGCAGTGCCGAGAGAGAAGGAAATAACTCGGCGGCGATTGGTGCCGGCAGCGCCCAAGGAGGGAGAAGCAGCAGGTAGAGGAGAAGGGAGGGTTTGGCACCACTCCATCGATCTCCCAAGACAACGCGAAGCCGAAGAAACAACCAGAACAGGCAGAAAAGCAAAATAATGTGCCGAGGCGAATGCGAGGGAAATCCCCCCAGGCCAGGTGCAGGCGCGTCGTTGCATCTGGCTTGCTGCAGCCTGCCTACAGCTGCTGTGCGACTTGCTCCGTGATTTCGCGCCCTCTCCCCCCTCCCCCCTTGCTCTGCAAATCCTTCCGCGGGCTTCCGGCTTCTGTTCTGGGCTTTTCCCACCCCAGCAGCTGATCGGCAAGGAGTAGCCCTGAACTGCGAGGGAAGCAGACATGGGATGATGTGGAAAGTGCAAAGTCATGGGAGGATCAAATTAGCTACACGGCCTGATGCAGCCGCACGGCACACGCGCAGCAGCAGGGGTCACGGCATTTCCATGCTGTGTAAGGGCACTTGTTGTGTAAGGGGTACGCAGTAAGCAGCATGCAAGATGCCGCGAAACTCGAACCGGCCAACACGAACCTATCGAGCCACGGCCTCGCCAAGCGAAACCGTCAACAACGTCCGTGATGTGATGTTGTGCGAGGCTCGGGAAATAAACCAGAGACTGTTGGAAACCAGGTTTCTCGTCGTATCGGAGTGCACGCCGAAGCCCAGCAACACAAGAGATCATGTCGTGCAATCGCAGCCGGAGCAAAACTCACCGAGGCAGAGAGAGAGAACCAGAAGGCCAAATGTAGGTGGAAATGTCCATTATCAATTGAATGATTATTGCGGCGTTGAGAATATATGACAGTCAGGAAAGAAGAATTTTACCCAGAAATTTCCAAGCGCAAAAAAGAAGGTCGTGCGTTCAGATGTCATCAATACAGTTGCACGAACAAAGCCGCCCCGCGCTGTTGGTCCATCTCTAGACCGCCAACCCCCTCCCATGTAACATTACAACACCTTTGTGCACCGTGGGAAAACATTTTATATGGGGTTCGACTTGGTGTCTGGGTATTTTTCGTTCGTCTGTTTACTGGTAGTTGACGTACTCCTGCGGCGTAACCGGCCAGGCGTCGACACCGTCCTGGATGATGACGGACATGCCGCCCATCATGTGGTTCTGGATGTGGCAGTGGAGCAGCCAGGCGCCCGGGTTGTCGACCAGGTAGCGCACGGCCATCCACGTCGGGTCGTTAATGGCGTTGGGAGTCGCGAAGCCGTCGCGGCGGGGAGGGTCGACAAAGTTCCACGCCGAGGGGTTCGCGGCAGCGGCCTCCTCGATCGAGTTCCAGGTGAAGTTGCCCGTGCCGGAGCCGAGCAGGAACATTCTGTTGCCGTGCTTGTGGATGGGGTGAGGCGGCTGCGGCGGGGTGCCGGCCTGGAAAACCATGTCGACCCAGGTGTTGTTCTTGGTCGAAAGAATGGTAGGCTCGTTCTCGTTGGCCTTGACGTTGAAGAGGACGGGCACGTCGTTCTCGAAGTCCTTCGGCTGGAGGAGAGTGTTGTTCAGGGCCCAGAAGTAAGAGCCGCCCTCAGTGAGCATCTCGAACTTGTGGAAAGCCGAAGCAGTCTTAGCGGGAGCCGCGGGAGGGAAAGGCTTGGCGAGGGCCTGGCGGAAGACGCGGACGGACTGAGAGGTGGGCTGGCCGTTGTCGCGAACCCAGGGGGCGGAGGGGACAATCTCGGGCTCAGGCTTGCCCTTCTCGCGCCATTGGAGCTTGGCGACACCGCTGATCATCTGAGTAGCGACCAGGCTGGCGGCGCGGATGGAGAAGTCGCCTGACGACTTGTACTTGACGAGAACGGAGTAGCGGTCGCCGTTGGTGACGGGAATGGCCTCGACTTCCTGGGGAGTGACATAGCCACCATCCATGGCATACACCCACATGGTGTGGTTGTCGATGGAGAACATGGCCGTGTTCTGGTGGTAGGCGCCAATGAGGTCGAAGGAAACCCACTTCTCGCTCTCGCAGTTGCTCTTCTCGATCTTGAAAGTCTCCATGCCACCGTCGCTGGGCTGGCAGCCCTCGAAAACACCAGGTGGGATCTTGCTCAGGTCACCCTGACCGCGGGCGATGACTGCGGCGGGAACGCAACTGCAGGCAGCATGTTAGCTAGCTCAGTGGAGGGTTTCTGTGATTCGACTCACGCCTTGTCCGTCATCTTGGCACCAGCAACCTTGGCCAGAACATCACGTCGCTCCTGGGTCAGAAGAGCCTCAATTTCCTCAGCGCTGCGGCAAGTTACGCTACCCTTTCCGTTGAACAGGAAGGAGTCGTAGCAGGTGAACTGAATGTTGGCGGCCGCGGACTGCCTGTGGACTTCATCCGAAATCATGTGGCGATGGTCAGCAAGGAGGAGAGGCACAGTCTTCTTCTCGGCAATCTCCATAGCATGGATAGCGGCACCGTCGCTTGAGATCTGGCTGAAGGGCTTTTGGTGGGCGGCAGAGGGGTGGATGGTGATGGCTCCGTAGAGGCCATCCTCAACGTGGCCCTCGTAGTGAGCATGGTACCAGTAGGCGCCATATTGGGTAGCCTTCCACTTGTATTCGAAGGTCTTGCCAGGCTGGATAGGGCGCTGGCTGAGGCCGGGGACACCGTCCGACCAGGGGGTGTTCAGCATCTCGATACCTTGCCTCGTGGTCAGCCATGGACAGCAACATATCGCAAGACAGGCGGCTACTTACCGTGGTAGTGGACGGTGGTGGGGTAGGGCAGGTTGTTGATGACCTTCACGGTAACATCGTCGCCCTCGTTGAGCTCCATCCTCGGCCCAGCGAACTGGCCGTTCACCTTGACCATCTTCCTCTCAAATCCATCAGGGCGGGCGGATTCCCAGGTAAGATTCAACTCGAACGAGCGAGACTCGGCGATGGCACCCAGCGCCAAGGCCAGGGTCGGAAGAATATAGCGTAAAACTGACATTTTTGCAGCTGTATGTAAGACGAAAAGAACTGAACGAGCGAGTGGATAGGATCGTAGACTGGGATCCAAGAAAGGTGAGAAGCCGATGTCGTCTCTAAAAAAAAACCTGTCACTGGAGCAGGCGAGGACGATCATGATATATAGGAAAGAGACAGAGGCACTCGCCTCCGCCAGGCCGGCCAGTAGTACATGCCAAGCGTGGATGATCTGCCGTCCACCGTGGCGCGGTGCTTCGCATTGGGAGGAATCCGAGAAGGTCGAGATGCCCGGCGGACAGGCGTAGACAGGATGGCATGGATGCCAGCCGCAGATCCGACTGCGGTGCAGTTACCCCCAAGGCCTCGCTCACACCCACAGACCGAGCCTCGGACCCAATCAGGTCGAGTCATTTGTCCTTCTAGTCGCGGGAGGTGTGTATTCTGGGTCAAAGCCATGAACCGCATACTCAATCTTAGCCACGTTGTAATCCATCCGGAGCCCTCATGATGCGGCGTGGGTTCGTTCTAGTCCCTCCTATCTCTGCACTCCAATCTCTTTGACTTCCCGGCAAGCTGACCCAGTGGCCGAGGGTCCGTGGGTTGCTGCAGGGCGCATCGAGCAACCTTGTACCCAGAGAGCGAGAGACACAGGAGGAAGACAGGATCGTGCAGTTGAAGTGGATGATGTCAGCACAATTAAAGAGGAACAAAGTGTGATAAAAGCGTCCAAAAGCTTCCAAAAGCAAAAAAAATAAGTAAAAAAATAAAAATAACAGAGGCACGCACTATTAGACGCTGTCGCGGGCCAAACCCCGTCCGCCCCAGTAGCACCCCGGCTTGCAGTTCCTAGCCGGCGATCATTTCGATATTGGATCTGCTCCAAGTGGTGGCCACAACGGCCACAAGAAGCCAATATCGGTCGCCTACAAAGGCGAGCAGAGAAAGGCGAGCCAAAAAGCATCGGATGCCAAGCAGGGGTTTTTGGTTTGGACACCCCCAAGACCCAAGACCCAAGACCGGCCAGCTCCAGCTCCTGTCCTGTCCAGACAGAGTCCAAGACGTGAGCACAGTTCGAGATTGGCGCGGCGCTAACGCAGCCGTTCGGCCACCATGCCGGTTGCAATTTAACGAGCCCCGGAATCGCAATGGTCAGACAGGTGGCTTGAGCTGACTAGCTGTCGTTGAAATTGACCGGGCGCGCGGACCGCCCTGGACGGCTCGACGAGGCGAGGCTCCTACCTAGTTTGCTAGCAGAGGGTGTCGGCACGTCCAAGGGACTCAGGAGCCCTCAGCTGCATTTGCCCATCGACATAGTTCATGCCGAGCAGCTCAAGCGCCACACCATAACGCTCCTCCTGAGCTGCAATCCAACCTCCCGGCGTCCATGCACTCCGCATAACCTGCCATCGGTGTTCCGTCCTGCTATTTGCGTCGCACTGTCAGGGCTGACGGCCGTTGTCGATGCCTCGATTCTGGCGTGCCCCAGGCGTACCCCAGGCGCTCGACAGCGCGATTTTCGCTGCCAAAGCCGCATAGCCTGGCCGGTGGCGTAGGTCGGCTACACGTCGCGCGAGAGAGCCATCCGCAGCCACCCAGATGAGTCGCCGTGTTTCCACCGTAAAACAGGCTGCCCGCTTGTGTAGCCCGTCTGCTGGGCAGTTTAAGGGGGGATGGCAAGCCGTTGATAGGACGCGGGTGGCGACCTTGAGTCCCTGAGTAGTCCAGTCCAGGCGTCGTAGACGCGCCTCCTCCCTCTGTGCCACCAAAAGCACCGTTGAGACAAACTGTCTTGACTGCAACTATCCTAATGGTCGCAAGCTTGCCGTTATGGTTGTGTAAGCGGATGGCCTGATGTCTCGATGAATAGGAACCATCCGCTGTATCTCCAGACTGCCGGGATTTGGGGGCCGGGTACCTCGCGTCGGGCACGACGCCACGTGCCCAGACCTTTGAATAGCTTGTACAGCTTCCATGAGGTCGCTGGGGGAAGCTGGTTGGATGGGAGGGCAATGCTGTGCTGCCCCTGCACTGCACGCGCCTGGCCGTGGACATGGTGCGGCCGATAATAGCTAGACTCGAGACGAGATTTCTGCGGCCCCCATGTCCGGTATGCTGTTCTCGGGGAGGCACATCAACCGGGTTGCACCGACAGTCTGGCTTCCAGAGGACATCGGCCAGAACTCATCCGATAGGAGCAGCCCCAACAGCCTATCTTTGGGATGACGCGTTTCGCAAGCAAAAATACGCCTGGGATATTGCGAATGATTGATATCCACGAGGCGTGTCTCTCGAGGCCAACATCTCTCAGAGGCGGAGCAATTTGGCCGCTTGGCAGCCTGAGTGCCTTATTCAGAGTATTAGCCGGCGGGGCCAAGATGCCAAGCAACCATCGACTGTATTCAGCTCCGTAAGAAGGGATATCTTGTCCGATATGCATCGGATCGAGGATCCATCTCGGATATCGAGATTGAAAAGCTGCTCTCACTTGGCATGACCTGCCCTGCCAGCCCCCGTGGACGACGAGATCTTCCTCTTCTTGGGTCTGGTGGCCAAGATCCGTGTGATGCGTGACGGTCTGTGTAGGTCCTTCCAGACGGCCGGGTGTTCCAGTTGCACCATATCCAGCCAGTCCAGCCAGGTCCTGTCGATGAACTCCGGTCAAGACACCTGCCAAGATAAGGCACTGGCCGCTTTGTCATCAACTCTACGCCACCACTGATCACACAGATCTGCACAGAATCTCGGGGTTTGGCGCACAATGCAGGTTGCATCTCTTTGAACAGCCAGGTTCGGAAGCAACCGCTGGTTCAGCACCAACAAGCATGTTCTCTGCAGCAACAGAAGGAAATTCCAACGTGCGTATGCGGCTGATAGTTGGGCAAAGCTCTTGCGTAGTATTATGCGTTCCAGGCCGGGCTGGGCCGGTGTTGGTTTCCTCAGAATGGCCGTGCTGGTAGGGATGACGGTGGCCGTGTCCTAGGGGACAGGAAGGCGACTTGTGAGTGATGAGTGGTACCCTGTATTCGTACATCCCTATCGGTGATTCTTTCATTTGATCATGCTCATGGTTCGGCATTGTAGTAGAACGCTCTTCGGAGAAACTCATAAGAATGCTAGGACTCTCCAGCCTCTGCAGTCAACACAGCCCTACAAGCTTTTCTGCCGCTGTAAAGAGAAAGGCACACAGTGAGAGTGATGGGACACCTGCCTGGGGGCATTGCTGCCATGGCATCGTCGAGATCCGATTTTGTCGGAGGGCGGGCTGATTGAGGGACTGCCTGTGGACATCCGGCCGAGTGGCCGCCGAAAGTTGCAGGTGGGAGGGATCACTGTGAAGTTGCTAAGGTGCGCACCGACGAAATGCGACTCCTCGCGTTCGGGTCCTAGCCCGCTTAGAATTCGGTGTCGCAGTGACGGCCTAATGAAGCTGAATTTCTTGCAGACAACGCACAGCGACGATGTTCTGAACGCATTCCACCCATGTATCCGGATGTGCAGGCAGGCAGGTCTAGTAAGGCTGCATACCAATGACTCGTCGACGATAAACGGAGTGTGACTGACAGAGAAGCTGACAACAGTGTTCCCAGAACCCAAGCGTCTTGGCCCGAGGCCGGGCACTTCATCAGCGTTGTCATGGACGAAAGCACGGTGACCGTACGCCTTCGGCCAAGACTCCAAAGCAACCCAGCCGCTCTGCTCGGCATCGGGTGGCAGTTTCACAACTCCAGTTAGGACGAAGCTTTTGGCGCCGGCAACGTCTTCTTTTGAGCTCACAGGAACCTTGCCCTGTTTCTCTCGAACAACAGTCCAGGCCGACCATAGATACGACCCCGAAAGTTGGCCGACTGACATAGCAGCTTAGTGGGACACAGCTTCGAAGCTTGAAAGTGCCAGTCTTCCGTCCGGCTCCGTTGGACGTTACGGGCAATCGAAGTAGATGCCGGTGCAACCGGTTATTTACTTCGCGCCGGTGTCGACAGCATCGTCCACCTGAAGGCACCCCACTCCGGGGACCACTGTGAATGTTCGCCGACGACATTGGTTTCCTGTGCACCAAACTTGCCTCCGCCGTGGGCATCAAACCATCATCTAGATACGAGAAAAGGTGAGGCTGGTTTCCGGAAAGTCGTGTGTGCTCTCGAGAAAGACTTGAAGTCACCTTGACTAATGCACCGCGCGTCATCCATAGCTTGGAGGATTGCGACTTGCCAGACTTTGGACCCTTTTGAAAAGTGTCATAGAGTTTCATTGTAAAGTTGATCTGCTGGCTCTAGCAGAACCGGGAGAGGTTGGACAGCATCTCCTCAGACGTACGAGAGGGTGGTAAACTCGGGGCTGTTGTCCGAAGTATCGTGTACAATGGATCAGCTGATGGGATTTGCGGGTGCATCGTGGCTGTCTGTTTCGAGAAGCTGGGCTCCTTCCTGCTGTTCTGGGGGTTGGCATCGTAGGTGAAGGTCATCGCGAGATGCAGCCTGGAAGTTTCAGCGCTTTGTCGACCAACAGGGCTGGACAGCTTTGACACGCCTTGCCAGGCACTGGGCTGCGAGCTACAGACGGAAGCCACGCAACCAGCCACGCAGAAGGCCGCGCCACGTCAACCTGCAGTACAGTTCTTCAGCGGTTTCGTTCAGCTCGCTTTCGTGCAGCATCCGGTCCACCAGGCCGAGAGAGGCAGCCGTGGAGTGCAGAAGCGCGATGTCTTGGCAAAACATATGAGCCTGGGTGAGATCCGATGCGGACTCGTCATTCTTTCGTCAGCAGTGCCTCGCCTTCTGAGACGTCGGAAGTTGTCCTACAGACCGAACAGCCACTATCACGTCTCTTGGCGGCGGCATCAAAGAAAGGTGGACCGCGTTTTTTTGGATTCGGGTCAGTCTTCGACGGCGTCCGCGGCCTGGGTTATTTCTATTTTGGCGCACCGCTCGGGAGGGCCGTGTCTCCTTTGTTCTCCCCTCTCCATCTTGGCGAATGCTTGTTGAAGAACGGGGGGCTCGGTGAGGCAGCGGCGTGGCGGCTTTGAGGGTGAAAGAAATGAGGATCCGATGTTTGCGGAATTGGAAGTTTCAGGGACACAAACAACGGGTGAAGAGATGAATCCAGGTAAATGGTTGACACACCTGGCCGCGCTTGCCCCGGGCCAAGTTGGACGGCTCCACACCGGTGGGCACGTGCGGCGCACCCGATGTCTAATTGTGAACTGGGAAGGTGGTCACCAGTGCCGGCTTCCATTCCCGTCTCCTTCTAAAGTCGACTTCCTCTTCCGGGCGTTGTGGCCAAGGGTCGGTGTCTGTTTCATGAAGCCACCGCCCAAGGCCGAAGCCCAATTCTCGCCATGTTGCCCGCAGTCTACTTTAGGCTCTGCCGGAACCGGTTTGAAGGCGACATTAGGTAGGCAGGCAGCCTCCAACGCCCCGAGTGCACCGCCACCAGTCTTCCAGACCTATTGCTGAAGCGTGTTTCAAGGCAAGACCTATTCCGCAAGGTGCACACAAGATATCCCCAGCCGAGTTCAGTATAATGAGTCTTCGCGACATTGTTCCAAAATAATCTAGTGAAGCGGCTCGAGCCGAGCTGCCACTCTTGTTGCTTGGCCCAACCATCAGTAAATGACGCAAACTCACAATGAGGCTTGTTCGAGACTGTCAGTCCCTGTTAACAGTCCCCAATAGACGTGTGCCATGCAAGGTAAATTCGGCTTTATTTCATTCAAACTTGGCACTCCAGGGTCCTTCATAGACATCAAGGGACCAAGTGGGCCATTTATTTTGCACCTAAGACTCATCATGTATGTAGATAATGGCTGAAACCTTGATGAAATCTGATCAAGTGTATGTCCGAAGTCGCAAATCCATCAGTTTCAAGCGCTTGGCAGCGATTCGAAGATCAATCTTGAGCAAGGTAATGAGGCTTGGGCGCCTACCGTGGTGGGTGGGTAAGTGCTGAGAACAAAATTCCACCCATGGGTTTTCACAGATTGTGTGATTGGGGCGCTCGGTTGAGGCAGAAAGTGACCGTCCAGGTTCCGCGAAGGAAAGAAGAGAGGGCGAAAGGAGCAGAATCTTGGGAACCGGAGGACGGATTTTGTCAACGGATCTCTTGCTGCAAACTGACGAGACCCCACGGTGCGGAGCGCGGCCTTGATGACCATTCACCCATGAGAGCCGTTCGCTGGACGCGAACCATCTCTACCGTCGTTGCTGCCTAAGCTATTCAACCTTGAAAGCTCTGCCCTCAGAGATCACGTACTTCTTCTACCTACCCTAAAAGGTGAAATAAAATGTTGCCTAAAGGGTCGCAAATCGCAAACAAAGTTCCGAGTGTCGTTAAGTCCACCATATGACCCAACCTACCTTGCTGGAGAGTGGAAACGGTCATCAACCAGTATATAAACCAGTATCATATGCGGCCAGACTCGCGAGAACCCCAAACTATTCAAAACTTCGATCCGTGTTTGTTTGCAAGCCAGCTCTCCGACTCACCTAGTTAGCCCCCTCTCACGAGAACAGCGACGACTTACTGGATTCGTTTCTCACGGCCCCGTTTCTTTAAGGACACGCTGAATTTCTCCGATACCAAGAACGTGGACCTAGCTGCGTCTCTGTTCTCAGCTTTCTTGCCATCCTCATTGCCAACGGTACCATCAGGACCGTGACCTGCCGAAGAGAGAAACTTCACCAGCCTCAACGTCGTCATCTCCATCATCATTGTCCGTCAGCCCTCGGAGTGTATTCTCGTCCTAGCAGAAAGCAGACATGGAAGACAGCAGCTACAAGGATGGTGAAAGGTACCGCAAGATCGGCTTCGGTCAGTGCGGTTTGGTCTACGAAAGACCACTCGACGGGGTTGTCAAGGTCGCCCGACGGGGCTTTCAGGACTCCCTCCTGAACAACTGGAGAGTCCACCTCCGCGTTTACGAGGCTTTCAGCAGAGACTGTCCCTCCCCGTTATTCACACCCAAGCCCATCTCCCACGTCCCGATGGACTCGCCATGGTGGCAATCCAACGCACACCTCTTCCACGACACCCACGAAGCCTTCCAAATCCCCTCCGCCGCTCTCCTCTCCACCCGCATCCCGCCCCTCCCCAAGCCGTACCGCAACCTGATCATCGACTATTTCTGCCCCGCTGATACACGAGAAACTGCCCGTTCGGACCCGGCCAACGGTGACGCCCTGGCACGCGTCTATCTGGGCCGCCGTGGCGCCCCTGGCGCACCACCGCCCGCAAATTTCTCTCTGCGGAATTACAACCTCACCCTCGACCAGCTGCTCGCCCTCGGTTTTCCCGTCGAGAACTATGCCGATTACATGGGCAAAGCCCTGGCCGTAATGCACTGGGGTGCCGGAGTGGACGCCTACGACGTCGAGTTCGTCCTCGGCGGGCTTGAGGAGCCCGGGACCAACTGCTGCAGGATGTGGGTTCTAGACTTCAACCTCTGTACCGCATTCGAGGCCGCGGACGTGTGGAAGCGCCCGGCTAAGCTGCTCGTGCAGCTGGTCGCGGCCTTCTTCGAGAATGACCCCTACTTCCCGCGGCCCATGATGGACGATGAGATAGGCAAGTGGCTGTGGAAGATATTCAGCGGGGCCTACCTCCGCGAATCTCGACGTATCGGCACAACGTTAAGTACAGCATACGACGGGGCCCTACCTCGCGTTTTCTTGAGGGAGTGTGAGATGTGGGCGCAGGATAATCTCAGAAAGGGTCTGGAACATGGTCACCGAGAAAATACGGCATAGTTCATTACATGCCCTCTAACGTTCCATACCCTTCGGTCACTCTTCTGTTCACTTGCCCCCCAATTGCGTCTCAGCTCTGGGACAAATACACCGGACGATGACACCAACGGCGGCAACAACGGCGGTAACAACGACGACGACGACAAGCAAGAGTATAATCAATGAGGACAGAGACTCTAGCTTAAGTCCATATGGCATGTCCGTGGAGACATAAAGGACGACACGACATGTCCATGACCGACTGCTAGTACATGTCATCATGCTACTCTTCCCTTGTTTCCAAAACGTTCTGGTCATCATTGTCCATTGGCTTTCCCCTAAAATGCGTGGGTGATAAGGACATCTCCCTCGTCATATCGGGTGTATTCGACTGGGAGAAGGAGAGAAAATCGGAGAAGAGGAAGAAGACACTGGAAATGTCAAAGGAGAGGAGCCTTTTGAGTTATGGATCTTAGCCATTCAATACCCAGAGATTAAATACAGGATCTAGTAACACAACACAACTCTCCGAGACTAATAAATCGTACTTGCTTACAAGATGAGGTCAAATTCCTTGTACCTGCGTCATGTGACACAAGCAAACTGCAAGGCTCAACAAGGCAAGACATCAGACGGGCCGTTTCCACATCCCGATCTCCGGTGGTGTCTCACCCCACAACGACCGCCGAACCTCCCGTCCGAGGGTGACATCGTCTCGCCCCGACTCTCGCGCCCGCCCGGCCCCTGTCCGTCCCCGCCGCGCGCGCCCACACTCACCCGAGCGGGCGGGGCGGGGAGGGGGGTGGTGGTTTTGAGGCAATGGACGGATGGAACGTCACAATGACCCTCACACTTTTCTCCAGAACATCAGAGGAAGTGTCCTCGTCTGATAAAGGTCGTTTTCCTGAAACCGTTGGAACTCTCATCAACGTCACTCCTCCAACTCCAGCTCTGCTAAACCAACGACGGCAACAACACCAGAGAGATTAGGAACGAACAAGACCAAAAATAAAAAAAATAAACGCAACAAACGATGCCCTTCCCTTCCAAGACCGCCCTCGTCACCGGCGCCACCTCAGGCATAGGCCTCGCCCTGACGGAGCGCCTCATCGCAAACGGCACCTTTGTCGTCGCCGTCGGCCGCCGCGCAGACCGCCTCGCCGACCTCCTCGCCGCCCACGGCCCGGACAAGCTCGCCGCCGAACCCTTTGACATCACGGACCTCGACGGCATGGCCAAGTGGGTCGAGAAGTGAGTCCACATCGCCGTCGCCTGTTCATCCTTTTCCACTCCATCCGTCACCGGAACGCGGCACGAACTTCCCCTTCTCCTCACAGAACCCGATCAAAAACCTTGCAATATGTGACCAGATATGCCTCACTCAGCTAGCTAATACGTGTGCCTGTCTGCCTCTCTCTCTCTCAGAATAACCTCAACCTACCCATCACTGGACACAATCATCTTGAACGCGGGAATCCAGCGCTCCGTCGACTTCACCTCCCCAGCCACCATCTCCCTCTCCAACGTCTCCTCCGAGCTGACGACCAACTACCTCGCCCCGCTCCACCTGATAACCCACTTCCTCCCCCATCTCCAGTCATTGCGCGGCAGCGACACCACGTCCACGACCGAGTCCAAGCCACGGGGCCACATCATCCTCGTCTCCTCGGGCCTCGCCCTCGTTCCCATCCCCCGCTGCCCGAACTACTGCGCCACGAAGTCCGCCTTGCACTCCCTGTCCTGGACCCTCCGCGCCCAGCTGGCCGCCCACGACGCCTCGTCCCACCTCCGCGTCATCGAGGTCGTGCCCCCCGCCGTCCGGACCGAGCTCCATTCCCAGCAGCCCGACCTCGTCGCCGCGGGGCAGACCAGCTTCGGCATGCCCCTGGACGAGTTCACTGACGAGACGTGGAAGGCGCTGGAGGACGGTAAACCGGACGAGATTATCGTCGGGCCGGCCAAGAACTTTGCCCATGTTGAGACGGAAAAGAGGGCTGCTTTTGACAAGATTGCTGACTCGTTCAAACGGGGTGATAAGGCTTAATCTGAAGTTAATTCACGTTGAGTTCAGTGCTTCGGGGTCCAAACAATCACTTTCCACAGCATGAGACCATAATGTTGGCATTCAATCTGTATTGTGCCAAGTACTATGCTAACTACATTTCCGTCCGTCCCGTCAGCCGCCACCATCATCATCGTTCGGGCTTTCCAGCCGTATACGACGAAACGACTGCGAGGTCGTGCGTAATTTATTTGCGATCTTGTAAAAGGACTTGCACCAAGACTGTAAAGAGAAAACGAAAAGCATGTGTCTCTCATCATCCGGGCTTGATCCCTTTCATCTCAGGAATTCCGGTCAATCCCGTCGCGCAGAAACCAAAGTTCCATGTCCAGCCGAGAAAGGAAGAAACCAAAGCCTGGCCAAATCTTTCCTTACTCCCCTTCCCCTATGGTATATCTTTCTCGCACCGTCGAAACCAAGACTGCATGAGCCTCTAAGGTGTTGCTCGTCCAAAGCCAAGCGAGGAATATCAAGGACAGACGTTCGATGCCTCGATGACCCGGTCAAGAATGTAAAAGAATTGAAGATGAATTTGTAATCAACCAAGCCTCGAATGCTGGAAAGAAAGAGCCGCCGAACCCCTTGAATAGAACAACATATGATTCGTGAAAACGCGCCTGACCGTCCGAACCATCGTTTAATCCTGCCATCCAAAGGGCTGAGGATCAACCCGCCCTGGTGCAGGTCGTCAAAAGGAAAGACATGGATAGGTAGGTGCGCATAGTCGTCGTTACGTCCACAGACCAACAAGTCTACGCCAGGATGCCGCTCTTTCTCTTCTCGGCGCTGGTCAGGACCAGCATGGGTGCCTTGCGCTGTCCGTCGGTCACTTCGATCCCGGCGCGCTGAGCCGAGTTCTTGAAGACGCTGGCGAAGCTGTTCTCACCGCTGTCGGCGCTGCTAATGCTGTCGACGCTCTTGCGAGCCCTCTGGCGCGAGCTAGGGCGGTCGGAGCCGATGGCGCCCCAGCTGCCATTGGTCGAGGTTCTTGAGCTGGGGAAGGAGCAGTCGACGTCACCCGCCAGACTGCCGGATCCGCTGCGACCAGAGTCGGACTCGTTGTCGGTGATGGGCGTGCTGGACTCCTCCTCGGCGCTCTCGGAGACGGGGCTCATGCTTCCGCTGGAGCTACCAGTTCCCTTTCTGCGCTCAAGGCCCGCGCGAACCAGGTTGTGAACTGCGGAGCGGCGGGTTCGGGTGGCAAAGTTCTTGCTTCCCTCATGCTTGGCGGTAGGCTTGGCCTTCAGCTCCTCGATGGAGGGGGGCCCGCGAGGCTGCCGAACGGGGTGCTCTCCAGCACGTCCCTGACCGGGTCCATAACCTCCAGACAGGGGAGTGAGAGGGAAGGATGCAGTCTTGGGGCCGGCCGACTTGGGAGGCTCCTGAGAAGCCGAGAGGTTGGCTTGGTTGTTGGCGGCGTTGAGCGCCAGAGACGCGACCTTCTTGTGGCCGCGGCGGAAGGCGTTCGCCGAAGGGGGAGGCAGAGGGACGACTTCAGAGGGAGACTCGTAGCGTTTGGGGGGAGTCGCGGTGCGGAACGGCGTGGCGTGGTTCTCGGGGGGCGGCGAAACCTGGACGCGCGGAGCCTGCTGTTGTTGTTGTTGTTGTTGTTGTTGCTGCTGGGCCTGCAGGGCGGCGTAGACCTGAGCAAGCTGGAGCTGCTGGTCATTCTGGCCCTGGTCAACGTAGAAGCCCTGCTGGCGGGTGACAGGGTCGTAGTACGTGTAGACATTGGGCTGCCGGTTGGCCATGGAACCCATCATGGACTGCTGGATGCTCTGAAGCTGCTGCTGCTGCTGGTACATGGCAAGCTGCTGCTGCTGAATCTGCTGCTGAGCACCCTGCAGGTTAAGACCCTGGAACTGCTGAGCAGCGGCCTGGACGCTGAGGAGCTGCTGTTGCAAGCGCTGCTGCTGCTGGGCGAGATACATGTTGGTTGCGACGAGCTGAGCGTAGAGGTTGGGGTCCATCTGCTCCTGCTCGTCGATGAGGATCTCGGGAGGCGCAAGAACCTGCTCGGTGGTGTAGTGCTGGCTCAGGTAAGCCTGCTGGGCCTGTTGCTGCTGTTGTTGTTGCTGCTGCTGGAGCGCTTGCTGTTGCTGAAGCTGCTGAGTCTGTTGCTGTCCGTAGCGAGGAAGGGCCGTCTTGGGTCCGTTGTATACGTTGTTCTGAGCCTGGCTGTACATGCCGTTGGAGCCGGCGTTCCTACCAAAAGACTGAGACGTGGGCGACGGGATGTTGTTGGCACTCGCGGGGAAGTTGGTGGCTGTCGAGGACTTGGGGGCAGTCCTAAGACCCGCAAGCAGGTGGGAGCGGCTAGTGCGGGGAGTGGGAGCACCGTTGTCGACGTTGGTGGCGGCGGTGGTGCTCGACAGAGACAGGGGCTTGACGGGACCTCCACGGCGCGAGGCAAGGCCTCCGCTGGGCATGGCCAAGTTGTTGGCCGAAAAGTTGTTGGAGTTCATTTGAGCGAGACCGCCTGCGTCCATTGCTCAGATGTGGATTGGAATCGAGCGGGGAGGTGAGCTGGCGGAAGAGCCGGATGTGAACAAGTCGTCAAACTCGAAAATGGGTCAAAGAATGTATGGTGGCCTTGCAAACGGCTGGGGCGACCGGGTCGAATTACAAGGATAGTGGTTGGTAGAATGCGCAGCGCTGGGCGTCAGAGATATTATGGTACTCGAGAGGCAGTTGCGGGTTGTTGACACTGATGTATCCGACCGATCCAAAGCGGATTCCGGAGCTTGTCCAGGAAAAGGCAGCGAATGGGTGTCGGCGGAATCGGGGGGATTGGGTTGCCAAAAAGTCAGAATCCAAAAATCGGCGGTATTTTGGATGGATTCGAGGTGATTTGCGATGTGTTGTTGAGAATTAGATGGTCGCGTATCGAGCGTCGAGGGCAGGAAAAAATGATCGTAGTGATGAAGGAGTGGGCGACAGTTGGATGTCAATGTGGAAGGAGTAAACGGCGCTGGGGTGTGTCGAGTTGAAAAACTTGGCAACGGAAGCGGTTGTGATCGAGGGAAGACCGGACCACAAAGGAGCGTCTTTCTTTGTCGAAGCGAGCCGAAGCCGAAGGCGCAAGCCGGGATGGCGAGTTCGAAAGAAGGCCGGACGACAGCGAGGGCGAGAGCAGTCGACGGTTGCCACAAGTCAAGCAGGTGACGATTTCCCGAAAGAGCTTGGCAGGTGTGAGCGGAGGGAGTTTTTTTTCTTCTCTTTTGCTTCCGATGCAGCGCTGTGAAGATTACGAAGTGATTTTTTTCTGGTGTATCTTGTACGATGGAAAAAAAGTCGAGACGAAAACGAAGTAGAGTACAGTGGATTAAAAGGTGTTTCTTGGATGGATTTGGCGATCGATGATGCAGATGCAGATTGCGGGCGGCGGCGATGCGGTGATGCGGCCTTTGCGGGCGGTGGTGTGCTGTTTGGTGATGCGAATGTGTGTGCGGTGCGGTCGGTGTGTTTGGTGAGCGAAGCCTTCCAGAACCCCTAAAGAATTTTGCTGGGTGAAAAAACGATGCGAGACGGAGCTCAAGAGAATGCGAGGGTTGTGTATTTTTTTCTTTTTTGATTTTTTCCTGGATTTTCCCTTCTAAAAAGACGACGATGACGAACAAATCGCAGACCAGAGCGGCGGGGAGGAAAGAGGAGGGGGAGAAGGGTTGAAGGAGGGAAATAAAAAAAGGAAGGGCGGTGTGCTAAAGAGAGGAAAGAGCGAAAGAAGAGGCAGAAGGGGCCGGGCAGCGAGTGGACGACAGATATGGAGATGGAGTGGACGAAGATGGACAGCGAAGGGGGCGGCAGCGCCAGAAGCAGCAGTCAGGTCAGTGTGAGGGCGCAATGCAGCGACAGCAGCGGCAGGTGGAAGGCGACGGCCAGCCATGAGCCATGAGCAGGGACTGGGCAGGGCAGGCACCATCCACCATCCACGCTCAGGGGAGCCCAAGGAGTGGGTCCCGGACAGGCCAGGCCGCCAGAGGGGGCCAGACGTGGACAGGGCCCCAGGATGGGGTCTGGTCCTGCCAGGAGCACTCGACTTGCCAACCCGAGGCGAGCCCGTCCAGTCAGTGGCCGATTTTGCGAGCGGGCGGCGACAAGATGGGCCAATGGGAGACGCAGGAGACGGAAAGCGCGCCTGGCAGACCAGGGTCCTCCAGATAGCCCCACCCGCCGTGCGCCAGGCCAGCACCAGCACCCGAAGTACCTGGCCATGTATCTTTTTTTTTTTTTGAACATGCACTAGAAAGAATGGAGCCATGGACGCTGGAAAGAGCGACGAGCCCACTCCGGCTGCCCACTTTGTGCACGGCGAGGGCGCACCTGCCAGCTAGACTTTTTCATGAGAAAAATCAAACAATCAAAAGTCAGAAAATAGCCAGACACAAAACCCCGACTCGGCATTGCGGCGACGGCATGGCCATGGCCGCCGTGCTGGCATGGGCCCAGCCGCGCCCAATCAGGGTATGCACTTCAGCGGGAGGCATGGCCAGGGATGACGGCCGCCGCCATCTCATTTTTGCCGTTTGTCTCTCTTCTTGCGCCTAGCATCGACACCCGGCGGTCCAGGCCCGGGACTCAAAGATGCGATGCGCGCATGGCAAGGTACACACATGCACACACACACATATACTGTGTACACACACTGCAAGGTACTGATGGTTGACTCAAATTCTCTGGTACTGGCCACCAGACCGGAGTCATCACCAGAGCGGTGCGGTGACGAGTGACACCCGGTACCTGGGCTGCTCGTATACACGCAGCGTCACAGTCGAGTCAAGATACTCTATCTCTACCTTAAGCCACCCAAGGTGCTTAGTGCCTTACCACAGGCACCCTGAAGGAAGGCCACCTGCTCAGGAGACAGCGCTGACTGCTGAGTGGCCAGTCCGCTGTGACTCTTACTGCTGATGGTGTTGGTCCTGCTGGTGCTGCTGCCCATCGAGCGCGGGCAGTTCGCACTACTGGTCCCCGATGCGGCTAGGCTGTGTGATTGAGTAGAGTCTCACCGGCCAATCACCGCGCGGTCCCTTCTGCTATGCACCACGCGAGAGGATGTGACTCTGGAAGCAAGGCAAAAACCCCCTCTCCATTGTATCTTTCTCTCCGTTGCATGTACCCTTGTTCCTCCGCGTCAGAAACAGGATCTCCAGGCTCCTCTGCTGTTTTTGGCTGCTCTGCCAGACTGCCACTGCACACACGAGCTGTCGCCCAGCCTACGTGCCTCTGTCGGCTGCCACTTCTGCTCCTGCTGCTGGCTGTGCTGCGTGCACAGCTCCTGCATCAGTGCATTGCATCTGCGCCAAACCAAACCAGCCCAGCCCAGCGACACCACCGTCTCTCACACCATCTTGCCCACCCATCGCTAGCCCCCGGCACTCAGACTCCCGCACTATCACAACACGTCCAAGACATCCAACATTCCATCCAAGACACCACCGCCGCCGCATTCCATCCCACCTCATGGGAATCTCGTTCACGAACGAGGGGTCCCGACCAAATTCCATCCTCCAAAACACTGCTTTGCGGAGGCAAGCAATGACTCCCTCCCTCTCGGCGTCTTGCGACAAAGCACGAGCAAGCATGCCCCTACGGGTCGGCCGCTGCCTCGTCGTGACACTGCTGCTTGCTACCTGCTGCTTGCTGCTCCTGCCCTGCTACCAACAGCAGTGCACCACCGAGTAAGGTAGCAGGTACCTGCTGCACCCGCACGCTGTACCTGCCTCATCTACTCTGAGGTACAGCATGTAAGGCCGTTTTCACGGGCCGGCCAAACTCTCGCTAGAGCCTGGATCGCTGCTCTGCTCCCACCACGGCCGCCTCTTGGGCTGGCAGCCTTTCGTCCTCGCTTTGACTGCAGAACTACATCGAACATGCTTCCATTGCCCCTTCTGGCCATCTTTACGATACCGACAATATGGAACACCTTTGCCATAGCATAACGTACCGGTCCAACACCCAACCACTTCCCGCCAAACCCTTTTCTATTTCGAGCCCGTTGATCAACACGGAGAGCGCCCACCCAGCACCCAGCGCCAACGGCACCACACCACCACACCACGTCTTCGTCCACGTCCTCATCCACGTCCTCATCCACGTCCTCATCCACGTCCTCATCCACGTCCTCATCCACGTCCACGGCACGGCCACAGACGAGGAGCCCCATCCCAATCCCCATCCCCATCCATCGGCCCCTTCCAGCCGTTCGTGCCCTACGGTACGCTACGGGTCCTGCTTGCGGGACGGCTCCCTAAGGTAGATAGAGTGCTTCAGGAGTCGCCAGCTCATCAATCAGCAACAGTGTCATCCCCAGTCAAACTGCCAAGGCCTCCCTTTTACCACTGCAATAGAACAAGAATCCGGGGACTCGGGGGGCTTGCCGTTGATGTAAGCCATGGTCAACGGCTGCGGCAACAGCACCCGATCGGACAGTCACCCGGGATGGAGAACCTCAACCTGAGCCTGAGCTTGAGCCTGAGCATGAGCATGATGGGCCTGGCAATAGCAGACATGGGCAAGAATGCGATGTAGTCGGTCGAGTCGACATGCCATACCCATGCCCATGGCCCATGGCTCGGCTGCTCTTGTCCACCGGGGAGTGCGGCCTGGAGAACATGAACACCCAGGCCGACTACAGACGAGCGCATGGAGACGACCAACATCAGCAGAGACGCCGCTTCGCCGCACACAGGACGACACCGCCTGACTGGACTGGCACCGACAACACGGCGACGGCACCTTCATCTCCATGGCAAGCTTTGACTTCCACACGAGGGCTTTGGCCTCCTCCAGGGGTTCTCCCGCACGCCACACGATACTTTCCAACCATTGCCGCACTCGCCCGCCAAGGCTAGGCCACCCGACTCAACGGTAGTTCATCATTTCTTCGCAGAAAGCCAAATGCAATGTTACTGCCAATCTGTCCTTGTTGGGGGTCGTCGCCCTCCTCTCCTGCTGGCCTTCTCCTAGCCGCCTCCACACACCCATCTGCTCCTCTCGTTCTTCCGGCCATCCCGCGCGTTTCCGCAAAACGAGGCGGCATAAAGTATGATGATACTGTCCGCCCTTCTGTCCTCTGGGACCAGCCTGTGGATGGGATGCTGCTACGCAGTAGATGTTAGCAGGGCAGCCAGCATCAGCTGTTTTCACGGCTCGCTTCCAGCATCTCCCCAATGCTGCACATGCTAACCTGTTTCCCATCCAGAAGCTTAAGGAGCTTGTTTCACCTCGTCTGATAGCGTGGTACCTGTCGTCGGCCAGCCCTGCCCCTCTGGTCCGCTGCCAAACCTCCACATGCCGAGGTCCCTCGTCATCACGCAACCCCTCGCCGCTCAGAATAGCACTCGCCACTAGCAGTCTTGGTGATACAAGTCTCTCCCACATCCCACCTGCACTCGTCATTCCACACCAAGCTCTTCGTCAGTTCAAACAGCACGGGAAGCTCCGGCGTCCAGAGGGTCCAAATCAGCCTGAAGATCACCTGAAGATGATGTGTCGGTCCCTTCGGTCCCTTGAAATATGGGCTCCCGCCCAGCTGGAAAAAAACGGTGTGCGACACAATCAATCACTCAATGCGCAACATGTTGGCGCACCAATCGAGCCCCGAAGGCCCTTTTGAGCACTCATGCTCCGTGTCCCGCCCGGCCCAAGCCTACGACAACGGACAAAGAGACGGACAATGGCTGTGATGGGCACATGGCACTATGGACTATGGGTCTACTACGAAGTCGATGGATACGAAGCTGCGTCCCTGGCTGCCCCCAGGATCTTCTACGGAGACTTTTCTCTCGCACCGCCTCTCGTGCCGCGACTGCTTTTGTCCATGCGTGCCAGGGGAGGCCACGCCTTGCAAGGTCGGCCGCAAGGGGCAAGGAACCTGAGACAAACCCGCAAGAGAGCCCTCCAAGGTCCCAAGATCCCAACGGTGCTATCGGCTCTGTGCGCGGCCAGGATGTGGGCATCAAACCTCCTGAAAAGTAACACGGGGTAACATTCTCGACGGGGCTTCGACGGGGAACATCCACTTCGAGGCTGTGACTGACTGTCAGTGAGGAAGGTCCCGAGGGTGAGCCTGTTGTGCAGGCACTTCATCCCAATTGCCCAATGTCAAACTTCAGACACTTTCAGCCTTTTTTCGTCTGGCTTTCCCCTCACCTGGTCGCACCTGACTGCCATTGCATCACATTCCGACGCTGACAGCTGGCCTTCTTCAAGGGAGAAGGAGAGGGAGGCACGCCGAAGCGGACACTGATTGATAGCCGCACTGCAGATGGCAAAAGCAAGCAAGCTTTTTTGGTGTTGACAAGGCCGTTCAGTCCAACTCAAAGAGGAATGAAGCGCCGCTGGCTTAGCATTCGCGGCTATAGCCCTCGGGCGCGCCTCGAGTTAAATTAAATTACCTTGGAGCAATACGGGCCTCGCGACGCCGCAGACGCGTCTTTGCCAGAGGCAGATTGCGCAAAGGAAGAATTTGTGGCTCCTCTCGCGCGAGTCGAACGCCACCACAGCCAGTCGATCCCAAACCCTCATTTAATTTGCAATTCTTTTCCACGTTGTTGACAGCTGCCGCGACGCGACGGCCGCCCCGGCTAGCTCTGCTTTGGGCTTTGAGGCAATACTTTCTGGAGAGAATTCATTAGGACGCGACAAGTGTGGCCCGCGGTTGACATGGCCTCGGGGCTTGGTGGCCTCCGAAAGTCTTTGTCGGCAAGCAGCGACCAGCGATCCCTTCCTTTTCCACCGCTCGTCTCATCCTTCAGGCAATCCCTCAAGGCAAGGTTTGCGGCCGCTGTGCCCGACCGCAACTCTTTGCAGAGTTCGACGCCGTGTGCCATCAGAAGCAGCCTGATTGGTATCGCCATTACCTCAAGCTTTCCCCTCATGTTCCCGTTCGCGACCAATGTCCATCTCGCTCCACCACACCGAGATCCTTCAGTCTCCCTGAACTCGCTTGCTTTGTCCAGCAGTGGCTCGCGTTGGCTCCACGTCCGATCGGCTTGCGAACTGCAAGGAATCCCCTCACGACACGGGCTTTGCAGGGTGATGGCAGATGCCCACCCTTGCGGGGAGACTTGGGAGAGATGGACTGGGATCCGAACCACTGGGCCACACGGCCACTAGGCCACTGGGCCCTCATCGCCTAGCTTTACCCGTGGCTTTCTGCAAGCTGCAAGCCTCTGTCCCCAACGAGCGCTTAACGTGCCGCCACACTGCAGCCTCTTTCGCAACTCCGTGTCCTATGAGAGCTGATCGACAGACCTTGAGATTGCCAACGTGGCTCCAGTCAGTTGATTTCGCAGCCTTCCTGCATTCGCCATTCGATCGCAAGGGCCCAGCTGGCTGGTCCCTTAGCCGCTTGTGCCCTTGACGTCAATTCTGACTGGCGTCAAACAACAACCCAGTCAGCACCACACTGGGCAGCGGTCTACCTCTCCATACCAGCTTCTGTTCTATACTATTATAGCTTGACCAGACAAACCCTCTCCCCGCAGATCCCGGATAAGGCCCCCGCGGATCGGCACAATCGCTATCTGATTAGCCAAGCCCGGTCATGCTCGTCCTCGTTGTGATATCCGAGAGACCAAGCAACAGGCTTCCAGGATCTGGGCGGCAGCAAGCGCGCAAGGGGAGTTAGCAAGTGCATCGCATATCATTGGGATCGCAAGGCCTTGTTGGCCAGAACTTCCGGGCACATGGGATCCAAGGGCGCTTCGTCGCATCCTAAGCGCGACAGAGCAAAGCCAACACTGACAGGCAGTACCTTGGCGAAAAGGTCGAGTCTTCGAGCACATAACTCCCCACCTATTTTTTTAACGAATGAAGATTCCAGATTTTGGCCACTCCTATGGGTCCCGAGCTTACATGTCTAGGTTGCTATTACAAGCCAGCTTTGCATGCGATCGTCGTTCATGGACGTGATGTTGAACATTTCCGTTGACAACTAACCATCACTGCTCTCAGCCAGAGGTCTGCAGCTTGAGTTTCCAGACACGAAGATGTCATTGCTTACGCCAGGACACTTCGCCTAATCAACTGTAATTGGACCTTTCGAGAAAGGTGCTTGAACCCGCTGGCGATGTATCCGCCGGTAGCTTGCTTTACCACACGAGATAGAGAATGCCTCCGCACATAGAAAAGGTTTACGGTTTCAATGTTTCTTCGGCAGGTGTATGGTCAACATGCTCTTGAAGGACACAGAACGCCGCGTCCTGCAAGGATATGTTGACCGGCGTGTGCTGCAGAAGCACCATCGTGCAGATACACCTCACGTCTCGCCCTGTTGAAACCCCGACTAGCCATCAGACGAGATGGTCCAACCTAGCTTCATTGAGCACCTGGTCCAAACCGATGCCAGGGTTGTCGTCTGAACACGGTAACAGGCGGGCGCATGTTAGCGGATACTCGGTGCTGCCTCTGGAGACAATTTCGAAGCTGGAGGTCACCACTGCTTTGGGATCCTCAATATTCAACCAGCCGAGTTACGGCATGTGTTGACGGGCATTCCCCAGAGGTAATGCCGGGGCTCCATTGGCGGCCCTTCACACACAGAGATGCTCAGAGCCCATTATTGACGGCAGTCCTTCAAAAGAGTTAGCTCCCGAGCCTGGAACTTGATATCACGACAGTGGGTGTCGAGTTGTACTCACCTCCGAACTCTGCATCCAGCTCTTCGGCAACTTCGATGAAGTCTGTGACCTTAGGATCGCCTGGAAAAGCCAAGGACGCCGGTGGCAACGTCCACAGTCTGCCGTTTCTCGACGGTGTCGTCGCCGAAGCTACGCTGCGGGCCTACATCGATGAGAGCATATAGCCCTTTAAGCCCGTCATTCGATCCGTGTCGCGGAGTTAAGGTCGTCTTGTCTGTCAACCCACTCGACTACGCCGCGCGTGCCCCCGCTGCCCTTGGAATGTTACAGCATCGCTGGACTCAAGCTAGTGAGGAGAGAGATGGCGACGAGAAGTTTCGAACATTAGTGCGGCGGTGCTTACCTTATAAGTACCTGTCTTCACCGTTCTAGAACCTTGGATGGGCCCGTCAGAGTTCACGGTGAGTTGTCAGCATATGCCCGATGCAACGATCTACCATTAAGTAGATATACAATCTGATTCGCGTCACAGGCGTTGGGTGGGCAGGTCTTTGCGTGGATGTCGCCCGGCCCCGATCGAATCCCGCGGACAACCTCACAGAATTTGTCGGGCGAGGTGGCAATATTCGAAGCCGTTGGGTGCTGTTGATAACCTTAGGATGGTGATATCACCGTTTCCTTCCACCGCGCGGTATACGGACTTAGTCGATTTCATCGATCGCCCGACAGTCGATCGAACCACTTGTCCTCCGTGGGGCTTATGCTTAAGCAAACCACCTTCCTTCGAGGCATCCTGACAACCTGCTTGCCAAGCTTCCCGTCACTGAACAACCCCTCCCACTAAACCCATCCGGAATGATTCTCGCATGCCCAGCCTGACCATGTCATAGGGCTGAGAGACTTCAGGAGTAAAATCCGGTCTCCCGCCGAGCTCTCAGCCGCTAGCTCTGCCTCGCCCGATGTCGGCCAGCCAATCAACTGTTGCGCCCGATGAATTTCGTATAGCAAGCCAATAGCTCACCTCGAACCTCTGGACAACGGATCCTGCGGCTCTCGTCTCACAACTCACTCTACCCAGGGTTCGGAATCCTCCCGTCTCCAGTCGTCATGCGAAGCCGTGCCTGCTACGAATGCACTTTCGTCTTTGGAAGTCAACCAATGTCAGCCTTCTCGACGGCCTCTCAAAGCCCGCGCGGTGTCACGCCCCCCGGATGCTCACCGTGATAATCTCACCAAAACACCGCTCAAAAGCGGCAACACCACAAGAATGGGAAACAATTCAAAACGACTTACTGAAGAGAGAAGTCGATGGAGGGGGTGTAAGCAGCAAGGCAGCTGACGTGCGCACGGGCATGTCTCCATCCACCACAACCCATCCCACGCGTAGAATTCCGTCTTCGCCTCGAGCGTGCAGCTTGGCTATCCTCACGATCTCACTCTTTTTATTCCCTCGATCCTATTTATCTCGCGAAATAAGACGGTTGTCATGCACAGCAGACACCAACGTGGTCCATCGATCGGCGGTAGGTCACCAGTGCGAGACAAGCAAGCCATCCGTCCACACCCCATCTGCATCCTCTTCCTTTCCCTTCCCACCTTCATGATTCCTTCTCCAGACAACCCACAACGGGTTCCGCTGATCAAGATCCTACACGCCACCACCACCAGGGCAATGAATCCGTGGGTGACATGTTACACGGCAGCCGTCATCTCGAGAGGGGAGATTCCATAACCGCAAACCCACATCTCACCTCGGAGATAGGAGCCACTACCATCAAACGTAGAGGGGCATGATCTAATGAACATCTTGGGTCCGCGGCGGCAAGGCTACGCCGCAGAGCCGCTCTGTCAATCGGTCAATCAGACAATTAGTGTTCGTCTATCATGGCGCCTATCACGGCACATCTCGACCTCAGCCGAAGCTTTCATCGATCATCTGCCCCTTTGGGACCGACAGCTCGCCCGAGGCGGAGGCAAGATGCCTAAGCTTAGGTGGACGTGACATCCATCAACTCTTTTGGGATCGGGGCCGAAGGGCTCGAGAATACCAACAACAACAACAACAACAACAACAACAACAAACAGCAACCATCTCCCTTCCCCTGTGTCCGTTCTGGCCCGGCGGGGGGTTGGGACTTCTGGAATGTCCCGAGTATGACGTGAGATCGTTTGGCAGAAGGGGAGGCCACATCACAACCGGCGGGGGTGTTCAAGGGGGACATCGAGGGAGGGCGACAAGGATGTTTAGAGTTGGGAAGGAGGAACGCATATGTCCAGGTACAAGTGCGACAATTTCGACCGGCGGCGGCGGCGGCGGCGTTGAGGAAGGAAGGCTCTCGCTCGCTTAGATTGCGATGGAGGTCGGCGACTCTGATCTTACTCTGACGAACCCCCTCCCTCCCGCGTCTCAGCAGCAGGAGTCCCCCCTCACCAACAGGCGTCAGTCAACGCGCGGGGAAAGCCCTCTTGACTCGGTACCCCGAGGTCCGCTCGCATGGTCGCCTTTTGCGAACCCGGGCCTCTCTCTGTCAGCCCGTCACTCGCATCTCCCGTGCGCCCTCCCTCAACTCATCAACTGACGAAGATGAGGATTTGTCGGGTGAGCTGGATGACGAGGCGCGATTACATGAGATGACTCACGTTCGGGACGCCGGGCCTCATCATGATGATTCCAAGAATAGGGAAGGAGTGAGCTCTCTCCATGGCATCGGCGTCAGAAGGAGTCTGAGCAAACGCCGCGGGACTGCAAACGCCGCAGGAATCCCGCAAAGAACCCGTGGTAAGTGAGCCCTCGCGGGACCATGTGTTGATGGCATCGCTCAGCTCATCAAGTCATTCGCAACCGCGAACGATCTCGACACGGAGCGATGGCCTGACTGGCTCCGGTGACGGCGTCAGACTATAGCGTCCACTCTGTGTTGTTGCCGTCACCGATAGGCTCGGTTGACCTGAAGACTCACATCAGCGGCGCAAAGTTGTTTCATCGCGTCCAAAGCCCGGCGCATCATCGACAATCGAGACACAATCGGAAGTGACCTAATGTGCTTCTCACGAGGGCCAGCCAGAGATCCCCTCCGTCAGCCCTCGTCAAGCCCTTCTTCATTCATACTCAACTTACATACACACTCCACGTGGCCGAGCCGCCAGGCTCTCTCTACTTCGTGAATACATACACCTACTGTTGACACTTTAACCACAGCCCCAGCCCTAGACTCAGACTCAGCTTCAAGCTTGAATCCCAGCTGAAAGAAAGAAACACAATGAAACCAAATCTTCATAATCATCAAGGTCATCATGCGTGAAAATTTGAGAGAAAATGAAGAAAACCCCGAATCAGTCCACCGTGACATGCCTTTTTTTCCTTCGCCCCCCCTTCTGCAATACCCAAGAACAAATATTAAGAGCCCGCAACAGAAACCCTGACGAAACAGGACATGCTAAACTCCCTGTGAACCGCGAGGCCCGTGGGCAAAACATGAAAGATAGAAAAGGGAATCGTGATATCTGAAATGCTGTAAGATGAGAACCCTCCCAGTGGAGATTGTGTGCCGACCCTTTTTGTCCCGCCGTGTGATGCCGAGGCCCCGTTCCTTCTATCATCACTCTACATCGCCAAAGGAAAAGAAAAAACAATACAAACGCTCTCTTCGTATGGACAGCCCATGATACACCGTCGCTCGCATGCTCGACGACGTCGCTTCGAGAGGCGCCTTGTGCGCGCCTTAGTACCGCTTTTCTTCGGGCAGAACGTTCTCGCCGTAGAAGCCGCCGTGGTGGCCATCGCCGCCGGATGCTGCGCAAGCGAGACAGACGCCGCCGCCATACACCCTCGTGTGCCGCTTCCAGCCGGTGCCACTCTCGTCCAAAAGGGAGATGATCTCACCCTGGACCTTGACTTCTCTCATTGTACCGTCCTCGAGGACTTCCCCATGAATCGGCGGAGGCCCTGGCAACAAAGGGGACGTGGGGGGGTATGATGAGGGAGAGAAAGTCACTCCTGCCTCGTCAAACATGGGACCTGTGGCAGACCCCGGCACATTGATGGGCAGCGCTTTGGTGTAAGACCTTCTCCGGGGCGTCGGGGAAGATCGTGTAGTCTGCGTGCTTTGTGTTGCCGTCGTAGTTGCTATCTCCGCTGTCTCCGTGGACGACATGTAATCCGGGTTAGGCTGTTGGAAGAATGAGGGGTCCAGCTCTGAAGTGACGCCAGTGAAACTCCTTCTGCGGTCATCGTACGTAAAAACAGAAGGTGACAGCTCTGGGGGCGTCAGCGGCGGCGGCGGTGGAGGCCTCGACAGCAAGAACTTTGCTAAGCTGAGGTCTGAGAGGTTTCCCGGTCCAAACATGCTGCCCGGCGACGGCCCCCGTTCACTGACATCGATTTCCTTGCCGAGTTCCGCCTCTTTCCCATTTCCTGCCGCAAAACTGGCGTGCGGACTCGGAATCCCGCTCGACTTGTCCTCCGCAACTTTCGTATTACTGCTGACCCCACGTGACTTTTCCTCCATGGCCCAAACCTGGGCCGGGAAGAAGAAGTGGTGAAGCCGTTGCTGATTGACCAAATGGCCCAGATGGTCGGAGCCTTGTCCGTGTCGTTGAGGCTTGATGTCCTCGTTGGCGGGGTCTGACCGGAAAACACCATGTGCCACGAAGCGCAAGATGACGAGGAGGGACAAGATGGTGAGCCCAGTGCCTATATGGGCAAGAGTGAGGTGGTGGTAAGAATGGCAAGTCGACGACGGGCCGTCCAAGGCCAGCTCAGCATGAGTGACAGCGGGCATGGCTGCTTAAGATACGGCTGATTATGGCAAGTGATTAGGTTTGGTTGGTCGTATTGGGGGTCTCTCCTTCTACCACAGGTAGAGGTACCTTCGTCTGTGGGCTTTGGGATGCGGTGTGGTGGCACGCTCTGGGGTATGCCTGTGTCTGGCGGCCAGGCCAAGACCTAACCTAACGGTGGCTTGCGAGTAATGAAATGGCGCTGCTGGACATAAGCGACTAGGGGGCTGGGATGGTGGGCCACGGCCGCCGCATCTGCCGTAAGTCGGGTGGAAGAGTTGCCGAGCAAAGCTCCGGGTTGGACCGATTGCTTTGTTGATCTTGTCGAGAGAGAGAGTGAGAGAGCGGCCGGAGAAAAGAAAGCAAGGGAGAGGATCGGAGGACTCTATATGGCCGACGTGTAAGTGCTGGATCCCATTCATGGTGCTATTTCGAGTGGATGCCGCGCGCTAGGGTGGCGCGAGGCTCATTGTGCCGCGAGCTCTGAAACCCATGGGATGACACAATGCGACTTGCTCCATGCGTCACTGAGAGCAACAGGTGCCCAATTGGTAACCCGTGTAGAAGTAAGACTGTAAACTTACAGCGAGGTAGGTTCCCGAAGTCCCTAAGGATTGCAAGCTGGTGTGGGTTGAAGGCCGTTTCCGCCCTTGGCAGATGCACGTCGCAATGGCAATGGGCGAGGGATGAGACAACGGGGGGATTCTGGAGCGCGTTGCGGTTCCCGATGACAATGGCTTTGTCCGTCTGTCAGCAAAGACAGATTCCTTTGTGCCCAAGAAACGATCCAGCAAGTAAATGAGGATCGAAAGACGGGGCTGGGGATTGGCGACCTGAGGAAAACGGAGCGGTGGTGGGGTGGAAGGATTGCAGGCAAGATGGGAAGGACATGAGTATCATATATATAGACACGATGTTGATGCGCCATGTCGCGGGAGACAACACAATGGGGACTCGCAAGCAGACGCATCGCAAGATCTGGCTCGGCAGGGAAGGGCTAGCAAAAGGAATGAGATAATGAGATCAAAATGAAGGGGTTCGAGGCCAGAAGGGGGGGGGGTGCGACAGCAGGAAGGGAGGTGTGTGTGTGCTAACGGACAACATCCTTGGCTGGCGCGGAATAAAGGCCGGTTAACCCAGGGATCCCGTTTTCAGAGCCCAGGCGCCTTCTTCATCCTCAGTCAGCCCTCTCCTCTCACTCTCGAATAAGCGAGAATCTGGAGCAGGCCAATGACACTAGTCAGGGCCCCCTCGGGTGCGTAGGTCGGTCACGATGGCGACAACGCGCCGGGCTGCGCTGCTTGCTTGCTTGCTTGCTTGTTCGTTTTGCCGCAAGCTGGCGCCAGCGGAGGTGTGCGGATATCGGCTTCAACTGGTCGTCTTAAAAGCTGGAGGCGCCTCGATGTTTAAGAGGTGTTGTGTTGCAGAAGCTGGCGTGAAAGGGGTGGCCATGGATACGCCCGCAGGGTGGGGAAGAGAGCCCGGGCAAGGTGGACGCCATGATACTCTGAAGATGCGGTCATCATGTATGTTGGAGAGCGATTGACTTTTCTTTGCGTCCCGGGCTGGGGAGTGTAGGCGGCAGTCTTGTTGGCCCCCTACCTCTGTCTACCTGGACAGGCTAGAGAGGGCGACGCGACAGTGTCAGCACCAAAACTGGTAATGACAAGGTCGCCCGGGCGCAATTCTGATAAGGACAGGCCTCGCTGAGTGGGACAGAGAACGAGTTTCCTGACGGATACCCAGTGAAGGCGGTGTAGAATTCCCCTGACTTGATCACTGGGACGACCAAGCAGCCGCGGACGGTTCGGATTTCAGCAGCATGTCCACAGTTCGGACTCTTTTTCTTGTTCGCTGCGCAGCGTTGTTGGCAGTTGCGTAGCTCCTGCGGACACGGAGAGCGACGTACATTTGGGGTCGATTTTTTCTCGAAACGGCGCCAGGGGATATTCCAGAGCACATCCCTGTCGTTCAGCCCAACAGGATCCTCTTTCGAATGACCCCGTCCGTGGGAGTCTGTAGCACAGGGAACAGAGAGCAGCTGGGCTGGCCCCGGTCTTGGTCATGGTCTTGGTCTTGGTTCCGACGGTCGTGTAAGTCACGAACGTGGAGTCTTAGCGCACCCACCGAGCGACAGACGCATGCTGCTTCGCCGGCGCTGGTATGAAGAAGCACGACACAAGCTCCAGCGGAGAATAGCACATGGCGAATGATGTCGACGACGGCGGAGATTTTAAGGGGATGGACAGAGCGAGCTGGGCTTCAGCGCGCAACGATGGAGGCCCAGCCGTGTCTCGCGGCGAACAGAGGGCACGCACGTCGCGTCCGTCGTCAACTTCGGCTGATGGCCGTGAGGAGGGTCTCTTGCGGCGATGGGGACTTTTTCGAGGGCGCAGATGACCCGTCAAGCGGCAAGCGCAAGCAAAAGCAAGCGAGAAGAGACACTGGGGACCTGGAGGTTTACCGCAAAACGAGTTAGCGTGGGCGAGTGGAACGGGGGACCTGTTCAGCTGAGGTGAGCCCTACAGCCACGCCATCTGGGAATCCCTGCCGTGCCTAGTGTCGCAAACGCGGGTGCCATAATTGCGAGCTTGTTCCTCTTCTAGGCCCTTTCCATCGTACGATTGGTCCGTCAGCCAGCCCTGCGAGTGTCGATCGATGTACAGTCCCCCCCTCAGGACGGCGCTTTCTTTGGGTCTAGGGCCATGGCAATGCAGACGAGGGACATTGGCGAGGCATCGTTCCTGGGGCCCGAGGTAGAAAGCGGCCAGTTGGGTTGGTTGGCGGGCCGGACGTGTTCACGGTCGAGGCACAGGAAGGCATGTCGTCAGGCGCATTTGGTTACCGAAGGTCGGCATGCCGAAGCAGGATGTGATGGGACAAAGAGCGAGGCACCCACTTCCGAATCTGCATGACATGGCGCATGAGCAAGTACCGGGACCTGACCTGGCAAATGCAAATGGATAATGCAAGATGGTGACGAGCGGCTGCGAGCTTCAGCCATCCACTTCAACCGGGGACGAGGCGCGCTTGGAGACCGCGCACTGTCGGCCGTGGGCGGATACCGGGCGGCATGATAGGCCCTCAGCTGAGCAGAGTACGCGCTCCGTGGCGGGCGGAGAGTGTGCGAGAGAAGGGAAGAGATCGCCATCGCCTGGGAGGAATGCGCAAAGGCCGCACATGGGATGTGCTGCTGACCACGTCTAATTCTTCTCATCGAGGCATCCGTTGGTTGATTGATGAATGGGAAGCGCAGCGCCTCTCGGGCCTCTGGTCGTGATTGGCCCAACTCCTCGTGGGTCACGATGATTTTCGTCTCCTTGGCCGAAGGATCGGAGACACTGGAGAAGCCAATCTGGAGATGCCTGACAAGCATCTGCTGGGACCGGGCACCTGACTAAGGCGAGACCTCCGATCAGAGGCGGTATTCCCACGTCGAGGGGTGCGAAGGGAGGAAGCCAGGTGGTGGGTTTGCCGCCGGCAGAGAGGAGCGTGAGAGCGGCGGCGATGCGAGGAGATGAGAGAGAGAGAGAGAGAAAGAGAGAGCGAGAGACAGAGCGACGGCGCGACGGCGCGACAAAGAGGCTGAGGCTAGTCGCGGCTTCGTAGGTGGAGGCGAGCTGGACCTTGGACCAAAGACGATAGAGCAGACCAAGCCAGAGTTGGTGTGGTGTGGTGTGCGACGGGAGGTGGTGTGAGAGCGGGGGAACGACAGCTATCGGTGCTCTCGCGACGCTGGAGTGACGGACAGCGCTGAACTAAGTGAAATGGAAGCCATGCACCCATCAAGACGAGTCTGTGTGGCCGTGTGGATGGAGATTGGGCCTGGTTGGCTGGGTTGGGTTGGTTGGCGATGCAAGTCGAGTCCATCTTTTTTCAGCTGCTCTCGACACGGGCCCACGTTCCCCATTCGTTGTTTCCTTGAAGTGGAAACAGCCTCTGGAGGGGCGCACTTGCCGTGCTCTGGATCTCCAGGCTTCCTTACCTTTGCATGCCTTACTCGCAGCAATGGTACCTTAGGTAGGTAGGCAGGCACACGCAAAGGCACAGACAGATAGGTACCTAAGTAACTAATAAACATCATGTAAGGCAAGGCACGAATGACAAAGATCCATTTCCATCTCCCCTTCCCTACCTACCTGAGGTACCTTACCTGCCTGACCTAGAAAGGCAGGCCAATATCCAAGGGAGCAATTTATCGATTTCAAAATATCGGCAATGCTCGCGCTTTGTTGCGTAGGTAGGTAAGATAGCCAGCCGATGACACGGCTCAAGCCACTCCCCTCCTTCCCGCGCCGACAGGCGCAAAGGCGGCACGCGTGGAGGGGGATCCGTATTTGACAGGCACCTCGCACGCCAGATATCTACCTACCGTACCTAGGTACCTTACCTTAAGGAAAAGTCTGCCTTCAGGTACGCAAGGCACCTAAGGTACCATAATTACTCGACACCACACCCTTCCAGCAGGCGCAGCTACCCGTTTGGGGGGGGGGAAGAAGGCCCCCAAAATTTCCAAGTTGGGGGCGGTTGGTCCAATCATCGGGACTCAGCCCCGCTGCCGGCGACGATGCTCCAGGGACTTGCGGGCGATCACCCGCTATATTTTTCAGCGCCTCATGTCTGCGAGATGTCAACGGCGACTTTCCGTATTTTGCATGCTTTGTATACCTTACGCATGCCGGTGACGACGTGACCGGCTGTGGTTACCGTACCCCAGAGCCAAGGCCCCAATGAGAGACATGCCTCAGCCAAGGACGAGGGGCGTTGGAGGCCTTTGTCCGCACGGGTTATTTCCGTCCGGTGTCAGTGCCAGTGTCCCGTTTTTTACTCACAGTTGTGTCAGTGTCGGAGGGGGCCATTCAGGGACCTCCTGCCTGGAAGCCAGTGGAAGGGCACGAACCCAGGTACTTTTCCGAAGTACCAGCCCAGGGGGTAGGCGGCACGCACGCAGGGCACCTGGGCGCGTTCGAACGGCGGCACTTTCCTTCTCCTTGGAACGGGAGCGCCCTGTATCAGTACGTCGCCTGCACCTAACACTGGTCGACGCAGTGTTACAGGTTACACATGTTCAGCCTCCAACGACTGAGTGCATCTCGGCCTGTCTCAAGACCGGCTTTTCGGACTTTGTGGACGAACCGCGAGGGCGCACACTGTCTTGCCTTGTGTCACCTTGCGGCCGGCCGTTCGCTGCCGTGGTCTTGTTCAGCGGCCGCAGGCGGCCGACACAGCCCCATACTCGGGTCCGCGGCCTCCAATTCACCTACCATTGTCTGGTACCGTTCGCCCATTCGCCATTCACGCTGCCTGCCCCAAATAACATGGCCCAGGTAGGTGCCTACCTCATCTACGGATACCTTCGCTGTTTGCCGTTACATGCTTCCAGCCACCAGCCACCAGCCACCAGCCACCAGCCACCAGCCACCAGCCTGTCGTCCCCAGCGCCGCGGTATCGAATCACTGCGTCCAAGTGACACCTACGCATGGGTGTTCTTCTGCCTGGTGCAACAATCTGGCCGGCCTCAAGAAACGATCGTCCGCGCCGGCCGACTAAGACAACGGACATGCAGCAGCTGGTTGGTGCACACCACCAAGACAACGCCCATCAGCGGACCGAAAAAATCCTGGAACAGGGCCCTCGAGCCTCTTGTGGCTCCTCCGAACTGGGACGCCGAGCCACGGAGCCGACGCGGCGTGATCGCCGCCCTCGGGCCCCTGTTCTGGTTCCTGTTCCTGTTCCTGTTCCTGTTCCTGTTCCCATTCCTGCTCCCGCTCCTGGCACTCACTTGCAGCGTGTTCCATCCCGATGCTCATCCTCGCTGTTGCTGTTGTCCAACTCGAGCCCGTCTTCGGATTCGCTCCTTTTTCGATTGTCCTAATCTCGTTATTGCTTCTCTTGGCCTGCTCCGACAACCGCTTGCTCACGCACTCCCATTGACCCCTTTACGAGAAAGACGAAAAATCCTGCTTCTTTTTTGTCGCCCCCTTACGAATCCCACCATCGCCACCCCGTCCTGTTGGATGCAATTGTTGTTTCCGGGCCCCCCGGACTTGGGTTGGTGGGAGTGGGAGACGCTTGCTCCGACTCCACGGCCTGCATGTGCGGTGCTGCGGTGCTGCGGTGCTGCTGCTGCTGCTGCTGGCTAAAAAAGAAACATGACAGCTTCTGCACCACCCAGCATGCATTCCAGATGCAGCGGCATCAACGATGGTCTTTCAGCTGATTGTCCTCGTGGTCGTCATAAATCGTATCCAGCAGAATACGAATCGCAGCTAGACGCAACGGCCGCTGGTTTCCACAAACTTCGCCCGCATCTGTCAACGACATGTCCAGAGGAGAGGCTCCCCCTTTGACGTGCAGGGACCACAGCGGCCTGGCATGCCACGGTACAGTCTGCTGCGTGCTGCGTGCTGCGTGCTGCGTACGGCATGGGGCCAGGCTGCACCGAACAATACGGACGTTCCAGATTGCCACCAACCCTTCTCGTATGCGTGCCATACACCGCACATGAAGTGCCTCACCATGCAAGGCAAGGCAGAGGCATGGTCAGGGAGGCACTGCATCTTAGTCTTCACGTACCACATCCACATGCAACTGGCAGGCTTCCCCTCCCCTTCCCCCTTCTCCAGGACCGCCGGCGCCAAGAGACAACCTGGAAGAGACATGGGGAAAAGGCACCGAAAAGGACTGTGCCGCTCCTCGTCGGACTTGGGCTTCGAGACGCGGCCTTGCAGCCCCCGGCCAAGTGCTTACCGTACCCTCCATACATCGTGGTACCGTCTGTCGGCGTCTCATTTTAACCTCGAGATGCAGCTGCCCATTACGTACGGTACTCTGTACCATGCATGAAATCTGCATCCGCCAGATGTGTCACCCTCGACGTCTAGGTGCCCCGTCGAATCTCCCGTCATGTGTCAGCCGGCCATATCGCATATCGACGTCAGTCCTCGTGGCCGCGGTTACCGTGGCCATTCATGCTGCATCGCAAACAACCTCCCTGCTCCCTTGCAGCCATCTCCCACACACGACGAGCCTCTCCACGCCCGCTGCTAGGCCCCCAACAATGCGAGGCCATTCAGGGACCCCTCGCGCCCCTCAGCCTTACGAAGATCCCGGCTCTCTCACCTGCAACCCCCCGTCAGCATGTTAATCGTTCCACCTCCACTAGTGCCCTCGTGCATCCTGGTCATTTGGAATCCATTGGCTCGCGCTTTCGAACAGATTGCCCTCCTCGCATGCGGGCGAAGCGTCGTCGGCTCGCTTTGCTGAGATGGGTTGGCCAGGCTTGTTTGAATTGCCTTACACCTTGGTCATCCCATCTTGCAATGGATGACTGGGCGAATGTCACCGCAAATTCTCTTGACCGCTTCTTTCCTCAGCCAGCCGGACAAATTTGCCAGCTTCTCATTCGTCACTTGTCTGGAGACGGACCAAGTCGAGAAAGGGCCCGTTGTCATCTCGGGCGCCAACCAACATGCCCCTCTACCTTGTGAGCATGGCGAAGGCGAAGAAAAATGGATTCTTCAGCCATTGCCACTTTTTCGGTGAGAATTCCAATGCCACCATACAACCAACCATCAGAATCTCGGACCCTGGGACCCTTGGCGATGATGACTGTTGAGGCCATCAGAACGTCAACACCACCTGGGACCGTTGGAGCCTCGCACTCCAACCTGAGAGGTCGAGATACGAATCCCCTCATCCTTGGCTTTGGATCACATCGATCCTCTTTACACTCAGCATCCGACTAGGATGCTGAAGTCCCTTTCTCGTGGGACATGCGGCTGATCAATCACGCCAAGCTTACTTACCATGGGAGTCTCCAGTGCAACCGTCATAAGCATAGTTCTTAGCTAAGGCAGCACGTCGTCGACTTATCCAAACCACTCTCAACACATCCGGATTGGATCGAGGCCATCATCAAATGCGAAATTTCGGTGAGAGTCACGTTGGCTCTTCATTCGCAGAGTGACATACTTCCACGGGCGTGGTTGGACGTTGTGGCCCGCGCAGCTTACCCCCAACTCCGCTCGGCAACCGACTTGGAGTCAGCCGGGCCCGAAATCCTTGCACCTCGAATCGACCGTCGATTCCGGCATCGTGAGGAATCAAGCGAGCGGACCAATCCGCCCGGCGCAGTCTCGCTCGTAATCCCGGGGCGCATCGGACGGCGTAGGAGCAGTAGTCAGACAGGCAGAAGTTTTTTTCTCCCTCTCTTCCCTGCGACGTCGGGATAGGAGTGGGCTAAGCTGACGCATCCACCTCTCCTCCTCCATCACCATGCACACTCAACTTGCCGAAACGGGTGACACGGCCATGGCCAAGAGTGGTGATATTTCCCAAAGTCCTTCTCTCTCTCTCTCTCTCTCTCTCTCTCTCTCTCTCCATATCCTTCCCGACAGACCGCGGATCGTGATCTTTTCATCGCCACGCCTAGAACGCCCAAACGCCGACGGGGAGGGGCGTGTGTGCGATGGATGGCGTCGCGCCGGGCTGACTGAGCCAGGCGTCAGCCAGCCCGCCATTTCCGCCATTTTCCAGTCTCACAAACTCCCCGGGCCCCAGGCCAGGCTGACAACGCCCGATGTTGATACATATTGACACCGATGCGCCAGTTACAGAAGAACACTAGCAAAACATCGGTCCACTGTCCATTGTCGTGACGATGGCTGAGGAAGCAAGACTGCCGGTACGCATCCCGGGCCTTCTTCCGTCAGACGACGTGATATGTATGAATCATGCCGGGGAGGCGAGAAGCAGGGATGAACCATGATGGGATAGGCTGATTAACTGATTGACTGGCATTCGGTTTGATATGCAAACGCGTTTCTACACGCGAGAAGAAAAGAGCCTCTCTCATTCATTCGCGCGGCTTCTCCCCTTCTTCCTCTCTAGGGTCCGCTAGACATTATAAAGGACTAGCTAGACAAAGAATATTGCAAATCTGATGCTATCCGCCCCCTTCATGGCCCCTCACGGGCTATTCATGAGTTTCTGCTCCTCTCTCTTTCTCTCCTCGAACGCCGGAAGAAAGAAAAAATCCAAAAAGGCACCCCGACGAAAACTGCATTCCTGCCCTGCCTTTGCCTGGCTGCTTGAACCGCGAATAAACAAAACTTTGACAAGAATCCTGACACTCCACTACTCCCTTTGAAGACCCCTTTTTTCGTCATGACATACGGCGAGAATGGTAGCCTGAAGAAAATCGAAACAAAGTACCAAAAATCTCGCCGCGACTTTGCTTTGTACATGTTACATCCAAACAAAACACCGCTTCATGCTCTTTCCCAAAATAGAACATCAAAGTCGCCGTAACTGGAGAAAGACGGCGACTTTTCATTGATGTCACCGCATCTTTGCCGTCCCTGACCGCACCCTTCTCGCCGAGGTGACTCGTAATCACTTACATGCCAATGCCAATGCCAATGCTGCCCATGCCGACGTCCATGGACTCGGGACCACCGCCGTCGCCAGGGAGCGAACGATCCTCCTCCATCATCTCGAGAAGGTCGTCGAGGTTCGAGTCCAGATTCTCGGCGTCGTCCGGTGGCAGGCACTTGCGAAGCAGGCGGCGGTACTTGTCGATGTTCTCGCCGGTGCCGACCATGCTAAGGGCATCCACGTAGTCCGACTCCGACTGGCGCTGCTCTGAGACCACGGCCTGCAATTGCCTCGCGAGGGATAGCCGGTCTTCGTAGGTCGCCTCGTCGACGTCGCCGTTGAGCATGCTGATCTCCTGGTCAACAGCCTGCTGCACATGCAGCCGATTCTGGTGCGTGATGAGGTTCATGACCTGGTGCTTAGCAAGAGTGGCCTCCCTCATGATCTGCGCGGCGCCCTCGTCCGGTTCGAGCTGCGCCTCGAGTTCGGCCATCTGCTGGCGCACGGCGGCGAGTTCGGCCTGCGTGTTGGAGAGAATACGCCGCGCCTCCTTCTCCGCCTGGTCCTTTTCACGAATCTCCTCATCGTAGCTCCCTGCCAGGTCCTGGAACTTTTCCATGATTAGGGGCGTGATGCGTGATTGTACCGTGTTGGCGGCTTCCGAGTTTAAGGAGGCGAGGGCGAGCTTCTTGCTGTTGGTCATCCTCTCGGGCATGGCATCACGGAAGGAGACGTGGCGTTGAGATTCGGGAGCGAAGGGCGAGGACGACCGCTGGGGATTGCGCTCCTTCTTGGTAGCGTTGAGCTGTGCGATGAGGTCTTCTGCCCGTACGCCCTCGTGGTTTGGGATGGTTGTCGAGGCCTGGCGGCCGAGGAGGGCCCTGATGCATTTCCTGGCGTTGCGTTGAGCTGCGAGATGGAGGGCAGTGTTTCCGTCGTTGTCTTGAGCGTCTATGAGTTGTTGCACATAGGCGGGGTCATGCGTGTCCTTAAGCTTGTTCAAAATGTTGTCTAGGTAGTACCGTGAACATGAGTGGCTAACGACTCTGCCGTTCTTCATGACCGCCGCGTGGTGGATGACTGTGCTACCCGAATGATCCCGGACATCGACCGTGTCGAACAGCTCCTTCATGACCTGGGGAAACGTCTGCTTCTCGTAGCAGTTGGTGAAATGCACGGAGCGCATGAACGGCGTTTCTCCCCGCACGTTCTGCACTGATAAGCTGGCGCCGAAGCGGCGGAGCTGCTTGATCACGTCCACGTCGCCCATCGCCGACGCCCAATGCATGGCGGTGTGGTCCTCCGAGTCGATGATCCAATTTGGCTGGAAATTCGGCGGGGGCTCGGGGCGGTAGGCAGGCTTCTCGTTTCTTGAAAGAAGAAAGTAGTCAAGCAGCTCGTCTCCATACACCGAGTGCTGTTGCTGGGTCAGATCCTGAATGGCCTCTTCCCTCTTTCGCTTCCTGTGACCAGTCGAGTGGTGGGACAAATCAAAGCGGTCATCCTCAGCCATATAGGAGGCGGAAGCGACGGTGAGATTGTCTGGCGTATCATCATCATTCATGAGCGAGTCGCCAGCCTCGTACTCCTCGGGTTGCGTTGCGCCTTGCATCGAGCTATTAGCAGAGGGCTGGGCTGTCGGCTGCTGCTGGTGGAAGTTCGTACTGGGCCATTTGGGCACCGCCGGTTTCTTGGGCGCCTTCGGTTTGCTTGTGTGTCGCGGGGCCGGAGGAGGGCTCTGGTTACCCGGGGTGTAGTCGAAGATGGGCTGCAGGCGGTCGAAGATGTTGTTGCGTTGGGCGAGGGCAACGCCCTTCTCGAGGGGAATCCATGTGCCCTGATATTTTCCATAGCCGCCCTGGATCTTCTCGTGCTTCTCCTTCTGGACCTCTCGTTCAAGGATACGTGTGCGGGCGGGCTTGTCGAAGCCGGCGGCCTTTAGGATATGTGTTGCATTAATCCAGTCGTCTTGCCGCCGTCGCATCACATGCTCTTTGAGGTCATCTCCGAACTGGAACTCGTAGACGGGTATCTGGGCAACAGTCAGTCAGCAATTGCAACAATTTCTTCTTTCTATCCCGGAAACGAGAGAACCAAATGGACAAAGGGCAGCCTCGGGTTGAGACATCGCAGGTGAGGCTATCCCCCTTCCTTGGCGCTGCGGTTCAGGTGCCCACTTTGGCCAGGCCATTCGCACAGCGACACCGCAACGCCTCCGGATGCGGGAGTGTGGTTTCTTGGGATGGAAATAGTAGCACTTACACCACTGTATGTGGCACTGTAAATGCCGGGGAGCGCATTGCCCTTAACCATCGTCAACAACCTGGAGCAAGGGACGGGCCCTGCCGACTCTGGGGAAACGGCTCAGGAAGCACTTTGGCAGTTTCGTTCGGGGAATGCGGCGAGAGATAACAGTTGCTCGTTGGATGGGCGATCAAGGAGATCGGGTGGCGTATATTTGTGCGGGTGTTTGCTGGTGAGGGTCGGTGGTGAGGCTTGATGTTGAGGTCCAGGGCCGGCTTCATGAAAATTGACCAGATGAGTGGATGCACTTTGGAGGAAAGAGCACGTCGGCAACGCGTGAGACGCGCCTTCCTTAGATTACCCACTACGCGAACACTTAAACACGGGGGCCTGAGGCGTGAAGGGAGCCTGAGGGTCCAATCAGAGAGGGAGTGGGGTGGCTGCCTTCACATGGGGAAAGGTCACGTGTGTCATCCACAAAGGTAGGTGGTCCGAGCTCGATTTCGCAGGCAGGTCACCAAAGAGCGGGGGAGCCAGTCCCTGCGAGGAGTTCCATGTGAAGAGAAGGCCCAGTGGCCTTTGACGTCCCAAGGTGAGACATGGCAAAGCCGCGGCATTTGGCAATTGGCTGTTGCTTTCTGATCATCTTGCCAAGAAATGCTTGCAACTCAACAACAGAGGCTGAGAGGCTTCTGTCGTTGTGCTGGTTCTGAATAGCTTCATGGACCACGTCAACTTTTCCTCGGGTAACGGCACCTGGACCTGTCCTTGGGGGTGCTTTTTAGAAGCAAGGCAGACAGGAGTTAGCGGAGTTTGGTTATCATGCTAAGAGGGGCCAAAGTTTGCCGATAACCATTGCTTGGACGATCCGCCGTTCCAGAGCTCTTTGATATGCAATGGGCTGACGTCCAATCTCATCTTAGGTTTTCGGCAAGGTCTCTCTTCCCACGGATGCAGCGTCTCCCCGTCCCAACTGGGCAAGTCGCCTTCCAATTACTAATCCTTTCCTTTTCTGTGCGCGACAGCACCGTGACGTCCTCATGTTTCTACCCCGCCAAGATGGCGGGGTTTGACTCGCCGGCGCCCACTTGAGACTGCCTATAAGGTATGAGTCTATCTGATCACGACATCTCGGACCGACGCCGCTGCCAATTGCAAACTACAAACCCCAGATATCGTCAACGGAATTAAAAGCCTCATATAAAAAGCCAATCCTCTGTTTCTCACCGCGTATTCTTAGTCTACGTGTCTTGAACAAACCAAGGTAACCCCTCTTATCGCACCGTCTTGGCCGTCTCAACTCGAGGATCCCCAGCGTCACCATGCCTCTCGTCGCTTCAAACCCCAAGGACCGCATCATCCTGGGTCTCATGACATTCGGGCCCAAAGAGTCCGACGGCGCCCGAATCACCGACTTGAACACCTTCAACAAGGCCCTCGATGTCTTCCAGAGCCGCGGCTACAGCGAGGTCGACACTGCCCGCGTGTACGTGGGCAAGCAACAGGAGGCCTTCACCCGCGAAGCCAAGTGGAAGGAGAGGGGATTAACGCTGGCCACCAAGATCCTTTACCCTTCAGAGCCCGGCTCTCATGCTGCCAGCAAGGTCGTCGAGTCGCTTGAGACTAGTCTGAAGGAGCTCGGGACCGACTGTGTTGACGTGAGTTGACATGAAACTGTCTCTGGCAAGACATGGTGCTAATTCACCTTCTCAGATTGTGTATCTTCATGCTGCGGTATGGCTTGCTCTTTATCCTGTGTAACTCGAGCCTGCAACTGACTTGGGTTACAGGACCGCGCAACGCCCTTTGCCGAGACTCTTGAGGCCTTGGACAAGCTCCACAAGGCGGGCAAGTTTGTCAAGCTGGGCTTGAGCAACTTCACTGCCTTTGAGGTGGCCGAGGTCGTCATGACGTGCAAGTACAATGGATGGGTCCGGCCGACCGTGTACCAGGGCATGTACAATGTCATTACTCGCAGCATCGACGCCGAGCTGATCCCTGCATGCCGGCGCTATGGCCTCGACATCGTCGTGTACAACCCCATTGCCGGCGGGCTCTTTTCGGGCAAGATCAAGTCCAAGGACATTGTTCCTACCGAGGGCCGCTTCTCGGACAATCACGGCACGGGCGGAAACTACCGCAAGCGCTACTTCCGCGAGAGCACCTTCAACGCCCTCAAGACGGTCGAGACGGCGGCTGAGAAGCATGGGCTTAGCGTCATCGAGACGGCGCTGCGGTGGACGGTGCACCACTCAGGGCTCAAGATCAAGGACGGCAACGACGGTATCATCATTGGAATCTCGAGCGTCGCCCAGCTTGAGGACAACCTCAACCACTTGGAGAAGGGCCCTCTGCCCGAGGAAGTGGTTAAGGATCTGGAGCAGGCGTGGCTCGTCTCCAAGGCGGACACGACCAACTACTGGCACCTGGACCTCGAGTACAAGTACGACACCCGGGATGCCTTGTTCAGCGCGGGGGCCAAGTGATCGGGCTGACGGGGCCGAGGGACGGGAAGGTTTTCTGGGCTGAAGGGGAAAATGCTGTACTTGCTGTAGACAATAAAGCTTCAGGCATCATGGTGAATTGCAGCCGCGCTCTTTGAACAGATGGCCCTATCAGATGTCAATTTTGACGCACATGAATGTCTTTTTGATATGATCTCGGACCGCGGGCGCGGGATGGGTGTGTGTGAGTGTGTGTGGGTGGGTGCCATGCTGCCAATGCCAGTCATGCGACAGCATGCGTGATGGCGTAAGGTGGCCCGAGGCGTGCTTTTGAGGCCCTCCTCGGGCCCGCCGCAGCGGTCGGCAGGGCCAGTAGCAGGGCGCGCTAGGCTATCTTTGCCCAAGTACTGTGCTGTAGGGTGCTGTAGGTGCTGACATTCTCAGATGCGGCGGACGCAGGTGACAGCGTTGTCACGGCCTTCACGACCGGAACCTGTGACGGGCGCAAGGTTTGGCGGAAGGGTGTGGTATCGGGGTACTCTTTTCGTATAAGCCGCAGGCCGAGAGGCAGGCTGACCGTGTGTCAAGGTTCAGGCAGACAGAGTTGGATCACAGCGGCGGCACCTCGAGCGGCCCGGTCTATTTTTTGAAGTGTGTTTGCGCGCGTGTGGGTGTGGCAGAGAGAGCGCATGTCCATGTTTGTGAGAGGCAGAGCTGCGTAAGTAGGCAAGGTTGGACGGCTGTGCGTGTGTCGCTGTGTTGCTGATGAGTGGTGCGTGCGACAGGGAACATTTGGACACTTGGACAGACCAGCGTGGGAGTAGTGTGGGGGAGAACACTCGTGAAGGTCTCCTGTTGGGCGCTGTAATGCAATTACGGAAGTACCTAAAGGGAGGAAAGGGAGGAAACTCGCAGGGAGAGGGTCCCGCGAGAACCGCCCACGCCCCACGCCCGTTCCTTCCGGCCGGTGCCCAGCCGCCAAGTTGGCGGTGTCTCGGCGGCGTGGCTCTGGGCCTATCAAAAGCCACCAAGGGGCTTACGGAGGCATCCTCCCAATCAGCGACCGCCATTGGCATTATGTACCCATTAGGTACGTGCCCATGTGAACTTACGTTACTGATACTGCGGCGGCGCTGTTTCCAGGGCGCTGTCGGGTCCCAGCTACAGGTACCTGCCAGCGGTCGCCCGGGGTACCTGCCACTGCTATCTGTGTAAGGTAGTAGGGTTCCTTAGTTGGGAGGTACGTACGCCTGCGGCTGCGCCGTGCTGCGTCTCCACCCTCCGCACTCCACTCCACTCTCAGGCGCACCGAAGTGTCCAACTGTCACTAACCTGTCCTATCCTGATCCTGTCTGTTCTCCCTATCGAAGCAAAGACAAGCCTCGACTCGCATCCGCATCCCGCTCTCGACTCGAGGTCGCCTTTCTTGCAGCTCCCGCGCAGCGATTCCCATTCAAGTCCCTCCTTATTTTTAGCTTTTCTCTTATTACCACCTTGTCTCGCTTTTTTTTTTTCCCCCTTCTTACCCTCCTTTACACCTCTTCTTATGCCTCCCAGACTCAACAGCGGGCCGGACGGAACCCTCAATCTTCCCCATTTGCGACACGATTCCAGCCATCCCTCGCCCGCCCTGCCCACTGCGACCACATGCGATTCCAACATCTCAGACTATATTGGCAGCGGTACCAGTAGTCCTGGCTTGAGCTCCGGGCTCGACCAGCGCCTGGCCGAATTTGATGCATTGCGCAGCGGCGACGACGAATACTTCAAGTACGGCGAAGACGACGACGACGACATCGACGACGATATGAGTGACCACCACCGAAGACCTGCTCTCCTCCGAAACCACAACTCTCGTTCAGGCCAGCCTCTTCTCAACCCCAAAGCCGACAACGACGACGTCCACCACCACGACGATCGCCACGGCAGGATGGGTTATTCCACTCGTTCACGGGGCGGGAGCCCCTTGCTAACTCCCAACCGGCCTACCTTCTCTCGCGGTTCGACCCTGCGAAGCCACTCGCCCTCGACCGTCACCGCCAACGCGCGCAAGAAGTACATATACGCCGCCTTCTTCCTCGTTCTGAGCTTGGTCTCCTTTGTTGTCCAGACGGAGCTGTCGGCGTATATCCAGCAGGAGATGGGCTGGGACAAGGCATACTGCATGCTTTACCTAACCCACGGCTCCTGGGCGATGCTCTGGCCCGTCCAGTTGCTGATTCTGCGCATCCAGAAGAGCAATGTCCCTTGGACCACGTTCTGGCGCCGTCACCGCGAGCTGCTTCACAGCACCGCCGTCATGGTTCAGACCCAGGACCTTGACTGGGCGCGTCCCGGCGTCCACCCTCGCTCCTCGCCGCTCGGCTACCTCGTTCGCGCCACTGCATTTATCACGACAGCCCTGACCATTGGCGGTCTGAGTTGGTACGTCGCTGTCAACTTGACGACCCCGTCGGACCTGACGGCCATCTACAACTGCTCTGCCTTCTTCGCCTATGTCTTCTCCGTCCCCTTGCTCAAGGAGCCTTTGCGCCTGGACAAGTCTCTTGCCGTGCTTGTCGCTATTGCCGGCGTGCTGATTGTGGCGTACGGTGACACGAGTCCCGGCGAACAAGACGAAGCCAACGCGAAGGCCGCTGGCGAACGGTTGACTGGCAACTTGGTCATCGGTGTTGGTTCTGTGCTCTACGGGCTGTACGAGGTACTCTACAAGCGCTTTGCGTGCCCGCCCGACGGCTGCTCTCCTGGCCGCGGTATGGTCTTTGCCAACACTTTTGGCTCTTGCATTGGCGCCTTCACGCTCACCGTGTTGTGGATCCCGTTGCCCATTTTGCATTGGACCGGTATTGAGGTCTTCGAGCTGCCGACGGGCCACACAGCCTGGGTGCTCTTGCTAAGCGTCATCTGCAACGCCACCTTCGCAGGCAGCTTCCTGGTGCTGATCAGCTTGACGAGCCCCGTCCTGTCCAGTGTGGCCAGCTTGCTGACCATTTTCATCGTCGCGGTCACTGACTGGTTGCGAACCGGCGAACCTCTCAGCTCCGCAGCGCTGCTCGGCGGTGTTATGATCATGGTCGCGTTTGGAATGCTGAGCTGGAGCACGTGGCGCGAAATGACGGAAATCGAGGCCACCAAAGCAGTCGACCTGACGGACAGTGGCGACGACAGTGAGCGTGAGGATTGAGCTCGAGCGCGAACTTCTGCATAATGGTGTTGGACAACACCAATGGCGTTGGAGGAGTTGGTGGGTCACTCCCATCTTGCTTTCTTGTGTGTGTTATAATCATGGGGCATTCGGCATTGTTCAAACGGTTCGGCGGTAACTCTTGGCATTGGATTACAACAGCATGATAACGACGGCTGGCAGGCCGTACAGCGGACCGGTGGAGAAAGACAAGGACATTGCCTGGGTTATAGTTGTTTTGCTTCGTTGCATCTAGGAGCTTGGTCTCACCGTTTCTTTCATTCATGTGTTCAGTTTCACTTCGCGGCATAGACATATTTCTGGATAGGGTTTTCGGGCCTGTTAGAGCGCAGCGGGACACGAGTTGTTGACGCTGCAGGAGGCTAGTATTTCGGAAACAAAAACGCAATGTATTGCGATTGCTGCATCGCAGCACAAGCCAACAACACATACAACTGACCTAACTCACACTCACCTTGACACAGTATTTTTCGCTAGAGCCCTTCCTCAACCCTATCCTCACCGTCCTTTTTAACACCCACGCTGTTCCGAAAGGTAAGCAAGCTTAACCCGACTAACGAACCTGTTGACTTGAAACAGGGGCGACTCCAGCTCAGCGATCAGCCTGACCCGCCCCCGAGATTGAGCTCCACGTCCCGATCCCTGTAGGACCCCTATCCCTTCCATCACCCGGGCAGGAAAAACAGCCACGCCGGACTTCTGAGATTATCCGACCTTCGGTGTGACTCCCCGGGTGCGCACCTGCTGCCAACTTCATTCACGTTTGCACCACTCACGATTCGGAGAAAGGTGGACCAGGCCATGTACAGTTCGACACACCAACGACACGCTGGTGCTAGACAGCTTCTGGGCGCTTTATATCAGGCTGACATTTGCACCTGCTCATGGTCTTGATCTCATCTGCCATTTATTTGCGCGACGGTTTAAAAATGATGGGTAGCCATGGCGGAATTCCACATCCAGCTTTCCTTTCTGTTCATCTTGACTCACTCGCCGTTCCCTCCACCAATTCACCCCAAGCCAATAAACCGAAACAGTCTCGAACAAGCACACGCAAGGTGCGAACCGGATGCATCACTTGCAAGAAGCGCCATGTAAAATGCGATGAGGACAAGCCCTCCTGCAGCAATTGTCTCCAAAGCCGGGGATATTGCGAAGGATACGCCATCGAACCGATAAAGAATGCCGCTGCAAAACCCGGTCAGTTGGTCTGGGATTCCAGGCAAGCCGCCCGCCCTGTCGCACATCTGAGGACCCAGTTGAAGTTAGACCCTGATGCCCTCGACTTCAGCGACACATCGAGCATGCACTACTTTAAAGAATTCGTCAGTTTGGCCAAAGCACCCTGGACCAACGCTGCAGCCAGCGGCAGCTTGTGGGAAGTCACTCTTCCCCAGCTTGCACGCAACAGCAGTACCCTCCGGTCTGCCGCCATGGCCATCGGCGCCCTCAATGTGTGGAATCGTCAATCGGTCAAACCGAGCCTTCGCGCAATCTCCGTGCCCGATATGCCAACGAATGCCGGCGATGAGCATTACTTCAATGCTGTCGCTCACTACTGCCATTCTATCAAGCAGCAGAGCCGCCAAGGGTCTCTTCAAGATGCAATCATCTTGTCGGTACTTCTGCTCTTGTTTGAGACACTCAGAGACAATAGGAAAGCTGCCCTGTATCACGTCGATCACGGTCTTTGCCTTATACTGTCTGTCCCCACGGACGAGAATGCAGAACATCATATTAGGAAGCTGGCCCCAAACCCGAAACCTCTCCTGGCTGCGATCGCCAATGTCTTCAACCACCTTGCGAAACAAGCCCGCACCGTGTTGCGCGGTAGAATGGGACAAGGTCCTCCTCTTCCAAACCTCACAAAGGCCTTGAGGAGCAGAAACCATGCGATGGAAAATTCCATGCTTCTATTGAGTCAACTACCCAGTTCAGACGTCAATTTTGTCGATATACCCGCAATTTTCAAAAACCTTGACGATTTTGAAGAGAGCTGGAATGCCGTCCAGCATGCACAAACGGCAATAATTCCCATAATGGTAGAATACATGTACAACTCGGACGTGTTGACCTCACAAGATGAGGAGGTCATCCAAGGGTTTCATGTCGATCTCCTTGGAAACCCCCGAATTTTGGAGTTTTCCAAGAAATCGAGTAAAGCCATGGAAACACTCGACGCCGCCTTCCAGCCCCTTTTCAACAAGATCATCATGTCCCACGATGTCGAATCACCCCTGTACCTGAGAGCGATTCATCTGCGCCTACAATACCTGGGCATCTACACGTTTGAAAACCCGCCAATATTTCTGGACGTTACCACACTGAAGGCACGAACCCCCCTCTTCCGAGAATACCTGTCCGTTGCTTCCATCGCTCTCCGTGCAGCAAAGCGAAACGTCCAGGAAAACCCGGCTCATCAGGTCTCCCTTCAGTGCGGTATTACTTGGCACCTGCTAATCCTGGCGCTCTTTTGCCGCGATCCGCTGGCGCGTGATGAAGCCATAGAGATGCTGAGAGACTACCCGGGTCAAGATGGGCTATGGAAAACACGCGCGATGTACGCAATTGCATCGCGAAATCACATTATTGAACGCATGAATGCCTGCGAGGGTACGCCCGATGAACAATGGCGGCGGCTCTGGCGTCGCGAATTTGTCCTTGAGGAGGGCGGAGACCGTGTCGTTCTCCGGTATCTCGAAAAAGACGACTTGTTTGGGACGTGGAAGTTGGTGGAGGTTGCCGAGGTCCGAAGTGAAGACGAAGACGTTGTATGGACAAGGCAACCGCTGACTGGACCTGGCGGCTTGCTCATGGCCGAACTATATGGTCCCGAGCGGGCGGGATATATCACGAAAAGCGGTCAAGGTACGGACATTTAGTATTCAGGCGGTAAAAGTTACTCGTTTGACGAATGTGTTTGAAAAAAAGGAGCATACGACGTGGAGACAATAACATTCATGCCCAAATAAAGTAAGAAAAGAAAAAAGTTAAGCCGGGAACAAGGCTTGGCCAGACGGTCTATACAACACGAGTCCCACAACGACCGACCCAATCGCGCGCTATCCCATGCACAATATTTTCAAAGCCTACTGGTCCAAAGCCTGACTCTTGCAATGCAATGTCTGTCAGTGAAGGACGGAAGAAGGACAATCGGTGAATTAGTTACCATCTCTCAGCACACGCCCTTCTTCCGAAGCAGCTCGTTGTGGGTCCTGTTTCCCACTACGCAGCCTTCACTGAAGACAAAGATGACATCCGCGGTCTGGATCGTTGAAAGTTGATGGGCAACAGCAACTATTATCCGCCCGTGGCGCACCCTCTCAAAGGCGGCCTGGTCAATCTTTTCCGACTCTGAGTCTAATGCAGATGTTGCCTCGTTCAACAGGAGCAGCTTAGGGTCGCGTATGCGTATCAGGGCATGGACGATGGCGATGCGCTGCTTCTACCCACTGGAAATAGAAACACCCTTCTGCCCGACCTGGGTGTTGTAGCCCTTGGGTAAAGAGGTGATGAAGTTGGGGATAAAGGCCTTGCAGCAGGCGTTATGGATCCTTTACTCCGAGATGAGAGCCGGCTTAGAAATACCAAAGAGGACGTTATCACGGATTATGCCCCAGAACATAATAGCGGTCCGAATGTGGGAGTGGTCCGGAAGTGGGTGTGGGACGTTACGAGAGTGTCTTGGCCAACGTCTGCGGAAGGTTTGCTCGCTGTTTCGATACCACTCACCAAAACGAACACAGAAACTATCAAGATTTCTATCGATTTCACGGCACCTGACACGCAAAGCTCAGCTGCAGCGCCGACATTGCATTGAGGCAAGAAGTGCTCTCCACAGGCGATAGGGTAAGTAGCGCTTCAGTCCAAGGTGCCCGTAAATCATGAATAATTCGCAGCAGCAGCAGGTATATTGCTATTGTTTCTTCGTTTGACTTTTCTGTGGCCAAGACTTCGACGAATGCCATAATCTAGAGTGTAACGTGACAATATCTCGTCGCCGAGTCGTACTCTAGCAATACCTCGGCATCCATTTGCTCGACGTCCACGACCACCTGGCGCCACATGCTGATCTCGTACGAATTGGCCATGAACCCGGGAAGAACCACCGCACACAGATACTTCGAGCCATTCGAATCCTGTTCATCCGAAGTATCTCCAATTACTCGGTTATCGTCGAGATCTCGTGCATTGGACCCTGCGGCCAACCGCGGGCACAGAATGACAACCATGTTCAACCCGGGCAGGGCACCCGAGAAACCGGCGGGTGGATTCCTGCGAATAACCATACCGGGGCGAATGCGCTCTTTGAAAGGCGACTTTGCAGCACTCGGGTCGAGGTCCATACTAGAAGCAAGCTTCTGGTTCCTCAAGATGGTCGCCTCAGCCTGGGTCTGCAGCGCCTCTTCACTCTCTGTGTTTCCCTTCCTAGCGGATGACTTTCGAGAGTCTATGTGCAGGCGCCAGAACTTTTCTTGAAATGCGCGCGCTTGGTCCAGCGTTATTTCTGGAGTCTTAAGACAGCGGTTAAGGAACTCTGGGGTGGGAAGGCGGAGGAGTTGAGCGCCCGTCTCAGAAGGTGCAAGTAGATCGCTCGAAATAACAGGGGTCCCGGACTGCTAGATGTTAGAACGCTGCGACCGAAAAAGAGGGACTGCTCACATTTTCATTGATCCATTTCTTCAGCTGATTGTTGTTCCAGGTGAGGGGCACATTCGAATCATACGGCCAAGGCTTAGCTTTGGGCAAGAGGACCCTCAACATTTCAGCGTACTTGAGCGTGTTTTTGCCGGCGGGACAGTCTGGAAGACATGGGTTGACGCATGCCATTACCACTGTCTTGCAACTTCGACGGCTGTTAGGATCAAAAACGTGCTTGAGAAGCTTAGTGAGAGAACTCTGGCGGAAGGGAATGTGTGTTGGCTTGCCCGTTAAGAATGCTGCGTCGGCCGTTGCTCTGCCCCGAATACAGTCTTTGAGGACGGATAGACTCGTGTTAATCTCGCGAGCTTCCTTCATTCGATCGGCAGTGTGGTTAACCCTATCTCTAGCAGCTTCCGAACCGGCCAGGTCAATGAGATACAATAGACCATCCTCAGAAGTGGGGATAGCGTGATTCTCAATGCGCATACGCAGATTGCATGAGATCGAGATGATGCATCGTTCTTCTCGGTCGTTGCCGTTCGTCGGTAAGTTGCCGCTTTCTCAATTAGATCAAGCAGGGTACTTGCTTCGGCCACCTCGAACTCCTGCGCACCAGCAAGCTGCGTAACACCAAAAGAGTCTTCTAGAACGGAAATTGGCTTGCGTTAATTAAGCAGATCTGGTGAAATTCTAATTAGTGACAATCAAGTGCTCGGGGTTGGGGAGGCTCTCACCAAAGGCGCGATTACCTGCCAGTTCGATGATGCAGGCATACACCTTACGTCCGCCATTGAGATCCATTCGCATCAGAGACTGGGCGACCAGCTTCTTAATTGAGTTCATAGTGAAAGTCTTCCCTGAGCCTGTTTGGCCATAGGCGAACATGGTACTAACGCCGCCGCTCCAGGCCCATGGGACGAGAGGTTCCACCAAATCTTGATAGATTTTCTCGGATGTGTCTTCTGGTCCATATGCGCGGTCCAACACAATCGAAGTACTCTATTTCCATTAGTATTGCTGTTCAAACTGCAGGAAAGTTGATTGTCTCTTACGATCATGGTTGGGGGCCCAAGAGGTTTGATGTGCTTCCGGACCTGGTGGACATCGACGGCACTGTCTGTGTTGGTCCGCGTAAAGACACCGCGGATGAGGCCGGCGGATAGCTCGTCTTCAAGCATGGGCCGGAGCCGGGCGGCGACAATCATGTCCGGGTTCGATGTGGTATTCGGATCACCGGAGCGGGCCAGGTCCTCCTTGGCCGCTTTGGCCGCGAAGGCTTCAACAGAGGCCTGGAACCAGGGGGTATGCTGGATGTGGTACTCGTCCATGATGTAAGAGGTGAGATGATAAGGCTGCTTTGACTGTAAAACGTCGAAAAACGTCGAGTTGGATTTTATTCCCCCTCTGGTCCTCTCGTGAAGCTACACGCTTTTGTATTTGAAGGAATTTCTCCCTATCAACAAGATGCTGCTGTGAAGGGGAAGCTGCCACCGCTGAACAGGGCCCACCTCACCTTCCGTCTGCTGCAGTGGTCGTGTTCTTGCCTCTTCCGGCATGATACGGCGCTGGGCGGGGGTACCTAGCTTAGCTAGATTGGGCAGCGCGGCTCGAACCGAGTTCCTCATATTCGCATCAAACATACAAGCTTGAGGCTTTTGTAAACATCTACACGTAACCGGGAAAACTACGATTCACAACATCCAGTTCGACCGAGCAACCTACCTGGGCAACCGAGTTCACGCGACAGTTCATAATCTTCCAAGTCCGACGGAGCCCGATGCTGTTATAACGTAACCGGATTTTGGCTTAATAGTGAGTCATCAAGTCCACGAACACGACATGAGGAAACTGGAGCGAGTTGCTTGTGCACGATTTGTTACTTGGTTCTCTACATATGTATTCATACAAGATTAGGCCATTAAATCCTGTTATTATCATCAAACATCGCGCTGTGAGCCGATGCTCTCTCTTCGAGTGATGAAGTCGTTTCGATTGTCGGAACGAGCCGGTGGGGCCGAGACTTTCGGCGCGAACCGGGCCACGTCGGAGCCAACTTGCCGGCGGGACGCGTTGCAGTGTGTGTGTGGAACGCGCGGGGAAGGCGTTGAGATCCGCCACATTCCGTCCTCCGGTTCCTGCAGACGGATATCTGCAGGCGGCTTGCTTGTAGCGATGAGAATAGAATGTTCATCTCATATAAAACCTACGATGCACCCCCCCTGAAGGTTGGATAGACAAGCTACATCATCCAGTTCACCTCTCTAACCATCAATCATCACCCTAAGCCCCGCATTCATCATGGTCGCTCAACATCTCAAGACAGCCGCTCGTACGAACACGGCAGAGACCAATTCTGCGGTCTCAGACATCGTGAGGGGCGTCATCGCGGACGTTAGGAAGAACGGCGACAAGGCGGTGCGCGCATACTCGGAAAAGTTCGACAAGTGGTCGCCGTCGTCGTTCAAGTTGTCACAAGCACAGATCGAGGACTGCATCTCAAAATTGCCCGCTCAGACCATCGAGGATATCAAGACGGCACAGAACAATGTGCGCAGGTTCGCCGAGGCGCAGCGGGCGAGCATCAGGGACTTTGAGGTCGAGATCCAGCCTGGCGTGTTCTTAGGCCAGAAGAACAACCCAATCAACAGGACAGGAGCGTGAGTTTTTCAAAGCGAGAGTGCTTGTCAATGGCGAAAATGGTTTCAGAGCCGCTAACAGGTCGAACCCATAGCTACATCCCCGGCGGGCGGTACCCCCTCCTCGCCTCAGCCCACATGACCATCCTAACCGCCAAGGTGGCGGGCGTCAAGCACGTCGTGGCCTGCACACCGCCTATCCGCGGCGAACTCCCGCACGCCACCGTAGCAGCGGCGCACCTCGCGGGGGCAGACGAGATCTTCGTCGTGGGCGGCACGCAGGCCGTGGCGGCAATGGCGGTCGGTACGGAGACGGTACCCAAGGTGGACTTCCTCGCGGGGCCGGGCAACGCGTTCGTGGCGGAGGCGAAGCGGCAGCTCTTTGGCGAAATCGGGATCGACCTGCTCGCGGGGCCGACCGAGGTGCTCGTCGTCGCGGACGAGGCGGCCGACCCGCTGACCGTCGCGACGGACCTCGTCTCGCAGGCCGAGCACGGGCCGGACTCGCCTGCTGTGCTGATCACCACGTCCGAGGCGGTCGGGCGGGCGGCGATCGGGTTTGTGGAGCGTATCTTGAGGGATACGGGGCTGGTCACCGCCGAGCTTGCGGGGACGTCGTGGGTGAACTTTGGGGAGGTGATTGTGGTGGACGATTTGGCGGAGGCGTATCGGCTTGCGGACGAGTATGCGAGCGAGCATGTGCAGATTCTGACGAGGAACCCGAGGGAGGCGCTTGAGAAGATGACCAACTATGGCGCTCTCTTCCTGGGCGAGAAGACCTGTGTTTCGTACGGCGACAAGGTAACGAACCAGCCCCTTTACCCCTTGGTCTCTTGTGGACGGCGTGGCCGATGCTGACAGAATTTCTTAGTGCATTGGGACCAACCACGTCCTCCCCACGCGCAAGGCTGGCAGATACACCGGCGGCCTGTGGGTGGGCAAGTTCCTTAAGACGCAGACGTATCAAGAAGTCGTTGATGAGAAGGCCAGCGGGGAGCTCGGCAGGCTGTGCGGCAGATGCTCGCGGGCGGAGAACTTCGAGGGCCACGCGCGCTCTGGAGATCTCAGGGCGCACAAATATCTGAAGGACGATTTCAGCTTGGTTGAGGAGGCCAACAAGACTTCTGGCATTGCGATTAGAACCAACGGGTACAAAGGACCGTCGTTGTAAGTATACGTACGTAGGCCAGATTAAGGCAAGCCGGAGAATTCGTTCTTCTATTTCTGAAAGACTCGAACAAGATCCACGACACTAAGCCATGTCTCAGTCCGGATAATAACATTGTCTACTGGGTCCACTGTTAGATATCAGATTGACAGAAACACGTGTTCAACTTGGGTTAAATCTGCGACACATACTCGGAAGGCACAATTCAAGTTCCGAGTGGTCCGTCACGCCGTGGACCATCGGCTTCGCCAAGAAGGGCTGCATCGGAGGAATTGAACGTTCCTTGACAGGAATGCAGGGAAATTTAGGGTCATCGTGCTCATTCACGTCTCATTTGCTGTGATTCCGAGTGTGGGCATCCACAAATTCCAGGCTGGCCTGAACCTTGCTCAGCAGCGTTAGGGGGTTTGGGAAAAGGGGCCCGAAGAAGTCGAATCTAATTTTGTTGGCAAAAGCCATGGGAATAGGAATTGCACAATTCTTATGAAGAGGAAAGAAAACACCTTTAACTAGGATCATAATCCACCAGAGGGAAGCCCCCTTCTCCCTTTGCCTTCTTTGCCCCAACACCGTGCTTGTCTTGTGCCTCACTTCTTTCTTGCGGGTTACCATCTAACGAACGCTGGGTAACCAATGGGCTAGATTAATGTCCATAATTCCTCGCTATTTAGTTTCCGTTCCTGCATATCGCCCTGTCGACATGTCGACTTCCCTTTTGTGCTGGCACTCCAGACCTCTTTCATTTCCTCGCCTGAGCTGTCCATCAGAAGACATTGAACCGACTAAATGGGCTGGATGAAGCAGGTTGCCTTTCTGGCTATCTTGCCCCTCGCTGCTGTGGCTCAACAACCCTCGCAGACTGAGGCGCCACCAGGGGCCGGCGCGGGAGCCGGCACGGGGGTAGGCATTGGGGTCGGCTTTTTCATCCAGGTCACGGTTGGTGGTATTGTGCCTAATACCACGACCTCTGAAAGCTCCTCCACCACTTTTGTTTCGCCAACACCGAGCTCCTCCAGAAGCACAGTTTTATCATCTTTAAGCTCCTCCACGACTGGTGTTTCCTCGCCTTCCAGCCTGTTCATCGACCCTAACTCTTCGGGCAGCTCTCAGTCACAATCAGGAACCACAATCTCAAGTAATCTCAACGCCTCTGAAACGCCTTTCAGTGGATCTTTATTATCTCAGGTTCCATCGTCCACTTTAATCAACAGCTCCTTTTCCACCGCATTATCTGTTAGCTTCTCTAATAGTACTATTCCATCATCTTTGGGCCCATCCTCAAGACCATCCGTCAACTTCCCTCTCGCCTAATTTTTCTTAGCATCCACTATTAGTGAAATAGGTGATATACCACTAAGATCCTTAATAATTAAAAAATCTTCACCTCTCCCTCTTAGAGCCCTCCTATGATGGCCTTATAGCCTCTGGTGAACACTGGACTGTAGCCGGCCCCTCCGGCCGGCCCTGATCGGAGTTCTAGGTCACCTCTAGAGCCAACCCTTCCCTCACGGGCTAAGCGCCACCGTAACACTAAGGCCCAGCTACTCCGGCCCAGCCTTGGGGGAAGCTAGCCTAACTCTCCTAATGCAGCCCCTTCTACAGCAAAGGGGCCCTTAAACACAAGCGGAGTGGCCATTAGATCTATCCTAGCCGCCTTCGATAAACAAACCAGACGCTATAAGGACTAAAAGGATGTCTTTTTGGCTATCACCCAGTTTGTTAATAACGTGGTCTCTAGTTTTAAGGAGCTGAAAAAGTAGATTACAAAGGAGGCGATAACTTATATGATCTAAGCTCTGAAGAAGTTAATAAATAACAAAGTTACTCCAGTTTTAACCCGGAATTGGGTTACCGTTGCGGTATTAGCCCCGACCCCAGCCCTAATCTTAGCCCCGGCCCAGCACCAAGCCCTTACCCACCCACAAACCTAGGCTTAATTAGAGGACCTCTGGGTTTTCGTCTATATCCCCGAGGAAGGCCTGGATACTGCCCAGAAGAACACCCCTTTCACCCTGCGCCGTATAATCTACCAGGCCCTTAGCCTATAACTAGGAAATATCCCACACATCTACTATATCTCAACTAAATACTCCTTAAAACCCCTAAATAAATAAATCCAATAAGGTCTTCTTAAAAATAAATAAAAGCTAATAAACTATTTAGGGGTCTTTAAAGTAGAAATCCCTATAAAATAGTTTATATACGCTGTCCTATATTACCCATCTAAGCTCTAAAGCTTAAATAGGGAAAGTATTAATATATTAACCCTAATTAGGGAGGAGGTTATCACCTAAACTAGCCACAAGCTAGTCCTAGCCCGGTAATCCCACCTTAGCCTAAACCCTATTATAAACAAAGTTACTTAGGTTATCTCCTTTACGGTCAAAGTACCACCCTTTAGATTATTTAACTAAAACAGTAAAACCCAACTTATTAGGGAAAAGAGGACCCTACTTAGGTATAACCCTAGTTATTAGGGATATTATATAAACCAGTACTATAATTAGTGGCCACTCTGTAGTAACTACGGTAAGCCCTTAGATTTCTATAAGACTGAGCTTTATATAGCTAAGCCGAAGTGTACTAACTGTTTAGGGCCCTTCTAGGCCGGCCATATAGACTGTCCAGCTAGGCCCCTAATGGTTAACGATCATCCTACCCTCCTAGGCCGAAAGGAACGTGGACGGATTCGGAAGGTTGGGTAAAAGGCCTCTGAGGCCCATAATAGTACCAACTAGACCACCACCCAAAGCAGCACTCAATAACCCCAAAACTCCCACCCTAATCAGGGCTAACAACCTGGCTCTAAGCGCCCATACACTAGGACCCCTTCCTAAGGATCGATTATATACCTAAGTGATAAGGATATAGTTAATAGTATGGATAAAGACGAAGTAGAAGACCCCGAGGCTCTCCCTTAGACCAACCACCTTATCTACCCTCTCTAAAATAGGAGTTAGAGGGTGGCTCAAAAACCTGATTGTAATATTATTAATACTTATACCTACCTGGACCTAGACTTAGAGGCGTAGGCCTAAATAGGCCCCCCCACGGGTGCTATGTGTGGCCTAATGTAATGTGGGGAAAAAGCCCCTAGTATACACAGCTTTCCTGGAGCTCTACTAGGCTAATTAGGTTGACATTATACTTGTTTAGGAGCCCTGGATAGGCTACACTAATAGAATACAAATTAATATACACCCTAAGTATAATTCCTTTATCCTAATTAATTTTTAGGATAGTAGGGAAATAAGACCTAGGGTAATAACATATATACGAAAGGGGATAAGGTTATAAATATAATAATAAAAACCTATCTAAATAAGGGATATCTTATAGTTAAAAGTTAATAACACTACTATTATAAACATCTATAAATAACCAGGCGATCCTTATAACTATACAACAACTACCCTCCTAGGATACTAATTACCACTATAAGCCCTTATAGCTGGGGATTTCAACACTCACCATTACTCCTAGGAACTAGGATCCATTAGCCGGAATAGAGGAGATGATTTAGCCGATTAGGTTAATAACCATGGCCTCTCCTTTATTAGAGAAATAGGGGCTCTAACCTACACCCATGGTCACGTCCTTAACCTGACCTTCTCAAATATCCCCCTTACGCATACAGGACTCTATCCATACCTATATCCAGGAGTTGATCACCAGCCTATTATAACTATTATCCCCCTTAATAATAATAAACAACAATAAATATACTAATTAGGGCTAATATCGGTCCCGGATTTGGCCCTTCCTCGGTTTAAAGACCTAATTAAAGTAAAGACCTTAACTTTACCTACCCTTAAGGACTTACCCACCCTAGCTAAACTAAACACCCAGGTTAGCCGGATCGTTAACCTAATCTTAATAATTATCTAAGTAATAGAGAAAAGATAATAAAGCTGGGGAAAGTGGGCCCCCTAATAAATAAAAGAGTACTCTAAAACCCACTAATTTTACCTTAAGACCCGTATCCAATAAGTACAAGAACCAGAGCCGGCTTTGGCCTTACCACCCCCTATCCTCAAAAAATAAAAGGTCTTCTTAGAAATAGTTAAGAAGGCTAAACGGGCTTATTAGGTTACTAAAACCGAAGGGGCTATATCTAATTAGGACCTTTATAAAATAATAAGTTAATGTAAAACTAGTCTAGTAGTTAAAACCCCCCCCTTAATAGTTGAGGGCTAGACGCATAACAATAGCCAGGATAAGGCCCAGGCCCTACGGAGGGCCCTGCTGGAGAGGTTCGATAGTACGGATGACCTACCTGGGGACCCCTTCAACGTGGCCACGGTCCTAAGACAACAAATACCCTGGCAGGCTACGATTAATTAAAAGGAAATAAGGGCAGCCACCATAATAAAAATTATAACCCCTAGTATCGACGGAATTATTATAAGATTACTTAAAGCTTACTAGGACCTTATAGCTAAGCTTATCAGGCTACTATTCTAGGTATACATTAAGGCCAGCTACTTCCCCTAGCCCTTCTATAAAATAATGGTTATTATAATTTAGAAGCTTAGAAAGACCGACTTCTCAAAGGCTAGATCCTAGAGACCGATAACCCTCCTATCCTACCTAGGTAAAGGGCTTAAGAGACTAATAATTAGGAGAATAGCCTACTTTATTATCCTAGAAGGGGTGGCTAGCCCATAGTAAATAGGGGCCCTACTAGGTAGGGCAGTTACCGACCTAATAACCTGTCTCATATACGATATCGAATAGGCCCTCAATAAGGGGCTTATAACTACGTTGGTGATAATGGATATGAAGGGGGCCTTTGATTTTGTTCTTCGGAACCGCCTTATTATCCATTTACAGTAACAGGGCTGGCCTAATAACCTGATTAGGCTGATTTATGCCTTTGTGTTAGACCGCATTATTAGGGTCAGGTTCGAAGAGGTAATAATAAAGGACTTCCCTTTAACTTATGGGTTACCTTAGAACTCCTTACTATTACTTATTATTTTCTTATTTTATATTTCCGATATCCTAATTAAAGACTTAAAACTTTAGTTTAGATATATAGATAATATAAGCTTTTTAATTACTAGCCTATCCCTTAAGGATAATACTATATCCTCAAACTAATAGGTTACCTAAATCCTAGATTGGGGTGCTGATAATAAGGTCTCCTTTGACCTAGCTAAATGTAAAACTATCCATTTCACTAGGAAATATAAGTAACTAAAGGACCTACCTGGGATCAAAGTTAGAGATCTTGAAATCAAAGCCTTGGTTAAGCTGATCCGTTGGCTAGGGGTTTGGTTTAATAAAAGACTTTCTTTCTAATACTACGTCGAAATAAGGGTAATTATAGTAAAGAAGGCAGCCCAGCACCTAGGGCACCTAATAAACATAAAAAGAGGGATCCTAGTAGTTGTTATATAGAAGGTGGTCATCACCTGTGTCCTCCTAATAGCCCTATACGGAGCTGAAACCTGGTTTAGGGGGCTAATTAAGTTAGCCCTAAATAATATTACCCCCCCTTAGGGAGGGGGGATTATTAATATAGGCCAGAAGGGCCTTGTCCAGAAGGTTAATAAGGTTATTATAAGAGCGGCCCGAGCTATCCTCCTAGTCTGGAAAACAACCCTAATAAGTAACCTCCTCTGAGATGCCGGCCTGCTTACTGGGGAAGTGGTTTTAGAAGGGGTACGCCTATGCTTCGTAGTCCGACTATAAAAGGTTGACCAATAATACCCATTAGTCCTAAGGCTCATATAACAAGGGAGGCAATAAACACAACTTCAACGGACAGCAGGCCTCATCTCAAGGGTCCTAAGGCCAGCACTGCTTTAACCACAATACCTCCCAGGGTCATAAGACCTAATAGTCCAGTAGACGAAGGAAAAGGCTACTAAAGCCTTCTAGGATTGGCTAAAAACCGTCCTAGACACCCATATAGTTGTTTACTTAGACGGCTCTAAGGCGTCTAATGGAGTTACTGGGTATGGATTTATTATTTACTAAGGTAAAAAACGTATAACCTAGGGTTATGGCCAACTTAGTATAGTAGAAGTGTTTGATGGTGAGGCTGAAGGGGTGAGGGTAGGGCTCCGTCGGGTTCTCCTTACTTCCTAAGGCCAACCTATACACATCTATATTAATAATACTAATGTTATTTAAAGGATACGGGGCGATACTCCTACCTCCTTATAAGCAGCCTTCTTAGAGATCCATAAGGCGGCTAGGATATACAATATATACACCTACTAGGCCCCTGGGCATTAGGGGATAAAAGGTAACGAAGAAGTAGACCACCTAACTAAGTAAGGCACGACGCTCCCGGTCCCCTTAGGCCAGTTAACAACCCTAATAGGGATTAAGCAACTCACTAAAAGACGAATACGAGCCTAATATACATAATAGTAGCGTAAAGAAGCAACAGATCAATACACCCAACTAGGACTCAAGGCCAGCCTATCCAGCCCTCCTAAACTAGCCCTTCCACGGGCTACCCTATACCACCTCTTAGTAACCTAATCAGGCCACAGAGACTTTAAACAATATCACTAATACTTTAACTATAATAAAACCCTATTTACCTGTTTTTATAAGGAAATAAAAAAAGTAAACCATCTAATTTATTACCGAAAAACCCTAGTGAGGAGGTAATGGTGGCCTACTCTTTACTCTTCTAGTTTATTAGAGCCTATAGGACCTATGGAATTACTTAAGTAATATTTTAAGGGGTTAATTACTAATCCTAAAGGTTTTAAGGTTTTCTTATGTATAATAGGCTTTTTCTAAAAAAATTGTTTACACTATTAGGGGTTAACCTCTAGTTAGGCCTTAAGATAACTGTTTTACCCTACTAAAGGAACTAAATAAGAAGTAAAGGAACTAGAGGAACTAGCGGGATCTAGGGACAAATTGAACGCATAGTAGCCAATAAGTAAAATTTGGAGGACGCTGGTAAGGGCTATGTATTATAGAGTAGGTAGTCTGAGTTTGCGGCTCTCCACGCCACATACCCCTCGGGAGGTCTGCCGCAAGGGCTACGCCCTTGCCGCCATGGCGTTAAATACAACAACAACAACAACAACAACAAGACCATCCGTCGGTATCAGCCTCTCTGGAACTATCTCTTCTTCCGGGGGCAGCACAATTACTAGCAGCTTCTCACCTCCCACTTCACGGAGCAGCACCTCGTCCTCATCTGGTTCTTCCGGTGACAGCAGTACTCCTACCGACTCTTCGTCTACGTCCTCAACCATTACCCCTAGTAGCTCGTCAACTAGCAGCTCTAGCAACTCGTCGTCCAGTGTGTCCAGTATTACCAGTACCCCCAGCGGCTCTTCATCTAGCTCCTTATCCAGCACCCCCAATAGCTCTTCAACTGGTAGCTCTATCAGCCCATCGTCCAGCTTTCCCAGCGACAGCACAACTATCACGAGTTCCAGCAGCTCCAGCAGCTTTACTGTAACATCAACCCAACCCCCCCCCATATCTTTCCAGAAGTGTTGCACTGACTATGCTCTAGCTGAGTCCCACCACGACCTCCTCCTCCACCTCATCATCAACCTCAACATCCACCTCAACACCCACCTCAACATCCACCTCAACATCAACCTCATCGTCTACGACAACATATACGACAACCTCATCCGACTCACCGTCTACTAGCGGTTGCAGCGTGCAAACCGGCACATTCTTTCTCAAAGCCACCAGTTGGGAGGCGTCCGTCGACGGCAAATTGGCCAGGCTCGAACAGTTTCCGGACTCGCGTGGTTTTATCATCAAATTTGACGTCGCCGAGACTAGCAACGCCCAGCCATTCAGGCTCCAGACAAACTGCTCGCTTGCCGCCGTTAATCCAAATCTGGTTGCCGTCGCCCGGCCCCCTGGTTCAACTACCTACGACCAATTCTTTTACCCATCTGTTGAAGATGCTGAGGCTGATTATTTCGAGATTGGCTGGCAGGCAGACGTCTGTATGGTGAACACCGGCAACATACTTCAATGTGCCGTTTCAGGCGCGAGCTATTTCAACACCCCCGGGAACGATAATCCCCGCCTCCAGATATCCACCTCGTACGTCGGTCAGCCGATAGATGTCATCCTGGTTCCTTCCGGTGTTCCTCCCCCAGGGACCATAGGTGACCCCTGACGAGCGATCGAAATGTCAGAGATATTCTGGCTGATATTATGCAACTAAGCACTCGTTTTTTAATCTTCCATATATCTAATGCCTTCATGTTGTCAATCAGCACACGTAATGCCGGTGCGGCAACAAGGATGGCAACAAGGACGGCAACCTTGCATCAAATGAATAGTCCACAACACGGAATAATTCTGGTCTCCCGACGCTCGATTGACTCATGAAATAGAACACCGAAGCAGTTTCACTGCGAGAACACCTTGCTATCTGGTTAAATAAGAAAGGATACTTCTCTGACTTGGCACTGGATGTGACATACCTTACCTCCAACCCGTAAGTTATGACAAGGCACTGCGCATCAACCGTTACGGGATATTCCCGACTGCAACGCTTGTTTAAATATAAAGATAAAGGACAACATGCCCGGCTACAAATAAGCTAGGCTTTGGAGGCGACCGGCCTTAAGAGTGCAGCCAAGCAACAGGCGGGACTGTTTTTACATACCATTGTGGCTCATCTCCGTACCGCCCTTCGCACCGAACATATAAACATAGAATCGGCGTTAGGTTATTAGAGTTCATGTTGGATTCTGTCGAATTGAGGGTCAATTGCGTATATTGATGTGTTGTGTCTGCTAAGTGCTTCAGGGAGCGTCCCTGACCCTAGGGATAGGGGTAGGGGACGCCCCTGGATGCCTGAGGCGCGCTCGGGATTAACCTTACGCCGAGCGCCCGTTCCAAGGCGCTTTTGGAGCGTTCAATCTGACAAATATGTTCTACCACATCTTAAGACCCTGAAAGACGCAACTTTCTATAGTTGCCGTTTCTCCATCTATCTTAATTGACACCGGTAAGCCGGTGTTATGATTGATACAGCATCAAAGGCATTGATGTCGTGTACCAGCGGAGGAAATTATCGCCGTCCCCAATAACTACCGTTTGAGAAGACGGCTTTTTGAACATAGAAACTGATGATTGATTTGCGTTTAGTATAATTCCAGAAATGGCAGCAAGAGGAACGATACTCTGTTCATTAGTGGAATCTTCGGATCGACTTTCGGGAAGAATATCTTTTACAGATTCGGCATGTTGAATAAACTGGGCGGCTGATATAGAAAATGGTGGACACATGACTATTCATAGATATTGAGGCGACATGGACTGAGATGATGGCCTGGGTCAAAGACTTTTTTGTTAGCACCATATATCAAGTTTATCATTTCAAAATGGACTTCCAGACATCAACAGTCTGGGAAATTGCATAGCTACTCAGTTAGGAAGGACCGGAAGGCGCAATGGAAGCATTTGTGGCTGTCCAAACAAACAGGTCAACCGTGGTCTCAGATGTTTCGGGCGCCTTCCACAACGGTGAATAGGAAGCTGGTCAGATGTGTGATGAAACACATGTAAGTGTTGTTGCCTCGAAGAAGACGAAAGCGAAGCTACATGTATTCACAGCTTACTCCGCTGCAGTTGAGCTGGCTAGAACACGCGCCCATATCAGCCCTATGACGGAAGTCAGTATTGCCAGCGAATATGCATGTGTGGAAACGAATGTATTGAGATGAATGAATGTCTGTGTCTAGCCCACTAGTTGGGGGCCAGAATGCTAGCTAAAAAGAGTGCATAGCTAGTACCAGGTGAGAATGCCACGCTGGCCTGTGGGGTCATCGAATCCTTGTTACGTGCATGAATCGTTAGGGCCATGCATGGGTTCCAACACCCTACGCGCCTCCTTGGAGCCTTGGCGTTGGTCCCGATTGATCGGACCCTCCACTAGACCCCTTGCTCCTTCCGCCGTAAGCGCCGTTGTCAGCTGTTAGCGCTTGTTTTTTGGGTCCAGTTGATCATGCCAAATCAAGGATCGAACTTGTTCAAATTGGCTTCTTCCTGTGGCTGGCTTCATTTGCTTCTGCCCTCGAATTCCCACTCTTCCGTTGGTGGCTGGGCGGCTGACGTTAGACCTTAGCTCCTCCGATGGACCTGATGCCGATGCGCTGAAGGGAAGCACTGGGACAATACCACTCCAGGCAGCATCAGAGGTAAAACCTTATGGAGGGATGTTCGTATACGCGACCGAGGTCTAGGCTTACGACATTGTTGAGGTTTGTCAACGCGAAGATAACCATCCGCGCCACGGCGTAATAAATCAGCCTCCAAGAGGATGTAGCATGGGACCAGGCCCATAGACCTGTGGTATTCAACATTTTTAGCTATCCGGCTGGGCCGACTGGCACGGCGTCTGCGCTGTACACACGACCCTAGGAGGAAGAAAATACCACACTAGGAGAAAACAAATGCCACGCCGAGTGAAATCGTGGATTCCTCCGCTGAAGCTAAAACACATCTAGCCCTGTTTTGGCGCTAGTTATCAATGCCCTCGGTTCACAAGGTTTTTATCCAGGCGTGTCTTGAAACTGCTGCTCAGGCATTCTGCATGTCAGCTTTCACGTTGTCAGCATGCCTTCGCCCTAGTGGCTTCGAAGGCGTACCCCACGTCATCCGCTGGCTTGAAGAATGGATCTACATATTTTCTATGGCTGAGGCGGCGACGAAGAATGCTGCCACGTTTGGATACAACACACTGGTCCCGGTGATGTGGATGAGCCGGTGCGGGGTTTCAAGGGAGCTAAACTCAGCCGCGGCCGCTAATGGTCGCGCAGGGACGTCGGCACTGAGTTTGGCCTTGTATCTTCTGAAGAGAGTTAAGCTATGAAAGTTCAACTCAAAAAGATAAAAGGGAACGGGGTTGCTGTAGATGGTGACCAGCTGCAAACCCAAAGATCCAGCACAGCTTCCACGGCATCAACCACCAGAGCCCAATCACTGGTTATACGAACGATCACCATTTACATTCGCTTATTCGTCAAAATGGTTAACATCCTGAGCTTCATTACTCTTGGCCTCGCTGCCATTGCTGTGGCTTCACCACTCTCCCCAGAGGACATGTCTCTAGTTCAGGTCCGGGATAAGGGCTCGGGTCGCGGCGGTGACAAGAGCGACTGCTCAATATCCTGCGGCAAACTCAACTTCGTCTTCGCGTAAGTGCCAGACCAAAAAGTCAAACTGATTTTACTGCTCCGTAACACTGATGTCCAATTGAATAGTGGCTTGCCATGGAATCATCCTGCTATTGCCGCAAGCGGCTTCACTCCGCAACAGGTCGAGGCTGGTATCCGGGCAGACATGGCAGCCATCATACAAGCTGGATATAATATCAAGGGTGAGCGGTTTAGCCTTCTCAACCATTTAGCTGTTCCTGACTGACATCACTCCAGCTGTCCTTTTTGGACCCGAGGACAGTTTGGACTTCCTCTCTAAGGAATTGAAGGGCGTGGAGTGGACTGGAACTGGTGTTGGATTCGGCGTCCGAGGAAGTCGCTCCCCGAATATTACGCGCCAGCTGATGGGTGAGCAGTCTCTATAATGTATTTTGGGGGATGCAATGACTGGTTTGACTCGCAGATATCATCCAACTTTACCGCGATGAGGTGCCTCGCTCTCGGATCCTGTTCAACTACTCGCCGACTTCTAGCCTTTGGGCTATCCAACAGTACTACTCGCTGCCTGGAAACTGTTCGGGTACCCCTGGCAAGGACCTTGTGAGTATGGCCCTTGTAATAATGCACCTTTATTGTATTGACATGAGTTTCAGGGTATTGCGATCCGCTGCAACGCCTGCTCCCCTCCCGTTTAAACATCCTCTAAACAAATTGTGTTGGTAATTCATATAATGATTGAATCAGGACTGGGAGATCAGTCTTGTTCGTACGACCATGAATGCTAAGCAGCGCGTCAGTGGATTGGTCGGCGATGGCTTTTGTGGCTCACATTATTTGGATGTTCCCCGTAGTCGGTGTCGATTTTGTCTTGGTAGTCTTCGGTCCCCGTGGTATGATGTTGTCAATGTGACGGGAGTGCATAATTATTCTTCTTCTTGGTTTATATTTGAATATATTCTTTTCTTTTCTTGACAAGACGTAAGAATGCCCTATCGGCTACCGGCACGGATTAAGGTGAGGCTTTGGTTTCCGGATAAGAAGAATCAAATTGAGCTATGGATTGAAAAAAATGGCATTCGCCGGAATCTCTAAGAGGGCAATCTATTGAGGAGATTCGGCCTCCGCAGTAAAGGGCTTCTGTCCGTACACCACATGTCTATCGAAACGGTTAGTGACTGAACTGAAAAGCGAAGGCATCTCCAACTGCTCGTGAAGCAACTTACGCGTCATACATGGCGTGGTAGGGATTGGACTTCAGCTCCTGTCGCACCGCCGCAAGCTCCACCAATACCTCCTCTCTAGTCCGCCCAAGAACGCCACAGAATACCCTGAAAGAGAATCCTTCCAAGCCCTCTATAAGCTGCGCCAGGTTGAGCAAGCCTACGTCCTTGAAATGTTGATCCTTGGGCCAAGGACCAATGGGACATTTCATCTTCTCATGATGAATACGATCGAAGCCCCCATGCCCTCTCACCCAACCCTCGAGCAGTGGTCCAGGACACGGCTCACGACCCATACTCCTTAGGGTTTCTACAAGAGTTTTGTCCCAGGTCCAGCCAGCGTGCTTAGGCGTGTATGTGCCATCATCGGAGTAGAACTCGATACTTACGTCTTCAAATTCTGCCCAGCCTCCAGGGTTGAGGTTACTGTGATCTTGATTAGCATCTATCCTGAAAAACCGAGAGACCTTTTGAGTCTGATATATAAAACAGCTCGTTCCATACTCATATACGTTTCTCACCAGCTTCGGCCAGTCCGCGATCGAGCAAGCCATATACCGGCAGAAAATGAAGTCATACTTCTTTTCCACAACCCAAGGACTTTCAACATCGTCGATTTCGAATTTGACATTCGGGGGAATCCTGTTTGAGAGAGTAAGCAAAGTCTTTGAGTTGAACAGAAGATGGACCCACCAGGCCGGTTGGATGGCACTCAGGTCAATTCCAATGATCTGCTGAACCCTTAGTATCACCAGCATCGTTACGGAGAGGTGGAATGAAACGTCCCTCAGCATTGGGGAAAAAGTCGCCCATTTCGATTGCCCCTACATGCGATATCGTCAGTGGAGAAAACATTTGATTTGTTATGATTCGGGGTTCAGCAGGATTCAATCCTTACAAATTCCGGTGCCGGTTCCGATGTCAAGGATCCGGTTCACCTTATCTTTCTCGAGTGGTGCCAAGAACAACCTGTTCCTGAGCGATTTAGTCATCAAGGCGTGGATCATGTCAAGTCTTTCGGCTTCGCTGTCATCATTGGGCATGATATACGCTGAAATGTTAGCTTAAACCGCCGAAAGGATACATGTTTCCACCAAGCCATTTAGACATCGAAAGGCAGGGCAACTTACACCCCGACCGGAATGCATGGTAACGTCGACCATACTCCTCGGGATAGTCGATGACGCTAGACGACAACGAGGCGGTGTAGCTTGAGCTGTCGCCTCATGTGTTAATGAGAAGATGATCCATGCCTGCAATGGGTTCGTACATTCGATCATCAATCGACGCGAGGTCACTCGCCTGGTCCGTGATGTTAATGAAAGTTGCCCGGACTGTGTGATGGCCGATTGGTGGACGAACATTTTCTCCTTCGTCGGCTTCAAGCTGTTCCTCTTCGGCTTCAATACCCTGTGAAGGAGCCGCAGCAGCCGCAACTGGGGCATCGCCCGGCGAGGATGCGGAAGCCGGGTTTGGGGTGGGGCTGGCTGGTGAGCTAGCCTGCGGGTCCGGTGGAGAGGACGCGGGCGCGGAGCCGAGTTGCTTCCCCGAAGTTTCGGCCATCCTTGCCTGCAAAGTTAAGGCGTCTTCAATTTCGCGGCCGAAATCAATGTTTCAGAGGAATAAATCAAGGGGCGGGCGAGTCAACAAGATCTGAGGGGGCCCGCGTTTTGTAGTACGATTTTGCTCCACATTATTCACCAGAGAACGGCAGGGTCAACTACCAACATGCATCCGGCTGCAGAGGATTGCAGGCCAGGAGCCCACTGGATTGGCTCGCTTGTCCCGCCTTTGCTATCTCACATACTGATACAGGGCCCTGGCAAGTCTTCAAGCCAATGAATTCCAGACAAACGAGCAGCAAACAGTTACCCCTCTTGCCAAGGTCTGGTGCCACGGAAGTCAGGTGCCACTCCGCATGCCTGGGACTTCTGCTCTTGGCTCCGAGTGATCTTATACCAAAGGTCTAACGTTGTGTTGAAGCTTTGGCAAGATGGCTCGCCTAGAACTCGAGTCAATCGAGAGAATTCCAGTGTAAGCATGCACAAGTCAAGCCAGCGAGGAAGGCATGTGTAAATCAAGCAACCAAGAATAAGTGAATGGCATAAGCGCCGCAAGTGGTAACAATTTCTGGCAATTTTGCGGCAAAGTTTGCCCACGTTCAGCTCACACTGTATTGAGTATGCATTGCCGTTGGGTACATGTATCGACCCCCCGCTCGTAATTATCTTGACAAGAAGATAACGTAAGTGTCGGGTCAGTCGTGCACTTTTCCCAAATTTCCACCTCTCAACTTTAACTCAATACAATTCCATCAATTAACATAGGAAATCCTTCGAAAGAGTCTCAGATTGTCAAGAATTGTATATGGGCACGATGTAAGGGGGGGGGGTCAATTCGTGATGCGTATTGTGCTTGTTCCGGCCTAAGGCCCGTACGCTGCTGCGGCCTGACGGAAGTCAGTATAGCCAGCGAATATGCATATGTAGAAACGAATGTATTGAGATAAAAAATGAATGTCTGTGTTTAGCCCACTAGTTGGGGGCCAGAATGCTATTTAAGAAGAGTATATAGCTAGTACCAGGTGAGAATACCACGCTGGCCTGTTTCAGGGCTATGAGGTCATCGAATCCTTGTTACATGCATGAATCGTTTAGGGCCATGCATGGGTTCCAACACGGCCCCTTTTCGGCTACGGAGCGATGACTAAGCGCCCTCGGCGCCGTGTGGGCCTACCACCCCGTTTGACACAGATCAATCTAGTAATCCAAGCAATTTAGACGGATCCTAAGTTATCTAAGCGACGCACTGCAAAAATCTTTAATGTTCCTTTCTTAACCCTCCTTAATAGAATAAATAGAAAACGCGCCCGATAGGATACCCGCTCCGCTAACACTCGATTAACGAAATTAGAAGAGGACGTAATCATTAAATACGTTATTGACCTGGATTCACAAGAGTTTACGCCTTAGCTCAGCTGTCGGAACAACCTCGGCGTGGTGATTTAAGGTTTCACCGCAAAGCTCCTATTAGCTCGCTTAACGAGCCAATCAGAGCGCAGGAATCGTACGCTAACCCGATCGTCTAAGATTGCGGTCTTAGTGACGATTCTGTCAGGGGCTTGCGGTGCGAAGTAAAGAGGTCAGTAAGAGGATAATAGGTAGGTACTGGTTGTGACTCTCATTCTTCTCTGATCCTCTCCTTGAAGGGGAGGGACAGGCCTTTATATATATAGTCCTCCTTAGTTAAGCCCTGTCGCAGTCTGGAATCGGCTTAGCCGCCATGCTTTCCTTAGTCAGATTCCAGCTACGTAATACGATCCCCCTCCTCATCCGGCCTGTCCTCAGGCCATAACGGTTACTCACCGGAGAGGCACGTGTTCCAGAACTCATAATAACCACTCCTATAGAGTTGCCCTACTGGGTTTCTAACTCAAAGTGTTATTTACTATTCCCTATAATAATCTTATAGTGAACTGATTATTAACTAGTAATCTCCTTCTCGAAAAATAGTTGATTTTATAGAGCTACCCTATTAGGTTATTAACTTATAAGTTCTTATGAGTAGCCCTAATAGGTTACTTATAGTGCTCTTGTGAGTAGCCCTGCTGGGTTACCTACTTAAAGGTTCTTGTGAGTAGCCCTGATGGGTTGCCTGTAACGGTCCAAGCACGTATATTGCAACTAGTTATGGCGACTACTATAAGTATCTTTAAGATAAGGAGAAAGGAAGGAAAAGTCTACTACCCCACAAATCCGTTGGATCCTAATCAGGTCTGCCTAGGCCTCGTCAGGCTTAGTAAACAGTGGTTAGTGTTAAATATGGCCAAGTAGTTCCGAGGCCTCTAATCGGGCCTTAGCTCATAATAATTACTCCCTTCCTCTCCTCCTTTCCTAAAGGATATTTCTGTAATTAACCTCATAATAGTCCAAGGCCACTATATCCACTAGCATATCTATTAACTCCTAGGTGAGTTAAGCATAGTCCTTCTACTTTACTAAGACCTTCCATTTACCCTATACTTTTTACGTATTACGGATCTCCTTAACTTTAAACTCCTCTCTATTAGCTATTAGTATCGTAGGTGGTTAAGCGTCGTTATAACTTTATAATAACAACGAATTAACTTTAGTATACCTAATTAAGCTTATATAAAAAATATTATAGATCCTTAGTAGTGTATTTAACTGGTAAATATAGGATTTAACTAGTTTAAGGATAGTGTACTTTATATTAACTTAGTTAAACTTCTTTAATAATTAATTAAACTAAATCTTCTATAACCTTAGCTAAACCTTATCTCTAAGTTTAAACTAATTAAACGGTTAGCGGCTTATATTTACGGTAATCGTTTATTTCTCTTATACTACCACTATCACCACCTAAACCTACTTAGAAGCGTCCTTCAACTTCTAAACTAGAACCTCTACTTTTACTATAGGGGTCTTATTGCTATTCCATAGGAGTTCCTTTACTCTAATTAGATCTAAGTTATACTCATAAGTAATAAAGAACGAGCTAAGTCCTATTAACGAGGTGACCTGGTTATTAATAACTATTATTACTACTAGGAGTAGTTCATCCTAATCGTCCTAAGTATACATTATGTATACTCTAAAATAGGTTTCCATTACTTAGTTTACCCTCTCTATAACTCTATCTATTTCTAAGTAGAACACTATAAAGAGTTTTTATTTGATCCATAATAATTAGCAGAATTATTTCCATATAAGACTCGTAAACTATGGTCCCTTATCTAATATAATTATATAAAGTATCCCATAATACCTGATCAGACCTCGGATTAGTTGGTCTACTACTATATCCATTATAATATCCTTTAATAACTCAAAAATTACATTCTTTAATAAATAATCAGTCACTACTATAACATTTATAACCCCATCATAGCGGGAAAGGGGTAGTCTTATTATAAAGTCAATAGTGTCACGGGCCAAGGCCCGATCAGAGGCCTCGGAACCACTCGGCCATGTCCAACGCCAACCACTACTTACTAAACCTGACCAGGCCCAGGCAGACCTGATCAGGATCCAACGGATTTATGGGGCAACAGACTTTTCCTTCCTTTCTCCTTATCTTAAAGATACTCATAGTAATCACCATAACTAGTTACAATATATGTACTTAGACCATTATATTATCTTCAAAATTATTAAAGGTAATTAATTAAATACTTAATACAAAAGTTTACAATTTATATAAGAGTAGTAAGAAGTTTTAGACGGGTTGACCTAAGGAGTCCCTAAACATCTAAAGTTGATTAGTATAGCCTAATTAGACTTAGAGGTTATTATAAACTCGAAACGACGTATATATGTATTCGTAGTAGAGTACCTCAACTACGTTATTAAGTATATTATAATCACTACTAAACGTAAAACACTAGGATAAGCGATAACCACATAACAATAGAAAATAACGCTAAACTATTTAGAAACCCATAATAATTAGTATAACTAATTGGATAACTTATAACCCAACTATAAGAGATATGGACCACCTAAGTAATTAAATAAGAAACCTAATAAGAATAAATTTAATTATTATAGGAAGCCCTAGTAAAACCTAGGTACCCGACATCGACGATAAACTAGTCCCTAATACCCTTTATAACACTAATTCCCTCCGATTAGGTCTATGTACTACCTCTAAAATAAACTAAATATTAGATTCCCAACTCACCGAAGTTTAATGGATTATATAAGAAGTTTTAATAATAGTACTTTAAGATAAGAGGGAAGATAAGTATAGATAAAAAAGCCTTCAGTTTAGAGTTAACCGTATTCACCTATATTTACTCTAAACTAGAAAACACTATATAAACCATAATAAGCACCTATTATACGTAAAAAGGGGCCGATGGGTTAAAGAACCCGGATAAATTTATAGAATACTTAAAGGGTTATTATACGGACCCTAATATAGAAGTATGAGCCCTTAACTAACTAAGGATTATATAATAAAAGGAGAACGAGAATTTCACTTACTTCTTCCCTAAATTTAAAAAAGAGTTTATAAAAGTAAGAGGAGGACACTAATTAGATATTATAAGGATTAACTACCTTAAAAAAGCCTTAAATACCATAATAAGAGCTCCCCTCATTAGTATAATTAATAAACTAATAATATACACTATATATACCCAGATACTCCTAAGTATAAGCTCAGAATTGGATAGCGAATCCTACTAAGCCCACCGTGAGCGTCAGTATAGGAGATCGTTAACCCCTAACTAAATAAGAACTAAGTCCCCTCGGAAGTAGAACGGTCAATTAGAGTCCCCCTAACCTGATTAAATGGAGTAGGAACCTATAAAAGTAAATAAATTAACTAAGGATAAGAAAGTCCGTAAACGGCTAAGCTAAGAGGAAGCTCGTAAATATTATAATTATAATAAAAAAGGGCATATACAATGGTAATACCCTAAGGATCGAAAAAAAAACAAAGAAAATTAAGACTTTTAAAAGAAAAACTAAGGAATAAAGTAAAACGGATAGTAACTCTAATTAGGACTTTGAGGACTTAAGAAAAGAGTAACTCCTAGTGAAAGTCGTTATTAGGAGGAATAAGCTATGGAGGAATAGAAGGTTATTAAAAAGAGTATGGATTATGACCCATTTTATATTAATATTGGGATTAATAGGATATACTATATAATTACCCTTATTAATATAGGGTGTTTAATATACACCCTAATCAGCGACGCCTTCGCTAAGAAACTCCACTTATTACGCATTAGTATTACACCTCGGAACTTAATACAAATCACTATTATAATTCCTAGTATAATCCACTACATCACTTACACTAATATCAATATTAATAACTATAAACAATACTAATTATTCTTTTATATTATTCTTAACTAAAAAACGACGTTATCCTTAGAAGGTCCTAGATAATTGATAATAATGTTATAGTTTACCTAGTGTAAAATACTCTGCATATAAGTATCGTAGACTATTAGGTAATAAAAAAGAAACTGGGTTAAGTTTAATAAAATCCAAAGTTCCTAATTTAATAATAAACTAAATCGGTATTCTTAACCCTAATTAGGTGAGCATAGAAGAGAAGAGAGACCCCTCTTAGTATATCTACTCTAAATACGTTCTCCGTAAGTTTAGCCGATATCGAGAAGGCCTTAGTACTAAAAATAAAAATAAACCCGAGGATAAAACTCCTTACGTATTATTATAAGTTTTTATATATTTTTAACCAAAATAAAGCTAATTAACTATTACTGTACTAGAAGAACGTCGACCATATTATCCTTATTAAAAAGGACTCTTATAGTTAAAATAAACTAGTGACCTAGGGACTTTTATATAGTATGTTAAGGGAAGAGTTAATTATACTACGCTGAACCCTTATAAAACTATTAGATAAAGGGTTTATTAGGGTTAATAGCTCCCTTATATTATCGCCTATTCTATTTGTCCAAAAGCCTGGAGGAGGGTTACAGTTCTGTGTCGATTACTATGCCCTGAATACTATTACAAAGAAGGACCGATACCCCTTACCCCTAATTAACGAAACCCTAAGAGCACTAATAAAAGCGAAGTGGTTAATAAAATTGGATATTATCGTTGTGTTTATAAGATCCGGGTTAAGAAAGGAGATAAATAGAAAATAGTGTTTAGGACGAGGTATAGGTTATACGAATAAATGGTTACCCCCTTTAGTTTAACTAGAGTCCTCGTAATATTCTAATAATATATTAATTATACCCTATGAGATTTCTTAGATAAGTTTTACTTAACTTATATTAACGATGTCCTAATTTATTTAGACGGCTCCCTCTCTGATCATAGAGAGAAGGTTAAGAAGGTCCTCGAGTACCTAGGTGTTACAGGTTTGTATGTGGATATTGATAAGTGCAAATTCGAAGTTAAAAGTGTTAAGTATTTGGGGTTTATTGTTGATGCTAGTAAGGGAATTTGCGTGGACCCTAAGAAGATTAAGGTAATTTAGGGATAGGAAGTACTCTGATTAGTACGAGGAGTCCGTGGGTTCATCGGTTTTACTAACTATTACCGGTAATTTATACTTAACTTTTTAGGGATTATATAACCCCTAATAACCTTAACTAAAAGGGATATACTGTTCATTTAGAGTAAGGAGTGCACTAGAGCGTTCAAGGAGCTGAAGACGCTCCTAATCAGTGCACCTGTATTAGCTCACTGGGACCCTGATTAAGCTATAATATTCGAGACCGATTCGTCTGGTTATATAGTAGGAGGTGCCTTATCGTAGTATAATAACAAAGGGATCCTAAAACTTATAGTATTCTTTTTACATAAGAACCTACTTATAGAGTATAATTACCTAATACACAATAAGGAACTATTAGTAATAATATTGCAACGGAGCGGGGGATGCAGTGAACAGTATATGCTGTATTGTATAATATACACACTTTACTGACCATAGGTTGTGCACCCTCCGTCCCGGGTTTATGAGGGTAATTAACTCATATGAAACTGCTTAACTAAAGCTATAATTTAGGTAAGGAGACACCTTAAGACCTGATTAGGGCCAAAAAGGGGTTCCGGCTTTAGATGTAGATATTAGTGAGTATTGGGGTTTTGTTTACTTAGTGGTAAAGTAACCTCCGTATTATTCACAGTATATGATCTAAGTGAACAGGTAAAAAAAACTTTAAATACGTCTATTTAACTAATAATGTTTACTGATGTTCTGTGATATGTTATTTAATAGTCCATTGTTGTATCCTCCGTTAGAAATGCGTCCCCAGTTCCCCTCTCTTAAATAGCTTGTTGTCGCCTGATTAAGGAAAAACCCACTTAGCGTAAGCATTTCCCCCTGTACGGTTTTAATCGTCCCCTTATCTTAGCTCTAAGCTCCTGTGTACTAAGATAATAAATAATGTGTAGGAAGGGAAATAAAGGAAATGATTAGATTATACGAATAAAAGCCTGATCAGGTCCGTTGGTGGTGTAGGTTATAGCGCTGTGAACCGCTGAGCCCCTCCTCGACCTTTGCTTTATGTGTGGCCTCTTGCTCCTTTTTCTCCTACGTCTTTCTTTAACGACGCTTCTCGTTTTTACGATTATATCCTTATTAATTATGGGGTTGAGTAGGGGCAAAGAAGGGCTCCTATACTTTTATATATATTACTATGAATTCGTAAAAGTTGTTTACCCGCTTAGTGAACTCCTCCTTTTTATAGGCTATAACTAATTAAAGATTTGTGGTGGTCACCTTATTATGTTATTTAATTAGGTGTTAATAGCCTAATATAAGGTATTGCTGCTTATTTTCGTAGTTGTGAAGTGTGTTATGTGCAATGTTACTTAGGACACTAGTATTGTGAGGGTATTCGGGAGGTGTTGGTGATCGGGTTATAGGTAATATAATAGGTTTTAGGGGTCGTTATTTCGGCTTGTCCTTCTTAGAGGTTTAATTGGGCTTACTTTCTATAAGTATGACGTCGTTGTTATTATTGTTGGGCGGAGCCGTTGTGTCCTCTATAGCCTGTTTAGTGGTCTATATAGTATAGGCTTTGTGGGGTTTCAGGTGTAATGGGCCTTTTTTGGGGTAGTTATAGAGCTTTCGTGTAATTTAGTTAACTTATTAGTAATATATAATTGGCCTTTAGGTATTTGATTGCTAAGAGGTCTAAGAAAAGGCTAACTTATGGGATATTGTGTTTTCGTAGAAGATGATGCGGAACTATTCTATTATATAAATGCCGTACCCCTAGCTATTAGGCTATTAAGGGCTATTAGCCATAGTTGTACTTATATGAATACACCTAATTAGGGTTTCGGGGATGCCCATAGCCTTATACTAAAAGAAAAGGTTATATATGTTAATTATAAAGCGCTACTTAAAGGAACCTATACTCCATAGATTATTATACTAAAGTATACGTTCTATAATTTAGTTTATAAAAATGTTAATAAAGTAATTACCACCATAAACTATAACAAAGTAGATTAGATTAGTTCTACGGAGTTTGAGTTTAGTGTGGTTAACGTATAGGCCGAGTTGTTCTGGTTTAAGGAGTACATTTCCCTAGGGCCGTAGAATCGAATAAATCATAACACTAGCCTTTTCTAGGTCCCATCTCACTAACACAATAGCTACTTCAACCAAGCCCATCTCAAGCTACTTCTATTATTATATAAAACCCTAAGTATTAAAGAGGTCTTTTAAGATGTTATCGGCCTTAGTATAACTCTAGAAATCCTAATTACTATTAATTATAAAATTAGTAGTGTAATGAGCCCGGAGTTCTGTTATTGTTGTGGTGTTCGTTGGTGAATACTATTATAGTATAGGGTTTAACTTATTGTTAAGTATCGGGGTACCTGCTGGCCACTTTGGGTTTATATATCCGGTACCTAGGTTAAATATCGGGCTAAGTGGTCTCGTATTATCTGGTATTTTAAAGGTAAAGTCTTCTGCTCGTTTAATATTGCCTTATACCTAATTAGGTGTATATTAGTGATTAATAATACTATTTATAGTGATGTAGATATTTAGGTGGTTTTGTGTATGTTGGGTGTCCCAGATGTTCGCTTATCTCGTAGGGGCAGTCATAATTCCGGTCGTTCCTGTTGTAGAAGGAGTGTTGTAACTAAACTTAACCGAGAGAAAAGAAGCGGTAGTATAGTGATGTTTATATGATTATGTGGTTTGGTTACTAATTAAAGTGAGGGAGGTAAAGGGATTATTTAAAAATAAGAAGAGTTTAGTAGGAAGGTGTTGGACCTGATTAGGGCTAAGGACGTAGAAAAAAGAGTTCTAAGTGTGTGAGGGAAGGAGGGTAGGTTGTTATTTGTAAGGTCTGGGTAGTGGAAAGTTAAGGGAGTAAATTGAAGTTGTGTTTTAAATTAATATAAGAGTATTAATTAATAATAAAATACTATTCTATGGATCGTTTTTACTTATTTAGTTAGTGTATTAAGGTAGGTATGTGGTTATTAGGAAGGTAGGGGGGCTAATTATTGTGTTGCTTTCCTTTTTTGGTGGAGTAGGTGTGGTGACTTGTTTTAGTTTTAATTAGACCGGCTGTTCCTTCCTTTTTCTGGTTATTGCTGAATCCGGGTTATAAGTTCCCTATATTAGCTTATTATAAAAGAGCCCTTTCTCTCCTTCTCAGATCTACTTTTTCCCGGCTAATAATAACCTTAACCACCTCTTATTAATTTTTATTATTATATCCCTAATTCCTTGTTTTTAGACTTGATTAGATGGTTGTAATACCTCCTAAGGAAATTAATTATAAGTGTGAGTATACTACTCCGAGCCCTAAGATTCCATGGTTTCTTAATTGCCCCTACCTGAAGGGTGGCTGGTATATCACCGTTAATAACATTAACCTTATCGTAGGTCCTCCCATTTTATAGTTTTTTTTTCTCTAGGGTTGATTAGAGTTATAGATCTTAGTTTCTCTTATTTGGGGCTGTTTTGAATTGTTTGTTGGGTTATTATATTATGAGGTCTAGTTCGCCGATGCTGTTGAGTATAGCGATACTCGTGTTAAGGTGGTTTAACGATTTTGGTAGGCCCTTCCCGTTTCTTAATTAAGCCTGATTATGTGTAAATATAGTCCTAATGGTACGTTTCGCTGTTGGGTTTTTATGTTATTAACCCACTAAGGACATTTTGGATTTTTAGAATAGAAGTTTGGAGGTTGGTTGAATGTTGGTATAGCTTTTATTGTTTATGTGATTGGTGGTCGGAATTGTGTTTTTTGTTGTTGTTGTGAGGAATGGTGGTGTAACGGTCCAAGCACGTATATTGCAACTAGCTATGGCGACTACTACGAGTATCTTTAAGATAAGGAGAAAGGAAGGAAAAGTCTACTACCCCATAAATCCGTTAAATCCTAATCAGGTCTACCTAGGCCTAGTTAAGCTTAGTAAATAGTGGTTAGTATTAGACATAGCCGAGTAGTTCCGAGGCCTCTAATCGGGCCTTAGCCCATGATAATTACCCCCTTCCTCCCCTCCCTTCTTAAGGGATATTCCCGTGATCAGCCTCGTAACGATCTAAGGTCGTTATATCCGCTAATATATCCATTAGCTCCTAGGTGAGTTAGGTATAATCTTTCCACTTTATTAAAACCTTTTATCTACCCTATACTTTCCGCATATTATGGATCTCCTTAACTTTAAACTCCTCCCTATTAGCCACTAGTATCGTAGGTGGTTGGGCATCGTCACAGCTTTATAATAATAACGGATCAACTCTAGTATACCTAATCAGGCTCACGTAGAAGACGTTATAGATCCCTAGTGGTATATCTAACCGGCAAGCGTAGGATCCAACTAATTTAAGGACGGTGTACTTTACGTTAACTTAGTTAAACTTCTTTAATAGTCGATTAAACTAGATATTCCGTAACCTTAGCTAAACCTTATCCCTAGGTTTAAACTAATTAGATGGTTGGCGCCTTGTGTTTGCGGTAATCTCTTGTTTCTCTTATGCTATTGTTATCGCTACCTAAGCCCACTTAGAGGTGTCCTTCAGTTTTTAGACTAAAACCTCTACTTTTATTATAGGGGTCTTATTATTATTCCATAGGGGTTCCTCTACTCTGATTAGGTCTAAGTTATACCTATGAGTAACAAAGAACGGGTTAAGTCCTGTTAATAAGGTGACCTAGTTATTAATAACTATTATTGCTACTAGGAGTAGTTTATCCTAATCGTCCTAAGTATACACTATGTATACTCTAAGATAGGTTTCTATAACCTGGTTTACCCTCTTCGTAGCTCCGTTTATTTTTAGGTGGAACACTGTAAAAAGTCTCTATTTAATCCATAGTAATTAGTAGAGTTGTTTCTATATAAAACTCGTAAATTACGGTCCTTTATTTAATATAATTATATAAGGTACCCTATAGTACCTGATTAGACCTCGGATTAGTTAGTCCATTATTATATCCATTATAATATCCTTTAATAACTTAAAGATTACGTTCTTTAATAGATAATTAGTCACCACTATAACGTTTATAGCCCCATCGTAGTGGGAAGGGGGTAGTCCTATTATAAAGTTAATAAAGACCTCTACCCAGATCTGTCCAGGGATAAGTAGAGGTTTTAATAGGCCCCTCTTCTTATCACACCATACGTTTCCTCGTCCATAAATATCGCAGTTCCTCATAAATCTTTGGATATCCTAGGATAGGCCTGGTTAGTGGAACTAGCGGCTAATTAGGGCCTTTAAAGTGTCCCTCCCCGGATATCCTGTTAACGTAGAGTTATAGAACCTCTAGATTAAACCCGTCCTTAAGGGTTTATAATATGGAATCCAAATTCTATCCCTCTACAATAATCTCTTATTATCGTCGATCGTATATTTTAACAAAATTATCGGCAACTTTTATTATAAGGGAAGTTATTGGTTTCCTTTTTATATTACCCCCCTAATTAGCTAGTATTAGTTATTTTGGTTTAAGGTTTTATTCCACTAAGAGTATAATAGCTCTTTTTTAAAAGGGTTTAAGGGGGGTTCCATCTTATCTAGGCTGGGGTCGTTGGTCTAATCCATGTCTCTGGGGGAGTCTCTTATATTAGATTTAACCCTCTCTACTTACCCTGATCGGGCCTACACTTCTCTAATTACTACTACGTTATTAACTTATAATATATTAATCCTATTCTTCAGGAGTTTAATTTTCCAACCCTTTAACCTATCATCCTATAGGGTACTAGGGATATCCTATTCGCATTTCGATAATGTATTAGGAACTACTACTTTTTTACTAGGTTTAAACTAAATAGTAAAGTTATAACAAAATAATAATTCTGACCACCTAATCTAATATTTGCTCAACTATCTCTTCGTTATAAAGTATTTTAGATTTAGGTGATTAGTTAGGATAGTAAACTCTTCTATACTCTGCAATTCTGAATCCCAGTACTCTAGGTAACGTATTATTACTAATAGTTCCTTATTGTGTATTAGGTAATTGTACTCCGTAGGTAAGTTCTTATGTGAAAAGAACACTATAAGCTTTAGGATCCCTTCATTATTATACTACAATAAAACACCTCCTACTACATAACTAAACGAATCGGTCTTAAGTACTGTAGCTCGATTAGGGTCCTAGTGAGCTAATATAAGTGCACTGATCAGGAGCGTCTTCAGCTCCTCGAACACTCTAGTATACTCCTTACTCCAAATGAATGGTATATCCCTTTTGGTTAAGGTTGTTAGGGGTTATATAATCCCTGAGAAGTTGGGTATAAATTGCCGGTAATAGTTAATAAAACCGACGAACCCACGGACTCCTCACACTAATCGGGGTACTTCCCATCCCTGGATTACCTTAATCTTCTTAGGGTCCACGCGAATTCCCTTACTAGTATTAATAATAAACCCCAAATACTTAATACTCTTAGCTTCGAATTCGCACTTATTAATATCCATATATAAGCCTATAACGTCTAGGTGCTCGAGGACCTTCTTAACCTTCTCTTTATAATTAGAGAGGGAGCCGTCCAAATAAATCAGGACATCGTTAATATAAGCTAAGTAGAACTTATCTAAGAAGTTTCGTAGGGTGTAGTTAATATATTACTAGAACGTCGTAGGGGCTCTAATTAAACTAAAGGGGGTAACCATCTATTCGTATAACCTATACCTCGTCCTAAACACCATCTTTTATTTATCTCCTTTCTTAACTCGGATCTTATAAAACACAGTAATAATATCCAACTTTATTAACCACTTTGCTTTTACTAATACCCTTAGGGTCTCGTTAATTAGGGGTAAGGGGTATTGGTCCTTCTTTGTAATAGTGTTAAGGGCACGGTAATCGACGTAGAACTATAACCCTCCTCTAAGCTTCTGGATAAATAGAACGGGCGATGATATAGGGGAGCTATTAGCCCTAATAAACCCTTTATTTAATAGTTCTATAAGGGTTTAGTGTAATACAATTAACTCTTCCCTTAATATATTATATAAAGGTCCCCAGGTCACTAGTTTGTTTTAACCATAGGAGTCCTTTTTAATAGGGATAGTATAGTTGATGTTCTTTTAGTATAATAGTAATTAATTAGCCTTATCTCAATTAAAGATATATAGAAATTTATAGTAATACGTAAAGAGTTTCGTCCTCGGGTTTATTTTTATTTTTAGTGTTAGGGCCTTTTCGATATCAACTAAATTTACGGAGAACGTATTTAGGGTGGATATGCTAAGAGGGGTCTCTCTTCTCTTCTATACCCGCCTAATTAGGGTTAAAAATACTAATTTAGTTTACTATTAGATTAGGAACTTTGGATCTTACTAGGCCTAACCCGGTTTCTTTTTTATTACCTAGTGGTCTACGATACTTATATGTAGAGTACCTCGCACTAGGTAAACCATAACGTTATTATTAATTATCTAGGACTTTTTAAGGATAACGTCGTCTTCTTAGTTAAGAATAATATAAAAGAATAATCGGTGTTATTTATAGTTATTAATATTAATATTAGTGTAAGTGACGTAGTGGATTATACTAGGAATTATAGTAGTGACTTATATTAAGTTCCGAGGTGTAATACTAATACGTAGTAAGCGGAGTTTTTTAGCGAAAGCATCGTTAATTAGGGCGTATATTAAACACCCTGTATTAATAAGGGTAGTTGTATAGTGTATCCTATTAATCCTAATATTAACGTAAAATAGGTCATAATTTATACTCTTTTTAATGACCTTCTATTCCTCCACAGCTTATTCCTCCTAATAACGACTTTTACTAAGAGTTACTCTTTTCCCGAGTCCTTAGAGTCCTAATTAGAATTATTATCCGTTTTACTTTGTTCCTTAGTTTTTCCTTTAAAAGTTTTGGTTTTCCTTATCTTTTTTCGATCCTCAGGGTATTACTATTGTATATACCCTTTTTTGTTATAGTTGTAACATCTGCGAGCTTCCTTTTGGCTTAGCCGTTTACGGACTTTCTCGTCCTTGGTTAGCTTATTTGCCTTCGTAGGTTCTTACTCCATTTAATTAGGTTAGGGGGACTCTAATTAACCATTCTATTTCCGAGGAAACTTAGTTCTTATTTAGTTAAGGGTTAGCGATCTCCTATGCCGATGCTCATAGTGAGCTTAATAGGATTCACTATCTAATTCTGAGTTTATACTTAGGAGTATCTGGGTATATATAGTGTATATCGTTGGTTTATTAATTATACTAATAAGGGGGGCTCTTATTATGGTATTCAGGGCTCTTTTAAGGTAGTTAATCCTTATAACGTCTAGCCAGTGTCCTCCTCCTACTTTTATAAACTCCTTTTCAAACTTAGGGAGGAAGTAAACGAAACTCTTATTCTCCTTTTACCGTATAATCCTTAGTTGGTCGAGGGCTTATACTTTTGTGTTAAGGTCTACGTAATAACCCTTTAAGTATTCCATAAATTTATCCGGGTTCTTTAACTCATCGGCCCCTCTTTACACATAATAGGCGCTCACTATAGCTTATATAATGTTTTCTAACCTAGAATAAATATAAGTGAATATAATTAACTCTAAACTAAAAGCTTTTTTATCTACACTTATTTTCCCTCCCATCTCAAAATACTATTATTAAAACTTTTTACATAATCCATTAAACTTCGGTGGGTTAGGAATCTAATATTTAGTTTATCTTAGAGGTAGTATATAGGCCTAATCGGGGGGAATCGGTATTATAAAAAGTATTAAGGACTAGTTTATCGTCGATATTAAGTACTTAGGTTCTACTAAGGCTTTTTATAATAATCGAATTTATTCTTATTAGGTTTCTTATTTAATTATTTAAGCGGTCCGCATCTCTTGTAATTGGGTTACAAATTATCTAATCAACTACACTAACTATTATGGGTTTCCAAATACTTCAGCGTTACCTTCCATCGTTACATAGTTATCGCTTATCCTAGCGTTTTACGTTTAATAGTGACCATAGTATACTTAATAACGTAGTCAAGGTACTCTACTACGAATATATATACGCATCGTTTCGAGTTTATAATAACCTCTAGGTCTAATTAGGCTATACTAATCAACTTTAGATGTTTAGGGACTCCTTAGGTTAACCCATCTAAAACTTCTTACTACTCTTATATAAATCGTAGACTTCTATATTAAGCGTTTAATTAATTACTTTTAATGATCTTAAACATAATACAATAATCTAAGTACGTATATTATAACTAGTTATAGCAACTACTACGAGTATCTTTAAAATAAGGAGAAAGGAAGGAAAAGTCTACTGCCCCACAAATCCGTTGGATCCTGATCAGGTCTGCTTGGGCCTGGTTAGGCTTAGTAAGCAGCGGTTGGCGTTGGACATGGCCGAGTGGTTCCGAGGCCTCTGATCGGGCCTTGGCCCGTGACAGGTGGTGTATATTGCTCACTAGCCCTAATTACGGTATTATTATAACTCCTTTTTAGGAGTGTATACTTTTACTTAGTGAATATAATAACACTTATTTTAATTGTTTTTTTTATAAAATTAGAACCTATTATTATTATTATAACCCTAATTTTTATGCGATGTATAGTTATGGTGCTTAGTTGCTCGATGGAAGTGTTTATAGTGAAGTTGGTTAATTGGTTATCCCTAATAATATCTTAATGGTTAATTTATAGTACTATTTTTAGGAGGATATGGTTATAATAGAGGTGGAGTAGTAATAGGAACGTAGTTATGGGAAGGCCTAGTCTATCCTGTGGTTGATGTTATTTAGTAATAATAAGTGGTTTATAACTCTAAAGGATATAGAGTATTCGGATTAGCCCTGATTAGGCTTATGTATACTGGTTAAGATAGGAAGTAGGGCGCTGGTCTTCGAGTTAGGGTACTTCTCGTCCTTAAAATGCTTTTAAGGGTCTTAAAAAGAAGGGCTTTTTATTTATTATTATAATAAATATTACGAGTTTTTCTTTAATATAAACAATAAATATAAAGAGAATATAATAAGTAAACTCTAATTAGGGGTAAAGTACTTATTTAAGTGTTTAAAGGTGATATTGAATACTACTAGTGCGTCTTCGAAATGTAGGAAAATGCTAAGGAAATACGTGGTAATGTCGCCCTATGTCAGCAAAACGTTGCCACAATGCAGCTCGATGCGCGCGAAATGTAAGGAAATACAGCCAGATGCGGCTGATCAGGGCTGCGATACAAGTAAAATGTAGCTAAATACAAGTTAAATATAAGGAAATGTTGGTTGGATGTTAGGGGGGGGGGGCTAATATAAGGGAACAGCGCACAATATTAAGGCATCTGGTTACTTAAATAACAATTCAAAAAAAAAAAAAAGGCAACAACTTTGCAACAATTGCACAAGGAAAACATGTTTACTATCAGCTGATCAGGTCCCAGTACTAGTAAAACTCTAGTATTATGCCTTTTCTACTGCTAATAGTGGTTATAGGTTAACTATAACCCTTTTACTTAACCATTCCCATATCTCAATATTCTTTTCTAATTCTTTTTTTTCCTCTACTTATTAGGCTTATACTGCTTATAGTCTTATGAGGGGCTGTGAAGTGGCCTGATCAGGCGTATCATCGTCGTCGTTGGCTCCTGAGCTGTTTGGTAAGCTCGGGAGGGCATTTCGTAACTCATCACGGAGTTCATTCTTCACCTAATAAGGGTCTTCTAATTCCCATAACCCACTATCTTATTATACGAACTTCTTAAAATGGTATCCTTTATACATTTATTATGTTATTTTGTCCCTAACCAGTATCTCTAAGTAATATAAAAAAGCTGTTAAGTGTATAACCCTAATCCGGAGAGGACCAGTCTATTAATAGTAAATCTTTTACTCCTTCAACTTATTAATAATTCGTTTCTCATCGCAAACCAGTATAAGGTCTCCTAACTATAATCACTCTTTTTAAAGGGTTTTTATGTATATATTATTAAATCGGTTAGTTCACTGTTAATGGACTTTGGTGACGCAAATAACAGCTTCCTCCCTATCTTCGTCCAATTACTGGAATACACGGATCCGCACCGAGAGCTCCTAATTAGGCGTACGGACATCGTTCTAGTCTAGAATCCTCCATATAAGGGTATTAAGTTCGATTAGAGTAATAACTTCATAACCGTTTTTTAAATAAAAGGGCGTAAAACTAGTTAACCCTCTAATAATTGTTTAGTTTACAAATAACATTGTATACAGTATAGTACCCTAATTCTTTCTCCCTCCATCTAACCAGGTCAGAAAAGCATAGGTAAGCACCTAGTGACCTTTCTTATCAAACCCATTAACCCTAGTATTATACACCAAAATAATTTTCCGATAAGAGCTATACTTCTAATTTAGGTTTTCTACTACCCCTTTATTCTCTAATCCTCCATCAACAATTATTATCCTATAAACCCCATAACAATAAATAACATCTTCCCATAAGAAATTCCTAATAACCTTAGATATCACAAAAAGGGTTTAACGGGCTTCTAACTAACCTAATAGGTGATTCCTTACCTTAATCAAAGCCCATTTACCAATCCATTGTACATCAAATAAAATCCGGGTCCAGGGTAACCCTATAAGCATTATAGTAATATACTAATCATCTTAGTGGCCTGGTCAAATTAACTAGTAAATCAAGCATTTAACCACTTACTTCTTAACGTCCTCCTATACCCTTTACTAAAAATAGAACTTAAAAACCCGCTAGAACGTTATATCATATCCCCAATAACTAGATTCTTTATGGACTTATTTAATCAGATCTTTTTAGAGTTTTTCGTCATCGATAATTCGTTAAGGGGTTAGGTATTAGCGGGTCGGGCATCGGAAAAGGTAGCCGCCCTTCATTATAAATATCCATACCCGGGCTTTAAATCTCGAGTAGGCCACCTTTATAATTCCATCCGGTTATAAAAAAGTATTTAAATAATAAATAATTTATTACATCTCGTTTAACCAGGTCTAATAAGGGCTAAGCCATTCGTAAAGTATGGAAAAGAGAGGGGAGTTTAAGGGAATAGATGTAGTGTTGGGTCAGGTAACTTAGGACACGTAAACGGATACTAAGTAGATTTATGTATCGATGAACTCTTCCAGCTTATTGGGGTCTTCATATTCAGCCTAATCAGACGGGCTTAGAGGTTTACATAATAGCCCGTTTACCACCGTATTCTTTTTCCTAGGTAAGTATTTAATATCGAAATTAAAGAGTCGAATTTATGTAATCCATCGTATAAATAGGGCACCTAGTAAATTACTCGCTCCGCTGTTCAACTACCCAATTAGGACCTAGGTATTGGTCTCTAAGGTGAATTGTATACTATAAATATATATCCTAAGTTTTTTTTTAGAGCTATTAGAACAGCCCTTAATTCAAGTTTACCCGAGTTATACTTAAGTTTAGCGCCCTTCTAGATACCATTTTTGTACTAAACAATTATACAATGCCCATTAACTAATTAGTAGAGCACTACTCCCCAGCCCGCTAAGTTAGTATCGGTGCAAATAATAATCTAACTAACCTTAGGGCCGTAATTAAGCCTAATTAGGATAGGAGATATTATTAGGGTATTTTTTAGAATGTCCATTACTCGTTATTGGATACGTCCCCAGGTGAATAATACGTTCTTCCACAAAAGCCTATACAAAGGGGCCGCCTTTTCAGCAAACTTCTCAACCTAGGATCAGTAAAAAGTAATAATACCCAAAAAGGACTGGACGTCCCTAACGATGTAACAGGTCACCCATTCTGTGATCTTCTGAGTTTTAGCCTAATTAGGTGCCCGGCTATTATAACCGTAGAAATAGCCTAGTATTACCACTACTTTTTATACCCATTAAGACTTCTTAGCCACCACTATACACCCCACCAATTCAAAGTTAACCAGAACTTTATTAATATTAATTAAATATTTATATACAAAACACCGCACACCAGGGATCGAGGTAATCTCTTCATTATTATATCGGAAAGTAGGGCCTTTAATAGCGATATTGTTAAGGAAGGCTTTATAGTAATAGGGGATAAGATTATACAAAATTCTCATTATAATCCGTTAAAAGCATACCACAAAGTTAGTCCAACCCATCAGTAAAAAACAAAATCGAAATAGCCCTAAAGGCGTCGAGAAGGTCGTATAATCTCAGCTCACTAGGTCAAGGGAAACCTAATCATAACCCGAAAAAAAGTCTAATACCAAAAGGAGCTAATAACCACCGTATTCTTCCACAAAAACGTCTACGTTAGGGGGGATAAACGCATCTCGGATCGTAACACCATTAAACTTTATAATAAAATTAATAAGTTAGTAATTACTATCCTTTTTTTTAACAGAAAACCAAGGGTTCTTATACACAACCTATAATTATTCGAGTATCCCACACCTAATCCGGTCTCATAGCATCTCTAGAACATGGTCTTATAGCACTACGGGGATTAGGATACCCTTCACTTACTATACCTTATATAAAACCATCTTAATCTCCTATAGTAGGACCACCAAAGGGTCAACGTTACCCATATAAGTCTAGTCCCATACTAGCACTATCTCTTTATTTAATAGGATTATTTCTAGTAAATCTTTTTTGGGCTAATATAGGTGTAGGCATTTTTAGAGAATTGCCACTTTCCTCTTATCCGTAAAGCGCATCCCAGGGGTTATTTCAGTAAAGCATAGGGTAATTAGGCCTATAAAGTGTCCAGTTTATTATCTTATTTTTAGTTCCACGGCCTTTATCTTTTTAATTTTCTATAAAAGATCTCCCTTTAGAATTGAATTGTTTAGTGGTTTATTGTTAATTAGCCGGATCTTCTAATCTTTTCTCTTATATATCATAGTAATAATAGAGATGGGCTGATCAGGTGCGGGGTCTATTAGAAGGTCCTGATTTCGTCGGGTTTATTATCGCTTTTACCGTTGTTCAAAGGTGTAGTATGGTTGGAGGAGGTTGGCCACCAGCTTGTCGATCTCGTGCCGGCATTTGTTTCTACGGTGGACCTCCTTCCTTATTATTACCTTAGTTAGGAATACGTCGAGTTTCGGGGGCTAGTTAGGTTTATGTGGTATCTTTATTTCCATTTTACAGTTTTTATAATTACGTGGATAGTTACTAGTCGCTTGCGTAGCTTTATAAATTACCTCGATTAATAGTTAAAGCTTGGGTTTTACTAATATCACCATAATCTCGGTTACCGTATCTTCGTCTAGGGTGTACACAATTTCATCCCCACTTTCTAGGTTAGGGTAGGTCTAATTAGGGCTAGGGTCGTATATTCCCCTAGTAAACTCACTAGTATTATCGTTAAAATTTAGTTTTCTTATTCCTTTAGGGTAACTTAGTAGTTTTTCTAGTTAGGGAAATAAAACTCTATTCCCCTTTCTAGTCCAAGGTTTATGAAACCCACTAGGATATAAATCGTTATATTATCTATTTTAATTATGGCCCTAATTAGGTTATTCATATACTCCTAGGTGACTTAGCTGGTAATAGAAAAGGGTCCTCTAAGTAAGGTAGTGTTGGCGAGGCTCATGCTGTTCTCTGGTACCACGAAGAAGTTAATCGGAACCTTATAATCTCTAATCCAGACGTAGCTATAAACGCCTCCATTAAACTTTGAATAGCCGTTCTCTTTTAATATTAAGGTTTATATAAAGACCATCGTTTTCATCGAAAATAGGTCGTTCTCCTTAATATAATAGTTATTAACAATATTAGTTATTACCCCTAAATTAAGTATCACCATAATTTTCTTATTTTAATTAGGTGAAGAGCCGCTAATAAAGACCTTAATCTTAAAATATAAAGTTATTTAGGAATTAGGAAGACGATTCCTTTCCTTACTTTTAATAGGGGGGGCTAAAGCATTAACCTTAGTAGTATATACGATGGGAATCCGGGCTTTATTAGGCTCATTATTATATTTATTAATGATCTTTGTGGTTATTTTTTGGTTTATAATATCGTTAATAATACTAATTAGGCCCTGGGGTGTAGGCAGGTAAACGTCGTTGGTCTAGGTCTCGTCGGAAAGGTATTAAGTAAGGTTAATTATATGGAAATGGTATACGAGCTAGATTTTTATTGTAATATGGTTAAGCACTTAGACGGAACCACTAAACTTCCAAAGAGTAACCTAAATAGTAGTTGTATTATCGTCGGTAACTTCCTACGCCTAATTAGGTGTAGGGGTAGGCTTTCCGGTCCTCTCGACGTCCATAATAGTTTGGGTTATAAGTAGAGTTTAGTTGTAGGGGTTATCCTCTATTATTTGGATAACCTTTTTTATTTTTAACTCGTATAATTCTAACAAAGTTAAGCTGATCTTCTTAGAGATTAGCTTAGCGATTCTACCCTAAATAATCTTCTAAAGTTGGGTAGGGTTATTGTGTTTTAATTGAGGAAGGACCGCTATACTTTTATTACCCAATTTAGTAGTTGTAAAGGCCTTAGTCTCCGTAGTTATGAGAATTGTTGCCATTGTTTAAGGGGCAGGTAGGTATGCAGAAACGAAGCCTATTATTGTTGGGGAAAGTATACTCTGAGGTATCTGGACTTAGGGGGCATAAGGACAACCAATTCCCTTATCTATAACCTCCTTAACCATTATTATAACCTTTAGGAACAATTATTAGTTAACTAAATAAGTAACTAATACCGGTTTATTAGGCTAATAATAGTACCGAGTATCCTAAATAATTATATCCGGAACCTAATTAGTTGTCCTTTAAGTTTTTAAGAGGTCACCGTATCGATAACTTCCTCCGTAAAAGGTAATTAATCCAGCTCGGACATCTTCTTATAGCTGGGCGTACTTCCAGAATAAGCAACTCGTACACCTATTATATTAACAACGATCCGGCGGTCTAAGCACAAACCCAGGCTTTTAGAAGTTAGAAGGGCCTCGTTATTCAAAATTCTAGTACAAAGCATTATATAACTACTAATACAAGCTCTACTAGTATCCACCAGAGTACTATTAACTAAGGGGGGGATAATTCAATAAATAAGTTACTTAGTAATCCATATAAGCGACTCGGGCTAGCCCATAGGCCTGATTAGACGTCTATGGACGAGTCTTAAGGGCCTGAATAGCTAGTTGGAGGGCGTCAAGTTTATTAGTGAGGTTATCAATATTAACTAATTCCTTGATAAACACCTCCTTTACTATAGTAAGTTGGTGTTTAGTGTCCAGGGTTGCTGGGTGTTTAAAGTGGGGGCTATGTGGTCGATCAGGGCTAGAGTTACTGGTATGGATGGTATTGACGACTTGAGCGTTGTTATCCAAAGTGGTGTTATTTCTAAAGGCGTTACCGTATCGGAATTCCTAGTTAATCCATGTGAGCAGACTAATCTTGTACCTACTAAAGTTACTATATTCGAAGAGTTAGGCCATAATCGTCACCATCTAAGTTACTATACTTATCATAATAGATTTGGAGAAGTGGTGGGCAATAATTTCGATAAACTTAGGGTTAGATATCACAGGTTTGTTCTGGAGGAGGGCTTTGGCTTTAATGTTTTCGATTTTCTGGAAGAGCTTTGTTACTCCTTCAAAGTCGTTATCCCTAATTAGGCCTCCTTCGCCAAACTAGTGAAGTTGTTTATTCAGTTAAAGGGTGTAGTCCTTATTTAGGTGGCCAAAGGTGTTAAATATATACTTCTTAGTGGATACCCAAGTAACTCCCAAGGTTTCAGCTTTAATAACCAGTTAGTATTCGTTAAAAAGGTACTAAGGTAATATTTTCGTCTTTTCCTTATTAAAAAAGTAGGTAAAGTTAACTTATACTTTGAACTTTTCCATAAAATTAGAGATATTATTACTATAAAACTTAGGTACTCCTTAGGCTCCGGGCTAGGGCATCTTAATGGTCACCCCTTTATTCTTATTACCGGTCACCTCCTTAAGGGCTTCAACTAGCTTAGCATAGGGGGTTATACTCTGGGCCTAATCAGAGCTTAATAGAGTTTACGAAGTAGGTTGCTCGTCAATCCTTTTGCCCTTAACGTCGGGGACGTTGTGGGAGGGTAAGGGCATATCGTCCTATGAGGTGTCCCTATCCTCATAAATCTTAAGTACTCAGGGTTATATATTCTAAAACAATTCAGAAAGGTCCATAAGCATTATTATAGGTTAATTAGGCTAATTAGGTTGAATATACTATGTAACTAGCTATTTTATAGTATAGGGAGGTTAAATAAATGAAAAGGGATCGTCCATGGGGGGGGGGGAGTTAGCTTACATCGGGGAACATAGTTCTAATAAAGCCCACTAAATAACTTTCCCCGCTACTATTACTACCGTTTTAATAACGAGAAACGCGGTAATCAGGCCGAAGTGCATAGCCGTTTTTCCGAATACCCTAAGGTGAAGGGCGCTCTACTTTATTAACCGTCCTAAGGGAGTAAGATCTGCGAGGCGTAATCCCACTTATAATATCGTACTCCTGATTAACGACCATTCTTTCGTATTTGCCGAAATTGTTCAATTTATTTATTTTATTTAAACATGGCTGATCAGGTCGAGGGATCGTATTTGAATTAACCCACTTAAATATCGACCTTCTATGCAATACTTAAGGTCCGCATAGTCCATAGTATAAATCCTAAAATAATTCATAATCGTATTATCGTTCTTACTATTCATTTATACTATTCTTTCCTTTTTCTCAGGTTTAGTATCCATTCACAGGGTTTAATCAGGTTTATGGGCCCATTCTTAGCTCCTTAGCCGTCGTCATTCAGTTATAGTCCACTTTCTTTTTCTCATTTAGGTATTACCTGTCACGGGCCAAGGCCCGATCAGAGGCCTCGGAACCACTCGGCCATATCCAACGCCAATCACTGCTTACTAAGCCTGACCAGGCCCAAGCAGACCTAATTAGGATCCAACGGATTTATGGGGTAGCAGACTTTTCCTTCCTTTCTCCTTATCTTAAAGATACTCATAGTAGTCGCTATAGCTAATTGTAATATACGTACTTGGACCATTACATTATCTTCAAGATCATCAAAGGTAATCAACTAAACACTTAGTATAAAAGTCCACAATTTATATAAGAGTAGTAAGAAGTTTTAGATGGGTTAACCTAAGGAGTCCCTGAACGTCTAAAGTTAATTAGTACAGCCTAATTAGACCTAGAGGTTATTATAAACTTAAAACAACGTATATATATATTCGTAGTAGAGTACCTTAACCACGTTATTAAGTATACTATGGTCACTACTAAATATAAAACACTAGGATAAGCGATAATTACACAATAATGGAAAGTAATACTAAACTATCTGGAAACCCGTAATAGTTAATGTAATTAATTAGATAACTTATAACCCAATTATAAGAGATGTGGACCACCTAAGTAATTAAGTAAAAGACTTAACGAGAGCAAATTCAACTATTATAAGAAGCCCTAGTAGAACCCAGGTACCCAATATTAACGATAAACTAGTCCTTAATACCCTTTATAACACCGATTCCCCCTAATTAGGCCTACGTATTACCTCTAAAATAAACTAAATATTAAATTCCTAACCCACCGAAGTTTAATGGATTATGTAAAAAGTTTTAATAATAGCACCTTAAGATAAGAGGGAAGATAAGTGTAAATAAAAAAGTCTTTAATTTAAAGTTAACTATATTCACCTACATCTACTCTAAGTTAAAAAACACTATATAAGCCATAATGAATACTTATTATACGTAAAAAGGGGCTAATGGGTCGAAGAACTTAGATAAATTTATGGAATACTTAAAGGGTTATTACGTAGACCCTAACGCAAAAGTATAAGCCCTCAACTAACTAAGGATTATACAATAAAAGGAGAACAAGAGTTTCACTTACTTCCTCCCCAAATTTAAAAAGGAGCTTATAAAAGTAGGAGGAGGACACTAACTAAACGTTATAAGGATCAACTACCTTAAAAAAGCCCTAAACACCATAATAAGAGCCCCCCTTATTAGTATAATCAATAAACTAACAATATACACTGTATACACCTAGATACTCCTAAATATAAGCTTAGAATTAAATAATGAATCCTACTAAGCCCGCCGTAAACATCAGCATAGGAGATCGCTAACCCCTAACCAAATAAGAACTAAGTCCCCTCGGAAACAGAACGGTTAATTAGAGTCCCCTTAACCTAATTAAATGGAGTAGGAACCTACGAAAGCAAATAAGCTAACTAAAAACAAGAAAGTCCGTAAATAACTAAGCTAAAAGGAAGTTCGTAGATATTATAACTATAATAAAAAAGGGTATATATAATAGTAATGCCCTAAGGATCGAAAAAAAATAAAGAAAACTAAAACTTTTTAAAAAAAAACTAAGGAATAAAGTAAAATAAATAGTAGCTCTAATTAGGACTCTGAGAACTTAGGAAAAGAGTAACTCCTAGTAAAAGTCATTATTAGGAGGAACAAGCTATAGAGGAATGGAAGGTCGTTAAAAAGAGTATGGATTATGACCTATTTTACGTTAATATTAGGATTAATGGGATATACTATATAACTACCTTTATTGATATAGGGTGTTTAATATACGCTCTGATTAGCAACGCCTTCGCTAAGAAACTCCGCTTACTACGTATTAGTATTATACCTCGGAATTTAATATAAATTACCATTACAGTTCCTAGTATAATCCACTATATCACTTATACTAATATTAATATTAATAACTATAAATAACACCGATTATTCTTTTATATTATTCTTAACTAAGAAGACGACGTTATCCTTAGAAGGTCCTAGATAATTGACGATGATGTTATAGTTTACCTAGTACGAGGTACTCTGTATATAAGTATCGTGGACCACTAGGTAACAGAAAGGAAACCGGGTTAGGCCCGGCAAGATCCAAAGTTCTTAATCCAGTAGTAGATTGGATTGGTATTCTTAGCCCTAATTAGGTGGGCATAGAAGAGAAGAGAGACCCCTCTTAGTATATCCACCCTAAACGCGTTCTCTGCAAGTTTAGCTGATATTAAGAAGGCCCTAATACTAAAAATAAAGATAAACCCGAGGACGAAACTCCCTACGTATTACCATAAGTTTTTATATATCTTTAACCGAGATAAGGCTAATTAATTACTATTATACTAGAAGAACGTCGATTATACTATCCTTATTAAAAAGGACTCCTATAGTTAAGATAAACTAGTAACCTGGGGACCTTTATATAATATATTAAGGGAAGAGTTAATTGTATTACGCTGAACTCTTATAGAATTATTAGATAAAGGGTTTATTAGGGCTAATAGCTCCCCTACATTATTACCCGTTCTATTTATCCAGAAGCCTAGAGGAGGGTTACGGTTTTACGTCGATTACCGTACCCTTAACACTATTATAAAAAAGGACCGATACCCCTTACCCCTGATTAGTGAGATCCTAAGAGTACTAGTAAAAGTGAAGTGGTTAATAAAATTGGATATTATCGCTGTATTTTATAAGATCCGGGTTAAGAAAGGAGATAAATAGAAAACGGTGTTTAGGACAAGGTATGGGTTATACGAATAAATGGTTACCCCCTTTAGTTTAACTAAAGCCCCTACGATATTCTAATAATATATTAACCACACCCTACGAGACTTCCTAAATGAGTTCTACTTAGCCTATATCGATGATATCCTAATTTATTTGGACGGCTCCCTCTCTGATCATAAAAAAAAAGTTAAGAAGGTCCTTAAACGCCTAGGTGCTACAGGCCTATATATAGATATCAATAAGTGCGAATTTAAGGCTAAGAGCATTAAGTATTTAGGGTTTATTATTAATGTTAATAAGGGAATTCGCGTGGACCCTGAGAAGATTAAGGTAATCCAGGGATGGGAAGTACCCCGATTAGTGCAAGGAGTCCATGGGTTCATCGGTTTTACCAACTACTACCAGCAGTTTATACCCAACTTCTCAGAGATCGCACAACCCCTAACAACCTTAACCAAAAGGGATATACCATTCATTTAGAGCAAGGAGTACACTAGAGCGTTCAAAGAGCTAAAAACACTCCTAATTAGTGCACCTATATTAGCTTACTAGGACCCTGATCGAGCTACAATACTCGAAACCGATTCGTCTAGTTATATAGTAAAAGGTGCTTTATCGTAATATAATAACAAAGGGATCCTAAAACCTATAGTATTCTTTTCACACAAAAACCTACCTACGGAGTATAATTACCCAATATACAATAAGGAATTATTAGTAATAATACACTACTTAAAGCACTAGGATTCAGAACTGCGGAGTGTAAAAGAGTTCACTATCCTAACTAATCACCTAAATCTAAAGTACTTCATAACAAAAAGATAGTTAAGTGAATATCAGATCAGGTAATCAGAATTACTATCCTATTATAATTTCACTATCCAGTTCAGACCTAATAAAAAAGTAATAGTTCCTATTATATTATCGAAACGTAAACAGGATATCCCTAGCACCCTATAAAACGATAAGTTAAAGGGTTAAAAGATTAAACTCCTAAAGAATAGGATTAACGTATTACGAATTAATAATATAATAATAATTAGAGAAGTGTAAGCCTAATTAGGGTAAGTAGAGAGGGATAAGTCTAATATAAGAGACTCCCCTAGAGATATAGATTAGACCGATGACCCCAGCTTGGATAAGATGGAACCCCCCTTGAACCCTTTTAAAAAAGAGCTATTACGCTCCTAATAAGATAAAACCTTAGACCAGAATAACTAATACTAACTAATTAGGGGGGTAGTATAAAGAGGAGACTAATAACTTCCCTTATAATAAAAGTTGCTGATGATGCTATTAAAATATATAATTAACGATAATAAGAGATTATTATGGAGGAACAGAATCTGGATTCCATATTACGAGCCCTTAAGGACGGGTTTAATCCAGAGGTTCTACGACTCTACGTTAATGGGATATCCGGGGAGGGACACTTTAAAAGCCCTAATTAACCACTAGTTCCACTAACCAGGCCTATCCTAGGATATCCGAAGATTTATAAGGAACTGCGACGTTTATGGACGAGGAAATGTATAGTGCAATAAGAAGAGGGGCCTATTAAAGCCTCTACTTATCCCTAAACGGATCTGAGCAAAGGTCTTTATCGACTTTATAATAGGACTACCCCCTTCCCACTACGATAGGGCTATGAACGTTATAATAGTAACTAATCGTTTATTAAAGAACGTAATTTTTAAGTTATTAAAGGATATTATAACGAATATAATAGTAAACCAACTAATCCGAGGTCTAATCAGGTATTATGGGATACCTTATATAATTATATCAAATAGAGGACCATAGTTTACGAGTTTTATGTGGAAACAACTTTACTAGTTATTATAAATCAAATAAAGACTTTCTACAGCGTTCTACCTAAAAATAGACGGAGCTACGGAGAGGGTAAACCAGGTAATAGAAACCTATCTTAGAGTATACACAGTGTATACTCAGGACGATTAGGACGAACTACTCCTAATAATAATAATAGTTATTAATAACCAGGTCACCTCGTTAATAGGACTTAGCCCATTCTTTATTACTTATAAGTATAATTTAGACCTGATTAAAGTAGAGGAACCCCTGCGGAATAACAATAAGACCCCTATAATAAGAGTAAAAACTCTGGTCTAAAAGCTGAAGGACACCTCTAAGTAGGCTCAGGTAATAATAATAATAACATAAGAGAAATAAGAGATTACCGTAAACACAAAGCGCTAACTATTTAATTAGTTTAAACCTAGGGATAAGGTTTAGCTAAGGTTACGGAATATCCAGTTTAATTAACCATCAAAAAAGCTCAACTAAGTTAATACGAAGTACACCGTCCTTAAACTAGTTAAATCCTATACTTACCGGTTAAATACGCTACTAGGGATCCATAACGTCTTCCATATAAGCCTAATTAGGTATACTAGAGTTAATTCGTTATTATTATAAAGCCGTAATAATACCCAACTACCCATAATACTAATAATTAATGGGGAGGAGTTTAAAATTAAGGAGATCCGTAATACGCAGAAAGTATGGGGCGGATAAAAGGTCTTAGTAAAATAAAAGGATTATACCCAATTCACCTAGGAACTAATGGATATACTAGCGGATATAATGGCCTTAGACCGTTACGAGGCTAATTACGGGAATATCCCTTAGGAAGGGAGGGGAGGAAGGGGGTAATTATTATAAGCCAAGGCCCGATCAGAGGCCTCGGAACCACTTAGCCATATTTAACACTAATCACTATTTATTAAACTTAACTAAGCCCAGGTAGACCTAATCAGGATCCAACGGATTTATGGGGTAGTAGACTTTTCCTTCCTTTCTCCTTATCTTAAAGATACTCATAGTAGTCGCCATAGCTAGTTGCAATATACGTGCTTGGACCGTTACATTACCTAACCATCTTTCTTAGTGTTTTAGCTAAGCCCGAGGTTTTTCAGGGTTCTTCGTATACCCACGTTCAACACATTAAAACCGTCATAATTATCTAATTAAGCCGAATATTCGTCGTTCTATTAATATTACACCTTTATTATATTATATAATAAAATTAGGGAGGGGATAATAATATTATAGTAATAAGGAGATCGGGCATTCAATTCGCCCACGAGGTACCAGTATAACGGAGCAGGGAATACAATGAACAATATATACTATATCGTACAACACACATACTCTATTAACTATAAGTTATACACCCTCTATCCTAGGTCCATAAAAGTAATTAACTTATACGAAACTACTTAACCAAAACTATAATCGAAGTAAGGAGACACCTTAAGACCTAATCAGGGCCAAAAAGGGGTTCCGGCCTTAGATATAAACACTAGTGAGTATTAGGACCTTATTTACTCGGTAATAAAACAACCTCTGTACTATTCGTAGTATATAATCTAAGTGAACGAGTAAAAAGAGCTCTAAATACATTTATCTAATTAATAATACTTACTAACGTTCCGTAATGTGTTATTTGATGGTCCGTTGTTGTGTCCTCTACTAGAAATGCGTCCCCAGTTCCCCTCTCTTAAATAGCTCGCTATCGCCTGACTAAGGAAAAGCCCGCTTAGCGTAAGCATTTCCCCCTGCACGGTTTCAATATACTACTTAAAGTACTGGGATTTAGAACTACGGAGTATAAAAAAGTTCACTATCCTAACTAATCACTTAAATTTAAAGTATTTTATAACAAAGAGATAGTTAAGTGAATATTAGATTAGGTGATCAGAATTATTGTCCTATTATAACTTTATTATCTAGTTTAAACCTAGTAAAGAAGTAGTAGTTCCTAATACATTATCAAAACGCGAATAGGATATTCCTAGTACCCTATAGGACAATAAGTTAAAGGATTAGAAGATTAAACTCCTAAAGAATAGGATTAATGTATTATAAGTTAATAACATAATAGTGATTAGAGAAGTATAGGCCTAATTAGGGTAAGTAGAGAGGGTTAAGTTTAATATAAAAAACTCCCCCGGAGATATAGATCAGATCGACGACCCTAGCTTAAACAAAATGGAACCCCCCTTAAACCCTTTTAAAAAAGAGCTATTACGCTCCTAGTGGGATAAAGCCTTAGACCAGAATAACTAATACTAGCTAATTAGGGGGGTAATATAAAAAGGAGACTAATAACTTTCCTTATAGTGGAAGTTGCCGATGATATTATTAGAATATATGATTAATAATAATAAGAAATTATTGTAGAAGGACAGAATCTGGATTCCATATTACGAGCCCCTAAGGACGGGTTTAATCCGGAGGTTCTACGACTCTACGTTAATGGGATATCCGGGGAGGGATACTTTAAAAGCCCTAATTAACTATTAGTTCCACTAACCAGGCCTATCCTAGGATATCCGAAGATTTATGAGGAACTACGACGTTTATGGACGAGGAAATGTATAACGTAATAAAAGGAGGGGCCTATTAAAACCTCTACTTATCCCTAGATGAATTTGGGCAGAGGTCTTTATTGACTTTGTAATAGGACTACCCCCTTCCCACTATGATGGGGCTACGAACATCATAGTGGTGACCAATTATTTATTAAAGAACGTAATCTTCGAGTTGTTAAAGGACATTACAACGGATATAATAGTAGACCAACTAATCCGAGGTCTAATTAGGCACCATAGGATACCTTATATAATTATATCAAATAAGGGACCATAGTTTACGAGTTTTATGTGGAACTAACTCTACTAATTACTATAAATTAAATAAAAACTCTTTATAGTGTTCTACTTAGAAATAAACGGAGTTACGAAGAGGGTAAACTAGGTAATAAAAACCTATTTTAGAGTATATATAGTATATACTTAGAATAATTAGGATGAACTACTCCTAATAGTAATAATAGTTATTAATAACTAGGTCACCTTGTTAACAGGACTTAGCCCGTTTTTTATTACTTATAGGTATAATTTAAACCTAATTAGAATAAAAGAACCCCTGCGGAATAGTAATAAGACCCCTACAGTAAGAGTAGAGGCTCTGGTCTAGAAGTTAAAGGATGGTTCTAAGTAGGCTTAGGTGGTGATGGTGGTAATATAAGAGAAATAAGAGATTACCGTAAATATAAGGTGTTAACTATTTAATTAGTTTAGGTTTAGGGATAAGGTTTAGCTAAGGTTATAGAATATCTAATTTAATTAATTATTAAAAAAGTTTAATTAGGTTAATATAAAGTATACTATCCTTAAATTAGTTAGATCTTATACTTACCGACTAAATACATTATTAGGGATTTATAATATCTTTTATATGAACCTAATTAGGTACACTAAAGTTAATCCGTTATTATTATAAAACCGTGATAATGCCTAGCCACCTATAATACTAGTGGCTAATGGGGAGGAGTTTAAAGTTAAGGAGATCCGTAATATACGGAAAGTATAGGGTAGATAGAAGGTCTTAGTGAAATAAAAGGACTATACTTAACTCACCTAGGAGTTAGTGGATATACTAGTAGATATAATAGCCTTAGACTATTACGAGGCCGATCACGGGAATATCCCTTAGGAAGGGAGGGGAGGAAGGGGGTAATTATTATAGGCTAAGGCCCGATTAAAGGCCTTAGAACTACTCAGCTATGTTCAACGCTAACCGCTGCTTACTAAGCCTGACCAGGCCTAGGTAGACCTAATTAGGATCCAACGGATTTATGGGGTAGCAGACTTTTCCTTTTTTTCTCCTTATCTTAAAGATACTCATAGTAGTCGCCATAGCTAGTTGCAATATACGTGCTTGGACCGTTACAAATAGAGACCTTTACCCAGATCCGTCCAGGGATAAGCAAAGGTTTTAACAAGCCCCTCTTCTTATTACACTATATATTTCCTCGTCTATAAACATTGTAATTCCTTATAAATCTTTGGACATCCTAGGATAGGCTTGGTTAATAGAACTAGTAGCTAATTAGGGCTTTTAAAGCGTCCCTCCCTGGATATCCCGTTAACGTAGAGTTATAGAACCTCTAGATTAAACCCGTCCTTAAGGGTTTATAATATGGAATCCAAATTCTATCCCTCCACAATAATCTCTTATTATCGTCGATCGTATATTTTAATAAAATTATCGGCAACTTCTACTATAAGGGAAGTTATCGGTTTCCTTTTTATACTACCCCCCTAATTAGCTAGTATTAGTTATTTTGGTTTAAGGTTTTATTCCACTAGGAGTATAATAGCTCTTTTTTAAAAGGGTTTAAGGGGGGTTCCATCTTATCTAGGCTGGGGTCGTTGGTCTAATCCATGTCTCTGGGGGAGTCTCTTATATTAGATTTAACCCTCTCTACTTACCCTGATCGGGCCTACACTTCTCTAATTACTACTACGTTATTAACTTATAATATATTAATCCTATTCTTCAGGAGTTTAATTTTCTAACCCTTTAACTTATCGTCCTATAAGGTACTAGGGATATCCTATTCGTATTTCGATAATGTATTAGGAACTATTACTTTTTTACTAGGTTTAAACTAAATAGTAAAGTTATAACAAAATAATAATTCTGACCACCTAATCTAATATTTGCTTAACTATCTCTTTGTTATAAAGTATTTTAGATTTAGGTGATTGGTTAGGATAGTAAACTCTTCTATACTCTGTAATTCTGAATCCCAGTATTCTAGGTAACGTATTATTACTAATAGTTCCTTATTGTGTATTAGGTAATTGTACTCCGTAGGTAAGTTCTTATGTGAAAAGAACACTATAAGTTTTAGGATCCCTTCATTATTATACTATAATAAAACACCTCCTACTACATAACTAAACGAATCGGTCTCGAGTATTATAACTTAATTAGGGTCCCAGTGAGCCAATATAGGTGCACTAATCAGGAGCGTCTTCAGCTCCTTGAACGCTCTAACGCACTCCTTGCTCCAAATAAACGGTATATCCCTTTTAGTTAAGGCTATTAGGGGTTATGCAATCCCCGAGAAGTTAAGTATAAACTACTAGTAGTAGTTGGCAAAACCGACGAACCCATGGACTCCTTATACTAATCGGGGTACTTCCTATCCCTAGATTACTTTAATTTTCTTAGGGTCTACACAAATTCCCTTATTAGTATTAATAATAAACCCCAAATATTTAATACTTTTAACATCAAATTCGCACTTATTAATATCCATATATAAGCCTACAACGCCTAGGCGCTCGAGGACCTTCTTAACCTTCTCTCTATAATTAGAGAGGGAACTATCCGAATAAATCAGGATATCGTCGATATAGGCTAAGCAGAACATATCTAAGAAGTCTCGTAGGGTATAGTTAATATATCACTAGAACGTCATAGGGGCTCCAATTAAACTAAAGGGGGTAACCATCTATTCGTATAACCCATACCTCATCCTAAACACCATCTTCTATTCATCTCCTTTCTTAACCCGGATCTTATAAAACACAATAATAATATCCAACTTTATTAACTACTTTGTTTTTATTAATGCCCTTAGGGTCTCGTTAATTAGGGGTAAGGGGTATTAGTCCTTTTTTATAATAACGTTAAGGGTATAGTACTTAATGTAGAACTGTAACCCTCCTCTAGGTTTCCGGATAAATAGAACGGGCAATAATACAGGGGAACTACTAACCCTAATAAACCCTTTATCTAATAGTTTTATAAGGGTTCAGCGTAGTATAATTAACTCTTCCCTTAATATACTATATAAAAGTCCCTAGGTTACTGGTTTATTTTGACCATAAAAGTCCTTCTTAATAAGGATAGTATAGTTAACGTTCTTCTAATATAATAATAATTAATTAACTTTATCTTAGTTAAAAACATATAAAAACTTATGGTAATACGTAAGGAGTTTCGTTCTTAGGTCTATTTTCATCTTTAGTATTAGGGCCTTTTCGATATTAGTTAAACTTACGGAGAATATGTTCAGGGTGGATATACTAAAAGGGGTCTCTCTTCTTTTCTATGCCCGCCTAATTAAAACTAAAAATACTAATCTAGTTTACTACTAAATTAGGAACTTTGGATTTTACTGGGCCTAACCCAGTTTCTTTTTTATTACTTAGTGGTCCACGATACTTATATATAGAGTACCTTATACTAGGTAAACTATAATGTTATTATTAATTATCTAGGACCTTCTAAGGATAACGTCGTTTTTTTAATTAAGAATAATATAAAAGAATAATCGGTATCTGTTGGGTTCACTTCACTAGGCCTAGTGTGGAAGGTGGGCAAATAACAATATATTCGTCGTATTTGTTTTGTTGTTGTTGAAGGAAGGAATCGGGCCTACGGCAGCGATCTGACGCTGCCGATCTAAAACCGATTCCTGCCTTCTGATTAGCTCGCTAATCGGGCTAATAGGTGATAAGCGGTAATAGGTGGCGCTAATCCGGTGTGGATATTCCGATACTAGCAACTATCTCTTTTACTGCAAATCGCCCCTTTCTCAAATAACAAGTAAAAATTAAGCGTTATTCGGCGTAGGCACCAAATTACTTAAAATGCGATAAAAAATCGATAAACAGAACGAGTACGTAAAGTGGTCAGAAGTAGTAGAAGTACTATTTTCAGCTGTACCGCCTTCAGTAGAAATAAGTGTATCCCATAGCCAATTATAGGTAAGGTCCAGCTCACCATCACTGGTAATAGTAACGGTATTCCTCTTATATCCCCTAATCTCCTTTATATTCCTCCTCTTACTCAGCGTCGTAGGTACTCCTTAGGGTTTCGTAACCCATCCCTTTATCCTAATCTTCACTTTTACCTCCTTAATAAGCCTCGTAAAGGCTCGGTTTAGTATAACCTTTGTTAGGCCGTTGGTAGGGTTATTATCTCCGTGGATCCATCGGATCTCATATAATTCTCATCTCTTATAAAACTACCTTAACACTATAATATTAATTATTAGGTGTTTCTCTTTTGTAGTTCTAAGTTTAACGAAATACTCATAGAGTAAATATAAGTTGGTATACATAATAGTTAGGATTATAGGTATTCGGAGCTTATTGGTTATAATCTTTAGGGTTATGGAGAGGGCATAGGTCATATTAACACCAGCGACCATCCCGTATATCTTAGATACGAGGACGCTCCTCGTAACTCTCTTAGACTTTGTTAAGGAATAGTGGATAATATTTCCTTTTATTATAAAGTCCTCTTCTCCTCTGGTCTTATTTACGAGGAGGATCACAAATCCAAGCTGGGATATCAGGTCACTATTATTAATAAAAGAGCTATTAACAAAAACAAAGAGTTTAGTGGTAGTTAAATTAAGGGGTACGTAAGTGAGGCCTTTGTTTAGGTACTCTATTTGCTATAGTAGGCGTCGATTTAGAGCTTTAATCTGCTCTAGCGTCACTTCTCGGTGCTAGGCTACTATGGATAAATCGAACGCTGCCTCTGGTTAGCACTTTGAGGTAGCGTATACACCTCTGGTGTACTATTCAATGTATTGTTCTTTTATAGTAGTGGATTTGGTGTTAACCAGGCGTATCTTCGCTCCCTGGCCCTTTAAGCGTAAAAAGATGGCTTTTCCATTAGTTAAGATGATCCCTCCGTTAAATACGATTAGTATCTCAGTGGAGAGGTATTATTTCTCCTTTACTAAGAACATCACTTTCTGGAGTTCCTCATCTTCCCATTAAGCAAAGGTCTCGTCACTCAGGCTAATAATATTATTAATCTATATGCCGATTATCGCGAAGTTCTCGTTTTTATTATTTAGTAATAATAAACAGGGGTTATACGTAGAAGTCCTTATCTAGAACTTCTCTTTGTGGTGCTTATTGTATATCGTGTACTAGTGGGTTCCAGCTTCTGCAATACCGTATAACAGTCGTACAACGGTCATAATAGTTCCTAGAGGGTAATTTTTCTTTATTCGGTTTAGTAATCTTACGAGGATCGTCCTTTTAAACTTTATTGTCGATTAGGTATACACCTAAGTGATATCTCTTATCTATAGTGAATAGCCCTCCTTCTGGATAAGAGACGGGGCGATGGCGAGAATCAGTCTCTAATTAGTACTCTAAATAATCGGAGATTACGTGAGGATAACCTCCTTATCGTTGTTTGCGTATCCCTGAATAATAAGTCTAAACTTCTCATAGGGCATCTCTATTTTGCCCTTCACTTTATTAACGATCCTTAAGCGGAATATACGTATTCCTTTATGTTTTTCTTTGTTATACTAAGTGAATTCAAAGACTCCTCGTTCAATCAGGGCATCGATCTCCTTCTTAGTGGACTCCTTGAACGGGGGTCCTAGGGCTTTAATTATACCCTTTTTATGTAATTCGAGTATAAGGGCGTGATTTACCTCTTCTTTAGCGCTTATAAACACAGTTGTTGTTATGGCCTCGTTTTTAGCGTCGTCAAAGGCGTCAACTTCTGCCAGGAGGTTAATCTGGGCGTTCTTCTATGGTTTACCTCTCGGGCGTTAAGGTGGTAGCGCTAACTCTTCCTCTAGGGGTAATGTATCCGTCCAGATAATAATCTCATCTCAGACTTCCTTTTCCTCGTTAAGGACATCTTCCTTGTTATTTCTCGGTATTTCTAGGATTATATTCTTATTATCATCCTTTAAAAAGGGTTTAATAATAGTAAACCTAAAAATCTTTAGTCCAAAGGGTAGTTGGATAATATAATCTTTACCTTCATTAACGAAGAGTATATATAGGCTTATCCAACCCCTTCTCTCATATTAAATAATAACTTTCAATTATAGTAGTAGATCTCATATAAGGGCCGTATTTGGGTTATTTCTTATTATGAGAGCATTAACTGTTATATGTTCTATATAAATCTCTCACAACTTCGCCATAACCTTCCACATAACTTCTATGCGTTGCCATATCTCTAGTAATAGTGGTGAGTCTATATTTATACGTGGATACACTCCGAAAATAAGTAGGGTTAGAATAAGACCATCTAGGCCAGCCGTATTATTAATTATTTTGATTATACTCTGTAGGGCGATCTTTAGTGGTGTAAAAGGGGATTCTTAGTGGATAATATTATATGCTCATTATAGGGGTGCATAATATCGCTTTACCTTCCCAATGCTATTATGGGCTTCAATGGGCACCTTTTTGATTTTGATCGCTATGGATTTCACTGAATTCCTGAATTCCTTAAAGCTGAAGTTTCTACTAGTATCCGTAATAATCCAATTAGGGGGTCTAAGGTAGGTATTAATCTAGTATTCGTATAGTGTCTCCCAAGTGTGCTTTACACTAACGTTTTCCAAAAACCTAGCTACGTTAAAGGAAGTAACTATATTAACGACGTGGATCACGGGTTTATTCCCTTCTAAATAAAAGATATTAATAATAACCTCATAATTAAAGTCCACATCATCTCTAAGGGTGAATTTGAATCTCCCTAGAGCTCGTCCATTTATTTGGCATTAGCGGTAATACTTTATAAACTTCTGGATTACTTTAAACGTCATATTATTACCGGCTCTCTCTAGGATTATATGGAGCCTCTGTACTAATGGGTGGCCGAAATGATAATGGATTTTGTGTAATTCTGTATTTATGAGGTGATTCTACGTAAAACTCTATTCTAAAGAGTATATAAGTATCCACGGATACCCCTATTTGCGTATAATAGGGACCTTTACGTCTCCTTATTGGAGGAAGTTGTGGATATTATTAAAATGGATCCCTAAGTTGTCCATATCTCTTAAATAGAGTAAGAATGGTGTACTGGTGTTTATAATGTGGAAGGGTAGTTATCTGAAGGGTGAATTCACATGGGTTAGTCCTATGGAGGGTATTGGAGGGTTGTCTCCGAAGGTAATACTCGTCTAGCCTATTTTGGAGGTGTTGAGTTTTATAGTAGTATTGATTTTTTGTAGAGTAAGGAATTGAGGGTATCCAGTTGTGGAAACGCCGGCTACTCTTATATTAGGTATAATCCCCTGGAAGATCGTCGTTGTGTAGTGGTTATTACTAATAAACACCTCGTAGGCCGGTAACTTTATGGGTATACTATTAATATCCTTCCCTATAATAGTGTAATAGGCGGCTTAGTTATTTAGGGTTTAAGTAAGGTCTTTGTTGGCTAAAGTAGTGGTGTAGCCGAAGAATGAGATATGGAATTCGTTATTGTGCTCGTTTTCCTCGTTAAGGGCGGTATTAATGAAGTATTAGCTTAGATCTTCTTTATCCTTAACGTCCTCGTTGTTAAGCACTTTATCTCCTTTGTATTTAGCGAGGAAGTGGCCGTATACTTTAGGAGAGGTATTGGAAATATCCTTATTCGATTTAAAGTGTTTATACGTTTTACTTCTCTCCTTTGTAGAGTACTTCGTAGACCAGCACCCTTCCTTACCGTAGACGTAGTACTTTTTACTGTTGTAAGGGTATCCTCGTTGTTATTGGTGACTTTTATAGTAGTTGCTTCGCTTTTTTTTGTTATAGTATTAGTTAGTCCAGAACTGCTTATCTAGCTCTGTTTTTAACGTAAAGTGTTAATAGTGGGCATCTCTTCCTCTTTCCTCTAAGTTAAGGTTTATCCTTATTATATTATAGAGCTCCTCCGCTGTATTTGCTCCGGTTAGGTTGGTAGAGCGGCACTCTTTTACGGAGATAGTAGCTCCGATTAGCTTGTCTTTTAGGACCTGGTCTCCCTGGTAGTATGGTGTGAGAGCTTACTGGAGATTTATTAGGTCATTAAAGAGGGTCTCTAGAGCCTCAACCTTCGTCTTCTTAGGGTTCTTCTGAATAACCTTGTTGAGATTTACTCTGTTCTAATTAATAATGTAGGCTTAGCGGCGTTGGTCTCCTTCGAAGTGGCGCCGTAGTTTATCAACTACTTCCTCTATTAACCAAGTAGTTAATGTACTACTAATATGGTCATAGTAGAACTGAGAAGCTCTCCTTTTTAGTATCGTAGGGAGTAGGCTAGCCGTTGTATAATAGTTAACTCCGATTTTTCTATAAGCTTCGAGGAAAATACGGAATTTGGTGTTAAGGATATTGAATTTCTTACTACTATACCTTATATCGTTAATATATACCTTAATAAGCATACTTTATTACTAAGGGGTCGCTATTTCGCTGATCTCGTCTATGGTGCAGCGTTCTTCCTAATCCGATAGTTCCTGGGTGAATATGGGTTATCTAAGTAGTTGTGGCCAATTCTAAGGGTATAGCCCGGTGCAGGCTTAGCTTATTCCTGCTTTTTTTAAGGGTGGTGGTACTCGTAGGGAGTTCTTCTGTGCTATGATCTCTTTTAGATGGGATTAAATTAATAGTAATACCCATTTCCTTATTAATTCCTTATAGAGGACTGGGTCCTCTATAAGATTTCTAAAAAACGGGCTTTTAAAGTTAATTTTATTAATTTCTTCTTAAGTCCAGTAGTATAGAGTTAGGGTCTCCTTAAGGTTAAAGAGTTTAATTGGGATCCTTTGCTTTTTTATAGGGATAAATATATTATAGTAAAGTAGGAAGTTGCGTAGTCTTCTCACTATTTAGGTCTTAAGGATATTGAATATAATTTGGGTTTAATCTTCGAAATTTAATTTGAATTCTGTTTTTAGGTCGTGGCCAATAATGCCTTCCACGGTCCATATCTCAATAAGGAATACTACTACTATTGTTACTAATTTCGGGTCGGACTCGAGAATTGCCTCTTCTGGCCTGTACCTAGCCTATAGTCCCTATTCGTAAAGGTTAACCTCCCTTTTATACTTTATTAGTAATAGGACCAAGGAGCTATTTACTATTCAATTCTAAGTATTAGCGGGGGCTAGTACTCTTACCGTCTCTCCTTGTGGAGGGGCCTGAGTATCCTAGACTTCCTCCGGGGTCGGATTCACTATAGTTAGGTCATTTCCCAATATCTTAATAGATATTCTAGTATACGAAGGTAAGGTTAACGACGTTTCAAACACGGGGCATTTCCTCTAAACCGTAGTTTCGAGGGCGTATACCGTTCATTAAACGAATTACTACTTATTATTTATGGAATACTACTTCTAATAAGTAATGTAAAAAGGGAGTCTTCTTTCCTTTAACATCATCTCTGGTCTTATATCCACGTCTAGGTCGTCTTTAGGGGTAGGGATAACAATAATCAAATCGGGGTTCTCGTTGAATTCAGCCCTTCAAGCATTAAGTATTATGTCCTTAGCAGGTCACTCGAGTCTCGGTATTAGTTACCGGTTCTTTTTTATGGACATAGTCGGAAAGTGGGGTTATTATTTCTAGTATTATGTTTATTAAGTATTCAGGGTCACTATTTTAGAGGTAAGAGTAAGTGGTGACGGCGACGATAGTGAAGTCGGGGTTCTTATAAGGGTCAACTTTTTAAGCGCTAATTCTAAGGTGTTTCCATAGTTACTAGGTAACAAAGCAGCATTTAAAGAAAAAGGGGGTGTTAATTATAATAAATAGTTTCTCGTCGAAAACAAAAATCGGCGATAAAAGTACAAGGGTACTTTATATTACTACTAATCGCAAGATCTTCATTGTGAGTTATATATAATGGACATAGAAGTTGTATTCCATTACGTTAAGCGGAACTTATTACTCTAGTAACTTTATATAGACTCCTAGGAAGCTCCTATAGTATCCTATTATTAATCGTATCACTAACCGAGGGTATCGCAGATTCTTTTTATAATACGAATATCGTAAAATCCATTAAACAAGCTATTCCATTCCGGGACTTCGTAATATTACCTCTTCTAATAAAAGGTTTACCTTACTAATCTACGGAAATGGTATTTAACTACTAATCAGTATTAGGTTCACTTTACTAGGCCTAGTATGGAAGGTGGGTAAATAATAATATATTCGTTGTATTTACTCTATTGTTATTAAAGGAAGGAATCGGGCCTACGGTAGCGATCTGACGCTGCTGATCTAAAACCGATTCCTGCCTTCTGATTGGCTCGCTAATCGGGCCAATAGGTGATAGGCGGTAACAGGTGGCGCCAGTCCGGTGTGGACATTCCGACAGTATCCTTTATAACTATTAATATCGATATTAATATAAGTAACGTAGTGGATTACACTAGGAACTATAATAGTAACTTATATTAAGTTCTAAAGTATAATACTAATACGTAGTAAACAGAATTTCTTAGCGAAGGCGTCGCTAATCAGGGCGTATATCAAACACCCTATATTAACAAGGGTAGTTGTATAACGTATCCCATTAATCCTAATATTAACATAAAATAAATCATAATCCATACTCTTTTTAATAACCTTCTATTCCTCCATAACTTATTCCTCCTAATAACAACTTTCACTAAGAGTTACTTTTTTCTCGAGTCCTTAGAGTCCTAATTAGAATTATTATCCGTTTTACTTTATTCCTTAGTTTTTTTTTAAAAAATCTTAGTTTTCTTTATTTCTTTTTAATCCTTAGGGTATTATTATTCTATATGCCTTTTTTTGTTATAGTTGTAATATCTACGAGCTTCCTCTTAGCTTAGCCGTTTGCGGACTTTTTTGTCCTTAGTTAACTTATTTACCTTCGTAGGTTCCCACTCCATCTAATCAGGTTAGGGGGACTCTAATCGACCGTTTTATTTCCGAGGGGACTTAGTTCTTATTTAGTTAGGGGTTAGCGATCTCCTACGCCGACACTCATAGCGGGCTTAATAGGATTCACTATCCAATTCTAAGCTTATACTTAGGAGTATTTAGATGTATATAATATATATTATTAGTTTATTAATTATATTAATAAGGGGGGCTCTTATTATGGTGTTTAGGGCTTTTTTAAGGTAGTTGATCCTTATAATATCTAGTTAATGTCCTCCTCCTACTTCTACGAGCTCCTTTTTAAACTTAGGGAGGAAGTAAACGAAACTCTTATTCTCCTTTTACTATATAATCCTTAGTTGGTTAAGGGCTTGTATTTCTATGTTAAGGTCCACGTAGTAGCCTTTTAAATATTCTATGAATTTATCCGGGTTCTTTAACCTATTAGCCACTCTTTGCGCATAATAGGCGCTCACTATAATTTACATAGTATTCTTTAGCTTAGAGTAGATATAGGTGATGCGAAGGGCTGGTCCTAGGCCTTGTCTCAACCGAAAGGTAGCCAAATACTGTTTATTTCAAGCTGAAGAGGAAAAGGGTAAACTACGATATGGCGCGAAATCTCTGCTTCTTAGGGGGTGGGCGCTAGTGGGGCACCGGTGGGGCACCAGTGCGAGCACGGGCATAGCCCGGGCATAACCACCGGGTTCGGCCCGTGACACTACCCCCCTCCTCCCCCTGCGCAGCCTCTAGTTCCTGGCTGGCCTCCTGGGGGGCACCTGCGCACACGCCGCGTCCCGTCGTTCTCCAATATCGGCCCATAGTGCTCCTCGTAACGGTCCAGCGCCTCCGTTTCCTCTACAACACCAGCTGGCTCCCACGTGGGGTTAATATAACCCTCCCACTTCACCAGGGCTTCACGTCTTCTCCCTCTACCCACCGTCTTCCATCTAATAGCGTGAATCTCCTCTACTTACCACTCATCCTCGCCATCTACTTCCCCGGGTGACCACTTATACTAGAATCGTAGTACTCCTATATAACCCTTATCCATAGTAGGCTCAAAGGGTCGTTATCATCTCTTCTTCCGGGAACCCATACTTCGTCCCGGAACATCAGCCTCTACTGCTTATTAATCGCACATTCCGCAATCTGGCCCTTCAGCTGCAACTCTGGTGCTCATCGGAGCCTTCTTACATAAGGGTACCACCTAAGGCAAACCCTGAATAGTCTATCTCCACTATTATCTTTCCTTCAGAGTTAAAGCGGCGAAACACCGGCTCTATACTAAATAACCACTTAAGCTCCTAAAATCCTTTTTCTTAACTAGGTCCCCAGTAGAACATAACCGACTTCTTCGTAAACCTCGTAAAAAGCTTAACAATAAGGGTATAATTAGGTATAAAAATACGATAATAATTCGTAAACCCAAAGAAACTTCTAACCCCCTTTATAATCTTCACGGTCTTAACTAAAAAGGCACACTTCTTAGGGTCTAGTCGTAGTCCGGCCTTTACTAGGCACCAAAGGACTACCTATACCTTCTCTTTATACTTCTTCTTTAACCTAGACGTATAAATCAGGACATTATCTAAATAAGTGGTGACGAAGTCGTCTAAAAAGTCTTAGAGAGTTATACTAATATACCACTAGAACGTAGCTAGGGCCCTGGTGAATTTAAAAGGGTAAACCAACTACTCGAAGAGTCCGTATTTCGTACGAAACGCTGTTTTTTCGACGTCTTCTTCTACGATCCGAATTTTATAGAACACAACCACGACGTTAAACTTTGTATACTACTACGTAGCGGTTACCCGTCGGAGGGTCTCTAATATAAGTAGCAATGGATAACGGTCCTTTTTTATGATACTATTAAGGGCTCGGTAATTAACACAGAACCGAATTCCCCCACCAAGCTTCTTAATAAATAACACTAGGGTACCCGCTGGTGAACTACTGGCTCGAATAAACCCTTTGTCCAGCAGGTCCTCTAGTATCTTTTTTAGGACCAAGAGTTCCTCATAGGATATCCCATATAAGGGTCCCCATAAAAGTATAAGTTCCCGGTTATAAGTGTCCTTAATAAGGGGGATCTTATAGTTAACCCCTGGCCTCCTAGGGGGCACCGAGTATACCTTCTCCAGGTCAAATAAGTTTCTAAGCTCCTTATGGACCTAGCTTAGGACGAGTTCCTTTATATCCATAAGCTTCTTTTCTTTTAGCGTATCCTCGATATCCCTTAAACTTATAATTATAACCTGGGCCTTTGGTGCCCTTTAATGCTTTACTCGTCGGTATACAGCTATAAACGCAGGGGCCATTAGTAATCGGGCTATACGAATCTCTTTTACAGTAGCTGGTTCTTCCTAATTAGAGAGGTATACGTTTACTCTTCCCTTACCGTAATACACCCACTAAGTAACGGTGTTACACATTACACAATTCACTTTTATTTATAATTTCCCTAGGTATATAGGGGGGTCTAGGCCCTTTACCATGTATACATAAACTTTCTAAGTATGGCCACTTAATTCCAGATCCAGGACAACCACACCCTGGGCATCACTAGGTGATGGCCCATTTTACGTATACCCTTATAGGGCACACTTTTTCCAATCTATTAGTGGTAATCGGAGGCATCTAAAGAGAAACTGATCTACTATTACGTAAACATCGTAGCTAGTATCGATAAGGGCGTGTATTAAGTATCCTTTGTTAATCCTTACCTGAATAATAGCTGACCCTTAGCTCCTTTACTGCTGCTCTTTTTAGTGGGACTCCCATCCTTTGGCTTCCTCTTTTGTTAACTCTGGTACCCGACTTTATACTAAAGTTTCTTTTTTCCTGAGTTGTCCTCACTAAAGGAAGTACTAGTGGCCTCTTGGTCCTCTTCTTCTAACCCGGGATCCTTTTACTTCTTCATCACCTTAATACGGGTAACTTTCGCCTACCTAAGAACCTTCTTTTAATAATTCCTAATAATATAACCTTCTTTATTATAGTGAAAATACTCACAATGGTCTATTAGCGGGCTACCCAAGGAGTAGCGGTGGTAACGGTCCTTTTCCTCCCTTCGAGTCGATAAGGTACGGGCAGTACTAGTTATCTGAATATCTCCATTGTAATCCTTCTATGGAGGGGCTAGGGTTAGGGACTAGTGACGCTCCCGTTTAGTAATGATGGGTATTATATACTCCAACTTTTAAATAACGTCCTATACCCTAGTGAACTACTAAGTATACTCCCCTAATAGGGAAACGGTGACTAGGTGCTCCTTTAAGCGGGAAGTAAAGGTGTTTTCTAATATAGTAATCTTAACGGTGTCGGGCTATGTACTACCTCCTACGTTTACTATTATTTATTTAAATTTTAGTAAAAAAATAACCAGCTTCTCATTATTTTTTTGATGGAGGGTTTATAGCTGGGCTATGGTTTAAGGTTAGGTGTTCAGGTCTTAGTAAGTTTTATCGAGGTAAAACATAAAATCTTCGGGGTTACGTTAACCTCCAGGCCCCCCGGCTACGTAGAACGTAGTAACCACCTACTAGGAACTGGTGTCCAAACAGGAGTTGATTAAGTACCACAATTCCTAGTTAATAGGGTAGAACGCTCTGTTCATGGTAATCTTATCCCTCATTTGCTGCGCCTAAAAAGGGTAGTCCTTCCACTTCCCTGAGAACTTTGAGGGTGTTAATAGTGGTTTACGGTGTATTGGTATCTTTATTACGAAGTAACGGCTATCCATTAGCGGGGCTTTGGTGCTTACATCTTTTATAGGGGTTGGTATCGTCACCCCTAAACCTCGGCTTCGCTCCAGCTCATTAGAGAGCTCAGCAATCCTCGCCTATAGGGGCCCAAGGGCCTCGTTTAAGGTTAACTACAGTTAGGCCTACAATTCGTTAACTATTGTACTAATTAGTATCCTCTTCTTAACTAGTGGGGAGCCGTACTCTACCCAGCGTCCAACGTTCGTCAATCTATCATCAGGGAACCGCGCTTAACCTAGGATTCCACTTTGTAACCGGTAGGGAACTACGCTTAACCTAGTAGTATCTTATATAATAAATAAAACTAAGCTTGAAATATGTGAAGGGCTGGTCCTAGGCCTTATCTTAACCGAAAGGTAGCTAAATACTGTTTATTTTAAACTGAAGAGGAAAAGGGTAAACTACGATATAGTGCGAAATCTCTGCTTCTTAGGGGGTGGGCGCTAGTGGGGCACCGGTGGGGCACTAGTGCGAGCACGGGCATAGCCCGGGCATAACCACCGGGTTCGGCCCGTGACAGGTGAATACGGTTAACTCTAAACTAAAGGCTTTTCTATCTACACTTATTTTCCCTCCTATTTTAAAGTATTATTATTAAAACTTTTTATATAATCCATTAAATTTTAGTGGGTTAGGAATTTAATATTTAGTTTATTTTAGAGGTAGTACGTAGACCTAATTAGAGGGTATTAGTATTATAGAGGGTATTAAAGATTAGTTTATTATTAATGTCGGGTACTTAGGTTCTACTAGGACTTCCTACAATAATCGAATCTACTTTTATTAGGTCTCTTATTCGATTACTTAGGTGGTCCATATCTCCTATAGTTGGGTTATAAGCTGTCCGATCAACTACACTAACTATTATAGGTTTCCAAATAGTTCAGCATTACCTTCCATCGTTACGTAGTTATTGCTTATCCTAGCGTTTTACGTTTAGTAGTAACCGTAATATACTTAATGACGTGGTCGAGGTACTCTACTATGAATACACATACGCATCGTTTCGAGTTTATAATAACCTCTAGGTCTAATTAGGCCATACTAATCAGCTTTAGACGTTTAGGGACTCCTTAGGTCAACACATCTAAAACTTCTTACTACTTTTATACAAATCATAGACTTTTATACTAGGTGTTTAATTAATTATCTTTAATAATCTTAAAGATAATATAATAATCTAAGTAACGTACATGATAAGCGAGCTGTTAGGACAAGCGAGCTGTTAGCCGCACTGTGTCCACAACACTTCCCATTTTCAATACGCGTCATTTAACTAGAAACGATGTAACCAGTAAGTAAAGACGCTTAAATGGTCCTAGCGGTCTAAGTTATCCAAAAAAACCCCAATCTTAGTATTAGTGCTGCTGTAAAGATTTATTCAGTTCCTCGTATAACCCTAGGTACTCGATTAAAGGGTACCCTATTACGATGCTGTCATAATATAGCCCACAATTACTGTCCCGTAATTGTGGTTCCACTTTTGCGACAGTTATGAGCCCAGGTCTCTACGAGCCCTCTGGTTGAATGGCTAAACGCCTCGCTAAAGTGGCAGTATGTGGGCCGACCTAGAGGCCATGGGTTCGAGCCTCGTTGTGCTCACCCATTCTCGCTTCAGCAGCAAGTCACCGAAATGGAAGGTTAGACTTGCCAGCTGGGAGCGGCCGGCACCCAGTAACAGTCAACAAAGACTGGCTTGTCAGCTGCGAGTGTAAGCCGGTGCTGATTGCTTAGTCAGCAGACCTCTTCTCTCCTCGGTCTGGGGGGGTGTGTCATAATATAGCCCACAATTACTGTCCCGTAATTGTGGTTCCACTTTTGCGACAGATGCGATACTATGCCCAACTCTCGGAATTTGATATTGTTCGAAGAGAAGAAGTTAGTTGAGTATATTTTTGATTTGGACTCCCGATCATTTCCTCCCCGGCTAGCTGGTGTAGAAGAAATGGCTAATCGATTGTTTGCCGACTATGATGCACCACCGGTCGGTAAGCGATGGGCGTCGAACTTCGTTAAACGATAACCACAGCTTTGGACGCGTTTTTTTCATAAGTACAATTATAAGAGAGCCTAATATGAAGATCCCGTTACGATAAATGCGTGGTTTCGGTTTGTGGTGAACATAATTGCGAAGTATGGTATCCAGGATAAAGATATCTATAACTTCGACGAGACTGGGTTTATGATGGGCTAGATCTTAACTAGATCGGTCGTTATAAGTTTTAAAAAGTGTTTAAATATGAAAATAGTATAGCTTAGTAATTGGGAATAGGTTATAATTATTCAGGTCATTAACTTATTAAGTTATAGTATTCCACTATACATTATTGTTATAGGCCGATATCACCTCTCCACTTAGTATACTAAGTTAGGTCTCCCACTTAACTAGGTTATTATAACGTCTAAAAACGGATGGACAACAAATAAAAGAGGCCTAAATTAACTCTAGTACTTTGATCAGCATATAAAAGCTTGTATAAGAGGTTAATATCGCCTCCTTGTCGTCGATGAACACAAAAACCACTACTCCGCTAATTTCGAGATATTTTATAAGGAGAATAACATTATTATACTTTGTATGCCGGCTTATTCGTCGTATATTCTCTAGCCCTTGGACGTTGGCTGTTTTGGGCCCCTTAAAATAGTATATAGTCGAGAAATCGAGAATAAGATGCGTCGGGGTAATACCCATATTATAAAAGAAGACTTCTTCCCCGCCTTTTATAACACTTTTACATAAGCTTTTATAGAAAAGAATATCTAGGGGGGCTTTAGAGGGTTTGGATTTGTTCCTCTAAATGTATAGAGTGTTTTATCGAAACTGGACATTAAGTTATACACTCTAACACCTCCAGGGTCCCTCCCAGCAACACCACCACCTTGGGTTTCTAAAACACTAAATAACCCAACTAAGGTAAGCTCTTAGTTAACTCTAATTAAAGAACGAATTTCCCGTTATCAGAATAGCTCCCCGATACCTCTATTAGAAGCTGTTAACCATATAATAAAAGGTACAATAGTAGTTATACATGAGTTTACTTTAATATGGTCTGAGTTTAAAGTGCTTTAAGAGGAGAATAACCTACTTAGTCGACACCGGAGGGCTAGGAAAACACGTTTAAGGTAAGGAGGGAGTCTTATTATATCCCAAGCAGAGGAGCTATAGTCCTAGAGGGAGGTAACGGCCTAGATAGAAGAGGAAATACGTCGGAGTAGTGGTCGTAAACCGAGGACCGAATTAGGTCAACGGCGATGTGGTGTCTACGGGAACACTAAACACAATGCACGAACGTGCCCAGTAAATGAAGTGATGTCTAAGGAAGAGGATTCTGAGTAGTTTTAATTGATTTAATGGTTTTGTTGTTGATTCCGAGTCGTATTTGTGAAGTGGACGCGGTGCGGCTGACAGCTCGCTTGTCCTGACAGCTCGCTTATCATGTACGTTATGTATATTACAATTAGCTATAACAACTATTACGAGTATCTTTAAGATAAGGAGAAAGGAAGGAAAAGTTTACTACCCCACAAATCCGTTAAACCCTGATCAGGTCTGCCTGGGCCTGGTCAGGCTTAGTAAGCAGCGGTTGGCGTCGAACATGGCCGAGTGGTTCCGAGGCCTCTGATCGGGCCTTGGCCCGTGACATTGCCTACTTATAGCGCTCTTGTGAGTAGCCCTGATGGGTTGCCTACTTATAATGAACTAGTAGTTAACTAGTGGTTTTCTATTATATTTTATCTAATAATTAACTCTCTTTTTTTACCCTCTTTAAAACCCTTAGTAACCTAATAACCCTTTAGTAAAACCCTAGGTTTGGGTTTTCTCGTTTAAATTCCTGGGTTGCGCTTTCCATTATAGGATTATTGTGGCCTGGTTACCTAGTTACGCCTTCCATTTATATTTTCGAAAAATTTTCGTAATACTTAGGTAGGATCCTTTTATAATAATCCCCCTTTTTAAATATTTTTTTCTTTTAACCCTTATAATCCCATACTTCCCTTTCCCTTTATTCTTAACTTTATAATTTAAAACCATTATAAATCCGTACCTCTTATACACTATTATATCTAATAACAAGAGAACTACTAACCTAGGTATTATAGGTGACTAATCAGAGCTCTTCGAGTTCCCGTGCTACCGGTACCTTAATTTTATATCGAAGTGGAATAGAACCGGCGAGGTTCTTTAGTGTATAATTTCGAAGAGTAGGTTCCCTATTCGGTACCTAACTAATACTAACCTTTACTAGATGCGTCGACCAAGTACCAGCATTATTCCTCCATAAAGGGTAGGAAACTCTGTATTCCTATAAGTCCCTCCTTGGTTTTTCCTTTGGTCCATCCCGGAACTGATACTCATCTGGTGCTAGGCCACTTATTAGACCCTCTCTTTTACTATAAAAATAAAATACTTTATATTAAGATTATGAGTAAGGGTTCCACTAAGGACTTTTATACGAAGTACTAAGTATAACTTATTTCCCTTTAATACCCAATTAGTGGGAACTAAGTGTTAACTCTATATAGGACCAGTTCGATAAGGCCCAGCTGGAGGCCCGGAAATCCCTCTAATAAAAAAAGAACCTCAAGAACCGCCCCTCCATATAACAGGAGTACAACGTAGACGCTAAGTATTAACTATATATCCACGAGGTCACCACTATAAAGGCTTCGGCCTAAACACAGGTCCATATCACTCAGAACCAGGAGGCCATTCATAAGGCGTTAATCAGCTCCCCAAAAAAGCCCGGTCTTATTAAGGCTATATTTTAATTAATCACTAAACTTAACACAGTATACTAGAAAGTCGTAAATTATATTATCTCCCTTTTAGTAACCGGTGCTAATCTAGTATAGTATCATAATACCCTTATTACTCTTTCCGACAATAAGGGCGAGCTGCGAAGGGCTAGGCCTAGGTGTTTTCGACCTTAGGGTGCTCTATTACTGTTTACTTCAAGCTAAGGAGCGAAAGAGAGGAAGTTCCTCGCAAGGGGGGCGGTGTAGGAATCTATACTGCTGGAGAACAAAGGGGACCTCTGGTGGGGCGCCGGAGGTCACCGGCGGCCCTTTGATCGGAGGCCCCTTTGACCGGAGGGCTCTTTTGTTGGATGCTGGTTAACGCCTCAGGCAAAGCTTAGGCCATCGTGGGCATCAGCCCGTAACACGAGCTTAACGATAATAAGGGTGGTGTAGGTAATAGTGCTGGGGGTGATGAGAGCGGTAAGAGTAACCCCCTTGGGGAGGTATAAATAAGTGTACACTGAGTTACGGCTAGCTCCAATCTTATTATGGTACCTCAATATCGTCTTCTCGACCTTAATAAAAACCTAACTTTACTCTATCACCTCTTTAATCTTTACTAATCTATAACTAATACTCTAATAATAATCAACTATTTTTCATAATCTCTCCTTAAATCCTTAAACACATTCCTTTAAAGTTCCCACGAGTTCTCCATTCCACTATATCCTTTCCACTTTATTAAATACCTCCTGTTCCTTAGGGGGCCTTTATATTAAATAATCTACTTCATTTTATATACGTTAGCGTCATCTTCTTTAATCCGGATATACTTTAGTTAGGTAATGGTTCTATAAAAGGGTTCTAATTGAGTCCAAGTAAAAACGTTATAGATCTTATACTTAAAATTAATATCCAGCTTATATGCTCTCCCCCCGTTGACCACCCGTATAATAGTAAAAGGGCTAAGGTATTTATCCGAAAACTTTTTTAACGGTCTCCGTTACTTAATATACTTAGTTGACAATAGGACCAAATTACCCATTTTAAATATAATAAATAACCTTCTCCTATTATAGAATTTTACATAACTAACGTTAACCTTATCCATTAGGTGGGCAATAGTTGCTCTCCTGGTCCTTAGTTCTTCAATTCTGTCCACGGTACTTAGTACTGTTTATCCCCTTATCGCACTTAAAAACACATCGTTTAGTCCTATAGGTAGGAATCCCATAAGGGCTTCAGCTGGTGTTAATTTGATGACCCTATACTATGAATTATTATAGATAATCTAGGCTATTAGGAACCACTTCGCCCAGTTATTCTATTCTATATTATAGAATAATCCTAAAAAAATGCTCTAATATTTGGTTTTGTTGTTTAGTTTATCCGTCTATCTAAGGGTGATAGGCTGTGCTGAGTTTCCTCTTAATGGCCAGTTGGTGGTAAACCTTGGACTAGAATTTATTAGTAAATAATAATCCCCTATTTAATATAAGCGTTTTTAGGATATTATATTATAAGAACACTTTTTTAGTTAAAATGTGTACTAACCCATCAACAGTAATTGTCTCCCTGGTGGGCAGATATAAGGCGTATTTAGTTAATCGGTCCACAATTACTAATATACTATTATATACTTGTTAATTTGTAATTTGGGATTTCGGGAGTTTTATAATAAAATCAAATAATAGTTGCTTAAATGTCCTAGTGGGCACTGGGAGAGGTAAGAGTTTATTATATAATAGGTGATACCTCGGTTTTGTTTACTAGTATATTACGTAAATCTTAATATACTTATAAATATCCTATTTTATTTTCTTCTAAAAAAATAATTATCGAATTCTCTTAATTATCTTAGTAACTCCTTAGTAGCCACTAAAAAGCTCATCATAGAAAGCCATTAGAATCTCTATTCATAAAGGGCTATAATTAGGAATAAATACCACTTCCTAGTATCACATAATTCCATCTCCGTCTTTAGTCCAGTATAGTCCTAGTGGTCTCCAATCATCGCCCAGAGTAGTATTTACTCCTTATACTTCCCTCACTACATTAAATAAGGAAGGTTCTCGGTCCTCTAGGGTTCTAGTGTTGACCGGCTAGGGGCTAACTACTTTCCGATATCTTTTAACATTAGAACCTATAAATTAATTTAAGAAGTTTTATAGGAATTCGTTTTTCGTACTTATAACCTCGTTTTTATTAGGTGTCGCAAAAGTGGAACCACTATTACGGGACAGTAATTGTGGGCTATATTATGACATTAGGTTAATAATCCGGCCTCCTTAATAGGGCGTCTATAGTATTTTATTTACTTAGTTGATAATCGATCTCGAAATTAAATATAATAATGTCCTAGAGTAACCCGGCCTAGTGATTATTTAACGTCTTCTTCTCGGCTAAGTACCGGTGGCCTAGGTAGTTCATTATAAAATAGATTTTGTGTTATAAGTATAGTAAGTATCTCCACTAGTGTAGTGCTGCGTCACGGATGGCCAGCGATTCTGCCTTAGGAGTACTATATTATAACTCGGTATTCCATAACTTTCTCGACATAAATACAACGGGTCTCCAGGTCCCATCGGGTTAGCACTAACTGAGGATTACGCTAATTGCGAAGTCTGATGTATCGGTTTCTACCCGTATCGGTAGTAGGGGGTCGAAATATTATAGAATTGGGGTATATGTGAAAAGTAGACGTAGCTTGTGGAAGACCTCCAGCGCATCTTGTGTTATCACCGGTTAACCTCTAATTGTATTCCTAGTCCTCTCCGTTAAAAGTGTACAAATCTTAGAATAATTCTTAATAAACCACCAATAAAAATTAGTAAACCCAAGGAATTACCTGATATCTATTAGGGTATTGAGTATCGGCTAGGTAACAACTACTTTTACCCGGTCCCTCTTTATAGAGATTCCGTAAAAGGAGATAATAAATCCGAGGAATTCGATTATTTGTATAGTAAAAGTGTATTTTTCGAGGTTTACATAAAGTCCGTTGGCTTCTAACCAGCTAAGCACCGATTTAACTGCGTCTAAATACGTGTCCTTATCTTAGGTGAAAATAAGAATATCGTCCAAATATATAATACAAATAATATTAATTAGGCCCCTAAGTGTGTTATTTATATAAACCTGAAAGGTAGTAGGGGCGTTAATAAGCCCGAATAGCATTACCCGGTATTCATAGTGGCCGTATCTCATTCTAAACACTGTTTTTTATTCGTCTCCCTCCTTAATGTTGCGAAGGGCTGGTCCTAGGCCTTGTCTCAACCAAAAGGTAGCTAAATACTGTTTATTTCAAGCTGAAGAGGAAAAGGGTAAACTACGATATGGCGCGAAATCTCTGCTTCCTAGGGGGTGGGCGCTAGTGGGGCACCGGTGGAGCACTAGTGTGAGCACGGGCATAGCCCGGGCATAACCACCGGGTTCGGCCCGTAACACTACCCCCCTCCTCCCCCCCGCGCAGCCTCTAGTTCCTGGCTGGCCTCCTAGGGAGCACCTGCGTATACGCCACGTCTCCGTCGTTCTCTAATATCGGCCTATAGCACTCCTCGTAACGGTCTAGCACCTCCGTTTCCTCTATAACACCGGCTAGCTCCTACATAGGGTTAATATAACCCTCCCACTTTACTAGGGCTTCACATCTTCTCCCTTTACCCACCATCTTTTATTTAATAGTATAAATCTCCTTTATCTATTACTTATCCTCATTATCTACTTCCCTAATAAGTAACGGTTAGTAATCCAACTGAATTTGGCCTAGGAGGGGGTCACTAGTTGACCTTCGGAGGACGTCCACGTAGAATTATAGGTAAATCCCTCCTAGCATATTCAACTCTACTATATATACACTCACCGCCTTAGTAACTTAGTATTAATAGTATAATTATATAAACTTCTTACTTAGGTATAAGGACTTATAGTTTATAACGTTAAACTAGACTTTATTACTTACCTAATACTTATCCACTAATAACTAATAATAATTAATACTTAATTCATAATACTATTATATTAAGGCTATTATAGCCTAGGTAAACGCTATAACGTCCTTCATTTTAGCCACCAGTTCATCCACGATCACCTTCCCATAACTAAGTGGTCCCTTACTATCTTCTTCTATAACCAGTAACAGGTCAACGTAATACCCGTATTCTATAAAGAACAGAGAAACACCGGTTACTAAACTAGTTCTATTCCGTAGAGCTAACTGCACTATAGGAAGTAATTCTCCCTAATCGTCCTGGGCCCAGGTAACGTAGGCCCGTAAAATAGCCTGAACCTCCTGGCACTCCTGTACAACCCTTGTCCATAATAGGCTCGAAGGGTCGTCATCATCTCTTCCTCTAGGAACCCATATTTTATCCCAGAACGTCAACCTCTACTACTTATCAATTGCACATTCCGCGATCTGGACCTTCAGTTGCAACTCTAGTGGGAAGCTGCACTGTCCCTGCTTCACCACCTCGTAAGCTCAGCGGTATAACCTATCTTCTTCAATAATCTAATCCCAAAGTATTTATAATTCACTATTATTCATAAACACTATTATGTATAGGAGTATTAGTAAATCGTTTATAGTATAGCCCACCTAGGGGGCACTAGTTCCTTTTTTAGGGATAGCGTAGTTAAGTATTAACTGGAGTACACGTCCCTATTCTCTCTTATCGTCCTAGCCCTAGGGGGCATCCTACTCCCTCTAAAAAGGGCATCGGGGACTACTACTTCCTTTCCTAACTAATACTCTGTCGCAAAAGTGGAACCACAATTACGGGACAGTAATTGTGGGCTATATTATGACACACCCCCCCCCAGACCGAGGAGAGAAGAGGTCTGCTAACTAAGGAATTAGCACTGGCTTACACTCACAGCTGACAAGTCCTTATTGACTGTTACTGGGTGCCGGCCGCTTCCAGCTGGCAAGTCTAACCTTTTTTAGTGACTTGCTACTGAAGCGAGACTGGGTGAGCACAACGAGGCTCGAACCCATGGCCTCTAGGTCGGCCCACATACTGCCACTTTAGCGAGGCGTTTAGCCATTCAACCAGAGGTTAAAAAAAAGAGACAAGGGCTCATAACTGTCGCAAAAGTGGAACCACAATTACGGGACAGTAATTGTGGGCTATATTATGACATACTCTAAATAAAAATCGTATTAAACTAACTCTTCTACCCACCAACTCTACCTCTTAGTAAAGCGCTACTTCCTCATAAAGTATTCAAGGCTTTTATAATCCATAAGAATCTTAAAGTTACCTACACTTTATAGTTCTACTCTCTAGGCCCTAAAACACACAAATATAACGAATAGTTCCTTATTATAAATAGAGTAGTTATACTCGGTTAGCGATAACTTCTATAAGTAGAACACAATGGGGTGCTAGTGCTCATCGGAGTCTTCTTACATAAAGGTGCTACTTAAAGTAAACCCTGAACAATTTATCTCCATTATTGTCTTTCCTTTAAAGTTAAAGTAGCGAAGTACTAGCTCTATACTAAATAACCACTTAAACTCCTAGAATCCTTTTTTTTAATTAGGTCCCTAGTAAAATATAGCCGACTTTTTTATAAACCTTGTAAGGGGCTTAATAATAATAGTATAATTAGGTATAAAAATACGATAATAATTCGTAAACCCAAAGAAACTTTTAACCCCTTTTATAGTCCTAAGGGGTAATTACTCAGTAATAGCTCTTAACTTCTTAGGGTCATATAAAATCCTTTTCTTAATGGTAATAATAAACCTAATATACTTCATAGTCTTAACTAAAAAAGCACACTTCTTAGGGTCTAATTATAGTCTAGCCTCTACTAAGCACCAAAGGACTACCCATACCTTCTCTTTGTACTTCTTCTTTAACCCAAATATATAAATTAGGACATTATCCAAATAAGTAGTAATAAAGTTATTTAAGAAGTTTTAGAGAATTATATTAATATACTATTAGAACGTAATTAGGGCCCCGGTGAATCCAAAAGGGTAAACCAACTATTCGAAGAGTCCGTATCTCATATAAAACACTATTTTTTTAACGTCTTCTTTTGTAATCCGAATCTTATAAAACACGGCTACGACGTCAAACTTCGTATACCACTACATAGCGGTTACCCATCAGAGGATTTCTAATATAAGTAGTAATGGATAACAGTCCTTTTTTGTAATACTATTAAGGGCTCGGTAATTAACGTAGAACTGAATTCCCCCACTAGGCTTTTTAATAAATAACACTAGGGTATCCACTGGTGAGCTATTAGCTCGAATAAACCCTTTATCTAGCAGGTCCTCTAGTGTCTTTTTCAGGACTAAGAGTTCTTTATAGGACATTTTATATAAGGGTCCCTATAGAAGTATAAGTTCTTAGTTGTGAGTATCCTTAATAAGGGGGATTTTATGGTTAACCCTTAACCTCCTAGGGGGCACTAAATACACCTTCTCTAAGTTAAATAAGTCTCTAAACTCCTTATAAACCCAGCTTAAGACGAGTTCCTTTATATCCATAAACTTCTTTTCTTTTAACGTATCCTCAATATCCCTTAAACTCATAGCCATAACCTAGGCCTTTAGTGCCCTCTAATACTTCACTCATCAGTATACAACTATAAACATAGGGGCTATTAGTAATTGGGTTATGCGAATCTCTTTTATAATAGTTAGTTTTTCCTAATTAGAAAGGTATACGTTTACTCCTCCCTTACTATAGTACACCCACTAGGTAACAACGTTATACATTATATGGTTTACTTTTATTTATAGTTTCCCTAGGAATATGGGGGGGTTTAGGCCCTTTACCACGTATACGTAAACTTTCTGAGTATGGCCACTTAATTCTAAATCTAGGATAACTATACCCTAAGTATTACTAGGTGATAGCCTGTTTTACGTATACCCTCGTAGGGCATACTTTTTCCGATCCACTAGTAATAGTCGGAGGTGTTTAAAGAGAGATTGATCCACTATTGCGTAAATATCACAGTTAGTATTAATAAGGGCGTATATTAAGTGTCCTTTATTAATCCTTACCTGAATAATAGTTAACCCTTAGCTCCTTTGCTGCTACTCTTCTTAGTGGGACTCCTATCCTTTGGCTTCCTTTTTTATTAGCTCTAGTACCCGACTTTGTATTAGAGTTACTCTTTTCCCGAGTTGTCCCCATTAGAGGAGGTATTAGTGACCTTTTAGTCCTTTTCTTTTAACCCGGGATCCTTTTACTTTTTTATTACCTTAGTACGGGTAACTTTTACTTACCTAGGAACCTTTTTCTAGTAATTCCTAGTGATATAGCCTTTTTTGTTATAGTAAAAGTACTTATAGCGGTCCATTAGCGGGTTATCCGAGGAGTAGTGGTGGTGGTAGTCCTTCTCCTCTTTTCGAGTTAATGAAGTATAGGTAATACTAGTTATCTGAATATCTCCATTGTAATCCTTCTGTGGAGGGGCTAGGATTGGGGATTAACGACGCTCCCGTTTAGTAGTGATGGGTGTTATATACTCCAACTTCTAGGTAACGTCCTATACCCTAATAAACCACTAAGTATACTCCCCTAATAAGGAGATAGTGATTAGGTGCTCCTTTAAGCGGGAAATAAGGGCATTTTCTAATATAATAATCTTAACGGTGTCGGACCACGAACCACCTCTTATGTTTACTATTATTCATTTAAACTTTGGTAAAAAAGTAGCCAACTTCTTATTATTTTTTTAACGGAGAATTTATAACTAGGTTACGGTTTAGGGTTAAGTATTCAAATCTTAGTAAGTCCTATTAAAATAAAATATAAAATTTTCAGAGTTATATTAACCTCTAGGCCCCCCAACTACGTAGAACATAATAACCACCTACTAGGGACTAGTATCCAAATAAGAGTTAATTAGGTACTACAATTCCTAGTTAATAGAGTAGAATACTCTATTCACAGTAATCTTATCCCTTATCTACTATACCTAAAAAGCGTAATCCTTCTACTTCCCCGAGAACTTTAAAGGTATTAGTAACGGTTTACAACATATCAGTATCTCTATTATAAAGTAGCGGCTACCCACTAGCGGGGCTTTAGTGCCTACATCTTCCATAAGGGTTAGTAGCGTTGCCCCTAAACCTCGGCTTCGCTCCAGCTCATTAGAAAGCTCAGCAATCCTCGCCTATAAGGGCCTAAGGGCCTCATTTAAGGCTAACTATAATTAGGCCTATAGTTCATCAGTTATTATACTAACTAATATCCTCTTTTTAACTAGTAGGGAGCTGTACTTTACCTAATATCCGACGTTCATCAATTTATTATTAAAGAGCTGCACTTAACCTAGGATTCCACTTCGTAACTAGTAAAGAACCAGGCTCAACTTAGTAGTATCTGCGAAGGGCTGGTCCTAGGCCTTGTCTCAACCGAAAGGTAGCCAAATACTGTTTATTTCAAGCTGAAGAGGAAAAGGGTAAACTACGATATGGCGCGAAATCTCTGCTTCTTAGGGGGTGGGCGCTAGTGGGGCACCGGTGGGGCACCAGTGCGAGCACGGGCATAGCCCGGGCATAACCACCGGGTTCGGCCCGTGACAGTATCTTATATAATAAATAAAACTGAGTTTGAAATATGCAAAGGGCTGGTCCTAGGCCTTATCTTAACCAAAAGGTAGCCAAATACTGTTTATTTTAAGTTAAAAAGGAAAAGGGTAAACTATAATATAGCGCAAAATCTCTGCTTCCTAGGGGGTGGGCGCTAGTGGGGCACCAGTGGGGCACCAGTGCGAGCACGGGCATAGCCCGGGCATAACCACCGGGTTCGGCCCGTGACAATTGTCGGATTCAAGGGTCAATTCGTGATGTATTCAATTATTGTGTAATTGTTCTTGTTCTCCCTGTTCTTTAGGGGCGAACTTAGCCCTTAAGGTAGCTGGTACAAGGGCGTATTTTGGCCCATCATTGTTCTGCGCTATGCGCGGACCTTCGAGTACGCTGGAAGTGTACTAGGCGCTTAATACAGTGGATTCGACATACCCCTTCAGGGAGGCCTCCGTCTAGTGGGCTTCCTGCTACCTAATCCGCTCTTTAATAATTATTTCTAAACGCTATAATTATCTCGAGATTTGAATTTCGTCTTCCTCCATCTAAAGCACTTCTTATATGTCCTTCCTACGGGGTTCACGAGCCCCTAGGAGCGTAAGGAATACGAGCCTTAACGTCCTATATGTTATCCTTGGCTATCCCGGCCTCCCAGCGGGCCTCATCTACGGTGATATTACGACGACGGTTGTCTTTAAGACGAGCTTGTTGGTTACTCATATTTAGCTACGTAAAAAACACCTGAAAAGGCTGCTTCGAGAGTGCTTTTATTAATCCGTCTACTATTAGCTTAGTTGATGGCGTATACGCAACGTTAACGCAGTTATTCTTAATTTTTTAACGTAACTAGTGGTTATGAATATTAACATAGCATAAGTGTGTTTATAATTGCATTTGTTTTACGGTTACAAGGCGCACAGTTTATTGGTTATTATATTATATGTGAATTCGTAGTTAAGAGCGTATTTAAAATACAAACTCAGCACTCTAGGCATCCTCCGTGGGGAGTTATATTTATAAAGTGGATATTAACCAGTTTATGAAAATAGCTTCCTTTACTGCTTATGATAGGGCGAGGAGCTCGGCTTCTGTTATTAATATTATAATTATTTATTATTTACTTACTTTCTACGTAATGGTTCCACTAAAAAGTCGTATTACGAGCACTTAAGAGCTCTTCTAATTAAGCGTATTATTAGTAAAACTAGTATTAAAAGTGATTTCTAAAGTATCCTCAGGGCTCCCTAATACAGCTCCGTATTCTAAGTAAAAAGAACGCATTAAGTAGAGGTATTAGAGTGCTCAATCCACTGCGCATTAGTGACTCGGCCCTGGGTTCTAATTAAAGTATATAAAACAACTTACAGCAAATACAATATCCAGGTACATCATCACAACTATATATATAATAGTTCTAACCTTATATTAGTACTTCTTAATCTCCCATAATTCGGCTACCCCATCGTATAAAAATAATTTAAAGGTTATTATAGGGGTTTCGAAATACACTTTAAGTAACTTATTAGTATCTAATAGGAGTTTTCTCACCTTCTCAGCGAATACTAATTATAATAGCCAAATCTTCTTAATTACTCAGTCTCTTAAGACCTCGATTCCTAAGAACTATTATAACTTATAACCACCTTTTAAATAATAGTGTTTTTAAAGCTCTTTTATCGATGCTATTACCTTATTATGAAACTTATAAGGGAAAGCTAAAATATAATTATTAACGTAAAAGAAGAACGTAACTTATTCCTTTTACTAATAGTAATTCTCTCCAGTAACTTATTAAAAGCCGAGTTTTAGGAGCCCGTTTTCTAAATGCTTTTACTAGAGCAGAGGTAACCTTTTAAGGCCGTAAAGCGCCTTTCTTAAGTATAGTACCCGTCCAGCTTTTCGGTATCCAGGTGGGAATTACATATACAATTCCTCATCGATTATTATATACATAAAAGCATTTACTATGTTATACTATAAAAGCTCCATATTAAAGTGAGTAGTTATTGTAATAAGGATTCGGAACGATATACCTACGAATATAGTAGTATACATTTCTCACTTATTTCTTAATTGTTAATCTCCACGGATAACGAGGTGTACTTTGAATTTCACAAGCCTCCTATACTTATCAAATTTATAAGTATATACCTAGTGGTAACCGAGAATTTACTTACCTTATACTTATTCTTTATTAACCTCCTCCTAGGAGTGGGAGTCTTTATGGCCACTTAAATGGCTTATTTTAGCCGTTCTAAAGTCGTCCCTATACGGGTAATCCTTCAAGTGATTGTATAACATAGGGAGAGGGGGTAGTTTCTTCTAGTGAGTACCTATGGGCACACTACCCTTACGGCCTAGTAGAGAAAACTCTCTACACATATAACCCAGAGTACTTCCCTTAGTAAAAATCCCCTCTCAACTAGGCTTTCTTAACTCACCGAAAAGGTCGTATTATTAGAGCATTTCCCCATTAGCCTTTTAATTTAATATACTTTTATTAAAAATTCTAAAATAACTAATCTCGTTAGGGGTACTGGGTTAACCAGACCATAAACGCATGCCTAGGAGACCGTCCATTAATCGTATTTCATAGTGTTATTTCCATTTTAGAGCTGTTCCTACTAGGAAAGTAGATTTAAACGAGATTTTATGCCTCACCGCACTTATGCTACGGTCTAAGGTTGTGGTTTTGTTTTACGCTTCTCCCTCGTTTTCCCCTCGCCCCTTCATAACTAAAGCCGCTTTTAAAGTAGTGAAAAATAATAAGGGTTTTAGCGGTGACACTTCAGGCGTTGGGTACAGTGCGAAGCGCCTTATGTCATACTATCTCGACTTATCCGAGTATATCTCCATAATAAAGCTTACTTTTAGAGTACTTTTATTATACTTTGGACTTATTTCGAGAACAAGGGTGACCTCTTCTACTTTTTCGTTAACGTTTTATATTAACGTTTATATCTGGGTTTGCTCAATAAGCTCTTAAATTCGTATTTTGATCACTTATAGGTCTAAGTGGTGAAATTCCTTAACGGTACCCTTAAGGTTCCCATTAAAGTGCACCTTTTCGTTGAATACGATGTCCCTCGTTGTAAAGATGTCCTTTTTAAGAGGGTTCCATATTCTGAATTAATTATTTGATGTGTAGCCCACTAAAAAACCGATCTATACACGAGGGGCGAACTTCTTTCGCTGTTAGCGCTTAAGTTGCGCATCGGTTATTAGAGCATAGGCCTTACAGCTATAGGATCGTAGGTGGGAGAGGTCAGGGACCGTATAAATCTTATTTTCTCTACTCTAGAATTGCTTATAGAACTGCTCATAAAGCGTTTTCCACCCGTGTATTCGTAACGGGGTTCGGTTATAGAGGTAAATTACTGTTTTAATAATCTCAGGTTATAAGTAGTCTAGGAAATTCGTTGCAATAACCATTACCCTAACTTTAACTTTAATAATCATAACAAGCCTTTTAGCACCTCCGTTCTAAGCCTGCGTATTAGACGCTGACGTTTTAATTGTTATTCCACGCCCCTTCAGGTCTACTACCAAACGCGGATATCTCAAAAGCTCGTTATCAGTTTCTAGGAACTTGACCTTTGTATTATAAACGCATTCTAAATAGTTAAGTAACTCAAATAACACTTCTAAGATCATCTCTATTATTCTCTTTTATAAATAAAAGTCCCACACTAACCCTAAGGCTCGGTCAGAAAAAAGCATAAGGGACGTATACCCTTTATATCCCTTATTATAATTGTAAAAGTCGAGTACTAGATGGTCTCCGACTTTTACCTATTTAACTAACTCTTTTAGTGCTCAGCGGATTTAGCGTATTATATTTACTATCCTATACACATCGTATTCCACTAGGTCTCTGCTTTTACGATCTAAGAGTTTCACTCCCTTTACTGCGTTACTAAGATGATTTAAAGCATCTCTCCCTGGGTATCTAAGTCTCCGATACCATTTTTCTATATTTACTTGGATAGGTTTGCGGATTATTACGCTTATAAAGCGGTTTTTTTGCAGAGTTCTTAGGAGTTTGTTTGGTGTAGGTTAAGGGAGTAGAATGATCATTACAAGTACTACTTTATCCTTTATAGGTCTATAATCGAGAATATTTTAATTATGGATTTTAAATAACTCGTAAACATAGTTTTAGTTTATACACCTAATATAATTATTACCGGGGCTAGTATTCTACTAAAAACCCTTTTGGTGTAAGTGTTTTAAAGAAATAAAGTTGCTCGTAAACCCTTTATAAAGCATTGTATTATATAAGCGAAACTTGAGTAGCTTGCCGTTTCGCCCCTTAATACGAATATCCACTATTCCGAAGCTATTAATTACCACTTATTAAGTCCTTACTTAGAGATAATTACTAGGCGCGGCTCCTGTTAATTATATGAACTATGAGGGGTTATTAAAAACGTGGATTATAGCTCCGGAGTTGAGGATTACGGATCCATAGAGTGAGTACGTTTCGTAAAAGGTTACCAGCACAACTTAAACACGGGCTTAATAATGTCCTGTGAGTTAACTTGATTTTATAATAAGTTTAAACCTCTGGATACGCTTAGTAAGGTCTTTGTTATTCTTAAGTCGCTCAGTAACCAGTTTTTTAAGTGTTTAATTACGGTATATATGGTTAGGGCACTTATTAGGGAAGACTAATTAGTACTTTGAAAACTGGTAACCTCGTTTTAGGCATGTTATACACGTCCTACCCTTATTAGAGTTACTGGATTTATTAACTAGGGAGCGTGGCCGTTTCCCTTTACTCTTCCCGTTGCCCCTTCCGCAGCCTCCACGGCCTCCACTACGGGCTTTTTACGGTTAGGTCCTTATTTATTATAGTTCATCGTCGCTATTGGCTGGTCTACTGGTTATTACTATAGGTCTAAATACTCCTTATCTGGTTTTCCGTATATCCTTCGTTTAGTAGAGGACTTATTGAGCCTTAGCGAGGATTTTGCCTAGTGTAAGTAGGTTATTCATTATTTTGGTTCTAATTATTAACTGGTAAGCTTGAATTTATGGTTTAATAAGGTTTCCACTAAGGGTTCACGTGAACTCTGGAAACTAAGTACTCGAATATTTAACTTATGGGACGTTTATAATTTAAGTTTCATAGAGAACGCTCTCTTAACGGCTAATCTAGTCCTTAGTATCCTTTTATATAATAAATCTCTTTTTATTAGGATAGCTTAAGACTTTGGAATATATTTCTACTATGTTCGCTTAGTGTTCATATAACGCACCACCGATGCGAGTTTATAGTTCTAAGACCTATTCGTTAAGTCCCTTATCCATGGTACAATAATACTTAAGAAGGTCCAGAGCGATAATCTCGTAGAACTAGTTCTAAAGTGTATATACACCTTTTATTTATTTAGTGTAATATTTATAGTTATCGTTATATTCTGTTTGTCGTTCTTTGTATAAAATAAGGTTCGTAGGGGATAGGTCTTTGAGAGTATAAGCTCGTTCTATAGACGCTTTAGGGCCTAGGATGAATACTTCGTTGGGTTCTTAAGTTGCGTTGCTTCCTAAGGCGTTTTTGGCCCTTCAGCGGATTGCCTTTAGGTGATTGGAGATCGCCGGCTACTCTGGTATTCAAGTAATTTCTTGGTAGATCTCTTCTCCGGTGTTCTCGGAGTGCTCAATTAATGGGTCTATAACGTCCCACAAGTTATAGGTCTTCGTTTAGGATTATAATTAGTTGAACTAAAGGACCTAATCCTTAGTTATTTAAAGTGTAATCTTCGTAGTAGGGGTTGTTATTGTTATTATTGAATGGGTATTATGCGTAGGAATAATAGTTATAGGTAGGGTTTAGTTTAATGGTTGTTTTTAGCATATATTAGACTATTAATTGTTGGATTTAAGGGTTAATTCGTAATGTATTCAATTATTATGTAATTGTTCTTGTTCTCCTTGTTCTTTAGCGGTGAACTTAGCCCTTAAGGTGGTTGGTGTAAGGGCGCATTTCGGCCCATCATTGTTCCGCGCTGTGCGCGGACCTTTGAGTGCGCCGGAAGCGTACTAGGCGCTTGGTACAGCGGATTCGACAACAATACCTTAATAAAGGGCTAATTTTTGTACTACTTAACTTTAAAATAGTGAAGTTATTTATTTTTATTAACGGATTATTCATTAATAACTATGACCTTATATTGTAATTAGGGTTTATAATTCTCCTTATAAACGAATCCCAAAAAAATAACGAATTCATACTTTATAATAACGTTATCCACTACTTATTGACGAAAAGTAAAAGAGTTATGCAAAGTATATTCACCTTAGAGGTATACGGTATGGTCGCTGGTGTTGATATAGTATACACTATTACCTTAACCCTTAAGATCATCACTAAAAGCCTACGATCCCTAGAGATACCAACCATCGCTTATACAAACTCATATTCGCTCTATGAGTACCTTATAAAACTGGGCACCACTAAGGAAAAGAGGCTTATAATAGATATTATGGCCCTCTATTAGTTGTATAAGCGATGAGAGTTCTTTGAAATCCGATGGATCAACAGGGAAGATAACCCAGTGGACGGATTAATAAAGTTAATACCGAATCAGGCATTAACGACGATTCTGGATAGCTTAGAAATAATGATTAGGATAGAGGGATGGGTTATACGCCCCTGAATAATATTAATGGGTTAATAAAAGCTAGGAAAAGGAGGAATAAGGAGGTAAATACCGTGGATAGTATTAATTAACACCAAATTACTCAATTCACAGCGGGACCGTGAAGTACACTTTTTTTTTACCGAAGGTAGTATAGTAAAAAGTAGTATTCTGCCGTAGTTGACCGCTTTACGCATTCGTCTCGAAGACATCGTTTTTCGTCGTTTTTCGAGCCCTTCACGCGAAGTGCGAAAAATCCACTCGTTAATTAGAAAAGCGAGCTTTGCGGCGAAAAGAGAGAGTTGCCAGTGTCGGAACAACCTCGACGTGGTGATTTAAGGTTTCACCGCAAAGCTCCTTTTAGCTCGCTTAACGAGCCAATTAGAGCGTAGGAATCGTACGCTAACCCGATCATCTAAGATCGCGGTCTTAGTGACGATTCCTACAACAACAACAAGAACAGCAGGATCCATACGAATATACGTATATTCTGCTACGCCGTACGGCCGACCCGACGTGACTGAAACCAACATCAGCGATATGGAAAATATAGCGAATAATATCCTCGCAGTACACAATGCATCACACATCGGAACACACTAGGCCTCAACCTTCGTTACACAACAACCAAAAGTCAAAACGCGTTTTTCTCACATATACAACTACCAGAGGGCTCTTTGTAAAGATCCCCAGAAAGTTACAGTTTAGTTTATACTTTTTTATAATATAAAAGCGAAGTATAGTATTCTTAATAAGGATTTATATAACTTCGATGAAACCGTCGAATTGAGGGTCAATTGCGTATATTGATGTGTTATGTCTGCTAAGTGTTTCAGGGAGCGTCCCTAACCCTAGGGACAGGGGTAGGGGACGCCCCTGGATGCCCGAGGCGCGCTCGGGATTAACCTTACGCCGAGCGCCCGTTCCAAGGCGCTTTTGGAGCGTTCAATCTGACAGTTTTGGTTGAGTAATTAATGGATTTATCGTGGAGGTCCTGAAAAGTGCACGACTGACCCGACACTTACGTTACTGTCTCGGGAATTGTTTTTTTAGCAACAAAACTGTTCAATGTTTCGGTAATATCAGGGGCAGAATCCTGCAGAAGAGGCTGGGTTGATAATTCCCAAGTCAATGAAGGCCTCGTAGTTCCAGTAATCGCTCTGTGTCCCCTCGCCATCTACGGAATCTGTTCCAAAGACCTTGGCCGTCCAATAAGTGCTTCCCTGCGTGTACTTGGACCAGGCGTGCAGTCCGTCATTGAGGTTCTTGGCCCTGCTAGCGAAAGTGTTATTGTTAACAGCCTGGATCGACCACTCCCCGATGAACACAGGGAACTTCCCATCTCCAGCCGAGACTTTCGCATCCTCGCATATGAAGGTAGGTACGTTTGTAGAAGTCGTTGGTCTACCAGCGAAATAGTAGTTGTGGGTGTCAAAGACAAGGTTTCCGTCGGCGGCAAAGTAATGTGACCAGTAAGCCTCGGAGTGAAATCCGCCCTGGAACATCACAGGTATTTTTGGGTCGATCGCGCGAACCCGAGAGAGGACTCCGTTGATGTATTTGGCCACCCAAGCGGCGCCGCTCTCGCTCAAGGATTCAGGAGTTCCGAACTTGGAGAAGTCTCGGTTGTCGACCGGCTCTTTCATGGGCTCAATCGTGTACGACTCCGGGAAGCCTGAGCTCTGTACGTATTGAGCGACTGCCTCGATGGTGCGGTAGGAGTAGTCAAGAGCAGTCTGGTTGTTGAACCAGTCGTAGTTCCCATCCTTCTCACCGATTCCTTGGCCATTAATCCCACCAGGCAGAGAATGGACGTCGATGATGATGTGCATGTTGTACTTTGTGATGGCATACGTTGTAATAGCCCTCAGAAACTCGATTTGGTTGCCAGTGTAGAGCTGCGAGCCTGGGACCTTTAGCCAAGCAGCGTAAGTGGTCGGGATGCGCAAGATGTTCACGCCGCCATTGGCGAGCTTGTCGATGTCGGCGGGGCGGATGAATGTCGCGTATCTCCTTTCGAGAACGGGGCCGCACTGCGGGCCGAGCCGGACGCAGAAGCCCCACTCGTCGGTGGTGTTGCCGCCGTTCTCGTTCCAAAATGCGGTGTCAAGCACCTTTTCTTGAACCAGCCAGCCTCCAAGGTTCACCCCGACGGCCTTGGAGGTTTTCCAGTCGACATAGCTGCGAGATGGAGCGGCAATTCCAACGCAAAGAAGGAAGCGCAGAGGAGCCCAGATATCGAAGAATTTCATCATGATGTTACGCATAACCTCTGTAAGTCGACAGGGAAATGGCGGGAAGAACCAAGCCTGTGGGGCTGAAAATCCGAGTACGGAGCAAGAGTGCTTGTGAGTCTATGGAAAAGAAAACTCTCTGAGGGAAAAGCTGAACGATCTTTATAATGATGAAGGAAGAGGGGATTTCAAATTGGCTTGACTGATGGGATTGTGTCTGGCGGTCTGACAAGGCGCCATTTTCAATTTAAGCCTACACTGTCCGCCTCGCTATAGCTTGGCGCCGCCAACAATTAACCCGAGCTTGTAATCACGTAATGATCTTTTCAGGGAATGGAAACGAGAATCGTAATATTCCTCTACTTAAAGTTGAAATAAACATACCCCGCGACATGCTTGCTGTTACGTTGTTTAGCCTCCGGTGTTTGCGGGGCATCGCATGTGGCAGCGCCAGGCAGGTGGATCGATGGCAGCCATCCGGCGCATAGATCGGTGGACGTACAGGAAACACAATGGTGAAAACTTTCAACTGGGTACCGATCTAATTACCTCGTTCAAATTCGGCTTACTTTCGTGGTCTATGACCGGTAGCTGAGATTTACTCTAGATACGACGGGGACTCCCCAATCTGCGTCTAGTTATGACAATACTCGTTATGGACACCCATGGTTCATTATCAGCGCATCTCAAAGACTTGAGGATGTCCGTACCGACTAGGCACACCTGCAATAATTTGGTGGACGGGTCGTCAGTATTGCTTACCACCAGCCGGCTTACACCGAAGGGCCGCACTTCCTCCGGCAAGTGGAGTTCCGGTGGGTGTCGATCATCTTGCCAATATGGTCACCCTCGCCGTCCACTTTCCGAGAATGCACTGCAACACTTTGGGCCGCCACCGGGATGCTGCTACCAGATCCTCGGCAGTTGTTAGTGATGCTGTCATTCCCGTTGTGTGGGGCATGTTGTCCGCTCATGTTCGGAGATGCTACATTCGATTTCTCGTCACCTCGGGGTAACATAGAAGCGAGCCTCGAAGTTGTGGAGTTGGTAGACCCATGAGTGTATCTGTCACGGGGCTACCTCACTGAAGACGACGGTAATGAAGGTAGCACTAATTTGTCAATTCGACTTGTCTAGTGTGCTGCAGGATCTGCCCGTAACTAGGTATACGGCTTCTGCCAGCCCATAACAGCCAAAATTCAGGCCGCTTCAGCAGCCGGCTCTGGTTTAGCGCCGTGACCCAATCGCTTCCACGGCACGTAGGTGCTCATACTAAATGCTATGGCGACAGCTCCAATGACGATGGCAAATGCGATCTTGAGACCGCTCATGTAGGCGACCAAGATGCCAGGGAGCTGACCGGGTCGAAAGGCCTGCCTCAGCCCGCCAACGCCGGTCGTAATTAATGCCTCGGGTTTGACATCCGGGGCAGTCTTCTGCGCAGTCTGAATCAGCACGTTGATGAACGCGGTCTGGGCTGCTGAGACGAGGAGAGCGGCTCCGGTGGTCTGACTGAACATCATCAAGGCTGTGATGGACGCGAGGTCTGACATGTCGATGCTCGACTGACTGAGAATCATCGGCACCTGGATAGCGATCCCGAATCCTATTCCTGCCAGCACCTGGTACATGATCCATTTGACCGGCTCTGTTCCAATGTCAAGTGTGAACAAGAGGCCTCCTGATACAGTGCTAACAACAGCTCCGATTGGCATGAGAGGCGCAGCAAAGCCGGTTGACGAAACTAGGCTTCCGGATAGAATGGAAGCTATGGAGACAGCTATGATGAGAGGAAGGTTGCGAACACCTGTGGAATTAAATCAATATTAGTTTATTCCATGGTGGAACCGAATGTTTATTGTTTTACTCACCAGACTCGGTTGGGCTCGTTCCATCAATGGCTTGGAAGTATACAGGTAGGGCGTAAATAAGTGTGTAATAGCCACCAGCAAAGAAGGCGAGGAACATGAACGAAAAGAATATGATACGACGTTTGAAGAGTCGAGGTACTATCATGGCCCTTTCTCCCTGAAAAGTCTCCCATGCCCCGAAGAGCATAAAGAGAACTCCGGCGCCAACAAGGAGGCCGATGACTTTGGGCGAATTCCAAGGATCGGTCTGCCCCCCTTTTTGGAGGGCCAGGATGAAGGATATGACGGCAGACATCATCAGAACAGACCCGAGCGGGTCCATCTGTATAATCTTCTCTTTCCAAGACGCCTCTTGCGGTTTTGCAGCGGCTGGAGCCTTGAAGAACCAAAGAATAGCTAATATGGAGATGGCTCCGATAGGCAAGTTGATGTAGAAACACCTGAAAATAAATTAGATCTAGCCATTTTACACCCAATAAGGGGGTGATACTGAGATGGAGCAAGGAGACTTACCACCGCCACGAAGCTTTATCACTCAATGCACCGCCCAGTAAAGGCCCCAGAGCACTAGCTATACCGTAGGATGCACCAACAAGTCCGGTGAACAATGGTCTCTTCTTCGGTTCAGCAGAAAAGCCTGTGCAGTTGTTAGTTACCCCTGAGCGAAGCCCGAAAGCAACTGATGTTTACCTATGATTGTATAACAACCGGAACCTATCCCTGCGCCACCAATACCCGTGATGGCTCGGCCAATAATGAGGGCGAGGGACGAGGGAGCCGCTCCGCAGAGGAGACTTCCCAGCTCAAAGATGATGATAGAAGCCAGAAATGTCATCTTGAGAGGAAAATACTTGTACGCCTTGCCCCAGGTCGATTGGAATCCCGCAGTCGTCATGAAGAATACCGAGCCGTACCAAGACACATCGGCAAGTCCGTGGAACTCATCCGTGATCCTTGGTATGGCGGTCGCCACGATTGTCTGCAAATGTCAGTCGCTATTCGCAGTATCGGGAAGCGGGTTAAGGTTACCATATCGAGGGACACGAGGAAGAAGCTAAGAATGACTGCCAGCACGATCATAGCCAGTCCAAAACCCTTGGGGAAATCCCCAGCATCCTCCTGCGCAGCATCTTTCTTTTTCTCCTCGTCAATCTGGCTGCCTATTGAATATTGGTCGGTGGAATTTTGCGGGATGGCGTAGTTCTTGCTGGCGTTGTCTTCCCATGCAGTTCTTTCAAGAGTAAACCTGCGTGGAATATCTAACTGATATGATGGGACCGTAATATCAATGAAGGTGTCGCGGTTGTTCCTGGGAGGCTTCTCTTCTGGTATGTATCTGAGTGGCCACTCGTGATCGCTCGAATAATCCATAACGATGCTGTTTTCCCGTACTCAAGACATGTTGCGCAGATGATCGACCACGTTGAGTTCGCCAGACGACAGCCCCAGAGCCGGGGGCGTGCTGGTAGACTTCCGTTGATGGGCAGGCCTACGAACTCAGACCATCCCAGAATTGTCCGGTCGGGATTCGCATCGGAACATCGTCTTCATTGCCTTCCCAATGCAGCATTAAACGGCAATGGGTGTGTCTAAGGCCTCCAGAACTCAAAGATGCCCGATGAACGTCATTGATACAACTCTGATTCTTCAGTGGCTGATCCTGAAACTCGAGTTCGGCATGGATCAAAAAGCCGTTGAGATACCTGGAAACGTCGGGAATTCCAGAGAACTCACCCAATTGGCAATGAGTACGCCATCTCACCATTCTCAGCCACAAAACCGTTGCTGTTCGAGCAACCTTGACTGATACAAGGCCATACAACCGGTTCGCCAAGAGTATTGACGGGGCATAATCTACTAATAGCGTACTTATGGATATGGATTGTTCATCCGACTCGAATTGGGTAATGCCGACTGACTTATAATCCGGCGTTACTATTGGAAATACTCAACGTTCTAAGCCGAGCTCTGGATACTTGGGTACTGTCCACCCGCCTTTGTTCTCGGGCATAAACCTATTAAGTAACTTATCGACTTTGACAGCCGACAAAACACCAAGAGCCCGGTTAGCAAACCACACACCCCATTCCGTTTCGATGTACATTGGCCCGGGTCCGCCGGACGGCAGCTTTTGAGCCTCAACGATGAAACTGCGGAGTACCTTGTCGTACGACTCGATGGCAGCATCAAGATCGCCGCCATGTCCGTGTCTGGAAATTTCGCCGGCAAGAACGTAGGCGCCGACGACCGCACATGCGGTGCCCATACCGGTCATCGGACTGGGGCAGTAACCTGCGTCTCCCAGCAACACCACGCGCCCCTTGGACCACCTTTCCATCTTGACCTGACCGAGTCGGTGTGCGTAAAAGTCATCCGTCGCTAACATGCCGCGGATCAAGCGCTCAGACTGCCATCCGGTACCCCTGAACAGCCGTGCCCACAACTCCTTTTGCGCGTCCACGCCGTGTTTCGCCGACGTCAACTCTGGCATGTCGGCCATGACACCCAGATAGCCCTGGGCCACCGGCTTGTTGCCGGTGCGAATTGCCATGAAACGCCGATTGGGGACCAGACTCGCGCGAGCCGTCGCGTCGTCGTCCTGTTCTCGAGGGATCCTGAAATAGGCAAAGTTGACGCCCAAGAACTTGAAGGCCGCGTCGCTCTCCTGCTGACCGAACACGAGGCGCCGGGTTTTTGACGACTGACCGTCGGCACCAACAACCAGGTCGAACTTTTCGGTTCTGCCATCCGAGAAGGTGACGTTGACACCATCCCCGAGCTGCTGGATGCCGGTCGTGTGTGTCCCAAACTCATACCTCAAGCCACCCCGGTCTCGGTCCCGGCTGCGCGCCCTGCGCCCCTCCTCCAGACTGGCGGCGTACAGCACGTCAACGAGATCTCCGCGCATAATCTCGTATTCGCTGCTGAAAGCCTGACGGCCCTTACCCGAGTCGTTCCTGCCGAACACCGCCCACTCCTTGCCGGAGTGTGCATCCACGTAGGCGATGCCGTCCTCGTCCACTGCTCGCTTCCGGACTTCGTCAAGAAGTCCCAGCTTGCGCATCACGGGGATGCTCTGCCCGCGCAGGTCGATTTGTTGCCCGCCCTTGCGCAGCTGCAACGAGCGCTCGATGATTTTGATGCTGTGGGACGGGTTGGCGCGGAGGAGGAAGAGGGACAGGGCGGGACCGGCCACACCGGCACCGGAGATGAGAATTTTGAGAGGCATCGTCTCCTTGGAAATTGCTGTCGTCGCGGTACCTTTCGACAAACATGGATGCCAGGGCCAAAATATTTGCGGAGCGCGAATAAAACAGTATTGATATCAGCTTCCTATCCCGAGGCAATGGTTAGGGAACTCGTAATTCCGATGGGGAAACTCTGACGGACAAGTAAAACGGTTTTCATGCCCTCGCATTATCTGTCGCAAGGCATCACGAGACGTGACATGGAAGTTTGACTCCTCGGGGAAAACCTCAGACGAAATCCTCTCGTCATCGCCTGTTGTTTGAGACCCAGACGTCCGGGAGCACCAGTTCCTGACGAACCTTTAGTGCGTTCCATGCCGTTAGCTCGGATCCCGGAAAGTCTCCTATGGAGGCCTTTCCCCATCGGACAATAAGGAACGATTCCCACCACTTACCAATGAGGCATCCAAGTCGGTTGGCCATATTCTATGCAGGATTGGCATGCTTAATTCATCCGGTTATGAGTTAAATGATAACCCAATTGCAACGGGGAACCGCGATGGGCCTTGCTTCGACCGCACGAGTATGAAATTTCTACGCTACTTATCCATTTCAAGTAGCATTCTGTGACCTCTGTCACCAGTAACCATGGCAACATCGAGATTGAACACAGAAGAGACTGCGGCGGGCGAAGGAGTTGAGCAGACGCTGCATACGCTCACTGAGATCCTGTCGAAGCTGGTCAACAGCCTGAAGCAACCGGAAGTACAGGCGCAGCTAAACTCCAAGCTACACGATGCGAAAACCCTACCGGATAAGAGGATCGGGGCTCTGGCGGCAGAGGCAGTAGATCTGTTGGATGAAGCAAAGCAAATCCTGCAGCCCGATCAGCTGGTCTTGGCCGACCACTTCATGGGTTTGTTCCTATCAGACCGAATGCATTTCACTAGCAAAAACTGACAAGTCTGGCCATCGGGGCCTGCGCAGGCTACTACTTGAGCAGCAAATCTATGGTTGCGGCCGTCTCGCTCAAGATTCCCGACATCCTCCACTCGTCGCCAGGTCTGACGGTAGCCCGGCTGGCCGAGGCGGCTGAGGCACGCGAGGATCGACTGCGGCCTGTCATGAGGCTACTCTACAATAATGGCGTTTTCACGTACGATGCAGCGAGCGACTCCTACACCAATAACCCTCGATCCGAGCTCCTGCGATCCGATCACTGGACACAGTGGCATACCTGGGTAGACCTGTACGCTACCGAGTTCTATGACATGGCTCGTGGTATCCCAGACTCGCTTCTCAAAGATGCTACTCGAACCGCGGCTCAGATCAACTATGATACCGACGATAGTATCTTTGCTTATTTTGAAAAACGTGGTTGGTTGCCTCGCGTACACCGCGCTTTCGGCGCCAGCCAGATTGCTCAGGCTCCCGGTATCCTCACGGACTATCCCTGGCATGAGATCGGCGACAAGACCATACTCGATGTGGGTGGCGGTGGGGGCGCACTGGTAGCCTCGTTGTTGCGAGAACATCCAAACAGTAGGCATCTTCCCCTGACCCTTGCCCTGAACTTCTACTAACACGCGGTCTATCAAGTGCAAGGCGGCATCTTGGACCTGGAGGCCGTCATTAATCATACGAGACCATTCTTCCACTCGCCGGATGGGCAATATGCCGACGTTGGGAAGCGCATCTCGCCCGAGGATCTCGTCGCGGGAGACTTCTTGACAGGCCCGATACCACGCCACGAGGTCTACGTCATTAAATGGTGTCTACACAACTGGCTCGACCCCGATGTCATCCGGATCTTGCGCAACATTCATGATGCAATAGTACCCGGTGACGAGTCGCGGCTTGTGGTTTTGGACGCCGTTTTGCAGGATGGTGCAATGGGGCGGCTGGCGCAGTACGGAGACGTCCAAATGCTGATGACAGCGAAGGGCAAGGAGCGGACTCCGGAGGACTGGGAGAAAGTGGCCGATGCTTCGGGCTGGACTATTCGGAGGATTTACCCATTGAGAAATGCTTGGGTCAGTGCCATTGAGATGCGACCTTGAGGACTTGATACATTATTGAAAATAAACTTGAGACCGGTTACGAACCGTTTGTGTGCTGATCATATTTCTTTGGGACAGAGCACCGTCTCAAGTAGCGTGTGATTCCGGTATAAGCTCCGTTCGCATAACACCGAATCCTCCGATACCGCATCCTTCTGCATGTGCCGAGTTGCCCAAATCAGTGCTCGGGGTGGACGTCCGATGATGTCCAGGATCTTCCTGGTCCGGTGCCTGCAAGGTATAGGTAGACTTCCGCGCAGAACTTTGCCATGCTTTCCTGCCTTCCAAAGTCGATGTTGAATTACACCCTGTGTCTTTTCTTTCCTTTTTCGTGCGAGATAACCGCATGATATTTTTACTGGAGTAAAAGATTATGGGCTTCTGGCCTTATCGACGATGACAATGCTTTCACTAAGTTTTGCACTCCTGTTGTTGGCGAACCTCATAGTCTTGCTTGTTGCGCTACTAATATTTGGTCTGCTTGAGCTTCTCTGGCCGGGGATCCTGCCACAATCTTCCAAGAAATTAGTTTCCAGTGTCATCAACGTATGTGGCCCGACCGGAGGTGAGAGTGAGACTTTATCTGACAGCTGATTCGGCCTCAGGAATACCTCGAGTGGAAATATCCCATCTACGATGAGAATGGAAAAAGGACAAAGATTCCGTCATGCCCTTATGTGTGGCCCAATGGGCAGGGAGACGTGGCAAAGTTCATCAGCGGAGTCGAAAACTCCGCTGTATGGGGGAAACAGTATGGGCGAGCATACCGAATCTGGTCGGGAATGAAGCCAGAGATGTACGTCTTATTCTTGAGTCAACAAAAAACTCCGCTGACAGAAGGGCGCTTCAGTGTCTTAACGCAGCCAAATCATCTGCAGGCAGTTTTTAGAGACTCAGACAAGCACTCCAAGGCACCAGCAAACAACTCCGGATTTTTCATGCATCAGCTCTTGGGACAATGTGTTGGGCTTATTAGTGGGCGCGAGTGGCGCGTCTTGAGAGCTGCGGTGGAGGCCCCTTTTCAACATGCGGCCGTCTGTTTGCAGGTCGAAAATTTCCAACGATATACCACAGAACATTTTCGAAACCTACACTCCCAAGAAGACGGTAACGATCTGAACAAAGGCCTCCTACATCCTGTAGAAGATCTATCCATGCTGCCGTTCAGGATAATTGCTGACATGGTAGGTCGTCTCTCGCCCCATACTTCTTCACCTTCCAAGCAGGGACGTTTGCTCACTGGATACTCTTCAGTTCTATGGTCCTTTGCCACCAGAGTTAATGAAGCTGCTCGAGGACCTCATACCACTGCGCACGCAAATATTCAACAAACACGTGATAATGGGAGGCATCCATAGATTTTCGTGGGCTCGGTTTCTGCCCACAGCTGCCAACGACGAGCTGGCTCGGTTCAAGAACTCGTGGAGGCAATTCAACCAAAGTGCCCTGGCGCACGCTCGGCAAGATTGTACCTTAAGACGGCCGATGGTTGATATGTATGCGGCCGTCGCTTCAGAGACTATTGGTGAAGAGCAGCTTCTGCAAACTCTCGATGAGTCGCTCTTTGCGAATCTGGACGTCACCATGGGTGGTTTGTCGTGGATCCTCGTGTTTCTAGCCGCACACCAAGACGCCCAGAACCGCCTTAGAGCAGAGATCGAGTCTCATAGCAGTTCTGGACTCGAAGAACTTCATCAGTACCTCGTCAACGGTCGCTCGACGTACCTGGCCTGCTGCGTGCTGGAATCAAGCCGTCTGCGACCCCTGGGGGCCTTCAGCGTCCCGCAGTCCGCCCCGACGCCACGCCGTATCGACATTGGTTCCGGGCGGGCATATGTGGTACCGGAAGGTACGAGCTTCGTGGTGGACACGTACGCTCTCAATATGCGTAATGAGGCGTGGGCGCCCGATAACGAGGTCTTCCGGCCGGAGCGCTTTCTCGGAAACACGGAGAAGGATTCTAGGGACCGCCGCTACCTGTTCTGGAGATATGGGTTTGGCCCAAGGCAGTGTATGGGCCGGCATGCCGCCGACCTTATCATCAGGATCACTGTGGCGCATCTTGTGCGCAACTACAAGCTGGATCTTCTGTCGCCTGATGACCATCACGACGAGGCAATTTGGGCACGGAGTCAAGAGTGTTGGATAACCCATCCTAACATAAGACTCCGATGTGTTAAGAGAGTTCCAGATAGCACATAAAAGTCGCCAATAATGAGCACCTGATTATTTGAGTCTACCATTTTATTTTCTTTTTACCTTAGGTGCAAGCCATAACCTAATTGTCGCAAAAGTGGAACCACAATTACGGGACAGTAATTGTGGGCTATATCATGACACTAATTATTTATTTCGTAGTAAGAACTATTGGTGCATGAAGGTAGGGAAGAGTGATATTTAAGACGAGGGAATAACATCCGCGAGTCTGGGTGGCCTAAACCTTTTGACCGTAAACTACAACCCATCGAATTCTGGCGCCTATTTCTTCAAGCTCATCCCACAACCGTGAAGGCAGAGTACGTGCATCATCCTCGTCATACTTATCTGGTGTTGCAACTGCGGGTATCATACCAAGTTAGCGCCGGTTCTTCATTGTAATCCCGTAACTGGAAAGGTGGCGATCCTGGGGCATATGAACGCACGCTTTGCCTGGGCCAACACCGGACCGACGGCATCTGAGAGACTCCTCATGCTCTTCATCCTCAATTCTTGCCCTCCCTTGTTCCGGGCGCCATACATCACATCTATCGACTGTTGCTCGACGCCTTGTAACCCGGCCTTCTGCATGGCATCTGCCAGGTGCACTGTCAGATTGGGGCCTAGACCGCCGGCGGCTGAGTTCTGCTGATGATACCGGAACAGAGTCCGCATTGCAGGCCCGTTGTCTGGCACGCAGTCATTATCTAACTCAACGAGGTGCAGCCAACCACCAGGCCGCAGCAGACCGGCGAGACTCGCGGCGACGGACTCGATGGTCGAGTCCGGCGGCGCCACCGCGGCCATGACAAGACGCTGGTGCACCACGTCGAAAGTGCCCTGCCACTCAGCTGGGAAGGGCTTGCGGATGGACTGGTTGAAAAATTGCATGTCTTCCGGGGGAGAGGAGGGGTACAGGGATGGGTCGATGTCGGTGCCAACGTATTCGTGGCCGCCGCTGCCGATGGCGCTGCGGAGGTCCCTCAACCAGACGCCATCTGCGGCACCTGAGTCCAGAATTCGTAGACAAGGCCGGGACAGGTCGATTGGAGCGAGGAGTGCGCGCCCTCCCATGGCGTCCAGCACTACACCGTGCTGATCACTCAACCTTGCTCTTTCCGACTTGTTGTCATCGCGATCTTTGGTGAACTTGACGTAGCCTTCCATAGTACTTTTAAGCGAAGCAGAGTATTGACCTCTGAGATAGGGTTTGTCAAAGACTGAATAAGTGGCTTGCTGAGTGGCTAGTGGTCCCTAATGGGTACAGACTAAACGACCTCTTACTTGTATCGCGTTGACTGCCGAAAGCCACGACAGGTTAGACGGGAAGGGTTCAAGAAGCCAAAATGGCGTTCCGTGGCCCCTCCTGGATCTGAGCTTCCCATCGGCGCGTCATAAGAGCCCGCCGCGCCGAGGCCGCTCCGATGGGGTAGTCCAGAGATCCGGCCTCGGTACACCTAATGAATAAAAGAAGCAATAAGTTTCGTGCGACTGCTTTGAGGGGTTTCAGATTCATCCGCAAAGAACATGGGACAATCTCGATGGCGCCGTTGCGTTCTCAAACATTTCCATCAACGAGCTACTTGGGAAAGTATACGGGAAGTCCGCGACGCATCGCCACAAAATGGAGCGGAATTGGCTAGAATCCGACCCCTTTTCCGCCAGTTCGAGAAGTAAAGACCCAGTTGCTGCTTCGTAAATTGATCGAAAGCAGGTGAGCGTTTCTGAGTTAGAGCATTCTTTGCAAATTGATTATTCTTTGTTGTGGTTGATACTCGATACGATGGCGACATCACTTGTTCTGCAAATATTGGCTTCTGCCCTGCAAGTTGACGTTGATTCGGTTATTCCAAGTGCCAATTTCACGAGCCATGGCGGCGACTCGATAGCCGCCCTCCGCTTTTCCATGGAGTGTAGGCGTCGCGGCATATTCGTTCCCGTCGACGCAGCTCTCTCGAGTCCCTCAATCGAGCACCTTTTGCAGAAAGTCCGCCTTCTCCCCGACGCCTGTGCAACCTGCATCGCAAACGGGGAGCCCGGGGAAATCGGTCAAATAGTCAACAGTCGATTGATTCGGCCCAACAAGAGTGCCCCGAAAGACAGCGGTTATAGCAGTCCCAGCGAGAATACGGAGCCCCGGTGTCGCCAACGTCCAGCAAGCACGGCACGACGAGTCGAGCAGAGTGCGCTGCCGCATTCGCACCGCACCGGTCATGACAAGCTGGTCCCAGTGGCGATGGACAAGGAGGATCTGTGTAGTCCTGGTGGCCTTGAGCGCGAACTATCAGATATTCAACTCTCGCTCGTCCACGGCAGCATGGACTCGGCTGGCGCTAACATCATCTACTACGCCGAGACCCATCGCCCAGGGAATGTGGTTCGCCTCAGAAACGCCTGGAAACAGGTCTGCAGAGCGGAACCCATCTTTAGCACCACATACCGCAGCCCCGAAGATGGCCAAGTGATGCATCCCCAGCTTCATTGGCGCGAGTTTACAACCAGTAGCTGGAAGGTGTACCAGAACGCGTTGCTGGCAGCGGCTGGTCCTGATCTACCATGGTCCGATAACACGAAAGCCGTTGATTTTGCGTTGCGCTTCACGGCCATTCACTACGACGCTCCGTCGCCGGACGATAGTCAGACCACGATCATCTGGGCCGTTCACCACGCTCTCATCGATGGTTGGTCCGCTGGGCTTCTGGTGCGAAAGGCGCACCTGGTTGCTTCGGGAGAAACCGTCCCACCTGGTCCATCTTATGTCGATCTGCTTGAAGCCCAGAAGCAGTATAGCCTCAGCCATAAGGCTGAAGGTGACCTTTTCTGGGCCCAGCAACAGGCCAAGCTTGCAACAGCATGTGAAGAGCTTCTGCTCGAAAAGCCCGATGCGGATACCAATACGGCGGATCTTTCTTCCAATGGGGGTAGAGACGAACAGCGCATTGACATCGCGCTGAGCACCGACGACTACGCTTCCATCAAGGCCGCGGCGCAGCGCTGCGGCGTGACTCCCGCCGCATTCTTCTACGCAGCCTGGGCTATTTGTCTAGGTCTGTACTCGGACTCGGACAATGTCGTCGTGGGAGCCGTCGTGTCGACTCGTAATCTCGGATTGCCTGGCATCTTCGACGTTATTGGTCCCATGGTCAACACTCTCCCCCTCCAAGTCGACCTATCCTGGGAGATTTCCGCCCGAGACTTTGTAACAGATGTCTTCGACCGCATGCAGCGTCTCTTGCGTCATTCGTGGACGACACTCGACAATGGTTTCACGCGCGTCAAGGGAAATCTGATGGCCATGACGCCCAACGAGCAGCGGTGGGCGGAAGACAGCATCGGGCAGCCGTTCTACCAACACACGACCAATCTACCCTTGAGCGCCATAGTCAAGGATGACGGAAGTGGCATGGTTCTTCAGTATTCTGTGCAAGCCTACAGTCGAAGTGCCATGGAAACCCTTGCGGGTATTTTCAAGGCCTCCTTGCTGTCGCTGTGCAGTCTCGAAGACACACTGGATTCGGCACGACTTCTGCCCAGCGGTTACGTCCATACTCTCAGTTCCATGGGTAACTGGAATTCTCGGGCGACAACGGTTCAGTCTATCACCGACGATCTTGTCACCCTTTTCGAGCGCGCTGCAGCTCATTACCCTTCTGCGGTGGCGATTGAGTGTGGAGAGCAGCAGGTGTCTTATGCCGAGCTGGGGAGACTTTCCGGCATGGTCGCTCATAAGCTGGCGAGTCGGATTGGCCCTGAAGAGGTTGTCGCCGTGCACGCAGACGGTTCTATCAACTGGATCATCTCCATCTACGGCATCCTCCGGGCTGGAGGAACCTATTGTCCCTTGGACAAGGCGCATCCACAGCATTACCGGGATGCACTCTTTGAGTCCTCAACGGCGCGAGTTTTCCTGGCCACCAACGCTGAGTCTATGTCCAAGACATGCTCGACGGCTGAAATCGCGCTTAATGTGGAGGCCATCCTTTCCGACCGGAATCTCATCTCTTCTGATGCTTGTTTCCCAGCAAGAGTCAAACCACGGCCGCAAGATAGGGCTTACCTCTGTTTCACCTCTGGCTCTACTGGCAAGCCAAAGGGTGTCATGTGCATGCACCAGGGTCTCGTCTCCTTCCAGAACGACCTTGAGGTTCGCCTCGGAGCGTTGCCCGGCACAAGAATTGCACAAGTCATGTCCGTGGCTTTCGACGGCGCCATTCACGAACTCTTTTCCGCCATCTCGTATGGAGCAACCCTGGTCTTGCGGAGGAAAGGCGAGGAAGCAGGTTTAAGCCACTTGGGAACCGTTGACTGCGCCATTTTGACCCCTTCACTGGCTTCGGCCCTGGACCCGGATGATTTTCCCAGGTTGAAAACGGTCTACATGGTTGGTGAGATAGTTCCTCAGACTGTCTGCGACATTTGGGCTGCGAAGAAGACCGTTTTCAACATGTACGGCCCCACGGAGGCGACATGCGGTGCCACCATCAAGCGACTGCGACCAGGACACCCCGTCACAATAGGAGGGCCGAACCCGTCAACGAGGATCTACGTACTGGACAGTCACCAACGGCTGGCACCGCCCGGGAGAGTTGGAGAGATTTATTTGGCCGGGGTTCAGGTCGCTCGCGGATATATCGGGCAACCTCGGATAACAGAAGAACGTTTCCTCCCAGACCCCTTTTGCGGCGAGGGAGAATTCATGTACAGGACCGGAGATCGAGGGTACTGGAGCAAAGACGGAGACATCATCTTTCTGGGTCGAGCTGATCGTCAAATCAAGCTCCGCGGATTCCGGATCGATCTCGAAGACTTGGAGGCACGTGTCCTCCGGGCATGCAGCAAGCAGTACGGAGCCTGCGCCGTGGCCATTACGAACAGACTCGACGACCTGGTGTGCATGATCCAGACCGCCTCTGCAGACCTCACTGGAATGCAAAATGCCATTCGCCAAGCTCTTCCCGCTTTCGCCGTCCCGAGATACGTCTTAGTCGCCGATAATCTCCCCATGACGCCAAACATGAAGGTGGACTACCGCAGCATCGCCAACGCTGCTGATGGAGTTGCTGCTGTCGAGCCACTCCATCGTGTTGGTAAACCGCTAGCCTTGGAGACAGAAACGGAAATCGCTCTCGCAGCCATCTGGAGCCAGGTCCTGGATGCCGCTGCCACCGCCCCTATCGGCCCCGAATCCAACTTTTTGCATCTCGGCGGCCACTCGCTGATGCAGATGAAGCTCGCAGCTAAGTTGAGGGTTGTATTTGGAGCATACATAACGATGCGAATGATATTGACCTCACCCACCCTGAGGGAACTGGCCACTGCAATCGACAACATGACCAAGGCCCCTATCTCTCCCTCATTGCATCATTCTTCCTTCCCCAGCAGCGAACACAGCATCCAACTAGAGAGTTTTGAGGCGAGTCCGATGGAGAAAGAGTGGTGGCAGAAATATGAACTACGACGTGGCACATCTTCTTTTAACGTGAGCTGGGTTGCGCACTACGACGCCGCCGCCATCAACCGATCCAGGATGGTCGAAGCATGGAATATGGTGCTCGCTCGCCACGACATTTTTCGTTCTCGATATATGCAGGATCCTCAGTGTGGCCTTCGGCGAGTCCTTGTTCAGACTTCCCCTCGTGTTGAGAGGCGGCGCCGACTTGACGTCCGTAAGGAGGTGAATCGGATGTTCAACCTCGCATCGGCACCCCCGGTCCGGGTGACAATGACGCACGACACCATTGTTGCCGTTTGGTCTCACATTATTTGTGACTACACGGCGCTTAGCACCATCCTGAACGAGGTGGCTGCTGTTTATCACCGCAATTCGCCGCTGTTACCACCTCTACAACAACAGTTTGGTTGCAAACTGGCATCATCAGGCGTCGCTGACCCGGCCTGCCTCGACTTCTGGTCCACATATTTGGGAAACACCAAACACATCCGCCATTCATACCTTGGAAACTGTGCTGAGAGGACAAGCTATGACGGCAGCTCCTTGGCAGGTCTGGTGTCGACGTCCCTTTGGCACCAAATGCAGAGACACGTACAGAAGTCCGGACTCACCCTGCAACAACTGCTAGTGGCAGCGGTGGCAGCAGCACTCACCGCCAAAGACGACAAGGTTGACTTGACATTGGGCATGCCGTTCATCAACCGTCACTCCGAGGCCGAGATGGAAGCCGTAGGTCTCTTCCTGGAACCGCTACCCGTGCGTGTTTCCCATTACGACGCGGCCTCGTCCGTCGAATCCTACCTCGCCACCGTCCAGTCCTCTTCTCAACGCGCGCTCGCACACGCAGTCCCGTGGAATCAGCTGCTCAAGCACCTGGACGTGGACGCGAGTGCCCAGTTCCCGAATCATCCGCTCTTCGACTGCGTTGCTTCTTTCCACGACGCCCGAGGCCACGATGCGAGCCAACCGAATCGGGAAAGAGGGGGCCCCTGGAGCAAGACGGCTTGGGGCGCAGGCATGGAACCGCAACTTGTATGGAGCGACGGCGCCAAGTTCAAGCTGATGGTCGAGTGTGTGGCATACGATGAAGATACCCTGGTGTTGCGGCTCGAGTACGACCCAACTTGCTTCGGCAGTGAGGATAATGAAGATGATGGGCGGATTGAAGCTGTACGGCGCATGATCTTGACGGCCATGGAGGCTGTTGTCTCGCCTCAGAAGTGCACCTTTGGTGAGCTTCGACAAGAGCTGACCACAAGGTGGCGGGCTCAGAAATGTTCTGGTTTCAAGACGGGACACGAGGTGGACATGGAACTGCTAGAAGGTCGCAAGGACCTCTTTTTGGAATGTTTTTCGAAGTTGAGCCCCATTGCAAAGCATTGATAGCACTCATCGCCTTGCGATGGAACAAGAGATCCGGGCATTTGTATAGAGTTGTTTTACTCGACATCTTCTTGACTATATGTACATATCATAACACGATGTCACTTTCTAGTCACCTCCAGCCAGGTCGCCAGACTACAGATGGACCATGGAGCTATTCCATCTCAATCTGCGATGAGGTGGGCCCTGATCGCATCGGTGACCTGGATGTGAACCCCCGCCAACAGTGGTATAGTTCTAGGACTACTTGTTATGAACAACAATAGCCCGAACCTCGAAGCTTTCTCTGGGAGGCATGTGCTCCTGAGAAGGATCGGTGAAAGCCGAGTGAAGCACTCGTCGAGCCGTTCTGCCGTCGTCCACTGAGTCGAAGCATTTGAACATCAACACCTCGTTTGGCTGCTGAGCAAACTTAAAGTACCACCGGTGGTCCGGGTTCGGTTTTGATGCCCAGCTCTCCTCGGGGCAATCCCCAGCTATGACGGGTACGGCAACCAATTCGGACTCCAAGATGGATCTAGCATCCGTTACTGCGAAGGGGTCCTTGTAAATGGGCTTGAGGGGGCGCCACACCTGTGAGAATACTTTTGTGTCAGTATCTGGTATGATACTTCTAGCAGTCAACAGAGAGGGTACTACGGGGACACACATTGATGATCTGGAATCGTCGATTAGCAACGATGTCTTCGACAAAGTCCTTGTCTTGGATCCTAGTCATGATGACCCGTCTAGCACCGTCGTAAGACTGGTCGCAATGAACGGACTTGACTGGCCGATTTATTGTGTGCCTCATGAATTGAAATCCATGGGTATCCAGAGTGTACTTGTAGATATCCCTGTCTACATCCTTTGCCTCATTCGCCTGCTCAATGAGGGTCTTCCTGTTACCAGGAATACCCAGCAAATTCTCTCTGTCTCTTGATCAGTATGCTGCTAGTCCCTGGAAGTAGAACAACGACCGACCAAAATCAAGATAACTAAGAAGACTTGCCTTTCTTTTGGGTCTTTCGGAAACGTTATGGGGTCGTTGTAACCGGGGACGGACGTGTCAAGGTATGAGAAAGTCGTGGAAACATCATGACTGACCCTCAGGTCTGCCGAAGCCGTATGACCTGTATGAGGAAGCGCAGGCTGTTCCAATATAGTTTACATGGCGGAAAGGATGCTATTGATCGGTAGATAGAAATGATGCAATCGATGGAAACCAAGCTCATGTTAAAGACGCCGTGTTGTTTGTTTAAATGACCAGGTTGCGCGCCAACAGCACGTGGTCTAAAGTTTTCCAATTTCGGTTTATTGGTGAAGGGTGCTTCACCCGAATGCGCCTGTGAACTCTACATGCACTTTAAACTGCTTTCGACCGTCTATGCTGATAACGTGAAGTCGTAGATATGTTTAGGGATCCAATCAGGGGGAGGATTTCCCGCGCTTCCCGCGTAACTCCGGCTAGAGTGTCGGCACCCGCGCACTCATCATAACCAATCGGCGGTCCCGTTTCCTGACCTCAGCCGCACAAGGGAAGTATCACACAGTAAACAGACTGTATGTTTCATGTAGCCACGCAGACTTCTTCGAGTAATACTGTGAAAGTGATACCTGCAGTTGGGTATCATATCCAGGGAAGAGGAGGCGTATGTTTTTCCCAGTAGAAAGCATACAGAGCTTGAAACCGTTAAAGGCAAAAGTTTCCGAACCAACTGAATTCAGTATGACTGAAGCCTCATTCTTCCAAGTTGGAAAAATGTAGCGAGCATCCCAAAACGACTAAACTCAAACCCAATTATCCTGCGACTACCAAGTCAAAAGGCCACCGATAACACAAACTGGAAAGAGCCCGCTGCTGCCCAATCGTGCCCAGAATTATTTCATATTTGCCAATCAGGCACGGAACTACAGACACGGCAATGGTGCTAAATTCCACGTTAATAGGATTGGCAAGAGACTAACAGAAAATCAAAACAACATACAGGGCAGAGTTTTTGCGGGTGACGGCAACTTCCACGTATGCTATGCGATCTTGGAATTCTTAAACATAACCTTAATAATCAACACCGTTTATTCCCGATCTGACAAGCCTGGGAATGTCTGACGAGCATACTAGTGAATTGAATTATCATGATCCCCGGTGCACGATATTCTGAGGGGGCCAGGTCTGTTTCCAACAAACGTTAGCATGGTCGCATGGCTAGTAAATGAGGAACATGACTCAAGGAGGCTTGAGAGTGAGAGCCGTCGAACTCGACGCTGTTCAACGACTTGCGGATATGTTACCTGCCACTTTCCTTTTGCTATGCACTGCCGTCTAGGTCATGAGATGAACGGACTCGGAACCAATTTGACGCCTGCCTCTTTAACACTTTTGTAAGCGACCATAATTAGTGAAATTCTGGAAGCGCCGGCCTTCGGTTCGGGCTGCCCTCCGTTGACGTTTCCACACCCGAAACCTTAGAGCGCTAGATAACCGTGGGACAGATTCGGCAGTGTACCGACTGGACTGGGGATTTTCACAAGGGGCCCCCGTTATGCCAGATCTCCAGCCTTTGCCTCTACCACAGAATCTCTAGATTGAGTTTCTCAGGACCTCATCTAAAGGCGACTAGCTCGAGCAATTCAGCGTGTTTGATGCAACGTTATCTGATATATCGCCAGACGCAGCCTCTTAACCCAGGCTGAAGAAGGAAACCGGATGCAAAAAGTCGAATGGCTGCACCTACATGTCAATGACATCAGACAAGAATATACAAGAATAGACTTTCTTAGCATTGCGGCACGTGGCGCAATTTGGATGAACTCCCTTGAATTATACCGGTTAGTTGGGTTGATAAGCGCTGCCTCATCTACATGAAGGCGGGCATTTTCTTTTCCTGATTTCCGTCTCAAGTATAAGTACATCCAGACCGCACCGTCTGCAAATCATCATCGACAACAGATCAGCCCAACTTCAGTCGTTACCAAACAAAGACCGTCAAAGTCTCGTCACCTTGAAAACTCCACATTCAACATACGTATCACTTCATTGCTAGCCCTCGGCGTCAGCGCCCTCGCTTGGACCACAAGCGCTGCGGGCCTTCTCCCTCGTCAGGCGTCTTCGGCACCCTACTGTCCACCCCGTTCGACCACCCCAGAGGAGCAGAGGGTCATACTCGACGAGTTCATCCAGGCATTCTATGAAGAGCGAAACGTGACAAAGGCTCTGCCCAACCACGTAGCGGAGGACTATATCCAGCACAACCCGAACGCCCTCTCCGGCCGGCAGAACTCGCTCCACGTCCTGGCACCGTTTCTTTCGCCTAACACCGTCACCAACCAGATCATGAACAAGGGCCTCGATAACAACATCGCTTATATTCACTACCGGATGGATCTTACTAGCGGAGGACAGCCCTTTGCCGTGGTGGACGTGTTCAGGTTCAACGGTACTTGCATCATGGAACACTGGGATGTGGGGCAGCAAAAGCCTGCCAATGCGACCAACCCGTTGGCCATGTTTTGATAGTGGTGATTTATTGATTAGCGAAAACATTACACAGATACCTCTTCCACAATTCGGTTCAAGTGTGGCCGGATCACCCGCCGCCATATCTTGAAGGTTGCGTGATCCGGGGTGAGTAGGGTGAGCCAGGGTGAACTTAAACCGCTATCCCGAGATACTATCATTCCAAAACTTAAAGGAAGGCAAAGCAGAGTCGAGAAAACGCACAAGGTTTAACTACCTTGAAATGAGATAAATGAATTCAGATATCTATTAATCCTAGTTTCAATTTCTGTCGCTATTGCTGCTGTAATATTCTTCTGTTGCAGTCGTTGGTGCCGCTGTTGCTATTGTTGCCATTGTTGCCGTTGTCTTCGAAGTATTCGTGCTGCGATACACGTAGTAGTGTAAGTATAATTCGGTCTTTGCCAAGATCGGTTCTGCTGGTCGGAACCGCATAGGTGATCGGTACCGAGTGTCGGAGCCGGTGGACGGAACCGAGAACGATGTGTATCCCAGGACCATAGATGTAGAACGAGGGAGCCGAAAGATCGTTCACTGAAGGAATGAGAACGGTATCCACATCTGAAATAGAAATCTCGCCACTACTTTAAACATGCAAGCGATTTTTTAAGCTAACGAAGTATATAAGGGCAACAGCACGCACCCGTTTGACTTCATGAAACCATCCAACTTCCTAGATTCATTGAGCATACATACTGCCTCAATACTCAATGGCTTACGCTCGTATCGCGCTCGCTGGCGCCACCGGCAATCTCGGCGGCCCCATTCTCAAAGTCCTCCTTGACGCTGGTTTCCCGCGTTACGGCCCTCACTCGAAATGGAGGAAACTTGTCAAGACTGCCTATCCACTCAAGCCTTGAGATCATGGAAGTCGACATCAACTCTGTCGAATCCCTTTTACCTGCCTTGGCCGGCGTCGACGTTGTCGTCTCATGCCTGGCCACGCTGGCCATCGGGGGCCAAAAACCATTGATCGATGCCGCCGTCTCTGCCGGAGTCAAGGTCTTCATTCCGGCCGAGTTCGGTATGGATTCCGCCAACTCTCTCTGCGCGCAGTTGCCCGTCTGTGGTCCAAAGGTTGCCGTCCAGGACTACCTTCTGAAGATGTCACGGGAAAACCCAGCGTTCACTTTCACGGCCATTGCGAATGGACTTTTCCTCGATTGGGGTCTCCAGAACGGCCTCATCGTTGATCTTAAACATCATAAAGCGACACTGTACAACGGCGGCGATGTTCCTTTCAGCGCGACAACGCTCGCTGATGTCGCGATGGCCGTACTCGGCGTCATTCGAAACCGGTCTCAGACTGCGAACCGCGTTGTGTATATTCATTCTGCTTTGGTTACTCAAAACCAGCTCATTGGATACGCAAAGGATGTCGACGGGATAGACTGGAGTACGTCCGTCAAAGATACAGAAGAGCTCCACCGAGAATGTCTTGCAGAGCTTGCCAAAGGGTCAGATGCAGATGTCAATGATGCGATGCTGGGATTCTGTTTTTGCGGGTCGTTGACTCGCGATTATGGTTGTGATTTCTCTAGCAAGCTAGACAACAGTTTGTTGGGTGTGAAGGGAATGAGCGACGACGAGTTGCGCTCGATGGTGGTAGACTATCTAAGGAAGCTGTAATCTTAGGGAGCGAACACTTCAAGCACCGCAGGGGAGTCAGAACATAGCGTTCAAAACTTCATCCATGTGTTCGTTTCGATACCCAGTAATAGAGAAACGGTTGCCACCTTTCTCCTTGACGAATTACATACTCCACAAGCTGGATGTGACAACTTCCCTCTCGCCTAATTTTTCTTGGCATCCGCTATTAGTGAAATAGATAATATACTACTAAAATCCTTAATAGTTAAAAAATCTTCACTTCTCCCTTTTAGAGCCCTCCTGTGATGGCCTTATAGCCTCCGGTGAGTACCGGATTATAACTGGCCCCTCCGGCTAGCCCTGATCGGGGCTCTGGGTCACCTCTAAAGCTAACCCCTCCCTTAAGGGCTAAGTACCGCCGTAACACTAAAGCCTAGCCACTCCGGCCTAGTTTTGGGGGAAGCTAGCCCAACTCTCCTGATGTAGCCCCTTCTACGGCAAAGGGGCCCTTGAACGTAAGTGGGGTGGCCACTGGATTTATCCTAGCCGCCTTCGATGAACAAGCTAGACGCTATAAGGACCGAAAGGATATCTTTTTGGCCATCGCCTAGTTTATTAACAACGTGGTCTCTAGTTTTAAGGGGCCGAAAAAGTAGATTATAAAAGAGGCGATAACTTATATGATCTAAGCCCTAAAAAAGCTAATAAATAACAAAGTTACTCTAACTTTAACCCAGAATTAGGTTACTATTATAGTATTAACCCCAACCCTAGCCCTAGTCTTAGCCCCAGTTTTAGCCCCGGCCTCCACCCCGGCCTAGAACTAAGCCCCTACCCGCCCATAAGCCCAGGCTCAGCTAGAAGACCTCCGGGTTTTTGTCCGTATCCCCGAGGAAGGCCTGGATGCTGCCCGGAAGAACGCCCCTTTCGCCCTACGCTGTACAGTCTGCTAGGCCCTTGGCCTACAACTAGGAGACATCCCACACATCTACCACATTTTAACTAGATACTCTTTAAAGCCCCTAAATAAATAAATCCAATAAAGACTTCTTAGAAATAAATAAAAGTTAATAAATTATTTAGGGGCTTTTAAAATAAAAACCCCTATAAAATAGTTCATATATACTATTCTACGTTGCTAATTTAAGTTTTAAAGCCTAAATGGGGAAAATATTAATATATTAACCCTGATTAGGAAGGAGGTTATCGCCTAGACTGGCCGTAAGCTAGTCCTAGTCTGGTAATCCCGCCTCGGCCTAAACCCTATTATAAACGAAGTCACTTAGGTTATCTCCTTTACGGTCGAGGTACTACCCTTTAGATTATTTAATTAGAGTAAGAAGGCCTAGTTTATTAGGGAAAAGAGGACCCTGCTTAGGTATAACCCTGGCTACTAAGGATATTATATAAACTAGTACTATAACCAGCGGCTACTCTATAATAATTACGGTAAGCCCTTAGACTCCTACAAAACCGAGCTTTATATAACTAAGCTGAAGTATACTAAGTATTTGGGACCCTTCTAGGCTGGCCATACAAACTGTCCAGCTAGTCCCCTAATGGTTAACGGTCATCTTACCCTCCTAGGCCGAAAGGAACGTGGACGGATTTGGAAGGCTAGGTAAAAGGCCTCCGAGGCCCGCGATAGTATTAACCAGACCACCACCCAGAGCAGTACTTAATAACCCCAGGACTCCTATCCTGATCAGGGCCAATAACCTAATTTTAAGTACTTATATATTAGGACCCCCTCCTAAGGATTAATTGTATACCTAGGTGATAAGGATATAATTAGTAGTATAGATGAAGACGAAGTGGAAGGCCCCGAGGCCCTCCCTTAGACTAACCGCCCCATTTACCCTCTCTAAAATAGGAGCTAAAGGGTGGCTTAAAAGCCTGATTATAATATTACTAATGCTTATACCTACCTGGACCTCGACTCGGAGGCGTAGGCCTAAACAGGCCCCCCCACGGGTGCTATGTGTGGCCCAATGTAACGTGGAGAAAAAGCCCCCAGCACACACAGCTTTCCTAGAGCTTTACTGGGCTAATTAGGTCGATATTATACTTATCTAGGAGCCCTGGATAGGTTACACTAATAGAATACAGATTAATATATACCCTGGGTATAATTCCTTTATCCTAGTTGATTTTTGGGATAATAGGGAAATAAAGCCTAGGGTAATAATATATATACGGAAGGGGATAAGGCTATAAGTGCAACAACAAAGACCTATCTAAATAAGGGATATCCTATGGTTAAAGGTTAATAATACTATTATTATAAACGTCTATAAATAACCAGGTGATCCTTATAACTATATAACGACCACCCTCCTAGGATACTAACCACTACTATAAGCTCTTATAATTAGGGATTTTAATACTCACCACTACTCTTAGGAACTAGGATCCGCTAGCCGGAATAGAGGAGATGATCTAGCCGATTAGGTTAATAACCATGGCCTCTCCTTTATTAGAGAAGCAGGGGCTCTAACCTATACCCGTGGTTACGTCCTTAACCTGATCTTCTCAAATATCCCCCTTGTGCACATAGGACCTTACTCACACCTACACCTAGGAGCTAATCACTAACCTATTATAACTATTATCCCCCTTAATAATAATAAACGACAATAAACATACTAATTAGGGTTACTATTAGTCCCGAATTCGGCCCTTCCTTAATTTAAAGACCTAATTAGGGTAAGGGCCTCAACTTTACCTACTATTAAGGACCTACCCACCCTAGCTGAACTAGACGCCCAGGCTGGCCGGATTATCAGCTTATTCTTAACGGTTATCCAAATAATAGAGAAAAGATAATAAAACCGGGGAAAGTGGGCCCCTTAATGGATAAAAGAGTACTTTAAAGTCCACTAATCCTACTTTAAGGCCCGTATCCAGTAGGTATAGGAACTAGAGCTAGCCTTGGCCTTATTACCCCCTATCCTTAAAGAGTAAAAGGTTTTTTTAAAAATAGTTAAGAAGGCTAAACGGGCTTATTAGGCTACTAAGATTAAAGGGGTTACATCTAATTAGGACTTTTATAAAATAATGGGCTAGTATAAAATTAGACTAGTAATTAAAGCCCCCCCCTTAATAGTTGAGGGCTAAACGCACAACGATAACCAGGACAAGGCCCAGGCCCTATGGAGGGCCCTACTAGAGAGGTTCGATAATACGGATGACCTACCTGGGGACCCCTTCGACGTGGCCACGGTCCTAAGACGATAAATACCCTAGTAGGCTATGATTAATTAGGAGGAAGTAAGGGTAGCCACCCTAATAAAGACTATAATCCCTAGTATCAACGGAATTACCATAAGACTACTTAAGGCTTACTGGGACCTTATAACTAAACTTATTAGGCTATTATTCTAGGTATACATTAAGGCCAGTTATTTCCCTTAGCCCTTCCGCAAAGTAAAGGTTGTTATAATTCAGAAGTTTGGAAAGACCGACTTCTTAAAAGCTGGATCCTGGAGACCGATAGCCCTCTTATCCTATCTGGGCAAGGGGCTCGACAAACTAATAGCTAAGAGAATAACCTACCTCACTATCCTAGAAGGGGTGGCCAGCCCACAGCAAATAGGGGCCCTACTAAGCAGGGTAACTATCGACCTAACAACCTGTCTTACACAAAATATCGAACAGGCCCTCGATAAGGGGCTTACAACTACGTTAGCGATAATGGATGTGAAGGGGGCCTTTGACTCTGTTCTTCGGAACCGCCTTATTATCCGTTTATGATAATAGGGCTGGCCTAATAGCCTGATTAGGCTGATTTATGCCTTTGTATTAGATTGTACTATTAGGGTTAAGTTTAAAGAGGTGCGAAGGGCTAGGCCTAGGTGTTTTCGACCTTAGGGTGCTCTATTACTGTTTACTTCAAGCTAAGGAGCGGAAGAGAGGAAGTTCCTCGCAAGGGGTGCGGTATAGGAATCTATACTACTAGAGAACAAAGGGGACCTTTGGTGGGGCACCGGAGGTCACTAGAGGCCCCTTTAATCGGAGGCCCCTTTAACTAGAGGGCTCTTTTATTGGATGCTGGTTAACACCTCAAATAAAGCTTAGGTCATCGTGGGCATCAGCCCGTAATAAATACCCCCTCCTTTCTCCCCTCCCTCCTCACCAGTGTTTTGTTAGTGCACCGGCGGTTATTAATTTGCTACCCTCCGACGTTTTCTTAGGGCGTACACCGGGTCCCTATCCACTATATCAGTTTCTCTATACTATTGTTTATACTTATCTAAAGCCTCTATCTCTAATACTACTTCTATAAGCTCCTAAGTTGGCTCCACATAACCTTGCCATTTAATTAGGGCCTAGCGACGACGCCCTCTACTCACCAGCTGCCACCTTGTTGCTAATATGTCTTTTATAAGCCATTCAGGATCTCCGTCCATATTATAAATCGGGGATAATTATTCATCAGTTGTTTTTTGCTTTAACAACGGGTCACTAGCTGCTTTATAGAGGAGGTCCACATAGAACTATAAATAGATACCAGTTAATATATTCAACTCTACTACGTGAACTGAGATCACCTATGTAATTTTATACTTATGGTGAAGCCACGTTAGCTTTTTATTTGGCCTTGGGGATAAGTAGTTGGTGACGTTTAGTCACACTTTGTCTCTAACCTCGTACCACTTAGTTAATCCCCTAGTACGGTTCGTAGAGTCTTTGCTTCACTATTAAGCAGTTATTATTACTGTTTAAATAAACTCTATAGTATCCTTTATCCTTTGGACTAGTTATTTCGTTATTTCCTCTTAATTCGTTTTTAGTTAACTATTTTTTTTCATTATTAGTAAAGGGTTAACATAGTATCTATACTCTATAAAGAATGGGGATATCGTCGTAGTAGTACTCGTTTAGTTCCTAAAGGCTAGTTGTACACTGGGTAATAGTCCCCCTTAGTTATTCTGGGCGTATATTATATATACGCAGAGAATTACTTAGATCTCCTGGTTAAGGCGTTCTGTCCCTTTATTTCTTTATGGGTAGTAAGTAGTGCTTAGTAGTTGTTTTGCACCGATTAGCTTATAGAATTCCTTTTAAAATTAGCTTATCTAATTCGATCCTTGGTTACTAATTATTGTTTATAGTATTCCGTGGAACTTATAGTGATAGGAGAGGAACTGCTGAGTATGAACTTCAGCGTCCATAATCTCCATTCCTTGTAATATAGGGTTCTTCGATAACCTATTTATAATAACCCATAAGTATCGGGCCTTTTTCCTTTTTATTAGAGGAAGGTCGGTGATAAAGTCCATTAATAAGTTATAGTAGATGTGGGTAGGCATTAGTAGGGGTTTAAAGAACCCTTTTTTAGCTTGCCTCTAGATGTGTATCCCTCTATAGGTATTATAGTTTTGTGTAAACCTCTGAACTATCTGGGACTGGCCTGGCCAGAAGAACTATCTGTGTAACGGTCCAAGCACGTATATTGCAACTAGCTATGGTGACTACTATGAGTATCTTTAAGATAAGAGAGAAAAGGAGAAAATGTTTTCCACTCCATAGGACCCGTTTACTCTGATTAGGCCTAAGGTTGATCCGTCTTAGGTAAGCCGGGCTTAGGTAAGCGGAGTCCATAGCTGAGAAATTGCGAAGCCTCTAAGAAGGCCCAGCCCGTTATAATTACCCCCCTTTTCCCTCCTCCCCGTTTAAAGGGACTCGTCCATAACTAGCCTCGTAACGATCCAAAGTTATAGTCTCCGTTAATAACTCAACTAGTTCCTAAATAAGTTCTACGTAACCCTTCCACTTAACTAAAACCTTCTAGGAACTACGAATTTTCTTAGCGTCCTGGATCTCTTCGACTTCGAATTCCTCTTCGTCGTCTATTAGTAGAGGCGGCGGTTAGGCGTCGTCTCGTTCTTATAATAATAGTGGGTCGATTTTCGTATACTTGATTAGGGATATATGAAAAACGTTATGAATACCCAGCGGTGTATTGAGCCAGCAGGTATGGGATCCGACTATTTCTAATATAGTATACTTCGTATTTATCTAGTCCAACTTCTTAGATGGTCTCTTAGAACGGACGTTCTTGAGCCTCAACTAGACCTTGTCCCCTGGTCAAAACTGGTTAGAAGGCTAGCGTCGTATATTTACCGAGGCTTCTTGTCGCTCTTGGGCGGAGGCCATCGCCGCTTATGCCTATTCGGAGGTCTCCTTTAACTTCGAGACTAGGGCCTTTACCCGAACTACGGGGGTCTTTCCTTTAGTCCACAGAGTCTCCTTTACTCTGATTAGGTCGATATTATAACCGTGGGTGGTGAAGAAAGGGCTGAGGCCTGTTAACGAGGCAACCCTGTTATTAATAGCCATTATCGCTATTAGAAGTAGGTCGTCCTAATCATTTTGAGTGTACGAAGTATAAGCTCAGAGGTAGGTTTTTATTACTTGGTTAGCTCGTTCTATGGTGCCGTCTGTTTCCGGGTAGAAGGCTGTAGATAAACGTCGTTTTATCCGTAATAGTTAATAGAGCTGTTTCCATATACGACTAGTAAATTGGGGGCCTTTATCCGAAATAATAGTTCTCGGGGGTCCATGGTGTCTGATCAGGCTAAGCATTAACGCCGTAGCCACAACGTCCATTGTTATATCCTTAAGTGGCTCGAAAATCACGTTCTTAGATAATCGGTCTGTTACCACTATAATATTCGTTGCTCCTATACGGTGGGTTAGTGGTAGCCCTATAATAAAGTCGACTAATATCTCTATTCAGACCTGATTAGGGACGGGTAAGGGCTTTAGAAGACCCCTCTTTTTATCCCACCATATATTACCCCGTCCATAAACGTCGTAGTTCCTCATAAAGCATTGGACATCCTACGATAAGCCCGGCTAGTGAAAGTGGTAGCTAATTAAGGCCTTTAACGCATCTCTACTGAGATGGCCACTAAGTGTTAAGTCGTAGGACTCTTAGATTAACCGGGTTCGTAAGGGTTCATAATAAGGGACCCAGATCCTCTCCCTCCAAAGGAGTTTACCGTCGTCGTCCACTAAGCACTCTGATAATATTATAGGCAACTTTTATTATAATAGTAATTAATGGTCCCCCTTTTTTATAATTATCCTAATTAGCTAATAACAATTATTTGATTATAGTCCTTTAGTCTAAGAGGACTTTAGGGACTCCTCTTTAAAGGGGTTCAGGATAGGTTCTAACCGATCAGCCTTAGGATCGTCGTCCTAATCCATATCACCTGCTGTAGTGCTTTCCACGGATTCCGTTGTATCTATTTGATTCGTCTCGAGAGTTACCCAGTTCACCATAACCATATTCCGTTTCCCCTTTAGGAATTATATCCTCCGTCCTTTTAATTAATCATCTCGCTAGGTATTAGGAACGTTTTATTCTCATTTAAATAGTGTATTAGGGATTATCGCTTATTTACTAGGTCAGAACTAGATTATAAAATTATAATAGGATAAGAGCTCCGACCATCTAACCTAGTGTTCACTTAATTACCTCTTAGTTATAAAATACTTAAGGTTAAGGTGGTCGGTTAGGATAGTAAACTCCTTTATACTCCTTAATTCAGAGTCCCAGTGTTCTAAATAGTAGACTATAATTAATAATTCCTTATTGTGTATTAGGTAATTGTATTTTGCTAGTAAGTTCTTCTGTGAAAAGAACGTAATAGGCCGTAAAATACCCTCGTCGTCGTATTATGATAAAGCATTACCCACCACATAACCTAATAAGTTTATTTCCAGTATAGTGGTTCAATTAGGATCCTAATATGCTAGTATAGGGGTACTAATTAGGAGGGCCTTTAATTTATTAAACGCTTTTGTATACTCGTTACTCTATACGAATGGGATATCCCTTTTTATTAAAGTTGTGAGGGGGTGTGCTAACCCTGAGAAGTCCGGTATAAATTAATAGTAGTAATTTGTAAAACTAACAAAGGCACGGACTCCTTACACTAATCGGGGGACCTCCTATAGCTGGATGGCCTTAATTTTCTCTGGGTTAACGCGGATACCCTTCCCTACATCGATAATGAACCCTAAGTATTTAACCCTCTTCGTTTCAAAGTCGTATTTATCGATATCGATTTATAGGCCAGCAATACCCAGACGACTTAAGACCTTTTTAACTTTTTCCCTATAATTAGTAAGTGAGCTATTTAAATAAATTAGAACGTCGTCGATATAAATAGTATAGAATTCGTCCAGGAAGTCCCGTAAAGTGTGGTTAATGTACTTCTAGAACGTAGCGGGGGCCCCTGTTAGGCTAAAAGGAGTCACTATCTATTCGTATAAGTTGTATTTTATTTTAAAGGCCGTCTTTTATTCGTCGCCTTTTTTAACCCTAATCTTATGGAATACAGCAATAACGTCTAGCTTTATTAGCCACTTAGCCTTAGTTAGGGCTCTCAGGGTTTCGCTGATTAGGGGTAAGGGATATTTATCTTTTTTGGTGATAGTGTTTAGAGCCCAGTAATTAACACAAAACCTCAATCCTCCCCCGGGTTTTCGAATAAATAGAACGGGTAATAAAATAGGAGAACTATTAGCACGAATAAAGCCTTTATCCAGTAGTTCTATGAGGGTCCATCGAAGTACAATTAGCTCCTCCCTAGATATCCCATATAAGGGTCCCCATATAACTAGCTTATTTTGCCCTGTTAAGTCTTTCTTAATGGGAATTACATAGTTAATGTTATTTTAATATAATAGTAACTAATTAACTTTATTATAGTTGAATACGTATAAGAACTTATAGTAATATATGGGTAGTTTGGTCTTCGGGTTGGTCTTTTTTTGAGGTGTAAGTGCTTTTTCGATATCGGCGAGGCTCGCTGTAAAAATGTTTAGAGGTCTTACTTCGTTAAGTGTTGAGTTTTTGTATTTAGTTCACCTAATTAGGGTAGTAAATATAGCTCCGGTTTATTATTGGATTGGGAAGCTGGGGTTTTGTGATGTTTAATTTGGTTTCCTCTTTTAAACCCAGTGGTTTATAACATTTATATGGAGGATGCCCTTAGTTGGGTATACTATAACATTATCATCTATTATCTATAATTTACCTAGAATAACATCGTCTTTTTGATCAGGGATAATATAAAAGAATAGCCGTCGTCGTTTATAACCATTAATATTAATATTAGTATAGGTAATATAACAAATTACACCAGGGATTATAGTGGTGACTTATATCAAATTCCAAGGGGTGATACTAATGCGTAGTAAGCGGAGTTTCTTAGCGAAGGTGTCGTTAATTAGGGCGTATATCAGACACCCTATATCAACAAAAGTAGTAGTATACTATATCCCATTAATTCCAATATTAACATAGAATAGGTTATAATTTATATTCTTCTTAATAACCTTCTATTCCTTTGTAGCTTGTTCCTCCTAATAATGACTTCCACTAGGAGTTACTTTTTTCCCAACTCTTTAGAGTCCTGATTAGAACTAATATCTATTTCGCTCTACTCTTTGGTCTTCCCTTTCGAAGTTTTAGTCTCCTTATCTTTCCGGTCTCTAGGGCATCTCCATTATATATACCCCTTTTTACCATAATTATAGTATTTACGGGTTTCCTTTTAGCTTAACCTTCTTTAAACTAGTTTATCCTTAACTATCTAGTTTACCTTAGTGGGTTCCCAATCCATTTAATTAAGTTAAGGTGACCTTATCCAATTATCCTATTTAGTTAATAACTCAACTTTGTTCTAGTTGGGTATTAGCGATCTCTTATATTAATACTCATAGTGAGCTTAGTATAATTCACTATCTAACTCTAATCCTATTATTAGGAGTATCTAAGTATATATAATATAGGCCATTAGTTTATTAATTACACTAATTAAAGGGGTTCTTATTGTAATATTTAGAACTCCTTTTAGGTAGTTGATCTTAACGTTGTCCAGCTAGTGTCCTCCTCCCACTTTTATGAGCTCCTTTTTGAACTTGGGAAGGAAGTGGGTAAAACTCTTGTTCTCCTTTTAATGTATTATTCTTAGTTGGTTAAGGGCTCGTACTTTTACGTTAAGGTCTACGTAGTAACCCTTTAAGTATTCCATAAATTGTTCAGGGTTCTTCGACCCATTAGCTCCTCCTTGTGAATAATAGGTGCTCACTATAGCTTATATAGTGTTTTCTAGTTTAGAGTAGATATAAGTGAATACTATTAATGCTGAACTAAAGGTTTCCCTATCTACGCTTATCTTCCCTTTTATTTCGAGGTACTATTATTAAAATTTCTTATGCAATCCGTTAAACTTTAGTAGATTGGGGATCTAGTATCTTGGTTATCTAAGAGGTGGTGCGTAGACCTGATTAGGTGGGATTAGCGTCGTAAAGGGTATAGGGGCTTCGTATAACGTTAAGGTTAGGTGCCTGGGTTCTATTAGGGTTTATTATAGTATTCGAATCTGCTCTCGTTGGGCCTCTCGTTTAGCCGCTTAGGTGGTCCGCATTTCTTATAACTAGGCTAATAACTAACCAATTAACTACACCAACTATTATGGGTTTCCGGATAGGTCGACGTTATTTTCCATTATAATACGGTTATCGTTCCTTTTATACATTTTCATTTAGTAGTAACCGTAGTATATTAATCGACGTTATTAAGGTACTCTATTACGCGGAATACGTTTTTTCGAGTTTATTAAAACCTCCTAGCCCTGATCAGACCTCGCTGATCAGCTTTAAGCGTTTAGGGACCTTTAGGTTAACCCACTTAGGACTTTTTACTATTCTTATTAAGGTCGTAGATTTACTTTTCGTCGATAATTATTTCCATACCTAGTATATTCTCGTTATCTCCGATAATACTAAGATTTTAAAGATAATATAATAGTCTAAGCATGTATATTGCAACTAATTATAGTAACTACTACGAGTATCTTTAAAATAAGAGAGAAAAGGAGAAAATGTTTTCCGCCCCATAGGACCCGTTTGCTCTGATTAGGCCTAAGGTTGATCCGTCTTAGGTAAGCCGGGCTTAGGTAAGCGGAGTCCATGGCTGAGAGGCTGCGAAGCCTCCAAGAGGGCCCAGCCCGTCACAATCTGCTTGTTATTACTAATATACTGTTCTGTCCTAGGTGGCCACTAGTGTACGAGTTGTAACACCTTTGCATAATCTTAGTTTATAATTCGTTTAAGTGGTCATCGTCGTTTTCTCCCCTTAGTACCCATAATTAATCTCTTTATATTAATCTTCCCAGCCCGCCGAGTTCGTATTTAGCGATTTAAACCTTTAACTTAAGCTTTGGTGGGAAGCTTTTCCTCCTTTTTTTTACTATTAGATAAGTAGCTTAGTATACTCCATTAGCTTTTATAGTTCTATCCTAAAGGGCTTATAGTGTAGGGTTAGCGTCAAAAATAGCAGCTTATGGTATTTCTAGTGTATTTTTAGTAGTTTGTTTAATTCGAGGGTTATTGGGTGGAGTATAGTTTGGTTGTGTAGAGTTGGGAATTATTTGGATTACCCGGCCCTTTTCCCTCTTATCGTCCTATCCTTAGGGGATATCTTACTCCCTTTTTAATAGTGTATTAGGTATTATTACTTCCTTTCCTAGCCGGTACTTAATCCTAAAATTATACTAGGATAACTTTTTTACCTAGTAGTTTTATTTCTCGGTTAGGTGTTACTTTTTTATAAAGTATTCTAGACCCTTATAATTTATTAGGATAGTAAAATGCTGGACATTATAGAGTTTAGCCCTCTAGGATTGTAAATAGGTGAGTATTATGAGAAGTTCCTTATCGTGGATTAGGTAATTATACTCTACTAGTGAGAATTTCTGTGAGTGGAACTTTATTAGTCTTTAGTGACCTTTTAGGTCCTTTTATAATAGTGTATTACCTAAAATAAAACCTGAGTAGTCTATTTTAATGTGTGTTTCGTTGTCCAGGTTAAATTACCGTAGGAACGGCTTTTTTATGAATATCCTCTTTAGTGTTTCGAATACTTCTCCTTAAGTTGTTCTCTAATAAAAGATTACCCCCTTCTTTATTAATTGGGTTAGGGGCTCTATTAACCTATTATACCCTAGTATAAACATACGATAATAGTTGGTGAAACCTAGGAAGCTTCGTATACCTTTGAGGGACCTAGGGGCTAACCACTCCTTAATAACTTTCAACTTATTAGGATCACATAATAGACCCTTTTTTACGGTAATAATAAAGTTAACGTATTTCACCTTCTCAACGCAGAATTCGCACTTCTTTGGGTCTAGGTTCAGGCCAGCTTTGGTTAGGGCCTGGAGAACCACTTATACTTTCTCCTTATGATCCCTCTTCGAACCACTAGTGTAAATAAGGATATTATTTATATAAGTTGTAATAAAATCGTTTAAGAATTTCCATAGGGAAGTGTTAATATATTATTAGAACGTTGTTGGGGTGCTGGTGAGCCCGAAAAGGTAAACCACCTACTTAAATAACCCGTATTTTATTCTAAAAATAGTCTTCTCTAAGTCTCCTTCGGTAATCCGTATCTTATAAAAAATAACCGTAATATTAAACTTTGTGAACTACTTAGTAGTAGTTACTCTACTAAGAGTTTCCGATATTAGTGGGAGTGGGTAATGGTCCTTTTTTGTAATAGTGTTTAGAGCTCCATAATTAACATAGAATCTTAATCCGCCTCCTGGTTTTTTAGCGAATAGCATAGGGGCACCGGCTACTAAGCAGTTAGCTCGAATAAACCCCTTATCCAGCAGGTTATTAAGTGTTTTTTTTTAGTATTAGTAACTCTTTTTTTGATATGGTGTATAGAGGTCCCTAAGGGAGTTAGGGCTCCTTCCCTTCTGGCCCTATCTCTAAAGGGATTACGTGGTCCATACTTGGTCGGTGGGGGGGCACTAGGTATACTTTAATTGGGTTAAATAAGTCTCTAAACTCCTTATATACTTATTCTAGTATTAGCCTCGAAATGTTTTCCTGTTTTTATGGTTCTAGTTTTACGAGAGCCTTCTCGATATTTTGTAAGTTGGCTGCTATAATAGCAGCTAGTGGTCTTTGGTTGTCTTTTTGTTTTCTTTTTTGCGTTATACGGCAAATTATAATAAACGGTGTTACTGGTAATAGTTTAGCTTAACGTATTTCTAATATATTTTTTGGGCTCTTCTTTATTAAAGAGGTATACTCTTACTCTTTTTTTTATAAGTAAATTAATGGGTATTAGTATTATACTTCACCTTATTCTAAATTATCTAGGGATTTCCTAAAAATATATCCAGTTCTATATTGTTTATTATATATACGTAAACTCGTTGTGTATGGTTGCTGATTTCCATTTGTATTACGGTTACTCCCTGGTTTCCACCTGGTAAGGGGCCGCTTATTATGTAACCTCTTATAGGGCGTTTTATTATATTAATAAGTGGTAATCGGAGGTGTCATATAAAGGAACGGTTAACCATAGTATAGACTTCGTAGCCGGTGTCCACTAGGGTATTAGTTAAATGTCTTTTATTAATTCAGACTTTTATAATTATAGACTGCTTACCGTGCTACTTCTAGCTCCTTTAGTGTTTCTTCCATCCCTTCACTTACTCCTTAGTAGACTCCGGGGCCTAACTTTGTCCTAAAGTTATTCTTTTCCCAACTTATACTTATCGCTCAAGCTGGGGGTCATTAGCTGGTCTTCTTTTTTTGTGTTTCCTTTTGGGCAAATTTTAGCTATAAGGGGCCGGTTAGCCTATTAGCGGTGTTCAGCCTTCTTCCAATAGTTCTATATAAGGTGTCCTTCTTCTTTATACTTAAAGTATTCATAATAGTCCTTATTATATTCTGGGTTTCTCTATTAGGAATAGTTATTATCCATAGAGGAGTTAGAGCCTCTCCAGGGTTTAATAGTGGTTATCTTCTTTTTAACCCCTATAAACTTGTTGGGTTCACTTCACTAGGCCTAGTGTGGAAGGTGGGCAAATAACGATATATTCGTCGTATCTGCTCTGTTGTTGTTGAAGGAAGGAAGGAATCGGGCCTACGGCAGCGATCTGACGTTACCGATCTAAAACCGATTCCTGCCTTCTGATTAGCTCGCTAATCGGGCTAATAGGCGATAAGCGGCAACAGGTGGCGCCAGTCCAGCGTGGATATTCCAACACTAGCAACTATCTCTTTTACCGCAAATCGTCCCTTTTTTAAATAACAAGTAAAAATTGAGCATTATTCAGTGTGGGCGCTAAATTGCTTAAAATACGATAAAATAATCGATAAATAGAATGAGTATATAAAGTGGTCGGAAGTGGTAGAAGTGCCGTTTTCGGCCGTACCGCCTTTAGTAGAAACGAGCGTATCCCGTAGCCAGCTACGGGCAAAGTCCGGCTCGCCGTCGTTAGCGACGGTAATGGTATTCCTCCTATATCCCCTAATCTCCTTTATATTCCTCCTTTTATTCGGCGTTATAGGCGCTCCTTAGGGTCTCGTAACCCATCCCTCTATCCTAATCTTCGCTTTTACTTCCTCGATAAACCTCATAAGAGCTTGGTTTAGTATAGCTTTTATTAGGCCGTTAATAGGGTTATCGTCTCTATGGATCTATTGGATCTCATATAATTCTCATTTCTTATAAAATTACCTTAATGCTATAATATCAATTATTAAGTGTTTCTTTTTTATAGTTCTAAACTTAATGAGATATTTGTAGAGTGAGTACGAGTTGGTATACATAATGGTTGGGATTATAAGTATTCGGAGTTTGTTGGTTACGATCTTCAGGGTCGTAGAGAGGGCATAGGCCATATTAACGCCGGCGACCATCCCGTATATCTCGGATACGAGGACGCTCCTCGGCGACCATCCCGTATATCTCGGATACGAGGACGCTCCTCGGCGACCATCCCGTATATCTCGGATACGAGGACGCTCCTCATAACTCTCTTAGACTTTATTAAGGAGTAGTGGATAATATTTTCTTCTACTATAAAATCCTTTTCTCCTTTGGTCTTATTTATAAAGAGGATCACGAATCCGAGCTAGGATATTAGGTCGCTATTATTAACAAAGGAGCTATTAATAAAAACGAAGAGCTTAGCGGTAGTCAGATCGAGGGGCACGTAAGTGAGGCCTCGGTCTGGGTGCTCCATTTGCTATAGCAGGCATCGATTCAGAGCTTTAATCTGCTCTAGTATCACTTCTCGGTGCTGGGTTACCGCGGATAGATTAAATGCTGCTTCTAGTTAGCACTTTAAGGTAGTGTACACGCTTTTAGTGCACTACTCGACGTACTACTCCTTCGTAGTAGCTGATTTAGCGTTAACTAAGCGTATCTTCGCTCCCTAGCCCTTTAGGCGTAGGAAGATGGCTTTTCCATTAGTTAAGACGATCCCTCTATTAAATACGAGTAGTATCTTAGTGGAAAGGTATTATTTCTCTTTTACTAAGAACATCGCTTTTTAGAGTTCCTCGTTTTCCCGTTGAGCAAAGGTCTCATCGCTCAGGCCGATAATATTATTAGTCTGTATGCCAATTATCGCGAAGTTCTCGTTTTTATTATTTGGTAACAGCAAATAGGGGTTATATATAAAAGTCCTCATTTAGAGCTTCTCTTTATAGTGCTTATTATATATTGTGTACTAGTGGGTTCCAGCTTCTACGATGCTGTATAACGGTCGTATAACGGTTATAATAGTTCCTAGAAGGTAATTTTTTTTTATTTGGTCTAGTAATTTTACGAGGATCGTCCTTTTGAGTTTTGTTATGGATTAGGTATACACCTAAGTAATATCTCTTATCCATAGTGAATAGCCCTCCTTTTGGATGAGAGACGGGGCGACGGTGAGAATCAGTCTCTGATTAGCGCTCTGAATAATCGGAGACTGTGTAAGGATAGCCTCCTTACCATCGTCTACGTATCCCTAAATAACAAGTCTAGACTTCTCGTAGGGCGTCTCTATTTTACCCTTCACTTTGTTAACGATCTTTAAACGGAATATACGTATCCCTCCGTGTTTTTCTTTGTTGTATTTTGTGAATTTAAAAACTCCTCGTTCAATCAGGGCATCGATCTCCTTCTTAGTGGACTCCTTGAACAGGGGTCCTGGGGCTTTAATTATACCCTTTTTATGTAACTCGAGTACAAGGACGTGATTTGCCTCTTCCTTGGCGCTTATAAACGTGGCTATTGTTATGGCCTCGTTTTTGGTGTCGTTAAAAGCGTTAATTTTTACTAGGAGGTTAATTTGGGCATTCTTCTATAGTTTACTTTTCGGGTATTGAGGTGGTGGTGTTAGCTCTTCCTCCGGGGTTAGTGTATCCGTTTAGACGATAATCTTATCTCGGATTTCCTTTTCCTTATTAAGGACGTTTTCCTCGTTATTTCTCGGTATCTCTAGGACCATATTCTCATCGTCATCCTCTAAAAAGGGTTTAACGATAATAGACCTAAAAGTCTTTAATTTAAAGGGTAGTTGGACAACGTAGTCTTCGCTTTTGTTAACGAGGAGTATATATAAGCCTATCCAGCCCCTTTTCTCACACTAAACAATAACTTTTAATTATAATAATAGATCTCGTGTAAGGGTCGTATTTAGGCCGTTTCTTATTATAAGAGTATTAATTATTATATATTCTACGTAAATCTCTCATAGCTTCGTTATAGCCTTCCGCATAGCTTTTATGCATTACCGTATCTCTAGTGATAGTAGTGAATCTGTATTCATATGTGGGTATACTCCGAAGATGAGTAGGGTTAGAATAAGACCGTTTAGGCTAGCCGTATCGTTAATTACTTTAATTACGTTTTATAGGGCGATTTTCGGTAGCGTAAAAGGGGATTCTTAGTGGATAATGTTGTATACTCATCGTAGGAGCACATAGTATCGCTCTACCTTCCCGATGCTATTATAGGCTTTAACGGGCACCTCTTTGACTTTGATCGCCATAGATCTCACTAAATTCCTGAATTCCTTAGAGCTAAAGTTTTTACTAGTATCCATAATAATCTAATTAGGGGGTCCAAGGTAAGTATCGATCTAGTATTCGTGTAGTATTTCCTAGGTGTATTTTATATTAACGTTTTCCAGAAACCTAGCTATGTTAAAGGAAGTGGTCGTATTAACGACGTGGATTACGGGTTTATTCCCTTTTAAGTAGAAAATATTAATAATGACCTTATAATTAAAGTCCACATCATTTCTAAGGGTGAATTTGAATCTCCCTGGAGCTCGTTTATTTATTTGGTACTAGTAGTAGTGCTTTGTGAGCTTTTGGATTACTTTGAACATTACGTTGTTGCCGGCTTTCTCCAGGATCGTATAGAGCCTTTATACTAATAGGTGGCCGAAACAACGGTGGATTCTGCGTAATTCCGTGTTTATAAGGTAATTCCATATAAAACTCTGTTCTGGAGAGTATATAAGTATCCACGGATACCCCCATTTATGTATAATAGGGACCTTTACATCTCCTTGTTGGAGGAAGTTGTGGATATTATCGAAACGGATCCCTAAGTTGTCCATATCTCTTAAATAAAATAAGAATAGTGTACTAGTGTTCATAACGTGGAAGGGTAGTCGTCTAAAGGGTGAATTCATATGGGTTAATCCCATGGAGAGTATTGGAGGGTTATCTCTAAAGGTAATACTTGTTTAGCCTATTTTGGAGGTGTTAAGTTTCACGGTAATATTAATCTTTTATAGAGTAAGGAATTAAGGGTATTTAATTGTGGAAACGCTGGTTATTCTTATATTAAGTATAATCCCTTAGAAGATTATCGTTATATAGTAGTTATTACTAATAAACGCCTTGTAGGCCGGTAACTTTGCGGGTATACTATTAATATCCTTCCCCGTAATAACGTAGTAAGCGGCTTAGTTATTCAGGGTTTGAGTAAGGTCTTCGTTGACCAGAGTAGTGGTGTAGTTAAAAAACGAGACGTGGAATTCGTTGTTATACTCGTTTTCCTCGTTAAGGGTAGTACTGGTGAGGTATTAACTCAGATCTTCCTCGTCCCTAGTGTCCTTATCGTCGAGCACTTTATCTCCTTCGTATTCAACGAGGAAGCGGCCGTATACTTTAGGAGAAGCGTTAGAGACGTCCTTATTCGATTTAAAGTGTTTATATACTTTACTTTTCTCCTCTACGGAGTACTTCGTAGACCAACACCCTTCCCTACCATAAACGTAGCACTTTTTACTATTATGAGGGTATCCTTATTATTATTAATAACCTCCGTAGTAGTTATTTTGCCCTTTTCTATTATAATATCGGTTAATTTAGAATTACTTATTTAATTTTATTTTTAACGTAAAGTGTTAACGGTGAGCATCTCTTCTTCTTTCCTCTAAGTTGAGGCTTATCCTTATTGCATTATAAAGCTCCTCCATTGTATTTACTCTGATTAGGTTAGTAGAGTAGTACTCTTTTATAAAAATAATAGCTCTGATCAGCTTATCCTTTAGGACCTAGTCTTTTTGGTAGTATGGTGTAAGAGTTTATTGGAGATTTGTTAGGTTGTTGAAGAGGGTCTTTAGAACTTTAACCTTTATCCTTTTAGGGTTCTTCTAAATAACTTTGTTGAGATTTACTCCGTTTTAATCGATAATATAGGCTTAGTGGTGTTGGTCTCCTTTGAAGTGGCGCTGTAACTTGTCAACTACCTCCTCTATTAACTGAGTAGTTGGTGTACTACTAATATGGTTATAGTAGAACTAAGAAGCTCTCCTTTTTAGTATCGTAGGGAATAGGTTAGCTGTTATATAATGGTTAACTCTGATTTTTTTATAGGCTTCGAGGAAGATGCGGAATTTAGTGTTAAGGACGTCGAATTTCTTACTACTATACCTCATATTGTTAGTATATACCTTAATAAGCATACTTTGTTGCTAAGGGGTCGCTGTTTCGCTAATCTCGTCTATAGTGTAGCGTTCTTCTTAATTCGATAATTCCTAGGTGAATATGGGTTATTTAGGTAGTTGTGGTTAATTCTGAGGGCGTAGCCCGGTGTGGGCTTGGCTTGTTCCTGCTTTTTCTGAGGGTAGCGGTATTTGCGGGGAGTTCTTCTACGCTGTGATCTCTTTTAAACGGGATTGAATTAGTAGTAATACCCATTTCTTTATTAATTCCTTATAGAGGACTGGGTCCTCTATAAGTTTCCTAAAAAACGGGCTTTTAAAGTTAATTTTGTTAACTTTTTTTTAGGTCTAATAGTGTAAAGTTAGGGTCTCCTTAAAGTTAAAGAGTTCAATTAGGATCCTCTACTTTTTTATAGGGATAAATATATTATAGTAAAGTAGGAAATCGCATAGTCTTCTCACTACTTAGGTCTTAAAGATATTAAATATAATTTAGGTCTAATTTTTAAAATTTAATTTGAATTCTATTTCTAGGTCGTGGTTAATAGTGCTTTCCGTAGTCTATATCTTAATAAGGAATGCTATTATTATTATTACTAATTTTGGGTTGGACTTAAGAGTCACCTTTTTTAGTCTGTACCTGGCCTATAGTCCTTATTCGTAAAGGTTAACCTCCCTTTTATATTTTATTAATAATAGGACCGAGGAGTTATTCACTATTCAACTCTAAGTATTAGCGGGAGTTAGTGCTTTTACCGTCTCTTCTCGTGGAGGGTCCTAAGTATCCTAGACCTCCTCCGGGGTCGGATTCACCATAATTAGGTCACTTCCCGACATCTTAGTAAATATTCTAGTATACAAAAGTAAGGTTAACGACGTCTTAAACACGGGGCATTTCCTCTAAGCCGCAGCTTTGAGGGCGTATACCGTTTATTAGGCGAATTATTATTTATTATTTATGGAATACTATTTCTAATGGGTAGTATAGGAAGGGAGTCTTCCTTCCTTTAGCGTCGTCTCTGGTCTTATATCCACGTCTAGGTCATCTCTAGGGGCAGGGACGACGATAGTCAAGTCGGGGTTCTCATTGAATTCAGCCCTTCGAGCGTTAGGTATTGTGTCCTTAGTAGGTCGCTCTAGTCTCGGTATCGGTTACCGGCTCTTTTTTATGGACATAGTCGGAAAGTGGGGTTATCGTCTCTAGTATCGTGTTCGCTGGGTATTCAGGGTCACTACTCTAAAGGTAGGAGTGAGTGGTGATAGTGACGATAGTGAAGTCGGGGTTCTTATAAGGGTTAGCTTTTCGAGCACTAATTCCGAGGTGTTTCCATAATTATAGGGTGACGGAGTAGCGTCTAAAGAAGAAGGGGGTGTCGATTATGATGGATGGCTTCTCGTTAAGAGCGAAAGTCGGCGATGGAAGTGTAAGGGCACTTTGTATTACTATTAATTACGAGATCTTCGTTGTGAGTTGTGTATAATGGACGTAGAGGTCGTATTCCGTTACGTTAAGCGGAACTTGTTGCTTCGGTGACTTCGTATGGACTCCTAGGAAGCTCCTATGGTATCCTATCGTTGATCGTATCGCTAACCGAGGGTATCGCAGATTCTTCCTATAACGTAAATATCATGAGATCCGTTGGACGGGCTATTCCGTCCCGGGACTTCGTAATATTACCTTTTCTAGTAAAAGGTTCACCTTGCTGATCTGCGGAAGTGGTATTTAACCACTGATCAGTATTGGGTTCACTTTACTAGGCCTAGTGTGGAAGGTGGGTAAATAACGATATATTCGTCGTATCTGCTCTGTTGTTGTTGAAGGAAGGAAGGAATCGGGCCTACGGCAGCGATCTGACGCTACCGATCTAAAACCGATTCCTGCCTTCTGATTGGCTCGCTAATCGGGCCAATAGGCGATAGGCGGCAACAGGTGGCGCCAGTCCGGCGTGGATATTCCGACAAAACTAAACTACTCCTATTATAATAATATCTCTATTGTTATCCTTTGGATGAGTGGTGGGGGAGTGGGTGAACCTCTGAGGGTAATTATATCTAGAGGCCTATTCAACCTTCTAAGTAATGTCCTGTACTCAGGTGAGCTAGCCTAGGTAGTCCTTGGGAAGCTTGACCGTGAGTAGCCGGTCCTTTAGCGAAGGGGTCAAGGCTACCTCTAAGAGTGATATCTATATAATGGTGGGCTAATCACTACCACTAACATCGGCCATTATTCGTTCCAACTTAGGTAAGAATATTATAAAACTCTTATTCTTTTTTTAGTATAGGGTTTATAGTTAGGTAACGGCTTAGGATTAGGTGTTTAAATCTAAATAAGTATAATCAAAGTAATATATAAAATCCTCGGGGTTTTTGGTTTTATTAGGTCCTTTAGTAGTATAAAAGATGCTAATTACTTATTAGGGACTAACTTCTAAATATAAATTAACTAGGTACTAGAGTTTATAGTTTATAGGGTAAAAGGGGTGATCCATTAAAATCTTATCTCTTATTTATTACACCTAAGGGGTATATTCCTTTTGTTTACCCGAAAACTTCGGGGAGTTAGGTAAAGGCTTCCAGTGAGTCAACTCACTACTAAGCACTGGTGGGGTATTGGTATGGATACTACTAAGAGTGTAAAGGGTTTTACTCCTAGGGGTCATTAACCTCTGGTTTTAACTCTTCTCCAATTTCTCACTAATCTTTATTATCTAAACTTATAGGGATCCTAAAATGGTGTTTAATATCTCTTTTATAGTTAGCTCGTTATAGAGTATTAGGGGTATAGCGGCGTCCATCGGGGTAACTAGGCTATTTTGATTATTCTTCTAGGGACTAGTGGAGAACTGGTGATTAACCTATTGGAGTCCTAGGAGTGTCGTTCTTCATAGGGAGCCGCGCTTGACCTGTACTCCTTTCTGCTTAACCAATGGGGAACCACGCTCAACCCAGCATTACGGTAAGGTTATAATCCTAAGTTTAAAGTATACAAAGGGCTAGGCCTAGGTGTTTTCGACCTTAGGGTACTCTATTATTATTTACTTTAAACTAAGGAGCAGAAGAGAGGAAGTTCCTCGTAAGGGGGGCGATGTAGGAATCTATACTGTTGGAGAATAAAGGGGACCTCTGGTGGGGCGCCGGAGGTCATTAGAGGCCCCTTTAATTGGAGGCCCCTTTAACCAGAGGGCTCTTTTATTAGATGCTGGTTAACGCCTCAGGCAAAGCTTAGGCCATCATGGGCATCAGCCCGTAACAAGAGGTAATAATAAAGGACTTTCCTTTAACCTATGGGTTACCTTAGGGCTCCCTATTATTACCTATTACTTTCCTATTTTATATTTCCGATATCCTAATTAAAGACCTAAGGCTTTGGTTTGGATATATAGACGATATAGGCCTTTTAATTACCGGCCTATCCCTTAAGGACAATACTATATCCTTAAGCTAATAGGTTACCCAAATCCTAAACTAGGGTACTGATAATAAGGTCTCCTTTGACCTAGTTAAATATGAAGTTATCCACTTTACTAAAAAACATAAATAACTAAAAGACTTACTTAGGATCAAAATCAGAGACCTTGAAATTAAAGCCTTAGTTAAGCCGATCCGTTGGTTAGGGGTTTAGTTCAATAAAAAACTCTTTTTCTAATACCATATTAAAATAAGGGTAGTTATAGCGAAAAAGGCAGCCCAGCACTTAGGGCACCTAATAAACACAAAAGGAGGGATCCCAGCAACTACTATACGGAAGGCGGTTATCACCTATGTCCTCCTAATAGCCCTATACGGAGCCGAAACCTAGTTCGGGGGGCTAACTAAGCTAGCCCTAAGTAACACCACCTCTCCTTAGGGAGGGTTTATTAATACAGGCTAGAAGGGCCTCGTCTAAAAGGTCAACAAGGTCATCATAAGAGTAACCTAAGCCATCCTCCTAATCTAGAAGACAACCCCAATAAGTAACCTCCTCTGAGATACTAGCCTGCTCACTAGGAAAATGGCTTTAGAAGGGGTACACCTATACTTCACAATCCAACTACAAAAGGTCAACCAACAACACCCATTAGTCTTAAGGTTCACACAACAAGGGAGGTAATAAACACGGCTCCAATGGATAGCAAGCCTCGTCTCAAGGGTCCCAAGGCTAGCACTACTCTAACCACAACACCTTCCAGGGTCACAAGACCTAATAGTCCTATACATAAAGGAGAAGGCTATTAAGGCCTTTTAGAACTGGCTAAAAACCGTCCTAGATAACCATATAATTATTTATTTAGATGGTTCTAAAGTGTCTAATAGAGCTACTAAGTATGGATTCGTTATTTACTGAGGTAAAAGACGTATAACCCAGGGTTACGGCCAACTTAGTATAGCAGAAGTGTTTGATGGTGAGGCTGAAGGGGCGAGGGTAGGGCTCCGGTGGGCCCTCCTTACCTCCTAAGGCCAACCTATACACATCTATATCAATAACACTAGTGTTATCCAAGAGATACGGGGTAATACTCCCACGTCCTCATAAGCAGCTTTCTTGGAGATCTATAAGGCGGCTAGGATATATAATATATATACTTATTAGGCCCCTGGGCATCAGGGGATAAAAGGTAATAAAAAAGTAGACCGCCTAGTTAAGTAAAGCATAATACTCCCGGTCCCCTTAGGCCAACTAGCAACCCTAGTAGGGATTAAGCGACTCACTAGGAGACGAATATGGGCCTAATATATATAATAGTGGTATAAAAAAGTAACAAATTGATACACCTAACTAGGACTCGAGGCCAGCTTATTTAGCCCTCCTAAACTAGCCCTTTTATGGGCTACCCTGCACCACCTCCTAGTAGCCCGATCAGGCCACGGAAACTTCAAATAATATCACTAATACTTTAACCATAATAAAACCTTATTTACTTACTTTTATAGGGAAATAAAGGATATAGACTACTTAGTTTATTATTAAAAACCCTAGTAAGGAGGTAATAGTGGCCTACCCTCCACCCTTTTAGGTTATCAAGGCCTATAGGACCTATAGGATTACTTAAGTAATACTTTAAGGGGTTAATCACTAATCCTAAAAACTTTAAGGCCTTCCTACGTATAACAAGCTTCTTCTAAAAGATCTACCCATACTATTAGGGGCTAACCTCTGGTTAGGCCTTAAGATAACTATCCTACCCTACTAAAGGGGCCAGATAAGAAGTAAAAGAACTAGAGGAACCAGCGGGATCCAGGGACAAATTGAACGCATAGTAGCCAATAGGCAAGATTTGGAGGACGTGGGCAAGGACTGTATACTGTAGAGTAGGTAGTCTGAGCCTGCGGCTCTCCACGCCACATACCCCTCGGGAGGTCTGCTGCAAGGGCTACGCCCTTGCCGCCATGGCGTTAAATACAACAACAACAACAACAACAACAAGCTGGATGTGACTCGCAGTAAACTACGAACAAGAGATTGTGTGCAGTGCAGTACAGGCGTCAAGAAAGCATGGCAAAATGACGGCTGACAAAGACATTGGGTCCTACTCGTGTCTGACACTGCTCTGGGCTGGTTGTATTTCTAAGCAACCAAGCTTTGTCGGGTCAGCGCCCTTGTGACCGGATGTCAACATTACCGAGTCCGATCAACGTGAAGGTGTTTTTGTCTTCAGCGCCACCACGTACCTGACTATATCTTTCTTCAGTTCAAGTAAGAGATTTCCCGAAGCTTGAGCGCTAGAAACATGTCACCTTCCAAACAAAGGAAGCAGTATTCAAGTTGCGACAACTGTCGCCGTTCTCGAGTTGCATGCAACGCCTCGAAACGTGGTTATCGACCAGGTGATGTAGATTGGCGCGGCTCATGTTCGCGATGCGCCTTGAAGCAGCAATCTTGCACCTTCACCGTAAGTGACCATCGGAAGAACTGTCAGTTGTGTGCTTGCAGAAGCTGATGTCAAATAGTGGATGAAAAACACCAATAAAAAGGTTCCAGGGCCAGAGTCTGCTAAGGTATTGGATATGGCAAATGTCCCTGTAGCCAGACTGAGTGAGCCCGATATGAACGCATCATTTGACGCACTCATCAAGCAAGTTCTCGAACCTTCTCTTGTGCTCTTGGTAGATAGCTGTCCGCTCGTGTAAGATTCGCTAAGCAGCCACCAAGGCGATGTTGGACTCGGAGACTGACAAAGTTAGCAAGAACTCAAGTGAAGCCAGAACCACACCGGTCATCGAAATGTTCAGGGCTCTTGATCGTGGCTTGAAACAGGAGGCGGTGCCTCAAGCTCGCGCCAATGGGCAGACACCTGACCGTGGAGAAGCAGAGCTGGGGACCAAATCGAGTGCTCCTTACGAACGGCCATTAAAGGTTTCGCAGCACGATGGGCCCCTCTGATCCTCCAAAGCCATGGCGGCCTTCCGACGAAATCGGCCGGAGACTTTGTCAGAGAAAGCTGGCGCGCTGCCAGAAGAGACATGCTCAAAGTCATCAACCAAGTATCCTATCAATCTGTGTTAGCCTTGTATTTATTCGCACAGACCCCGATTCCCACTGGCATCTCTCAGGACGAGGTTATGGACGGAATCGACGGGTTGACTTGTCTTCATACTGCGCTTTCCCAGATTCAAAGACTACGGCAACGAAGGAGCCATGATCACCTCGGTGAGCTGGGGTCACCGGTAGAGTTTGGCTCCTCGTGCCATTCTGTCGTTGCCGAGCAGGTCTCAACCAAGTTTCTAGACCTAGAAACCAGAATCTACTGGGCGGCAGTGGTGTGGGATACCGAAAGCTCGTTAACGTCAAACCTGAGGGCTTCACTCACATCCGGGTTGAAAGGGGCTTGCTTAGAACCCGTGTGGCTTTTGGTCAGGGCCTTCCTCGTTGGCTCGTTCCTTCCTCAATCAAAACGTTGGCTTGTCAACGGGCTTGAAGTCTCCGACAGGACAGCGACTGAGATACTTTCAGCGGCTTCTGTTGCTAACATCTACTTGTGGAAGACAATTACGTCGTTGAAAGAGGCTTTGAGGGAAGGAGTAGATGAAAGAATGCTTTTGTCAACTTGGGAAGCTAATCTCGACGCATTGGAGATCTACACAGTCTCGATACGCCCGCTTCTTGGCCTCTGCGAGAGGCAGCTCAATTTCCTGAACCAAGAATGTCGACTAAATTGGTTCGAGGTAAATTTACAGCACTACCTTGGCATTCTGAAAATGGCAGAAGCACTCGAAGCAGCAAGCCGTTCAGACCTACTTGCTCAGATAACCGAGACAAGGCAAGATGCTGAGCGCGAGATTGTTAACGTGCTCAAGTTTGGGACCGAGAACAACTGTACCATACGTACGGCCGCCGCCACGGCTGAAAGAACACGCGCCAATCGGTTGCACGATCATACGTCTTCAGAAGAATTTGTCGTCTCAATGAGCCCTTGGATCGCTCGGATAGTTGATTCTGTTTCGCTTTTGAGCAAGATAATCCACACCAGGTATCTCGAAAAGAGCATGCAATACGACGCATGCACATATCTGCTCAGACTGGCCGCTGATGTTTTAGACCGCCTTCCGAATCACGTTCGCTACGTCGGCGATGGCCAGGAGAGTCTGCAAAAGCTAAGAGAAAAGATAGCGTAGGTCTTCTACCGGGTGTTTCCGAGATACGTCGTATCCGAAGCAAAGATGCTGATTACGTATCTCAGCCTCACAGAGTGATATTGAAATTCATTGTTGCATTTGAACTCGACGCGCGAAGGAAACAAAATTGCAGTGCCACTAGTAGTGATGGCGGGGTTTTATCTAACGTACTTGCTCATAAATCGTCGGTGGAAGTCAGAGCGGAGAAGATTCTTTCCAGAGTTGGCAAATCATCTCTTCAACTGGTTGCAGAATCCAAAATCACGTTGATAAATTCCTTGCTCTTCCCATTGTCCTAAGTGCATGACCCATACACTCCTTTCCCACAATTACCACGTTAACTCACCACCAAACTTGAATGACACGACATCAGTGTTCTATGCCACGCATAAGCCTGGGCGGGGGACCCGGAAAGGGCTCAGCCGTTGAGTGCTGCAAAGCAACAAATCGATAACTTCTTGCTATGCATCCTCTCGCTTCAAATGGAAAGCGTTTCGGAGGCTGAAGGCAGGCGTGCTGGCGGCCAGTCTAGCCCCAGTGCCCTTGGGTGTTCCTGCACAATTGGCAGCGTCGAAAAAGAGTCTGCCTTCGAATGATAGGACGAGCCGAGCTGATGGATAACGGTATTAAATATTGTTGCTGGATGTGATCCGCTCGATGGCCCTCTCTCTGTCCCTTTGTCTCGATCTCGGAAGGCATGCAAGCTTTCCCAGAGCTTCCAGATGTAGGAGGTGGCCCCGGCGAAGGTAGACGAAGAGGGTGTAAGCTGTGCTGGCAGATGCCACGGCGGTGACAGATAGCAATGATGGCCATCGGAATTGATCGGGGCGGTAGAATACGATGGTCGAGCCGTATGAGATGAGCTCAAAAGCATTTTGCCAGGCGGCTTCGACTGAAGAGAATGCGCCGCGACTTTCGGCTTCAACATCCTGAAATTCTCACATTAGTCTCTGGCCATATAAAACCAGTGATCTGGGAATGACACTTACTTCTTGGACAATGATCTGGGTGCACAAGTCGAAGCCTCTCAACCCAACTCGACTGAGTATCGTACCCCCAACGAGACCACTTGCCGAAATCAAAGGCTGATCCTGGAACAGCCAGAATACAACCGTACCAGCCGCTAGAGATGCTACTTGCGAGCTGCTAAACCATAGACCAGCCCTCACCGGTCCAATGCGGCCCATCACCCAGGGCGCCACCCACGTCGCGAGCACCTCAAACACCACGCTCACAGCCCTTGCAATGCCGATGTGTACGACAGCGTAGCCGGCCGACATCAGATACGTGACCATCTGACCGGAGAAGCTGAGGACAGTGAGGTAAAGCAGGGCGCACGCAAACGAAGGCAGGAACGCTCGGTGGCGGAAATAAAATCTCATGTCCGCCATGGACTTCTTCGCAATCGAGGTGGCGCTGCACCACAGGCGGATAAGCCTGTTTGGCGAGACCTGAGAATGCGGGGACGCATGGTCGGGGATTGCTTGGGTGTGTTTATCTGCCTGCAGTTCGGGAGTGTCGTGGTAGACACGAGCTATGGCGTAGTATTCGAGGACAACGGATGCAACGTTCATGGCGAAGTTGACGATGATTGCCACCTCGGTGGATATGCCGTCGATTAGTGCGATGAAAAGGGGGCCGAATAGTTTGCACATCAGGTCGATGCGGCGCATCTGGGCGTTCATGTTTCGGAGAGCAGCCGTATCATTTGCCGCTACAACCACGACCTGCAGCGAGTTACTGGGTTAGAAGGATTCGATGTATTTGGCTCAATTGGGAGCATCGCCTTACCCAGTCCTTCTCCACGGAGACCATGGTCATGATAGAAAACAGCTTTTCCACACAAGCGAAGAATGAGGTGAGTGCAAGCAACCCGATTTCAACCCCGGAACCAGACAGTGTTCTGGTCTTGAGGATGTAAAAGACTGCGCATGACGCCGCAACGACGAGTCGCTGAAGGACTAAGTCAAATTAGTGAAACCTCCGGGACTGGGGAGCTTCAGATAACCTACCGATTGAAAGGCGAACGACGTTAAGGCGGTTTCCGGTGTCGATATACTGTCCGACGGCAGGGGCAAGCAAGATGGCGGACAGACCACGCGTGAGCGCATACACCGACATCGGCATCAACGTTCCGGGGAAGATGGTCGCCAGGTAGAGCACAGCGCCGAACTCGAAGACGCGGGAATTCCACGTTGACAGGAAATGCGACACGTAGAGTCGGCGGGCGATTCGGACGGGCACTCCGGGCGCCGTGCTTGGCTCCGGTTCGGCATTCCGGGAACCGGTGCCCAGCAGAGGCGCGCGCTCATCAACGTCGCGTCCTTCGTTGCCGAGTGGTTCCGTTGCCATGATTTCCTATCATGCGATTTCCGGTTGGTTGCGCATCGACAGCGTTACGACAGTAGAGTCAATGCTCGCGAGAGTGAGTGGCACGAATGAATGAGACTGAAGGGATAAGGGCGCAGATGGTAAGAAAAGGTGATGTAGCCCTGTTGTGTTTCAACATTCCAGACAGGCCACGCGTAGCTCATGTCGCTGAACCTTGACCTCGACGTCGTCGTCTGTGTGTACCTGAACGTCAGGACTTGCAGCGTCACCGCCACGGATGGAACCTCGGGGATATTTCGCATCCAATATCAGGTCATCCTGCGCCAGATGGTCGGTATCAATCGCCAAAACCTGCCTTTGTTTGGGAAACCCCAGTTTGATTGCTCAATCGATCGGAGCTGCAAGGGGACATCGCCCTGCATTAGTGGACCGGAGCTGCGCTGAGAGACGAATCGTCACCCTGGCACGGAGGTCACAGAGGGCCGCTTATGGCACATGTGTCAGATTGAAGGGCAAAAGGCAGCGCGAGGAACGCCGGTTCGGCGACACCTATTTCCGCCGAGCCTGAGGCAGCAAGGGAGACCCCTACCCCTATTCCTAGAGGACTCGCCGCTCTAGGACAGAAGAACAGACACATCACACATCACATCAATATACGCAATTGGCCCCTAATTCGACAACATGTCCACTGAATTTTGACGACATGCCAGGGACACGGAGGATATAAGCTCCGCTTACATCATCCAGCAGAGTTCAGTCACCCTGATTTGATTGGAGCGGAGGCTACAAGCCTCTGATTAGTCATTATCTAGCCCCTCATTTTGACTTGACCTACGCATACGTATCCCCGTCGCATTCCTTCCACTTCCCAAGGATCCAGTGTCCCCGATGCTGCCAACGTGCATGCAAGTTTACTGTCTCACCGAATTCGGAACGAGCACTCATCTTGCCCCTACGAGGGTAAGAGCACAGAGCCTACAACACGTCAACTCCTCGGCACGGAATCTTTTCCTAGAATTTTGTGTTTTCTTCAACTCTCGTCAGATAAAAACCCCGAGACTGTGTACGTTGAATTAAGGGGTTCCAGCTGCTCTGCAGTCCCTCTGTATACAAGATGGAGTACGAACTTCCCTCTCGCCTAATTTTTCTTAGCATCTACTGTTAGTGAAATAAGTAGTATACCACTAAAATCCTTAATAACTGAAAACTCTTCACTTCTCCCTCCTAGAGCCCTCCTATGATAACCTTATGACCTCCGGCGGGCACCGGATTATAGCCGCCCCCCCGGCCGGCCCTGATCGGGGCTCTGGGTCTGTCGAATTGAGGGTCAGAATCCGTATATTGTGTTGTCTACTAAGTGCTTCAGGGAGCCTAAGGATAGGGGCAGGGGACGCCCCTGGCTGCCTAAGGCGCGCTCGGGATCAACCTTACGCCGAGCGCCCGTTTCAAAGGCGCTTTAGGAGCGTTCCATCTGACACTCTTATTCCTAGGAGGAGGTTAGTAAAGAACAAGTATAAGGTAAGTAGATTCTCAGCTGTTATTGGGTATATACTTATAAACTTAATAAGTATAGTAGGTTCGTGAAATTTCAAATACACTTTATTATTTGTAGAGATTAATAATTGAGAAATAAGTGACAAATGTATGCTGCTATGCTTATAGGTATATTGTTTCGAATTCTTATTATAATAGTTGTTCGTTTTAATATAGAGCTTTTATAGTATGATGCGGTAAATGCCTTTGTATATATAGTAATTAATGAGGAAGTATATATGTAACTCCTACTTGGATATTAAAAAGTTAGATAAGTATTATATTAAAAAAAAGGTCTTTTATGGTCTTAGGAGGTCCCCTCTGTTTTAGTAATACGAAGGGCCAGGCCTAGGTGTTTTCGACCTTAGGGTGCTCGACCAAGGCTTTGATTTCAAGGTCTCTAGCTTTGATCCTAGGTAGGTCTTTTAGTTACTTATGTTTCCTAGTGAAGTGGATAGCTTCACATTTAGCTAGGTCAAAAGAGACCTTATTATCAGCACCCCAGTCTAGAATTTAGGTAACCTATTAGCTTAAGGATATAGCATTGTCCTTGAGGGATGGGCCGGTAATTAAAAGGCTTATATCGTTTATATATCCAAACCAAAGCCTTGGGTCTTCAGCTAGGATATCGGAAATATAAAACAGAAAAATAATAGGTGATAATGGGGAGCCCTGAGGCAGCCCACAGGTTAAAGTGAAGTCCTCTATTATTACCTCTTTAAACCTGACCCTAGTAGTACAATTTAACACAAAGGTATATATTAACCTAATCAGGCTATTAGGCTAGCCCTATTACTATAATCGGATAATAAGGCGGTTCCGAAGAATAGAATTAAAGGCCCCCTTTATATCCATTATCACCAGCGTAACTATAAGCCCCTTATCGAGGGCTTATTCGATATCGTATATAAAACAGGTTATTAGGTCAATAACTGCCCTGCCTAGTAGGGCCCCTATTTGTTATGGGCTGGCCACCCCTTCTAGGATAGTAAGGTAAGCTATTCTCTTAGCTATTAATTTCTCGAGTCCCTTACCTAGGTAAAATAAGAGGGTTATTAATCTCTAGGATCCAGCTTTTAAGAAGTCGGTCTTTCTAAACTTCTAAGTTATAATAACCTCTATTCTACGGAAGGGCTAAGGAAAATAGCCGGCCTTAATGTATACCTAGAATAACAACTTAATAGGCTTAGCTATAAGGTCCTAGTAAGCCTTAAGTAATCTTATAGTGATTCCGTTAATACTAGGGGTCATAGTCTTTATTAGGGTGGCTGCCCTTACTTCCTCCTGACTAATCGTAGCCTGCTAGGGTATTTGTCGTCTTAGGACCGTAGCCACATCGAAGGGGTCCCGAAATAGGTCATCTATGTCATCAAACCTCTCCAACAGGGCCCTCCATAAGGCCTAGGCCTTATCCTGGTTATCGTTATATGTTTAACCCTCAACTACTAAGGGGGGGGGGGGTCGGGGGTTTAACTACTAATCTAGTTTTATATTAGCCTAATATTTTATAAAAGTCCTAATCGGATATAGCCCCTTTGATCTTAGTAGCCCAATAAGCCCATTTAGCCTTCCTAACTATTTCTAAGAAGACCTTTTATTTTTTAAGGATAAGGGGTAATAAGGCCAAGGCTAGCTCCAGTTCCCATACCTACTAAATACGGGCCTTAAGGTAGGATTAGTAGATTTTAAAACACTCTTCTATCCACCAGGGGGCCCACCTTCCCCAGCTTTATCATCTTTTCCCTACTACTTAGATAACCATTAAAAATAGGTTAACAATCCGGCTGGCCTGGGTCTCTAGCTTAGTTAAGGTGAGTAGGTCCTTAATAATAAATAAAATTAAGGCCCCTACCCTAATTAGGTCTTTAAACTAAGGAAGGGCTAAATCCGGGACTAATATTAGCCCTAATTAGTATATTTATTATTATTTATTATTATTAAGGGGGATAATAATTATAATAGGTTAGTGATTAGCTCCTGGGTGTAGGTGTGGGTAGGGTCCTGTGTGTATAAGGGGGATATTTGAGAAGGTCAGGTTAAGGACGTGACCACGGGTGTGGGTTAGAGCCCCTGCTTCTCTAATAAAGGAGAGGCCATGGTTATTAACCCAGTCAACTAGATCGTCTCCTCTATTCTGGTTGACGGATCCTGGTTCCTAGGAGTAGTGGTGAGCGTTGAAATCCCTAGTTATAAGGGCTCGTAGTGGTGGTTAGTATCCTAGGAGGGTGGTTATTATATAATTATAAGGATCGCCTAGTTATTTATAGATATTTATAATAATAGTGTTATTAACCTTTAACTATAGGATATCCCTTATTTAAATAAGTTTTTATTATTATACTTATAACTTTATCCCCTTTTGTATATATATTATTACCCTAGGCCTTATTTCCCTATTATCCTAAAAATCAACTAGGATAAAGGAATTATACCTAGGGTATATATTAATTTATATTTTATTATTATAACTTATCCAGGGCTCGTAGATAAGTATAATATTAACCTAATGAGCCCAGCAAAGCTCTAGGAAAACTATATATACTAGAGGCTTTTTCCCCATATTATATTAGGTTACACGTAATACCCGTGGGGGGGCCTATTTAGGCCTACACCTCCGAGTCGAGGTCCAGGTGGGTATAAGTATTAGTGATATTATAATCAGGTTTTTAAGCCACCCTTTAGCTCCTATTTCAGAGAGGGTAAATAAGGTGGTTGGTCTAAGGGCGGGCCTCGGGGTCTTCCACTTCGTCTTCATCCATACTACTAATTATATCCTTATCACCTAAGCATATAATCGATCCTTAGGAGGAGGTCCTAGTGTATAAGCACTTAGAGCCAGGTTATTAGCCCTAATTAGGACGGGAATCCTAGGGTTATTAAGTACTACTCTGGGTGGTGGTCTGGTTAGTACTATCGCAGGCCTCGGAGGCCTTTTACCCAACTTTCCGAATCCGTCCACGTTTCTTTCAGCCTAGGAGGGTAAAATAACCATTAAACATTAGGGGCCTAACTGAACAATCTATATAACTAGCCTAGAAGGGCCTTAAATAGTTAGTATACTTTAGTTTAGTTATATAAGTGTCACGGGCTGAACCCGGTGGTTATGCCCGGGCTATGCCCGTGCTCGCACTAGTGCCCCACCGGTGCCCCACTAGTGTCCACCCCCTAAGAAGCAGAGATTTTGCACTATATCATAATTTACCCTTTTCCTCTTCAGCTTAAAATAAATAGTATTTGGCTACCTTTTGGTTAAGATAAGGCCTAGGACCAGCCCTTTGTATATTTCAAATTTAGTTTTATTTATTATATAAGATACTACTAGGTTGAGCTTAGCTCTTTACTAGTTATAAAGTAGAATCCTAAGTTAAGCGTAGTTCCCTAATGATAAATCGATAAACATTAGACACTAAGTAAAATACAGTTCCCCACTAGTTAAGAAGAGGATATTAACTAATATAATAACTAATAAACTATAGGCCCAACTATAGTTAGCCTTAAACGAGGTCCTCAGGCCCCTATAGGCGAGGATTACTGAGTTCTCTAATGAGCTAAAGTAAAGCTGAGGTTTAGGGGCGATGATACTAACCCCTATGGAAAATATAGGCACCGAAGCCCCACTAATAGGTAACCACCACCTCGTAATAGAGACACTAATACACCGTAAACCACTATTAATACCCTTAAAGTTTTCGGGGAAATAGAAGGACTACTCTTTTTAGGTATAGTAGATAAGGGATAAGATCGCTATGGACAAAGTGTTTTACCCTATTAACTAAGAACTATAATACCTAATTAACTCTTATTTAAATACTAATCCCTAGTAGGTGGTTACTATGTTCTACGTAGCCGGGGGGCCTAAAAGTTAATATAACCCCGAAGATTTTATGTCCTACTTTAATAGGACTTACCAAAACCCGAATACCTAACCATAAGCCGTAACCCAGTTATAGACCCTTTATTAGAAAAATAACAAAAAGTTGGCTATTTTTTTTACCGAAGTTTGAATGAATAATAGTAGACGTAGGAGGTAATACGTGGCCCGATACTGTTAAGATTATTATATTAGAAAATACTTTTATTTTCCACCTAAAAGAGTACCTGATCACCATTTCCTTATTAGGGGAGTATACTTAGTGGTTTACTAGGGTATAGGATATTACTTAGAAGTTAGAGTATATAATACTTATTACTACTAAATGGGAGCGTTACTGGTCCCTAACCCTAGCCCCTCCACAAAAGGATTATAATGGAGATGTTCAGATAACTAGCGTTACCCATACCTCATTAACTTAAAGGGAAAAGAAGGACCACCACCACCACTACTCCTCGGGTAACCCACCAGTGGACCACTATAAATACTTTTACTACAGCAAAAAAGGCCATATCACTAAGAATTACTGAAAAAAGGTTTTTAGGTAAATAAAGGTTACTTATACTAAAATAATAAAAAAGTAAAAGGATCCTAGGTAAAAAAAAGAGAACTGAGAAGTCACTAATACCTCCTTTAATAAAGACAATTCGGGAAAAAAGTAACTCTAATATAAAATCGGGTACTAAAACCAATAAAGGAGGAAACTAAAGGATAAGAGTCCCACTAAGAAGAGTAGTAGCAAAGGAGCTAAGGGTTAACTACTATTTAGGTAAAGATTAATAAAGGACATTTAATATACACCCTTATCAATACTAACTACGACGTCTACGCAATAGTAGATCAGTCTCTTTTTAGACGCCTCCGATTACCACTAATGGATTAGAAGAAGTATACTCTACGAAGGTATATATAAGACGGGCTATCACCTAGTAATACCCAGGGTATAACTATCCTAAATCTAGAATTAAGTAGTTATACTCAGAAAGTTTATATATATATAGTAAAGGGCCTAGACCTCCCCATATTCCTAGGGAAGCTATGGATAGAAGTGAACCGTATAATATATAACGCTATTACCCAGTGGGTGTACCACAATAAGGGAGGAGTAGACGTATACCTTTTTAATTAGGAAAAACTAACTACTATAAAAGAGATTTATACGGCCCAATTACTAATGGCCCCTATTTTTATAGTTATATACTAATAAGTAAAATATTAGAGGGTACTAAAAGCCCAGGTTATAACTATAAGTTTAAGGGAAATTAAGGACGTGCTAAAAGAAAAGAAGTTTGTGGATATAAAGGAACTCGTCCTAAGGTGGGTTTATAAGGAGTTTAGAGACTTATTCGACTCGGAGAAGGTGTACTCGGTGCCCCCTAGGAGGCTAGGGGTTAACCATAAAATCCCCCTTATTAAGGACACTTATGGCCAGGAACTTATACTTTTATAGGGACCCTTATATAGGATATCCTATGAGGAACTCTTGGTCCTGAAGAAGACACTAGAGGACCTGTTGGATAAAGGGTTTATTCGAGCTAGTAGCTCACCAGTGGGTACCCTAATGTTATTTGTTAAGAAGCTTAGTGGGGGAATTCGGTTCTATGTTAATTACCGAGCTTTTAATAGTATTACAAAAAAGGACCATTATCTACTACTACTTATATTAGAAACCCTCTAATAAGTAATTGTTATATAATAATATACGAAGTTTAATATTATGGCCGTATTTTATAAGATTCGGATTATAGAAGATGTCGAGAAGATAGTGTTTTATATAAGATATAGACTCTTTAAGTAGTTAATTTACCCTTTTAGACTCACCAGGGCCCCAACTACATTCCAATAGTATATTAATATAACTCTCCAAAACTTCCTAGACGACTTTATTATTACTTATTTGGATAATGTTCTAATTTACATATTTAAGTTAAAAAAGAAGTACAAAGAAAAGGTATAGGTGGTCCTCTGGCGCCTAGCAAAGACCGGACTACGACTAGACCCTAAAAAGTGTGCTTTTTTAGTTAAGACCGTGAAGTATGTTGGGTTTATTATTACTACTAAGAAAGGGATTTTATGTGACCCTGAGAAGTTAAGAGTTATTATTAAGTAGTTACCCCCTAGGACTATAAAGGGGGTTAGAAGTTTCCTTGGGTTTGCGAATTATTATTGTATTTTTATACCTAATTATACTATTATTATTAAGCCCCTTACGAGGTTTACGAAGAAGTCGGTTATGTTCTATTGGGGACCTAATTAGGAAGAAGTATTCTAGGAGCTTAAGCGGCTATTTAGTATAGAGCCGGTGTTTCGCTGCTTTAACCCTGAAGGAAAGATAATAGTGGAGATAGATTGTTTAGGGTTTACCTTAGGCGGTACCCTTATATAAGAAGAGTCCGATGAGTACTAATACCCCATCGTATTCTACTCACAGAAATTATCGCTAACCGAGTATAATTACCCTATTTATAATAAGGAACTACTTATTATACTCGTATACTTTAGGGCCTAGAAAGTAGAACTATAAAGTATAAGTAATTTTAAGATTCTTATAAATTATAAAAACTTTAAATACTTTATGAGGAAGTAGTACCTCACTAAGAGGTAGAGTTAGTGAGCAGAAGAGTTAGCCTAATACGATTTTTATTTAGAGTACCGGTTAGGAAAGGAAGTAATAGTCCCCGATGCCCTCTCTTGGAGGGAGTAGGACGCCCCCTAGGGCTAGGACGATAAGAGAGAACAGGGATGCGTACTCTAATTAATACCTAACCACACTATCCCTAAGGAAGGAACTAGTGCCCCCTAGGTGGGCTATACTATAAATAACTTACTAATACTCTTATATATAATAGTATTTGTAAATAATAATAAATTATAAATATTTTAGGATTAGATTATTAAAGAAAATAAATTATACCACTAAGTTTACGAGGTAGTAAAGTAGGGATAACACAACTTCCCACTAGAGTTATAATTAAAGGTCCAAATCACGGAATATATAATTAATAAGTAATAGAGGTTGATGTTCTGGGATAAAATATGGGTTCCCGGAAGAAAAGATAATAACGACCCTTCGAACCTATTATAAACAAGGGTTATATAAGAGTACTACAATTCTAGTACTAGTGGTTACCTAGGGCGTAATAGCATATTCGAGATTATAAGCCGATGCTTTTACTAGTCGGGGTACTCCTAGATAGTTAGAAGGTTTACAAGGAATTGCTATGTATGTGGTGGTATTTATATTTGGAGGTAAGCTAAGAAGGGGTTACTTAAGCCCCTACCCGTCCCCCTCCGGATAAGTAGTGACCTATTAATGGATTTCATCACTAATCTATTACTAACGAAAAAAAAGAAGTCCCGTTATATGTGGGTTATAGTTGATCAGCTGAGTAAAGCGCTAACGCTAAAGGAGATGGAGATTATGGACGCAGTGTCTTGTACTTAGTGGTTCCTTTATAATTATTACCGTTTCCATGGGATACCTTAATTAATTATAAGTAACAGAGGGTTAAATTAGGTTAGTGACTTTTAGTAGGAGTTCTATAAGTTAACCGGGGTTACCTAGTTATTGAGCACCGCTTATTACCTATAAACTAATGGGGGAACAAAGTGTATAAACTAAGAGGTTTAGGTTATTTTACGGGCCTACGTTACTTAGGCCTAGGATAATTAGGGAGGGTTATTGTCACACGTCTTTTGTCCTTAACGACAATCACGTGAACTATCACGTGACTAGCGTCGCCCTCATAAGGAGGCGCCGCAAGCTAGAGGACTTAGACGTATTATCACAAATACACCCAAAATATCGAGACATATATATTCACTAAAATACCGGTGAACTCCTCAATTAAAACATAACCTTAGTGATCCCTATTACAGCCCCCGGCTAGTAAGAAAAGGCTGTGATATATAGTAGCACAACTTATTTTATTTTTTTTCTTAACTCTACTATCACCATAAGAATTCACGTTAAAACAAAGGAATCGACTAAACCTCTCTACACTAATAATCTTACTATCCTAACCTAAGCAATCGGTTAATAATAGGAAAGAAGAAAGGCAGAAGGTCGCAAACTTAATAGACGATAATACTATCGTCAACACCAACTTCACCCATACTAAGCAACACACCACCTACAGAGCATCAAAACAACAACGTAATAGTGAGCTTTAACCCAGGATACCGAGCCGAAACTCGAAAACTGTGTACCTTCTAGTTAACCCACAAAGACCATAATTTCACCACCAGCCTCAACGAGAAATTCCGTAATTAGACCATAAACCTCACTTATATTAAATAGGGAGACGATGACTATCCGTATATAAATTCCGATGATATTAACTAGAGAATAATAACCTACAATGCTAGTGGATGGACTGCACATCCAAGCGACTATAACAACGTAATTATCGACGGAATTAAAGGCATTATCACAGTAAAGGAAATAATTAGCCTAATGATATTCTTTTCGCCCCCGTCAAGGGAAGAGAATCTTTACTTTAAAGGTGAAAAAATCACTCTTCTACCCACAAAAAACGAAAAGACCGTAACCCCCATTTAGTCGACACCTACGGAGACCGAGCAAAAACCCAAACAAACAACGGAAGCCACCGTCTAGACTAAAAAAACGAAGGGGAAAAGAAAAGACCCTAAAAACTCAACTAGGCACATTTTAGGATTCAGGCCCCCAAAACAGGATAAGCCCTTCGGTATAACATAAACTCTATTTTATAGGAATTCCATAATAAATAATAACCTAATTCCCAAAATAACTCAGTAGTAAAATCCTAGTTGGACACTAAGAGAGCTACACACTACACCATAGCCACCTCCATAACCAAGGATACCCCTAATACCACCGGGGCCAATAACCTTCATAAAATCTACACCGGAAATCCTAAACCAAAGCTCGGCCCGAAAACGAGACTAGAGATTAATAGAATTACTAAACCTTAAAATTATAATAAGCAGCATTTTTAGCCATCTTATGTGCAACCCTACCGTATACGGTTAACCAGGACACTCCCCGCCAAGTAGAGGAATTCCGCAGAAATACAGAGTTTTTTAGCTAAACCCGGACAAAAAGTACGGTCATAAGCTAATCTTCTATAAGAAAAACATCCCCTATTATAGGGAAGTTAATTTATAAATCTCTAGTCTAGAAACTAAAATCAGCGACCACAAAGTATAAATAGAAATTATCTAGAATTAGATATCCCTTTTTCGTAGAAAAACTTTGAGTTAATGGGAATATTACCTAGGTCCACGTAAACGTTAATAATATAGAACTAATGGGTATTTTGCGATATGAGACGTATTAAAGAAGAGATTCGGCCTAACCTAGTGTAAAGTTATAAACTGGATTATTAAAAACCAATTCACTATAAAAAAGATCCGTAATAACACGGATATCCATACCTTTGCATAGGACTACTTTAAGTATAAAAAAGTGTAAATAGGACCAATATCCATAACCCTCCAATTATTAACAATTTTCTATAATACACTTAATCCAAAACTTCAAACCCTCGTTAATAAGCTAAGTAATTATAATACTATAGAAGAATATCTTAACCTTATAAAAAGAAAACACAAAGTAGTCTACTATAACTTATAAATACTCATCGAAATCCACTACTCCATAGAATAGGAAGATAAAGTAATATGGAGTGGAGATCGAGACCGTTATAAACAATAATATTATAACTTTCAGTATAACAAGTGCGAAGCACCTCAGAGACGCCCACCTAAAAACAGACCAACCAACAACAATCAGAACTAAAAGGATAAACACCCTTAGGATACTCCGCGAAAATTCCCTAAATACAGGAAATTCACCAAATACAGCAGACCAGGCTAGACCAACGGAGATGCCCACTATATCTAAGAAAATAATAACAACGATTAGATAATCGATAATCTCATTAATTATGGATATGTCCTTTAAAAGGTTATTAAAGTCCCTCCCTAAACACCATCGAGTATAAATAACGGTGGATAAAACGCTATAGGATGGACTAATAAGTTAACGTTCTTAGTAACGGAATCCATACCCCCACCATCACTAGAGGATTATCTACCCATCATAAACTTAGGAATCCGATACGTTAATAACAAAGTGGATTTCATCGGTACGGCCACTAACAATAACATGCCTAAGAGGAACTCTCCCCTTAATAAGGGCCAAATTATGGATGCCCAAGTTAAGCCAGTTAAGAGAACCATACCGGTTAAGTAAACGCACCTTCGCCTTAAGGTGAAATCCGACGATAATAGTGTAACTAAGGAAGTTTATATTAATACCGGAGCCTCCACAATCCTAGCGGATAAGGCTTAGGTACTCAAATTCGTAAGGAATCCGATGTTCCAGATAATAGAGTTGTGGATAATGAATATAGTTGAGTTAACTTTTTAAGTAACGGAGCAGGCTATATTCAATTTCTATATCCCTAGTATAGTTAGTAATATTAAGATTAATATCCACGTTATAATTATCGCCGGTATAGTTAACATATTAGGTGTTAACCTGTTATTGGGAACACTATTCTGTAAAGATTATGGGTTAATAGTTAATTTTAATAAGAGTATTATTAGATTTCGATTTGTTTTTGGAATAGAAGTGCTAATTGTTTTTCAGAGGTAATAATAAATTATAAAATGTGTTAATAACACTTATACTATGATAATTCCCCTATAAATAGATGCCTTCGTGGTAACTAATTTCTTTGATCTCCTATGAGCGGAATCTTAATTAGATAAGATATAGCAGTTTTACGCTCTCTACGAGAACACCGTCGATGGAACCCTTATAGTGGATATACTGAGATTTGTGTTAATGAGGAATACCATGGACCGCCTGTTAACTGTCCTACGAGGCTAAAAGCTAGGACAAATCCAACCATGGGAAGAAGAGGAGATAGTGAACTTTGTAGACTACGTTAACGTTATCAAATTAACTCATAGGAAGCCCACTGCGAGGACCACTATATCTAAAGCGGAGCTTAGTATAATTACCAATAATTCTAACAATTATACCTGGTTCACTTAGCTAGTAGACCCGTCCAGACCTGGGCCCCCTTACCATCACAACGATGTGCCTAGTTATAGGATATTAAAACTAAGCGACATTTTTATAATTCTTAGTAAGGATAAAGTGGAAATTTATAATATGAACACGGAATTCGCTTAATAAATAAAAACGCTTTTTAATAGCCGAAACGTCTACTATAATAAAGGGATTATCCCTATGCCCAACGAGTAAAAGATACGAGTTGAATTAGTTGAGGGATGGTAGAATTAGAAGACGATAGTTAAGCTATACCCCCTTAGCGTAGAAGACCTCGAAGTTGTTGAGAACATTTACGGTAAACTCTATACAGATGGTAAGATGGCCTGGGGTGATGGACTAATCCCCGTTGTTTGCCCCCTTTTTGTTGTTTGGTGAGTTACTAACGGTGTGAAAAAGGACCGTGTTATTATGGATTTACGACCTTTAAACCGAATTACGGTTCCAGACGCATACCCCCTTCCCAACCAAAACAATATAATGACCGCCCTTAAAGGGAAAAACCGTATGACAATGTTCAACGCCACGGGATTTTTCCACTAATTACCCATTTATTTAAAACACCGTAATAGAATGGCCGTGATAAGTCCCCGTGGTATCGAGGTTTCTAATATTATCCTTATAGGGTTTAAGAATTCACTAGCCTACGCTCAGTGATTCATGGACAGACTGTTCTACGATTATAGGCACTTTGTTAGAGCTTATATCGACGATATTATTATTTTTAGTGATAATAACGAAGACCACTTTAAATACGTGGAAATTATCCTGAAGATCTTCGAGGACCATTGATTACACATTTCCCCTAAGAAATTGTTCGCCGGCTTCCCCTTTATGAGACTCCTCGGTTACACCGTGGACGCTAGTGGTATCCAGTGTATAGAAGACCGGATCGTAGTATTTAGGAACCTCTAATTCCCAAAAAACCTCTATAACCTTGAGAAATATTTTGGTATAGTAGGATGGCTGCGAAAAGACGTTCTATGGTTTGATATGATATTAGTACTATTGTAGGATAGGAAAACCCGTTTTAATGCGAAACTGTGCGATGAGAACTTACTCCTAAACGGCCTAAGTAAAGTTATTAGGACGAAGAGGGTCCAAAAAGTAGTATTTGAGTTAACCACCGAAGAGTTCGAAGTTTGGAATGCATTATAGGAAAATCTCTATAATTAGGCCGTGAAATTTCACCATAACCCTGCGAAACCCCTTTTTTTTAAAGTTAACACTTATAAAGGCGGTTTTAGACTTATGGTGTTCTAACTGGATATACCCTGGAACGGCACCGATATACCGGGGAAGGAGATTACGTAAAAACATATTCTACTTATGTTTTTCCTTTTTAGAGTTATATCCCTTATAGAAAAGAGATACTTCGTAATAGAGGTAGAGGTCGTAGGTGTTATGTGGGCTGTGAAGAAGTTTAGGAAGTTGGTATAATTTAATAGATAGTTAGTCCAGATCCTGATGGATTACGTAGCCATAAAGGGGATATTAATACACACCTTGTTAAAAATAATGGATCTTAATAAGGCTAACCTCCGCCTCGTTAACGTAGTAAACTACTTGTTGTAGTTTAATCTTGACGTTACCTATGTCCTAGGGAAGTTTAACGTTGTATTTGACGCCCTTTCTAGGCTGCTTCTATTAGCAGCATCCGGGTGAGCAAATAAATTCGAGGATAGTGATATCTTTAATGAGATAATCCACGGCGAAGAAGAGAATAACACCACCGATGTCATAAGATTCGTCTGGTATAGTGGTGACGAAGCCCTAGAGCTAGGATAAGTAGGAGGAATAGTGATTGGTATCTCTGAAAATCTTATCGCCAAAGTCGTTAATAATTATAGGAACAATAAAAAATATACCTAAGTCCTTTAGTAATTAGATTAACAATAATAAGAGAAGGAACAATGGTGGTCTCTAACCGAAGCCGAAGTAGAGGAAAATTATGCTAAAAGTGAGAACTACTCCACTATAAAACAAAGAGTTACCCCCTAAAATATCTTTAAAAGTGAACTACTTTTTCATATTACCACGAATAAAACGAAGCGGTTATACATTCTACACTAATTAATATAAACGATCCTTCACCTTACCTACAATAAGAAACACTATTTTGGAGTAGACTATATAATAGCCGAAATAATGGTTTTCTAGTTCCGTAATAAGAAAACGCTCATAAGGAGATATATCTCGCATTATAGTCGCTATAAGGAAAACTAAATTAATAGGTAAAGGCCGCCAGGATTGTTCCAACTTATCCCCGTCGTGGATATCCCCTACAACATTATAATAATCGACTTCATCACCGATATACCACGGGTTATATCCGACGGAACCCCTTGGGCACTCCCTAGTTTCCCTGAACTCGATACGTTAATAACTGTGATATGCAAATTCTCAAAAAAGATATTACTCCTTGCAGGCTATACAACTTATAAAGCCAAGGAATGGGCAAAACTACTCCTCAGGGTATTTTATTTTACTAATTAGGGAATACTATGCTATATTATTAGCGACCGGGACCCTAAATTCATCTTAGTAATCTGGAATACGATCTTCGATGCCCTTAATATGAAACTTCTCCTCTTAATAGTATACTACCCCTAAACCAATAGTTAAAGTGAAAGAACTAACCAAATAGTCGAGGTAGTAATACGCTTTTATACATCAGAATTCCCAATTATACTATGGACAAATATTCTCTTAGCGCTCTAGTATAATTTTAATAACTCGTTAGTAATGATAATTGGATAATCCCTTAACGAGTTAGTACTGGGATTTAAATTATGGAGTATTTTCGACGTAGTAGTAGGAAAGGACGCTCCCACCGAGGCCCTTAATGTACTCTAAGAAATGTATTAAAAGGAAGTGTTAATACTAATTAACACTGTAAGTGTAATCCGCAAAGAAAGGTACGATAACCATCACTTAGATGTGACCTTCAGTAAAGGCGATGAGGTTTGGATTCGCTTAGGACGAGGCTTCCATCTCCTAGGTTAAAAGAATAATAAGTGGACTTCCCGTTGTATAGGACCGTTCCGAATCTTATGTGTTGTGAGCCCTTTCGCCTACGAGGTGAACCTCCCTAGTTATTAGAGGATATACCTAGTTTTATCCTTTGTGCAGCTGTATAAGCCAGCTTAGGGAGAAGACCCCTTTGGGCGTAAAGCTCTATAACCTTGGCTAATAAAAGTCGATAGTAGTGAGGAATAGGAAATTGATCACCTCGTTAGCCGCAGGATCTTATGGTGAAAGTGTAACCCGATTACTGAATATCTCGTTAGATGGAAGGGTTTTAATACTAAAGACGATATTTGGGAATCCAGAGAGTCTCTTTTACCTAACACCGGAGATCTCGTCTACGAATACAAAAGGAAATTCCCCCTTAACTAGGAGAATGAGTGGAAGTGTAGGAAACGAAATAACAACGAATAATAATAACACTATGTCTTTTCAACAAGGACGACCAACGACGCTTTTAATAACGTCGTTAAGCCTGAATTTCTCTTTGTTAACGATCTTTTTTAGATTAATGACCTTTTTCGAGGTTTTGAAAGGAAGGAAGGAATGAACCCTCGTTTTTACTTGCACCTTCCCCCTATTATTAACCTTCAGAAATAAAGGCACCCATACTCTTTATTTATTAAATTCTTCTTCCACATAAATATTAGCCAAAACCTCCCCAGATTACACTCGCGTTAAGCAACGAAGTAAGTGCAACTCACCTTTAATAATACGAAAGTCCATTACTAGAGCCGTCAAGATGCCGATAAAATAGATCCCTAAGCCCGTTTTCGAGGCCTACAAGGTCCCCGAGTCTCCTAACCAATCGCATTTCACCGAACTACCCGAGTATACCACCAACTTTAACAGCGACGACGAGATACTAAACCCAATCTCACCCACGGCCATTAACCCTACTAACCACGGTACTAACCAAAACTATAAGGATAGTGGTAATAGCGTCGAACTTAGTACCCCAATTAAGTTAACTCAAGCCGAGAAGAAGGCTATACACAAAGAACGCAATAAGTTAAACAAGGCCACGAAGAAGCCTGCCGCAAAGAAGCCCACCACTACTAGCGATAATAATAACGATTAGCCCAATAAGGCCACTAGTGATGACGACGTTATTGACATTACTCCTAAGAAGTTTACTATTTTTAGTAGGAATACCCCTAAAAAGTAGGTTCCTATTAACGCTACTTAGAAGAATGCTATTAAGGAGTGTATTAAGTGAGTTAGAGATGTGTTTAAGCCCTACCTTAACGTAATTCTCCTTAATGAGATTAAGAATATCCTTTAGGGAATTAAGTCCTCAACTAATATGTCCTTTAACTCCCTAGTTCACTATACTTAAAATATACTCAAAAAAGTGTATAACTACTTCGCTATTAGTAAGGTTTACTTAGAACATCTCCCGAGCTACACCCAGGTCCTCACCGTATACTTCATTAACGCTAACGATTATGTTAACGGTCTTATTATGGGATACATCATAAGTATACACTATACTAACCTTTTCTTAGTTACTCTAATAGCTAATATCGGTAACGTTAATACTAAGGATACGATAGCCCGCTATAAGGCTAAGGACGCCAACACTACCGCTAAGAAAGTTTACACTAATATTAAGGATCTCATCGATAATATCCGAGACGAAGTCATACTACGCATCATTAACACTAAGTATACCACCAACTAGGTGCTTAGCACTACTATTACTACGAATACCTTTAATAACACCAACTTTAATAACCATTTCATATACCTCAAGGACAAGGGAGTAATTATGTAGAGCATCACCGAGGAAGTCCACTACGCTATTAACTAGTTTAAAATCGATGAAATTACGAGTTTTTACACCGAAATTGAGAATTTTTATACTACTATTAAGGTACTCCAAAAACTAAGCATAAAATGCCCCACGAGCTTCCCTAGCCCTAGCCTAGAGAAGTGCTTAAAAACCACTACGTTCACTACGCTTTTGTAATAGTGTAAAAAGGACTAAGGGATTAAGCGTTAATATAAAGGAATTCATTATCGTTATTAAGAAAATCGGGATAGTAGGAGGAGGTATTTATGTACAATAAATAAAAATTCTCAGAGTAATCGGGACGATTACTTTTTAAAGGGGGGCACATATTACACGTCTTTTGTCCTTAATAATAGTCACATGAACTATTATGTAATTAGCGTTGCCCTTATAAGGAGGCACCGCAAACTAGAGGACTTAAACGCATTATCACAAATACACCTAAAATATTAAGACATATATATTCACTAAAATACCAGTGAACTCCTCGATTGAGACATAGCCTTAGTGATCCCTATTGTAGCCCCCGGCTGGTAGGAAAAGGCTGTGACAGTTATTTCCTATAGTGTAATTAGCTTTACGGAATAAAACTAATTTAGTAACCAGTATTTCTCCGTTTTTATATAACATAGGTACTACGTCGACCTACTACTAGTTATAGAAGAAGATAATAAGGGACCACTTAGTTATAGGAAAGTGACCGTAGATAAACTGGTAACCAAAATAAAGGACATTATAGTGTTTACCTAGGCTATAATAGCCTTAACATAGTAGTACTACGAATTAAGTGTTAACCATCACTAATTATTAGTGGATAAGTATTAGGTGAATAATAAAGTTTGGTTTAATATTGTGAATTATAAGTCCCCGTATCCAAATAAGAAATTTATATAACTATACTATTAATACTAAGTTACTAAGGTGGTGAGTATATATATGGTGGAGTTGAATGTGCTAAGAGGGATTTATTTGTGATTCTACGTGGACGTCCTCCAGAGGTGAACTGGTAACCCCTCTTAGGCCAAATTTAGTTGGATTATTAGCTGCTACTTATTAGGGAAGTAGATAGCGAGGATGAGTAGTAGATAAAGGAGATTTATACTATTAAATAGAAGATGGTGGGTAAAGGGAGAAGACGTGAAACCTTAGTGAAATAGGAGGGTTATATTAACCCTACGTGGGAACTAACCAGTACTATAAAGGAAATAGAGGCACTGGACCATTACGAGGAGCGTTATAGGCCAATATTAGAGAACAACAGAGACGCAGCGTATACGTACGTACCCCCTAAGAGGCTAACTAAGAACTAGAGGTTATGCAGGGGGGAGGAGGGGGGTAGTATTATAGGCTAAACCCGGTGGTTATACCCAGGCTATGCCCGTGCTCGCACTAGTACCCCACCAGTACCCCATTAGTACCCACCCCCTAAAAAATAGAGATTTTACGCTATATTATAGTTTACCCTTTTCCTCTTCAACTTAAAATAAACAGTATTTGGCTACCTTTCGGTTAAGACAAGGCCTAGGACCAGCCCTTCGCACTTATGAGGGTATACGTAAAACGGGCTATCACTTAGTGATGCCTAGGGTATGGCTGTCCTGGATTTGGAATTAAATGGCCATACTTAGAAAATTTATGTATATATAGTAAAGGGTTTAGACCCCCCTATATTCCTAGGGAAGCTATAAATAAAAATAAACCGTATAGTATATAACACCGCTACCCAGTGGGCGTACTACGGTAAAGGAGGAGTAGACGTATACTTCTCTAATTAGGAAGAATTAGTTATTATAAAAGAGATTCATATAACCCGATTACTAATGGTCCCTATGTTTATAGTTATATATTAATAAGTAAAGTATTAAAGGGTACTAAAGGCCCAGGTTATAGTTATGAGTTTAAGGGATATTAAGGATATATTAAAAGAAAAAAAGTTTGTGGATATAAAGGAACTCGTTTTAGGTTAGGTTTATAAGGAGTTTAGAAACTTATTTGACCTGGAGAAGGTGTACTTGGTACCCCCTAGGAGGCTAGGGGTTAATTATAAAATCCCCCTTATTAAGGACGTTCATGGTTAGGAGCTTATATTTCTATAGGGACCCTTATATGGGATATCCTGTGAGGAACTCTTGGTCCTAAAGAAGATACTAGAGGACCTACTAGATAAAGGGTTTATTCGAGTTAGTAGCTCGCCAGTGGGTACCCTAGTGTTGTTTGTTAAGAAGTCTGGTGGGGGAATTTGGTTCTATGTTAATTACTGAGCCCTTAATAGTATTACGAAGAAGGACTATTATCCATTACCACTTATATTAGAGACCCTCTAATGGGTAGCTATTATGTAGTAGTATACAAAGTTTAATATCGTGGTTACATTCTATAAGATTTGGATTGTGGAAAAAGACGTTGAGAAAATAGTATTTTATATAAGATATGGACTTTTTGAGTAGTTAGTTTACCCTTTTAGACTCACCGGGGCCCTAGTTATGTTCTAGTGGTATATTAATATAACTCTCTAAAATTTCTTAAATAACTTTGTTATTATTTATTTGGATAATATCCTGATTTATACGTCTAAGTTAAAGAAAAAGTATGAAGAGAAGGTATGGGTGGTCCTTTAGCGCCTAGTAGAGGCCGGATTACGACTAGACCCTAAGAAGTGTGCCTTTTTAGTTAAGATTGTGAAGATTGTAAAGGGGGTTAGAAGTTTCCTTGGGTTTGCGAATTATTATCGCATTTTTATACCCAATTATACTATTATTATTGAGCCTTTTATAAGGTTTACGAAAAAGTCGGCTGTGTTTCATTGGGGACCTAATTAGGAAGAAGGATTCTAGGAGTTTAAGTGGTTATTTAGTATAAAGCCGGTGTTTCGCTGCTTTAACCCTAAAAGAAAAATAATAGTGGAAATAGATTATTCGGGGTTTACTTTAGATAGTACCCTTATATAAGAAGACCCCGATAAGCACTAGCACCCTATTACGTTCTACTCATAAAAGTTATTACTAGCCGAGTATAATTACCCTATTTATAATAAGGAACTACTTATTATACTCGTATACCTTAGGGCCTAGAGAATAGAACTATGAAGTATAAGTAACTTTAAGATTTTTATGGATTATAAAAACCTTAAACACTTTATAAGGAAGTAGTGCTTTACTGAGAGGTAGAGTTGGTGAGTAGAAGAGTTAGCTTAATATGACTTTTATTTAGAGTACTAGCTAGGAAAGGAAGTAATAATCCCCGATGCCCTCTCTTAGAGGGAATAGGACGCCCTTTAGGGCTAGGATGATAAGAGAAAACAGGGACATATACTCTAATTAATACCTAATTACACTATCCCTAAAAAAAAACTAGTACCCCCTAGGTAGGCTACACCACAGACGACTTACTAATACTCTTACACATAATAGTATTCACAAATAATAACAAATTATAAATACTTTAAAACTAGACTATTAAAAAAGATAAGTTATACCACCAAGCTTATAAGGCGGTGAAGCAGGGATAACGCAGCTTCCCACCAGAGTTACAGCTGAAGGTCCAGATTGCGGAATATGTAATTAATAAGCAGCAAAGGCTGACGTTCTGGGATAAAGTATGGGTTCCCGGAGGAAGAGATGATGACGACCCTTTAAGCCTATTATGGACAAGGGTTATATAGGAGTACCACGATTCTAATACCAGTGGTCACCCAGGGAAGCAGATGGCGAGGATGAGTAGCAGATAGAGGAGATTTACACTACTAAATAGAAAATGGTGGGTAAAGGGAGAAGACGTGAAGCCCTGGTGAAGTAGGAGGGCTATATTAACCCCACATAGGAGCCAGCCGGTGTTATAGAGGAAACGGAGGCGTTAAACTATTATAAGGAGCACTATGGGCCAATATTAGAGAACGACGGGGACGCAGCGTATACGTAGGTGCCCCCCTAGGAGGCCAGCTAGGAACTAGAGGCTGCGCAGGGGGGAGGAGGGGGGTAGTGTCATAGGCCAAACTCGGTGGTTATACCCGGGCTATGCCCGTGATTGCACTAGTGCCCCACCAGTGCCCCACTAGCGCCCACCCCCTAAGAAGTAGAGATTTCACGCCATATCATAGTTTACCCTTTTCCTCTTCAGCTTGAAATAAACAGTATTTGGCTACCTTTCGGTTGAGATAAGGCCTAGGACCAGCCCTTCGCAGTTGGTTAGATCATCCCCCAAGTATTCAGGGGTAATACTCACTTTGTAATAAACCGGAGAAGACGATAAGGGGTAAGGACGACAAGGACGGCGAAAATCGCGATTTGTGAGGAGGTTTTTCTTCAATCTAGGATGATTTACACAACAATAACACCAAGGAAGAGTACTTGGGCCCTCAGAAGAGTACCTGGGTCCTCACCTCATCGTTGCTCCTTTAAGCACCCTGTCCAACTGGATGGACCTTGGAGAGGAAAACTATGAAGAGGGGCCAGGGGGGCCCTTTTTATACTGGCCAGGGGGGGCAGGGTGGCATCAGATGTGGAGGAATCAGGGGGCGGCGAAGGAATATAAATATAATCCGGCTTGGCAAAACAATCAATCAATCAAGTCAATTATGATGGTCATAATTGACTTGATTGACTGGCGATGGCTTCATAATTGATTGATTGCTTGATTGAAATTGGTAGAATAATTGCTTTGAGTACATCGCTGCTCGACACCCTCATGACATATGACCCTCACAAATCACGCGATCCATCACAAGCCAAAGGGGAAATTCTGATCGAATAGAATACGCGCGATGCCGTGGTGGTGATTGATGCTCTCGTTTTATTTCCCAGCTGCGTTTCATCCCTGCATGAGGGATGCAACCAACGGCACCAGAGAAATGGGAACCGCCGTACCATTCCTGCAGATCTCCCCGCACTCTCACGCCGGCGCGCGACCGGTTCCCCGCCACTAGCGGGTTTGCCTCGACGGGACTGGCGGAAATCATCGTTCGGCGGTCTCCACGCTGGCGGAAATCGGAATTGGGGCACGAGCGTGGGCAGAAAGGCGCGGAGTACATAATAACACTTTCAAGGCCTGATTCTTCTCGTCAGATGTTTTTTTGCTATGTTTTCGGCAAACACACGACGATTTTCACAGTCATTTCTGAATAGCTTCGTCTGAGTGGAGCTGCTTGCGAGCCATTCTTTTCTCGGGGTTGTGAGAGCTTCCAACGAGGCAGCCCAGCCTGAGGCTTCAAGCCAATTTTGCAACTAGCCTACGGCCTCGTCTATCCGTCTGCGCCGTATCCCCACTTCCGGTCTAGTCAACCGCCGCCCACACTGGTCCCGCGGGCCGGGCCGCACGAGTTCCTGGAGGAGGTTCAGAGCTGAGTTTTTCCGCCGACACCGCACGAGCTCCCCTCAACCGAGCAGCCCAGGAATGTGAGTTTGGCATTTATTCTCGGCAGTCTGTAATTTTTGTTAACTGGATGTCGAGTGGGAGCCATTCAAGCACTGTTCTCTTGGCTTCTCTAGAGACCGTTCTTTTACGAGTCAAGCGCCTGGAGAGGAACAATAAGCACTTCCTCTCTATCATACTGCGAAGTCCCCCAACCCATCCGTGGCTGGTCATGAGGAAGCGGGAGGCTGCTCCCGTTCATTGGCGAGTGTTGATACAGGGGGCAACGTTTGCTTCTGAGACCCGAGTTAGAACAAGAGAAAGCAAAGATTTGGTTGGGGGTAGATGACTAGTTATCGCGGGATGACGAGAAAATCATCGCGATGAGCTGGGGGGATTCCGCCATGCAGTTCTATCAGCACCGACAGCAACTTAAAGACGAAACAGGCATCCAACTCGCGCCCAAGGTTCTTCCTGGACATACGAAAGCGAACACGGTGGCCAGAGGTGCGAAAGAGAGGATCCGGCGTTTTTATTGCATGCGTCTGGATCTGCAGTCTGCAGTCTGCAGGCTTTCGATTTCAGGACGAGCTGGAGTTGCATCGAACCGGAAGTGAAGGCGGCGTGGGTTCCGCGTGGCGAAAAAGACTGGAAGGTTGCGGGAGCTCCCGTCTGGGGTTGACGAGGAACACGGCCCTTCGGAGACGGCGGAGGCATGAAGCACCGATATTGAGTTCGCGCATGATGTTGCGCAGGTTGCCAGACCAAAACTGGGAGGCCAAACCAGCGAGGTTCAGCTCATCAATGCGGACAGGTGTGGGATGACAGGCACGATCGGCGGACATTTCGGACGGACAGGGATGGTTTAATGGCGCGACGCAGCCCTCCGAACTCAAAGTTGGTCTTCGAACCCCTCATTTCGATTGTCTGGCGGTGGACTGAGGCCTGCAGTGGTGGTGATTGGGCGGCGGGCGTCCGGGCCTGCATTCAACTCATACCGGCGCCATCAACATGAACCATCACGCAGCGCGGGCCCTCGACCCGGAGAGTCATACAGGCGCGGTATTGCAGGTACGGGGAGTGTGACATTGAACCAGCGCACTCACCTGTGAGGATCAGGCGCGTCAGCGAGTACCAGGGACTATTAGGGAACGGCGGCCAGCACTCCTCGGCTCGTCGCTCCGCGCACCCACCAGCGGCCCACTCTGGGGCTAACCCGACACGGCTAGCCCGCACTTTCGGATGGCCCAGGCATGCGGAGAAGATCCACATATGAGGGGCGCAAGAGTTAGGCGAGCCACTGGGGCCCCTTCAATCGTCCTTGAAAAGCGGGGGAAAGAGCGCTGCCCGGGGCCATTTGCTGCAGCTGTGGCTTGGAGCAAGGAGCAAGCACCGAGGAGGAAGGCACCTCACAGAGCGAGCGTGTGACTTTCTTTTTTCGGTCGCCTCATCCCGAGCAAACATCGACATCTTTTGCGCTAAGAAAATCCCATCGAGCCAGACATATGAAGAGCCCAACGAGGCACCGGCGCCGGTTCATCGCCAGGATCCCGCTCACGTTCTTCTTTCGACCTTCTCGCGATTAGAGACCGACCATGAGATACTCGACAGCGTGCTCGGCGTGTCGGTAAGTCGTCAGCCGAAGGCCCCCCCCCCCCCCCCCCCCCCTTCGAAGCCCCCGTCCCCGGCGTCGTCCGACTTGGAGGTGAAGTGATCGCATCGCCCACTGACGACATGGCAGCGCTCGACGGCGCAAGTGCGAGGTGCCCGTTGGCGGCGGCCAGTGCACCTACTGCGCGACCCAGAACATCGCCTGCTCGCGCGCCGGCTCCATCATCCAGCCGAAAGCCGTGCCAGTTAGCCCGCTATCCGTGGCGACCCCGAAGACGCCGACCGTCACCGAGATCATCGTCGCCAGTCCGCCCGGCATCACTCCCGCCGCCGCCGTCGCCGACAAGGCCCTCTGCTTCGAACTGGTGGAGCTGTACTTCAAGTACATCCACGACCAGCTCCACTCGCTCTTCCACCGGCCCAGCTTCATGCTGGACCTCCACGAGGGGACCGCCCCGCTGGTGCTGGTCTACGGCATGATGGCCCTATCAGCAAGGTACCAGATGGCCGAGATGGCCGCTCCCGACGGAGGGAGCTCTGCTGACAGAGGCTAGATTTTCGTCAAATCCCATCTTCGATGGAATCGCTCCCATATCGAGGGGCGAGCTCTTCGCCAACGAGAGCAACCTCCTGCTGAACCTGCGAGACGTGTCCCTGGCCAGCATTCAGGCTTGTGTTCTCCTCGGTGCCTATTCCATCGTCGAGGGAGAAGCAGGTGCAGAGACTGTCTTTTACGCGGCAGCATGCAGGATAGCAAACTATCTCAACCTTCCAAATCTCCCTTCTCCCGATCCGCTGCAGAGGGAGATCCACATCAGAGGTACTAACGGCCCCCGCGGGTTTCGGTCATGGGACTTAGCTAACGCTTGCAGTGTACTGGTCACTCTGTATGATTGACGTCTGGTCGTCAACCGGCGTGAACCTGCCCCGTCTCATGGACCGACGGATGGACGTGCCGTTGCCGATGAACGAGTCGACGTTCCTCAACATGACCCGCGCGAACAACAACCACTTCGACTTCATTCTCTCTCCCAACCGAGAAGACTCCCTGATTGCCCAGATGATCAAGCTGAACAGCATCCTTCTGAAGGTCAATGATGCCATCAAGTCTCTCACTTCAGACTCGACGGTATCAAATATCGACGAGACCGTTTCCGTGCTCTCCCAAGAACTGGAAGCCTGGGAGCTAGAACTACCGCCAAACCTACAGGACACCCCCAGCAACCTGCACGCCTTCGCCGCTCAGGGTCTCGGCCGCATATTCCTCGCCGTGCACACCGGACACTACCACTACAGTCAGCTCCTCTTCTACCAATACCTCGACGAGGTACAGCGCTTCCCCAACTCGCCCACCGCCCAGATCTTCGCCCGCAAGTGCAAAGAAAACGCTATTTCCATGTCGCGCATCATCGACCTCGCCAATACGACACCCGGCTGCGACGCCAAGTTCAACATGCTGGGACACATCATCGTCATCACGTCGTCCATCTTCATCCACACCCTCCTCTTCGAGACGGACGAGGCCGAGATCGCCAACGCCCGCGCCACCCTCGAGCGCCACTTCAACACCCTCGTCGCCTTGCGCGTGTACTGGCCCGGCCTCGAAGTATGCTTCGTCCGCCTCAAGACTTTCCACGACCTGTGTCGCAAGAGCATGAACACGAGTTACCGCATGGACCGCTGGATGCTCAGGTTCCTGACCGAGTTTGCGAGGCCCATCGACGAGAAGGAGCGTGACGAAGAGGGCAACATGGACTTGGACCGGTGGAGCGTCGGCAACATCGGCATCAGCCCGGAGAATTGGGCATGAGAAACGGTCTTTTCTTCGCCTTGGGCAGTTGAGAATGGCCTTTCCACGGCGTTGCTTCGCTCTGCATCATGCTCAGCGAACCTGTGGTAGCATCACGACGCTAACGCGGCGGGAAGAGCTGCAGAAACGGATAGAGTCCTGGCCACACTACTCACACAAGCTTCAGCGGGTAACGGGGGAAACAGAGGTACCGCAGCCGGTAGGAGCAGGTGGAGCGAACGGAGCGGGGTCTTCCACCGACGCCCGTTTCCCCGACTGCCGCTGTCCACGGGATCAATGGGCCCACAGAGCAGAACCAAGGACACTGGACTGCGATGTCTGCCCTCCCTGTTTCCCCGCACATCCACCCCCACCCCCCCCCGTGGAGTTGCAGCATGCACATCTCAACTCTGCTGGAGGCTCACCTGCCGCTGGGGAATCTCAGCACTGAGGTCTCGGGCGCCTGCATGCCGTCCTATTAAACGCACTCAGCACTCTGAGTGGTGGCCACTCGACGAGCGTATGATTCAAATTTGGGATTTACAGGCGTATTGTAGGTTCAAAACCAAGGTTCGAAAAACCAGGAATTGGCACGGCACGAATCAGGTTCCAGGTTTGCGTATGATTTCGGAGGGACACACTACACACATATAATTCAGTACATTGTATACCAAACTTTTACGCCCGTGTTAGGGTTTTCTTGGGTCACCGAAATCAACTACCAACAAAGCGCTTTACTTGACTTCCCGTGCGGCGTGTTCCGGGTGCTGCTGCCCAGTGCTACCCTCCTCCTCGTCCGTCTCCTTGTCGACACAGACCTGTGTCTCGGTCTTGGGGTGGTCGGCGAAGTGGCGGACGGGCACGCCCTCGTGGAACATGCGGTCGATCTCCTCGAGGCTGCGGCCCTTGCACTCGGGCACGCAGAAGAAGACGAAGAGGGCGGAGCAGACGGCGCCGTACTGGCTGGCAAAGGCCTGACCGGTGGCCTGCTGGAAGAAAGACATGCCGACAGCGATGGCGGTGCGCTTGCGGTTGACGCCTTGGAAGAGCTCACGGGCGCGACCTTGCTCGGGCTCATCGCGCAGGGACTGCTGGATGCGGGAGAACTCGAGGTCGATGTCGGCGTCAGGCATAGTGCCCGCGCGCAAAGCGTAGTGCGCTTTTCGGGCCTCCTCGACGCGATCGCGCATGAGAAGCCAGCGAGGTCACTGTTTTCGGGCGATGTTAGGGATTGTCTCGCCAAAAGAGTAGAGAGAAGTAATTGTACCTCAGGGATGAACCAGATCAGGCAGATCACGATCGTGGGGATGACGTAGAAGAGTCCGAAGGGGATGCGGTAGGCGCGGCTGTCCTGGAGTTGGGAGGTTCCGCGGCAGATGGAGTTGATGACGAGGCCACCGAGCTGTGACGGTCAGAACGATGGTGCTTTTTGAGGGTCTTGACGGTTACTCACTCCGATTGCTAGCTGGTAGGTTCCGACAACCATTCCTCGTACAGGCGCCGGGACGATTTCGGACTGGTAGACGGGGACAACTGAGAGTTCGAAGCCAACGTAGACGTCTGGGTTCGTCAGAAGATACTCCAGAAATCATAGCCAAACGGATGTACTTGCAGTTAAGAATACGTCCCATCAGGATCTGTTCCTTCTTGGTGGATGTGAGCACGACCGTGGCGCTGGCCAGCGCGTAGACACTCATGACAAACATGGTTGTCCGCCTGCCGAACCGGGCGCTCGTCAGACTTCCGATGACGAGGCCTGGCACGAGTTAGTTCCCATGTACCCATTAGATAAATCTTGGCAGGGAAACAGAGCATACCGGCAGCGAAACCAATGTAGTTCAGACTGTTCAACAGAGAGAGAGGAAGTAGGTCGGGATCTTCCACTGCTTCGAGGCCGGGTCGTACTCGCCAAACTGCCGCTCAAAGGCGCCCATGGCCTGCGTCGAGGTGAAGGCCTGGTTGTCGAAGCCATAGTTGAACTGTGACAGCGCGATGAGCAGAACGGAGGCGAAGAGCCTCTTGTTGAAGTGCTGCGTCGCCGAGCTGATCCCCATGGTGTCTGTCTGGTCGGTGTTGACGATGCCCTTTCAACAACAACTTGATCGCAACAAGAACGATCAATAATCAACTCCAGAGCTGGGAATAATCAGGAGCATAGCCAGTCTGCCGCCGAGAGGTGTCGGGATGGGGGAGGTTATATGCCGTTGCATCGTACCCAGGTCAGGTGGCTGGCTGCAGAGCCATACTTTTCGACACATCGTCGTGTTTCTTCGTCATGATCGAGACGCGAGAACCAGGGGAAACCGAGGCGTCTGCTTTGCTAATGTCACCGAGTGGAGACCGAGACCACGCCGTCGGCGGGAAATGCTGGGGTTTTGCAAGGAGTTGGCAGCGGCGGATGTCGGCGGATGTGAATGAGTCGACAGCGATTGGCTGCGACGGCGCCGCGAGCGAGATCTGGCGAGATGCGGTGGTTGCTCCGCTTTCTGGGGTTGAACACCATCTTGGCTCCGCCTTGCGTGCTTGTCCTGGACGAAAACCCTGGGGAAACGAAAACGGTGCTTCTCCAACTGGGAAACCCCTCAGCTTTGAGACTGGAACTCGGATGCCTCATGGCGCTGGTGCTGCATCCGAGGAGCCGGTGGCCCGACCCCCTGAGCCCTCCGTCGGGTCCGGGTCGAGGTAGCTGGAGAGGAACCAGCTCAGCTCGCCACTCATGTCGAACTGCGAGGGCGCGACGTAATAGTCCGGCGCCAGTTGGTTCTCCGCGAAGCCCGACCAGGTGAGCGGCCCGTCGAGGCTGGCATCGATCTGGCCCAGGCTTATGGGGTGCGGCGTCGAGGACTGGTAGATGTCGCTCGGGGCATGCATCTGGTACTGCGAGTCACGTTCTCCAATGTCTGTCATTGAGATGTCTGTTGAATCCGGCTGCAGAGACCGAGTGGATGGCTGAGGGGAGTCCGAGTGCTGGAGGGCGACCTCGTCCGCCGTTTTAGCGTTCGTGTCGAAGCTCTGAGACAATGGGTGATATCTGCTGAGGAGGGCGCGCCGTTGGACTTCGCTGCTGACCGGGGCCGCCTCGTCTGGGCTCTCGGGTTGGATATGCCGATTCTGAAGCTCCGCTTGAATCATTTTCTTGACGTCTTGCTGTAGGACCGCCGTGATGGGCGCGATGTTGGCCATGTCGTCCAGCAGAGCGACGTTGCTACGGCACAGCGCGTCCACCGTTTCGTCGTCGAGCTCGACAGATGCCCCGGTGATGGGGTCGACGAGGTCTTCGTAGAGAGCGTACCGGCGCGCTGTCAGAAGGGTCTTGGTACACTGATGCACCATATTGCCGTAGCCGAGGCCGAGGGGCAACCGGGTCTGCTTGGAGTGCAGCGCGCCCTTGGCACGTAGGGTCTGGAGATGCTCCCACAGGCGGGCCATGCGCAACGCGTGCGAGACGGCGAGCGCGCGCCACGTAGACACGAAGTCGGACGGGGCGCTGGAGACGAAGCCCGCGGCCGCGCTCTCCCTCGCCTGGCCCGGGAGGCAGGTGCGGAAGAGATCGCAGCAGGACTGGAGGTACCACGAGTTGAAAGCAAGGTAGGCGGAGAACTCGGACGTGGTAGAATGTGAGAACATGTTGAGCTCGCTAGGCTGAATATGTTTCGGGATGTGGCTGAGGAAGTTTGAAAGCTTGTCTTTTATTTTGGACAAGATCTCGATTGCTTTCGCGACGTTATCTGGGGATGAGTTGGATTTGCTCTCCAGCACAATTGCTTTGGTTGATCTGTGCGATGGTTAGCGGTGCCGTTCATCGAAGAGAATGTACAATGGATTAAGACTTACTTGAGTACCTCAAACCGCAGGGAGAAGAGCATCATCATGTAGGCCCTTGGTCCGGCGCCATGTGCTGCCAGTGCCTCAATCCCATCGCTCAGCTTGCTTGTCGGCTTCAGCAGCCCATGGCGGAAGGCATGCTCAGGGTTAGGCAGTGACGTCCGCATCCACCGGTCCGGCATGACAGTAAACTCGTCGAAGCCCGCCGAAAAAGCCTTGTCCATGCCCCAGATGTACCAGACGAGCCGCCGCTCACACTCTCGTCTGATGGTGGTGGCCGTGTCGGCGTCAGGTGGCAGCGGCCGCTCGTCATTGAGCTGGAAAGAAACGCACAGCCGGGCAGAGGTGCTGACCAGCAGCCAGATCTTGCCGAATTGGCGGTACGCAAAGTTTTGGAACATGGAGAGCGCCATGAGCTGGATGTTGAGCACCTTGAAGACGTTGAGGTTGGCGAAGACGTAACCATCGACCTCCTTGGCCCACTGGATGGACAGAATGCGCGACTCTCTGGACCTTGAGACGAAGATGGCCGCGGCGGCGCAGATGGATGTACACAGAATGGGCGGTAGCCGCCCGGCGTAGAACTCTTCCATCATCGAGGGCCGGTGGAAGAAGTCGTAGCCCAGAGGGTAGACGTGGTCAAAGAAGGCCTCAAGATGTTGGCGGATGACGTCCGTGCTAAGTAGGGACTGTTCGAGAGGCACATTGAGTGACGGTGGTCTTTTGCTGCCTATGTAGTGCTGCAGACTCGACTCGGCCTCGTACGAAGCGCCCTGGCTGAAGGTGCTAGTGGACTCTGGCGATGTCGACTGCATCGGCTGCTGCTGGCGGGCTTTGCGTCTCGTCGGCGACGAAGGATAGACGCAGGGCAGGTTGCGACGGGTGCAATGGAAGCACTGGGGACGGTGGCCGGAGCACTTTGCCTTCTGGGCGCGGCACTCGTTACAGGCGGCCGCAATACGTCGTCTCTTGGTCCCAGCCTCGGTGAGGGTCTCCGTGGGCGTCAGCAGGCCGTGCGGGTCACCGACGTCGGGCGACGCGGCTGGCTCCGGATAGTTGAAGGTGCACCCGAGCCTCAAACGGCGACAGTTCTCGCACGGCTCCGGGCCTCCGCTGCATTTGACCTGTGTGTGATGTGAGTTATGATCGTGGGCCGGGATCCGGGATGTGTATGACAAACGGCAGTTACCTTTCGGCGTTTACACGTCAGACAGCGCGGCCTGGGTGGCCATGCGGCATCGGCGATCGAGCCCGGACTCGGCATCATGTCTCTGTCTCACGGGGCTCCGTGGGTTGAAAGAGAGTCAGGTGTCCATCTTCGAGGAGCGGTAAACAGAACGCGGGGGGGGAGCCGCAACTCGTGGACGACGAGCGGCGCTCGGGAGGCGGAGCCCGGAACAGACCGAGGGCAGCCAAGTCTGGTCCGGCATCCCCAGTTCTCCACCGGAGCGTCCTGACGTGCTCGGAATGCGGGGTTGTTGGGGTCATTCTAAGCCATTTTGAATCAAGTGCCGCCCACAATTCGCCGTTGCAGGCAAATGTGAGGGCTCGTTGGTGTTCAGGAGGGGAGAGCACACCATCGCGGAGCGAGATGGCGGAAGACAGGTTTGGCGCAATTGGACGGAGCCGAAACCGGGTCGAGGTTGATTGAGATAACACCGGACGAGATAAGATTGTGATCCATTGATAGCAGTAGGTCGGTAGGTAAACCACCTCAGGTACGGAGTGGATTGGGTGTTCGAGCTTAATCCCTGCAAAGGCGCAGTCGAGGGAACAGGAACACTATTACCTGTGCCATTACATAATCATGCTACCTTAGTCAGCCAAATCACTCTTCCTTCCACCTCAGACTCAGACCCAACATTGGACCAATCACAGACGCTGGTGATGTCAGTATGCCCTACAGGAAGCGTCTCCGGGCTCAGTTGCCTCCTTCACTCTCACGAAGGGGGGAAAAAACAGTCCAGGAGACATCGTCTGTCTCGGAGTGGGTGAGCCCGCCATATTGTAGCCCAGTCCGCCTTGAACAAGTTGCTGCCTGGCTCACATCAGCATCCTGATGTCGCGTAGATCGATATATGCACAGCAGTATGGCCAGACCCAGCGGGCCGTCCCCGAAGGAGACGCCCAGAGACCGTTAAATCGTTGCCTAGAGCTCCTGTCCAATAATCGATGGATATATATACGACTGTTTACTTGAGGATCTGCAGCTGCCACATCTGCTACTTGGCCGTGCACCAAGAGAGGATCAATATGCTCCGCGGAACCGCACTCCTTGGGGGCTACTTACGTGAAGCCACACTCCTTTGTTGAAACGAAACATCCAAAACATCACGAGACTTGATCAAATCGGTCGAATCGGGACAGACTCCTGATTTGGGCGGAATGGGGAATGGGGCCGTCTGGAAAGGATTTCCGTCAATATTCTTTTTAATCACCTCCGTGGGTTGCGGTGATCCTCATTCCTTGATTCGGAGTGGCTTCAAAGCATTTAGCGAAGCAGGAACAGGTGATGGAAAGCAGGATTTCGGGTCAGAACTTCATCTCTCCAATTCAGCTCCATGTTGCGCCTCCAGCTCCAGCGGACGGTGACACCCCTTATGAGCAGACGGCTGGGAAAGGAAATAGGTCACGAGTGACCGAAAGACTCGAATTAAAGTGGCATTGGTTGACGTCTGGAGAGTCGAAATGAACTCACACCGCCGGTGCACAGCTTCAGCCTTCACGTGTCGCAGTCAGGAGAGACACGCGCAGGGCCTTGATTGTGACAGGGACCTGGGAACCGAGGAACAAGGTAGCCGTGCCGTAGGGATGATCGTAAGAGTAGCCGTAGGGCCACCGTAGGGTTGCCGTAGGGCATAATAGGACGAATCACCTACCTATCAACGGTCCTCTTGGCAATCCTACGGGTGCCCAAAGCTCGGAGCTGCGAAGCAGGTACGGGACGTCACCCTGCACGGCAGCCATCCCATGTAAGTGTAAGCACATTTACCCTTACCTTGCACTCTTCGGGACAGCCCTACGGAGCCTTGCAAGGCTTTGGGGGCTTGGGCCACGGGGCACGGATTTCGGCTGGAAATGGGATGGGATGCCGCCAACCCTACATGACACGCATCCCCTACCCTCCATGCCGGATTCGGGCGAGAAATGAACCGTTGGCCGGTCCGGTTTCTCGCACATTGATCAACACCGACGGTACACGTCTGCCTCTCGGCCGTGTGCTTGATGTCGGCTACGCCAGGATTCTTTCCGTTCAGCCCTAGAACAAGAAGACTCGGCGAGGCGGGTCACATTACGGGTCACATTGCCTGCCGCTGGGTGACGTGCCCAGCCACCAGGCGGTTGTCGGCTAAATGCAACACTTTGAGCAGACGACTTATGCAGCCGCTCATTCTTGGCAAAACAGCCCTCCGTGGTTGGTCCATTTTACGCATTACCCTAGAGGAGGATCCGCGATGCTATCGAGAATCTTCTCGAAGCATCGAGAGCCGAAGCTTGGATGTGTTCACTTTGGGGGCTGTGCCGGAGATTAATCCACCCGGTAGTTTCATGCCCCACGGAGACCTTGAAAGCAATTACGGAGACGTTCATATCGGACAGAATTTAACTGGACTGGGTACGACCGCTTGAAGACGGAAAATGAAAATGATGTCCTATACCTAAACAGCTCCTGTCGGGCCATTCCGGCGTTGGCGCATTTAAGTTCCGTTGGCGCAGTTAAGCTCCGTTGCCACGCCTGAGTCCACGAAACGCGAGACAAACGAATTCTTCATCGCTAGGGTGCCAATACAGCTCAATATGAAATGCAACTCTAGAGTTTTAGTAATATGCAAGCTTTATTTAGAGTTGATGACCGAACAGAGAACGCTGCACTATTGGTCATCTACGGCATGCAGTGTTGGCTCCCGGGACGTTTACAGACCACGAGCTCCCTCCGCGACCACTATTTCGTCAGTATTGAAGTCCCAAACGGGCCAGACGTGCGGGTCGAGACGCGCCTGTATCTGCAAATCACTGGCAGGAAGGGCGCTACTCTGTCGCGGAGTGGTGGCTTGGGCCGGAATCCTGCGTGTGCCAACGGCTGTGCTGACGGCAGCTTCGCGTCTGCAGAAGAAACCCGCTCCGCCCATCGAGTGCGAAGGGACGGGCATCATCATCACGCACCACCGCATCGGGCGATGGTCCCCCCATAGCGCTGCGGGCAGTCTTTTTTGCTGGGCGTCTCACCGCAGTAAAGGTGCACCATGTGGCTTACGGCTGTTGGCAGATTCAATCCTTCCACACCCGTCGAGGTAGGGCTGGGGAGGGCTGGAGAGGAGGGGGAGAGGCTTATCGCCTTGCTGCGGAAGAGAAACAGCGGCTGGTAGCGGCGGCGACAGCACAGCATGGCAGGATAGCATAGCAGCTCAACCGAGAATCCGTCCGTGTTCATTGGGATGGGACCGGAATCCGCCAACACCACGACGCGGACCCGGCCCAGCGTCTCCCTTGTTGGTTGCTTGGGGGCGAGATATGCTGTGTAACCCGAACAACTGGAGCTCGTCGACCACTCACCGGGCCTCATTTACAGAGGGGGGTCAAAGGTCTGAGAACACCCCACATTTGGCCACCCCCCTTCATTCTAGCCCCCCGACTTCGATATACCACAAAACCATGAATTTCTCGATTTGTATGGCGATAATAGGGTCAGAAAAAAGCCCAGAGTTTGCTCTTTAATATCGGGTATATTAACCCTGTGTTTTTATTACGGCTTCTAAGCGCCGGGGTAGAGACCGAATAAGGCTCTGGATTTTCTCCTGCGGGATTGCGTTCTACGCTTTCTGAATATACTCTTTGAATATATTGATATTTAACTCGTTTTTGTTGAGATTGAATGTTTCCGGGTATAGTCTCTGTAGGTTAGTTTTTATTATTCGCTAATAGTGTTGAATTGGGTTTAAATTAGGTGAATATGGAGACCATTTAAGCCATGAGATTCCCCGGGTAAAGAGCCACTCTGTTGTCTTTGCTGATGAGTGAATAGGAGTGTTATCCTGGACGAAATGTTTTGTATCGTCCTAGTTAGGAAGGAAGCCTTCCTCTAAGCACTTAATATAACTATTAGAGTTGTAGCCCTTCGTCTTCGTAGTATTATCCCTCGTCAGGAAGACTAGCCGGCTTTTCCCCTCCTGCTACACTATGGCCCAGACTATTATGGATATATCGGCTTTTACATGGCTGATAAGGTTGATAAATCGCTTCTTCTATTGATCCTATGGTAATTTAAAGACCTAGGTAGTAGGGGAGGAGGTATTATTTTGGTAGGAAGACTTATTAGAGAACTGGGATTATGGGTAGAAATATTAGTAATAGAGGTATTAAAAAGGGTCTATTCTGAATTAGCCATACCGACATTACTTCCTCGACTTCTGGTAGCCACTCGTGTAAAAATTGAAGCCGAAAAGCAACTGCATTTTTCGTAATAAACGGTCTTTTTATAACTTACTATTTATGAATATTAGTTTTTTATAAAGCCCATTTAATGGTGCTAATACTTATAGAGACGGTTATTTTAGATTTGAGCTGTTAGTAGTTATCCCGGTAATAAATTTTAGTAAAATAAAGTAGTACCCGTTTTTCTACTTTTAAGAGTTTCTCTAATCTCCCTTTTCGGGGTTATAACTTAAAAGTGTGGCCTTATCGGTATTATTAAAGTATCCTAGTTACTATACCAAGGGAAACGTCGAAAAGTATAACGGTTTCGCAGTAATTTTGGCCCATTAGCACAACTACTATGATCACCACTCGCTGGGTTTTAGTTAGCTTATTGTTAAATCTTTGATTTCCAGCTAAATTAACGGTAAAAGTGTATAATTTGGCCTCTATTTGGGTAAAATATGGGTTATAGGAGGGAAAAGTGTGTAGGGAGGGGTACGTGCACGCGACGCGGCATCGCTAAAGTGTTCTCAGACTTTTGACCCCACTCTGTACAGCCTGCCGCTAACTCTAAATCGAAGCCCCCCCCCCCCCCCCCAAGATCGAGGATACCACCCTGAAAGGTGCGTGCTTGGCCTTGTGCTAGCGCACTGGATGGCATGTTTGTACAATGGAAAATGCAACGAACCCCGCCGGCAACGGCCGCGATGATTGGACCAGTCGGACTCGGACCCCTGCAACCCCCGCCGGGCATGGAATCTGCCTCCCCTTTTACGGCTAGGCGAGGGTGGTCCTCCCGACGGCCAGGTTTGGGTGCCCTCGGTGCCCTCTCACACACACGAACACCCATGATGGCTGTGCTTATGATGCTTGATGTGCTTCTTCCAGGCAGAGGTTTAAGACGCAACGCCATTGGCCCGGTCGGGTTCAGTCCTGCGACTTGCCTTAGACCGCGATGGGGCTACAGTTCTGGTGATGCCAACTCCTGGCTTCATATTTTATATCATGACTCTCCAAGGCGAATTGAAAGCCTTCACCATGCGGAACCAACTCGCTCCTCGCACTGAAACCCACTACACCAGGTTCCGGAGAACCAATCACTCTTGCAGCAAAGTATTCGTCCTCGGACTCGTCTGAGGTGTGCACGACAACCAACCCGACACTATGGCGCGGAAGGGCAGTCGTAAGGTCAGGACCGGGTGCTTGACTTGCAAGTGAGTGTTGTTGCCATGCTCATGTGGGCAACGGTCTCTGACAAAAGTTCAAAACACAGGATTCGCAAGATCAAGTGTGACGAGGGCAAGCCGTTCTGCAACCGCTGCACTAGCACCGGCCGCAGATGCGATGGGTACTCAACTGACGCCGGGACTACGCTTCGATGGCAACCGCAGTCGTCACAGGCCCTTCAGTTTCAGTTGGACGCGAATGTCCCCGAGGACGAAGCGAGGGCGTTGCAGTTCTGTTGGATTCACTTCACTAGGCCTAGTGTGGAAGGTGGGCAAATAACGATATATTCGTCGTATCTGCTCTGTTATTGTTGAAGGAAGGAAGGAATCGGGCCTACAGCAGCGATCTAACGCTACCGATCTAAAACCGATTCCTACCTTCTAATTAGCTCGCTAATCGGGCCAATAAGTGATAAGCGGTAATAAGTAGCGCCAGTCCAGCGTGGATATTCCGATACTAGTAACTATCTCTTTTTGCCGTAAATCGTCTTTTTTTTAAATAACGAGTAAAAATTGAGTATTATTCGGTGCGGCGCCAAATTGCTTAAAACGCCATAAAACAATTGATAGACGGAACGAGTGCGTAAAGTGGTTGGAAGCGGTAGAAGTGCTGTTTTCGGCCGTACCGCCTTTAGTAGAAACGAGTGTATCCCATAGCCAGCTACGGGTAAGGTCCGGCTCGTCGTCGCTGGTGATGGTAATAGTATTTTTCCTATATCCCCTAATCTCCTTTATATTCCTCCTCTTACTCGGCGCTATAGGTACTCCTTAGGGTTTCATAACCCATTCCTCTATCCTAATCTTCGCTTTTACTTCTTCGATAAGCTTTGTAAGGGCTCGGTTTGGTGTAACCTTTGTTAAGCCGTTGGTAGGGTTATTATCTCCGTGGATCCATCGGATCTTATATAGTTTTCGTCTCTTATAAAACTACTTTAACACTATAATATTGATTATTAGGTGTTTCTCCTTTATGGTTCTAAGTTTAATAAGATACTCATAAAGTAAATATGAGTTAGTATACATAATGGTCGGGATCGTAGGTATTCGGAGCTTATCGGTTATAATCTTTAGGGTCGTGGAGAGGGCATAGGCCATATTAACACCGGTGATTATCCCGTATATTTTGGATACGAGGATACTCTTTATGATTTTCTTAGATTTTATTAAGGAGTAGTGGATAATATTTTTTTTATTATAAAATCCTCTTTTCTTCTAGTCTTATTTACGAGGAGGATTACGAATCTGAACTAGGATATTAGGTCGTTATTATTAATAAAGGAGTTATTAATAAAAACAAAGAGTTTAGTGGTAATTAAATTAAGGGGTACATAAGTGAGGCCTCGGTTTGGGTGCTCTATTTGCTATAGTAGGCGTCGATTTAGAGCTTTGATCTACTCTGGTGTCGCTTTTCGGTACTGTGTTACTGCGGATAGATTAAACGCTGCCTCTAATTAGCACTTTAAGGCGGCGTACACGCCTTTAGTGTACTGCTCGACGTACTACTCCTTTGTAATAGTGGACTTAGCGTTAACTAAGTGTATCTTTGCTCCCTGGCCCTTTAGGCGTAAGAAGATAACTTTTCCATTAATTAAAACGATCCCTCCATTAAATACAATTAGTATCTTAGTAGAGAGGTATTATTTCTCTTTCACTATGAACATCGCTTTTTGGAGTTCCTCATCTTCTCATTAAGTAAAGGTCTCATCACTTAAGCTAATAGTATTATTAGTCTGCATGCCGATTATTACGAAGTTCTCGTTTTTATTATCTAGTAATAGTAAATAGGGGTTATACGTAGAAGTCCTCATCTGGAGCTTCTCTTTGTAGTACTTATTGTATATTATGTATTAGTGGGTTCTAACTTCTGTGATGCTGTATAATAGTTATACAATGGTTATAATAGTTCCTAGAGGGTAATTTTTTTTTATTTAGTCTAGTAATTTTGTGAGGATTGTTTTTTTGAGTTTTATTGTGGATTGGGTGTACACCTGAGTGATATCTCTTATTTATAGTGAATAGCCCTCCTTTTAGATGAGAAATGGAGCGATGGTGAGAATTAGTCTCTGATTGGTACTCTGAATAATTAGAGATTATATGAGGATAGCCTCCTTGCCGTCGTCTACGTATCCCTAAATAATAAGTCTAAACTTTTCATAGGGCATCTCTGTTTTACCCTTTACTTTGTTAACGATCTTTGAGCAGAATATACGTATCCCTTTGTGTTTTTCTTTATTGTACTGAGTAAATTCAAAAACTCCTCGTTCAATCAGGGCGTCGATCTCCTTCTTAGTGGACTCCTTAAACGGGGGTCCTAGGGCTTTAATTATGCCCTTTTTGCGTAACTTGAGTATAAGGGCGTAATCTGCCTCTTCTTTAGTGCTTATAAACGCAGTTATTATTGTGGCCTCGTTTTTAACGTCGTCGAAGGCGTCAACTTCTATTAGGAGGTTAATCTGGGCGTTTTTCCGTGGTTTACCTTTTGGGCATCGAGGTGGTGGCGCTAGTTTTTCCTCCGAGGGTAGTGTATCCGTTTAGACGATAATCTCATCTTGGATTTCCTCTTCTTTATTAAGGACGTCTTCCTCGTTATTTCTCGGTATCTCTGGGACCGTATTCTCATCGTCATCCTCTAAAAAGGGTTTAATAATAGTAAATCTAAAAGTTTTTGGTCTAAAGGGTAATTGGATAATATAGTTTTCGCTTTTATTAACAAGGAGTATATATAAGCTTATTTAGCCCCTTCTTTTACATTAAACAATAACTTTCGATTATAGTAGTAGATCTCGTATAAGGGCCGTATTTGGGCCGTTTCTCATTACGAGAGTATTAACTATTATGTATTTTACGTAAATCTCTTATAACTTCGTTATAGCCTTTTACGTAGCTTTTATGCGTTACCGTATTTTTGGTGATAATAGTGAGTTTATATTCATACGTGGGTATACTCCGAAGATGAGTAGGGTCAGAATAAGACCATCTGGGCTAATCGTATCGTTAATCACTTTAATTATGCTCTGTAGGGCGATCTTCGGTAGTGTAGAAGGGGATTTTTAGTGGATAATATTATATACTCGTCATAGGGGTACGTAGTATCACTTTACCTTCCCAATATTATTGTAGACTTCAATGGGCACCTTTTTAACTTTGATCACCATAAATCTCACTAAATTCCTAAATTCCTTAGAGCTAAAGTTTCTACTAGCGTTCATAATAATCTAATTAGGTGATCCAAGGTAAGTATCAATCCAGCATTCGCATAGTATTTCCTAGGTGTACTTTGCGTTAACGTTTTCTAGAAACCTAACTATATTAAAAGAAGTAGCCGTATTAATAATATGAATTACGGGTTTATTCCCTTTTAAGTAGAAGATATTAATAATAACCTTATAATTAAAGTCCACATCATCTCTAAGGGTGAATTTGAATTTCCCTAGAGCTCATCTATTTATTTAGCACTAGTGGCAGTACTTTATAAGCTTTTGGATTACTTTGAACATCACGTCGTTGCCAGCTCTCTTTAGGATTATATAAAGCCTTTGTATTAATAGGTGGCCGAAACAACGATGGATTTTATGTAATTCTGTGTTTATAAGGTGATTCTACGTAAAACTCTATTCTAGGGAGTATATAAGTATCCACGGATACCCCCATTTACATATAATAAGGACCTTCACATCTCCCTATTAGAGGAAGTTATGGATATTATCGAAATAGATCCCCAAATTATCCATATTTCTTAGATAAAGTAAGAATAGCGTACTAGTGTTCATAACGTGGAAGGGTAATTATCCAAAAGGTGAATTCATATGGGTTAACCCCATAGAGGGTATTAAAGGGTTATCTCCAAAGGTAATGCTCGTCTAGCCTATTTTAAAGGTATTAAGTTTCATAATAGTATTAATCTTTTATAAAGTAAGGAATTAAGGGTATCTAACCGTGGAAACGCCGGCTACTCCTATATTAGGTATAATACCCTAGAAGATTGTTATTACGTAGTAGTTATTACTAGTAAACACTTTATAGGCCAGTAATTTTATGGGTATACCATAAATATCCTTCCCCGTAATAGCGTAGTAGGCGGTTTAGTTATTTAGGGTTTAAGCGAGGTCTTTGTTAACCAGAATAGTGGTATAACCAAAAAATAAGACGTGGAATTCGTTATTATACTCATTTTCCTCGTTAAGGGTAGCGCTAGTAAGGTATTAGCTTAGATTTTCCTTATCCCTAGTATCCTCATCGTCGAACACTTTATTTTCCTTGTATTTAGTAAAAAAGTAACCGTATATTTTAGGAGAGGTATTAGAGATATTCTTATTTAATTTAAAGTATTTATACACTTTACTTCTCTCCTTTACGGAGTACTTCGTAAATTAGCACCCTTCCCTACTATAAACATAGCACTTCTTATTACTATAAGGGTATCCTCGTTACTATTAACGACCTTTATAGTAGTTATTTCGCTCTTTTCTATTATAGTATTGGTTAATCTAGAATTGCTCGTTTAGTTCTATTTTTAACGTAAAGTGTTAATAGTGGGCGTTTTTTCCTTTTTCCTCTAAGTTAAGGCTTATCCTTATCGTATTATAGAACTCCTCTACTATATTTACTTTGGTTAGGTTAATAGAGTAGTATTCTTTTATAGAAATAGTAGTTCTAATTAGTTTGTCCTTTAGGACCTGGTCTCCTTAGTAATATAGTGCGAGAGTTTACTAGAGATTTATTAGGTCGTTAAAGAGGGTCTCTAAAGCCTTAACCTTCATCTTCTTAGGGTTCTTCTAAATAACCTTATTAAGATCTGCTCTGTTCTAATTAATAATATAGGTTTAGCGGTGTTAGTCTCCTTTAAAGTGGCGCCGTAGTTTATTAATTACCTCCTCGGTTAACTAAGTAGTTAGTGTACTATTAATATAGCCGTAATAGAACTAAGAAGTTCTCTTTTTTAGTATCATAGGGAGTAAGCTAGCCGTTATATAACGGTTAACTCCGATTTTTCTATAGGTTTCGAAGAAAATACGGAATTTGGTGTTAAGGACGTTGAATTTCTCACCATTATACTTTATGTTATTAGTATATACCTTAATAAGTATACTTTATTATTAAAGGGTTACTATTTCGCTAATCTCGTCTATAATACGGCGTTCTTCCTAATCCGGTAACTCCTAGGTGAATATGGGTTATCTAGGTAATTGTAGCCAATTCTAAGGGCTTAGTACAATGTGGGTTTAGCTTATTCCCGCTCTCTTTAGGGGTAGCAGCGTTTATGGAGAGTTCTTCTGCACTACGATCTCTTCTAAGTGTAATTTGGGTTATAATAGTATTTATTCCTCCGTTAATTCCTTATAGAGGACTAGGTCCTCCATTAAGTCTTTAAAGGATTTACTCTTTTTATTAACCTTTTTAATTTTTTTCTAGGTCCAGTAGTATAATTCTTCTAAGTCCTTAAGTTTAAAAAGCTCCTCTACGATCTTCCCTCCCTCCATAGGAATATAAATACTATAATAGAGTAAGAAGTTACGTAGTCTTTTTACTACTTTTACTTTAAGTATTTTAAAGGTCTCCTAGGTCTATTCCTTAAAGTCTTCTTTGAATTCCTTTTCTAGTTTATAGCTAATAACGCCTTTTACATTATATATCTCTGTAAAGAACGTTACTACCATTACTATTAATTTGGGGACAAATTTAGAGGTTACGTTCTCCAGTTTGAATCTGGTCTATAATCCCTATTCGTGGATATTAACGTCGTCCTTATACTTTTTCGGTAATAGGACCAGGGAGTTGTTAACCATAATATAATTAGGTTCCTTAATAGTTATTACTTTTACCATCTCTCTTTATTAAGGGGCCTGAGCACCCTAGGCCTCCTCTGGCGTCGGATTCGTCGTAATTAGGTTATTTCCTAATATCTTAATAGATATTCTAGTGTATAATAATAAGGTTAACAACGTCTCAAACACAGGGCGTTTCCTCTAAGCCGCAACTTCGAGGGCGTATACCGTTCATTAAGTGAATTACTATTTAGTATTTATAGAATACTACGTCTAATAAGTAATATAAAAAGGGAGTTTTCTTTTCTTTAGTGTCGTCTTTAGTTATGTATCCACGTCTGGGTCATCTCTAGGGGTAGGGACGATAATAGTGAAGTCGGGGTTCTCGTTGAATTTAGCCCTTTGAGCGTTGGATGTTATATTCTTAGTAGGTCGCTCCAGCTTTGGTATTAGTTACTGGTTCTTTTTTATGGACGTAGTTAGAAGGTGGGGTTGTTGTTTTTAGTGTTATGTTTACTAGGTATTCAGGGTCACTATTTTAGAAGTAGGAGTAAGTAGCGATAGCGACGACAGTGAAGTTGGGATTCTCGTAAGGGTTAGCCTTTTAAGCGCTAATTCCGAGGTGTTTCCGTAGCTACAGGGTAACAGAGTAGCATCTAAAAAAGGAGGGGGTATTAATTATAATAGATGGCTTTTCGTTAAAAGTGAAAGTCGGCGATGGAAGTGCAAGGGCATTTTATATTACTACTAATTACGAGATCTTCGTTATAAACCGTATATAATGGACGTAGAGGCCGTATTCCGTTACGTTAAGTAGAACTTATCGCTCCGGTAACTTTATATAAACTCCTAAGAAGCTCCTATAGTATCCTATCGTTAATCGTTTAACTAACCAAGGGTATCGCAGATTCTTCTAGTAATACGAGTATTATGAGATCCGTTAAATACGCTAAGTCGTTCTAGGATTTCATAATACTACCTCTTTTAATAAAAAATTCACTTTACTAATCTACGGAAATAGTATTTAACTACTAATTAGTATTGGATTCACTTTACTAGGCCTAGTGTAGAAGGTGGGCAAATAACGATATATTCGTCGTATCTACTTTATTGTTATTAAAGGAAGGAAGGAATCGGGCCTACGGCAGCGATCTGACGCTACCGATCTAAAACCGATTCCTGCCTTCTGATTGGCTCGCTAATCGGGCCAATAGGCGATAGGCGGCAACAGGTGGCGCCAGTCCGGCGTGGATATTCCGACAAGTTCTTTTCCGAAAATGTCGGGCCGTTCATCTCGGGCCCCACCGACCCTTACTTCTGGACGCATCTCATCGTGCAAGCCAGCAACAACGAGCCGGCAGTCCGACATTCAGTAATTGCAATCAGTTTTCTGTACGACGACATCCAAACCGGCGCGAGCCCTCACTTAGACGACGTTGCGCTGAGCCACTACAACGCGGCCATCTACGAGTTGAACGACAGCCTGTACCAGAACAAAGAGCTCGTGCTGTTGGTCTGCATCCTCTTCGTCTGCATCGAGTTCCTGCAGTCCAACAAAGAAGCGGCCATCCGTCACTGCAACCACGGGCTGGCCATCCTGGAAAGCTCACGTGCCGAACCGACAGTTCGAGACCACCTCCTGCCGATATTCCGGCGTTTATGCGGCTTCCCCCTGATGTTCGGAACCGGCCACCTGGATTTCCCCGACCTCAACATTTCCCGGTGCATGGTACCCAGCTCCTTTGCGACGTTCTCGCAAGCACAGGGCCTCATCGACGACCTCTTCAACCAGATGGTGCAGCTGAAGCGCCACGACGACATGTACCGCGTGGGCGAGTTGCGGCACGAGGTCGTGCCCCGGGAAATGTACCAAGAAAAAGAGAGAACCATGGCGTTATTGAGGCAGTGGCATAGGTTGTTCGCAGACCTCGACGCGCGGTCAAAGTCAGCGAGCACGCGGATACGGGGCGCCCCGCGCATCTACGCGCTGATGCGGTACGAAGTGTGCAAGTCCCGCATCGACATGGCCTTCCAGCCAGACGAGGCGGGCTACGACCGGCACGTGGACGGGTTCCGGCGCATCGTCGAGGAGGCGACCAAGTTCGCCGAGACGCTCGGCGGCAACAGCCACCCGCCGCACTTCCTCTTCGAGTCCGGGTTCACGCCGCTGCTCTTCTTCATCGGGTCCAAGTGCCGCGCGCTGGACGTGCGGCTCGAGGCGCTGCGCCTCGTCGGCGTGCTCGGGTCGCCGCGCGAGATGATGTGGGAGCGCGCCGAGCTGCACGCCGTCTGCCGCCGCCTCGTCGAGATGGAGCACGGCGTCGCGCTCGACGCCTACGGCCAGCTCGAGATGACGCAGCCGGACTCGTGCCTCGGCTTCCCGCCCGAGGAGATGCGGGTTCTGCACTTTGTCCAGCACGACGCGACGGCGGTGCATAGAGACTCGAACGGGGAAGAGTTCTTTGGCAGAAACGTGGGCTTCCTCCTCCGGGCGCCCGATGGCACCGTCTTCATGCACAGTGAAATTGTGGCTGATTCGCTTCCACAAATATCTATGGACAGGGAATACTCTAGTAGTCCGCCTGGGGAGATGTGATGTAAGGGAAAGGTAATATTGGCGTACATTACTTGGATCATGGATGGCGTTTTTGTTTACACGACATGCTAATAAGCGACTGCTCTTAACGCATATACGTTACATAGATGTACATATAAAATACCCAAAGTACTGCCGGCACAGGTACAATAGAGACACGAACATTTCAAAGATGCGCAGAGATCAAAATAGTTTCAGATAATGAAGATGAGGGGAGGCTGTATAAACCAAACACTCGTAGCTGGTCCCATGTACACATCCTCGCATGATCAATGTGACAAGATGATATCTTTGGTCAGAATTAATACGGTTGCCTAATTACCGTGGGGTCCGCTACTGATAGTCGTGTGAGATAATGCCAAGGTAGGAGTACATTACGTGTAGTATCTTACACCGCCAAGATTAATCCGAATCCGAAGACTCGAGCCTGAGCTTACGTTAACAAACTGATCTACCAGGTACTATGGCTCCATGTCAGAATCCCTTATACAGACTATTTTAGTTCCCTAGAAATTGTGGGGTTGGGATCCTTCGATCAAGGTTAACTATCGCTGCGAGTTTCCAGATCCACGTCCCAAGCCACCGAGCTGTCTTGACAAACGGGAGCGATGACTCCGTGTTTCTAGTTCAAGTCTTTTAGTTGTATTGCCTAGACTATGACCAATAGCCATAATAATTGAAGAATTTTGCTAGTGAAGACCCGCTTGCATTCTATCTTGTTTTAGTAAAGGGGACTGGCATGTTGTCTTTGTTGTAGTCATAGGTACAGAGCAATCCATTTACCAGCGGGTGGGTTGCAAAGCCCTCGGAAGAGCATGTCAACGTAAGGAAGTCATTGTCAGTTCTCAGCACTGCGTAATTCCAAAGGTGAATTACTGAGTTGAAAGCATGTCAAGCTACACGTAATTTGGTAAGCACTGACATTGAGGCACGTCGCACTTTGAATTATGTCAGTTGTACAATACTTGTTTGCGCAAAAAGGACGGTACCTATCTCCAGTTCCTATGTTCCTGGTCAACGGGCTAGCATTGGATGCCCATGATTGATGCAACGAAACCGATGAGACTGAATTCAATGATAGTTGAGATTTTTTGCCAAAGCTGTGACAGGCCTCAAGATGATGTGGAGCTGTGAGCAGTTGCTCTCGTGGCAGGAGCCCGAGGCCGAAAGTGCAGTGCACCCACGGCTCTGGCGAGTTTTGCCGGTTTGGTAAAACACGCACGAACGTTGCCCTCAAGTTAATTGCGCTTAGGGTCGACGTTGTGTATGCCCGACACCCAAAGCTTCCTGAAGCACACCGGACGTTCCAGGCTCAAAGACTTGCTTCTAAGGACCACTCATCGACTCGCATCAAATGCCACTCCATTTGTCGGCGAATAGATGCAAATAATTAAGCTCACCCAAGCGATGCAGCGGCAGCCACAATGCACATCATTCAGCCATATGACCGCCGGCATCCCCAGCTGTGATTCGTGGAAGAAGCCCAAAAGGATGACAGCGGCACAGTGACACAGTGACACCTCAGAAGGGGTTGCACCACCACACCCGCGAGCTTCGCCCTACCATCCTACCATCCGGGGCTAAGCCGCCTTCCTCTTTCCAGACTTTAGACACGGAGCGCGCCTCCGACCCGAAGCCGGGCTCGATTCGGCGCCGACAAATGCTGATGCGTATCGCCAGAACTCGAGGAAACAGTGAGGGGGACCACCAATACGAAAAATCGCACCAGCCCGCCAAGCATCCCCTGGTATAGAGTTTATTGGCCCAATTGTTTCGTCAACCTCCACATCGGACGATCCACACGCTCCTTTCCCCCTTCGTAGAATATGAGCGATATGAAGAATGCTACCGCGTTCTGTGTCGTCTGACTCGCCGGGCCCCTACGTGCTCCCGGCCGGGCATGTTTGCATGCTCTGCTTCAATCCCAAACCGAGCCAAGCCACAAAGTTCCTTTTGCAGTAAGAAACCGGTCCATGATCGACTGCCGGGTTGGCCATCCCCGCAATCTCCTTTCCGCTCTACCGGGTCATATTGGCGGACAGCTCCCTCCCCTTCTCAGCCCTTCCGTTCTGGATCACCAAACCGCGGTCGATTTAATCCGCCAACAAGAGGGCCGGCCTCTGCAGAGCGCTCGGTTCCAGAGTTATGAGCCCCTGAGCAGCCCGCGAATTGCCGTTCTAGGATCTACCCCAGCTCAGCCATGCTCAAGGTTAAAGTTCCAGGGCTCGGGATTGGCTGTTTAATCGGGTTTAATCTACGAGGTGCCCTTCCTGCGTGCCGACGACCGTCTCCACCAATCAGGACCGGACTGCTCCGGGAGGGGTGGCGATCATGGGACTGAACAGAGAAAACGAGCAAACAAAGAAGCTCTCGTCGGTTCCTGCTGTCGAGTCTCGACCTTTCGGTAGCCTTGTGGACCCCTTAGGAGAATTACATAAAGGAAAGCTAAGTCTCTCTCTGTGGAACTACTAGTCGATCCCTCTCCAAGTTCGGACCAGGCTTCAGACGAACCAGGCCAATCTCCTCTACCATACTACATCAAGCAAAATAATACCCAAGATGAAGTCCGTTCTCACTGCCCTCACATTCGTCACAGCGGCGCTGGCCGCCAGCCGCACGACCGCCCCCTCGGGCTGCCTCGTGGTCAAGAAATCCCCCGGCAGCGGGCAGTACGGCACGGTCCAAAAGGCCGTCGACGCGCTCTCGACGAGCGCCTCGGGCACGCAGTGCATCTTCATCGACCAGGGCACCTACGAGGAGCAGGTCCTGGTCCCCGCGCGGACGGCCCAGCTGACCATCTACGGCCACACGGCCGACACGAGCTCCTACGCCGGCAACAAGGTCACCATCACGGCCAAGAAGAGCCAGGCCGACGGCCTCAACAACGACGCCAGCGCCACCCTCCGCGTCAAGGCCAAGAACTTCAAGCTGTACAACGTCAACGTCGCCAACACCTACGGCAAGGGCAGCCAGGCCGTCGCCCTGAGCGCCTACGCCGACAGCGGGTACTACGGCAGCCAGTTCACCGGCTATCAGGACACCGTCCTCGCGCAGCAGGGCAATCAGCTGTACTCCAAGTGCCTGATCCAGGGCGCCACCGACTTCATCTTTGGCCAGCTTGCCATGGCCTGGTTCGAGAAGTGCGACATCCGCGTCGTCGCCGCCTCTCTCGGTTACATCACTGGTAAGATTTTCATGACTTTCGACCGATGATGCGTGGCATGCTCTAACGCCTCGACCAAGCCAACGGCCGCCAGAGCGCCTCCGACAAGTCCGAGTACGTCTTCAACAACTGCGACGTCGCCGCCGCCGCCTCGGGCAACACGGTCCCCGCGGGCGCCTACTACCTCGGCCGCCCCTGGAGGGAGTACGCGCAGGTGGTCTTCCAGAAGACGAGCATGTCGGCCGTCGTCAACTCGGCCGGCTGGAGGATCTGGAACACGGGCGACGAGCGCACCAGCAACGTACTCTTCGGCGAGTTCGAGAACACCGGCACCGGCTCCCAGGGCACCCGCGCCGGCTTCTCCAAGAAGCTCAGCCAGGCCGTGTCCATCTCCAGCATCCTCGGCAGCAGCTACACGAGCGCCGGATACTACGACTCTTCTTACATGTAAAGAACGGAGGTGGTTCCCAATCAGGATTGGGGGGTGGCGATCGGAGAGGCAAAGCCCCGTTGCACAAACTTCATTCTCTTTCTTCTTCGTACATATTCCTTCACCGAATATACTTCACGCCTCCTTTTGGAGCTTCAAAAAAGAAAACACCGTGTCTTACGTATTCCTGGCCCGATGTTTGCTCCTTCCCAGCTTCGGCTACGCAAAGAGCCCAATCGTGTGCCTCGTCCACCCGCCCTGGGGTCGCAGACGCAGCGAGGGACCCCGCGGTCATGACATGACGATCAACGCGACAAACACAGAGCAAACTCGAAGGGGACTTGCGTGGCCAGGCGTTTCTGGAACCGGCGAGGGGGGCTCAACAAAGCTGTTGTTTCTTCTTGGGGTTTCCCCTGTTGGGCGTGGCCCATGGTGAAACATTGCAAATTGAGGCTTAATTCCAGGTACAGACACCGCAGCTCCCGCAAGCCCAGGTCCAGGCGGCATGGCCTTTTGTGCTGCCGTGCTGGTGCTACCTTGGTGCTCAGCTAAGCTTTTGACCACCTGTTCATCGATCAGTTAGGCTGCCGAACCAACCCGGTCGTTCCTTGCATTTAGCGGTGCAAAGACACCTAAAGTTGCGCCGCGAAATCAACACTGTTCAGTTGCGAACCTTAATGAGTGAAGCTGGTTTCCAGTATTCTGGAGGACAACAATAATTGAAGCAAGCCTAATCTCTGCTATCTAGTGCTGCCAGAGTCTCAAAATAATTGGAGCAAATTATATCTAGTGCCCATTACGTAACTTCGAATGAACTTTGCGAGCACTTAAATAGTCACTTAGCATCCGGTCACGCAAGCTGGCTTAACACGGTCGCATTCCAGGCAACAAATGTTGTAAAAAAGGGATACATGGCTACATGATAGGCGGAAAAGAACAAAGCACGATCTCAGTCTCAAGTCAGAGAGTCTATAGAATTTGATAACAGTATTCTGTGTTAAGTATGGGCTGCCAAAGTCCCAGGCTGTCAGAACATGGGTCGAGGTAACAAAGAATCATAAAGGGATGCGCTCGATACCTCCATCACACCCGAGTAGTTTCAACTACCTACTGGTCAGAGGCAGTTAAGAAATAAAAAGGCGGTGAAACAGGTATATATATGCATCCTATTGAGTATTCATGTCGTCCAGTGTGTTGTTGATTGTCTAGTGGGTCAGGTCTACCTCAGCATACCTCTCTACCCCGACCAGCGCCTTTTCCCATGAAGCGAAAGAGGAACCCGATCAGCCTTATGTCTGTTCCTCGCGTTATATGTTGCAAATGTCGCCTTCTCAGATCTGCAAAGGTCCGTTACTATTGGCCCACACCCCAGCCCAAGTACTACCAGGTATATTGCACAGTTCATCGGACTTCTTGTTGCCAGAGGGCTATCTGCACGGAATGCATCGTCAAAGCACTCGACAGAAGCATGTGGGATGATATTTGGCATGAAGTTGGGTATGGATTCTACAACAGCTGTCCATTTCACGACTGTGGCAAGCGCCATTTCTTTGAACGGGAAGACGAGTTCGCCGCCACTCTCCGACTCTACGGCGTTGTTGGCCTTGGCCGCGAGGTAGACAGCATCAAACGGGCAGTCGCACATCGCAGAGGACTCAATGAGATCTATCCTCGACTCACGCTAGAAGAGGCCACGCTTACTAGGGAGCTACACGAGCAGCTCTTTGCACTGCATTCCATGTACCCCCTCGAAATGAGTTTAGGGCAGACATGCCAACCCCTAGGAATCCTCGTGGTCCCGGTCGAGACTACTGACGGGCGCACCGTTCACGTCGCCGTCTTTACATCCAAGCTCAGAGTACCTGCAGGTCTCAAAACATGCGTGTGTTGTGGAATGGAGACGTTCGACGTCGAGGTCAGCAATGCGATTATTCTCAACGCCCGGGACAATGGAAGGCTGTCTCGCGACAACCGGCTTTGGACGACCAACCTTTTCCCGAACAAAATAGAGCTGCCCGAATGCGGTGCACGACATGACCTCGATGTTTGCCGAACCTGTCTGGATCGACATATCGCCTCGAGACTGGAGACGCTCGGTGTGGCGGGCTGCGACAGACTGACGTGCCCTCATCCGAACTGCGACCACACTTACACCCACGAACAGGTCCGATGGTTTGCGCTCGCGGAGACCTTTGAGAGGTACGACAGGCTCCTGCTCTTGAAGTGCCTCTCCGCTGATCCGAGCTTCCGGTGGTGTCTGCGCGAGGACTGCGAGGAGGGCCAGATCTACGACACGCCGAGCAGGCTCGTCAAAATGCGGCGGATTGATTCGGCTTCGGCTAGGTCGACCTGGCATCCAATTTCTTTCAGTATCTTTCAGTCTGTATCCCCGGTTATATTTGGCTCGAGTGCTCAGGACGGCGCGTGTTGAAGATTCCGTTGTCGAGTTTTGGCTTAAGATTAGCGCCGGGTTATTTTGAGAAATGGGATTCCATTACGCAATTTGTAGAGCATGAATGCGTATCGGCAGGTGTTATTTTCAAGTCAATAAGACAACCCAAGTAGGTGTTTGGCGGTGGTTCCTAGGCTTTGCTCGGCCATATATGGACCCGAATGCCAATAGGGGACTCTGAGGGGTTGAAAATGGGTTTTTTCTTTCTTTTTTTTTTTTTTTTTGGTGGAATTGATAGTAACGGATTGGGATGGCGGTGCAGGGTTTATCGAAAGAAAGTTGGCAGTTGCGACAGATTTCCAGAACATAGGAGGCATCGTCATAAACCATACCCTCCTGCTTGCCGCCGCGGGTCGGCCCCGTTGATTAGCCGAAAGGGCCCCTTTTGCGACGCAGCATCCGTAGGCAATCAAAACACAGGCGTCAAGCTGGACACATAACCCTGACTTTGACGAACCAACAAAATACAACAAAGTGGAATATGCCGACTTGGCGAAGTTCGTGGCGACGAGATGCAATCTTACGCGTGACTCCCTGCAAAACAATCTTCAATGGACGGCCGGCCTGGACGTCGCGGACCGGATGTTGTTGGTGCTTAACGCCGGGCGACGCCAAGCTGCTTGTTGGCTCATGCGTTCGGTCGGCGTCTATTGCAGCCCGAAGAGGGTTGGAAGTCTTTGGGCTGGGAGTTCGGGTTAGGCTATTGCGAATCTGACGGTTCCTGTCACGACGACTCGTCGGGACCGAAAAGCCACCCCGTTACCCGAGACGGACAAAGACCAACATCGATCGGGACACCCAGTCTTTTTCAAGCAGAACAATCAAAGAACGCGAATGAAACATGCTGTAGTAGTGCTAGTTATTGATCAAGTGCCGTGCTGGCGAGAGTCGGGAACCAAGGCTTATTCCGATGCTCACATGCCGTTGTCGGGTGTTGGACGAGATGACGACACCGCTGGCTTTTCGGATAGTGTAAAACCCTTCTGCAGCATGGAAATCTAGATGAGGGCCGCTGGGGTTAGTCAACTGAAGTAAGGTTAGTCACAATTCAGATGGCATGCTAGTCCGTCCCACCGTGTCCTGGAGACTGGAAGTACACTAATAGCGTCCCAGTCCGACGGATCCAATCACTGGACATGCGTGACAGCGGGAAGGGCGGCTTAATAATTAGAGGTGCGGTCGGCGGTCAACAGGTGCGGCCAGCTTGAAAAAGGGAGGGAGGTGAGACGGGGGAACAGCGAGTAGCTAATGAAAAAAGTCCGGACCCTCGGCGAGCACAAGCGCCGATCCGCCGTGTGGCGCCGGGCCCAGTGTGCGTGCTATGGAGTAGTAAACCAGGACTAGGGCAGCCACTGGTCCCCTCTGCCGACACCATCGGAAGACTTTTGCACCGCATCTACCCACTCACTCCCACTGCGGATGTTTCCTTGCCAAAAAAAAAAAAAGGGGGGGGGGGGGGGGGGCACGAGGGCTTCGGCGCTCGCAACTCGGACTTAGCCCCGAGGCCTCGCCCCGAGGCCTCGCCCCGAAGACATCTCAAACACACACCCAGCCAGATGGCACCTTGGACGGGGCGGATGATGATGAATAATGCGTTCCCTGAATGCCCCCGAGCCCGGTTGCTAAGCCGTTCCCGCTGGACCGCGCGGCTGCTGGCCGGTCTCCGCAGATGCCAGGCTTTGCGCTACACTATGGGGCACTTATCTAGTGTAGGGGCCGCCAACATGGATCATCGGGATGGAGATAAACGTGGGACCTTCATTTTCTCAAAGATCTTCTTAAAAAGACTCGAATCACCCCATTAATCAGATCAGCCCTAGGACTTGGCGCATCATCGGCTTTTCCCTTTTCACTCGACGTCTCAACGGGGCAGCTGTATACGGCCTGAGCCGCCATCTTCGAAGCAATCATTCCCATCTCTGTCGATCTTGTTTCTATATTCCTTATCTTTCGAGGACTTGATAGAAGTAACCGCCTCAGCAATGTCGACACAACCCTTCACGGCGAGGACGCCGCTGTCCCAATGGGGCGCCGCCCAGAAGAAGGCAGCCTTCATCCCCATGGTCATGTCCTCCGTGATGCTCCTCCTCCTGGTCCTCGCCAACATGTCGTACCTGTTCGGCTCGACCTTCAGCCAAGCCAACCGCGCCCACGCCCTCAAGATCCTTGCCCTCGACTTGGACGGAGGCGCCATCGGCTCCGCCGTCTCGACCGCCTCCCGGAGCCTCCAAGCCGACAACTTCCCCACGATCGAGCTCGGCTCCGCCTCCGAGTACTCCACGCCCGCGTCGGTCAAGAACGCAGTCTGCAAGGGCGACTACTGGGCCGCCATCTACGTCCCCGAGGGCGCGTCCGCGAAGCTCGCCAGCGCCATCAACGGCTCCTCCGCCGCGGCCTACAACGCCGCCGACTCGGTCACCTACACCTACAACCAGGCCCGCTACCCGACCGTCGCCGACTCCATCCTCCTCAACAACATCCAGAAGGTCGTCGGCGCCTCGCGGGGCGTCTACTACCAGTCGCCCAACGGCACGGCGGCCCTCCGGTCCCTCAACGCGAGCAACCCGGCCGGCGTCGCCGCCTATCTCAACCCGATCCAGTCCACGGCCGACCTGATCGGGCCCACGACGCAGGGAAGCCGCGTCTTCTTCAACACGGTCAACATCATCATCCCGACGCTCGCGCAGTTCTTCTACATCCTCGCGCTCAACGGCATCGGGCTGAGCAGCGGCATTCTTGCCAAGCTGCGCGTGCGCGACGTGTGGGCGCTGCGCTTCTCCATCGGGAAGATCTACGGCTTCCTCACCGCGCTGACCGTGACGGGCTACCTCTGGGCGTTCCGCGAGAGCTGGGGCGTCGGCAGCTTCCAGTTCGGCAAGACGCTGCTCGTCTTCTGGCTTTTCATGGACGTGCAGTGGCAGGTGCTCGAGTCCTTGGTGGGCTCATTCGTGCCGATGCAGTTCATCCCCTTCTTCCTGCTGACCTGGATCATCACCAACGTCGCGAGCACCGTCATGCCCTTCGAGCTCATGCCGGGCTTCTACCGCATCGGCTACGCCCTGCCGGCCCGCGAGGCCTACTCCATGATGATTCTGGCGTGGTCCGACTGCGCCGCAGACCAGACGCGCGTGGCGCTGCCGGTGCTCTTTTCTTGGTGGTTGGCCGGCCATGTGCTGGCCGTCTTCTCCATCCGGAAGCGGTGCAGCGATGCCGGCGCCATGGCTGCGGCCGCTGCTGTCAACGCGCAGCCGCAGGCTAACACGGCACCCATCTCCCGCTCGCCCAGCATGGATCTGACCCTGCGCTCTGACGAGGAGCAAGTCAGAAACGAGAAATAGAAAGGCGGCCTCGGCATAGGAATTAGAAGGTCATGACGGATGACTGGCGGATATAATACGGCAAGAACAGCATTGGATACCCAGCATATAACGGAGTTGAACGGATCGCTGAGCCGAGCCCTTTTCGGGCTCCGGTTGTCTTTAGATGGTTTGTAAAGTGTTAAGAAGCGTCACGATGCGGCCCAGGTCGGGCCTTGGCGAGAGAATGCGACTCCCACCTCCATAGACTCAAGTTAGACAGACAGGCATCATGCAAGAAATACGTTGCATGCCTCCTTCATTAATCATATTCTACTCAGATAATCTCCGCAGTGTGTCGTTTTGATCTTGCTTGACGTTTTTCCTTGCTTGGAGTTCTTTTCACCAACAAGGTTCTTTGTCAATGGTCCAGAGATCCCAACGTTGAAGTCAACTGACACAAGAATACTAGCACAGGTCTTAGACCAACATGTTGATATAAAAAGACCCGCCAGAATTGTATAGACCCCTGTACCTATGTCATATTCGTCGCCACCGACTTGCTACATGAACGAATTTGGTTTCATAGTCGGCGACTGAAGACTTCATCTTAACAGGATCGCCGATCGTTTACAACCCAATCGTCATGGTATGAATCCAAACATTTTCTCAAAGTCTCTTTTTGATTTTGAGAACCCTGGGAAACAATCCCACGACTCTTAACTCAACGCCGTGCAGCATGGATGGGGCCGCCAAAGAGGTCGTCGCCGCCCACGATACCGAAACCCTAGCCCCTCTGAAGTGGGACACCGAACCCGCTCTTCCCACAACGCCGCAATATCAAGAGATGAAGCTCCTACCGTCGTCACCGACCAGCAATCAACGAAGCGGGTAATCGCTCACGGCCTCATTGGCTCAGTGGTAAAGCGTCTCACTAGTAATGAGGAGATCGGGCGTTCGATTCGCCCACGAGGCAGCTCTGGATTGCCGCGATGGCTTCACACGCCGTCTCGGGGATCCCTCGGCCTTGTTGGCTCAGTGGTAAAGCGCCTCACTAGTAATGAGAAGATCGCCTGTTCGATTCAGGCATGAGGCAGATTGCTTTCTTTTTGTTTGTTTTGGTGGTCCATCCCACCCACCCACCCCTGATGAGTTTGGGTAGGACTGGAGGAGAGAGAGAGACTCTGTTGAGAACCTCTTTGGATGCCAGCAGCAAGTGGAAACCTAAACTCGAACAAGGTATGTATGAAAGCTCTCGTGGCTATGCGGAAGTTTTTGTTGGGGAAGACGCGGGAGTAGAAGCAGCAGATGGACGCTTTGGCGGCAATCCTAGCACTCGGGTTAGTCTCCATCTGACCCGGTGATGTGGGAGCGGAGCGGTCGAAGCCTTACTGCACGAAGATGTAGAGCATCTGCATAACATGGAATATCTGGGCGGTGGTTAGAGCGGCGGTCAATATGGCAGCGGAGGGGCTACCCACCTGTAGGATTGCCTTTCCCTTTGATGGTTCGACGTTCTAGTAGTGAAGCCCGAAACCCAGCTCGGAATCTGGGTGACGTGTGGTTAGTATGCATGTAAGATCTAGTATGTTGTCGGGACGAGGCGTCATTATTTGCGAAACCATAACCGGAGGAGACTAAGAGGAAGAACTATCGCAAATGAGTATTTCGCATCAGGCAGCGCATCAAAGGCTCTCACAAGTGCTATCAAAGCATTCCAGTCATCCCACCATAGTTGATTCGTAACCGTCAACCTTGCGACGCAGCGCAAGCCGACAACAAGGGCACTGAGGGTAGGAAGCAGAATGGAGTATATCCTGGAGGACCGCCGGCGTTCCGGCCGGCACAGGATATCCGTGACACAGTTCTTGCGATACGTGGGCGGTGTCTATTTGGTGATTTACATGTGTCAGTCCATGAAAGTGTACCAGTTAAGAAGGAGAGGAACTAAGCAATACATTCCGACCTGGTCACTGAACTCGCAAGACGTCTGCACACAAGTCGAAACATGTGCTTGGAGTGGAACATTGGTGCAGATGCAGTCCGTCAAGCCGTCGATGGTGCAATTCCCCAGGTGGAATCCGTCGACGAAGCATGGCATCTATCCGTGGCGGAACAGAATAATGTCAGTCATTGCACACGCCAAGAGAAGATCATCGACTCCAAGACACTTCCATTCATGAATCAGCGAGGGAAAAATAGCTTACCGCGCACTTGGGAGTCGTCGCAAGCAGCGCTGCCACGGCCGTCGAGTTCAACCCCGGGCTGGGCCCAGCCCACGCCGTCCCGGCGGCCAGCAGCAGGACGCCCGCTGCCGCGACCCGCATCGTCGGCTGCATGTCTCCGACGAAAAGAAAGTTGAAGCGAACAGACAGACCGAGATCCGTCTCGTCGGTACGGGGGCCCCAAACGGGAGAGAAACGAAAGAGGAAACACTGAAGAAAGTTCAACGGAGCGAGTCGTTGCGGGCACAGCAGCGGATGCACACTACATAAGGACCTTGGACGGCCCAAAGAGGTTTCAGAACCAGCGCGCCCAAAACTGCACGATTACACGACCGATGCATTGTGTCGACGAAAACGGAAGACGAGGTTGTTTCGGCCGGACGATGTCTGTCGAGGTCGGCCAACCTCACCGCCAGTTTCCAGTTTAACAGTCGGCAGCGCGTTTGAGGGGAATGATCGCACGATCGCTTTCGTTCATCGGGGAAGGCGCTGTCTCATTGCCATGTGGCCAGAGGCCTTTTTTTTTTTTTTTTCTTTTTCTTTTCTTCTTCTGAGACATGGTGGTTGGTAGCTTCAAAGCCCTTTCGTTATTCTTTTCTCGTTTGGGGCGCCTACTGGCCCACGTACGGAATTTGCTGCTAAAACGATGTTCTACAGCGTTGCCGTCTTTCTTACCACAAACATGCGTTCTACGGGAATGGGGTGCCGTGCTGGGCTGGTTCTCAAAGGACTTGCAAGCTGCCGACGGCCACTTCTAAGCGAATGGCTTCCCCGGTTGAACCACAGTCGTTGTCGTCGTGACACACACGTGGTGCCGCAACGGGTTGGGACGAAGTTTGACGTCTGGCAGCCCCTTTTGGCAGAGGCAGCGCTGCTAACCAGATCCAGCGACAGGGGGACCGCGGGGGACGCGAGGGATGAAATGGTCGAATCTTGAGTGAGCTCAGCTGGGGCGGGCAGCCGAACGTTCTCAGGCTCAGGATCAGCTCAGGGGTCATGAATCGCGCCCTCTAGAGTTCGTATCCCTGGGACCAGACCAGACCTGCTCATGTGCCGAACGAGCTTTGACGCAGCGCATGAATGCCACTCTCGCTTCCCCATTTTGTCGTCCCAAGTTGCAGGCCCGATGTCTCCCCTCAAGGCTGAACGATTCCTGTGTTGGTTGCTCGGCGGTCCGAGGCGCATCGGCCAGGTTTCCCGATTGACGACAATCCACAGGGGCAATTTCACTGAAGGGACTCGGCAGTACGGATACTGTCTGCCAAGATGGCGTCTGCAGGCTTTGCAACGCTCCCCCCTTGGGCTTCGCAACGGCCCTGGATCGGCCTCCCGCTCGTGTTCCCACAAAACACTGCGAGCACAGCATCGTGCTCCCCGGGCGCCGGCCAGGGCGTCGTCCCCGTCCTTCCCCAATTGTTCCCTCAGCCGGGCGGCGGCAGGCTGGGTTTCGCTGAAAAGGGTGGCCATGTTACCATACATAGCATCGTCCAAATTGGACAGTGCCATCATATGCATATGGCAAACAAGCAGGTCGCATCCGATATGGGGAAGAGAGGGTGCGGGGCCGCAAGTTTAATCAAAGTCATAGGGGGGGCATGTGCTTTTCGCGATCGAGCGCAATCTGGTGGAGAGGGGTGAGGGTATGTGTTTCTCATGGTATTTTCCTTTTTATTTTTTTATTTTTTTTTAAATTTTTTTTTTTAAAGGCGGGAGCCTGCCGGTATGCAGACCTCCTAACGGTTTCTCTTTATTGAGTTGCGTGGTACTGCGACCCTCAAAAGGACCGGCCTAAAGCTTGGACACAGCCAAAATGCGTTGGAGTCTTCATCTCACGAACGCGCTGCTCGGCTACATCGTGGCCACGGCCTCTGCTGTGTGAGTTTGGACCGCCCTAAACCCTTGCAATTCCGACTTGGACTACAGTCTACGCGTGTATCAAGGGGCTAACTAACACGGCATCGCCATCACAGTCCGAGCCAGCAGTACGCGCGGCAGTCCACGGATATACTGACGGCGTACGACTATGTCGTCGTAGGCTCCGGCCCGGGTGGCGGCCCGCTCGCGGCCCGGCTCGCCATCGCCGGCAAGAAGGTCCTGCTCATCGATGCTGGCGATGATCAGGGCGATTCTATCCCCTACCAGGTGCCCGCGCTTAACCTGCAGTCTACCGAGTACGACCCGATGCGATGGGATTACTACGTCAACCACTTCAGCGATCTGGAGGCCCAGAAGAAGGACTCCAAGATGACGTATCGCACGTCGTCCGGCGAGCTGTACGTCGGCCTCAACCCGCCGGCCGGCGCCGAACCGCTCGGCATCCTCTATCCCCGGGCCGGCACGCTGGGTGGCTGCTCCGGCCACCACGCCCTGATCTCGGTGTATCCCCACAAGAGCGATTGGGATGGGATCGCCAGCTTGACGGGGGATAGCTCCTGGAGCGCCTCCAACATGCGCAAGTACTTCCAGCGCATGGAGAACGCCGAGTACCTGCCCAACGGCGTGATCGGGCACGGCTTCAGCGGCTGGCTCACAACCAGCGTGACGGACCTGGGCCTCGTGATCAAGGACGTCAAGCTGCTCACCGTGATCCTGTCGGCGGCGTCGGCCATGGGCAAGAACCTGCTCGGGCTCATCTTCTCGACGATCCAGGGCCTCGGCGAGGTCCTGCTGCGCGACCTCAACGTCGACCTGCCCAACCGCGACTCCTCCGAGGGCCTGTATCAGGTGCCCATCTCGGTCAAGGACGGCAAGCGGGTCGGCGCGCGCGACATCATCCTCGCCACGGCCAACGCGAAGAACGCCGACGGCTCGCGCAAGTACCACCTCGACATCAAGCTCAACACGCTCGTGACCAAGGTGCGCTTCGACCAGAGCGGCGGCGGCGGCGGCGGCGGCAACAAGCCGCGCGCGGTGGGCGTCGACTTCGTCACGGGCCAGAGCCTGTACAGGGCTGACCCCCGGTCCTCCGGAAGCGGCAGCGCAGAGGGCGGCGCCGCCGGATCCGTCAACGCCACCGCCGAGGTCATCGTCTCCGCGGGCGCCTTCAACACGCCGCAGCTGCTCAAGCTCAGCGGCGTCGGTCCCAGGGACGAGCTTACCTCTTTCGGCATCCCCATCGTCGTCGATCTGCCTGGCGTCGGCACCAACCTGCAGGACCGCTACGAGACGACCGTCATCGGCGAGACGCCCACCGACTTCCAGATCACCGAGGACTGCACCTTTGCCCGGCCAGGCACCGACGACCCCTGCTTGAAGAAGTGGCAGGAGGGCACGGCCAGCGGCAGCTCCCCGGGCATCTACGGCTCCAACGGCATCTCGCTGGGCATCGTCAAGAAGTCGAGCGTGGCCGAGGGCGACCCGGACCTCTTCATCGCGGGGGCGCCGGTGGCCTTCCCCGGGTACTACCCGGGCTACTCGGCGGACGGGACGGCGGACGCCCGCCACTGGTCGTGGATCACGCTCAAGGCGCACAGCCGCAACCGCGCGGGCAGCGTGACGCTGCGGTCCTCGGACCCGCGCGACGTGCCGCAGATCGACTTCCGCTCGTTCGAGGACGAGGCCGACGGCGCCAAGGACGTGCAGGCCGTGGTCGAGGGCATGCGGCTGTCGCGCAAGATGTTCGAGAGCGTGGTGCCGCTGACGGGCGGCTTCACCGAGGTGTGGCCGGGCCCCAACGTGACGGACGCCGACCTGCCCGAGTTTGTGCGGAACGAGGCCTGGGGCCACCACGCCAGCTGCACGTGTCCGATTGGGAGCGACGACGATGACAAGGCCGTGCTGGACGCGCAGTTCAGGGTGCGCGGGACGGACGGGCTGCGCGTGGTGGACGCGTCCGTGTTCCCCAAGATCCCGGGCTTCTACTTGATCATACCCGTATACATGGTGAGCGAGAAGGCGGCGGACGTGATTCTCGGCGTGTAGAGGGCGTTTGCTGTGTGTAGTATATAATGATAATATATACCCCTTTTTTTTTTTTTTTTTTTTTTTTCCCTCTTTCACCGAGAACTTCCATAATTAGTATACCTACCGTGTACTATTTCCAGACTCGAACCCGCCGTCCGTGTGTGATACGCTGCCCTCTGCGACGCTGGTGAAGACGGTGCGGGGGCAAGGTGAGGCAGCGAATGCAGCGAGGGGGGCAGGCCTCGTTCCCACCAGAGAGTCTGTCTGCCAGAGATACTTCAAAGCAGCTCGGGACGATCAGAAGCTGGAAGGGCGAAGGGCAAATGTAAAAAAAAATTAAAAAAAATTCTATATATATATATATAAAGGGTCCTTCGAGACGCCGAGGCGCGCCCCCGAGGCGTCTGTCTCACTCCTTTATATCACGGCGCCGATCAGCGGATCCTTCGAGATCGATCACTACCCGCAGAACGAGAAGAAGGCTTGATCTTCTGGGCCGTGGCGGAGGGGACAGACGGGCGTTCAGAAGCGGCGGATAACAAAGGACATCGGTTCCCTTCCTTCGGGTTTTTGGCCGTCTAGAGTCTGCACTATGGTAGGTTACTATGGCTGCTGCTCTGGACCGCGATTCTTCAATGCGCATCTCTGCCGACGCGACTAGACACGACGGTGGCTACGGGAGTGCCTATGCCTATGGCATGAGCCACGGCGAGGCGCAACCCGTAACACTGGGCGGCGGGCCAGATGCTATGCAGATTACAGATTGACGAGAGGCCAAAAAAAAAGAGACCTGGAGAGAGACCAAGGGAAAAATAGGGGGGCAGGGGCCATTCCACGTGGCTCAAAGACCGGCCGTCCAGGGTTAGCAGTGGCAGCGAGATTGGATTCCTCAGCTCGCTAACCCGCAAACATCCCGAGCGAGCATCTCGCATATACTGACTGGCTTGGCTGGCCTAATACTAGGTATACCAGGTACTTCCTACGCAGCAAGGCACACACCAACGGGTCCCGAGGCACACGATACGATGCTATACTATGCAGTAGTGTAAGTACAGGACCTTAGTGTACGCAGTAGGCAGCCCGGCAGTGGTGATTAGAGCGGACGCCACATGCAAATACTATGCATAAGCCTCAGCAGCAAGCAGCCTGACCGGGGGGGAGAGAGAAGGAGAGAGAAGGAGAGAGAAGGAGAGAGAAGGAGAGAGAAGGAGAGAGAAGGAGAGAGAAGCTGGTTGGCAGAGACGGGAGAGAGAGAGAGTGTGTGTGTGTGTGTGTGGCCGGCGCATTAGACAGATTGGGGCCACTGGGAGGAGGAGTAGGAGGAGGAGTAGGAGGAGGAGGGACAAACCAGATACATTGCACGATGTGATAATTTGCCTTTTTCTCGCCAGCCGGATGCAGCAAGCCGCACGCGCCTCGTCCCATCTTATCGCCCCCCTCCCCCCTCCTTGACCAGACTGCTTGAAGGGCGTCTTCCCCTCACTGACTGGACGTCGGCTTCCCGAGGTGGGAAAAAGATGGTGTCGACGCGTGGACCCGGGCCGGCCGAAGTCTAATATCGACGCTATTTGCTTAGGCGGAGGAGCGTCAGTGGGCAGGTTTGCTGCTGTTTGTTGCCTTTTCCCCTTTTCTTTTCTTTCCCTTTTTTTTTTTTTTTTTTTTTTTTTTTTGGGTGCAAAGGCTATTCGCGATGGGCTACGGGGGGCTACGGAGATAAAGGCTGCGGGCCCAGGCCCAGGCCGGAATGCTCCGCCGGCGGGCAGAGGGCTGTACAGAAGACAGAATGGAGGCTGCGATTGGGGAGGGCATAGCTCTGGTGTGGGATCCGTTGGTGTGGTACTGTACTGGCCTGGGCTGGCCCTGGTGCTGGTACCGGTACCCGAGGCTCCGATAGGACACCAGAGGCGCCCGGGGAGCGGACCAAGGGGCTTTTGTGGCTGCTTGCTTGCTTTGAGAAACGGGGAGAGGTAGATACATGGTAGAGAGAGAGAGAGAGAGAGAGAGAGAGAGACAGAGAGAGACAGAGAGCTAGAGGGAGCTGGAGAGATGTGTGTGGTGAGAGTGAAGCTGGCTACCATCACCACCACCACCCCTCCTTTTTTTTTTCCGCGGAGAACGGGAGGTTCGTCCAGTCTGGTCCGTCCCCTTCCTTCGAGGCCGTGTTGGGAATTACAATTACAAAGTACCGGGTAGCGGCACAGGGGTCCAGCGAAAGAAGAACAAGCAACAGGCTTACATTACAGTCTGTGGTATTGTTTGTAGAAGTACACTACCACTACCGTGCCGTGCCTTTCCAGATGAACTCTGCACTGATGCGTTTGTTTAGCATGTGTCTAGCTCCAGCAACAGCACCGAAATGAGCTCACGACGGCTACGGCAGGCCTGGGCCCAGCCAGCGAAAACGACCGAGATGGAAATGGCCGTGTTGGATTGGATTTGCCCATTCTCCATTCTCGACCTTGGCAGAGAGAAAACTCTAGAGGCACAGGGCCTGGCTGACGCAGGGAACAATGATGTCTCGGATGGCATGCATCCACTCATCATCACCACCACCACCACCACCACCACGCTCTCCCGTTGCAACATGAACCTGCAAGGCTCTGTCTGTCTCGATACAACATCCACAGCAACGCCCACACCATCGCACTGGGACGCTGCAAGACTGGACTGGACCAAACCAGGCCGTGAGCACAGACAGACAGGGCCCTCAGGAACCAGTCCGAACGACGACGACAGGAACCAACTCCCGCCCTCTCCGCCCAGGAGGCGGCGGCGGACTGATGTCGTAGTGCAGTGGTGGTAGCACTGAAGAAGTAGTGTAGCCATCGCGTCGATCAGGACGCACGGTTAACCACCCCTCGCCGCCCCCCATCACGCTCAGTGCCAATTTATTCCCCGTGCCTATTGGAACGGGGCATATCGTGGCCATTCCCCGCTGTGCCTCCAGGGTCGCAGGGCGCGATGTCCTCCCTCCCCCCTCCCCTTTGCTAGTTCCTCTCCCACGGCGTCAGCCTGACTGCTGGCCCTGGCCTGGCCCGTACCTGTTGCCGACGAACCTCTGCTGTGCTCTCCGCCAAACCAAGGCAGGCCAATGCAGACCAATGCATGGATGATGGGCAACGCTGTGCCATCGTGCAGCTGAGGCTAGCAACTGGGAGGGGTGACACGGGTGCGCTCCTGATAGCTGCTTAAGGTGTTAGACGAACCGAGCTCGGGCTGGTCTGGATCTGAGTGATGGATGACAGTGTGTCCTCTAGACACCAGCAGAAACGCATGTACCGAGGGCGGATGAACAGACCGCTCTGCAGCTGATGCGGCCGCACAGAGCGATCCCGTCTCCTCCAAATATGTCGGTACCCGTCTGCGTCGCAGTCAGGACGACGTGCTGGATGCCTGGATGTACGGCATGGGATATTACATACGAGAGACCCATGGGATTGGGAGGTTTCATGCCCGGTAAGCAGCAGAAAGGAGACATGGAGCGAGAGCATTGCGCAACCACGAAACGTCCCTCATCAGGAGTCACTCACCTCTCTGCCCCTCGAGAAAGCGATTACATGACGTCCTCCCCCCCAGACGCAAGCCAGCAGTACACTGCCGAGTCTGATCAGTCCTCTGCTTCCATGTCTCTTCTGCGCCCCCCCCCTTCACGCTCAGTAAGTCCCTCAGTTCCCCTCCCCAGTCCCGGAAACAAAGAACAATGGCCGATAGAGGCTTCGATCGGCTCTCCCCAACCGTGGGACCCGCATCCTTCCTTCTTCCCCCGGAAAGATGTGCAGCAGCCCTAGAACAGGATCAGTCACTTTTCACAAAGCCAGCCCGACGGAAGCGAAGACTCGGGAGGGGAAGAAGAAGCAAGCAAAAAAAAAAAACCCCCCCCGAAAAAAAAAAAAACCAAAAAAAAAAAAAGTTCTGCACCAGATAGATCTCCCTCCCGAGGGGCCGAGGGGGTGTGTGAGAACTGAGGAGACATGGGGGAGGGATGCGGAATGCGGAATGCAGGCCAAGACAGGTCCTCACGTGGCGAGGCCGTTCTCAGCTCCCCACGCCACCAGCGCCAACTGGGACGCGAATAGGAGCAAACGCTGCAAGCCATTGGGTATTGGGGACACAGGCACAAGGCCCTGGAAGTGTATGTTCCTCTTCTCTCCTGTCTCCCGGGCGGGTTTGTCATACTTGCTTTTTGCGTCTGCCGTCATCTCATCCCCGTCTCAACTCTCAACACCCACTCACACAAGCAGAACGCGGAACCCTTCCTTTTCCCCTGAAGACCTTTCCCCCTTGGCGCAAGAGTTCGAGCCTCCATCCCATCCCATCCCATCCCTCCCAACGATGGGACCCGGTGCCAGCTAGCGGTGGCAGATGTCAGTCTACGCTTTCCGCCGCTCGTCCTGTCTCGTCTGGACCTAGCTAACAGCCGGCCTCACTGGCTTGACCTGTCTGATTTCCGGTCCTTTGTGTCAAAGCGGACGGCCTAGCGCAGGTCGTCTCTGGGGTTAACAGCTCTAGCGCACACTTAGTCCTTGGAACCTCCCTTGTACCTGGCACTACAGCTCTCAGTGTAGGCGCCGTGTTTGTCTCTCTCTTGCGAGCAATCGCGATTCAGGACCCCCCGGCCGGGACAATGCCTGCTCCATGTCTTCCCAATGAGCCCCATTTGGCGTCCCCGGTGGCTTGCCGCTTGAGTCTTGTCTCTATCGATGGCCGCCGACTAGACCTCGACCTGTCCGAGCCAGCTCTGGCCTCCGAAAGGTCCCTTTGGGCTGGCTTGTCTTGTCTTGTCTTGCCGCTGCGCTCTGCTCTGTCTTTCTTTCGATCCAATCCAGCTCAACCACCGCCGCGGGACCTGGACTGAACCGAGACTGGACGAATAGATAAACAGCCCATCTCCCACGTTGTCCCTTGGAGCGGGGATCGATCTCGTTCATCATCATTCCTCCCTACACCTACACTCATTCACTATACAGAAAGCAGTTACACGCTCTGCTTTGCTCTGCTCTGCTCTGCTCTGCTCTGCTCTGCTCTGCTCTGCTCTGCTTTGCTCTGCTTTGCTCTCTGCACTTGAACAAGACTCTTAACGGCCCGTCCATTCCAGCCATCGCCAACCATTCCCGTCTGATCACACCCCTTCATGTCTGTTCAGCCGAGGGCGGCTCCCAACAGAAGAGGCACCATGACCGCCGCACAGTACAAGTCGAAGCCCAAGGAGTCCGTCCTGGACCTCTGCACGAGGGCCACGCTCCTGGGCAACAACATCTCGGTGCGCATGCTCGAGTTCCTCACCAACGTCAAGCACCAGCCGCACGGCTTCCGCGACCTCGCCAATGACTTCCTCGACATCTGCCGCATACTCTGGTCCATCGAGGCCGGCCTCTCCGAGGCATCCCGCACCCACCAGGAGTTCCCCGCCGACATGATCAAGGAGCTCGACACCAAGTTCCGCCAGACCAACTCCGACTTCCAGGTCCTCGACCACATGATGTTCGAGTTCCTCGAGTACGAGAAGAGAGGCGCCATGGGCAAGATCCAGCGCGGCTGGCGTATGATGTTCGCCGACAAGGAGATCTTCAGGATGAGGGAGTCGATCCGCAAGGCCAGGGACGCGCTGAGGATGAGCGCCCTCGTCTTCCAGTGGTCTCTGGGCAACTCCAAGACCGACGAAGCCGTCGGCAACGGATACTCCGGCCTCGCTGCCGCCCTGGACCGCATCAGCGGCTCCAACTCGACGGTCCGCATCGCAAAGTCCAAGTCGTTCGAGGTCCAACATAACCCGCCGGACCACTCCGACGAGAGCTCCCCTCCCCTGCCTCCCCTTCCCTCCCTCCCTTCCCAAGCTCCCCATATTCCTGCTCCTTCCCTGGTAGACAAGATGTCGGCAGACTTCGTGATGCAGGACATGAGACTATCTCCTGATCCGCGTCGTCGCACCTCCATGTCCAACAGGAGTCACCACAGCTCCTCCGACCACGGAGCACACTCCGCCAGAATCCCCGACCGGAGGATAGGCCGGGACGACATCACCATCTCAGAACACGGCCACTACGACGTCCACCCCCAGTCCACGAGAATCAACATGGACAGGCGGTCGGCGCGGGACGACCTGACCATCTCGGACACGTACGACGCGCCCAGCCGCATCTCGGACCGCAGACACCTCCGCGACTCCGACAACACCATCTCGCCGTCGTCGTCCGGCACGGAGACGCTGATCGGCGAGCTGCAGAACATCGCCGACAGCATCCCGACCAAGGTGGTCCGCCTCAAGGCCGACCCCATGAACATGCCGCGCTGGACACCGCGCCACAACGCCAACGGCAACCCCTCTCTCAAGACCTCTCTCATTTCTGCCGTCCAGGGCAAGAACCACAAGCTCGTCGAGCAGCTGCTGGACCGCGGCGTCTCGCCCGACACCGGCCCGGAGAACAACGTCCTCGTCGATTCGGTGCTGTGCCAGGACAACGAGAGCGTTCGTCTGCTGCTGCTCTTCGGCGGCGACCCCAACGCCGCCGACAAGGACGGCATCACTCCCCTTTTCGCCGCCGTCGAGATGAACGCCGTCGAGATCGCCAAGATGCTTCTCAAGTACGGCGGAGACCCCAACCTGTCGGCCGGGTCATCACAAGAGTCCCCGCTTGCCATCTCCGTCATCGACGGCAAGATTGACTTTGTCCACCTCCTGCTCACGTACGGCGGTGACCCCAACCACATCATGGCGAACGGCAACACCGTGCTCATCGCCTCGATGAACAAGGCCACCCCCCGGAGGCTGGTCGACCTCATGCTCGACTACGGCTCCGACCCCAACGTCAAGAACAGGGAGGGCAAGACGGCCCTGTTCGAGGCCATCCAGGCCGCAAGAGTCGACCTCCTCACGGCGCTCCTGGACCACGGCGCCAACCCCAACCTGCCCGGCCCCAAGCACATGCTGTGGCCGGCGACATACCAGTCGCCCTGCCTCAAGGTGCTCCTCGCCCGCGGCGCCGACAACACCAAGGCGCCCGGCAACATGGAGCTGGCGGTCAGCATCAACAACATCGAGTCGGTGCGCGTGCTGCTCGCGGCCGGCGTCTCCCCCAACATCAAGAAGGACGGCATCTGGACGCCGCTGTGCACGTCGATCCGCGACAACCGCCCGGACATCCTCGAGCTGCTCCTCGAGAACGGCGCGGACCCCAACCTCAACTCGGCCGAGTACCCGGCCTTCAAGTGCGTGACGCACTTCCGCACGCACTTCCTCCCGCGGCTCGTCGCCGCCGGCAACGACCTGCACAACCCCAAGGGCATCATCGAGACGGCGGTGCGCGTCAACAACATGGAGGCCCTCATGTGGCTGCTCGACCAGGGCGTCAGCCCCAACGACAAGGGCGACGACGGCAACACGCCGCTCACGACGGCCATCAAGGAGAACCGCATGGAGATGCTCGACGAGCTCATCTCGCACGGCGCCGACCCCAACGTGCGCGGCACCGACTGGCCCATCGTCATGTCCGTGCAGCACCCGGACATCCTCAAGAAGCTGCTGCCGGCGGTCTCGGACCCGCGCGCCTTCAAGGGCCTGATGGAGCGCGCCGTGGTGGCGAACCAGCTCGAGAGCGTCAAGCTGCTGCTCGAGGCGGGCGTGTCGGTCGAGGACAAGAACGGTGGCGTCTTCTCGCCGCTGACGTCGGCCATCCGCGAGGACAACAAGGTCATCACGCGGTTCCTCATCAACGAGGGCGGCGCCGACGTCAACGCCCCCGGCGAGCACCTGCCCATCGTCAAGGCGGTGCGCCGGTGCCGCGGCGACGACACCGAGATCATCGAGATGCTGCTCCGCAAGGGCGCCGACGTGAACCAGGTGTACCGCGGGTGGAACTCCATCATGCAGGCCGTCGAGAACGGCGACGCAAAGGTGCTGAAGCTGCTCGTCGAGGCCGGCGGCGTCGACCTCGAGGCCCGGGACGACGCCGGCCGCAACGTCATGGAGATCGCTGCCGGCCGCGGCTGGGAGGAGTCGGTCGGCATCATCCTCTGGGACGGCAAGAACAAGGCGTAGGAACTGAGGCCCGGTGGTGCGAGGCTGAGGCGGGTAATGGCGATGGCCGATCTTAATGTTTAAGGGGGCTGGCTGAGCGCTCTTCTTCGTCATGTGTTAACTGACCCGACATGCGGCTTACGGCAAAACAAAAACTACCCCATTTCCCGTTATTTTACTCTTTTGTACGAAATACGGAGAACCGGGTCGGGCAACTGGAAGTCTTGTTTCTTGTGTACATGGAAAGAGTTTATGATATCAGACTGCTTTTTTCATGTTGTCTGCTCACTGTATCGCCACTGGGATATCACTTTTCTTGTTCCCTTCACATTACCCCAATTAGACTTGACTTGGTTTACTCTACTCTCTCAATTTGACTCGTATTTCATAGTTCACAGTTGATAATCTCACCTGACCTCGTCCGTTGGAAGACCTCGTTCATTGCAAAATCTCGCTCGGGCGGCATTGTCCGGTTCTCGGTTTGAAGCCAAACCCCCTTCATCTCGTGAACATTCTTAATCCTACAACTACTGCCTCTGCCGACTCCTGTTAAATTGGACACTCTTCCCTTTCTCGGTCCAGTCGTAATCGCGTGCGTATTTGTACGAAAAAAGAGGTGGTTGGAGCAGACGATGTGACCCTACTCTCTCATAAGTGAGGATGGCACTTGGAGACGGTAAGTAGTAGTTCGGCTCACTGGATCGCAGCGACACTCTCAAAACATCTCCAACAGCTCAGTTGAGCTTTCGATCCGGGGGGGGAGGGGAGAAAATAAAAGGGAAAAAGCCATGTTGCGTTCCCTTCCTGTTCCTCCCTTTGCAGATCAGATCAATTGATTTCTAATCCACCCCTGTGCAACCTTTGGCATGTGAATAACCTCGTGCACCGATCGACGTCATCCCGTCATCCCGCATCTCGCGCCGGGGAGGTCTCTCGCTGCTCCGAGAACTTAATCCAAACGTCAAAAAGGGCTGGGGCGCGTTCGATGCAATCCTGGCGAAACAACGCTCCCGCACGTCACCAAACTTGCCATCAGCCATTGCAACAGCAACATCCCCGCGAAAGCCCGCTAAGAATGAACGGGCTACAGGGCGCGGACGACGCCGATTCTCGAGCCGGCCGGCCGAGCATCCCCCTCGTCGATCTCGATGGCCTGGAGAGTGGCATCGCACCGGAAAGGGCGTCGCAGGCGGGCAGGGCCCTCGTGGAGGCGTTCAAGAGCGCGGGCTTCGCCTACGTCGCGAACCACGGCATCCCGCAAGAGACGGTGGACGAGGCGTTCGCATGGGTACGTTGCCTTATTGAATGAATCAGCCCTCCCCTCCCGGGATGAACCCCGCATTCCCCGAGATGCGATCGGAAACTCACACCCTTCCAGAGCAAGCGTTTCTTCGCCTTGCCCCAGGCCGAGAAGGAAAAGGCCCCCCATCCACCCGAGGGGTGGTGGCACCGCGGCTACTCGGGCATCGGCCGCGAGAAGGTGACGCAGATGGTCTTCGACGCCGACGAGATCAGCGAGCGCCGCAAGGTGCCCGACTTCAAGGAGTCGTACGAGATGGGCCGCGAGGACGACGACCACCTCCCCAACATCTGGATCCCGGAGGACGTGCTCCCCGGCTTCCGCGCCTTCTTCAATGTCTTCTACGAGGTGTGCTACGGCCTCGAGCTGCGCCTGCTCCGCGGCGTGGCCCTCGGCCTGGGCCTCACCGACGAGGACTTCTTCCGGGAGTGCCACGTCATGAAGGACAACCAGATCCGGCTGCTGCACTACCCGCCGGTCGAGGAGCGGCTGCTGCGCGCCGGGCGGGTCGAGCGGCTCGGCGCGCACACCGACTTTGGCACGATGACGCTGCTCTTCCAGGAGGATGGGGCGGCGGGCGGCGGGCTCGAGGTGGAAGATCCGCGCGAGAAGGGCCGCTTCGTGCCGGTGCCGCACATCCCGGGGACGGTTGTTGTTAATGTCGGGGACTTTCTGCAGCGGTGGAGCAACGACGCGCTGCGGTCGACGATGCACCGCGTCAAGGCACCACCACTAGAGGAGACGGGGGAGGACGGCGGCGGCGGCGAGAGGGTCACCCGGGCGAGGTACTCGATCCCATACTTCATCGGGGCCGACCAGGAGAGGACGGTGGACTGCGTGCCCGGGTGCTTCGGGCCAGACAGGCCGAAGAAGTACGGGCCGATCAACGCGCGGGAGTACATCGAGATGCGCCTTAACGCGACGTACTAAGGGAAAGGGAAAGGAAAAGGCATGCTATGCTTTCTGTTTCTTCCAGTCTTTTCCGGATAATGGAGCCAAGACTCCAACCCCAATCCAGCATCACTGCATCAGGCAATCGCAAAATCACATCACCCCCTCCGTTTGTGTGGTTCGGCACTCTCCCATTACACGTGTCCGCCGCCCTGCCAAAGTTGCATCTCGTGGAGAACGAACAAACCAACCCTCGCGAAAGAAAGTTCAAAGAAGCCCATTCCTTGCATGTTCGCGACAGGGGCCCGTCAGCCGGTTCCCCGCTGAAGAATGCCATGATGGCCAAACGTGGTTGGCCGGGTCCAGCGTCGATCTCCGACCCCCCTCCCGCCCGTTCGTTTTGGTGGTGATGGGCCGAACACCGTAGCATCCTGTCTCCCCCCTTCAAAGCCCTTGGTCAGCTTCGCCTCGGCGGGCCATGACACGTCGAAACCTGCCTGTCTGTCCATCACACCCCCCCCCCCCCCCCCCGAGCTGACCACCCGGCAGATAGAACCGCCCTACACCCACAAAGGATCCCTCCTCCGGGATGGTGGAATGCGGTGAGAAGGCACCCGCAAAACAACCTGGGCCACCAGTGAACCACAGACGAGAAAACACACGAGCGCGCGTTATCCGCTGTGGGGATATTGGGCTCGGTGGTTCCCTCATATAGTGTAGGATGGACAGGGACCGGGGGCCGTCATTCTCGTGACTCGCGAGGGAACCGTTTCATTTCTCCTTTTTTAAATTATTCTCCGCAGAGCGAGACCAAGGCGGCCCTTTTTGCCGACGACACACGACGAAGCGAGTTTGGCTGACCATTGACATCGCCAAACCGGCACGGCCCAAACGCAGCCTCACATCGCGCGAACGAAAAACCGCAACGGGATCGAGCGCAAAACACACACACACACACACACCTAAAAATGTGTCCCGAGCAGAGCGAAGAGCAGACCAGCTCGCCTCCTCAGCAGCAGGCGGAGGCCGCCGGTATCCTTCCCGCCGAGCATTGGGTTCAGGCGGCACGAGTCAGTCGCACACACACACACGCGAGCGAGCGAGCGAGCGAGCGAGCGGTGGTGATGTCGGGCCACGGCCGAGCGCTTCGCTTGCCCCCTCAAATTGATGGGAAATGGGATGATTGACGACGTGTGTGGTAGGAAGCGGCCGAGGACGACGACAACGACTCGGCTCTGGGCGCCGACAACGCCAGCTCGACGGCGTCCATCACCTCGACTATCCTCGAGTACAGGAAGATCCACGGCCGCACGTTCCATGGCGAGGTCGGCAATGCGCAGTACTGGTGAGAGGCACCCCTTAGCCTCGGATTTTGTGAGGACAGGTTGCTGACTTGAGTGAAGGGGGAGCAACGATGAGCAGCAGAATGAGTGCTGGGACATCAAGTGAGATGAGACTCAACTGTCGTCGCGGAGTAGGGGACTAACATGTATTAGCCACCATCTCCTGACTCTGTCGAGCGGAGACAGGCTTCATCTTGCGCCGCTGGACAAGAGCAAGGTGAGCCTGCACGTCACTTATCATGCATGTTAAGGTAGACAACTGACTTTCCTGCAGCTCACCAAGGCGCTGGATATCGGCACTGGAACAGGTAAATGAACCGGATGAGAACTCAATTGAGGTTCAGGCTAAACAGTCATCTCAATGCAGGTATTTGGGCTATGTAAGTACACGAAACCTCAACCTTCGAGCCGACGACTAACCTCACTCCAGTGACTTTGCCGATGAGAACCCCGAATGTGAGGTCATCGGCACCGACATCTCACCCATCCAGCCCAGCTGGGTCCCTCCCAACTGCAAGTTGTAAGTCGTCTTCACCCCTCTCCCGCCCCCGTCATCACCGGCTCACCCAAAACAGCGAGATCGAGGACTGCACCCGCGAGTGGACCTTCGCGCCCGAGTCGTTCGACTACGTGCACATCCGCTTCCTGGTCGGCAGCATCGAGGACTGGCCGGCGCTGTTCAAGCAGGCGTACGCGGCGCTCAAGCCCGGCGGCTACCTCGAGAGCTTCGAGGTGTCGCCCAAGATCCTGAGCGACGACGACACCGTCCCCGAGACGAGCGCCCTCGGCCAGTGGGGCAAGTTCTTCGAGGAGGGCGGCCGCAAGATGGGCCGCACCTTCCGCGTGCTCGACGAGAACCTGCAGCGCACCTCGATGGAGGCCGCTGGCTTCGAGAACATTACCGAGTGGAACAACAAGGTATGCTTCCTCCGTGATGATGATGATGATGAGGCTGGTGATGGAGATGAGTTGTCCGAAAACTGACTCACTGACCGACCAAGGCCCCCATCGGCTCCTGGCCCAAGGACCCCGTCAAGAAGGAGATTGGCGAGTGGGCGCAGCTCACCCTCCTCTCCGACATCGAGGGCTACGTCCTCTTCATGGCCAACGTCATGTCCACCTGGTCCCGCGAGGAGATCCACATCTACGCCGCCCAGCTGCGCCGCGAGATCCGGTCCGGCAGATTACACGGCTACTACCGCCAGCGGGCCGTCTGGGGACAGAAGCCCTTCCGGCCTGAGTAGTAAGGAGGTCCCATGGTGGAGGATGGTTGGGTTTGAATAGCATTAGCGAAGAAGTACGTAATACAAGTGTTCACTGTACTTGTGTTTGATGAGTGTACCGGGGGGTTTTCTCATTTCAATCACTTCGGGCTTGGCCAAGAGAACGGCACACAGACAGCCAATCGCAGGCTTCGAATATCCAAATCACCAACATGCAGCTGGTGTTGGCTCACATTGGCCAGCTCAGGGACTCAGGCTGCCGTCTCCGCACCTGCAGTGTCACCTGACAATATGGCGAGGCATCGCAGGAATTGAGGGGCTGGAGGCAATTTGCCCTCTGCTGAAATCAAAGCCTCCTCCTCTTTGTCCTTCCGAGAAGTCACGACAAAGTACCCAGATACTCCGACGCTAGCTGAACTCACAGTCTCTTGTCTTCATCGAGTCGGCTAGGTATTCCCTTCTCCAATCTCCCTAGCTCCTCCTCCCTGTTTCTATCCAACGTCACGCCATTTCAACGGTAGTTTGGGGGATCACCATCTACTCTCCTCCAACGGCCACTCAAAAAATAACAACTTGCGCCTGCGCGGATCAACTCCCGAGACAACATGCGGCTCCTCCACAACGAGACTCTCGAGCTTCGACAGTTTGCCGACGGCGACGTGCCGCCGTACGCCATCCTGTCCCACGTCTGGGGCGACGAGGCGGACGAGTGCCGATTCGAGGACTTCGTCGACCGCAACGCCGAGAGTCACAGCGACGAAGTCAAGTCGAAGAAGGGCTACGCCAAGATTGCCTACTTTTGCCGCAAGGCTCGCGAGGATGGCCATGACTGGGCGTGGGCCGACACGGTCTGCATCGACAAGTCGAGTTACGACGAGCACAACACTGCCATCAACTCCATGTTTGGGTGGTATGAAAACTCGCAGGCTTGCTTCGCATATTTGGAGGACATCCAAGGCCCTTCCCCCCCGCTCAAAAGGGGATCCGACCGCCGAAAGCAGGTGCACAAGAGTGAGAGGGAATCTTCCTGGTTCACGCGAGGATGGACCCTTCAGGAACTAATCGCACCGCCGACACTCCTTTTTTTCAATCGGGATTGGATCTTCATGTCGACTAGAATACATGACGCTCGGAGTATCAGTAAGAAAACAGGGCTTCCATTCCGCATGCTTTCCAGGGGTGGGAGACCACTTTCCACGAACCTCCCTAGGCCATGGTCTGCGTACCCGGCCCGGCTAAAAATGCAATAGGCATCTCGGCGACACATACGAACTGTGGAGGACATGGCGTATTCCCTTCTAGGATTATTCAACGTCCAAATGCCCATTGCATATGGCGAAGGAGAGCATGCCTTTGCGCGTCTCCAATCTCTGATCATTCAGCACACGGGAGATCCGTCCTTACTCGTGTGGATGAGTTATCGGTTGTTGCAGTTAAACCGTAGTGGCACATCCCCTTATCTGGCCCGTAGCCTTTCGGACTTTTGCGGTGTCCCGGGCCACAGGATGGACGATATCAGGTTCGATCCCCGGCACGACCTGTACCGTCAAATCGAGAACACAGAACGACCGTCGATCTTTGAATCACTAAATGGCGGCATCGTCCTTTCTCGACCGTTGATTGAAACCCTCGATGATCAACTTGTATTGGCAGCTCTTGGCAACCTCAACGGCCCTCAGTGGGCTGAGTTTGCCGATCCTTATTATTGGGACCATCTAATACCCTTGTACACCGAAAACAACACAGAATATCAGCGGATGGACTTGCCATTCTTCCTAGCCGACCTAACCAGGGTTGCCCTAATGCATAATGGACTACCGACGATGGAAATTCCACTAAAGAATCCACCTACTGCAACTAAAGTGTTTTGTAACACTCCTTGCTTTTCGGCCTCTGACGGTCTGACCGGCGGTCTGGTTCCTTCAACGCGTCAAGAGGTTTTGGTTACCTTCCCTCTCGGCAGAAAGGGCTTCTCACTGTTGGCAAAATTCCCAAGAATCGAAACTCGCTCTCCTGGAATTTTTGTTCTGCACCCTACTGGACATACGAACCACGGAATTGTAGTGCTGCATAACCAGTCATCCAGTCCACCGCGTCGTGTTGGGGTTTTCTTTGCCACGGGTCATGACAAGTACGCCACATGTCGTATTTTACCAGATGTTGATGACTTGACTGAGGAAGGTCTGCGAAAGATATCAGAACGGCAAGTCAAAGACATGCGCCTGTATGTCCCCCTTAGATATGTGGAGACAGACATGCGCAGCCCCTGGAGGCCAACCGACCAAAGGGGCAATATATTTGTTCAATTTTCGCTGGAAACGGACATTCACTGCCCTATTCTAATTGGTCAAATTGGTTTAAACGTCCCAGAGCAACCCAAAATTCAACTTTCGGTCACATCGCTCACCCGTATCAGCAAGTGTTGTTGTTGTTGTTGTATTTAACGCCATGGCGGCAAGGGCGTAGCCCTTGCGGCAGACCTCCCGAGGGGTATGTGGCGTGGAGAGCCGCAGGCTCAGACTACCTACTCTACAGTATACAGCCCTTGCCCGCGTCCTCCAAATCTTGCCTATTAGCTACTATGCGTTCAATTTATCCCTAGATCCCACTGGTTCCTCTAGTTCCTTTGCTTCTCAGTTAGTCCCTTTAATAGGGTAGGATAGTTATTTTAAGACCTAACCGGAGGCTGGCCCCTAATAGCGTAGGTAGATCTTCTAAAAGAAGCCTATTATACGTAGGAAGGCCTTAAAGCTTTTAGGATTAGTAATTAACCCCTTAAAGTATTACTTCAGTGATCCCATAGGTCTTATAGGCTCTAATAAATTAGAAGAGTGGAGGGTAGGTTACTATTACCTCTTTACTAAGGTCTTTTAGTAATAAACTAAGTAGTTTATATCCTTTACTTCCCTATAAAAGTAGGTAAATAAGGCTTTATTGTAGTTAAAGTGTTAGTGATATTATTTAAAATCTCCGTGGCCTAATCGGGCTACTAAGAGGTAGTACAGGGTAAACCGTAGAAGGGCTAATTTAGGGGAGCTAGATAGGGTAACCTCGAATCCCAGTTAAACGTATTAATCTATTACCTCCTTATACCACCATCGTATATATTAAGCCCGTATTCGTTTCTTAGCAAATCGTTTAATCCCTACTAGGGTTACTAGTTAACCTAAGGGCACTAAGAGTGTTATACCCTACTTAGCTAAGTGGTCTACTTCTTCGTTACCTTTTATCCCCTGATGCCCTGGGGCCTAATAGATATATATATTATATATCCTAATCACCTCGTAGATCTCTAAGAAGGCTACTTATAAGGAGTTTAGAACTTCACCCCGTATCCCATAAATAACACTAGTATTATGTGGTGAAGCCTGCGTAACGAACGGAGTCATTTTGGTAGAAAGTGGCCTGTCTTCTAGAAGTCTAACTACCGGGCGAAGCCCGCTTCTAAATAAGCTACAGAAAAGGTGAAGCTACGTAATACGGGTCACGTGCAGTATCACGTGACTGGCTCTGCACACCGAACGGGCTGGTTCAGCCAGGAGGCTATCACGACAGTTGACTTGCCAGGCCCTGCTTTGCCTGATATGTGGAAGGTACCATTTCCTTCAGCTAGCCAGCTCAAGAACAGCTGCTTTGCTTCGCGTCCAGAATGTTTCTCTCGCCAGAAAAAGCGATCCGCAAGATATTCTCTCTTACGGCGAATATCTGGAAGCAGCGTCTTTTGAATATCATCCGGACAACTGAGATTGCTGGATTCAATGTTCATAAAAATCCATTGGAAAGTATTGTCGCTGGCGTCAGTAATGGCATCAACTCGATCAAACATTCCTTCAAAATACAGATGCTGAAGGATTCGATTTTCCTTCGACGTGGATTGAACAAGTATTCCGAGGCGTGTGAGTTTGGCCGAGATCTCGTCGAGGGACTCAAAACGTTGTTGGTGCCCAGCACGTTCGCTATCTTCACCAGTTGATGAGGTACTGCTTGTTTCACTGTCGTCCTGATCACTGTCATTCTCTAGCTTTTCCAGGAGGTCAACGAAATCCGCTCGAAGCCCTCTCAGTTCGGCAGCAGAAGACGAGGACACCTTCTCTGCCTCTTTCTGGATATCGTCTAGTTGACTCTTGATGCTTGGTTGCTGTTCGCTATATGCGAGTCAGAATAAATTCTTGTGATGGAAGGGGGCAGTTTAGGCTCACTTGATCAAGGCAAGTAACCTCGTGTTCATTTCTGCGCGGTATTCCCCCAAGCGTCTCTCATCGCGAGTTCTTCTTCGCCTTCAGACTCTCCAAAATTCGCACCAGCTCATCGGATAGCTCGCTGCAATCCTTCGCAAGAACCCTCAAGGCTCTTTCATGCTTGGACGTTCCGAGCTCTCCAACATCGAGGTTAAGGCAGAATTCCTTCAGATACTTTATGATGTGGCTGATTCGAGCGTTCTCCTTCGTCGTTTGACGTCCCGAGTCGCGAAGTTCTTTGGCGCCCGTGACGAGGTTCCACGAGAAATCGAGAAAGGCGATGATGCCGGATGCGACACCGATGGCGGTAGAGGGGTCCATTTTAGAGTTTGAATGTGATCTGAACGATCAAGATAGTGAGTGATTGTTCTTGGTGTGGAAGAGTGCGTTCGAACATCAGGCCACTCTGTCGAGTAGGTTAGCCAAAGCACCCGCCGCCCGAACATCTCTCGATCTGGGGCGAGCGGGGTTAGCTATTTATGTCACATTGGGTGCACGTCGGGCTGTTAATGGGTACTTAAGGCGCAGTTGCTGCTCATCAAATTTTGTGCCACGCTCATACATAATGTCCACCCACGCGCATTTGCAAGCAAGCGACTAGTTACAGCCAATCAAACAGACTTGGAAAATGAACCCCATTACACTCTACCAACCACTCGATGCTACCCGCAAGGAGATTCGGCTTATAGAGATCAATACGGGCCCTGAAGACACCCGAATTTCAGTCACACTCGAAGTCGTGTGCCTCATGGATGGGCCATCGTTTGCGGCGCTGTCTTACGTCTGGGGTGATCCATCAATCACAGAAGAGATTCTCGTGAACGGCATTGCGCTAAGCGTTACTGCAAATCTTGCCACTGCATTGCGGCATCTCCCCAAACAATGGGAGGCAATTGCCTCTGTTGAAGAGCAGCTCTTGGCCCAGCCGGTGCTTCGCCTCTGGGCCAACGCACTTTGTATCAACCAAGACGACGTCGAGGAGCGGAATCAACAGGTTGCCATGATGGGCGAGCTCTACTCTTCGGCATCTGTGGTTCTAGCGTGGTTGTCGCCCACCGATGGTGATCTGCCCTTCACCTTCGCGACGCTTGATTGTATCTTTCGCGAGGTCGAGATCGAAAACCTTGGGAAGTTGGACACTGTTCTTTCGAGTCCTCAATGGGTACGAAAGCATGATGTCTTTGCCAAACCGCGGATGGATGATTGGGTGCGTGGCTTCAAGAACTTGGCCGAGCTGCCGTACTGGAGACGAGTTTGGATCTTTCAGGAGGTGGCTCTCGCCAAGAACCTCGTGTATCTTTGTCCATCGGCCGCAATTCACCGAACAAGGCTTCAAAAGGGTGTCCAGTATCTGTTACGCCTAGCCGAGGCATCGCCAAAGCTAGACAATAAAGGATTCGAGGTCGCACTGGCAATGTTGGGGATGTACACGCCGGACTTCAGCTGGCTGCTGTCTAAAGCATCCACTACTGTTGCCACTGATCACGTCAATGTGGACAATGACGTCGAAGATCGAATTGCGACCTCCGTGGTTGGTTTTCTCCATGATGCCACGAACCCGAGGGACCATGTATATGGGATACTCGGTGTGACAGCCTTGAATATACAGCCCGACTATAAGAAGAGTCTCGGTGAAGTTCTGGAAGACTATGTGAGAGCAATTCTGGTCGAAGGAAGATGCCAAACTGGTGCAACCCATCTTCCTTTTCTCGACAAGGTACCTCGAGGCCTTCGTCAAGGTGCCGGGCTATGGGATGCGCCGACCTGGGCACCTTGTCATGGAGTCGACTACAGATCAAGACCCAAAGGGCAGTGCCTCGCATCAGAGGGCTTATCAACCAGCCGAATGCCCACTAATAGTAGGGCCAGCGCCTCCATCACAGCAGAAGGACATCTGCGTGTCTCAGGCTGCCACGTCTAGTCCATCAAGAGAATCATCGACGCCCCAGACGACACCCCGAATGACCAGGCAGGACGTCTTCTCCGGTTATTCGACGACTTTGTGCATCGACACGGTGAGACTTACCACACAGGGATCCCAACAGTGCAAGCCCTCGCGCAAACGCTCTTTCGCGATGCACAGGGCGAGGTTGACGTCAGACCAGTCCTAGCCCGCGTGCGAAGACATGACGAGGGTGTCCCGCCGAAAGATGCGTTATTAGAACCAGACGATCGGTGGGCCCAAAGGTCAACATATCTGGATTCAAAGCCGCAAAATAGTTTCCCGGCCCTACGAGCACACCTAGAGCACGCCACTTTCCCGACCGCAGCAGCAAACACGGAAGTAAGTGTTGCGCCTAGGATGGATGAGTTGCTGAAGGACTTTGCGGGGAATTGGTGGCCGCTCTTGGGGACGAAATTGAAAGTCTCCGAGGAGACAAAGTTATTCGAAACGGAGGATGGGTATGTTGGGCTGGGGCCCCAGGAGTTGGACGAGGGTGACTGTATCTGTGTTCTTGAGGGATGCCGATCGCCGATGGTCCTGAGGACAGTTAGAAAGGTCGGTGCTAATCTTGGTCATTGCGTGGTTGGGCCTTGCACCATGCCTGGCTTCATGCAAGGGGAAGTCGAACATCTTTTGAAGACGGGACTTGCACGGATTGATATGATTGACCTATGTTGATGACGCCTAACACATGGATCTGTCTTGAACTTGTAACTTTAGGATGTTGATGAGACGCGGCTGCCGTATTAGGCAATAAATCTTCGATGATTTCCACACCAGCAACCCATCCAGAAATTACCTCGACGTGCACCTTTTGATCACCGAAACCGCGCGCGGTCTGGGGTATTTTCTTAGCCTTCAAGTTTCGAGTCTGTATCTTGGTTCGCACGTCTTGAGGTGCTTAGGCAGGCCAACCAAGACATGAAAGCAGACTTTTCCATCCCCGTCCAACTTTTGCCACATCATTGCTGCATGGACGACACCCTTACAATACTGAGCCGCTCGTACCCATACCCGCGCGCGAGTAGTCATCCCATATGCACGCTGGCATTGGATGGCAAACTACGGCCTGGTCACGACCGCGCGCGAGTAGTAAACCCCTGTGGGGAGGGACAATTGATGCCAAACTGCGGCTCAGTTACGCCGCGTGGCCGCGCGCGGATACTGAACATTTGTGGAGAGCATCTGGTGGCAAACTACACTGCAGCGGATTTACATGTAGTTATGGCCACGCGCGGGTGGTGGGCCCCTTGTCGGCTCGTTGCGTTTGACGATGAAGTTGTTGGGATTTCCTCTGGGTTGTGTATATATAGCTTGATTAATCACCGCCACCGTTAATCCTGACCTGTCTTCACCACAATCAGGCGAACCTTCAAGTTTACGTTCTCATCCACCAAATCATCAAGTACGTTTTCGTACGCAAGCCCAACCAACTTGGCCAACATGTCAACCAAGATTATCGCCGTTACTGGAGCTACCGGCTCCCAAGGTGGTGGTGTCATCAACATCATGAAGCAGGTGCCTGGCTGGAAGATCAGGGCCATCACCCGGAACCCATCCAACAAGTCCGCGGTCAAATTATCCGAGGGTGGAATTGAGGTCGTTCGCACCTATTTCGACGATGAAGTTTCCTTGGTTAAAGCATTTGAGGTTAGTATTTGCCATGTCGCTTCTTCACACCTCCTGACGTGAGTAGGGAGTTCAATGCCATCTTTGCTGTCACCAACTGGTGGGAGTACCTCTTCTCAGGAAAGTCGCAGGACGAAGCTGGTGTAATCGAAGAGGAGCAGGGCATGAAGCTCGCGCGAGCAGCCGCTCAGACCTCAACTCTTGAACATTACATTTGGTCCAGTCTCTCCAGTGCCAAGACAATCACTGGAGGGAAACTTACTGTTCCTCACGTAAGTTATCATTATGTTTCCTAGTGAATGAAGGAGTGCTGACTCTTATGCACTACAGATGGACTACAAGGCCAATGTCGACGTTCGGATCAAGGCGGAGTTGCCTGAGCTGGCGAAGAAGACAACGTATCTGTTCTTCGGCTACTATCCTGCAAACATGGCCTTCTTCCCGATGTTGAAGCCAATTGAATTGGTATGTATACACGATTTTGACTGATTGCAGTTGCGCTAACCCCATTCAAGCCCGGTAGCGGTCAGTTTGTCCAGATCCTACCGACGAAGCCGGACGCCAAGGTTCTCAACGCCGGCGATATCGGAGTGAACCCTGGCATCTGGGTCCGTCAAATCCTTGCCAACGGGCCCAAAGCCCACGGGAAGAACGTGAACCTGGCTTTGGAAACGTTCACTTTCCAGGAGATGATTGACATCTGGTCAGAGGTGACGGGCAAGAAGGGCGCAATCATGGAAGTCTCGCTTGAGGACTACAAGAAGATCTGGGGCGTTGGAGGGTACGAGGTTGGGTTGCAGCTGAAGTTTGGCGAAATGTGCGACCCTTGGGAGAAGAGTGATAACGTCGTGACGGCCCAGGACCTTGGGATCAGCCCGGAGGAAGTGGTTGGGTTCAAGGGAGCCATTGAAGCCTTGAAGTCGTTCTTTTAGAGGACGCAACCCATGGATTCTGAATTTGCCGTAGTTGCCAAATAAATCTCTGAACTAAAAATGGGCCCGGGACACCGGGAACCCCGTTTGCGGCGCGGACCGGGGTGGAGTCGGTCACGGAGCGAGCAGAATTTTCCTTCTCCACGACACACGCCCTAACGCTCCCAGAATAAATCACTCCGCGGGCTCAATCTCTCACCAACCAGCCATTCATCAGATTGTATCTGCCCGGCTAGCTCAATCGGTAGAGCGTGAGACTCTTAATCTCAAGGTTGTGGGTTCGACCCGTAAGCATCTAGTGCCTCTGTCACTTCCCCTAAGCATCATCACTAACTTGCTGCAGCCACGTCGGGCTCAATTCCCGTCAGCGATTGACATGATATATTTTTTTCTTTTTCGTGTTTCTTCTTCTTTATCTTTATATTGCAAGATCAGTATTCATTATCAATAGGCCGCAGTAGCCTCCCCTTGTCTCCCCAGCCTCTGTAGTGGCTTAAAATGTCACGCTTGGCTAGGAGTGAGAGAATGCCAGGTAATGAGCGATCTTTATATGTACAACAGTAACCTCAACCGAACATCTACCACTTTTAGCGCGTACTATTAATGCGGTGCTAAGGGGGGTCCCAGTCCCCGCGGTTTGCCGCTACGCACTGGGGTAAATTAAGCTATGCACTAATCGAACCCTTAATAACGCAAACTTTTCCTACGAATCGAGCCGACGATTATTCAACCTAATAAACCACCGGCGACTCAATATCGCCTTCTACAGGCTAAATAAAGTCTTTAATTAACAAAATAGAAGTTCCACTTAGCTTCCTAAAGGAGACGGGTTCTTTCCTAGTATAAGCGGTACTCCTAAGTCCTATTATATCACTATTAACCAACTCCTCGACTTCACTCTCTCAATACAATCCCTTATACGAACAAAGACTACCCCTCGAAGAGTTATAATTATATCTCATCCGTCGTAAAGCCTAGCGGAATAGGACGGAGAGGAATAAGCTATACCTCCTCTTACTAATTATACAAATAACCACCTAATACTAACAAAACACTATAACCACGAAGAGTACTCCAAAGTATTATACTTATTTTCTAAAAAAGGAGCTATACACGAAAGCCGTTTAAGTTACTGGTAAACTATGGCCACTAATAAGAGGAGCTCGTAACACAGGGGACGGGTATAGTGAACTATTACTAGGGTATATCATAGGAAACCTTCGGTTAAGTCTGGGTAAAGACTTTATTAGTTATTAGGTGATGCTAACTTAGAGGCCTATCGTATAATGGTCACGGGCAAAAGGCTTGAAATTCTGTGCCAATAAGCTTAACTTATAGGATATCTTTAGTAGCCCTACACGCCGAATACCCCTCGGGAGGCCAGCAACGGCGTTAAATACTATACACACACACACACACACATATATATGTACAACAGGAGATTATGGTAGAGTATGAATACAGTATGTGTGCTAATATCTCATTGAAAAGGCAAGAAAGAGCGTCCCTAAGCTCATCCCCTATTGTCTTTGGTCCAAAGCATCATACCTAGTAGATTTAGCTCCGCGGCTCTCCACGCCACATACCCCTCGGGAGGTTTGCCGCAAGGGCTACGCCCTTGCCGCCATGGCGTTAAATACAACAACAACAACAACAACAACAACAGTAGATTTAGCTCAAGCCGCTGTGAACTGCCACCAGTCAAAGTCGAAGAGCAAGCCGTCGTCACCGACGAATTTTAAGAACAGTTCGTGAGTGCCAGCCGCACCTTCGACGTCACAGGAAACGGCCTCCCAGTTCTCCCAACCACCGGTGCCGAGCAGCTCGCAGGTGCCAATGATGGATCCCGACACAGAGTCGATGTGTAGCTCGATGCTGCCCCTGAAGTTCCATACGTGTAAGTGGCAGCGAAGGACTTGGCACCCGGATCGCCGAATGCAACACCTTTGACCTTGACATACTCGTCGTTGTTGATGTCGGCCAAATGGATGCCACCGTCGGCATGCCGGTAGACCTCTATGCCCTCAGACCAGGCGAAGGTCTCGGCCTCTTGGCGGACAAAGGGGTTGAAAGTACCGACTTGGGCGGGTCCTTCCGTAGTCCAAGGAATCTCGGGGATCGACCCATCGGATTGAGCAATAGAGACGAAGACCCCTGGAGAGTACCTAGGCAATAGGGTATGTGTGTTCTGAAACCCACACGCGAGTCTTGTTTGGAATGGATCAGATCCATGGATAGCAAATGTCGATAAATATAGTCCTCCGGCGGTCAGGCTAGCACATTGAGTATTTATGTATCTGCGATCATTGGAGGCAAGAGGATTGTGCTGGAACCCCATCGAGGACTCTGACTTGCGGAGTTTGTGCACTGCCCCTTCCAGAAACACGACAACTGTCGAGGAAAACACTGAGCCACAGAGGACACGGGGCCTTGCATTAGCGTCTCGGCAGAGTCCATAACCTTTTCGTCAAGGAGGAGCTGGGACTCTGGCCAGTAAAAGCTCGCGCAGAAGAAAGGGGCCATGGCCCACGAAGGCCTTACTGCACGAAACTCATCCCGCGGCTCATCAAGTCCAACATTATCCACGGCCGACGGAGCATCTCCTCAATTGAATTCCATCGAATAATCTAATTTTCACACAGCAGAAGGCGAATGAAAAGCATGTGACTCAATTGTCGGATACTATGCATGTTAGGAGTTCTAGGGCGTCCCAACGACGACACAATGCATAGAAAACAGTGCCTTTGGCCCTAGAAATCTTGGGACTGACCCCAAAGTGTCTGTGTATGAAAATAGTCCCATGAAGGGCATGTGCGCCCGGCGAGGTAGGTCCTGGCGGTGTCAATCACCACGGATTCGTGATAACTATCGTGTGGGTTTCAGTGTAAATCAATAGACCATACTGTTAAACACCGGTTATGCACTTCGAACCATGTTTTCCCTAGCGGCTAACTTTGGGCCCTGATGAAATACCATCCGTTAATGTCCAATCATACCGGCCAGCCCAACCTGGGCTGTGCTGCCCTCTGGTTCGCTGCCCTCTGCCGTTGCGGGCATTCAGCAGCAATGCAACTCGAGTCTTATCAGGAGATCCGTGATGAAACACGTGAGTCTCATGCTCGGATGTCATAGAACGTGCGGGCCCAGGAATTTTGGTGTATGATAATCATTTACTGGCTGAATATTGGCCCACAACTACAGCAGACCCTTCGTGTGGTATCTGCCAACGCCCGCTGAGATGCACCTGAGACGGAAGTTCGGGGAAGGCTTGCCCATTGGGGAGGGATGAGCAAGATATATGAGCAGGTTGTGAGCAGTATGAAGCAGCTAAAAGTGAGCAAGATCTCTCTTCCTTTGATATTTTACCTTGCCCCTAGTATCTTGATCTTGATCTCCTGGGCTGTTTCGTTGCAGATGCCATAGCTTGCTTCTCTCGTTCTCTGTCATGGTCCGAGGTGAGTCTTCATCCCCTCCGGTATATATGTCAAGCTCGGCTAAGAGTGACACAAGAACCAGGCGATTGCCGTATGGAGAAGGCGAAAGCGATACGGCCAGGCTCCATGAATCGATTACCCTAGGCATCATTTTGGTTTCTCTGACGACAAGGGGTGAGTCGGTGAGATCTGACTCTGCACTCTAGTCTGGCTTCTTTTTCTAAGAACATCACAGCATTTGAGGGACACAGCTCGGAACCAGTCTAGCATTCTTTGCTTGTTCTCGGAACGATTCCCACCTGCTCCCAATGGATTCTGCGATACTGTCGAAGCGAAGTGTTATCGCTCTGCAGCCGACCTCGGAGCCCATGCGGTCGAGCATCCGAAGCCGACAAATACCTCAAGAATGGTCAATCAGACTGCCCAAACGGGAAAAAGCTTGAGTTGGCTGGGTCAGGCCTTCCAGACACCGATCTGACCGCCAACCGTGGGGGCTCTTGGATAGCCAAAGCTTGTTTCCGCATCCAGGAAGATTTCAGCAAAGCCCGCATGCTGCACTGCACTGCACTGCACTGCACTTGTTGTTTACCTATCAGCAGCAGTGCAGCCTTATCAGCGATCCATCGTAGACCGAGAGACCCCTACCCCGGCCGGGAAGTGGGAAGTGGAGAAGACATTCCGCGGCGGTTCCCCGACATTCACGGCAGTTCATCGGCCACCGCAACCGCACCCTTCTTTCGAGTTCGTCTGTTGTCCCCCGAACCACATTTTACTTCTTTGAATCGTCAACTAACCTTATCGACAGCTCGGTGGGCCATTGATATGAATGCCGACTTTCTATTCGCTTCAGCTCCGCTCGACTTTCAACCCAATCCCTCATAACGCATCCAACTTGCCTGCCGGCAGAATACCCGCGAGATAAGGGCGAGATAAGCCAAACCGAGTCGTTCTGGCATGCATGCATTTGTCAATGATTCCAGCTTTATCGTGGGACAAGCAACGCACATGTCCGGTAGTACCCGGACATTTGACCGGGCCACTGGACCACGTGGTTCCGGTACCAAGGTTCCAACGTCGGACTCTTACCTGGCAAGCCGCTGTTTGACGTCTGACAAGCCGCACTTCTTGAGTCCCCCGCATGAAGCTCACGGACTATTTATTGATGGACCCCACACGCCCAGCCTCTCCACGCAGTTGACGACCCTTGAAGGCTCCTCATGGAATTGGCGAACCAGGGACAGCCTCGAAGGCGAATCCGTCAATGTGGACTTCGAGATAACAAGCTTCCATCCGATTGTTCCCACGACCGCGGACCGAACGCGCGAATTTGATCAATTTATTGGCCCGGACTCGCGGCCACGACGGACCCGCCAGACCACATCGGACCCGGCCTTATCATTGAAGACATGGAGCTTGATACCTCCAAGCTCTGTACCCTGGTAGCACTGATCGGTCTCCCCAGTCGGGTTTCCCCTCAACGCACAAGCATCGGGTAAGATTCTTCGGCAGCACATCATCATTTCGCAGCCATTTTCCAGATGAACCCCGTCTAGACTGTTCGCAGGCCGCGGGCCGCGATATCAGCAAACGCGGCTCGGCTCCAATCCACCCACATAGACGCCGATTCCATCAAGTCTGAGCGATTATCCCGTCGTGTTGTGGATCATCGGTTAGTTGCATGCATGATAGCAAGCTCAATGGCAGGCTACCATGCCAATGCGCTTCGAGGGCCTTTTTGTAAGGATGTGGCCGGACCGCGGCGCCCAGAGACTCGCGGGGTACTATACTTCAAATGTGACTGTGACAAAATATCGGGCACAACATGGAATACTATTGGATGTTTTGTTCTTGAGGCCAATACGTTACGCCCTTGACCACAGCATTCGCTTATTCGAGGTCAAAGAGCGCAGAAGAGAGCCCGGTTCCACCTACCATTCTTGGTTAGTCGATGTTCTCACTTCGCGATGGGAAGCCGCTGTCAATCAGTATGCTAATGGAGATATTCGAGATTGCCGTCGATACGAGACCATCGCCGGTGTCGGGGAATGCCAGCATTCCCGGCGGCGCCATGTTAGCCATCACCAGGGATACGGCCATGGAAGGAATGCAAACTCATAAAAGCCCGCGACAATCCCTATGAAACTGCTCGTATGAAAAGAGCTTCAAGCGTCTCCCTGAGTTCCCTCAGCAACCTGATAAGGCCATCGACTTGCAGAAAAGATGGGCTTCTCTTCGCTCACCCGCGCCTTCGGCCTTGGAGCTTTGCTCCTCCTCGGTTCCGACTTGATTCTCCAAGTCAATGGTCTCCCCAAGACACCATGGACCCAGCAGCGCGCCAAAGGGCACGGACGGAAAGCCCTCAGCCAGGCGATGAACAAGCGCCAGTTCGGTAACGCCTCTGAGCCAGCCGACTGCGTGCCTCACGACCCTCTCGACATCGAGGCCCCCAAGGAGAACATTTGGGGTGGCTTGACGGGTCCCGAAGCTGCTGGCGTCACTCAGTGGCTGTTCGCTCAGTCGGAGCTGAACCTCACTCAAAGCGAGAATGCTACTTCTTGGGATAACAAGATGTGAGTGACCACGCATTCCTATCTAGAGCGTCTTTAGCAGCTAACTTGAACAGCGTTTTGGTTGAGCTCATGCACCCGAACAAGACGGATGCCCTGGCCTACATCGATGGCAGTGGCCCCGCCCCAGCCCGTTACGCTCACATCGTGATTGACTTTCGTGCCTCGGAGGAGCCTGAGTACCAAGACATCCTCGTCGGACCTCTCCCAGTCACCAACGGCACCACCAAGTGGGAGCGTCTCGAGTACCCTTACACTCGTAAGACGGGCGGCCGCGTTCGTAACCTGGACGCCGACGATGACTCCATGCAGGAGTGGCTTTACAACGTCAGCAAGACCGTCGCAGACATCACCAAGGACCTATGGGGCGCCACAGCTCTCGGTCTCGACAACGACACGCTCTCCATCTGGGGTATCGACCCGTACTACCAGGACGATGGCCGCGTCCAGCGCTGGGACACCTTCTGGAGCATCCCTGAATCCATCTTCGACGTCGGCTCCATGATGCCTATGGGACTGTTCTTCATGTCGGATGTCACCGGAAGAGATCCCTCCAAGTGGGTTGTCGAGGGCTGGTACTACAACGGCATCTTCTACGAGACCACCGAGGAGTTCCGCACCGCCTACTGGAGCGGCAATGTCGAGAAACTTGGTGGCAACTGGGCTGGCGACTGGTCTGCTACTGACCAGCAGGGCGACGTTCTTCCCCTGGACACCAACGCTCCCCCGACGTCGGTTGCTCCTCAGGGTGCTAGATACTCGGTTGACCCCGAGAGGAAGTACGTCGAGTGGATGGGCTGGAGCTTCTACGTCGGCTTCACGCGTGACACCGGCATGGCTCTCTACGACATCCGCTACAAGGGCCAGAGAATTATTTACGAGCTCGGCCTTCAGGAGGCTTTGGCCCACTACGCCGGTAGGTTCTAATTCACAATCGAGCGGCACTAGGTCACCTCGCTAACATCTCAACAGGAAGCGATCCCACCCAGTCTCACGTGGCGTACCTCGACACGTACTACGGATTTGGCCCGTTCGCCTTTGAGCTGCTGAAGGGCTACGACTGCCCGTCCTACGCCACCTACCTGAACTCGTCCTTCTATGTGTCAGAGACGACCCACACGCACCTCAACAGCGTCTGCCTCTTCGAGTTCGACGCCGACTACCCGATGGCGCGCCACAGCTCGCAGGACTACGTGACCGCAACCAAGAACGTGTACTTCACGGTGCGCTCCGTCTCCACCGTCGGCAACTACGACTACATGTTCAGCTACTCCTTCTTCCTCGACGGATCCGTCGCTGTCGAGGTGCGTGCGTCTGGCTACATTCAGGCGGCCTTTTGCGCCAAGAACGAGGGCTACGGTTTCAAGATCCACGACCAGCTCTCGGGCTCGATGCACGACCACGTCATTAACTTCAAGGCCGACTTCGATATCTTCGGCACTAACAACACTGTGCAGCGGATGCACCAGGTCCCCACGACGCAGACGTACCCGTGGTCCAAGGGCAAGGTGTTCAACACGATGAAGGTTGAGCGCGAGTTCCTCGAGAACGAGGACCAGGGCCGCTTCGACTGGAGCTACAACAACCAGGACCAGCTCTTTGTTCTCAACCAGGACGTCAAGAACAAGAACGGCGAGTACCGCGCCTACCGTATCCTGCCGTACACTGGCGCGGCGCACTTGACGGTCAAGGACTCGACCATCATCAAGAACTCGGCCAAGTGGGCGGGCTACGACATCATGGTCTCGCAGCGCAAGGACACGGAGCCGCGCAGCAGCCACCCGTACAACAACCAGGACACCGAGAACCCTCCGGTCAACTTTGACGCCTTCTTTGACGGCGAGAGTCTGAACCAGACGGATCTTGTGCTCTGGCTCAACCTGGGAATGCACCACGTTCCCCACACTGTAAGTTCCCTTCTTGTGTAACATTTACCGTATCATGAGCTAACAAGTATCAGGGTGATCTTCCCACAACCGTCTTCACCACGGCCCACTCGGGAATCCAGTTTATGCCTGCCAACTACTTTGACGTCGGCCCCAACGTCGAGACCGTTAACATGGTCCGCATCAACTACGCCGACGGCAACACCACGGACGTAGTCACCTTCGGAGCCGAGACTGAGGCTTGCGCCCTCGACTACGAGCCGACTCAGGTGGACCTGTGGGAGTATAAGGGTGATGTCGTCGTTCGCAAGTTCCCTTACTTGCCCGACGACCCTTACTATGACACGGACAGCATCTAAGTGCTTTGGTCCAGGTGTTAATGACAGTAATCATAATGATATTGGAATGAACATTTATGAGCATGATGACATGGAAGGGAAGATCTATCATCGGTCGAGATGATGGGAATACTTAGCCAGTTTAGTAAAATGGCAGTAATGCACTCTTCAAAAGTATGATTTCCGTCTTGGGCTTTAACCGTCCGCGAGTGCATTCAAACGATGCTGAATGTCATGCTTACTCTGGGAATCCGAGGGTGACAAATTTGTCGTGGTTGATCTTCTAGATTCTACGTCAGATAACATGCAATGCATCTAATTTTTGTTTAAAATATCCATGATATCAAAACTCTTAGAAACGAGAGGAAATTTAACGTCCCACACCCATTACGCGGCCACCCCCACATCTCAGCCACGTCAAAATGATGAACCATTTTTCGATGCATCGACTTCAGGCTATTATTCCACCTATTCTAATACTACAATAATACAACTAATATCATCACTAGGGTTATCAGACCCGCTGGATTCATCTGAGCTATTATCAACATCACCAGCCTCGATCTAAGCCTTCCGGATAGCCTCGATGTTGGCGAACTTCGAATTGGGGCTTATTTTGACCCTCTTCCTCTTCTTAGCCCTAGTGGCTTCAACCTTTATTTCCAATACCTCGATTTTTCACTATACGACGACCAAATAATAGTCCCTCTCATCCCATACTTTTTGGACCTTCTAGAATAATAAACATCAAATACTATAATCCCTATTAAACTTATTATATAAACCTAACTACTCCCTTAACTCCTCCCTCTTCCTAGGAGTTAACCAGAGTACTACTAATAACTCTATAGCCCATTTTTCGGTTGTGTCAATATATAAGAGACCATCGCAGACCTCCTTTAAGTGTTTAGTTAGCGTTATGGTATTCTCGGCTATTAAGGGTTAAGGTGGGGTCTACTCATATTCATAAACCATAGCCCAGTATATTTCCAACTACTAGTAATACTATTTTTTATTAACACTCCTTAATATACTTTACTATAATAAACAATAAAATATCACTTACTAATAATAATACTACTAACGTGGTTCATCATCGAGCGGGACACTATCATCGACCAGGACACTTTTCCTACCTTTATTATCCTCCAACTTTAACACGTCTTTTCTTCTACTATATAATACCTAATACCTTATCCGAAAATAGGATTAATTTAATAATTAAAATAACTCGATTAACTCTACGATTAAGTATCCGATGCGTAGCGATCATTTATAACGTTCCTAAAGTTACCCTCCACGTTAAAATAAACGGTTAAACTACTAAAGCCGATAATACTAATATATGATTAAATTTAATAGAGACCGAGGAGGAGGTAATTGTTTAATATATTATTGACCTGGATTTTCGAGGATTCTCGCCTCAATGCGTGGATATAGAAGATATAACTAATACACTACTCTGGAAGTGTACTTCCTAACTAGTTAGGAAGTGCTGGATAGAACGCTTTGTTCAGCGATGCCCAGAACTTAAGATACGATTTTCTCGTATTTATGATTATTAGAAAGGCCTTTATAAAGATCCTACGATTATTAAACCTTAGTTTTGACTTATAGTTAATATATAATTAAAATATGGTATTATGAATAAAGATTTCTATAACTTTAATGAGATTAGTTTTATAATAAGTATAATTTAATTTAGAATAGTTATTATATATTTTAATCGGATTAGGAAACCAAAAAAGGTTTAACCTAGTAATAGAGAATCGGTAACGGTGATGTATTATATTATTAGTGATAGTTATATAATACCGCCTTTTTTAGTGGTTCAGGGCCGCTTCCACTTTACGAGTTAGTACTCTAAGGTCCAGATTCCGGACAACTGGGTAATTAAAATAACTTCTAATGGATAGACCGATAACGAGATTACCCTCTAATAGCTTTAGTATTTCAATAAAGACTTAAAATAGCGATTAAGAGGCATATATCGGATGCTAATCGTTGATGGCCATAAAAGCCACGTTAATAGCGATTTCGAGGAGTATTACAAAAAAAAACAAGATTATAACTATCTACCTACCTACTTATTCATCACATCTAACCCAACCTCTCAACGTTGGCTGCTATAGTGTATTAAAATTGAGATATGGCTTTTAGATTAAGTATTTTATTAAAGCCCGGATTACTTATATTACTAAACCCGAGTTCTTCCTCGTATTTAAGGCCGCATTCCTTTAAACCTTTACTTAGGAAAACGTCCATAGGGGTTTTAGAGGGGCTAGGCTTATTCCTTATAACCCTCAAACTATCCTTTCTAAGTTGGATATACAATTATAAACACCAATAACCCTGAACACCCCTATCAGGTTACCCGACCCTTGGGTTTCTAAAACACCTTAAACCATTAACAAGGTTATTTCTCAGTCTTCACTTATAAAGGAAAGAATCTCTAAGTATCAGAGAAGTTCACTAACACTAATTTATAAAACTATTAATAAGCTTTTAAAAGGTTTATAATACATTTCCTATGTAGTTGCCCTTATAGAGGAAGAGCTACACCATCTTCGAGATGCAAATACGGCCCTTAGTAAGCACCGTAGAGCTAAAAGAACTAGACTACAGGATGGAGGGGCCCTAGAAGGGTCTCAGGCAAGGGATACTATGCCTAAAAAGGGTATTATTAAAAAGGAAAGGCGTAAAAAGGAGGAAAACGAGGGGTCATTAAAGCGTCGTCGGATAGGTTCACAACATTGTGGTATCTATTATAAGACTGGTTATAACGTAAGAACCTGTTCAGAGGTTATGGAAATAAGTAGTTTAAATAATTTTAAATAGTTATAATTGATTTAATTGATTTTAGTTAAGATATAGAAGTTGTTAGTGATGAAGGTGGGAAAAGTGTCCTGGTCGATGATGGTGTCCCGCTCGATGATGAACCACGTTATCCCAAGGAGGGTAATATCTAAGGTATTTCTAATAAATAATCTTAAAAAGCTTAAATATTAATTAGTTAAACCATTAGAGAACGTAGAAAGTATATAATAATAAGAAAAGTAAGTGGATATTATTAATAAAGCATATTTATATAAAGTTTATTATTTCGTAACTCTAATAACTATCTAAGATAGGTAATTTAATCTTTTTAGGGTAATTAATAAAATAAAAACCTTCTCTGACCACTTTATCACTATTAAATTAAACGTCCAACCATTCTCTATTACTATAAATTACTAGGATTCATATAAGCAAAGGTCGGTTAAAAACTACTATTATTAAATACTCTTCCCCTTAACGTACATAATAAGCGAGCGGCGTAGACAAGCGAGCGGCGCACTGGACCATGACTATGCGACCATTAACCTTCATATACGCGTTTCTCTATGAAAAACAATACCACCTTCAAACAACGAAGCTCAATTAATCCTCGTTATCGAAGTTATTAAAAAAAATCCGAATTTCTTAGTACGGTCCACTAAAAGGATTTACTTTATACCGGAGTCTACTTTATGCGCATATCTTAAAAAAGAACTTTATAATACGATAATATACCTAATTTTTGGAATTTAACCAATTAGAGGAATTATTAATTATCGACTACTGTCACGGGCCGAACCCGGTGGTTATGCCCGGGCTATGCCCGTGCTTACACTGGTGCCCCACCGGTGCCCTACTAGCGCCCACCCCCTAGGAAGTAGAGATTTCGTGCTATATCGTAGTTTACCCTTTTCCTCTTCAGTTTGAAATAAACAGTATTTGGCTACCTTTTGGTTGAGATTAGGCCTAGGACTAGCCCTTTGTATATTTTAAGCTTAGTTTTATTTATTATATAAGATACTACTAAGTTGAGCCCGGTTCCTTACTGGTTATAAAGTGGAATCCTAGGTTAAGTGCGGCTCCCTGATAATAGATTGATGAACGTTGGACATTAGGTAGAGTACAGCTCCCCACCAATTAAGAAGAGGATACTAATTAGTATAATGGTTAATGAATTATAGGCCTAATTATAGTTAACCTTAAACGAGGCCCTTGGGCCCTTATAGGCGAGGATTGCTGAGCTTTTTAATGAGTTGGAGCGAAGTAGAGGTTTAGGGGTAATGTTACTGATCCTTATAGAAGATGTAGGTATCGAAGCCCTGTTAATAGGTAACCACTACCTTATAATAGAGATACTAATGCGTTATAAACTATTACTAATACCCTTAAAGTTCTCGGGGAAGTGGAAGGATTACCTTTTTTAGGTGTAGTAGATAAGGGATAAGATTATTATTAATAAAGTGTTCTATTTTATTAACTAGGAATTATAATACCTAATTAACTTTTATTTAGATATTAGTCCCTAGTAGGTGGTTGCTATGTTCTACGTAGCTAGGGGGCTTAGAGGTTAACGTAACCCCAAAGATTTTATGTTTTACTTCGATAGGATTTACTGAGACCTGAACACCTAACCCTAAATCGTAACCTAATTATAAACTTTTTATTAGAAAAATAATAAGAAGTTAATTATTTTTTTACCGAAATTTTAACGAATAATAATAAACGTAGAAGGTGGTGTATAACCTAATATTATTAAAATTATTATATTAGAAAATACTTTTATTTCCCACTTAAAAGAGCACCTAATTACCGCTTTTTTATTAGGGGAGTATACTTAATGGCTTATTAGGGTATAGGACGTTATTTAGAAGTTAGAGTGCATAATACCCGTCGCTACTAAACAAGAGCATCGCTGGTCCCTAACCCCAGCCCCTCCATAGAAGGATTGTGATGGAGATGTTTAGATGATTAGTGTTATTTGCATTTCATCGACTTAAAGGGAGGAGAAGGACCGTTACCACCACTACTCCTCGGGTAGCCCACTAGTGGACCGCTGTAAATGCTTTTATTATGGTGAAGAAGGCCATATTACTAAGAATTACTAAAAAAAGGTTCCTAGGTAAGTAAAGGTTACTTATACTAAGGTAATAAAAAAATAAAAGGATCCCAGGTTAAAAAAAGAGGACCGAAAGGTCACTAGTACCTCTTTTAGTAAGGATAACTCGGGAAAAAAGTAATTCTAGTATAAAATTAGGTATTAGAGCCGATAAAGGAGGAAACCAAGGGATAGGAGTCCTACTAAGAAGAGCAGTAGTAGAGGAGCTAAGGGTTAGCTATTATTCAGGTAAGGATTAATAAAGGACATTTGATATACGCCCTTATTAATACTAGTTATAACGTTTACATAATAGTGGATTAGTCTCTTTTTAGACGCCTCCGATTACCGCTAGTGGATCGGAAAAAGTGTGCCCTGCGAGGGTATACACAAAACGGGCCATCACCTAGTGATGCCCAGGGTGTGGTTATCCTGGATTTGGAATTAAGTGGCTATACTCAGAAAGTTTATGTATACATAGTAAAGGGCCTAAACCCCCCTATATTCCTAGGGAAACCATAAATAAAAGTAAACTATATAATATATTACGCTATTACTTAGTGGGTATACCATAATAAGAGAGGAGTAAACGTATACTTTTCTAATTAGGAAAAACCAGTTATTATAAAAGAGACTCGTATAACCCAATTACTAATAGCCCCTGTGTTTATAATTATATACCAATAAGTGAAGTATTAGAGGGCACTAAAGGCCCAGGTTATAATTATGAGTTTAAGGGATATTAAGGACGTATTAAAAAAAAAGTTTATGGATATAAAGGAACTCGTCTTAGGCTAGGTTTATGAGGAGTTTAGAGACCTATTTAACTCAGAGAAGGTGTACTCAGTGCCCCCTAGGAGGCCAGGGGTTAACCATAAGATTCCCCGTATTAAGGACATTTACAACCAGGAGCTTACACTTCTATGGGGACCCTTATATGGGATGTCCTATGAGGAACTCTTAGTCCTAAAAAAACACTAGAGGACCTGCTAAACAAAGGGTTTATTCGAGCCAGCAGCTCACTAGTGGGTGCCCCAGTGTTGTTTATTAAGAAGCCTAGTGGGGGAATTCAGTTCTGTGTTAATTACTAAATTTTTAATAATATTATAAAAAAGGACCGTTATCCACCACTACTTATATTAGAGACCCTCTAACGGGTAACCGTTATACAATAGTATACGAAGTTTGATGTCATAGCTGTGTTTTATAAGACTCGGATTACAAAAGAAGACGTTAAGAAAATAATGTTTTATACGAAATATAAACTCTTTAAATGGTTGGTTTACCCCTTTGGACTTACCGGGGCCCTAACTATATTCTAATAATATATTAATATAATTCTCTAAAATTTCTTAAATAACTTTATTACTACTTATTTAAATAATATCCTAATTTACACATCTAAATTAAAGAAAAAGCATAAAGAGAAGGTATAGGTGGTCCTCCAGCGCTTAGTAGAGGCCGGACTATGATTAGACCTTAAAAAGTGTGCTTTTTCAGTTAAGACCGTGAAGTATATTAGGTTTATTATCACCACTAAAAAAGGGATCTTATATAACCCTAAGAAGTTAAGAGTTATTACTAAGTAGTTGCCCCCTAGGACTATAAAAGGGGTTAGAAGTTTCCTTGGGTTTACGAATTATTATCGTATTTTTATACTTAACTATACTATTATTATTAAGCCCCTTATGAGGTTTACAAAAAAGTCAACTATGTTCCACTAAGGACCTAGTTAAGAAGAAGGATTCTAGGAGTTTAAGTGGTTATTTAGTATAGAACTGGTGTTTCGCTACTTTAACCCTAAAGGAAAAATAATAGTGGAGATAAATTATTCAGGGTTTACCTTAGGTAACACCCTTATACAAAAAAACCCCGATGGGTACTAGCACCCCATTACATTCTACTCATAAAAGTTATTACTAACCAAGTATAATTACCCTATTTATAATAAGGAACTACTCATTATACTTATATACCTTAGGGCTTAAAGAATAGAACTATAAAGTATAGGTAACTTTAAGATTTTTACGGATTATAAAAGTTTTAAATATTTTATGAGGAAATAGTACTTCACTAAAAAATAGAGCTAGTAGGTAGAAGAGTTAGCCTAATACGATTTCTATTTGGAGTATTGGCTAGGAAAGGAAATAGTAATCCCCGATGCCCTTTCTTAGAGGGAGTAGGACGCCCCCTAGGGCTGGGATGATAAGAGAGAACAGGGACGTGTATTCTAGTTAATACTTAACTACGCTATCCCTAAAAAAGGAACTGGTGTCCCCTAGTTGGGCTATACTATAAACAACTTACTAATACTCTTATATATAATAGTGTTTACGAATAATAGCGAATTATAAATACTTTAGGATTAAATTATTAAAAGAAATAAATTATATTACTAAGTTTATAAGGTGGTGAAGTAGGGATAATACAACTTCCTATTAGAGTTATAATTAAAGGTCCAAATTATGGAATATACGATTAATAAGTAGTAGAGGTTAATGTTCTAGGATAAAATATAGGTTCCCGGAGCAAAAGATAATAATAACCCTTTAAGTTTATTATGGACAAGGGTTATATAAGAGTACTATAATTCTAGTATTAATGGTCACCTGGGGTATAATAGCATATTCGAGATTATAAGTTAACGCTTTTACTAGCTGGGGCACTCCCAGATAGTTAAAAGGTTTACGAGGAACTACTACGTATATAGTAGTATCCATATCTAGAGGTAAGTTAAGAAGGGGTTACTTAAGCCTTTATCTATCCCCCTCCGGATAAGTAATGACTTATCGATGGATTTTATTACTAATCTACTATTAACAAAAAAGAAGAAGTCCCGTTATATATGAGTTATAGTTAATTAGCTGAGTAAAGCGCTAACACTAGAGGAGATGGAGATTATGGACACGGTATTTTATGCTAAGTGGTTCCTCTATAGTTACTATTATTTTTATAAGATACCTTAGTTAATTAAAAGTAATAGAGGGTTAAACTAAGTTAATAACTTTTAGTAGGAGTTTTATAGGTTAACCAGGGTTACTTAGTTACTAAATACCATTTACTACTTATAAACTAATAAGGGAATAGAGTATATAAATTAGGAGGTTTAGGTTATTTTATGAGCCTATATTACCTAGGCTTAGGATAATTAAGGAGAATTACTTCTTATAGTATAGTTGGCCCTATGGAATAGAATTAGTTTAGTAATTAGTATTTCTCTATTTTTTATAGAATAAGGGTACTATGTTAACCCGTTACTGGTTATAGAAAAAGATAGTGAGGGACCACTTAGCTATGGGAAGGTGGTCGTGGATAAACTAGTAATTAAAATAAAGGATATTATAATGTTTACCTAAGCTATAATAGCCTTAACATAGTAATATTATGAATTAAGTGTTAATTATTACTAGTTATTAGTAGATAAGTATTAGGTAGGTAATAAAGTCTCGTTTAACGTCGTAAACTATAAGTCCCCGTGCCCGAATAAGAAGTTTATATAGTTATACCACTAATACTAAGTTATTAAGGTGGTGAGTATGCACATAATGGAGTTAAATGTACTAAGAGGGATTTACCTACGATTCTACGTGGATATCCTCTAGAGATTAACTGGTGATCCCCTCCTAGGCCAAATTTAGTTAGATTACTAACCGCTACTTATTAGGGAAGTAGATAATGAGGATGAATAGTAAATAAAGGAGATTTATACTATTAAATAGAAAATGGTGAATAAAAGGAGAAAACGTAAAACCCTAGTAAAGTGGGAGGGTTATATTAACCCTACGTGGGAGCTAGCCGGTGTTATAAAGGAAATAGAGGTGTTGGACTATTACGTGGAGTGTTATGGGCTGATATTAGAGAATAACGGAGATGCGGCGTATACGTAGGTGCCCCCTAGGAGGCCAGCCAGGAACTAGAGGCTACGCAGGGGGGAGGAGGGGGGTAGTGTTACGGGCTAAACCCGGTGGTTATACCCGGGCTATACCTATGCTCATATTAGTACCCCACCGGTGCCCCACTAATGCCCACCCCCTAGGAAATAGAGATTTCGCACTATATCATAGTTTACCCTTTTCCTCTTCAGCTTGAAATAAACAGTATTTGGCTACCTTTCGGTTGAGACAAGACCTAGGACCAGCCCTTCGCAACTACGCATTCAATTTGGATTTGTAATTATTTTCTCCTTAACTTTGTGAAGTAGAAAATATAGCTGATCGATTACTCGGGGATTACGATACGCCGCCGAATAGTAAACGATGAGCTTCCAACTTCGTTAAATAATAACCATAACTTAGAATGCGTTTTTTCGGAGGTACGACTATAAAAGAGCCCTATACAAAAGTTTAAATATTATTCGTAGTTAGTTTATACTAGTGTATAATATAATTACTAAGTATAAGATTTAAGAGTATAATATTTATAATTTTAATGAGATTGGTTTTATAATAGGTATTATTTTATTAAGTATAATTATAATAAATATTGAAAAACGTTCTAGGGCTAAAAAGGCTTAGTTTGGAAATTGGGAATGAGTTATAGTTACTTAGGGAATTAATTCCCAAAGTTGGGCAATCCCGTCGTTTATTATTATTATAGATAAATATTAGTTTTTGACCTAGTACGAAGAGAGCTCTTTACTTTAAGATTGGGTTATTGCTATGTTTAATAACGGTTGGACTATGAACGAGAGAGGTTTAGAATGGATCTAGTATTTTGATAAACATTCTAAATCGAAAACTATAAGTATATATTATCTTTTTGTTTTAAATAGGTATAAAAGTCACTATTCAATAAACTTCGAATTATTCCATAAGGAGAATAATATTATTATACTTTATATACTCCCCTATTCTTCTTATATACTCTAACCTCTGGATATAAAATGTTTTAGTTCCCTTAAGATTGTATATGGGAAGGAAATCGAGTTAAAAATGTGAGTTAGTATAACCAATATTAGTAAGGAGGACTTTTTCTTTGTGTTTTCAATAGTATTTATAATATTTATTATAAAAAAGAATATTTAGGGAGGTTTTAAAGGTTTTGGATTAGTTTTAATAGACCCAGAGAATATTATTTCTAAGTTGGATATCAAGTTTTATGTAACGGTCCAAGCACGTATATTGCAACTAGCTATGGCGACTACTACGAGTATCTTCAAAATAAGAGAGAAAAGGAGAAAATGTCTTCCGCCCCACAGGACCCGTTTACTCTGATCAGGCCTAAGGTTGATCCGTCTTAGGTAAGCCGGGCTTAGGTAAGCGGAGTCCATAGCTAAGAGGCTACGAAGCCTCCAAGAGGGCCCAGCCCATCACAATTACCCCCCTCTCCCTCCTCCCCGTTCAAAGGGACTCGTCCATAACTAACCTCGTAATAATCCAAAGCTACAGTCTCCGTTAACAACTCAACTAGTTCCCAAATAGGCTCCACGTAGCCCTTCCACTTAACCAAAACCTTCCAGGAACTACGAATCTTCTTAGCGTCCTAGATCTCTTCGACTTCGAATTCCTCTTCATCGTCTACTAATAAAGGCAGCGGTTAGGCGTCATCTCGTTCTTATAATAATAGTAGGTCGACTCCCGTATACCTAATCAGGGATACATAAAAGACGTTATAAATACCCGGCGGCGTATTAAGCCGGCAGGCATAGGATCCGACTATTTCCAACACAGTGTACTTCGCATTCATCCAGTCCAACTTCTTAAATAGTCTCTTAGAACGGACGTTCTTAAGCCTCAACCAGACCTTATCCCCTAATCGAAACTGGTTAAAAGGCTAGCGTCGTATATTTACCGAGGCTTCTTATCGCTCTTAGGCGGAGGCCATCGCCGCTTATGCCCATTCGGAGACCTCCTTCAACTTCGAGACTAGGGCCTCTACCCAAGCTACGGGGGTCTTTCCTTCAGTCCACAGAGTCTCCCTTACTCTAATCAGGTCAATATCATAGCCGTGGGTAGTGAAGAAAGGGCTGAGGCCTATTAACGAGGCAACCCTATTATTAATAACCATTATCGCTATTAGAAGCAGGTCGTCCCAATCATCTTAAGTGTACAAAGTATAAGCTCAGAGGTAGGTTTCTATTACCTGGTTAGCTCATTCTGTGGTACCATCTATCTCCGGGTAGAAGGCCATAAATAAACGTCGTTTTATCCGTAATAGTTGACAAAGCCATTTCCATATATAACTAGTAAATTAGGGGCCTCTATCCAAAACAATAACTCTCAGGGATCCGTAGTATCTAATCAGGCCAAGCATTAACACCATAACCACAACGTCCATCGTTATATCCTTAAATAGCTCGAAAATCACATTCTTAGATAATCGGTCTATTACCACCATAATATTCATTACTCCTATACGGCGGGTTAGTAGTAGCCCTATAATAAAGTCGACTAATATCTCTGTTCAGACCTGATCAGGGACGGGTAAGGGCTTTAAAAGACCCCTCTTCTTATCCCACCATATATTACCCCGTCCACAAACATCACAGTTCCTCATAAAGCATCGGACATCCTACAACAAACCTGGCCAGTGAAAGCGGCGGCTGATCAAAGCCTTTAACGCATCTCTACTGAGATGGCCACTAAGTATTAAGTCGTGGGACTCTTAGATTAACTGGGTTCATAAGGGTTCATAACAAGGGACCCAGATCCTCTCCCTCCAAAAAAGTCTACTATCGTTATCCACTAAGCACTCTAATAGTATTATAGGCAACTTTTATTATAACAGTAACTAATAGTCCCCCCTTTTCACAATTATCCTAATTAGCTAATAATAATTATTTAATTATAGTCCTTTAATCTAAGTGGACTTTAGGGGCTCCTCTTTAAAGGGGTTTAGGATGGGTTCCAACTAATCAGCCTTAGGATCGTCGTCCTAATCTATATCGCCTACTATGGTGCTTTCCACGGATTCCGTTATATCCATTTAATTCGTCTTAAGAGTTGCCCGGTTTACTATAATTATATTCCGTTTCCCCTTTAAGAGCTATATCCTCTGTCCTTCTAGTTAATCGTCTTACTAGGTATTAGGAACGTCTTATTTTCGTTTAGATAGTGTATCGGGGATTATCGCTTATTTACTAGGTCAGAACTGGATTATAAAATTATAATAGGATAGGAACTCCGACCATTTAACCTAGTGTTTACTTAATTGCCTCTTAGTTATGAAATACTTAAGGTTAAGGTGGTCGGTTAGGATAATAAACTCCTTCACACTCCTTAATTCGGAGTCCCAGTGTTCTAAATAGTGGACTATAGCTAATAGTTCCTTATTGTGTATTAGGTAGTTGTATTCTATTAGTAAGTTCTTCCGTGAAAAGAACACAATAGGCTATAAAATACCCTCGTCGTCGTATTATAATAAAGCACCACCCACCATATAACCTAATAAGTCTGTTTTTAGTATAGTAGTTTGATTAGGATCCTAATATACTAGTATGGGGGCACTAATTAGGAGGGCCTTTAACTTGTTAAACGCTTTTGTATACTCGTTACTCTATACGAATAGGACATCCCTCTTCATTAAAGTTATAAGGGGGTGTGTTAACCCTGAGAAGTTCGGTATAAATTGATGGTAGTAATTTGTAAAACTAACGAAGGTATGGACTCCTTGTACTAATCAGGGGACCTCCTATGTCTGGATAGCCTTAATTTTCTCTGGGTTAATGCGGATACCCTTCCCTATATCGATGATGAACCCTAAGTATTTAACCCTCTTTATCTTAAAATCACATTTATCGATATTAATTTATAGGCCGGCAATACCTAGACGGCTTAAGACCTTTTTAATTTTTTTCCTATGATTAGTGAGTGAGTTATTTAAATAGATCAGAACGTCGTCGATATAAGTGGTGCAGAATTCGTCCAGGAAGTCCCGTAAAGTGTGGTTAATGTATTTTTAGAACGTAGTGGGGGCCCCTATTAAGCTAAAAGGAGTCACCATCCATTCGTATAAGCCGTATCTTATTTTAAAAGCCGTCTTTTATTCGTCGCCTTTTTTAACCCTAATCTTATGGAATATAATAATAACATCTAACTTCGTCAGCCACTTAGCCTTAGTTAGGGCTCTTAGAGTTTCGCTAATCAGGGGTAAGGGATATTTATTTTTTTTGGTGATAGCGTTCAGAGCCCGGTAATCAACATAAAACCTTAATCCTCCCCTGGGTTTTCAAATAAATAGAATAGGTAATGAAGTAGGAGAGTTATTAATATAAATAAAGCCTTTATCTAGTAATTCTATAAGGATCCATTAAAGTACAATTAGCTCCTCCCTAGATATCCCATATAAGGGTCCCCATGTAATTAGCTTGTTTTGCCCTATTAAGTCTTTTTCGATGGGAATTACGTGGTTAATGTTATTTCAATATAATAATAACTAATTAGCCTTATCTTAGTTAAAAATATATAAAAACTTATGGTAATGCGTAGGGAGTTTCGTCCTCGGGTTTATCTTTATTTTTAGTATTAGGGCCTTTTCGATATCGGCTAAACTTATAGAGAACGTATTTAGGGTAGATATACTAAGAGAGGTCTCTCTTCTCTTTTATGCTCACCTAATTAGGGCTAAGAATACCGATCTAGTTTACTATTAGATTAGGAACTTTAGATTTTACTGGGCTTAACCTAGTTTCCTTTTTATTACCTAGTGGTCCACAACACTTATATACAGAGTACCTTATACTGGGTAAACCATAACATCATCGTTAATTATCTAGGACCTTCTAAGGATAACGTCGTCTTCTTAGTTAAGAATAATATAAAAGAATAATCGGTATTATTTATAGTTATTAATATCGATATTAGTGTAAGTGACGTAGCGGATTACACTAGGAACTATAATGGTGACTTACATTAAGTTCCGAGGTGTAATACTAATACATAGTAAACGGAGTTTCTTAGCGAAGGCGTCGCTAATTAGGGCGTATATCAAACATCCTGTATTAACAAAGGTAGTTGTATAGCGTATCCCATTAATCCCGATATTAACGTAAAATAGGTCATAATCTATACTCTTTTTAACGACCTTCCATTCCTCCACAGCTTGTTCCTCCTAATAATAACTTTCACTAGGAGTTACTCTTTTCCCGAGTTCTCAGAGTCCTAATCAGAGCTAATATCTATTTCACTATACTCTTTAGTCTTCCCTTTCAAGGTTTTAGTCTCCTTATTTTTCCGGTCTCTAAGGCATCTCCATTGTATATACCCCTTCTTACCGCAATTATAGTATTTACGGGTTTCCTCTTAGCTTAACCTTCTTTGGACTGGTTTGTCCTTGGCTATCCGGCTTACCTTAGTGGGTTCCCAATTTATCTAATTAGGTTAAGGTGATCCTGTCCAATTATCCTATCCAGTTAGTGACTTAACTTTATTCTAGCCGGGTATTAGTGATCTCCTGTATTAATGCTCACAGCGAGCTTGGTACGATTTACTATCCAGCTCTGATCCTATCATCAAAAGCATCTGGGTGTATACAATATAGGCCGTTAATTTATTGATTACACTAATTAAAGGGGTTCTCATCGTAATATTTAAAGCTCCTTTTAAGTAATTAATCCTAATATTATCCAACCAGTGTCCTCCTCCCACTTCTACGAGCTCCTTTTTGAACTTAGGAAGGAAGTGGGCAAAACTCTCATTCTCCTTTTAACGTATTATTCTTAGTTGGTTGAGGGCTCGTACTTCTGCGTTAAGGTCTACGTAGTAACCCTTCAAGTATTCCATAAATTATTCAGGGTTCTTCAACCCATCAGCTCCTCCCTATAAATAATAAGCACTCACCATAACTTATACAGTATTTTCTAATTTAGAGTAAATATAAGTGAATACTACTAATACTAAACCAAAGGCTTCCCTATCCACACTTATCTTCCCTTTTATCTTAAGGTGCTATTATTAAAATCTCTTATGCAATCCATTAAATTTCGGTGGATCGGGGATCTGGTATCTCAGTTATTTAGGAGGTGGTGCATAGGCCTAATTGGGTAGGATCAGCGTCGTAGAGGGTATAGGGGCTTTGTGTGACGTTGAGGTTAGGTGCCTGGGTTCTACTAGGGTCTATTATAGTATTCGAATTTACTCTCGTTAGGCCTCTCGTTTAGCTGCTTAAGTGGTCCGCATCTCCTATAGCTGGGCTGATAACTGACCGATTAACTGCACCAGCTGCTACGGGTTTCCGGATAGGTTAACGTTATCTTCTATTATAATACAGTTATCGTTCCTTCCGCACATCTTTATTCAGCAGTGACCGCAGTATACTAATCGACGTTATTAAGGTACTCTATTACACGGAATGTGTTCTTTTAAGTTTATTAAAACCTCCTAGCTCTGATCAGACCTCGCTAATTAGCTTTAAGTGTTCAGGGACCTTTAGGTTAACCCGCTTAGGACTCTTTGCTACTCCCACTAAGGTCATAGACTTACTTTTCGTCGACAATTATTTCCGCACCCAGCGTACTCTCGTTATCTCCGATAATACTAAGATCTTAAAAATAATGTAACGGTCCAAGTACGTATATTATAACTAGCTATGGCGACTACTACGAGTATCTTTAAGATAAAAGAGAAAAGGAGAAAATGTCTTCCGCCCCATAAGACCCGTTTACTCTGATTAGGCCTAAGGTTAATCCGTCTTAGGTAAGCCGGGCTTAGGTAAGCGGAGTCCATGGCTGAGAGGCTGCGAAGCCTCCAAGAGGGCCCAGCCCGTCACATTTTATACTTTATTATTTTCCGGATTATTTCCTTAAATACTTACCCATTGGGTTTCTAAAACAATACATAATCTAATAAAAGTAAGTTCTTAATTAGAACTTATTAAAACTCGAATTAGCTGTTATTTAAGTAGTTTCCCGATAACTATTATCTAAACTATTAAATAATTATCGAAGAATACTCATGGAATTATATATTATTATTGTGGCAGCAAAAGCGGAACCGCAATTGCCACTGCAGCAATCGCGCCTTATAAACCCACTAACTGTCACAATTATACTTTTATAAAATTAGAAAACTGGATCCTTTAAAAAGAGAATTCGCTACTTAGTTAATATTAGAGAGCTAAAAAAACACATCTCCGAGGAGGAGGGAGTTTTACTATAAGTAAGGGATAGGATATTTATTTATAGAATAAGGTAAATACATAAATTATAAAAAAAAAGTAATAGAGTAATAGTTATAAACTGAGAACGGAAACGAAGTAAACGCGATGTAGTGTTTGTGGTAACCCCGGCTATAACTCGTGAACGTGTTTAGTAGAAGTAGAGACGTCTTAGGAAGACGATTCCGAGTGATTTCAATTAAATTAATGTGTTGTTATTGAATTGGTGCGACGAATGGTCGCATGGTCGTGGTCTAGTGCGCCGCTCCCTTGTCTGCGCCGCTCGCTTATTATGTACGTTATATAATTACCCTTATTAATATAGGGTGTTTAATGTATACGCTAATTAGTAACACCTTCGCTAAAAAACTCTATTTACTACGTATTAGTATTATACCTCGGAACTTAATATAAATTAATATTATAATTTCTAATATAATTCATTATATCACTTACACTAATATTAATATTAATAACTATAAATAACACTAATTATTCTTTTATATTATTTTTAATTAAAAGGATAACGTTATCCTTAGAAAACTATAAATAATTAACAATAATATTATAGTTTACCTAGTATAAAGTATTTTATATATAAGTATATGCGAAGGGCCAGGCCTAGGTGTTTTCGACCTTATGGTGCTCTATTACTATTTACTTTAAACTAAGGAGTGGCAGAGAGGAAGTTCCTCGTAAAGGGGCCGGTGTAGGAATCTATACTATTAGAGAATAAAGGGGACCTCTGGTGGGGCGCCGGAGGTCACCGGAGGCCCCTTTGACCGGAGGCCCCTTTGACCGGAGAGCTCTTTTGTTGGATGCTGGTTAACGCCTCAGGCAAAGCTTAGGCCATCGTGGGCATCAGCCCGTAACAGTATTGTAGACCATTAAGTAATAAAAAGGAAACCGGGTTAGGCCCGGTAAAATCCAAAGTTCCTAATCTAATAATAAACTAAATTAGTATTCTTAGCTATAATTAGGTGAGTATAAAAGAGAACAGAAACTCCTCTTAGTATATCTACCCTAAATACATTCTTTATAAGTTTAGCCGATATTAAGAATGTCCTAATACTAAAAGAAAATAAACACTAGGACGAAACTCCTTATATATTACCGCAAATTTCTATATATCTTTAACGAAGATAAAGCTAATCAATTATTACTGCACTGGAAAAACGTCGACTATACTATCCCTATTAAAAAGAACTCTTATGATTAAAATAAACTAGTGACCTAGGGACCCCTATATAACATATTAAAAAAGAGCTAATTATATTACGCCGAACCCTTATAGAACTATTAAATAAAGGATTTATTAGAGCTAGCAGCTCCCTTGTATTATTACTTGTTTTATTTGTCCAGAAGCTTAGAGGAGGGTTATAGTTTTGTGTTGATTATTATACCCTTAACGCTATTATAAAGAAGGACTAATACCCCTTACCCCTAATTAATAAGATTTTAAGGGTATTAGTAAAAGTAAAGTGGCTAATAAAGCTGGATGTTATTATTGTGTTTTATAAGATCTGGGTTAGGAAAGGAGATGAATAGAAAATAGTGTTTAGAACGAGGTATAGGTTATACGAATAAATGATTACCCTCTTTAGTTTAATTGGAGCCCCTATAATGTTCTAGTAATATATTAACTATACCTTATAAGATTTCCTAAATAAGTTTTACTTAACTTATATTAATAATATCCTAATCTATTTAGATAGCTCCCTCTCTGATTATAGAGGGAAGGTTAAGAAGGTCCTCAAGCACCTAGGCGTTGTAGGCCTGTATATGGATATTGATAAGTGCGAATTCGAGGCTAAGAGCATTAAGTATATAGGGTTTATTGTTAATGTTAGTAAGGGAATTTGCGTGAACCCTAAGAAGATTAAGGTAATCCAGGGATAGGAAGTACTCCGATTAGTATAAGGAGTCCGTGGGTTCATCGATTTTACTAACTACTATTAGTAGTTTATACCCAACTTTTTAGGGATCACATAACCCCTAATAATCTTAATTAAAAAGGATATACTGTTTATTTAAAGCAAAGAGTGTATTAGAGCGTTCAAGGAGCTGAAGACGCTCCTAATCAGTGCACCTATATTGGCTCACTGGGACCCTAATTAAATTACAATACTCGAGACCAATTCGTCTAGTTATATAGTAGGAGGTGCTTTATCATAGTATAACAATAAAGGGATCCTAAAGCTTATAGCGTTCCTTTTACATAAGAACCTACCTACGGAGTATAATTACCGGATACATAATAAACAACTATAATAATAATACGTTACCTAGAGTACTAGGATTTAGAACTATAGAATATAAAAGAGTTTATTATCTTAATTAATCACCTAAATCTAAAATACTTCATAATAAAAAGATAGTTAAGTGAACATTAAATTGGGTGATTAGAATTACTATCCTACTATAACTTTACTATCCAGTTTAAACTTAGTAAAAAAGTAATAATTCCTAATACACTATTAAAATACGAGCAGGATATCCCTAATACCCTATAGGATAGTAGGTTAGAGGATCGGAAGATTCAACTCCTAAAGAATAGGATTAACGTATTATAAGTTAATAACGTAATAGTGATTAGAGAAGTGCAGGCCCGATTAGGGTAAGTAAAGATGGTTAAGTTTAGTATAAGAGACTCCCCCGGAGACATGGATCAGGCCAATGACCCTAGCCTAGATAAGACGGAACCCCCTTTAAACCCTTTTAAAAAAAGTTATTATACTCCTAATAAGATAAAACCTTAAACCAGAACAACTAATACTAGCTAATTAGGGGGGTAATACAAAAACAAAGACCAACAACTTCCCTTATAATAAAAGTTACTAATAATATTATTAGAATATATAATTAATAATAATAAGAGATTGTTATAAAAAAACAGAATCTGGATCCCATATTATAAGCCCCTAAGGACGGGTTTAATCCAGAAGTTCTATAACTCTATGTAACGGTCCAAGCACGTATATTATAACTAGCTATGGTGACTACTACGAGTATCTTTAAAATAAGGAGAAAGGAAAGAAGAGTCTATTACCCTACAAATCTGTTAGATCCTAATTAGGTCTACTTAGGCCTAATCAGGCTTAGTAAATAGTGGTTAGTGTTGAACATAGCTGAGTGGTTCTAAGGCCTTTGATCGGGCTTTAGCTTATGATAATTACCCCCTTCCTCCCCTCCTTTCCTAAGGGATATTCCCGTAATTAGCCTTATAATAATCTAAGGCCGTTATATCCGCTAGTATATCCACTAGTTCCTAGGTGAGTTAAGTATAATCCTTTTATTTTACTAAGACCTTCTATTCACCCTATACTTTTTACGTATTATGGATCTCCTCAACTTTAAACTCCTCCCTATTAGCCACTAGTATTATAGATGGTTAGGCGTCGTTACAACTTTGTGATAATAACGGATCAACTCTAGTGTACCTAATTAAGCTCATATAAAAGATATTATGGATCCCTGGTGGCGTATTTAGCCGGTAAGTGTAGGATCTAACTAGTTCAAGGATAGTGTACTTTATATTAACCTAGTTAAGTTTTTTTAATAGTTAATTAAATTAAATATTCCGTAACCTTAGCTAAACCTTATCCCTAGGCTTAAACTAATTAAACGGTTAATATTTTATGTTTACGGTAATCTCTTATTTCTTTTATATTACCATTATCACCACCTAAGCCTACTTAAAAGTGTCCTTTAGTTTTTGGACTAGAGCCTCTGCTCTTATTATAGGGGTCTTATTACTATTCCATAGGGGTTCCTCTACTCTAATCAGGTCTAAATTATACCTATAAGTAACAAAGAACGGGCTAAATCCTATTAACGAGGTAACCCGGTTATTAATAACCATCATTACTACTAGGAGTAGTTCATCCTAATTGTCCTAAGTATACACTATATATACTCTAAGATAAAGTTTTATCACCTAGTTTACCCTCTCTATAACTCCGTTTATTTTTAGGTAAAACACTATAAAAAGTCTTTATTTAATCCATAATAATTAATAGAGTTATTTTTATATAAGATTTATAAACTATGGTCCCCTATTTAATATAATTATATAAGGTATCCTATAATACTTAATTAAACCTCAAATTAGTTAGTTTACTATTATATCTATTATAATATCCTTTAATAACTCGAAGATTATATTCTTTGATAAATGATCGGTCACCACTATAATGTTCATAGCCCTATTACGGTGGGAAGGGGGTAGTCCTATTACAAAGTCAATAGAGACCTCTGCTCAGATCCGTCCAGGGATAAGTAGAGGTTTTAATAGGCCCCTCTTTTTGTTATATTATACATTTCCTTATCTATAAACGTCGTAGTTCCTTATAAATCTTCGGATATCCTAGGATAAGCCTAGTTAATGGAACTAGTAATTAATTAGGGCCTTTAAAGTATCCCTCCCCGGATATCCCGTTAACGTGGAGTTATGGAACCTCTGGATTAAACCCGTCCTTAGGGGCTCATAATATGGAATTTAGATTTTATTCCTCCATAATAATCTCTTATTATCGTTAATCGTATATTTTAATAATATTATCAGTAACTTCTACTATAAGGGAAGTTATTGGTCTCCTCTTTGTACCACTCCCCTGATTAGCTAGTATTGTTTATTCTGGTTTAAGGTTTTATTCTACTGGGAGTGTAATAGCTTTTCTTTAAAAGGGTTCAAAGGGGGTTCCGTTTTGTCTAGGCTAGGGTCATCGGTCTAATCTATGTTTCTAAGGGAGTTTCTTATATTAAACTTAACCCTCTCTACTTACCCTAATTAGGCCTGCACTTCTCTAATTACTACTACGTTATTAACTCGTAATACGTTAATCTTGTTTTTTAGGAGTTTAATTTTTTGACTTTTTAACTTGTTGTCCTATAGGGTGCTAGGGATATCCTGTTTACGTCTTAATAGTGTATTAGGAATTATTGTTTTTTATTAGGTTTAAATTAGATAGTGAAGTTATAATAGGATAGTAATTCTGATTACCTGATCTAATATTCACTTAATTATTTCTTTATTATTAAGTACTTTAGATTTAGATGATTAGTTGGGATAATGAACTCTTTTACACTCCATAGTTTTAAATCCTAATACTCTAAGTAGTATATTATTACTAATAGTTCCTTATTGTATATCGGGTAATTACACTCCATAGGTAAGTTCTTGTGTAAAAAGAACACTACAGGCTTTAGGATCCCTTCGTCGTCGTACTACGATAAGGCACCTCCTACCACATAACCAAATAAATTGGTCTTAAGTATTATAGTTCAATTAGGGTCCCAGTAAGCTAATACAAGTGCACTGATCAGGAGCGTCTTCAGCTCCTCAAACACTCTAGTATACTCCTTACTCTAAATAAATAATATATCCTTTTTAGTTAAAGCTATTAGGGGCTATATAATCCCTAAAAAGTTAAGTATAAATTACTAATAATAGTTAATAAAACCAATAAACCCACGAACTCCTCACATTAATCAGGGCACTTCCCATCCCTAGATTACCTTAATCTTCTTAGGGTCCACGCGAATTCCCTTACCAGCATTAACAATAAACCCCAAATACTTGACGCTCTTAACCTCGAATTCACACTTATTAATATCCATATACAGGCCTATAACGCCTAGGTACTCAAAGACCTTCTTAACCTTCTCTCTATGATCAGAGAGGGAGTTATCCAAATAAATCAGGATATTATCGATATAAGTTAAGTAGAACTTATCTAGGAAATCTTATAGGGTATGGTTAATATATTACTAGAACGTTATAGGGGCTCTAGTTAAACTAAAGGGGGTAACTATTTATTCGTATAACCTATACTTTATCCTAAACGCCATTTTCTATTCGTTTCCTTTCCTAACCCGGATCTTATAAAACATAGCGATGACATCCAGCTTTATTAACCACTTTGTTTTTGTTAATGCCCTTAGGGTCTCGTTGATTAGGGGCAAGAGGTGTTAGTCCTTTTTTGTAATGGTTTTAAGGGTACAATAATTGACGTAGAACTATAACCCTCCTCTAGGCTTCCGGATAAATAGAATGGGTGATGATGTAGGGGAGCTATTAGCCCTAATAAACCCTTTATTTAATAGTTTTATAAAGGTTTAGTGTAATATAATTAACTCTTTCCTTGATATGCCATATAAAGGTCCCTAGGTTACTAGTTTATTTTAATTATAGGAGTCCTTTTTAATAGGGATAGTATAGTTAACGTTCTTTTAGTGTAGTAGTAATTAATTAGCCTTATTTTAGTTGAAGATATGTAGAAATTTGCAGTAATGCGTAGGGAGTTTTATCCTTAGGTCTATTTTTATTTTTAGTGTTAAGGCCTTCTCGATATCAGCTAAACTTATAGAGAATACGTTTAGGGTGGATATACTAAGAGGGGTCTCTTTTCTCTTCTATGCTCACCTAATTAGGGTTAAGAATACTGATTTAGTTTACTATTAGATTAGGAATTTTAGATTTTACCGGGCTTAACCCGGTTTCCTTTTTATTACCTAGTAGTCCACGATACTTATATACAAAGTACCTTATATTAGGTAAACTATAACATTATCATTAATCATCTAGGACTTTTTAAGGATAACGTCGTCTTCTTAGTTAAGAATAATATAAAAAAATAATTAGTATTATTTATAGTTATTAATATTAATATTAGTGTAAATAATATAGTGGATTATACTAGGAATTATAATGGTGATTTATATTAAGTTCTAAGGTGTAATACTAATGTGTAGTAAACGGAGTTTCTTAGTGAAGGCGTCGCTGATCAGGGTGTATATTAAACACCTTATATTAATAAGGGTAATTATATAGTATATCCTATTAATCCCAATATTAATATAAAATAGGTTATAATCTATGCTCTTTTTAATGACCTTCTATTCCTCTATAGCTTGTTCCTCCTAATGATGACTTTCATTAGGAGTTACTTTTTTCCGGAGTTCTTAGAGTTCTAATTAGAGCTATTATCCGTTTTACTTTATTCCTTAGTTTTTCCCTTAAAAGTTTTAGTTTTCTTTTTTTTTTTTAATCCTTAGGGTATTACTATTATATATACCCTTTTTTATTATAGTTATAATATCTATGAGCTTCCTCTTAGTTTGGCCGTTTACGGACTTTCTTACCTTTAGCTAGCTTATTTGCTTTCGTAGGTTCCCACTCTATTTGATTAGGTTGGGGGGACTCTAATTGACTGTTCTACTTTTAAGGGGATTTAGTTCTTATTTAGTTAGGGGTTAGTGATCTCCTATGTTGACGTTCACAGTGGGTTTAGTAGGATTTGCTGTTTAATTCTAAGCTTATATTTAGGAGTATTGGGTATATATAGTGTATATCGTTGGTTTATTGATCATGCTGATAAGGGGGGCTCTTATTATGGTGTTCAGGGCTCCTTTAAGGTAATTGATCCTTATAACGTTTAGCTAGTGTCCTCCTCCTACTTTTATAAGCTTTTTATCTTAAATTTAGGGAGGAAATAAGTGAAACTTTTGTTTTTTTTTATTGTATAATTCTTAGTTGGTCGAGGGTTTGTACTTTTGTGTTAAGGTCCGTATAGTAACCCTTTAAGTATTCTATGAATTTATCCGGGTTTTTCGACCTATCGGCCCCTCCTTGCGTATAGTAGGTGCTTGTTATGGTTTACGTAGTGTTTTCTAGCTTAGAGTAGATGTAGGTGAATACGGTTAACTCTAAACTAAAGGCTTTTTTATTTACACTTATTTTCTCTTTTATTTTGAGGTACTATTATTGAAACTTCTTATATAATCCATTAAACTTTGGTAGGTTAGGAATTTAATATTTAGTTTATTTTAAAGGTGGTACGTAGATTTGATTGGGGGGAATTGGTGTTATAGAGGGTATTAGGGACTGGTTTATTATCGAGGTCGGGTACCTGGGTTCTGCTAGGGCTTCCTATAATAGTCGAATCTGCTCTTGTTGGGTCTCTTGTTTGGTTACTTGGGCGATCCGTATTTCTAGTAGTTGGGTTATAAGTTATCTAATTAGTTACACTAATTACTATAGGTTTCTAGATAGTTTAGTGTTGCTTTCCATTATTGCATAGTTATCGCTTATCCTAGTGTTTTATATTCAGTAGTAACCGTAGTATACTTAATAACGTGGTCAAGGTACTCTACTATGGGTGTATGTATACGTCTTTTTGAGTATATGATAACCTCTAGGTTTGATTAGGTTGTATTGATTAGTTTTAGATGTTTAGGGACTCCTTAGGTTAACCCGTCTAGAACTTTTTGCTACTTTTACATAGATCATGGGCTTTTGTACTAGGCATTTAATTGATTGCCTTTGATGATTTTGAAGATAATATAATGGTCTAAGTATGTATATTATAACTAGTTATAGCGACTACTATGAGTATTTTTAAAATAAGGAGAAAGGAAGGAAAAGTTTGCTGCCCTACAAATTTGTTGGATCCTAATTAGGTCTACCTAGGCCTGATTAGGCTTAGTAAGCAGTGGTTGGCGTTGAACATGGCTGAGTGGTTCCGAGGCCTCTGATTGGGCCTTGGCCCGTGACACTCTACGTTAACGGGATATCCAGGGAGGGACACTTTAAAGGCCCTAATCAACTACTAGTTCCACTAACCAGGCCTATCCCAGGATATCCGAAGATTTATGAGGAACTGTGATGTTTATAGACGAGGAAATATATAATGCAATAAAAAAGGGGCCTATTAAAGCCTCTGCTTATCCCTGGACAAATCTGAGCAGAGGTCTCTATTAATTTTATAACAGAACTACCCCCTTCCCACCACAATGGGGCTACGAACATCATAATAGTAACCAATCATCTATTAAAGAATATGATCTTCGAGTTATTAAAAGATATTACGATGAATATAATAATAGACCAACTAATCCGAGGTCTAATTAAGTATTATAGGATACCTTATATAATTATACTAAATAAGGGACCATAGTTTACAAATTGAATATAAAAATAACTCTACTAATTACTACGAATTAAATAAAAACTCGTTATAGTGTTTAATCCAAAAACAGACGGAGCTATAGAGAGGGCAAACTAGGTAATAGAAGCCTATCTTAGAGTATATATAGTGTACACTTAGGACAATTAGAACAAACTACTCCTAATAATAATAATAACTATTAATAACTAAATCACCTTATTAACAGGATAGCTTATTTTTTATTACTTATAAGTATGACTTAGATCTAATTAGAGTAGAGGAACCCCTGTGGAATAACAATAAAACCCCTATAATAAAAGCAGAGGTACTATTCCAAAAACTAAAAGACACTTCTAAGTGGGCTTAGGTAATAATAACGGTAATACAAAAGAAACAAAAGATTACCGTAAACGTCAGGTGCTAGCTATCTAATTAATTTAAGTTTAGGGATGAGGTTTAGTTAAGGTTATAGAATATCTAATTTAATTAACTATCAAAAAAGCTTAACTAGGTTAACGTAAAGTATATTATCCTTAAACTAATTAAATCCTATACTTATTAGCAAGATATATTAGTGGATATAGTAGCCTTAGGCTATTATAAGGCCGTTTATAAGAATATCCCTTAGGAAGGGAGGGGAGAAAAGGGGTAATTATTACGGGTTAAGGCCTAATCAGAGGCCTCGGAACCACTTAACTATATTTAATACTAACCACTACTTATTAAACCTAACCAGGCCCAGGGAAACCTAATTAGGACCCAGCGGATTTATAGGGTAGCAGACTTTTCCTTTTTTTCTCCTTATCTTAATAATACTCGTAATAGTTACCATAGCTAGTTATAATATACGTGCTTGGACCGTTACAATTTTCTCCGAATAGAATAACTCTCAGACGATCCCAGGATTAACTCATTAAATCCCCTACCTTCTAAAATATCAATCTCATCTATATTCCATTAATTATTACTTTAACACCTTTAATCTTAGGAACAACAGAGTGGGTAAACTATAAATTAATAACATTAACAAAAACTCTATTAATATACTAGGAGTTAATAAACCTACTTTTCTAAACCTTAATTAATAGATTCCTTCGTATAAAGAACTATACCCAGTTCTTCCTAAGAGGCTATAAGTCCCCATAAATTAAAAGGATACGTTCAACAAATTTCTTAAGTTGTTGATGGGTTAGTGGGTGTTTTAGCGAAGCCTGAACTCGAACCCATTTAGCTAAACACTCCTCCTAGATTGGAGGGAGGCTCTGCTGGTCAATATGGGCCTTTATACGTAATTTGAGGCCTCAGAGGCGAGGCGATCCTAAAGTATTAATCTTAGGATACCCCATTATAATAATACTTTTCGTATACTAAAACCGTATATAATATAATAGTGTACATTACTATAAGAACCTCATCTTCGGTATACTAACTCATCTAACGATAATGTCAATCCGATGAAAAAATGGTGTTAATTAAGTGAAGATTAACAAAGTGGTGGTTAATAAAAGAAGAGGGGTAATTATAGTGTGAAGGGATTTTAGGGTAGCCGAGATGTGGGGGTGGCCGGGTAATGGGTGTGGGACGTTAGCTTCGTGGTTCAATCGACCGAGTTTCGATCACAGTATAGATCAGAGCAAGGGGGAGGCACAGTGTCATATAACCAGATGTCGCTCGAGTTTGGTTTAGTATGAATTGCATCGTGATCATCCTGGGGGGGCTATTTTAGTAGACATCGGACGATAGATAAGTGACAGCTTAGTCCGAAGTCGAGTGATGCGTGGTTACAGGTGCATCCCGCCAGTGCACAGCGATGCGTTAGGGCGTTCCTCAGCAGACGTCGGCGGCAGCATGGCTGCTTCTTAGTGGACGTTAAGTGTCGCCCACTGAGTGGCTACTGAATGGACCCAATCACAGCGCCGTAAGCGGGGGATTTTGCCCAAAATAGCAACGGCTAGCGGCCTTCCCATAAGCTAATTAACCCCCTGCCTTTTGCCGTGTTCCCCTCCATTCATCCATCCCGTCCTCTAGTGTACCTTACCTCTCTCTCTCCCTCCTCTCCCCAACCACCACGGTGAGCGGCCAAGGGCAACACACACATCACTAAGATCGCTGGGTCAAGGAGACAGAGACGGCACGCAGTCCAAGAATAAACCCGAAATGACCGCGCCAATACGCGACCACGACGTCGAAACTCTGTCGTCTATCACTTGCGGATCAGCAATGATCGTCCGGGGGGGGGGCAGCCCCCGCGTGGAATCCAGGGTTTCTCGGGTCGCATTTCCCACGCTCCCCGGGGGCCCTCAAGCCCTCAAGCCCTCAAGCCCTCAAGCCCTTGAACCCTCTCTGGCCAGACCCAGAAGACGACAGCATCGGTGTTGTCTGTCGATAATGTGGCAGACATGTCTTGGGGACGGGGCACGCCGCGTCTCCCTGGACTCTGCCAAGCGACGGGTTCGTTGATTGAACATTCACACACTCCTTCGGCAATCCCTGTGGCCCTGACATGGCACCATCAAATGGTTTCACTGCTTTGACGCGGACACTTTTTTTTTGACAGGAGCTGTCTGTCTTCCCGCCTACCCGTCTCTGCGTGTGCGTTGCCCCTCCCATCCCACCACAGTGTTCCTGTCTCTGCTTCTATCCATGGACATCTACATCCATCTGTGGATATCGTCCCGACGCTAGCAGCCTTAACAAGGCGCCTTTTCGCCGAGCAGCAACCGGCAGCATCGACGGACACTGGCTGAGCGCCAGTGCGGGTGCCAGAAGGGAGAGATCTAGGCGCTCCCGAGCGATGTCACGTCACGAACCGGCTGCGCCAGGCGGAAGCCTCAAGCGCCGCCTGGAGAGAGGCCTTTCCGGAAGAAGCACGCCTCGATCTCGCCCTCCTCTCCCAAGCGCTGCCTCCCTGCTTCCCTGTCTCTCACTCGCTCGCTCCATATTGCGGCCCTGACCCTGTGCTCACCCTTCGCTTGGCATATCCATCCGCTCCCGCCATGTCCCGGGGCCAGCGAGCGTCCCCAGCGAGACATTTCCCACTGCAACGACACCCTTGGCAGCGCGCCGTCGATCACTTGACATGGTTTAAATGGCCTAAAAAAGAAGCGCAGTGCGCCTTGCGGCTGTCGTTTCAGACCGGCTCCGATCCTCGCAGCTGGGGCCGGAGGCGATCGGCAAGGCGACGTCGGACACGATACGGTGGCATCGTGGGTATTTTCGCATCTCGGGATGCGCCATCAGTCTGCACGCGCGTCATCCGTCTTCCTGGAGGGCATCAAGGGGCTCTAGTATGCCAGCCATCCAGCGCCAGCCATCCAGCCACAACTTCGAGAAGGGAACTAGCGCAGGCTTGGTGCTCGTCGAAGCCCTCATGTCCCGGCGTGTCCCGCGCCGGCCCACGTTTACCAAGGGCGGGAGATCAGCTGCCGTAGGGAATCGCCATTCTTCGCGGCCAAAGGCTAGCTGCCGCGGTGACATCTCGCGCGGAAAGACATGCCCAGCCTCCACCTCGTCAGGTTGTCGTTCGGCCACTGAGCCATTTTCGACGTCGCCATGCTGTTTACACGCCCGATGGTTGGACGTCGCCGGCGGCCCGAATTCGATAACGGTGTCTCACGGTGCCCGTCTTCATTCCAACTGACCCTCCCCGCGTCATAATGCCATGCAAGGCACACGGTGCCCGTCGATGCCAGTCCATTATCGTCGCATTGCCAAGCTGGGATCAAATTCGCCGCGAGATTGGAGTCTCTCCGCCAGGTACTGACTGATCCGTTCTCTTACAATTATCGTGCCAACCAACAACACTGACCGGTATTTTCGTCTAGAAATCTACTGTTCGGAACAAGCCACCACACAACAGAGATGGGCCGATGGGGCAAACAAGGACAGCGCTAGCTCCGAGGCTGCTTCGTCTTCTTCAACAGTCAAGCCTCCAGCCCCAAGCCAAACGCCCTGATCGACTTCTGCGCCCACGATGTAGCCACGCAGCCAAGACAAGCTCCACCCGCCACGTTTCCCGGTCATGGCCCTCACTTGGCAAAGGGACAGGCTGCATGCTAGCTCGAGAGAGGCCAAGCCTTGGAGACCAAGCCCCTGTCGAGCCCTTCCACATCCATCATGCCAGGCAGTCGCCTCTATTTTTGCGAGACCAGCGGCTTGGCCGCCGCCATACCATACCGACAGAATCCCAGCCGTCGACGCAAGTGCAAGTGCAAGTGCGCACGGTTCGGACTCCCCTACACATGACTGGCTGGACTAATCCCATGCCTGCCGTCGATGGTTCCGAGCTGGGGGCCTCTGGACGGCGTCACAACGTTTCGTTTCCACGTTCTATTTTCGCTATTGTCACCGTCTTCAGCCATGGCGCACGCCTACTGGCCCTGGCACGCTACAGACTGTGAGGGCATTCGCCCTTCAGCATCATGAAGGGGCATACTCCCTTGGTGATCCTTCCCTCCATCGTCACAGAGAAGCAAAGCATCAAGAACATCATTTCCCGTCTCTTTTGTCTTGTTTCCTCTTCCCTTTGTCTCTCGTCTCTCTTGTCAAATTTCCTTCTAGCAGGCCTTCCATCTCTACTTTTCTATATCTCTATTGTCTCTCGAGCACCCACTCTCCACCGTCTTCTGACTCTGCTTTCCCATCTACCTCTTGTAAGTTGACCCATATCAAGGGGACTGGCGCGAAGAGTTTCACTAACGATGTCGTTAGTTTTCATAGTCCACCTTGGCCATGTCTTCCACAACGGCTTCCGCGGAGGCCTCCTCGACCACCCTCGCCGTGGTTGAAGCCGCTCCGAATCAGGTCCCGATGCCGCCCCTGAGAGCCTTCTTCCTCACGAGCAACAACTCCACCCACACTCTTGTGAACCACGAGGTAGCCACCCAGGCACCGGCTTCTACCGTTGCCACAGATTCCAGCGACGATGACGAGGAGGACGATATCGCAGTCCCAGACAAGAAGGGCAACCGCGCCTACCGCTACCTCCGATGGAACTTTGGTTCCGTCTACAGGCGCATCTTCGCCCTGGCCTTCCTTGGCAACATCTCGGCCCTCATCTTCGTCATCGTCCGCTCCCTCGTCGGCGGCACTCGCCTGACCCCTCATACCTGCGCCACCGCCGTGTCCGCCAACATCCTCGCCGCCCTCTTCATCCGCAACGAGCATACCGTCAACGCCATGTTCAAGGTCTGCGTTCTCTTCCCCGCCAGGGCGCCCCTCCGCGTCCGCCACGCCTTCGCCAAGGTCTACTCGTATGGCGGCATCCACAGCGGCTGCGGTGTCGCCTCCTTCTTTTGGTTCGTCGCCTTCCTCGTCGTCCTCACGGCCCAGTACGAGAACCCCAACGCCATCCGTGCCTACATTCTGCTCGACAGCTACCTCATCTGCGTCCTCCTCGGCCTCATCATCGGCTTCGCCCACCCGCGTGCCCGTGTCCTGTTGCACAACTGGTTCGAGGGCACCCACCGCTTTCTCGGCTGGTCCATCATCCTTCTCTTCTGGGCCCTGGTCATGATGCTCGCCGAGGACAACAGCATCACCGCCAAGATCCCTTACGCGGCCTCGATCGCGATGACCCCGTCCTTCTGGATGCTCATCGTCATTACCCTCCTGGTCGTCTACCCCTGGACCCGCCTCCGCCTCCGCGATATCGAGGCCGAGGCCATGTCCTCCCACGTCGTCAAGCTCAACTTCAACTACGCCGACGTGCAGTACGGCCAGGCCGTGCGCCTCACCGACGCGCCCCTTCGCGAGACCCACGCCTTCGCCGTCATCCCCAACCCCACGGCGTCCTCTGATGTCGAGAAAGGACAAAAGGGCTTGTCAAACGCCGGTAAGAAGGGCTTCTCGGTGCTTGTCTCGAACGCCGGCGACTGGACCGACAAGATCATCAAGAACCCGCCCAAGAAGATGTGGACCCGCGGCGTCCCTCAGTACGGCGTGCTCCGCGTAGCCGGCCTCTTCGAGCCCACCATCGTCATCGCCACCGGCTCCGGCATCGGGCCGTGCCTGAGTTTGTTCGTGCAGAAGCCCAATCACCCCGTCCGCATCATCTGGTCGACGCAGCGCCCGGCAGAGACGTACGGGCAGGCGGTGATCGACACCATCTACGAGGCCGATCCCAACGCTGTCATCATCGACACCAAGAAGACGGGCCGGCCGGACCTCGTGACCATTACCTACCGTATTTGGGAGAGCAGTCGGCGTCAGATTTTCGGTCTTCCATATTCTCAGCTCACGGGTGACAAGAAGACGGGCCCTTGCGAGGCTGTCGTCATCATCTCGAACCAGAAGGTGACGAGAAAAGTCGTCTACGGGCTGGAGAGCAGGGGAATCCCCGCCTACGGCGCCATCTTTGATTCTTGAGGGTGCTGCAACGGTCGAAAAAAAGGATGAAAAGAGACAAAAGTGCTTTACTCGGATTTTTATTCTCGCGTGGATCTCTGATCACGGCTTTCATTTGGGAACATTTACTTACCGGCGTATTGCATAGCCGGCATGGCTGGCGTTGGCGGGCTGATAGATCTGGGTTTACTTCTTGTAGCTTCTCACATTCTCTCAGCGTACCTTGGTCAAAATACCACTTCGTTTTTGTTATTCAAACTACTTTCGTTGATGCTGGGACGCAATCATTGAGCTTGGAGTTTGACTTGCCAGTTCTTGGTGTCCGTCAGTAGACCACACCCCACAAAAATCCCCCACTTCTGTTGGCCTGTCACCTGGCTGGCAGCCCGATATGAGAGGTTATTCCTGGGTTTCCACCATCACCCAATCAAGGCGGACCAAACGGGTCGGTTAGCTCAGTTGGTTAGAGCGTGGTACTAATATGTCATCCGACATGTTGAGTAATGCCAAGGCCGGGAGTTCAAGCCTCCCACTGATCACATATTTTTTTGCTGTTCATTCATAATGAAGTCAGCGAGTGAGACGAATGTAGTATGTATGTGTCGTCGGATTTTTGATGGATTTTTATTGAGGTTGATTAAGCTTGTTTGAGCGGTCTGCTCCCCGAGTTTGCTGTGAGGGGGGAGGGGGAGTTAAGGTCAGTAAAACGCTGCTGATATGGTGCGGGGTAGGTACCCGATGGTGGACAAACGCAGTGCGTTGAGCCTTTGTATGCGCTGACAACAGCCGTGACAGCCCTGTATTTTTCGTATTTCTTCTCTTCTATCTCGTCTCACGCTCTCATCTCGATCCACCCTTCTTCCATCGTCAACTCCCAAATTGATAATGAATTGTCTTCACTCTACACCACATTCAGGCTCGGCAGCCGGCTTCTCGCTTCACGGCTAGATGCCAAGTCGATAGTACCCAAGTCATGCGTCGTCGCATCCGGAATCTCACCTAGATGGCAACATACGGCCGTCCTGACTCGGTCCAAGAGATCACATTGCTGCCGGCCACCGATCCCATAGGAACCAGTCCCGACGTTAATTACTGCCTCGACGGCGATTGGGTTCTCCCCCCCCCCCCCCCCCCCTGGCTGGCTCTGGGTGCTCTCGTGTTCTCCCGACAAAAGATCCTCCCTCCCAGACCACTGACTGACTGTACTGTATGCGGGCTCGGAGCTCGATCCCGCTTGCTTATTGCGGCTCCAAGCAAACAAGGCGTGCCGTGTCATCGGTTTGTCAGAGTCCCTCGCGCCATAGGGCGGGCAATGGGCAAAGCAAATTGGACGTGTGTCACCTCCAACAAGCATCGAGGCTTGGTTGCTTGGTTACTTACTTGGCTCTCCCCCAACAACGACCCTAATCGAGGCGGCCGCCAACGCCCTCTCGCCCTTGGCTTCGGTCGACGCAATACCGTACCGTCGCATCGCGGCGAGCCGAAATGAAGCACGGCGCGGCAGGCCTCGCCCAGAATACCCGGCTTCCGTGCCTTTGGCCCATTGCCCATTGCCCCTTTGGTCCTTTGGGCCCTCCCTCGTTCGCCTCCCTCTCCCTCCATGCTCTCCATGCTATCTCCCCCCCCCCCTTTTCAACCGCCCGTTTACCCAGCCATGACTGTGAGGAACTGTGCTTTCCCGTCAGTCCGTCACACACCCACCCACTCACTACCCAGCTGAATAATCCTTAACTAATAACTCGTTCGGCTTTGCTTCCGGATCGCGGCCAGACTGGGCTGGACCCGAGACTCGAACGTACGCATGGCACACATCCGTCATCGAGGTGCTGACACCAGACTGCAGCAGAAGGTCTGCAGGACCTGGGATTCGACAGAGACACGATTTTTCTTCTTTAGTCACCCATCCATCCCCCGCAATCTACGAAGGCAGCTCCGTGGCGTCCTGACCTCCTTTCGGCTCGACTGCAGGGGAGCGACAGACACACCTATCGAAAGAGGGCGTGGCGGTCGCGGCCTCGAGGGTTGCATCCTGCTCCCGACAAGCCCAGCTGACGCCTCCCCATCCCGGCCAGACCCCCGTTCGATTGGGAAGCCCGGATCGAATTGCCGCAGCGCAACGTGGAGTAGCGCCCGAGTCTGCCTCCGCATTCCCGTTCCTGGCGATGCGCTGCACGCCTTTTTCAACCTCACCTCACTGGGTGGGGGATGGGGGAGGGGAGGATCCCCAAGACATTGCATCTTGGATCCAGAGTCCTGGATATCGTGCTCGGCAGAGAGAGAGAGAGAGAGAGAGAGAGAGAGATGCTTTCGAGACCTCTCAGGCTTCAGATAAAACCCTTTATTCATCTATCTCGTTGCTTTTTCTCAGCCACCGGTCGTCTCATGTGTAGACAGCCGTCCCGCGTCCGAATCCCTCTGCCCCCTTCATCTGGATTCTGGCTTCTCCCGCTGCCTCTGTTAGATTGACGTGCCCTGAATACCCCCCGGTCGTGAGGCTGGACCAACAAAGGCAATCAGCACAGTTACATTCCGTTCCAACACTTCCCAGCCCCACCACCACACCACACTACCACTTGCAGGACACTCTCTCAGTCATCTCTTTCTCTCTCTCTCCTGCTGGGGCTTGGGCAAACATTTCCTCCTATCGGCGGATTTGCATAGCACGCATCCACCCACAATCACAGGAGACGTGACTGGGCGAGCCGGATTGCGGGATCCTCTGGGTCAGTCATGTGGCAGCGGCGCCAACTTTGGGACGCTCGTCTGTCTGAAAGAAGAAAGTGGGATGTGTGCCTGAAGGTAGCCGAAGCTGGGAGAGAGAGCCAAGCCAAGGGACGGGTCGGGAACCCGTGGATTGCCATCGCATCGCCCCTTTAAATGCTCGCCGTTCCCTCCCCGTGACGGAAGTTTGGAGTTGTGGTTTTGGTTGTTAGACGTCTGTTGAAGTGACGTCCGGCATCATGAAGCTCTTCAGTCGTGCTGGTGCTCTGGCAGCCCTTCTGGCGGCCTCGCCACGTACGTCCCCGAACCTCCCCCAGCTTGCTCTCTACTGACATCGACTCGCAGTCCTTGATGGAGCTGCCGCTCAGGCTTCGACCCCGACCGTCTTCACCGAACCAAACACCGGCATCATCTTCAACGCCTGGTCCGCCACCGATGCGCAAACCGCCGGTGGCATGACGTACGGCTTCGCCCTGCCTGAGAACGGCCTGACGACCGACGTCAACGAATACATCGGCTACCTGGTACGTAACACTTCAAAACTAGGCCTCTCCTCACGCTAACGTGACCGCAGTCGTGCTCCTCCAAGAACGGCCAAGGCACCGGCTGGTGCGGCATCTCCCTCGGCGGTAGCATGACCAACAAGCTCCTCCTGATGGCGTGGCCCAACGGCGGCGAGGTGCTGACGTCGTTCCGCTGGGCGACGGGCTACGACATGCCGGCCGTCTACGCCGGCGACGCCAAGCTGACGCAGATCGCGTCGACCATCAACGCGACGCACTACACCCTCGTGTACCGCTGCCAGAACTGCTGGCAGTGGAGCCACAACGGCGCGACCGGCAGCGTGTCCACGAGCGCCGGCTTCCTGGTCCTCGGCTGGGCCCAGGCCTTCGCCAGCCCGACCAACCCGTCCTGCCCGGCCAACATCGTCCTCGCGCAGCACGAGAACCAGGGCATTCATGGGTCGAGCCTCGACTCTAGCATCGCGAACCCGAGTTACTCCGCCTGGGCCGCCCTGGCGACCAAGACCGTCGCGGGCAGCTGCGGCGGCGCGACCACCACGGCCGGCCCGACTTCGACGTCGAACGTCCCGGGACCTACTGGTGTGCCTGTCCCGTCTGGGACGTTTGACTACATCGTCATTGGCGCCGGTGCCGGTGGTATCCCGCTGGCTGACAAGCTGAGCGAGGCCGGCAAGAGCGTGCTGCTGATTGAAAAGGGACCGCCGTCGTCTGGCAGATGGGGCGGAACCATGAAGCCGGACTGGTTGGAGGGCACCAACCTGACTAGATTTGACGTCCCGGGTCTCTGCAACCAGATCTGGCACGACTCGGCCGGCATCGCCTGCCAGGACACCGACCAAATGGCCGGCTGCGTCCTGGGCGGGGGCACCGCCATCAACGCCGCTCTCTGGTGGAAGGTAAGCCATCCCCCCTCCCCGGACGATCTCGACCAAGTACTGACACATCATCCATAGCCGTACGCCCTGGACTGGGACTACAACTTCCCCTCAGGCTGGAAGTCCACCGACGTCGCGGCCGCGCAGAACCGCGTCTTCTCGCGCATCCCGGGCACCACGGTCCCCTCGCAGGACGGCAAGATCTACCTGACGGGCGGCTTCAACGCGCTGGCGAGCGGGCTCAAGGCGGGCGGCTGGAAGGAGCTGGACCTCAACGCGAACCCCAACTCCAAGAACCGCACGTTCGGGCACACGCCGTACATGTACTCCGGCGGCGAGCGCGGCGGGCCGATGGCGACGTATTTGGTGAGCGCGAACAAGCGCAGCAACTTCAAGCTGTGGATGAAGACGGCCGTGAAGCGCGTCGTGCGCACCGGCGGGCATATTACCGGTGTCGAGGTCGAGGCGTACCAGTCCGGCGGGTATGCTGGTGTTGTTGATGTCACTGCCGTCACGGGACGGGTGATTTTGTCGGCTGGTACGTTTGGGAGTGCCAAGTTGTTGATGCGTAGCGGCATCGGGCCCAGGGACCAGCTCGAGGTCGTCAAGAGCTCGACGGACGGGCCGACGATGATTTCCAACAGCTCGTGGATTACGCTGCCTGTGGGATACAACCTGGAGGACCACACCAACGTGAGTTTACCAAGGGTCGAGGTGCTGAAGCGATGTAAGCTGACGATGACAGACCGACACCGTCGCCACGCACCCCGACGTGGAGTTTTACGACTTTTACGAGGCGTACGACGACCCCAACGTCACGGACAAGAACCTCTACCTCCAGAAGCGCAGCGGTATCCTGGCGCAGTCCGCCCCCAACATCGGGCCTCTGTGAGTCGTCCCATCGCAGACAACTGACTATTCCCTAACGCTGTGGCAGGTTCTTCGAGGAGATCAAGGGCGCCGACGGCATCGTCCGCCAGCTGCAGTACACGGCCCGCATGGAGGGCAGCAACGGCACCCCCGACGGAAGTAAGTGTCTTTTGTCCTGATCTCACCTGAAGCCAATGTACTAACACCCGTCGCAGAGGCCATCACCATCAGCCAGTACCTCGGCCGCGGCGCGACCTCGCGTGGCCGCATGACGATTCAGGCCAACCTCGGCACGGTGGTGTCCACCGTGCCCTACCTGCGCGACCAGAACGACGTCGAGGCCGTCATCAAGGGCATCGAGAACGTCCAGGCGGCGCTCAAGAGCCTGCCCAACCTCAACTGGACCTTCCCGGCGCAGGGCACGTCGGTGCGGGACTTTGTCAACAACATGCTCGTGTCGTACTCGAACCGGCGGGCGAACCACTGGATCGGTGAGTGACGCCTTCTTCCAACTTGCCCCTCTGCGACCGTTGCTCCAGCTCGTCTTCACTCCTGGATTGATGTGCGTGCGGACGACTGACATCCCCACAGGAACCAACAAGCTCGGCACCTCGGACGGGCGCAGCAGCGGCGGCGACGCGGTGGTGGACGTCAACACCAAGGTGTACGGCACGGACAACCTCTTCGTGGTGGACGCCAGCATCTTCCCCGGCATGGTGACGACCAACCCGTCGTCGTACATCGTGGTGGCGTCGGAGCACGCGGCCGCAAAGATCCTGGCGCTGCCGACGGCCAAGGGCGGCGCGCTGTACGAGCAGTGCGGCGGCTCGACGTGGAACGGGAGCTTCCAGTGCGCGGCCGGGCTTACGTGCACCTTCAAGGACTCGTACTACTCACAGGTATGTCTCTTCGTGTTGTTTTGCCTTCTCGGCAGCATCGTGTGTTGCGACGAGGCGAAGAAGAAGTGATGGTTACTAACATCGTTGGCAGTGTCTGTGAGTTGTCATCCCAACGACCGGGGCCATCGTATCCCCGAGTCAGTGAGCGCACGTGGCGCGTCTTCTCTCTTCACGTGGACATATTTGTTGTCTTCTCATTCCCCGTACATATTCAAGAACCTCTTCGTATACATATATATATATATATATATCACAACTTCCCTCTCGCCTAATTTTTCTTGGTATTTGCTGTTAGTGAAATAGGTGATACATTACTAAGATCCTTAGTAGCTGAAAACTCTTCACCTTTTCTTCCCGGAGCCCTCCCGTAATAGCCTCTTAGCCTCCGGCGGGTACTGGATTATAGCTGGCCCCTCTGGCCGGCCCTGATCAAGGTTTTAGACCACTTCTAGAGCTGACCCTTACTATAAGGGTTAAGCGCCGCTACGACACCGAGGCCTAGCTATCCCGGCCTAGCCTTGTGGGAAGTTAGCCCAATACTCCTAATATAGCCCCCTTTACGGTAAAGGGGCCCTTGAACATAAGCGGGGCGGCTACTAGATTTATCCTAGCCGCCTTGGATGAACAAGCTAGACTTTAAGAGGCCCGAAAGGATGTCTTCTTGACTATCGCCCAGTCCGTTAATAATGTGGTCTCCAACTTTAAGGGGCCTAGAAAGTAGATCGTAAAGGAGGTTACGACCTATGTGATTCAGGCCCTAAAGAGGTTTATAAAGAATAAAGTTATACTTACCCCGACCCTACCCCGGAATTGGGTTACCATTGTGGCCTTAACCCCGGCCATAACCCCGGCCCTAGCCCTAACCCTAGCCTAAAATTGGGCCCCTACCCGCCTATAAGCCTAAGTATAGCTGGAAGATCTCTGGGTTTTCATTTATATCCCCGAGGAAGGCCTGGAGGCTGCCTGGAAGAACGCCCCCTTTGCCCTGCGCTGTATAGTTTGCTAGGCCCTTAGTTTATAGCTAGGAGATATCCCACATCTTTACTATATTTTAATTGGATACTCTTTGAAACCCCTAAATAAATAAGTCCAATAAAGCCTTTTTGGAAATAAGCAAAAGCTAGCGGGTTACCTAGGGGCTCTAAAAATAAAAACCCCTATAAAATGGTTTATATACGTTGTTCTACGCTGCCCATCTAAGCTCTAAAGCCTAGATGGGAAAAGTATTAATATATTAACCCTGATCAAAGATGAGGTTATCGCTTAGACTAGCTATAAACCTACCCTAACCCGGTAATCCCACCTTAGCCTAAACCCTACTATAAACAAAGTCATTTGGGTTATCTTTTTTATAGTTAAGGTGTTACCTTTTAAATTATTTAATTAGAGTAATAAGGCCCAGATTATTTAGAAGAAGAGGACCCTACTTAAGTATAACCCTGGCTACTAGGGATACTACATAAACCGGTACTATAACTAGTGGCCATTTTGTAATAACTACGGTAAGTTCTTAGATTCCCACGAGACTGAGCCCTGTATAGCTAAGCCGAAGTATGCCAACTACTTAGGGCCCTTCTAAGCTGGCCATGTAGACTGTTCAGCTAGGCCCCTAATGGTTAACGGTCATCCTACCCTTCTAAGTTAAAAGGAACGTGGACGGATCCGGAAGGCTGGGTAAAAGGCCTCCGAGGCCTGCGATAACACCAGCTAAACTAACTAGACCACCACTTAGAGTAACACTCAATAACCCTAAAACTCCCCTCCTAATCAGGGCTAATAGCCTAGCTCTAAGCGCCCATATAATAGGACCCCCTCTCAAGGATTAATTGTTTACTTAGGTGATAGGGATATAACTAGTAGTATGGACGAAGACGAGGCTAAAGATCCCGAAGCCCTCCCTTAAACCAACCGCCCTATCCACCCTCTCCGAAGCAGAAGCCAGAGGGTGGCTTAAAAGCCTGATTATAATATCGCTAATGCTTATACCCACTTTGATCTCGATTCGGAGGTGTAGGCCTAAAGAGACCACCCCTCGGGTACTACGGGTAGCTTAATATAATGTGGAGAAAAAACCTTTAGCATATACGGCTTTCTTAGAGCTTTGCTGGGCTAATTAGGTTGATATAGTACTTATTTAGGAGCCCTGGATAAGTTATACTAATAGGATGTAAGTTAATATATACCCTGGGTTTGATTCTTATATTCTAGTTGATTTTCGGAATAATAAGGAAATAAGGTTTAGGGTGATGACTTATATATGAAAAGGGATAAGGTTTTGGGTATAGTAACAGAGGTTTATCTAGACCAGGGATATCCTATGGTTAAAAGTTAATAATACTACTATTATAAATATTTATAGATAACCAGGTGATCCTCATAACTATATAATGACCACTCTCCTAGGATATTAACCACTAATACAAGCTTTTATAGTTGGGGACTTCAATGCTTACCACTACTCTTAGGAGCCCGGATCCGCTAGCCGGAATAGGGGAGATGATATAGTTGACTGGGTGAATAACTATAGCCTCTCTTTTATTGGCGAAGTAGGGGTTCTAACGTATACCCGTGGTCATATTCTTGACCTGACCTTCTCAAATGTCCCGCTTACACACGCTGGACCCTATTTATACTTATACCCAGGAACTAATTACTAACTTATTATAATTATTATCCCTTTTAATAATAATAAATAATAACAAAGATACTAACCAGGGCTAATATTGGTCCCGGATTCGGCCCTTCCTTAGTTTAAAGACCTAATTAAGATAGGGGCCTTAATTTTACTTATATTTAAGGACTTATTTACCTTAGTTGAGTTAGATTCTTAGGTTAACCGGATAGTCAGCTTATTCTTAATAGTTATCTAAGTTGTAGGGAAGAGATAATAAAACCGAGGAAAGGGGGCCCCCTGGTGGATAGAGGAGTGCTCTAAAGCCCACTAAGCTTATTTTAAGGCCCGTAACCAACAGTCCTAGGGGCCAGAGTTGGATGCACTGCCCCCTATCCTTAAAGAATAGAAGGCCTTTTTAAATACGGTTAGGAAAGCTAAATAAACCTATTAGATTACTAAAATTGAAGGGGTTAAATTGGATTAGGACTTTTATAAGATAATGGGCTGGTGTAAGGCCAGCCTAGTAGTCAACCCCCCCCCCCCCCCCCCCCCCCTTAATAATTAAAGGTTAGATGTATAATAATAGCCAGGATAAGGCCTAGGCCCTATGGAGGGCCCTATTAGAGAGGTTTAATGATATGGATGACCTACCTAGGGACCCTCTCACTATACCTACAGTCCCGAGATAACATATACCCTAATAGGCTATAATTAGCCAGGAGGAAGTAAGGGCAGCCACCCTAATAAAGGTTATGACCCCTAGTATCGACGGGATTACTATAAGACTACTTAAGGCTTACTGGGACTCTATATCTAAGCCAGTTCAACTACTATTCTAAGCCTGTGTTTAGGTGGGCTATTTTCCTTAGCCCTTCCGTAGAGTAGAGGTTATTATAATCCAGAAGCCTGGAAAGACCGACTTCTTAAAGGCTGGATCCTGGAGACCGATAGCCCTCCTATTTTATTTGGGTAAGGGGCTTAAGAGGTTAATAGTTAGGAGAATGGCCTACCTTATTATCCTAGAAGGGGTAGCCAGCCCATAGCAAATAGGGGCCCTACTAGGTAGGGCAGTAATCGATTTAATGACTTGCCTTACCTATGATATTAAATAAGCCCTTAATAAGGGACTCATAGTTATATTAGTGATAATGGATGTGAAGGGGGCCTTTGATTCTGTTTTTTGGAACCGCCTTATTATTAGATTACGGTAACAAAGTTGGTCCGTTAGCCTGATTAGGCTGATTTATACTTTTGTCTTGAACTGCATAGTTAGAGTTAGGTTTGAAGAAATGATAATAGAGGACTCCCCTCTTAGTTGTGGGCTGCCCTAAGGCTCTCTACTATTGCCCGTTCTCTTTTTACTTTATATTATTGAGATCCTATTAGAGAATCCAAGGCTTTGGTTTAGATATGCAGACGATATAAGCCTTCTAGCTATTAGCTTGTTGCTTAAAGAAAACACCGCATCCCTAAGCTAGGAGATAACCTAGATCCTAGATTAGGGCACTGAGAATAAGGTCTCCTTTGACCCAGTAAAATACGAAGTTATCCATTTTACTAAAAAGTATAAATAACCTAAGGATTTACTAGGGATTAAAGCTAAAGCCCTGGAAATTAAAGCCTTAGTTAAGCTGATTCGTTGGTTAGGGGTTTGGTTTAATAAAAGACTCTTTTTCCGATACTACGTTAAAATAAGGGTAATTATAGCGAAGAAAATAGCCCAGCACCTAGGGCACCTAATAAACACAAAAGGAGGGATCCCAGCAGTTATTATATGGAAGGTGGTTATCACCTATGTCCTCCTAATAACCCTATACGGATCCGAAACCTAGTTCGGGGGGCTAACTAAGCTAGCTCTAGGCAATAACGCCTCCCCTTAGGGAGGTATTATTAATATAAGTTAGAAGGGCCTCGTCTAAAAGGTCAATAAAATTATTATAAGAGTGGCCTAAACTATCCTCCTAGTCTGGAAGATAACCCCAATAAATAACCTCCTTTGAGATGCCGGCCTACTTACTAGGAAAGTAGTTTTAGAAGGGGTACACTTACGCTTCGTAGTACGACTACAAAGGGTCGACCAATAACACCTATTAGTCCTGAAACTCCCATAATAAGGGAAATAGCAAACACAGCTTCAACGGATAGCAGGCCTCGTCTCAAGGGTCCTAAACCTAGTACTACTCTAACCATAATACCTTCTAAGGTCATAAAACCCGATAATCCTATAAACAAAGGAGAAAACTGCTAAGGCTTTTCGGAACTAGCTGAAAACCATCCCGGATAATTATATAATTATTTATTTAGATAGCTCTAAAGCACCTAATAGGGTTATAGGATACGGGTTTATCATCTATAAAGGTAATAATCGGATAGCCCAGGGTTATGGCCGACTTGGCCTAGTAGAAGTGTTTAATGGAGAAGCTAAAGGGGCGAGGGTAGGGCTCCAGTGGGCCCTCCTTACTTCCTAAGGCCGACCTATACATATTTATATTAATAATACTAGTGTTATTTAGGGGATACGGGGCAAAACTCCAAACTCCTCATAAAAAACTTTTATTGAGATCTATAAGGTGGTTAAAATATATGATATATATACCCACTGGGCCCCAGGGTATTAGGGGATAAAAGGTAATAAAGAAGTAGACCGCTTAGTTAAGTAGGGTATTATACTCTTAGTGCTTTTAGGTTAACTAGTAACCTTAATAGGGATTAAGTGATTTACTAAGAAATGGATATAGGCCCAATAAATACGATGGTGGTATAAGAAGGTAACGGATTAATACGCCCAATTAGGGCTTAAGGCCACTTTGTCCAGTCCCCCTAAATTAACCCTATTACGGGTTACCTTATACCACCTCCTAATAGCCCAATCAGGCCACGGAGACTTTGAATAATATTATTAACACTTTAATTATATGGAAGCCCTGTTTACCTGCTTTTGCGGGGAAGTAAAGGAAGTAGACCACCTAGTTTATTACTAAAAGACCTTAGCGAGGAGGCAATGGTGGCCTACCCTCCACCCTTCCAGTTCATCAGAGCCCATAGGACCTATGGGATCCCTTAAGTGATATTTTAAGGGGCTAATCACTAATCCTAAAGGCTTCGAGGCCTTCCTGTGTGTGATAGACTTCTTTTAGAAGATCTGCCCACGCTATTAGGGGCTAGCCCAGCTAGGCCTTAAGATAACTAATTAATGTACCCTACTAGGGGAACTAGATAAGAAGTAAAGGAACTGGAGGAACTAGTGGGATCCAGGGATAGATTGAACGTATAGTAGCTAATAGGTAAGATTTGGAGGACGCTGGTAATGGCTGTGTACTGTAGAATAGGTAGTCTGAGCCTGCGGCTCTCCACGCCACATACCCCTCGGGAGGTCTGCCGCAAGGGCTACGCCCTTGCCGCCTTGGCGTTAAATACTACAACAACAACAATATATATATATCACGTCGCAGCTGTATCCATCCAGTATACCCACCCGCCTTGTCCCGACTCGTCCTGTTTCCCGTCCATCCAAATCTTTCTCCCTCGGCTCCGTAATATTGACAGCAAAAAACATGCGCGCCAATAAGCTGAAGAACCCCACCTGACGTCGTATTCGAGATCTCCCGGCACTGGGCACACCCCGGCCTGCTGCCCCTCTTCATAAGGTTGGAATTAGTGCTCGTTTTTCCCTGTTCTGGCGAGCTGTCGGGGCCATGTACCGAGGGATTCAGTCCTGGGGTGCCGGGCCGCGGCGCGTTACTTCGTACGCTTCCCTGTTTTTATTGGCTGCGTGATGTCTGCGACGTCTCTTTCCAGAAGCCCTCTCCGGCTTGTTGTGGGATGACATGATGTTTCGACCGCGGTTCGTGAATTGTTCTCGTGACCGTGACCCGTCCTGACTAGCCGCCCGAGCGGTGTAGGTGTAACCTTCCCCGAACGTTCCCCAGGCTCATCCCGGCTCCGACGTCCCCGCAAGTGCTGGTGTTGTGTGGTGTCAATGCAAGGTACAGCCGGGAAGTTCTTCCATTACGGAAAATTGCGCTGGGTGTTTGGTGTCTGTGTGTGAGTGGTTCGGCAATTTAGGCCTCGGAGACCTGGGGCGCTCATCCACTTGGGGCAACCAGACCTCGCGATGCGCAGCTCGTCATCGCGCGCTGGGCGGGTAGGCTATGACGACGAGCGCTGCTTCCCCGGGTTGCGGGTTCTCGCGGCGGGAGATGATAAACAGCCGTCGTCTCCCGCCCGCGATGGCCCTCTCCCTCTTTCTTATTCCGTCGTCACCTTGAGGCAGCTTGAGAAAGAGACTAGCCCAAAATGCCCTCCCTCAAAGCCATCCTGGCCGCCGGCCTCGCCGTCGCGACGGCCCTCGCCTCGCCCCTCGACTTCTCGGGCTCCCTCGCGCGCCGCGCAGATCCGAGCCTGACGGGCTACCTCGGCGCCTTCTTCCTCGGCGCCGATCCGTACGTGTACCTTTACCTCAGCAACGGCAACAGCGCGACGTCGTTTCGCGCGCTCAACGGGGGGTCGCCTGTCGTAAGGCCGACACAGGGCACCGGCGGTGTGCGGGACCCGGCTATTGTTGAGGGCGGGGGCAATGAGAAGGGGAGGAAGTGGTATATTGTCGGGACGGACTTGGATATTGGCAAGGTTCGTTCGTCCGGTCTGGAGTTAAGGTTGCTAGGAACACATCTGCTGACGATACAAATCAGACGAACTGGGATGCTGCGCAGAGGCAGGGGTCCAAGGGCATCTTTGTCTGGGAGAGCACCGACCTCGTGAACTGGGGGAATGAGAGGCTCGTTGTTGTCGAGAACGCCGACGCAGGCATGGTTTGGGCGCCCGAAGCTATTTGGGACGCGCAGAAGGGGCAGTACCTAGTCCACTGGGCCTCCAAATTCGTAAGTCTCCCCCCATCCTCCCCTCTCGGAGCATATTGCCCGAAGCTGACCGGACGCAGTACCCCGCCTCGGACCCCAACCACACCGGCAGCCCCGGCCCCATCGTGATCCGGTACGCCTACACCTCCGACTTCCGCACCTTCTCGACGCCGCAGACGTACATTGACAAGTCGCCGACCAACGTCATCGACGTCAACATCCTGCCGACGTCCTCCGACGGGCAGTCGTTTGTGCGGTTCCTGAAGGACGAGTCGCTCAAGACTGTGTTCGTGGAGGTTTCGACCACGGGTTTGTTCGGGACGTGGACGCGTCCCGGCGGGAGCTCGGCGATTATCCAGTCGGGTGTGGAGGGCCCGGCGGCGTTTTGGGATAACCAGGTCGAAGGCCGCGCGCATGTGTTGTTGGATTTCTATGGTTCGGACGGGTATAGGCCGTATGAGACGAATAACGTGGCGAGTAACGCCGGCTGGACGGCGAGTGAGCGGAGTGGGTTCCCGAGTGGGCTCAGGCATGGGAGTGTGTTGCCTATTAACCAGACTTTGTACGACGCTTTGGGAGCTCGTTGGGGTTAAGTTAAGGGGGTTGGTTGTATTGCCATGATGAGTAATTATATGATGAAATCCGACAATTAGAGGAGTTACACTCGCTTCCTCTGGGCATCTCAATCCACCTTTCCGTTGCTCAATGGGGCACCTCGACCTAGTTACCCTTCCCTCAGTGCAGACTAACATTGATCACGGTTGTATTGCACAGACGGCAGCTCAGATGCCGGATCAGGAGCTCGTGCTTCCAACGGACTGCATACGCCCTCGCCCATGGGGGGCGGGCTCCGTGCCGTCGGCCGATACACGCTCGCCGGTTGCGGCGTAGTGCCCGACGACGCAATGAGCCCGGGCCGGTTGCGATTCTCGGCGACAGGCGAGACGGCGGAGCGGATGCCCGACTGGTAGTATCCCTTGTAGGCCTCGTGCGAGACGGGGGGCTGCGGGTCCGTCGCCGGGCCTGTGGGGGCGTAGGTGTATGGCGGGCTCGGGACGCCGGCGGCGTCGGTGTTCCGCCTCCGGCTGCGGAGGATCATGTAGACGACGCCGGCGATGGTTAGGCCGATTACTGCAAGCCCGCCGATGACGCCGCCTACGATCGAGCCGGCGGGGGTGCGGGCGCCGTGGGAGGTTGGGTTTGATGCGGAGGTTGTGGCGGTAGGGAGTGTCGTCGTGGATTCGCTGCTTGCGGTGGAAGACGAGGCGCTGTTCGAGCGTTGGACCTTGGTCTCGAGGACGAGTTTGCTGCCCTTGGCGCGGTTGTTGCCGCAGCGGAAGGCGGTGATGATGGAGGTGTTTTCGCCGGTTAGGGACTTTATGGCGGTGACGCAGAGGGGGAAATCGGTGTTGTAATTGCTGTGTTCATGTCAGTTCTACGGTTAGAAGTGATATGCAAGGAAAGACGAACCAGCAAAGCGTCCCAAGACCCTGTCTACTCGCGCTACAGACGGTGTTAAAGCCGTCGAGACAGGCCGTGAAGGGTGACGAGCCGGAGGTGCAGCCGAAGTAGTTGTCGCTGGTGACGCAGTCTTGGCTGGTGAAGCACTCGAATGCCTCGTTGTCTTTCGATTTCTGGTGTTAGCTTACAGAAGGTGGAAGGTGAGATGGGAGACGTACTGTACTCGTAATAGCCGCAGGTAGTTCCGCTTTCTCCGTCTCTCTTCAAAATCGCCGCGAATCGGGGATTTGGCGGCGGTGTGGGCGCGATTGACCGGTATCCAATCTGATCTCCCCGAGATAAAACTGTTCGCGCTGGCAAGTTGATATCGTAGTGTCCGATCTTGAATCCTATGGCTGGAAGTATGAGCCCAAGGAGGGTGAAGAGGCATTTACTGGTAGCCATGACGATGACATGGAGCAGCAGACTCGATGTCAATGGCCCTGAACGATCGTGACTTTGCGAAGGAAAGGGGGGCGAGATGGAAGAAGGAAAGAGATTTCTGATATTAGGAGCACAGTGTTCGCGATGGCATTGTATCGTCGAAGAGGGTTAGGGACCTTATGTTATGTGCGACGTGAACAGCGATTGAGTCGACTAATACGCGAGAATGAGGTCCTGCTTGGACCAACATCATGGCGGCGAGTCTAGGGTGTCGGGCCATCTCAGGCTCGCCAAGTGGGATTGCATCTGGATTAGCAAAGGTCTGGCAGTGATGGCACCAGGATGTGTTGATGGGATGGTTGGATTGTGCTTCCAAGGGAGAGCCAGGGTGTCGTTCGATGAAAGAGCTCGATGCGCCAGCCTCAAAAACAGCGGGCTCTTGGGCCAGTTAGTGGCTTGAGGAGCCACTGTCCATGGCGCCACCAAACGGTCGGATTGGGGCTGCTATGCTGCCAGAGAGATGGGCCAGACTCCTATGGTCAATTGGCTCATAGAAACATCCTGTTAAATGAGATCTAACCCCACTCAATGATTGTTTGCATGCGGCTGGCTATATTGTCGTGGATTGCGTTGAACAAGACGCCGTGGGTGATGTCAGGGCACTTTTCGCCCTGAGAGCGGAAAGGTTGAGGGGCTATGCCTCCACTGAATCCAACTCCAGGGCTTGCAAATTGAGCCCATTGGCTGTTTCTCCACCGTAATAGCGCTTTGCAGCTAAACCGCCATGGAGTCTGTAGGACGAAGGCAAACTGCCCAAGTTCTTTCAAACGACGTTACACTACGCGTTGCACGCATGCTTCTCTCCAAAGGACTGGGCCCAAGGGAAAGCCGCCCTCCAAAGCAGATGATCAAATTCTGGCCGCAAGTCACACAAACCGCACGTTTGCCTTCTCAACATGCCGCTTCAGTTGACGCTGCTCACCGACTCTTGGGGCAGAAATCAGGCAGCAGTCTCGCACTTTCCGGAGTCGAATATGCCTGGGCGACCGAGAGCAGGTATTGAAGCTTCGTCAGCTCAAGCGATTCCTTCGAGACCTTCAGCGATTCTTTGGCATAGACGACAGCGATAAGCCCGAAGACGAAACTGATGATTGCGAGGACGGCCACGAACGCCGCAATCCAGAAGTTTGCCGACTCAACCAGATTGAGCCTGTCGGGTCTCGGCATGAAGTGCCATAACCCGCTCCGTGGTCCCCTCATTATATCCAAAAGCTCCTCGATGTTGCTTCCCCAGCGAGGGTAGTTCACTAGGTTGAGCTTTTGATCCCTGCCGCAGTGTCCCAGGCTGTAAAACCTCTGATTGCGCTCCTTTAGGAAAGCTTGAGTTCGTCTGTCGTTATGTGGAAATAGTAGATTAAGTGTGTCGAGTGCCTCGCTGATGACTTCTTCGGGCACCAGACACTCATTCGTTGCACCCAGATAAGCCGATAGCCAGATTTTGTGCTGGAATATCTTGACGGTTTTGAACTTCCGGTCAACTTGGAGATGTTGATCTAAGCTGTCAACCCAAATAACTTCGTATTTGTGGTAGACAGCCAGATAGCTCATGGTGAGTTTGTGATCAATAAGACAGTCGATTGAGTCGTTGGATGCGGCAGTTCGGAAGAATTCGGACGTGACATATTTCAGAGACTTTTCTGGCCTCCAGTGAACGGCTGGTTCCATAGCCTCCTCAGTCAATGCAGAAGGTGATTCAATCATTCGTATTCTCACCATGGCGCATAGTGAGGCTGCGAGGCGTAATGCTTTTATGGCTTTTTGGCGCTTTTTATGCGGCTCTGTGAGTTCTGTGGTCTTACTGCTGAGACTCCCGATAACTTCCTCCAAGGGCATATCCATAGACCCTCGAAGAAATGCCATGATGTCTGCCATCTTCCCTGCGGTTTCTGCTTGGGGTGCGAAGGGCTCAATTGCACCCTTGATCTGAGAAACCTCGTCCCTAGCATAGAGCGCTAGCGTAGCATATTGATCCGCGGGGTAAGTTGCCTTCGAAATGGCTGGCCAGATTGACTCCCATACCTCGGTATCTTGTCGGTCGCCACATCGCCTCTCTCGGCTGAGATGTTTCATCGTTCACGTTGGAGTCCAGTCTGGAGATGGTGGCACTTGGAAGAGGATAACCAGCACCAAGTGCAAGCTTCTGACGGAAAAGGGCGTCTTTTATTGATTGAATGCCAAGATAGCCCGCATATGCTACCGACGGCCATGCCGCTGCACAGCCTGCCTCGGGCACTCTCAGTACACGTTCTGGCAGCTGAGTGGATAGATCAATATGCTGACGTTTTGCATGCGACCAAGGTAAAATCTGCCTCAAAAAGTCCCAAGGCTCCCTCGATGGCAGCTTTTGACTCACTCTCTTCTCATTTATTTAATGCACCATCGCTGAACCTTCCTGATCCTCGGCCCTCTAGAGGACTGAGCTCACGTGCAATGATCAGGCGGGTCTCATCATCACCAATCGAAGCCTTCACCAATTCTACTCATGACTGCATTCTGTGCTTCTCAATATGCTAAGGCATCCGTTGTTTCACGGTTTAGACCGAATATGGAGGGGTCAAAATGACGAACCATCGAACACACCCCCTGCAAGAACACACATGGAATGCCCGGTGTCTCATGAGAGCTTTTCGACAGCAGCCACCGACTTGGACTGCTCCAACGACCAGCTCACCGAGATACCGTCTCCATCGGATCTAGCGTCACAGACTACAGATACGACACAGTGTAGCCAATCACTGCCTGTTGATTCATGCAGTTCTGCTAAGAGACCGACCTTCCCGGACACGCCTGCCCCATCTGAACGCTTCGACGGACTATCCTCCGCCACTCTCAATGAATTCATTCTGTCCTTGCCAATCACCTCGCCCCAAATATGGAAATTTAAGAACACATCAATCTACGTTGGCCCTGCCGAGAGCTTTCTCCCTCCACCAGTGAAATCACAATGGGATGAATTCATTATCAGACTTCAACCCGATTTCAAGGACGTGAAAGACGCTATGGAAGCTGAGAAGTGTAGGAAGAAGCGACTTTCCAAACAGGTAACGAAGTTTATGATGGAGGTACGGATGTCTGGTCATCTGGAGGGCACCTCTCAGTCGGTCACGATCTCCCCTTGTCTCTGGATACTTTGCGGGGGCAACTGGTGCCGCAAGAAAGTCATGAAGGTCGCGAAAGGTCTGGTTCTACCTGTCACCCTCTCAATGCAGCCGATAGAGGTTCACGAAGGACTTCCGACTTTCAACACCAAAAAGGTCATCATCCCTCTCTCTCGCCTACCACACATGCATGTCAACGACCAGGATCTGGGTCGTTTCACCTACATGGGTGGAACGATAATTCATCATGTGGAGGGCCAAGCCCTTCATCCAGGCCAACTGTCGGCTTGCGGTCTGCTATGCTGCTCTACGCTTTTCAAGGGGGGCCAGATCATCGAGCAACATATTTCACGCATTGGAGGTCTGCTGCCGCTGGACATATGTGCCAATAGCAGTCCAGTTGACGTACCCACCGCCATGACCACAGCTCATGGAATATTTGCTAGCCTGTGGCCGGACGAAACTGGAGATGTCGACAACGAAACTGAGTTGGAGACTCAAGACTCGTCCGATTCAGATTTCGAAGTTGAAGATGAAGACGAAGATCAAGACTTTATGGGGTTGGGCGAAGCGCCGTTCGAGATTGGAGTCAGGGACCCTTCCGAAGTGAAGGAGTGGGTATCGCTTCAGGACGTCTTGGGAATGAACTTTCTCGGCAAAAAATATCCCACCAGATCTCCCGAGACCACCACCTCCACGAAAAGTGATTACACGCTTCTGGGGTCCAAAAAGCTTGGGGGGCTTCAAAATATATTTGGTCCATATCTGGCATCCAGCATCATGTTTTTAACAAATGACCAGCTTGCAGATGGTCCTATTTCATTGCTACTCGGCCCCGACGGGACGCTGGAAGCCTCTCTCCTGCCAGGAAATGTCAAGATGTTGGTGGGAAACTCAGAGTTGACTGTGCGGAAGATTCAGCTATCGGCTCCTCTTGGTAAGTGGCTCCAAGCCTTAGCATGATACCAGAAAGAGGCCTGACTGACTCCGGATTAGCTTCTGGAACATCAGGCACATGGCTATCTAAAGGCCCGCTATTCTGTGGGATGATTATTGCAGCTTATCCAGGAGAGCCACTGGCATTGTTTATGACAGCTGAGGATATCCTGCGGGATGTTGAGACTTCATTTCCTCATGTATCTTTGACCGCAGCGGACCCAGCAGTTCGCCGAAATGCGCCGACATCGCTTTTTGAAGATCAACCAAATCCGGCGTCTATATTTGACGATACTAGATCTCAGATCACATTTGCTACAACTATATCTGAAACGGAATCGCCTTCAACGAACACGCAGGTTGTCCATGAAGGTGAGGAAGAAGCACACCGAACGGTTTTCATGTCTACATTTACTAACGCCTGTTTCCTACTTCAGAAAAGAAAAAATCTCGCCCTAAAACGACGCCATCACGATCTGGTAAGAGTGGCACTGGCAGTCGTCGTCATGGGAGTAGTGGTGGGAGTAGTGGTGGGAGGCGTAGTAAGCCAACAACGGTCACGACATATATATGGTATTGTGTAAGTTCTCATGCTTTAAAGTATATTCTCGGATGACCTTTCATTGACTACTTGACTTCAGTCCGAGTGCAATAGCGGACCATATAATGCTTCGCTGGACATCTACTGCCCATATTGCCAGCATTACAGATGTGCGTCGTGCACAACGCAACAAACTCGAGTTCATGCCAAATACTAAGGTATTCAGAAGGCTCCGGAAAGGATGGGGAATCTTGCATAGAAATAGTCATTCGTAACAGACAAAGCGGCGAAAAGGTCACAGTGTTCATTTGAGGATAGCAATGGTGCAAAACCTGGCGTCCATTGGATGGCAGTATTCCCCGCGAAATCCTGTGTTCTTTTAGCTTTTTGTCAGGGTATCTGGTACAGAGTGAGAGGGTCAACGCCGGGGAACAGGGACTCAGCTGGTAGGTATCCTTAATTGACTGAATTCATCTCTGAACCCCTCTTTATTCTGGGTTCCCCTTCGAATATCTAAAATATCAGGGCCTTATCGGGTACTTGCCGGTGCCCTAATAGGGTCTTAGCTCTCGGATCTTAACGGCCCGTGATACGATCCCCCTCCTCGTAGCCTCGCCCTCGAGGCTTGTAGGCGGGTTCCTAGTATACGCGCTCCCGTTACCCTCGTTAAACCTCTACCCCTGTGGTAGGAAGAGTAGTGCTGTTTATAGAGCTGATATCTAACCACTAGGTAACTAGTGGGTAGTCGGCTACGCTCTGGGGGTTTGCGATACTCGTGAGCTCCTTATCCTAGTAGTGATCCGTCTTCCTAGCTTACTGTAGGCCCCCTAGTACGTTGTAGGTGGTCCCCTATTATGAGTAACCCATTAACGTATTGGTTGATTATTTTGATCTGATCCTCGTTGCCGTAGTCTGAACCTATAGTAGTGGTTCCCTTTGGAGCTTTACTTATTTTAGTACTGGGTGCCCTTTGGCTAGGTTATGGTTCCCCTTAGTAGTGGTATTGTTTGTTGTATGGACCTTTGTTCCCTTTTTATCCCTGGGTTCCCTTGTGTTCTGGTATGTTATCCCCCTCCTCGTTTGTTTACTCCTGGGAACGTTGCTGACCGCTAGTAGGGTAACCGTAAGACCGTTGCCGCCGCCACTAAGTTTAAGGCTTTTATGGAGGACGCGGTTGACCACGTCGACCACTAGGCCTGGTTTGAGGAGGAGAAGGTGTTTTTCCCCGCCCGGTACCCAGCCAGTGCTCAGCTGGTGATTTGTTATTGACCTTCTGTTTTAGGATGACCTCCTTGCTGCCCAGTTTGCAGGTAAGAAGGTCCTCCAGGCTAAGAAGGAGGACACTAATAAGCCCCGCCAGGCGGACCAGGCCGTGCGCACTGCCCAGACCTAGGTCGCCGAGGCCGTCGCCGAGTAGTTGTGCAACTTTAACGAGATATACCGTAAGGTGGTGAGTAATTCCTTAACCGGTACCCCCCGGTGCTTATCCAGTGTTAACTTTTTCTTTTAGTATCAGAATACCCTCTCCGCCCCCTCTAAGGCTGGTGATAAGGAGGAGGACAAGGAGGAGGGTGGTGGTACTCCTCCTAGTGACGATACGAGTAAGGAGGGTAACTTTAGTGACCAGTAAGGCTACGGCCTCTCCTTTTCGGTGTGGTGTGTGGGCGTTTAGCCTCCTAGTGGGCACTGGTTTAGTCTCGTCTACCTGCGGGCATAGTTTAGTGTGGTTTTCGTTTTCTCTGGTGTGAATAGAGGTTTTTCATCTCGGGCCTTCGGGCCTGGTTATTTCCTCTCTACTTTCTGACCCCTACCTAACTGGTAACTCCCTAGTTAAGACCAGCTTCGTAGCCCCTTCGTAAATCCAGTGAAATATTCCACTGTAGTTCCCAGGAATTCTCTATTTCGTCATAACCTTACCACTTAATTAGGTATTAATGGTTCCTTTTTAACCCCTTATGTACCATAATATAGTCCACCTAGTAAATATTATCCTCTTCTTTAATTAGTATCTCCCAAGGGGGAACCACTGCCCCATAGAAGGGTTCTAGTTGGGTAGGTGTGAATATATTATGTATCCAATATTGCTCCTTGATATTCAACTTATAGGTTAGCCCACCGTTAATCACCTAGGTTACTTCGAATAGACCTAAGTACTTATCCGATAATTTCTTTAATGGCTAGCGCTGTTTGATATTCTTTGTTAATAATAAGACTAGGTTTCCTACCCTAAACGATATTGTAGACCTGCGTTAATCATAGTATTAGGCGTAGGTTCAACTAGTTTCTTTTAGTAGTTGGGCTATGGTTATCCTCTAGTTTTTTAACTCCTGGGCCCTATTTTGAGCTACTGGTACCGCTTATACCTCCGTATTATCCGGTGATACGTCTTATGGTCCAGTCAGTATATACCCTAGTAGTGCCTCGGCGGGGGAGGTCCGGATGGCCTCTTAGTGGGCATTATTATATACAAATTACCCCATTAGGAGCTAATCTAACCAGTTATCCTATTTTAGGTTATAGAACGTCCTGAGGAAATGTTCTACGTTCTAATTCATCTTTTCCATTTAGCCGTTGGTTTAGGGGTGGTACACAGTACTAAGCTTCCTCTTAATGGCCAATAAGTAATAGACCTCTACCCAAAACCTACTAATAAACAGGGATCCTCTATTAAATATGATGGCTTAGGGAATTCCGAATTTTAGGAATACATAGTTAACTAAGAGTGTAGCTAACCCGTCCACTATTAATACCTCACTAGTGGGTATATACAGGGTGTACTTCGTGAATTTGTCCACCACCATCAGGATACTATCGTAAATCCGCCCTACCTTATTACGAACCTTAGGTAACTTAGTAATAAAATCGATGAATATCTGTTCAAAGGGTCAACTAAGTACTAGTAACAAAACCAGTTTCCCATATGGTAAGTGGTGTTTTAGTTTAGTCCGTTGGCAAATTGCATATAACTTGACGTATTCCTTCACATCTCTTCGCATGCCCTTCCAAAAAAAGGACTTTCCCATCCTCTTAAGAGTCCTAGTGACCCCTAGGTGCCCTACCATAAGTTCATCATAGAAAGCCATCAGGACTTCCCTCTAAAGCTTATGTCCATCTAAAATAAACAATACTCCCTTATATCATAGTCCCCCGTCGGTCCCCATAGACCAATGGGTACTTAGCTTCTTCCATCCTTCCTCTTAGATAAAGGAATCGTCCCCTTAGGCTTCGATTACTCTACTAGCTAAGGTTAAAGCTAACTCTTCCGGACTAGTTTCTAACTACGAACTAGCTAACCTCCTCTTCCGGATCCCCCTAACCTAGTATCCAGTAAACTTTTATAAGAACTCTCCTAGGAATACATTGCATACCTCTTCCCTTTTAGTGCCCACTAGCTGATGATCTGGTCAGCGTAATAGTGCATCCGTAGTGTTCTATTTCCCAGGGTGGTATTCGATCTTAAAGTTGAACATTACCAAGTCCTAAAGTAACCTTACCTAGTACGAGTTCAGGGTCTTCTTCTCTACTAGGTATTAGTGTCCTAAGTGGTCTATAATAAATAAGATCTTATGTTAGCTGTAGAGTAGGTATTGACGCTAATGTAAAGCTGACTCTGCGATGGCTAGTAGCTCCGCTTCGGGTACCCTGTAACAAAGTTCTGCTCCCTTGAGCTTCCTAGAGAGGTAAGCCACAGGCTTCCACAGCCCATCGGGGTGTAACTAGCTTAGTATGGCCCCGATCGCGAAGTTAGAGGTGTCCGTTTTAATCCGTATTAGTAAGTCAAGGTTGAAGTGTTATAGGATGGGTGCCTCTGTGAATTACTGCCTTAGCTCGTAAAAGGCTTCCAGTGCCTCACTGGTTATCACTAGTTATCCCCTTGCTTGCTTAGCCAGTCGATCCGTTAGGGGTGCGCAGATCTTCGAGTAATTCTTGATGAACCTTCGATAGAAATTGGTGAACCCAATGAATTGTTGAATATCTCGGATAGTGGTGGGCACCGGCCACTCTACGATTGCTACTACTCTCTTTGGATCCATGGAGATTCCTTCCGGGGAGATCATAAATCCTAGGAACTTAACGGTGTTGGTATGGAAGACGCACTTCTCGGGATTCGTGAACAGCCCATTAGCGTCTAACCAGCTGAGTACCTCCTTTATAGTACCCGAGTGTGATTCCTCGTCGTCCGTAAAAATCAAGATGTCGTCTAAGTATACGATACAAGTAATGTCCATTAACCCCGCTAAGACGTTGTGGATAAGTGTTTGGAAGGTAGCTGGTGTGTTAGTGAGTCTGAACGGTACGACCTTATATTCGAAATGGCTATATCGACTCCTAAAAGCTGTCTTCTACTCGTCCCCCTCTCGGATCTTCACCCGGTGGTAAGCGTCCTTTAAGTCCAGCTTTGTAAACTTCTTCGCCTTTGATAATCTGGCTAGTATTTCGTTGATCAGTGGGAGAGGAGCGCAGTTCTTAATAGTGATTTTGTTAAGCTCCCGGTAATTTACACAGAGGCGTAGTTTTCCCCCTTTTTTTAGTATAAACATAATCGGGGTTCTAGTTGGGTTTTGGGAGGGTTAGATCTAGCTATTCTTAAGGGCTGTGGCGATATACTCTCGTAGTTCTTCCAACTCTTTCTCGGCTAGTGGGTAGATGGGGCCGAATGGGGGCTGAGTGCTAGGTTCTAAGTTGATAGGGTGACTATGCGCCTTGTCCCTGTTTGGGTCTCTTGTTAAATTGATATTAAATACCCTGGCGAAGTCTTCATACTCCGGGGGTATTGTGACTAGTTCTTGGGGCTCCTCCGGCTCCTCCTTGGTTGGGTGACCTAGTTTGATGTGGTGTATTATGGGCGTCCCTATAAGGACCCCTTTGGACGACTCCATTGCCCTCTATAGTGCTTTCCTGCTGGTTACTAACTCGAAGGCATCCTTGCTTAAGGGGTAGGTCTATCCTAGGGTGGTCTAGTTCATGTTGGGCTGCGTCTTTTGGCACTATGGTAATCCTAGGATCACCTTATATCCATTTCTAGTGCTTACCCGGTACTCCTACCCTATGGTTCGGGTTACCCCCAGTCCGTTAGTTATACGAGTAACCAAGGTTTTCGTTCTGTATTCTGGTGCTCGGGATCCCCACATCTCTTTTAAGGGTATACTACTACTAGTCTCTGGGGGGGTCTCGTCTGGTGATAATACCCTCTAATCGACCACATTCACGTCCGTGCCCGTATCGATGAGGGCAGTGACCACCTTCCAGTAGCCCTTTACTCGAAGTTGGACTTCTGTCTCTAACCGGGGCGGGCGGTCCTCTTCCTATTTCTCGGCAGCTCCCCGGATTCGGTAGCCCTCTTGGTGGTCACTGTCTCTGCAGGGTTGGCCGTTGTGCTGAGGCTTCTTACATTTATGATAGTTGGGGCATCGGGGTGCTATGTGCCCGACTTCGTTGCAACTGTAGTATGTCGGGGGTCCTCGGGACCTCGTGGGCCCGCTGGTAGGCTCCGATTGGGTTGACCCTGAAGGTACCGTGTCTTCCTTTGATTCTCTGGGGGTGGGGATGGGCTTGGCCGCTGGTTCATCCCTTCGGTGTTTGCGAAACCGATGTGGTACCTCCTTGGTGCCCCCCTTTTGCCGCTGTAGGGAGTTGATTACCTCTGCTTTTTTAGCCACGTTATCCAGCTTTAACTGCGACTGTGGGAGCTTATGAGTGAGGATCTGTTGTTGAAGGTCCGGTTGTAAACGGCTGATCACGTTGGTTACCTGTACCCTCTTTGGTAGTTTGTCAGGGTACTCTATTTCCACTGCTTTGTACTGGTTGATGAAGTTCTGGTAGGATTGTCCTGGTGATTGCGTTATGGCATTGAGCTTGTGGACGCTGCGGAAGATACGAGTGTCTTCGTTAGTTACACCGTTGCCCAGCTACACCTTTATGGTATCCTAGGACACGTCCATTAGCTCGTTGTTGTAAGCCAGGGCCATATGGCTAGACCACCGCCGTAGCACCGTCCCCTCTAGGTAGCTGGTGGTGTATAGGACCTTCGCTGCATCGGTACCCAGATCCTCTGGATTTATAGCGAAACGCCTATTTAAGGTGAATAGGAACGCATTAAGATCCGACTATGAACCCCCTTTGTATTTCGGCGCCGGTAGATGTGCCTTTCCCCATAAGTCGGTACGCCTTCTTTTGGGTTCCGGCTGGGTATCGGTTTTGAACGTGGAGGCGGGCGTTTCCGAGTAGGGTGTGTTTGAAGTGGTGGATTGGGCTCTGAGGGCTGCGTACTGCTCCCTTTTCCGCTTTATTCTCATCTTCTTTTCCTCCTTTTTAATAAGGGCATTAAGTTGCTCCTCCGTTAGGGAGTTAACGTCCACCTCCTCGGAGCTCACTGGTTGGTTCTCTTGTTGGCTCATCTCGGACTCGGTGGTTTGGTTGTCGTTCGACCCTGCGGTGGCCTCCGTTTGTATACGCGTCATCTCGCTGCCTTAACGGTCCGTACCCCTATTGATAGGTAGAGAGATGAAAGTGTCAGGGTATCTGGTATAGAGTGAGAGGGTTAACGCCGGGGAACAGGGACTTAGCTGGTAGGTATCCTTAATTGACTGAATTCATCTCTGAACCCCTCTTCATTCTGGGTTCCCCTTCGAATATCTAAAATATCAGGGCCTTATCGGGTACCTGCCGGTGCCCTAACAGGGTCTTAGCTCTCGGATCCTAACGGCCCGTGACACTTTTCCATCGGAATTTCAGCGATCCTATCCGACTAGCCCCTCAAGTATATGATACCAGTAACATAGTTGAGAACAGAGTCCGGTGATGCCCAGAGCAATTGCTGTTCGTTCACCAATTGTAGTTCGAGACTGTCGAGCTATCTCATCGCAAGAGAAGCTGATGTTGCCAATAATGACGCTATGAGAGGGCGGCTTCGCGTCGCAGTCGACCGTGTAGAGGAAGTACTGATCCAGGCTGCTGTTGACAAGCGTGGCCTGGGGGTCGAAAGCGGTGTTGATAGAGGCGGCCAGCTCGGCGGGGTAGACGTTGAAAGTGTTCCCATTATCGGGAACTACCTGGAATTCCGTCGAGTTGGTTTTGCCGTCTGTTGTAGTGCCGCCCAATGTCAACGTCCAAAGGGTGATGGTAGGTTCGCCGTTGGTCAGGCCCGGGGGTATAGCCTTGTTGATCTCTGCCGGAACAGAAACGAAATCTCCAGTGTGTGGGACGTCGACAAGGGCACCAAGCCCCAGGTAGCCGCCTGGGCCGGTGCTGTCGTTGAGAAGTGAGCGGTCCAGTGCGACGCTAAAGTACGGCTCCAGCTTTCCTTGCTCGACCGCGCTTTGAAGCCAGGGGTTGTAAGGGACCTTGTCAAGGAGAAGACTCGAGTTTGTGTAGTTGAAGTCCGCCGGATGCGCACTAGTCAGGATGGGATGCCCGAAGCCCATGATGCCACTGCGGACGCCGTCGGCGATGTCTGAGGTCATGTTGACGACGCCAATCTTCTGTACGGAGACTGTGATGCCGCCGAGGGTCACGTCATCGCGCCCAAGCGTTCCGATCATGTGGCCAAGTCCCAGGCAAAGGGCAAATGTTTCGTTGTCGATGGGCTCGAGGATTTGTAGTATGCTGGGCCGTAGTTGCAGTGTTCCTGCGGTATCTCGGTCCAGCCATCGAGACAGACGTAATCGGGCGCGACAACCCATGCGTCGGAGCTGCCGGTGTCGAGCAGAAGATTGAATGTTTGGTTGCCAATCTGGACATCGACGCCAAAGAGCGTGCCATAACCTGTCATTCGAAATGGGACCCGGCTGGCTGAATGATCAATTTGTCGCGGTCGAAGAGGTAGGATAGTTGCAGAGGCTCCGAGGTGCTCCAGCGCGATGATTCCCAGGGACAATGTCGTGAGACACAGCGTTGTTGAGGATTAAAGAATGTTTGCTGGTAACTTGAGGCTGGTGTTTGAAGTTGGTCGATTCTGACTGAAGACAGGATGCAAAGAAGGGTGGATGAGCATGAGAGGTCACGATCCGCCCCAGGGGCATATCGCCGCTATTTAGCCTCCCTTTTTCAGAAGGGCCTGAAGACTGACATTGTGGTATTCCTGTTACTAATCGTGAGAGCGGTTGAACCGAAGCATGTAAGCCACAGGCGTAGACCAATAGGCAAGACAGGGGCTGTGTTCGTGGAAGCAAGCCATTGAAGAGATTTGAAAACAAGCGACACAGCCAATAGAAATATCACTTCGCTATCCGTGCGCATGGAACGTTGTGGCTTCGAGTGGCCTTCGGTGACGTCGAAGTCGACATTTCATCGCCCGGTGAATTCCCATTGGCCTGACCGCTTATTTTACGATTCCAATAGCCTATTAACAGCATGAAGTGTCTTTGAAGTCCCAAGAAGCGTAGATGCGTTGCAAATAAGAGCGTTTTGGTCAATTCTGACGCCGAGCTAACACCGCTAGAATCACCCTCAGCCTTCGCAAATATTACCGTGGATGCCCAAGAAATGAAGAAATACAGATGGTTCCTCCGATTCTAATTTCAAGAATCGCTTCTTCTCTATATCCCAAAAGAAACAGAGCTTACGAGACTCATATTCAATTACCAACATGGCGTTCCCCTAAGAACGATCCCTCAATATTTGGTTCATGTGCTGCGACCATGCAGGCACGCCCCCAGGCTCATCCAAAATTTCCACCAGTGCTACTTCCAGCGGCTGGAGAGAGAAAGTTGCGGACGTGTAGTCACTGACCTCGGATGTCTCCTCAAGTTCGCCTTCTGGCCAGTGGATGTATTCCTCCCACTGCTCTGTGGCGTCCTCGCGTACCGCACCCTGATCCCCGGCTTCCTCGAGGTACCTCTCCGCAGTACCCAAGAACTGCGTGAGGGCATCTGCGTCAAACGATCCTTCCTTGTAGCCTTGTAGCCGTTGTATCAGCTCAGCGGCGCGGCGGCGTATGGAGACATCGCCGCATTTGACCACAAGCATAAACAGCGGCGCTAGGATGCCTGTGTCCGAGTTTAATCTCCAGAAATTCGAACTCCCCGCTGGACTTGCCTGGGATGGAAGGATGGCGTCTGCCACCGAGCCGCAGAGTGCTAATATTTCCTCCGCTGCCTCATTTGGCGTTGCGGTGAATACCTCCGGATTTATGGGAAAGCAAGCTCGTAAGAACATTGAGCATACTCCGTAGTGAATTTTGCACAATTGTATCTTGAGAGTCTCCTCCTTGCTGAAAGCCCTTTGGTGAGCTTCTATAGACTCATCAACAGAATCAGATATGCCTCTCGAGTTCTCTAATATGTCCATGCCGCGCTTCCACGCAGATAGTAGTTGTTCGAGGGTGGCCTTCCCTTTAACGACCCACTCTGGCAAGTCGCTCGCGGGATCAAATTTGTGAAAGAGTCCCACTACAATTAGGTGCGAAATATGACTAAACAAGATGTCCAGGCACTTCTGGCACTCTGATATACCACTGGACGAGGTAAAGGTGCCAGTGTTAAGACCGTGAGACAAGCCAGAGAGGGACAGTAGATCGGGAGAAGGGACGCGATCGTTCTCAAACAGTGTAGCTTGGCAATCAAATCGGGCAAATAGGTGAAAAATTTCGTCCTCGATGGGTGGATAGATTTCCTTTTGTCGAGGAGCCTGCGGGCCGGGATGGTTGGTGGTGCCTGCGGAAGGCATCGAACGTTGTCGATAGCTTATCAACACCTGCAGGCCGCTTTCTAAGTGCTTCAAAGCCGCAGCATAGTCACCGACCGCATTCTCATAGCTGAAAAAGAGCGCACAGCATATGGAGACCACACGCGGATCAGGCTGTGTCTCGGCAGATAGATATCTGCGCAGCGATCGGACCGCCTTGTAATACAGCTCTTGGTGCGTCTGCCCACCCACTGCTGATTCTACCGTCTCGCCGGAACTTGTTATGGCTACTTTGTGCAGATGCGAGGCACTGACAGCCAGCACTGCATGTCGAACCACGGTGTGGATCTGGCTCTGTTGGAGTACGACATTGGTCCAGAACCCGTCGGTGATGAATCCCGACAGGTCGGAGGCGCTCTTGGTGCAGTAGAAGTGGAAAAGCTTCCTGTCTCGCTGGCTGCCCCGAACCGAGAACGGAAGCTCGTACGATGCGATGCTCAAGCTCGTCTCGGACCCGGCCGGAAGCTTGAGCTTTGGGGCGAGAGCTGCATCGTAGCCGTCGCATTTCCACCCGCCGTCGGTGCACCGTTTACATGCAGGCTTTTGTTCGTCGCACTTGACACGTCGGATTCTGCAACTCGTGTGAGTATCGGTGTGTCAAGAGATTCTCAAGCTGAGGGGGTGTTGTGGAGGCGGGATGGACGAACCTGCAAGTTTTGCAGCCTGTCTTGGCCCTGGGGCCGCATTTGCGGCGCTTGGTTTGGACTTGCTGGGTCACCTCTGGCGGCTATGACTAGAGGCGGCGAGATGCTGGCATCATTGTCTAAGAGGTATCGTCATGACAGGATGCAGTCGAATAGAACATAGGCGGACATTCGTCGGCACATGCAATCTTCAGAAGCATTGATTTGGCGCAACGTTCTGGTCTAGTGCTTACGTCGGGCTAATTATAGCGTGTTGCATACACGGGCTGCTCTCATGTGATTCTACGGCACGGATAACCCACTATGCCCTTTTGACTATTCGTTATTGCTGGTCTTCTATTAACCAGTGCGGGGCCAATAGCATACTGTCCATCAAGTAATCCGGTGCTTAAGAAGTGAAGCTATTCCCAAACATATTCAAAATTCAACCTTCGAAGTTTGCAAGTCTCAATAAATCTAACCGATTACTATAGAATGTTCCAACCAAGTTGGAGCTACTGATGACTTTGACAAAAACTACAATTCCATCCACTCACACCCCAATTATGTACAACCTCAACTGAACATCTACCACTTTTAGTGTGTACTGTTAATGCGGTGCTAAGGGGGGCCCCAGTCCCCGTGGTTTGCCGCTGTGCACTGGGGTAGATTAGGTTATGCGTTAATTAAACCCTTAATAACACAAATCTTTCCTACGAATTAAACTAACGATTATTTAACATAATAAATCACCGGCAACTTAATATCGCCTTCCATAGGCTAAATAAAGTCTTTAATCGACGAAGTAGAAGTTGTAACGGTCCAAGCACGTATATTACAACTAGCTATGGCGACTACTATGAGTATCTTCAAGATGAGAGAGAAAAGGAGAAAATGTCTTCCGCCCCATAGGACCCGTTTGCTCTAATTAGGCCTAAGGTTGATCCGTCTTAGGTAAGCCGGGCTTAGGTAAGCGGAGTCCATAGCTAAGAGGCTGCGAAGCCTCCAAGAGGGCCCAGCCCGTTATAATTACCCCCCCTCTCCCTCCTCCCCATTTAGAGGGACTCGTCTATAACTAACCTCGTAACAATCCAAAGTTATAGTCTCCGTTAATAACTTAACTAGTTCCTAAGTAAGCTCTACATAGCCCTTCCACTTAACTAAAACCTTCTAGGAACTACGAATCTTTTTAATGTCCTAGATTTCTTCGACTTCGAATTCCTCTTCGTCGTCTACTAGTAGAAGTGGCGGTTAGACGTCGTCTTATTCTTATGATGGTAGTGGGTCGACTTCCGTATACCTAATTAGGGATATATGAAAAACGTTATGAATACCCGGTAGTGTATTAAGCTGGTAAGTATAAGATCCGATTATTTTTAATATAGTATACTTCGTATTTATCTAATCCAACTTCTTAGATGGTCTCTTAGAACGGACGTTCTTAAGCCTTAACCAGACCTTATCCCCTGGTCGAAATTAGTTAGAAAGTTGGCGTTGTATATTTGCCGAGGCTTCTTGTTACTCTTGGGTGGAGGCCATCGCCGCTTATGCCTATTCGGAAGCCTCCTTTAACTTCGAGATTAGGGCCTCTACCCGAGCTGCGGGGGTCTTTCCTTTAGTCCACAGAGTCTCCTTTACTCTAATCAGGTCGATGTTATAGTCGTGGGTGGTGAAGAAAGGGCTGAGGCCTATTAACGAGGTAACCCTGTTATTAATAGCCATTATCGCTATTAGAAATAGGTCATCCTAATTATTTTGAGTATACAAAGTATAAGCTTAGAGGTAGGTTTCTACTACCTAATTAGCTTGTTCTATGGCGCCGTCTGTCTCCGGGTAGAAGGCCGTAGATAAACGTTATTTTATCCGTAATAGTTAATAAAGCTATTTCCATATACGACTAGTAAATTAGGGGCCTCTATCCGAAATAATAGCTCTCGGGGGTCCATGGTGTCTAATTAGGCTAAGTATTAACACTATAACTACAACGTCCATTGTTATATCCTTAAGTAGCTCGAAAATCACGTTTTTAGATAATCGGTTTATTACCACCATAATGTTCATTATTCTTATACGGCGGGTTAGTGGTAGCCCTATAATAAAGTCGACTAATATCTCTGTTTAGACCTGATTAGGGACGGGTAAGGGCTTTAGAAGACCCCTCTTTTTATCCCACCATATATTACCCCGTCCATAAACATCGCAGTTCCTTATAAAGTATCGGACATCCTACGATAAGCCTAGCCAATGAAAGCGGCGGCTAATCAAGGCCTTTAATGCGTCTCTACTAAGATGGCCACTAAGTGTTGAGTTATGGGACTCTTAGATTAACCGGGTTTATAAGGGTTTATAACAAGGGACCTAGATCCTCTCCCTCTAAAGGAGTTTACCGTCGTCGTCCACTAAGTACTCTAATAGTATTATGAGCAGCCTCTATTATAATAGTAATTAACGGTCCCCCCTTTTTATAGTTGTCCTAATTAACTAATAACGATTATTTAATTATAGTCCTTTAGTCTAAGAGGACTTTAGGGGCTCCTCTTCAAAGGGGTTCAGGATAGGTTCTGACCAATTAGCCTTAGGATCGTCGTCCTAATCCATATCGCCTATTATAGTGTTTTCCACGGATTCCGTTGTATCCATTTGATTCGTCTTGAGAGTTGCCCGGTTTACCATAACTATGTTCCGTTTCCCCTTTAGGAGCTATATCCTCTGTCCTTTTAATTGATTATTTTACTGGGTATTGGGAACATTTTATTTTCGTTTAGATAGTATATCGGGGATTATTATTTATTTGCTGGGTCGGAACTGGATTGTAAAGTTATAATAAGATAAGAGCTCCGATTATCTAACCTGGTGTTTACTTAATTACCTCTTAGTTATAAAATACTTAAAGTTGAGGTGGTCGGTTAGGATAGTAAACTCCTTTATACTCCTTAATTTGGAGTCTTAGTATTCTAAATAGTAGACTATAACTAATAGTTCCTTGTTGTATATTGGGTAATTGTATTTTGTTAGTAAGTTCTTCCGTGAAAAGAACGTAATAGGCCGTAAAATACCCTCGTCGTCGTATTATAATAAAGCACCACTCACCATATAACCTGATGAGTCTGTTTCTAATATAGTGGCTTGATTAGGATCCCAATGTGTTAATATAGGGGCACTAATTAAGAGGGCTTTTAACTTATTAAATACTTTTATATACTCGTTACTTTATATAAATAGGATATCCCTCTTTATTAAAGTTGTAAGGGGGTGTGCTAACCCTAAGAAGTCCGGTATGAATTGATGGTAGTAATTTGTAAAATTAACGAAGGCATGGACTCCTCGTACTGATCGGGGGACCTCCTATGTTTAGATGGCCTTAATTTTTTCTGGGTTAACGTAGATACCCTTCCCTGCATCGATGATAAACCCTAAATATTTAACCCTCTTTGTTTCGAAGTTGTATTTATCGATATTGATTTGTAGGCTGGTAGCACCTAGACGGCTTAAAACCTTTTTGATTTTCTCCCTATGATTAGCGAGTGAGCTATCTGAATAGATTAGAACGTCGTCGATATAAGTGGTGCAGAATTCGTCTAGGAAATCCCGTAAAATATAGTTAATATACTTTTAGAACGTAGTGGGGGCCCCTGTTAGGCCAAAAGGAGTTACTATCTATTCATATAGGCCGTATTTTGTTTTAAAGGCCATCTTCTATTCGTCGCCTTTTTTAACCCTGATTTTATGGAATACAGTAATAACGTTTAACTTCGTTAGCCACTTAGCTTTAGTTAGGGTTCTTAGAGTTTCGCTAATTAGGGGTAAGGGATATTTGTTTTTCTTAGTGATAGTGTTCAGAGCCCGGTAATCGATATAAAACCTTAATCCTCTCCTGGGTTTTCGAATAAATAGAATGGGTGATAAAGTAGGAGAGTTATTAGTATAAATAAAGCCTTTATCTAGTAGTTTTGTGAGGGTCCGTCGAAGTACGATTAGCTCCTCCCTAGATATCCCATATAGGGGTCCCCATATAACTGGTTTATTTTGCCCTATTGAGTTTTTCTTGATGGGAATTACGTGGTCGATGTTGTTTTAATGTGGTGGTAACTGATCAGCCTTATCTCGGTTAAAGATATACAGAAATTTATGGTAATGCGTAGGGAGTTTCGTCCTTGGGTTTATCTTTATTTTTGGTGTTAAGGCCTTCTCGATATTGGTTAAATTTATGGAGAATGCGTTTAGGGTGGATATACTAAGAGGGGTCTCTTTTCTCTTTTATACCCACTTAATTAGGGCTAAGAATACTAATCCAGTCTATTATTGGATTAGGAACTTTGGATCTTACCAGGCCTAACCCGGTTTCCTTTTTATTACCTAATGGTCCACAACACTTATATACAGAGTACCTTACACTAAGTAAACCATAACATCATCATCAATTATCCAGGACCTTCTAAGGATAACATCGTCTTTTTAGTTAGGAATAATATAAAAGAATAATTAGTATCGTTTATAACTATTAATATCGATATTAGTGTAAGTGACATAATGGATTACACTAGGAATTATAGTGGTGATTTGCATTAAGTTCCAAAGTATAATACTAATGTGTAGTAAGCGGAGTTTCTTAGCGAAGGTATCGCTAATCAGAGCGTATATCAAACATCCTATATTAATAAGGGTAATTGTATAATATATCCCATTAATCCCAATATTAACGTAAAATGGGTTATAATCCATACTCTTTTTAATGACCTTCTATTCCTCCACAACTTGTTCCTCCTAATAACGACTTTCACTAAGAGTTACTCTTTTCCCAAGTCCTTAAAGTCCTAATTAGAGTTAATATCTATTTCGCTATACTCTTTGGTCTTCCCTTTCAAGGTTTTAGTCTCCTTGTCTTTCCGGTCTCTAGGGCATCTCCATTGTATGTGCCCCTTCTTACCGCAATTATAGCATTTGCGGGTTTCCTCTTAGCTTAACCTTCTTCGAACTGGTTTGTCCTTAGCTATCCGGCTTACCTTAGTGGGTTCCCAATCCATCTAATTAAATTAAGGTGATCTTATCCAACTATCCTATCCAGTTAATAACTCGACTTTGTTCTAGCCGGGTATTGGCGATCTCCTATATTGACGCTCACAGCGAGCTTAATACAATTCACTATCCAGCTCTAATCCTATCATCAGGAGCATCTAGGTGTATACAATATAGGCCGTTAGTTTATTAATTACACTAATTAAAGGGGTTCTCATTATAATATTTAAAGCTCCTTTTAGGTAATTGATCCTAACGTTATCCAGCCAGTATCCTCCTCCCACTTCTACAAGCTCCTTTTCGAACTTAGGAAGGAAGTGGGCAAAACTCTCGTTCTCCTTTTAACGTATTATTCTCAGTCGGTCAAAGGCTCGTACTTCTACGTTAAGGTCTACGTAGCAACCCTTCAGGTATTCCATGAATTGTTCAGGGTTCTTCGACCCATCAGCTCCTCCCTATAAATAATAGGCGCTCACCATAACTTATACAGTGTTTTCCAGTTTAGAATAAATATAAGTAAACACTACTAATACTAAACTAAAGGCTTCCCTATCCACACTTATCTTCCCTTTCATCTCAAAGTACCATTATTAAAATCTCTTACGCAATCCGTTAAACTTCGGTGAATCAGGGATCTAGTATCTCAGTTATCTAAGAGGTAGCGCATAGGCCTAATCGGGTGGGATCAGCGTCGTAAAGGGTATAGGGGCTTCGTATAACATTAAGGTTGGGTACCTAGGTTCTACTAGGGTCTATTATAGTATTCGAATCTACTCTCGTTGAGCCTCTCGTTCGGCCACTTAGGTGGTCCACATCTCCTACAACTGGGCTAATAACTAACCAATCAACTACACCAACTACTACGGGTTTCCGGATAAATCAACGTTATCTTCCATCGTAATACGGTTATCATTCCTTCCACACATCTTCATTCAGCAATAACCACAATATACTAATCAACGTTATTAAAGTACTCTACTACGCAGAATACGTTCTTTCGAGTTTATTAAAACCTCCTAACCCTAATCAGACCTCACTAATCAACTTCAAGCGTTCAGGGACCTTCAGGTCAACCCACTTAGGACTCTTTACTACTCCCACCAAAGTCGTAGACTTACCTTTCGTCAACAATTATTTCCGCACCCAGCATACTCTCGTTATCTCCGATAATACTAAGATCTTAAAGATAATATAACGGTCCAAGTACATATATTATAACTAACTATAGCGACTACTACGAGTATCTTCAAAATAAAAGAGAAAAGGAGAAAATGTCTTCCGCCCCACAGGACCCGTTTACTCTAATCAGGCCTAAGGTTGATCCGTCTTAGGTAAGCCGGGCTTAGGTAAGCGGAGTCCATGGCTGAGAGGCTGCGAAGCCTCCAAGAGGGCCCAGCCCGTCACAGAAGTTTTATTTAACTTCCTAAAAGAGATGGGTTTTTTCTTAGTATAAGTAATACTCTTAGGACCTATTTTATTATTATCAACCAACTCCTTAACTTTAATCTCTTAATATAATCCCCTATATAAACAAAGATTACTCCTCGAAAAGTCATAGTTATTGTCGGAACAACCTCGACGTGGTGATTTAAGGTTTCACCGCAAAGCTCCTATTGGCTCGCTTAACGAGCTAATCAGAGCACAGAAATCGTACGCTAACCCGATCATCTAAGATTACGGTCTTAGTGACGATTCCTACATAAACAATAAGAACAGCAGGATCTATACGAATATACGTATATTCTGCTACGCCGTACAGCCGACCCGACGTGACTAAAATTAACACTAATTAGTAGTTAAATTACTTACATATTCACCACTATTATAAATCAATAAAGGGAAACTCACTAAGAAAAGACGATCCCGCAGGGCCCACGAAATAATCATCTGGATAATAGTTAACTAAATTAAAGGGTAACCACTATTTCGTACTAAGGAAGAAATTACGAAGACTACGTTGATATTAATACCGATACTAGGGACTTCCCCTTTACCTCTAGGACTCCCGATATCTCTAGTATAGCACCTCAAACCTTATTAGAAACTACGGTGTCTACGTCCATCACGCACAACTATTTAGAAAACAATCCCACGAGAAATTATACCTAATAGGATTTTATATTCACTTTTCGGAAGTTACCTATTCTACACCTTACCTACCTCAACTTTTATACTACACCGAAAAACCCCCCAAAATAACGACAATAAGCCTAAGACCACCCAGGAACCACCATCCTTCCTATCCATTAACTAAACTAAACAAATATTCCATTAATATACACTATAAAAAATACAATAATACACATTATCGGCAACGAGAACACCACACCAGCAATACCAGGAACCACATCAACTTACACACCACTAAAACGAGTAACCAAATCGCATACATCGCCCCTACTATTTACTAAGACCGTTTATCGGTAACCCGGTAAGAACGCTTAGAGAGCATGGACAACAACAATATTAGAGACCATTTACAAAAAGGAAATTAATTAATAAACAAATCTCATAAAATTACCCCTAATAGAACCTAGAGTAAAAGCACCCAAAAGAAAAATCGATTTTAATACTATTACTTCCCATAATAAGAGAGTAAATAATTACAGTGAAGAAGAAAAAGATACTAAACAGTAATTCGTTTAATAAGCGATATACACCTCCGAAGCTGCGGCCTAGGAGAAACACCTCATATTCGAGACGTCGTTAACCTTAACATTGTATAAAAAAGAAACTACGATGGCGACGGAAGGGACTACGATACCAGCAACTAAAGGCACGATAATACTAATAACCGAACCTACGACAACCTAAGTACCTAAAGGGACGTCAATACCTGGATTTCTACGATTTTAGATACCTCCCATAGTGATGGAGCTTACAGAACAAAGATCTAGTATATTAATTCCATTTAAATGGGTAAATACGGTTAATCCAGTGAGATGGGGATAATAGAACTCTTTTGACCTAGAAGTATATACTAATGACGTTGAGATAAGTATATACGTCCTCTATACTATAGAGATCTATAAAAAAGATGGTTATTATAGACATAAGTTGTTTTATGATTATCTAAGGGACTTCGACGATTAGCTAAAAGAGACCTTTAAGGAAATCCCAATAAAGGTTGCAAAACATTTACGAGATTTTCTACACCAACGCAGTGTATTTATTACTAGGTAAAAGAGACAGATCGTAGATCAACTATACGATATCACCCAATTAAAACACTATTATTATTAAACAAATAAGGAAATCAATAATATCACAGGGTTATACCCCTCTCTTACGGATCTTTATACTAACCCATTATTCCGTAGAGACCTCTAAGAAGTCGGATTAGCCCCCTTAACACAAAAGACTCCGGAGGCCACTAAGAATACAATGAAAACAACTCCGATAAAAGACGTCTAAATAACACCAACTTAGACGACCAGTCAAGGATCATCAGCGGAAGACCCTATTACCCTACCCATACTCACTTAACAAAAGATAGCGGAAAGGTCCCAGGGGTATATGGAGCCAACAACACTACAACAATTAACAAACCTCATTAAAATATACACCAACGAGATGAAATACGGTGGCGAAGTATACAATATCCTCAATACTAAGTTACGGATCTTCTAAGAGATATGTAAAAAAGTTGGAATTAGAAAGCACTAAGCCCACTACACCTTTTTAACAATACTCAAAGGATGAACTATAATACTCTATTATACACAAATTAGCAGTACCCCCATTAACTCGTCGATTAGTGAGATGGTCACTAAGCTAAAAGAAAACGTTCAAAAATAAACAAATCCGTCAAAACTACACTACTAAATAGAACAAAGCCACCCTCACAAAGACGATCAAAAAGAACTTAGACAAATCTCACGTCCAGGCGCTTAAGATATTCATCAATAAGCTCCAAACACTTCAACAAACACTCACACTAACCCACCAAGGCGATCTAGCCCTCCGAGACAAGCTTATGGGCACCGTAATAGGTGTATAAGGGTGCGAGTTTAGTATGCTTAACCCAGGGGAGACCTTTAAGGAGTTATACGTATCCCTTAGAACTAATATCAACCTAATAAACAAGAATCGAGAAGTACACCAGCACCTTATATCTAATATAATATACAACAACTAATTCTGGACTAACCATAAGTACAACAGTCAAAGTAAAAATAACCACTTCGGCGGCCAACGCTACTCAGAATACCGTCCTAGGGACAACTAAAAACGTCCTAAGGGACCAGGGAAAAGAAGGAAGTATTAGGTCTATGTCGGAACACCACCGTCCAGCTGGCGACACCTGTTGCCGCATATCGCCGATTGGCTCGATTAGCGAGCCAATCAGAGGTCAGGGATTGGATTCAGAATCGCGGCCACCAGCGCCGCTTTCGGCTTCCGATTCCTACCTCATACAACAACAATAAATAAAACGAATATATCGTTATCTACCTACCCACTATAACCAGGCCTAATAAGGTAAATCTAATACTAATTAGTAGTTAAATACTATTTCCGTAAATTAGTAAAATGAAATTTCGACTAGAAGAGATGTTTCCAAAGGACCCACGAAATAATCAACTTAACAGCCAACTAAATCGGAGGGTAACCACCAATTTATACTATAAAAAGTTATCGTAAAAAGCCACCGTACACTAAGTAACAGGGTTATCACGGTCTCGTCCCAGGGAGTTATATCGAATTCGCCCGGAACTACTCGATAAGGAAACATAAAAGAAAATACAACTCCTATATCCATTATACACAATCTCTAATAACAACTCCGCAAAGGGATAACTATTAACGTTACCGACCTCTCACTTACACTAAATAATTAACCTCTCCTTCTCCTTCTCCTATAACTCATAAACACTACTTCGTCCTAAATAACTATGGAAAGTATCTCGGAATTAATACTTAAATAACTAATTTATATAAGGACCACATAATATTTATACCTAAAACACTCCTACCCCTAGGAGACAATAAGATCGAACTACAAAAGCAGGCGCAGATGAGCAGAAAAAAAGAGACCTCGTATCACCATAGAAAAGATAAGGCTACGGGAACTCAGAATATACCCTTTATGCTAGTCCCTGTAACGGTCCAAGCACGTATATTATAACTAGCTATGGCGACTACTACGAGTATCTTTAAAATAAGGAGAAAGGAAAGAAAAATCTATTACCCCATAAATCCGTTGGATCCTAATTAGGTTTACCTAGGCCTAGTTAAGCTTAGTAAATAGTGGTTAATATTAGATATGGCCGAGTAGTTCCGAGGCCTCTAATTGGACCTTAGCTCATAATAATTACCCCCTTCCTCCCCTCCCTTCCTAAGGGATATTCCTATAATTGGCCTCGTAATAGTCTAAGGCCGTTATATCCACTAGTATATCCATTAGCTCCTAGGTGAGTTAAGTATAGTCCTTCCACTTTACTAAGACCTTCTATTTACCCCGTATTTTCCGCGTATTACGGATCTCCTCAACTTTAAACTCCTCCCCATTAACCACCAATATCATAGGTAGCTAAGCGTCATCACAACTTTATAATAGCAATGGATCGACTCCAGTATACCTAATTAGGCTTATATAAAAGACGTTATGGATCCCTAATAGCGTATCTAGCCGGCAAACGTGGGATCTAACCAGTTCAAGGACAGTATACTTTGCGTTAACCTAGTTAAGCTTTTTTAATAGTCAATTAGACTAGATATTCCGTAACCTTAGCTAAACCTTATCCCTAGGCTTAAACTGATCAGATGGTTAGCGCCTTACGTTTACAGTAATCTCTTATTTCTCTTATGTTGCCGCCATCGCTACCTAAGCCTACTCAGAGGCGTCCTTTAACTTTTAAACCAAAACCTCTACTCTTATTATAAGGGTTTTATTATTATTCCGCAGGGGTTCCTCTACTCTAATCAGGTCTAAGTTATACCCATAAATAACAAAGAACGAGCTAAGTCCTATTAACGAGGTGACCCGGTTATTAATAGTTATTATTACTACTAGGAGTAGTTCATCCTAATCGTCCTAAGTATACACTATATATACTCTAAAATAGGTTTCCATCACTTAGTTTACCCTCTCCATAACTCCGTTTATTTTTAGGTGGAACGCTATAAAAAGTCTTTATTTAATCCGTAGTAACTAGTAAAGTTATTTCCACATAAAACTCGTAAACTATAGTCTTTTGTTTAATATAATTATATAAGGTATCCTATGGTGTTTAATTAGACCTCGGATTAGTTGGTTTATTATTGTATTTATTGTAATATCCTTTAATAATTTAAAGATTATGTTCTTTGATAGATGATCGGTTACTATTATAACGTTCATAGCCCCATCGTAGTGGGAAGGGGGCAGTTTTGTTATAAAGTTAATAGAGACCTCTGCTTAGATCCGTCCAGGGATAAGCAGAGGCTTTAATAAGCCCCTCTTCTTATTACGCTATACGTTTCCTTGTCCATAAATATCGTAGTTCCTTATAAATCTTTGGACATCCTGGGATAAGCCTGGCCAGTGGAACTGGCGGCTAATTAGGGCCTTTAAAGTGTCCCTCCCCGGATATCCCGTTAACGTAGAGTTATGGAACCTCTGAATTAAACTCGTCCTTAAGGGCTTGTAATATGGAATCCAGATTTTATCCCTTTATAATAATCTCTTATTATCGTTAATCATATATTCTAATAATATCATCGGCAACTTCTATTATAAGGGAAGTTATTGGTTTCCTTTTTATATTACCCCCCTAATTAACTAGTATTAGTTATTCTGGTCTAAGACTTTATCCTATTAGGAGTATAATAGCTTTTTTTTAAAAAGGTTTAAGGGGGGTTCCGTTTTATTTAGGTTAGGGTCGTCGGTTTAATCCATATCTCCGGGGAAATCTCTTATATTAGACTTATCCCTCTCTACTTACTTTGATTAGGCCCGCATTTCTCTAATTACTATTGCGTTATTAATTCGTAATACGTTAATCCTATTCTTCAGGAGTTTAATTTTCCGACCCTTTAACTTATCGTCCTATAGGGTACTAGGGATATCCTGTTTACGTTTTAATAGTGTATTAGGAACTATTACTTTTTTACTAAGTCTAAATTAGATAGTGAAGTTATAGTGGGATAGTAATTCTGACCACCTGATTTAATGTTTGCTTAACTATCTCTTCGTTATGAAGTATTTTAGATTTAGGTGATTAGTTAAGATAGTGAACTCTTTTATACTCTGTAGTTCTGAATCCTAGTACTCTAAGTAGTGTATTATTACTAATAGTTCCTTGTTGTGTATTGGGTAATTGCACTCTATAAGTAGGTTTTTACGTGAAAAGAACACTACAAGTTTTAGGATCCCTTCGTCGTTATACTACGATAAGGTACCTCCTATTATATAACTAGACGAATCGGTCTCAAGTACTATAGCTCGATTAGGGTCCCAATAAGCCAATATAAGTGTGCTAATTAGGAGCGTTTTCAGCTCCTCGAACACTCTAGTGCACTCCTTACTCCAAATAAACGGTATATCCCTTTTAGTTAAGGTTATTAGGGGTTATGCGATCCCCGAGAAGTTGGGTATAAACTGCTGGTAATAGTTGGTAAAACCGATGAACCCACGGACTCCTTGCACTAATTGGGGCACTTCCTATCCCTGGATTACCTTAATCTTCTTAGGGTCTACACGAATTCCCTTACCAACATCAACAATAAACCCCAAATACTTGATGCTCTTAGCCTCGAATTCATACTTATCGATATCCATATATAGGCCTGTAGCGCCTAGGTGCTCGAGGACCTTCTTAACCTTCTCTCTATGATCAGAGAGGGAGCTGTTTAAATAAATTAGGATATTGTTAATATAGGCTAAGTAGAACTTATTTAAGAAGTCTCGTAGGGTGTGGTTAATATATCGTTGGAACGTCGCGGGGGCTTTAATTAAACTAAAGGGGGTAACCATTTATTCGTATAACCTATACCTTATCCTAAACGCTATTTTCTATTTATCTCCTTTCTTAACCCGGATCTTATGAAATATAACGATAATATCCAACTTTGTTAACCACTTCGTTTTTACTAGTACCCTTAGGGTTTCGCTAATTAGGGGTAAGGGGTATTGGTCCTTTTTTATAATAGCGTTAAGGGTATAGTAATCGACGTAGAACTATAACCCTCCTCCAGGCTTCTAAACAAATAAAACAGGCGATAATACAGGGGAACTACTAACCCTAATAAACCCTTTATCTAATAGTTCTATAAGGGTTCGGCGTAGTACAATTAACTCTTCCCTTAATATACCATATAAAAGTTCCTAGGTCACTGGTTTATTTTAACCATAGGAGTCCTTTTTAATAAGGATAGTATGGTCGACGTTCTTCCGGTGTAGTGGTAATTAATTAGCCTTATTTCGATTAAAGATATACAAAAACTTATGGTAATATATAAGGAGTTTCGTCCTTGGGTCTATCTTCATTTTTAGTACTAGGGCCTTCTCGATATCGGCTAAATTTACGGAGAATGTGTTTAGGGTAGATATACTAAGAGGGGTCTCTCTTCTCTTCTATGCCCGCCTAATTAGGGCTAAGAATACCGATTTAATCTATTATTGGATTAGGAACTTTGGATTTTACCGGGCCTAACCCGGTTTCCTTTTTATTACCTAATAGTCCACAATACTTATATGTAGAGTACTTTACGCTAAGTAAACTATAACATTATCGTTAATTATTTAGGACCTTCTAAGGATAATGTCGTCTTCTTAGTTAAGAATAATATAAAAGAATAATTGGTGTTGTTTATAGTTATTAATATTGATATTAGTATAAGTGACGTAGCGGATTACACTAGGAACTGTAGTGGTGATTTGTATTAAGTTCTAAGGTGTAATACTAATACGTAGTAAACGGAGTTTCTTAGTAAAGGTGTCGCTAATTAGGGCGTATATTAAACACCCTATATTAATAAGGGCAATTATATAGTATATCCTATTAATCCCGATATTAACGTAAAATAGGTCACAATCTATACTTTTTTTAATGACCTTCCATTCCTCCACAGCTTGTTCCTCCTAATAACGACTTTCACTAGGAGTTACTCTTTTCCCGAGTCCTTAGAGTCCTGATTAGAGCTATTATCCATTTCACTTTATTCCTTAGTTTTTCCTTTAGAAGTCTTGGTCTTTTTTATTTTTTTTCGATCCTTAGGGTATTGCTATTATATGTGCCCTTTTTTGTTATAGTTATAACATCTACGAGCTTCCTCTTGGCTTGGCCGTTTATGGATTTTCTTATCCTTAGTTAGTTTGTTTGCTTTTATAGGTTCCCACTCCATCTGATTAGGTTGGGGGGACTCTAATCGACCATTCTACTTCTAAGGGGACTTAGTTCTTATTTGGTTAAGGGTTAGTGATCTCCTACACCGATGCTCACGGCGGGTTTAGTAGGATTCGCTATCTAATTCTAAGCTTATACTTAGGAGCATCTAAGTGTATATAGTATATATCGTTAGTTTATTGATTATGCTGATGAGGGGGGCTCTTATTATGGTATTTAGGGCTCTTTTAAGGTAATTGATCCTTACAACGTCTAACCAGTATCCTCCTCCTATTTCTACGAACTCCTTTTTAAACTTAGGGAGGAAGTAAACGAAACTCTCATTCTCCTTTTATTATATAATCCTTAATTGGTCAAGGGCTCATACTTCTACGTTAAGGTCTACATAATAACCCTTTAAATATTTTATAAATCTATCCGAGTTCTTCGACCCATCGGCCCCTCCTTACGCATAATAAGTGCTCATTATGGTTTATATGGTGTTTTTTAACCTAGAATAAATATAAGTGAATACAGCTAACTCCAAACCGAAGGCTTTTTTATTTACACTTATCTTCCCTCTTATCTTAAGGTACTATTATTAAAACTTTTTATATAATCCATTAAATTTTAGTGGGTTGGGAATCTAATATCTAGCTTATCTTAGAGGTGGTACGTAGACCTAATTAGGGGGAATTAGTGTTATAGAGGGTATTGGGGACTAGTTTATCGTCGATGTCGGGTACCTGGGTTTTACCAGGACTTCTTATAATAGTTGAATTTACTCTTATTAGGTCTCTTACTCGATTACTTAGGCGGTCCGCATCTCCTATAGTTGGGTTATAAGCTGTCCAATTAGCTACACTAACTACTACGGGTTTCCAAATAGTTCAACGTTACCTTCCATCATCGCATAGCTATCGCTTATCCTAGTATTTTACATTCAGCAATGACCATAGTATACTTAATAACATAGTCGAAGTACTCTACTACGAATACATACACACATCGTTTCGAATTTATAATAACCTCTAAGTCTAATCAGACCATACTAATCAACTTCAGACGTTCAGGGACTCCTCAAGTTAACCCATCTAAAACTTCTTACCACTCTCACACAAATCATAGGCTTCTATACTAAGCATTCAATTAATTACCTTTAATAATCTTAAAAATAATATAACGGTCCAAGCACGTATATTACAACTAACTATAGCGACTACTACGAGTATCTTTAAGATAAGGAGAAAAGAAGGAAAAGTCTACTACCCCACAAATCCGTTGGATCCTGATCAGGTCTACCTAGGCCTGGTCAGGCTTAGTAAGCAGCGGTTAGCGTTGGACATGGCCGAGTAGTTCCGAGGCCTCTGATCGGGCCTTGGCCCGTGACAGTCCCTACATCGGAGGTAGTATTCTATAAACACTAAACAATAATTCGTCTAATATATAAAATACACCCTCGAAACTACAGCTTAGAGGAAACACCCTGTATTTAAGATATTATTAGATTTAATGTTATATACTGGAATATTTACTAAGATATTAGAAAGTGCCCTAGTCCCTACTCAACAATGACCATTGTTACTATTAGATGCGACTAGTTTAACCGATTAGTAGGAAGTTAACACTAAACGGTCTAAACGGATCAGACTTACTGGGAAATAAAAAGGATTACTAATATTAGCGAGATAGGCCCTAGAGATTGACCTAGAAGAATAGGGACACTGGTTATATATGGATATTAATAAGATAACACTAATAGAGGTGGTAATAGTTATCGTCTATTTTATGGAAAGATAGTAAGCTAATGAACTATAAGGATTAGATTTATAAACTATATTTTAAAGTGATTTAGAAGGTTAGACTACTAAGACGATTAGCCTAATACTAAAGGAGATTACAAAGGCTCTTTATAATTATTTACGGTTTTTTAGTGTTTAGATACCACCCTATCACCTTATTACTAACTAACTATCCAAAATCCTAGTTACCGAAGAAATACACTACTAGATAAACACTAAGATCGACGAGGTTACTAAAAAGGATACTAACTTCCAGCGGCGACTCAAAGACCCTGAGTTCTATAAGGACATCTAAATACCACTAACTATTATCCTTATTACAGAGATTTTGGCTATGAAAAAGGTGTCCATAATAGGAAATACAATTTTAATATTAGAATGTTTTATAAGAGATCTAAGTAACTTAACTCGGCTACTTATAATCTAGGGATAATTAATAGAATACGAGCCTCTCCGGGCTACGGAGAGATTATATAAGATCTCTTATCCCATTAAAGAATTCAGTGAAATAGTGACCCCTTAATAATAGGTTAACCTTGTGAAAATGTATAATAATAATATAAGGTACGGAGATGAGAAGTACAATGTTCTGGATATCAAACTCCGGATCTTCTAGGAAGCCTATAGGAAGATCGGCGCCGACCAATTCCATAAGGCGAGTCTCTTACCAACCATACTAAAAGGAAGGGCTATAACACTATATTACACTAAAATTAGTAGTATAAAAATAGTACGGTCAACTACGAAAATTATCGATAAGATCAGAGGCTATTTCGAAGGGGACTAACGCTAACAATCCTATATAATCGGTTAGAACAAAGTAAACATCACCAAAGTTATCCAGAAGTACCTAGATAAGACGAAAGTCGAGGTGCTCGAAATTCTCTTTAAAACCCTCACAAACTTACAACAAGTTCTCACCCTAGTATACCAGGGTAACGAAGTTCTTAGAGATAAGCTGATCGGTGTTACCCTCACCGTTAAGGAATGCCGGATGGGTGCTATGGCCGGAGTGAAGACCTCTGAGGAGCTCCATAACACCATAAAGATAAGCCTCAATTTAGAGGAGTATAATAGAGAAGCCCACCATCAACACATAACATCGAATACTACTCTAAATAATACCTTCTAAATTAATAAACACTTTAATAGTAAGGGTAAAAGTAATTGTTATGGAAATAGATAGTAATAGTAAGAAGGCTCGCACAATAACAAGAAGTGCTACGTCTACGGTAAGGAAGGGTACTAGTTAATAAAATACCCTACGGAAAAGAGGAATAAGGTGTTTAGATAATACAAATTAAGCTGATATATCACTAATATCTCCTCCATAGTATATAACCACTTCCTCACCGAATACAAAGAGTACGAGGACCTAAATAACGAGGATAAAGACGACGAAAACCTCTACTAATACCTTATAAATACTATAATTAACAAAAATACCGAAAATAACCAGGAATTCCACATTTAGTTCTTCGGCTACATAAATACATTAACCAGCGAAGAGCTTACTCGAATACTAAGCAATTAGGTCACCTATTATACGATAATAAAGAGGGATATCGGCGACGCTGAGCTTCCCCAGGAATCGCAGACCTATGGAGCTTTCATTAGCGATAACCACTATTCAGCGGCGATATTCCAGAGTATTATACCAAATACAGGAGTAGCAGGCGTATCAACAACAGGGCACCCTTAATTCCTCGCCCTATAGAAGATCGACGCTACCGTAACCCTGGATACGTCGAAGGCAGGCTAGGCGAGTATCACCTTCGGCGATAACCCTCCCCTAGACTTAATAGGGTTAACCACTATTAATTCCTTATTTAAAAGGATATATTTCTACGTTATAATAACGAATACCCTATTCCTATTATATTTTAAAAACATAAACCAATTAGGAATTAGGTTTAATAACTTTAATAACTTTTTATACTAGGGAAATATTAAAGTCCCTATTATACGGAAATGGGGACACCCTTAGATACTTATTCACGTACTAGAATAGAGTTTTATATAGAATCACCTAATAAACGTTAAGCTATAATAAATACACCGTTGTTTCGGCCACCCCTTAGTATAAAAACTCCACATAATACTAAAGAGGGCTGGTCATAATGTGGCTTACGAAGCGATCCAGAAACTCATAAAGCATTGTTGTTAATACTAGATGAGTAGACGAGCCCTAGGACACTTTAAACTCACTCTAAACGGCGACATTAAATTCAACTATAAAGTGATTATAGACGTCTTCTACTTAGAAGAGTATAAACCCGTCCTCCATATTATTAATACCACCACTTCGTTTAATACTATGAAATTCCTCGAAAATATGACTACTAAGTACACATAGGAAACACTCTACAAATACTAGATTAACACCTACCTTGGACCACCTAATTAGATTATTATGGACACTAAAACGAACTTCAGTTTTATGGAATTCAGGAATTTAGTGAGATTTATAGTAATACAAGCTAAAGAGGTACCCGTAGAAGCCCATAATAGTATTAGGAAAGTGGAATAATATTATACTATAATCCGCTGAGTATACGAAATAATACACTAAAAATCCCCGTCTACGTTACCGAAACTAGCTCTCCAAAGCGTAGTTAAAGCGGTAAACAATATAATAGGCCTAAATAGCCTTATACTGACCCTACTCATTTTTAGAGCACATCCGCGTTTAATAAACAACTCTCTATTATCACTAGAAATCCGATAAAAAACGGAAGCCACTAGGAAAGCTATAACTAAAATACATAATCTTTACACTAAGTGAGTAATTATAAATACTCTCATAATAAGAAATAGCCTAAATACTATATTAACTAGGGATCTACTATTATAATTACTTATTAGAGTATAGTATAAGAAGGATAACTAAATAGGCCCGTTCATACTCGTTACTTATAACGGTGAGACCTACGTCGTCAAACTTCTATCTAGCCCAAAGTCGTTCAGAACCACCATCGTTAAGCCGTTCCACCAAAAGAATAACAACGAAGAGGGCCAGGAAATAATAAACAATGACGAGGAGACCCCTCCATAGGAGGAAAAAGAAGTTCTCGAAGAGATTATTGTGTAAATAAATACACCACCCCTAAAAGCAGAGCCCGCACCACCACCTCGATGCCCAAGGGGCAGGCCTAGGAAGATAGTGCAGATCAACCTTATCACCGAAGTTGATGGCACTAATAACGTTAACGACGAAATCCGCACAATAACCGCGTTTATGAGCACCAAGGAAAAGGCAGATTACACCCTGGTGCTTAAGCTTTGTTAGAAGGGAATAATTAATGCCCTAGGGCCCCCGTTTAAAGAATCCACTAAAAAAGAGATTAACGCTCTGATCGAGCAAGGAGTCTTCGAGTTCACCTAGTATAATAAAAAAAACACAATAGTATTCAAATCTTTAAGTTATAAATCGTTAATAAAGTAAAAGGGAAAACAGAGACCCCTTATAAGAAATCGAGACTAGTTATCCAGGGATACGCCGACAACAACAAAAAAGCTATTCTCACTTAATCCCCAATTATCCAACGGGCTAATCAGAGACTAATTCTCACCGTCGCCCCATCCCTTATCTAAACGGGCTACTATTCCTTATAAATAAGAGATATCACTTAAGTGTATACCTAATTAATAATAAATCTCAAAGAAACAATTCTCACAAAACTACTAACCTAAATCAAAAACAATTACCCACTAAGAACTATTATAATTATTATACGACCGTTATATAGGATGGTAGAAGCCGGAACCCACTAGTACACAACCTATAATAAGTATTATAAAGAGAAGCTTTAAATAAGGACTTTTATATATAACCCTTATTTACTATTACTAAATAATAAAAATAGAGATTTTGCGATAATCGGAATACAAATAAATAATATTATAGGCCTAAGTAATAAGATATTCTCTAAATAAAAAAACGAAGAACTCCAGAAAACGACGTTCAAAGTGAAGGAGAAATAGCTCCTTTCCGCTAAGATGTTACTCATCTTTAACAAAGGGATTATCTCAACTAACAAGTAATTTATATTCCTCTACTAAAAAAACCAAAAAAACGAAATTATACTTAGTTAACACTAAATTACCTATTACGAAAAAGGAATACGTTGAGCAGTGCACCAAAGGGGCATATATCACTTTAATCTACTGTCGCAAAAGTGGAACCACAATTACGGGACAGTAATTGTGGGCTATATTATGACACACCCCCCCAGACCGAGGAGAGAAGAGGTCTGCTAACTAAGGAATTAGCACCGGCTTACACTCACAGCTGACAAGTCCTTACTGACTGTTACTGGGTGCCGGCCGCTTCCAGCTGGCAAGTCTAACCTTCCATTTCGGTGACTTGCTGCTGAAGCGAGAATGGGTGAGCATAACGAGGCTCGAACCCATGGCCTCTAGGTCGGCCCACATACTGCCACTTTAGCGAGGCGTTTAGCCATTCAACCAGAGGGCTCGTAGAGACAAGGGCTCATAACTGTCGCAAAAGTGGAACCACAATTACGGGACAGTAATTGTGGGCTATATTATGACATCTACTAAACAAAGGCAGCTTTTGACCTATCAGTAGTAGCCTAGCACCAAGAGGCGACGCTAGACCAGATCAAAGCTCTGAATTAACGTATAACGTAGTAAATCGAGGATCTAGACCGAGTGCTCACCTACGTGCCCCTTAACCTAACTTCCACTAAGCTCTTTGTCTTTATTAACGGATCCTTCACTAATAACAGCGATCTAATGTCCTAACTCGGATTCGTTATCCTTCTTATAAACGAGACTCAAAGAGAGGAAAACTTCATAGTTGAAAGCAATATTATCCACGATTCCTCGACGAAATCGAAGAAAATCACAATTGTCCTCGTATCCGAGATCTACGGTATAATCACCGGAGTCGACATAGCATACGCCCTCTCTATTACCCTAAAAATCATCACCAATAAACTCTGGATACCTATAATCCTAATAATTATCTATACTAACTCTTATTTACTCTACGAGTATCTCGACGAGTATCTCGTAAAACTTAATACTACGAAGGAAAAGCGTCTAATAATCAATATCATAACACTAAGGTAATTATACAAACAACGAGAACTCTACGAGATCCGATGGATCCACGGCGACGACAACCCTACCAACGGGTTCACAAAGGCAGCGCCAAATCAAGCCCTCACAAGGCTCGTCGAAGACACAAGGGTGACGATACGGATGGAGGGATGGGTAACGAGGCCCTAGGAGACGTCCACGACGTTAATAAGAGGAGGAATATAAAGGGGGGAAAGGGGGAATTACCGTTAACGTCGTCAGGGACGTCGAGACAACCATAAACCCGTGGCTGGGCCCGGGAGGCGCTCGTTTCTACCAGAAGGCGGTACGGCTAAAAGGGGCGATTCTGCCGCTTCCGACCACCTTACACACTCATTTCATCTATCGATTTTATCGCATTTTAAGCGGTTCGACGCCAGCATCGAATAACACTCAAAATCACCCATTCAGCGTTAAATAGCGATCTTATAACAAAAAAAAAGAGGTACCAGTATCAGAACACCACCATCCAACTAGCGACACCTATTACCGCATATCGCCGATTAGCTCGATTAGCAAGCTAATTAGAGGTCAGGGATTGGATTCAGAATTGCGGCCACCAACGCCGCCTTCGGCTTCCGATTCCTACCTCATACAACAACAGCAGATAGGACGAATATATCGTTATCTGCCCACCCACTACAACCAGGCCTGGTGAGGTGGATCCAACAGTAATAGAGCACCCTGAGGTCGAAAACACCTAGGCCTGGCCCTTCGCAGGAACACTTTTTCAGTTAAAATGTGTACTAACCCGTCAGTAGTGATTATCTCCCTGGTGAGCAGATATAAGGCGTATTTAGTTAATTAGTCTACAATTACTAATATACTATTGTATACTTGTCGATTTGCGATTTAGGTTTTCGGGAGTTTTATAATAAAGTTAAATAATAGTTACTTAAATGGCCTAGTAGGCACCGGGAAAGGTGAGAGTTTACTGTATAATAGGTGATACCTCAGCCTTGTCCAGTAGTATATTACGTAAATCTTAATATACTCATAAGTATCCTACTTTATCTTTTTTTAAAAAAACAATTATCGAATTATTTTAATTATTTTAGTAACTCCCTAATAGCTATTAAAAGGCTTATTATGAAAAGCCATTAGAATCTCTATCCGTAAAGGGCTGTAATTAGGAATAAATACCACTTTTTAATATCGCATAACTCTATTTCCGTTTTTAGTTTAGTATAGTCCTAGTGGTCTCTAATAGTTACCCAGAGTGGTATCTACTCCTTATACTTTCCTCACCGCATTAAATAGGGAAAGTTCTCGGTCCTTTAGGGTTCCGGTATTAACCAGCTAGGGGCCGGTTACTTTTCGACATCTTCTAATATTAGAACATATAAATCGATCTAAGAAATCTTATAGGAAATCGTTTTTCGTATTCATAACCTCATCTTTATAAAGCTAATAATCCGGCCTCCTTAATAAGGCATCTATAGTGTTTTATTTACTTAGTCGATATTCAATCTCGAAATTAAACATAATAATATCCTAGAGTAACCTGGCCTAGCGATTATTTAACGTCTTCTTCTCGGCTAAGTACTAGTAGCCTAGGTGGTCCATTATAAAACGGATCTTATATTATAAGTATAATAAGTATCTCCACTAGTGTAGCGCTGCGTCACAGATGGCCAGCAATTCTGCTTTCGGAGCACCATATCACAACTCAGCATTCCATAACTTTCTTAACATAAATATAACAGATCTCTAGGTCCCATCGGGTTAACACTAGCTGAGGATTACGCTAATTACGAAGTTTAATGTATCGGTTTTTACCCGTATCGGTAATAGGGGGTCAAAATATTATAAAATCGGAGCATATATTGAAACCGTGCAGGGGGAAATGCTTACGCTAAGCGGGCTTTTCCTTAGTCAGGCGACAGCGAGCTATTTGAGAGAGGGGAACTGGGGACGCATTTCTAGCGGAGGACACAACAAGCGACCATTAAAACAACACATCACGGAACGTCAATAAGCATCGTTAGTTAGATAGACGTATTTAGAGCTTTTTTTACCCGTTCACTTAGATCGTATACTACGAATAGTACAGAGGTTACTTTACCACCGAGCAAACAAGGCCCCAACACTCACCAGTGTCTACATCCAGGGCAGGAACCCCTCTTTGGCCCTGATCAGGTCTTAAGGTGTCTCCTTACCTAGATTGTAGTTCTAGTTAAGCGGTTTCGTATGAGTTAATCACCCTCACGGACCCGGGACGGAGGGTGCACGACCTGTGGTTAGTAGAGTGTGTGTGTTGTATAATACAGCACATACTGTTCACTGCATCCCCCGCTCCGTTGCAATATAAAACATAAACGTAACTTATAAAAGGCCTCCAACGCATCCTATATTATCACCAACTAGCCTCTAACGACATTCCCAGTCCTCTCCGTTAAAAGTATACAAATCTTAGAATAATTCTTAATAAACCACTAATAAAAATTAGTAAACCCAAGGAATTACCTAATATTTATTAGGGTATTAGGTATTAACTAAGTAACAATTACTTCTACCCAATCCATCTCCATAGAGGTTTTATAAAAGGAGATAATAAATCCAAGGAATTCGATTCTTTATATAGTGAAAGTGTATTTTTCAAAGTTTACGTAAAGCTTATTAACTTTTAACCAGCTGAGCACCGATTTAATTGTGTTTAAGTGTGTGTCCTTGTTTTGGGTGAAAATGAGAATACTGTCCAGATACACAATGCAAATAACATTAATCAGGCCCCTAAGTGTGTTATTTATATAGGCTTGAAAGGTAGTAGGGGTGTTGATGAGCCCGAATAGTATTACCCGGTACTCGTAGTGGCCGTATCTCGTTCTGAATACTATCTTCTACTCATTTCCCTCCTTAATACACATTTAATAATAAATATCCTTAAAGTCTAGTTTTGTAAACCACTTTGCTGAGTAAAGGTGATCTAATATTTCGGTAATTGGGGGAAAAGGAGCTTTATTCTTAGTAGTTACCTAATTTAATTCCCTGTAATTAATATACAACCGCAACTTACCTCCTTTTTTTAGTATAAATAGGATCAGGGTTCCTACTAGGCTTATTAAAAGTCGTATCCATTCCTTTTATAAGGATATTTCTAAATACTCTCGTAACTCCTTTAGCTCCTTCTTAGTGGAACGGAGCGGGGGATGCAGTGGACAGTGTGTATCGTATCGCCTATAACACACACACCCTACTGACCACAGGTCGTGCACCTCTCGTCCCACGTCCAAAAAGGTGACTAACTCATACGAAACAGCGCCAAGAACACGATTTTTTGAGTATCCGGGCTCACTTAGACCTAATCAGGGCCAAAAATATTCAGATAACTCTCCGAATAGGGTTCCATCAGCAAGAAAGGGTGCCTTATTGCTCAGTGGTGAAGCGACCTCGTCTCACGTCCGAACAACGTTCTCCGAACTTATGATGGGAAAAAGGGGGCTAACGCTCGAATTGAATGTCTAAAGAGATGTGTCTCTATTGCTGTCTGTTCTCGTCTGTGCCGTCCGGCCTAGAAAATGCCGGGACTTCGCTTTTTATACCATGTCGTCGCCGATGTGGAGGCTCACCCCTCTCTCGGGACACCTGTTTTCTCTGCCCGGTTCCAATAACAGAGCTCCGGGTTGCCACTAGTTGGGGTCCCTTCGCGGGGCTCGGATCTTCTGGTTTATGCTCGGGCTTGTTATTACCTGTTTTATGGGATTGTCTCTGGTTCTGGGGAGCTGGTTAGCTTTAGGTGGATAGCGGCGTCATCAGCTCAGCCTTCTTAGCGATGTTATCCAATTCCTACCTAGTAATAGGAAACCTTTACATTATAACCTATTTCTATAACTCTAGTATTAATTGGTTAATAACGTTTATAACACAGATCCTTTTAGGGACGGGGTCTAAGTATTCTACTTCCACTATCTCATAAGTGTTAATAAAGTTTTAGTAGGACTATCCTGTTTTTTGGGTTATTACTTTGAGGTGATGGATGGTGCTGAATACCCGGGTCCTATCGTCCATTACACCGGTGCGTAGCTAGGTTTCTATCTCCACTTAGGAGATTCTGGTTAGTTCATTCTTGTATTTAATAGTGATGTAACTAGCCCATCTTCGCTGGATCCCACTACTAAGATACCTAATAGTATGTAAGACGCTTATAGTATTAGTATTTAAATTGTCCGGATTTATAATAAAATATCCTTTCAGTTTAAAAGTGAAGGTGTTATAATTAACTTAGGATCCCCTTTTGTATTTGAGAGTTGGGAGATACGCTTTTCCTTAGAGGTCGGATTTTTATTATTTAGGAACTTATTGGGTAGCGGCTTTTATGACGACTATATTTTCCTCGAGGGTTGCTATTTTGACCTTTAGAGTTACTAGGTGATCGTATTTTCTTTTAAGCTGGATCCTGGCCTCCTTGTTTATAATAAACTAGTTTAGGTTTTATTTGGTTAGTTCCTGGTTATTAGTGGTTTAGGTTTGGTTTTGGGTTTAATTATTAGGTTAGTATTCTCGGTTATTGAGGTTTAGGTTTTTATCGACTTTATTGGTATAAGGAGTCCCAGACGCTCCTAATCGAGTTTAGTGGCTCGCCGGGTTGATAGTGGTTGGTTTTTTTCGTCTGGTTATTTTATTACTTCGATAATTCATACACTTATTCGAGTAAGTAGAGAGAAGAATGTATTAAGGGTTTACGGTGTAAAATAAAAAGGTTAATAAAAGGGTAATAAGTAAGTACTAGTTATAACTCTTATTCTTCTCTAACCCTCTCTTTGAAGGGGAGGGACAGGCCTTTATATATATAGTCCTCCTTAGTCAAGCCCTGTCGCAGTCTGGAATTGGCTTAGGCGCTATGCTTTCTTTAGTCAGATTCCAGCCACGTAACATATTAGTGTCTACTTATATACTTTATTCACTTCGGAGCGCCTCTCTTTTATATTACTCTTTATTCATTCTTTTAATACATAAATCCATTAATCCAATACGCAGTCTACGGTACAACAGTGGCATAGTAGGCTAACGTAGACTATTTCTCGAACCCAGTCTTTAAGCACTTTAACGCCCTTGAAAAACACTTTGTGGTCTTTTGCCCGCTCCATATACTCTGCTCGTTGCTCTTTGTATAATATGAGGTTCGCTGCGGAGAGCTCTTTAAGGCCCTGTGTACGTAGTTCGTATTTAGCGTCGTTGCTGAGGACTTCTGCTTTGCTGGTCTTAGGGTGTTTGTGGATCTCAGGGTGCGTAGGACGCTCTATACGCTACTCGAGGAGCGTTTATAAGCTCCGAAGGGTATTAGGACGTGCTAGATTAATATATTTCCATAAGTTATAGGATTTGGTTTTTAATTATAGTTGGTTAACCTATAAAACCCAGTTGTTACTGGTTTTTAATTGGATCTTTGAGTTTAAGGAGGCTATTTCGATAAGTGGATGTGAATTGAGAGCTTAGGAAGCGCTTTCGTGCGTATAGAATTGAATGAATAGATGGTTAGCGACGCTTATCGTAAGCGTAGCACATATCAGACTATTAATTGTCGGATTGAGGGTTAATTGTGTATATTAAGGTGTTGTGTCTGCTAAGTGCTTCAGGGAGCGTCCCTGACCCTAGGGATAGGGAGGGGTAGGGGACGCCCCTGGATGCCTGAGGTGCGCTCGGGATTAACCTTACGCCGAGCGCCCGTTCCAAGGCGCTTTTGGAGCGTTCAATCTGACAGTAACTAGCTCTGCACACTGAACGGGCTAGTTCAGCCAGGAGGCTATCACAACAGTAGAGTAATGGTTCATGCCGTAAAATGCGTTGATCGGGGCTGTCTGACGAAGAAGCCCCCTTTCCCCTGGCGTAAACTCGGGCAACCGATCCCCGAGGTACTCTCTCCTCGAAGCCGGGTAGTCCTGTCCCAAGAAGACGGGGTCTCCAAACCAGCCGATGTAAAATTCTATGCGACGCTGCGCAGCGTCTCTGTGGGTGTCGCTCTCGACATCGAAGGGCTCATAGAAATGTCCGTTAAGCACAATGGAGATGACGCCCTTCTGCGAAGGCTGCAACTCATTCGCGTAGATCTGGATCACCGAAGCGTGAGACAGGATGATGGTATGTCCGACGCGCCACGGCTCTGTCTTGGTGTCGGCGCCGGTCGCGGCAGAGCGGCCGGGAGCCAGGACACCGTTGTGGTGGGCGAAGATGGAAATGATATATGGCTCGTTGAACGTCACCCACTTCTTGACGCGATCGACGAAGCGGACGAAGCAGAACCGGGTGTAGTTCTCAAAGTCGGCCTTGAACTCAGCAGTGTTGAGGAAACCTTGATAACGGTCGTAAAGCTCCTGTGGAAGATCCCAGTGATAGAGCGTTACGACAGGCTCGATGTTGTGAGCCAGGAGCTGGTCGATGAGATTGCTGTAAAACGCGATGCCCTTCTCATTGATAGGGTCGTTTCGTCCTCCAAGTGGAATGAAAAATGCGCGTCCAGGCGAGCGAGAAACGGTACACATCCACCCCGAGTGAGGCCATCAGTGCCACATCCTCCGCCACGCGGTTATAGTGGTCACAGGCGATATCTGGAGTCTCGCCGTTGGTCCGCGATGGTTCGAGGTGCGAGTAAGTGTCCCAGATCGACTTGCCCTTGTCATCCTGGGAAACTGCACCTTCGATCTGCACTGCTGCCGTCGTAGTTCCCCAGGCAAAGTCGGTCGGCAGTCGAAGTTCCTCGATGGGCAAGTCGTGGCCGGTCGACTGGCTGTATGCGATCAGGTCGCCGGCCTGGAACATGGCGGCCTCGTTGGACATGGTGGCTCGATTCGGAAAGAGTCAAATAGAACACAGCACGAATTATGCAGTGGTAAGAGACTTGAGCAGAACAGCTTGGTGCACTATCAAGGCACATCTGCATTAAAGGTCTCTCGGGATGGCATGGTGGTCAGCCAGCAATGTTGCTCGTGGTTATTCGGGGCCGACCATACCCCGAAGTTACCCGCAATTGCATTTGGATTTCGGGCCAGATCGTTCAAGTAGACTCCGGATCTTGAGTAATAGCTCAGAGGAGCAATGTGGTGGTAATGCTTATTGTGGGCTGGTGGTTGTTTTCGCAACCCCGCTGGAGCATCATCCACGTCTTCTCCGCATCAATACGATATACGTACGAATACGGGTGGATACCCGCTAGTATTCGACTAACCATCTCATTTTCCCATCATCTGCAACCGCGGGAGAGATCAATTCTTTACGATTCGGCCTTGAGATCTTCGGTTCAAATCGCTATGATATGTCCCGAGGCTCTGTGTAGTCTCACCCATGGAGGGGAAACCGAGGGCTGGAGCGTGGCCGGTTAACTACCGCGCGGAGACATTGCACGTTGACGATTTTGGGAATATGCAACTCAAATACCTTCCTGATACATGCGAACAGATCTTGACCGAGGTTCTCAATTAACCCCATCCCTTTTATTGACTTCATGACGTCGGACATAGCACGCAACATGCCGTTAGTCACAGATGTGTTGTTGTTGTTGTTGTTGTTGTTGTTGTTGTTGTATTTAACGCCATGGTGGCAAGGGCTACGCCCTTGCGGCAGACGTCCCGAGGGGTATGTGGCGTGGAGAGCCGCAGGCTCAGACTACCTACTCTATAGTACACAGCCCTTACCAGCGTCCTCCAAATCTTGCCTACTAGCTACTATGTGTTCAATCTGTCCCTGGATCCCACCGGTTCCTCCAGTTCCTTTGCTTCCTATCTGGTCCCTTTAGTAGGGTAGGTTGGTTGTTTTAAGGCCCAGCCGGAGGCTGGCCCTTAGTAGCGTGGGCAGATCTTCTGGAAGAAGCCTATTACACAGAGCAAGGCCTTATGCTTTTATGGTCAGTGATTAGACCCTTGAAGTATCGATCAAGGGAGCCCATAGGTCCTATGGGCTCTGATGAACTGGAAGGGTGGAGGGTAGACCACCGTTGCCTCCTCGCTAGGGTCTTTCGGCAATAGACAAGGTGGTCTACTTCCTTTGCTTCCCCGTAAGAGCAGATAAGCAGGGCTTCAGTGTGGTTAAAGCGTTAATGATACTGTTCGAAGTCTCCGTGGCCTGATCGGGCTGCTAGGAGGTGGTGCAGGGTAGCCCGTGGTAGGGCTAGTTCCGGGGGGCTGAATAGGGTGGCCTCGAGTCCTAGTTGGACGTATCGATCTGTTGCCTCCTTACGCCACCATCGTGTATATTGGGTCCGTATCCGTTTCTTAGCGAGACGTTTAATCCCTACTAGAGTTACCAGTTGGCCTAAGGGCACTGGGAGTGTTGTGCCCTGCTTAGCTAGGCGGTCTGCTTCTTCGTTGCCTTTTATCCCCTGGTGCCCTGGGGCCCAGTAGGTGTGTATATCGTATATCCTAGCCGCCTCATGGATCTCAAAGAAGGCTGCTTGCGGGGAGTCTGGAGCTTCGCCCCGTATCCCCTGAATAACACTGGTATTATCAATACAGATGTGAATAGGCTGGCCTTGGGATGTGAGGAGGGCCCGCCGGAGCCCTGTTAGTCACAGATGTCCAGTTTGAGCATTACCACGCCCCCAACACCATTGGAGTGCACGAGACAACGCCAAGACTATCATGGAAGATCGAAAATGCTTCCGATGACTTTCACCAGCGCGGATACGAGGTTGAACTCACGGAAAACGTGGTCGGTGTGTATACACCACGCGCGACGACGGTGAAATGTGACTCTTCGCTTTCCACCTTAACGCCATGGCCTTTCGACAAGCCCTTGGAATCTCGCCATCGAATTTCCGTCCGTGTCAGGGTCTGGGATGAAGCCGAGAATACAACTGCTTGGAGTGAGCCCGCTCATCTAGAAGTCGGTCTCCTCGACCGCCAAGACTTGCACTGCGAGCGCATCGCTGCCCCTGGGGACCGGGCACCTCAGCCCCTGACCCCGAGCAGCTATTTCGAAAGGAATTCAAGCTCGAAGGCCACGTGGTGCACGCTCGGCTGTATGTCACCGCCCAGGGTGTTTATGAGGCGGAGCTCAATGGTCGTCGGGTTGGGAACTACTTTCTGGCTCCCGGCTGGACCTCCTACGAGGGGAGACTGCAGTACCAAACGTACGACGTCACCGATCTTCTGTCCGGAGATGGTTCGAAGAACTGCCTCGGCGTTCGAGTTGCGGAGGGCTGGTTTTCTGGGAGGATCGGCTTCGAGGGCGGTCACCGCAATATCTGGGGCCCGTACATTGCTTTGATCGCTCAGCTGGAGGTCACATTCTCGGACGGCCGCTTTGAGACGATTGCGTGTGACGGCTCCTGGTCTGTTTCCAAAGGACCTATAAGACTGGCCGAAATATATGACGGAGAAAAGTACGATGCGACACTGGAGATCCCAGACTGGCCAGCCGCGGCGAGGACCAATGTCTCCGATAGCAGTTGGGAAGACGTGCTGTCTCTGCCCTTCCTGCAAGAATCGACCGAGTTGACGGCTGGGTATGGCGAACCAGTCAGGAGAATTGAAGTCGTCACACCTGTCGAGCAGATCACCACTCCAGCTGGCAAAACCATCATCGACTTCGGCCAGAATATCGTTGGCTACCTTAGGTTGAGAAACATCAAGGGACCTCGTGGCCACAAAATCACGCTTTCTCATGCCGAGGTGTTGGAAAATGGTGAGCTTGGGACTCGACCATTGAGGATCTGCAAGGCCGTCGACGAGTATACCCTCAAAGGAGCCGATGAAGGAGAGACTTATGAGCCTCGCTTCACCTTTCACGGATTCAGATACGCCCAGATCGACGGATGGCTCAATGGTGACCTCATGTCCAATGTCGAGGCCGTTGTGACCCACACCGACATGAAGCCTGTCGGCTCGCTCTCATGCTCAGATGATCTGCTCAACAAGCTTTACAAGAACATCTGCTGGGGCATGCGAGGGAACTTCCTCTCGGTACCGACAGACTGTCCCCAGCGAGACGAGAGGTTGGGCTGGTCCGGCGATCTGGCACTATTTGGGCCGACTGCGTCCCTGATTTACGATTGCTTCGGCATGGTCAAGAACTGGCTTATCGACGTCGAATACGATCAAGGCGGCTTGGGCGGCGTACCACCCATGGTCAGCCCGAACGCGACGCTGCCTGATCCAAATTGGTGCAGACGAGTCCCATGCGCTATTTGGCACGACGTGACCATCCTCGCACCTTGGGCACTTTACCAAGAGACTGGCGACGAAGCCATCTTGGCCCAACAGTACAACAGCATGCTGACTTGGATGAGGACGCTGCCGAGGAACAAGACTGGCGCGACGCATCTATGGGATACGTCCGTCTTTCAGCTTGGGGTATGTGGTGGCGACCATTCGCTGCGACGTCGGCTAACTGTTTGACTTGGGACTGGCTTGACCCTGCAGTGCCTCCCGACGCTCCGTGGAAATCCCCGACGGATGCGAAGATGGTCGCCAACATGTTCCTGATCCAAAGCTTGAACCTCATGGTCCGCATCTCCGGTATCCTGGGACACGCAGACAAGAAAGCCGAGTTTGAGGCAGAGTCTGTGGCTGCGAAGGAGGAATTCCATCGGGAATACGTGACCCAGAACGGCCGCATCGTGTCGGATACCCAGGCGGCGTACGGGCTCGCCATTTGTCTCGATGTGCTGAGCCTGGAGCAGAGAGTCAGGGCTGGGGCCCGGCTGGCCTGGCTCGTGCGAAAGAACAACTTCAAGATCGCAACCGGCTTCGCCGGCACGCCGTTCCTGTGCGAGGCACTATTTGCCACGGGCAACGTCCAAGTCGCCTACCGCATGCTCCTAGAGAAGGAGTGCCCCTCATGGCTGTACCCGATCACCATGGGCGCGACCACCGTCTGGGAGAGGTGGGACTCGATGTTGCCCGACGGGAGCATCAACCCTGGGGAGATGACCTCGTTCAACCACTACGCTTTTGGTGCCATTGCGAAGTTTCTGTATGAGAGGGTCGCGGGCCTCCAGCGGCTCGAGCCGGGATGGACGAGGTGTCGGGTAGCGCCTGTTATCGGGGCCGAGTTTTCGAGTGCCTCTGCGTCCCACCTCACTCGTTACGGGACCGTTTCCTGCTCCTGGCATACCTCGGCGGCGGATGAAGGGAAAGAGACCCTGCAACTCACAGTTTCGGTCCCGTACGGCGTCAAGGTGGAAGTTGCCTTGCCCAGCGAAGCGGGAGAGAAGACGGAGGTGGTCGGTGTGGGCGACTGGTCTTTCGAAACCACTTTCAAGAGGGACTACGAATGGCCAGTTCTGCCATTGAAGCCAAAGTCTTGATGCTGCGTCTCGAATTGCATGATGTATTGAAGACGAATCTTGATTGCTTGAGAAGATGAATCTACCAGCGAGAGAACATTGGCAGAATTTACGGGTCATAGAAAGCATTGACAATTGAATTTGCTGAGCCCCAAAGTGATTACGAACGTCTCTTCTGCTCTGATCTCTCCCGAATAGGATCTCCCCAACTCCGAATATGGCATACTAGGGCGTTTGAGAGAAGATAGGCCGGTATAAGGTTATCTTGGCATATATGCGGAGGATCCGGGGAATCTCTAGCGTCCGGTGGCCACCTAGTGTGTGCACTATGCGATGGAACCACTCGGTCAGACCTGCCGCAACTTCGCCCTGTTCATGCGAACTTCGAGTTGAGGCTCCTTTGGAACTTAAGCCGAGCTGCTGGATTCGGTTGAGAAGGGGCTTGTTACGACTTGCGAGCACGTAGACGAAAACGGGTCGTTAATGTTCACGGCTTTGGCCATTAGAAGGCCCGGTTGCTGCTTGAAGCTTAAACTGAATCGTGGTCCAGCTTGCGGTGTTTAAGGAAGAGGCCGACAGCTTCGGCTCAAATTGACTTTTGATATCCCTCAATGCGTCCCATCATTGACGGATGGTTGCGACAACCTGGAACCTAATGTATTTCCTGGCGCTCCATGAATCGTCGATACAATCTTAACACAACTTCATGTTATCGACCGGAGATCTTGGAGATCCCGTCGAAAGGCTTCCTAGTCAGTGTTCAAAGTCGGTTCGGCATATAGCCGTACTTTCGATTGAATCACACCTTGACACGTTGAGGCATAGTGACACTTCTCCTGAAAAATGGTCTTGTATGCCGAGTCGCGGTTGCCATTCTTTGAAACGGGATATCCTTTTTGACATTTGACAGATTTTTGAGAGATCCATGCTCTCGGGGAATCAATGAACGAAAAAAAAAAAACCATGTCATCAAACCCTCTCCAAGTCCGTGGTAACCATGGTAGCGTGTATGTCGGAGAGTCGAGACCCGAGCTCGCTCTCTCTGTTGCGCCCCCAAATTTTCCTGAAGCCGTGGGAAGCAAAACATAAACAACATCAAGACATCAATCAAGAAACCTGCCCATGCGGATCCCCCTGGTCTCCGTGGTTCGGATCGTCTGGCCTACTCTCGGTGCCGTGCTTTACCTTGCGATACCGCCACTTACTGATCGCTCGCTTCGGGCTCATGGCTTTTTTGAACTTGCTCCATGTGCCCTCTCGCTTAGGTCCCGGTGGCAGCTCGTACTCGCAGTCTTCAAACGGATTTTCTCCGTGGGCGTGGCCGTGATGGTCCCTCTCTGTGAGTTCGTTCTGCTCCCTAAAGTCCTCGCTGAATGGGTTGCTCTCGGAGTACGAGTAATCGTCGTCATCGAATGGACTCGCGGTTCGCCGACAGAATGTAGGGCTGCGCAGCGATGGAGTGGTCGACCGCGGGAGCCAGGAGAACCGTCGCTGGACATCGAGATGGGGCGGTGTCGGCTCGGGGATCACCGTCGTGGTCATTGTGGTGTTGGTTGTATGTCTCCTGGTAGTCGGTGGCTGCGAAAAAGGTCAGCAAAAAGTCCAGCCTGTGCGTATGCATGTTGGCGGATGTTCGGGGATGGCTGGGGGCGAAAGGGCGTCTGACAGAGGATATCTGTGCTTGAGAAAAGGCGGTGCTTTTCTCGTCAATGTCCATCGATTGCCGCGTCTTTTCGTCCGGGTCGCACAAGTAGCCGTCCAGCATGGCGTCGTGATCGTGAGGTGCGAAAGTGAGTGTAGGATTTCAGTGTAGCAACGAACGCTTCTTTCTCGCCCAGCGATTCTGGACTGTAACGATTGCCCGTCTCTGTCTTCTTCTTTTTTATTTTTCAGTGCACCTGGCACGTTATGTTCTGTTTTCCTTTCTCTTTCCGTCCTGCTTCCTATGCACGGTGGCTCGGTCTTGCGTGGAACGAAAGCTGGGGGCGGGGAGAAGGGGCGCGAGTGGGCATGACCAGCCACACATATGTATGCAGCAGATAACGATGTTTCAAGGACGGACGAGTCATTGACGTTGTCGGTTGGGTTTCGTTTGGCACTTCTGTTTTTTCATTCGATGTCGACGCTTTAAGCACCATATTTGATGGGTCCTTCATGTCTCTCTCTTCTTCCAAGGGAGGGGGTAGGGCCTGGCCCAGCCCGACCTCTCCATGTTCCCCTCAGACATGAGACGCAAAAAAGCAGTTGACGCACCTCGGCGGGCTGGGGCCTCTGGGTCGCTGGGGCAGGCCCTCTCGCTTCCCATGCACTGTGAGTGGTTGGCAGTCGGGGTTTCTCGATGGGTTTTCGGCTCTCGGGAAAATCCATGTTGGAGAGGCGTTGTTGGCATCGAGCGGTGGGCGCGGGAGAGGCCCATCGCAGCCATTGCATCCAGGATATCCCATCCGCCCGGAGGCGATCAGTCACGTCCATGCGGGGCCGCCCACTCCGATTTGCATGGGGAACCCGTCCGGAAAAGCTTGGTGTGGCGGCCGTCTTGTCGTTCCAGCGTGCGCTGGCAGACCGTGATGAGGTTCGCGTTCGCATGGCCTCTTGAGTGAGCCGGGACCATCGTGGGATGCCTCGCCGGTTCTCGCTGCTTCCTCCCCCAAACTCTCCAATTCCATCCCAGCCTCTCCCTCTCCCGTGTTCGCATGAACAACTCTAAACCCAGCGCGCATGTCGTCAACGCTGCACAGCCACGTTTGGCCGAAACTCAAGCTCGGATTCTGCCATCCTGTCACAGTACACTCCAGCGCTGTCGAGTCCGTCCCCGGAAGGGAAAGGCGCCCTCGGCAAGGGGGAGATCATGCGCCGGCAATGTCTACAGCGTGCTGCGGTATGCGTCCAGGGTCGACCGGTCGGGGTGATCAGCCCGACATATAGCGGCAAGCCGGCGTGTCCACCTGGCCCGCCGTGTCTTAGTCGTCCTAGTGCTCATCATCACCAACCAACTACGGATACCACTGCAGCGATTACTACACAGCACCCGGCTGCCACACTGCCTCTGATCCGATAGAAATCCGTCACGGGAATCTGGCAGACACCCCGGCTCTTCCGATCCCCGTCTGTGCGCCGACGGACTTATCCCGCTTCCAGATGGGTGGCGACGATCACGGGCCCCTTTTTTTGTCCAACGGGCGACTCACACTCTCACCGGGCATAGTGGGTTTTAGTTAGTCACTGACTGTTCGCTTGCTTTTCGCCCTCTCGCCCAAAAAACCCAAAAAACCCAAAAAAACCCACTGACCGAGCAACAAGAAATTCGACGACGTTCCCCGGTCGTTCCGGAAATTAGCGGCGATCATGAATCAGCCTCATCAAGGACCCCCTTTTAAAGAAAAAGCCTGCTGGACCCTGGTTCCCACCACCCCTTTTGCCCCCCGGCCCCCTTCCATTTTCAGTATTAAACTACCCTCCAAAACAAAGACGGAAAGCATGGTCTGCTAGCGGACGCGTTAGAGCTCGACGATTCTTTGCAAGACACCCCCTTCCTGTTGAACAGAGGCCTGGGCTCGGTTTAGAATATCAGACAACATGCCGTTCTGGAAACAAATAGACGAAAAGACCTCGGAAGCGAAGCCCACACCGGGAGATGTCAGCGACGGCAGCACAGGCGACATCGAGGCCGGCATTCAGGGTCGTCAAGATGGCCTCCGCGAGAAGCAACCGACGGATAGAGTAACCGGGCATCAACTCTTCTACATTTTTGGCTTAGACGGTGTTGGCGCTGCTGTTCTATCCGGAGGCATAAATTTTGCCATCGCCTATGGTACGACCACCACGTATCGAAACGTTCACGAAAATACGAGTTGAATGTTGGAACTTGACACCACGAAACGATTTTACTGACGGAAAAGCATGCAGGCATGTACGCAACCCAAAACGTAGACACCCACCCCATCCGTCTCTTCCAGCTGCCCAACACCCTGGCTGGGGACGCAGTCGTCACCGTCGTCATCCAAACCCTCGTGACGTGGTTCGTCGAGCTTATCGTCGTCGCCAAGGACCTCAGGAACGGCGCCATCCGGCCCGTCGGCTTCGTCAGGGAAACCACGCGCCCGCTGCTGCGGTGGCTGATGCTGCTCGACCGGCTCGAGGACGCAGAGCGGCACGCTGGCGAAGACACGGCGCGGTCCAAGCGCTGGCCCGCCTTCCTCAAAGATCAGGCCGTCCGCGTCGGGCTCGTCTTCGTGGTGGCCTTCTTCCTGCTCTGGCTGCCCGCCGTCGGCATCCTGACTGCCGTCGGCGAGCGGAGGGGCGGCGGGGACTGGGACTGGTATTTCCACCGCGAGTGGGCGCCGCAGGTCTTCAAGGGCGTCTTCGGGGGCCTTTTAGCGCTCTTCACGACGCCGGCCATGGCGTCCTTCTGGCTCGTCAGGGAAGGGTGGCGACTTAGGAGGGGAGGGGCCTTGTTGAAATGATGATGTGAGAGGGATACCCCAGGCGGGCGGCCTGCAGCACAAGAATAACTCACGCGGGTTGAGGAAGGCATGAACAGCTTCTCCATTTCCCACCCCGCATTTTCACACCGCCGGTTCTTTCTTCGAATTTTCATCCGGCGTTGCATGAGAACTCGGCGGGGTGAGGGTGGCCGCTACCAGCACGGTTCGGCGTCCACATCCCGCCGCTCCGGGGTTCAGTCTTGGTACGGCGAGTGTAGCGGAGCTACTACCGCCGTTAACTTGATTTTCTCTTCCGATATGGTGGCCTGGGGCCACGAACGACAACTAAGCGAAACGAATTGCCGGCTTGGTCCGGACGACGACCTGACGAGGAGATGGCCCACGTATGACGAGTACCGGAATACCCGCAAGCACCCCCTATTGGACGACATGTAAGCAAGGCGTTTACGACTTTCCATTTCTGTGATTTGTCGGAGGACAACTTGGCAGAGATACATCGAAGACCAGTAATATTTAATATCCTAATTTAGACCGTGTGTCGAGAAACTGGCCGCAAACGTCCATCTTAGCGCAGCCATGGTGATCGATTGGAGGCGGATTAATCCATCACCAGCCACATCCCATAAGCTGTGCCGTGAGCTGACATTGTCCACATTTAGCTAATGAACTATTTTAGATCTCTTGGATTTATGTCGAATGATTAGACAATCCAGTCGCACCTCGGCACAGAGGCGCTTTCCAAGACGCAACGCCGTCATTAGAATCAAAGCTAAAAAGATCATCCATATAAAGGGCGAGGTCGTGGCGTCTGGAGATTCAGATAGACTTCACAGTAAAAGGACATCAAGAGATTAGAGGAGTTTGCTTTGGAACTGTATACCGTCCTTTGGATAGGGGGTAAATCAGACCCGCACTTGTTTCCGTAGAAGAAATGTTGCTTATCCGAAGAGCTGCCATTTTTCATACATCTTATGCAACTATCCTCCAATACCTCAAGGCACTACTCAATGGTGAGCCTTGTCGACTAGTGGCTCTCCTTCCTCAAATCTATGGTCTAGATCGGCTTTGCTTTTTGAATTAATAGCGAAGAAAGACAGTAGGGTCGAGCTTTTGACGATATCGATACCAGCTCTGGCCGTTTCTTTCAAAACCTTAATTAAGAGAATGACAGAAAGCCAGACCTGGACGGTCAAGAATGTTAACAATAGCCAACAAACTTTTCAATAAATTTCACTCTTCCACGCAACACCTTTTATACTAGGTTTGCTTTGGATAAGACAACTGGACGGCAGCACATCAGAATTATAACATAGCTTGGGGGTGTAGTTTTGGCAAAAGAAGAGTACATATTCACAAGAACGGTTTCAAATTTCTGCACTGTGGTGTCAATAGCCTTCCACCAAATCTTGGACCCGTTTTCAGTGGACCTGATCTTATTCATTGCGCAGTAAAGTCTTTCGCCGCCAGTCTTTGTGTTGTTTAATACGTAGCGGGTCGTAGCTTCGCGAAAAATATCGCCGATTTCTAGTACTCCGATTTCTCACTCCAGGAACAGGTTTTGCAAAGAGTTGCTGCGGCCGTGTACCTCTCGTTCATCTCCGCCCTGCTCCTGGTGTGTTTCACCGCTGGCCATAGAGGTACCTCCAATAGCCATCTACACGCAGCGCAGCCGCCAAAGCAACGCCAACAACGCAAAGTCCAACTAAATCAAGCAAATGAAGCTACTCAGACTACCCAAATAAGCAAGCCAGCCCCCCCGATTTGGGTTGATTGATTTGACTTATGACTTAGGTGTTCTGACCAATGTGTGTGCTGGATTTCAGTCTCCCTCCGTTATTACCTCACCCTCTATATTTCACCTATTAGCCCCTTTATCCCTCTACTAATCGGTGATTTATTTCCTGGACCTTCGTTAACGATAAAAGGCGTCGTTCTTCCCATTTATTTAGCTATATTTCCATTATTAGCTTTATTTGACCTTACCTTCTTAACTCCTACTTAATCCTCTTATTATTACTACTTTTATTACTATTACTATTTTTATTATATAACGTACTTGATAAGCGAGCTGGTTACCCAACCACGACCACTTTACAAATACAACCAAAAAGCAATAATAAAAATATTAAATTAATTAAAACTACTCGGAATCCTCTTTATTAGGAACTTCTTTATTAACTTAACACATTCACGCATTATAACTAGTATTTCCATAGACACTACACTACCGTTAAGCCGTTTCCACTCTTCGTCGACGGCCACTACTCCGACGCATTTCCTCCTTAATCTGAGCTATAACCTCTCTCTACAATTAAATATCCTCTACCTTAACTATAATGAAACTTCCTCCTCATTTAAGATGTATTTCCTTAGCTCTCTAGTGTTAGCTAAGTAGGTTATTCTCCTCTGAAAGTATTTTATTCTCAGATTTTAATAATATAACTTAATGTATAATACTATGTATACCCTTTAATAAATACTCTATAGTATTAATAATAAAAGTAGGTAAATTATTTTAATAATAGAAGACTTAATTTTTAATAAGTTTTAATTTAAAAAATGCCTTTATTAAGTTATTTAGTATTTAAAAAGTTTAAGGTGGTGGTGTGATTATAAGTAATCCTAGAGGTATTAAAGTATATAACTAAATATTAAACTTTAATAAACCATTTCCGTATTTACGGGAACAAGTCTAGAACCTCTTAATCCTTCTTAGATGTTTTTCCGTAATTAATTAAGTATAAACCTCTTAAAATACAAGAAAGAAATCTTTCTTCGTAATATGGGTATTACCCTAACGTATTTTAACCTTAGTTTATCGGTTATACACCGTCTTTAAAAGCCCAAAATACCCAATATCTAAGGGCTAAAGTATATAAGATGAATAAGTCGGTATATAAAGGGTGATAACGTCGTTCTCCTTATAAAATATTTCGAAATCCGTAGAATAATAATTTTCGTATTCATCGACAACGAGGAGGTGATATTAACCTTTTAAATATGGTTTTGTATACTAATTAAAGTATTAGAACTAATTTAGGCCTCTTTTATTTATTATTTATCCATTTTTAAATGTTACGATGACCTAGTTATATAGGAGACCGGTTTTAGTATACTAAGTGGAAAGGTAATATTGGTCTACGATAATAATATACGGTGTGATATTATAGCCCGACGAGCTAATAGCCTAAATAATTATAATTCATTTACAATTACTAGGTTATATTATTTTCGTATTCGAATACCTTTTAATACTTATTATAACTATTCCGGATATAATCTAGCTTATTATAAACCCAATTTTGTTAAATTATAAATATCTAGGTCCACGATACCGTATTTCGCAATTACGTTCACTACGAGGCCAAACTATACGTTTATCGTATTAGGATCTTTATATTAGGTTCTCTTATAATTGTATTTACGAAAAAACCGTGTCCAGAGTTGTGGTTATCGTTTAACGAAGTTCGAAGCCTAATATTTACTGACCAGGGGTGCGTTACGGTCGGTGAGTAGTTGATTAGCTATTTTTTCTATACTAGTGATCCGGGGAGGAAATGATCGGGAATTTAAGTTAAGAATATACTCAATTAACTTCTCCTCTTTAAGTGACGTTAAATTCCGTGAGTTAGGTATTATATTGTGTTATAAAGGTGTACTCTTTAAATGGGTACTAAGAGTAGAACGAGGGACCGAGTAGATCTTCGTAGTAGCCCGGATACTAAGGTTTGGGCTTTTTTAATAACTTGGACTGCTAGGTTTAATTAAGTGTCTTTACTTTATGAGGTCATTGTTGTGGTCTGAGAAAGTTGTGACGTAATGATGTAGGTGGGAAAAACATGGTTGGGTGGCCAGCTCGCTTATCAAGTACGTTATATAAGTTAAAATTACCTTTTATCTCCTATATAGTCTACTAATAAAGCTATTCGCAGATACTAGAGCCTCTCACTCCGACTACCCTTGCCCGATTAGGATAACCACCAGTAAGGGTCTTAGCCTAAGTTACTACTAGTCGCACCACCACCCTCCCTTTAAATCCCTTTATCTCCGACCTTCAACCCATTATATAGGGGAATTAGCGATTCGTCGTTAAGGAGCAGCTGTCTCGTAAGGGTGGAAAAGGCCGTACTACTTGGGTTCGGGCTTATGGAGTCTTCCTTGTTGAACTCACACACAACAACAAACCTAGGCCAGCTTACTAGTGTTGCCGATAATGTGATAAAAAGGGGCGCCTGAATTCTTTTCTATAGTCGCTATTAGCTCTATTTAAGAGTATTTATATTGATTAGTCTTTATTTTTATAAAACTATTCACAACTTACTAATCTCGTGAAGGGTTTATTATTGTGATAACAAGGTCCCGATTAAGTGTACGGAGTGGGTGGGAATAACGATGGATTCTAACTGCTTCACTCTATGAGGGCCCTTCCGCTGGGGTCCCTGTTACCCCTATATATAAGTAAAAAGGGTTAAAAGCTACGTATATGCAACAACACCCTTGTGTGCTAGTGGCGCCGCCTTAAGGCCGCTTCCGGCACGCTTACACGCATCCGGCCTTTAGGATTACCCTTCCAGGCCTAGACCCACGCCACCTTATTAGTCAGGGCTCGCGTCGTCACAATTATATTGGCCCTTGTGACCCCGTTGGTGGACACAGGGATGACCCCTCTTTTGATGAGACAGCTATACTATCCCCTTCACAACGTCCCCACCTCACCACCTCGAGTATCCCTCGATCGAAGGTTGCCAGTATCAGGGATCTCGCCCTTACTACGATTATTAGTCAAGGCCTTCCCTTTAATCACTTCGACGATACCTTCCTCCAGCGCCTGCTTCACTTCCATAACTTCGATCTATTTGCTCAGGTGCTATAGGGTAAAACCTTAATAGCTGACCACCTTGAGATAGTATGGAGTCGGGGTAGAGCGACAGTTAAGGCTGAACTCCGCGATACCTCCACAAGGATTCATCTCTCCTTCGACCTATGGACCTTGCCGAATATTTATGCCTTTAGAGCCGTCACTGCTCACTTCCTCAACTCAAAAGGGAAGCACCAATTGCACCTCCTTACCTTCACTCAGTAACAAGGAAAGCACTCTGGTGTCAACCTTGCAACCACTCTCGAGGATACTGTAAGGGATTGGGGCTTAGTTAACTGGATGGGAGTGGTGATCTGCGACAACGCTACGAATAATAACACTTACCTGGCCTCCTTCTACCCACGGATCAACCCCAAGATGACTTCACGTAACTGTAAAGCACATCGAATACGCTATTACGGTCACATCCTCAATCTTATGGCTAAGTCCCTCCTCTTTAGCAGCGACTTTTTTTCAACTTCCCTCTCGCATAATTTTTCTTAGCATCCGCTATTAGTGAAATAGGTGATATACTACCATGATCCTTAATAGCTGAAAACTCTTTACCTCTCCTTTTTGGAGCCCTCTTACGATGGCCTTAGAACCTTTAGTGGGCACCGGACTGTAGCCGCCCCCCCTGGCCGGCCCTGACCGGGGCTCTGGGTCACCTCTAAAGCTAACCCCTACCTTAAGGGCTAAGCGCCGCTGTGACACTGAGGCCCAGCTATTCCGGCCCAGCCTTAGGGGAAGCTAGCCTAACACTCCTAATGCAGTCCCCTCTATAGCAAAGGGGCCCTTAAACGTAAATAGGGTGACCACTAGATCTATCCTAGCCGCCTTCGATGAACAAACCAGACGCTATAAGGACCGAAAAGATGTCTTTTTGATTATCGCCCAATCTATTAACAATGTGGTCTCTAACTTTAAGAAGCTAAAAAAAGTAGATTGTAAAGGAGGCGACAACTTATATGATTTAAGTTTTAAAGAAGTTAATAAATAACAAAGTTACTCTAATTTTAACCCGGAACTGGGTTACTATTATAGTATTAGCCCCGACCCTAACCCTAGTCTTAGCCCCAGCCTCCACCCCAGCCCAGAACTAAACCCCTACTCACCTATAAACCCAGGCTTAGTTAAAAAACCTCCGGGCTTTTATCCATATCCCCAAGGAAAACCTAGATACTACCCAGAAGAACGCCCCTTTCACCGTACGCCATACAATCTACTAGGCCCTTAACTTATAACTAGGAGATATCCCACACATTTACTATATCTCAACTAAATACTCCTTAAAGCCCCTAAATAAACAAATCCAATAAAGCCTTCTTAGAAATAAATAAAAACTAATAAATTATTTAGGGGCTTTTAAAATAAAAACCCCTATAAAATAGTTCATATACGTTGTCCTATATTGCTTATCTAAACTCTAAAACCTAGATGGGGAAAGTATTAATATATTAACCCTGATTAGGGAGGAGGTTATCGCTTAGATTAACCACGAGCTAGTCCTAGCCTGGTAATCCCACCTTAGCCTAAACCCTATTATAAACGAAATCACTTGGGTTATTTCTTTTATAATTAAAGTATTACCTTTTAGATTATTTAATTAGAGTAGTAAGGCCCAGCTTATTAGGGAAAAGAGGACCTTACTTAAGTATAACCCTAGTTACTAGGGATACTATATAAACCAGTACTATAACCAACGGCTATTCTATAACAACTATAATAAGCCCTTAAACTCCTATGAAACTAAGCCTTATATAACTAAGCTAAAGTGTATTAACTGTTTAGGGCCCTTCCAGGCCGGCCATATAAACTATTTAATTAGGCCCCTAATGGTTAACGATTATCCTACCCTCCTAGGCCGAAAGGAACGTGGACGGATTCGGAAGGCTGGGTAAAAGGCCTCCGAGGCCTGCAATAGCATTAACCAGACTACCACCCAGAGCAGCACTTAATAACCCTAGGACTCCCGTCCTAATCAGGGCTAACAACCTGGCTCTAAGCGCTTATATACTAGGACCCCCTCCTAAGGATCGATTATATGCTTAGGCGATGGGGATATAGCTAATAATATGGATAAAGACGAATTAGAAGACCCCGAGGCCCTCCCTTAGACGAACCACCCTATCTATCCTCTCCGAAATAGGAGCTAGAGGGTGGCTCAAAAGCCTAACTATAATATCACTAATACTTATACCCACCTAGACCTCAACTCGGAGGCGTAGACCTAAATAAGCCCCCCTACGGGTGCTATGTGTAACCTAATATAACATAGGGAAAAAGCCCCTAATATATACAATTTTCCTAAAACTCTGTCAGGCTAATTAGGTTAACATAGTACTTATCTAGGAGCCCTAGATAAGTTACACTAATAAAATGTAAATTAATATATACCCTAGGTATAACTCTTATATCCTAGTTAACTTTTGGGATAATAGGGAAATAAGGCCTAGGGTAATAATATATATACGGAAAGGGATAAGGCTACAAGTGTAATAATAAAGACCTATCTAAACAAGGGATATCCTATAGTTAAAGTTTAATAACACTATTATTATAAACGTTTATAAATAACCAGGCGATCCTTATAACTATATAATAACCACCCTCCTCAGATACTAACTACCACTACGAGCCCTTATAACTAGAGATTTTAATACTCACTATTTGTTGGATTCACCTCACCAGGCCTGGTTGTAGTGGGTGAGCAGATAACGATATATTCGTCCTATCTGCTGTTGTTGTATGAGGTAGGAATTAGAAGCCGAAGGTGGAGCTGGTGGCTGCGATTCTAAATCCAATCCCTGACCTCTAATTAGTGCAACGGAGCGGGGGATGCAGTGAACAGTATGTGCTGTATCGTACAACACACACACTCTACTGACCACAGGTCGTGCACCCTCCGTCCCGGGTCCGTGAGGGTGACTAACTCGTACGAAACCGCTCAACCAGGGCTACAATCTAGGTAAGGAGACACCTCAAGACCTGATCAGGGCCAAAGAGGGGTTCCGGCCTTAGATGTAGACACTGGTGAGTGTTGGGGCCTTGTTTGCTCGGTGGTAAAGTAACCTCTGTACTATTCGTAGTATACGATCTAAGTGAACGGGTAAAAAAAGCTCTAAATACGTCTATCTAACTAACGATGCTTATTGACGTTCCGTGATGTGTTGTTTTAATGGTCGCTTGTTGTGTCCTCCGCTAGAAATGCGTCCCCAGTTCCCCTCTCTCAAATAGCTCGCTGGCGCCTGACTAAGGAAAAACCCGCTTAGCGTAAGCATTTCCCCCTGCACGGTTTCATTAGCTCGCTAATCGAGCTAATCGGTGATATATAATAATAGGTATCGTTAATTGGATAGTGGTGTTCCAATACTAGTAACTCTCCTTTTTTGCCGTAAAATCGCCATTTAACGCTGAATGGGTGATTTTGAGTATTACTTAACGCTAGCGTTGAACTGCTTAAAATACGATAAAATCGATAGATAAAACGAGTGTATAAAGTGGTCGGAAGTAGTAAAAGCGCCCCTTTTAGCCGTACCGCCTTCTAGTAAAAATGAGCACCTCCCGGGCCTAACTACGGGTTTGTAGTTATTTCGACGTTGTCACACGTCTTTTGTCCTTAACGACAGTCACGTGAACTATCACGTGACTAGCGTCGCCCTCATAAGGAGGCGCCGCATGTTAGAGGACTTAGATGCGTCATTACAAATACACTTAAGATATCGAGACATATATATTCACTAAAATACTGGTGAACTCCTCGATTGAGATATAGTTTTAGTGATCCCTATTGTAGTCCCCGGTTAGTAGGAAAAGGCTGTGATATATAGTAATATAACTTGTTTTATTTTTTTTTCTTAACTCCACTATTACTATAAGGATTCACGTTAAAATAGAGGAATTGACTAGACCTCTCTACGTTAATAATCTTATTATCCTAGTCTAAATGATTAGTTGATGGTAAGAAAGAAGAAGGGTAAAAGGTCGTAGGCTTAGTAAACGATAATACCGTTATTAACGCCGACTTTACTTATACCGGGTAATATACCACTTATAGAGTATTAAAACGACGACGTAATAGTAAGCTTTAACCCGGGATACTAAGTTGAAGTTCAAAAGCTGTATGCCTTTTAGTTAGTCTACGAAGATTATAATTTTATTACTAGCCTTAGTGAGAGATTCCGCGATTAGATTGTAAACCTCGTTTGTGTTGAATGGGGAGATGATGGTTATTCGTATATAAATTCCGATGATATTGACTAGAGAATAATAACCTACGATGTTAGTGGATGGACTGTACATCTAAGTGATTATAATGATGTAATTATTGATGGAATTAAAGGTATTATCATAGTAAGGGAAATGATTGGCCTAATGATATTCTTTTTGCCCCCGTCGAGGGAAGAGAATTTTTACTTTAAAGGTGAAAAAATCACTCTTTTACCCGTAAGAGACGAAAGGACCGTAACCCCTATTCAATTAACGCTTATAGAAACCGAGTAGAAACCCAGATAAATAACGGAAGTCACCGTTTAGATTAAAGAAATGAAGGGGAAGGGAAAAGACCCTGAAAGCTTAACCGGGTACATTTCAGGATTTAGGTCCCTAAAGTAGGATAAGCCCTTTAGTATAATGTAAACTCTATTTCACGGGAATTCTATAATAAATAATAACCTAGTTCCCGAAATAACTTAATAATAAAATCCTAATTGGATACTAAAAGAGTTATACAATATACTATAACCACTTTTATAACCAAGGATACCCCTAATACCACCAAAGCCGGTGACCTTTATAAATTTTACGCTGGAAATCCTAGACCGAAGCTTAGCCCGAGAATGAGATTAGAGATTAGTGGAATTACTGAACTTTGAAGTTATAATGAGTAGTGTTTTTAGTTGTTTTATATGTAACCTTACCGTATATGGTTAACTAGGATATTCCCCGCTAAGTGGAGGAATTCCGTAGAAATACGGAGTTTTCTAGTTAAATCCAGATAAGAAGTATGGGTATAAGCTAATTTTTTATAAGAGAAATATCCCCTATTATAGGGAAGTTGATTTATGGATCTCTAGTTTAGAAGTTAAGACTAGTAACTATGAAGTGTAAATGGAAGTTATTTAGAATTGGATATCCCTTTTTCGTAGAAAAGTTTTAAGTTAATGGGAATATTATTTAGGGTTATGTGAACGTTAATAGTATAGAGTTAGTGGGTACTTTGCGATATGAGATGTGTTAAGGAAGAGATTTGGCTTAACTTAGTGCGAAGTTATAGATTGGATTGTTAAAAACCGATTTATTGTGGAAAAGATCTGTGATAACGCGGATATCCGCGCTTTTATATAGGATTGTTTTAAGTATAGAAGAGCGTGGATGGGACTAATATCCATAACCCTCTAATTATTAATAATTTTCTATAATACGTTTAATCCAGAGTTTTAAACCCTCGTTAATGAGCTGAGTGGTCACGACACTATGGAAGAATATCTTAATTTTGTAGAGAGAAAACGTAAAGTAGTTTATTATAGTTTGTAGATGTTCATCAAAATCCATTACTTTATAGAATGGGAAGATGAGGTAATGTGGAGTGGAGATTGAGACTATTATAAATAATAATATTATGACTTTTAGTGTAATAAGTGTAAAGCACCTTAAAGATGCCCGCCTGAAAATAGACTAATTAATAATAATTAGAATTAGAAGGATAAACACCCCTGGGATGCTCTATGAAAATTCCCCAAATATAGGAGATTCGCCAAATATAGTAGACTAGGTTAAACCGATGGAGATGCCCGTTACGTCTAGGAAGATGATAATAACAATTAGATGATCGACAATTTTGTTGATTGTGGATATATCCTTTAAGAGGTTATTGAAGTCCCTCTTTAGATACTATTAAGTATGAATAATGGTGGACGAGATGCCGTAGGATGGACTAGTGAGTTAATGTTCTTAGTAATGGAATTTATACCCTTGCTATTATTAGAGGATTATTTATTTGTTATAAGTTTAGGAATCCGATATGTTAATAATAAAGTGGATTTTATTAGTATGGCCGCTGGTAATAATATACTTAAGAGGAACTCTCCCCTTAATAAGGGCCAAATTGTGGATGCTTAAGTTAAGCTAGTTAAGAGAACTATACTAGTTAAGTGAATACACCTTTGCTTTAAGGTGAAATCCGATGATAATAGTATAATTAAGGAAGTTTGTATTAATACCAGAACCTCCATAATCCTAGTGGATAAGGTTTAGGTACTTAAACTTACGAGGAATCCGATGTTTTAGATAATAGAGTTATGGATAATGAATGTAGTCGAGTTGACCTTTTAAGTAATAGAGTAGGCCATATTCGATTTCTACGTCCTTAGTATAGTCGGTAACGTCGAGATTAACGTCCACGTTATAATCACCGTTGGTATAGTTAATATATTAGGTGTTAACCTATTATTAGGAACACCGTTTTATGAAGATTATAGGTTAGTAGTTAATTTTAATAAGAGTATTATTAGATTTCGATCTATCTTTAGAATGGAAACGTTAATTGTTTTTCGGAGGCAACAGTAAATCATAAGACGTATCGATAACACCTATATCGTGATAATTCCCCTATAAATAGATGCCTTTGTGGTAACTAATTTCCTTAATCTCTTATAAGTGGAATCCTAACTAAATAAAATATAGCAGTTTTGTATTCTCTATGAGAACGCCGTCAATGGAACCCTTATAGTGGATATACCGAGACTTATGTTAATAAGGAATACCATGGACTACCCATTAACCGTCCTACGAGGCCAAAAACTAGGACAAATCCAGCTACGAGAAGAAGAGGAGATAGTGAACTTTGTGGATTATGCTAACATCATTAAATTAACTTATAGGAAGCCCACTATGAGGACCGCTATATCCAAAGCGGAGCTTAGTGTAGTTACTGATAATTCTGATGATTACGCTTAGTTTACTTAGTTAGTAGACCTGTCTGGACCCGGGCCCCTTTACTATTATAATAACGTGCTTAGTTATGGGATATTAAAATTAAGCGACGTCCCTGTGATTCTTAGTAAGGACGAAGTGGAAATTTATAATATGGATACGGAATTTACTTAATAAATGAAAACGCTTTTTAATAGCTAAGATGTTTATTGTAATAAAGGGATTATCCCTATGCTTAATGAACAAAGGATACGAGTTGAACTAATTGAGGGATAATAAAATTAGAAGATGATAGTTAATCCTTACCCCCTTAGTATAGAAGACCTCGAAGTTATTAAGAATATTTATAGTAAATTTTATATAAATGGTAAGATGGCCTAGGGCAATGGACTAATCCCCGTTGTTTACCCCCTTTTTATTGTTTGGTGAGTTATTAACGGTGTGAAAAAGGGCCGTGTTATTGTGGATTTATGACCTTTAAACCGAATTATGGTTCTAGACGTATACCCCCTTCCCGACTAAAACGATATAATGACCGCCCTTAGAGGGAAAAAACGCATAACAATGTTTAATACCACGGGATTTTTCCACTAATTACTTATTTATTCAAAACACTATAATAGGATAACCGTAATAAGTTCCCATAGTATCGAGGTTTTTAATGTTGTCCTTATGGGGTTTAAGAATTAGCTAGCCTATGCTTAGCAATTCATGGATAGACTATTCTACGATTATAGGCACTTCGTTAAAGCTTATATCGACGACATTATCATCTTTAGTGATAATAACGAAGACCACTTTAAATATGTGGAAATTATCCTAAAGATCTTCGAGGATCATCGATTATATATCTCCCCTAAGAAATCGTTCACCGGCTTCCCCTTTGTGAGACTCCTTGGTTACACCGTGGACGTTAGTGGTATCTAGTGTATAGAAGACTGGATCGTAGTATTCAGGAACCTCCAATTCCCGAAAAACCTTTATAACCTTAAAAGATATCTTAGTATAGTAGGATGGTTACGAAAAGACGTTCTATGGTTTAATGTGATATTAGTATTATTATAGGATAAGAAAACCCGTTTTAATATAAAGTTATACGATAAGAACTTACTCCTCAATGGCCTAAGTAAAATTATTAGGACGAAGAGGGTCTAAAAAATAGTGTTTAAGTTGATCACCGAAGAGTTCAAAGCTTAGAATGTATTATAGGAAAATCTCTATAATTAGGTTATGAGATTTTATTATGACCCTGTAAAACCCCTTTTTTTTAAAGTTAATGCTTATAAAGGTGGCTTTGGACTTATAGTGTTCTAATTGGATATACCCTAGAATAGCACCGACATACCGGAGAAGGAGATTATGTAAAAACATATTCTACTCGTGCTTTTCTTCTCTAGAGTTATATCCCCTGCGGAAAAGAGATACTTTGTAATAGAGGTAGAGGTCGTAGGTGTTATGTGGGCTGTGAAGAAACTTAGGAAGTTGGTATAATTTAATAGATAATTAGTTTAGATCCTGATGGATTATGTGGTTATAAAGGGGATATTAATATACACTTTGTTAAAAATAATGGATCTTAATAAGGTTAACCTCCACCTCGCCAACATAATAAACTACTTATCATAGTTTAATCTTAACGTTACCTATGTCCTAGGGAAGTTTAATATTATATTTAACGCCTTTTCTAGGTTACCTCTATTAGTAGTATCCGGGTAAGCAAATAGATTCGAGGATAGCGATATCCTTAATAAGATAATCCATAGCGAAGAAGAGAATAATACTATTAATGTTATAAGATTCGTTTAGTATAGTGGTAACGAAGCCCTAGAGTTAGGATAAGTAGGAGGAATAGTGATTAGTATCTCTGAAAATCTCATCGCCAAAGTCGTTAATAATTATAGGAACGATAAGAGATATGCCCGAGTCTTTTAGTAATTAGATTAATAGTAATAAGAGAAGGAATAATAGTGGTCTTTAACCGAAGCTGAGGTAAAGGAAAATCGTATTAAAAGTGAGAACTACTTTGTTATAAAACGGAGAGTTACCCCCTAGAGTATCTCTAAGAGTAGACTATTTTTTTATACTATTACGGATAAAACGAAGTGGTTATGTATTCTATACCGATTAGTATAAGTAATCCTTTACTTTACTTATAATAAGAAATACTATTTTAGAGTAAACCGTATAATAACCGAAATGACGGTTTTCTAGTTCCGCAATAAGAAAACGCTTACAAGGAGATATATCTCACACTATAGTTACTATAAGGAAAACTAAATTAATAAGCAAAGGCTACTAGGATTACTCTAGCTTATCCTCATCGTGGATATCCCCTACGACACCGTGATAATCGACTTTATTACCAATATACCACGGGTCATATCCGATGGAACCCCTTAGGCACTCCCTGGTTTCCCTAAACTTAATACGTTAATAACCGTGACGTGCAGATTCTCGAAGAAGACATTACTCCTTATAAACTATATAACCTATAAAACTAAGGAATAAGTAAAGTTACTCCTCAGAGTATTTTATTTTGCTAATTAGGGAATACCACACCGTATTATTAATAACCGGGACCCTAAATTCATCTTAGCAATCTAAAAAACAATCTTCGACACCCTTAATATAAAACTTCTCCTCTTAACAGCGTACCACCCCTAAACCAATAATTAAAACAAAAAAACTAACCAAATAATCGAGGTAGTAATACACTTCCACACATTAGAATTCCCAACTATACCATAAACGAATATTCTCCTAACACTCCAATATAATCTCAACAACTCACTAACAATAACAATTAAATAATCCCTTAACGAATTAATACTAGGATTTAAACCATAAAGTATTCTTAATATAATAATAGGAAAGGACACTCCCACCAAAGCCCTTAACGTACTCTAAGAAATGTACTAAAAAAAAGCATTAATACTAATCAACACCATAAGTATAATCCGTAAAAAAAAGTATAATAACCACTACTTAAATATAACCTTCAGCGAAGGCGACGAGGTTTGGATTCGCCTAGGACGAGGCTTCCATCTCCTAGGCCAGAAGAACAATAAATGGACTTTCCGCCGTATAGGACCGTTCCGAATCTCACGTGTTATAAGCCCTCTCACCTATAAAGTGAACTTCCCCAGTTATTAGAGGATATACCTAGTTTTATCCCTTATACAACTGTATAAACCAACTTAGGGAGAAGACCCCTTTAAGCATAAAACTCCGTAACCTCGGCTAATAAAAGTTAACAGTAATAAGGAATAGGAAATTAATCACCTCGTTAGCCGTAGGATCTTATAGCGAAAACGTAACCCAATTATTAAATATCTCGTTAAATAAAAGGGTTTTAACACTAAAGACGATATTTAGGAATCCAGAGAATCTCTTTTACCTAACACCGGAGATCTCATCTATAAATACAAAAGGAAATTCCCCCTTAACTAAGAGAATAAGTGGAAACATAAAAAACAAAATAACAACAAATAACAATAATACCACGTCTTTTTAATAAGGATAACCAACGACGCTTTTAATAACATTGTTAAGTTTGAATTTCTTTTTATTAATATTCTTTTTGGATTAACGATCTTTTTTGAGGTTTTAAAAAAAAGGAAAGAACGAACCCTCGTTTTTACTCACACCTTCCCCCTATTACTAACCTTCAAAAATAAAAGCACCTATACTCTTTATTTATTAAATTCTTCTTTTACACAAATATTAACTAAAACCTCCCCAAATCATACTCATATTAAGCAACAAAGTAAGCATAACTCACCTTTAATAACACAAAAGTCCATCACCAGAGCCATCAAAATACCAACAAAACAGATCCCTAAGCCCATCTTCGAGGCCTACGAAGTCCCCGAGTCTCCTAACTAATCGCATCTCACCGAGCCACCTAAGTATACCACCAACTTTAATAACGACGATAAGATACTAAACCCAATCTCACCCACAACTACTAACCCTACTAACTACGGTGCTAACTAAGACCATAAGGATAGTGGTAATAGTATCAAGTTTAGTACCCTAGTTAAGCTAACTCAAGCCGAGAAGAAGGCTGCGCATAAGGAACGCAACAAGTTGAGCAAGGCCACGAAGAAGGCCACCACGAAGAAGCCCACCACCACTAACAACAATAATAATAACCAACCCAATAAGGCCACCAACAATAACGACATCATTAACATTACTCCTAAAAAGTCCACCACTTTAAATAAAAAAACCCCCAAAAAATAAGCTCCTATTAATACTATTTAGAAGAACACTATTAAGGAGTACATCAAGTAAACCAGAGACGCATTTAAACCTTACCCTAACATAATTCTCTTCGACGAAATCGAGAGCATCCTTTAGGGAATTAAATCCTCGATTAACGTATCCTCTAATTCCCTAGTTCACTACACTTAAAGTACACTTAAAAAAACGTATAACCACTTTACTACCCACAAAATTTACTTAGAACATCTCCTAAACTATACCTAGGTCCTCACCGTATACTTCACTAATACTAATAATTACATTAACGATCTTATTATAAAACACATTATAAGTATACACTATACCAACTTTCTCTTAATTACTCTAATAATTAACATCAATAATATTAACACTAAGGACATAATAGCCCATTACGAAGTTAAGGACACTAACACCACCACCAAAAAAGTTTACACTAATATTAAAGATCTTATCGATAATATCTAAAACGAAATTATACTATATATCACCGACGCTAAGTATACTACCAACTAAGTACTTAGTACCACTACTACTATGAATACTTTTAACAACGCTAACTTCGATAACTATTTTATACACCTCGAGGATAAGGGAGTAATTATATAAAATATTACCGAGGAAGTCTACTATACTATTAACTAATTTAAAATTAACGAAATCGTAAATTTTCACACTAAAATCGAAAATTTTTATACTATTATCAAAGTACTCTAAAAGCTAAGTATAAAACACCCCGCAAACTTCCCCAGCCCTAGCCCAGAGAAGTACTTAAAAACCACTACTTTTACTATACTTCTATAATAATATAAAAAAGACTAAGGGATTAAGTGCTAATATAAAGGAATTCATTATTATTATCGAAAAAATCGGGATAATAAGAAAAGGTATTTATATATAATGTCGCAAAAGTGGAACCACAATTACGGGACAGTAATTGTGGGCTATATCATGACACACCCCCCCAGACCGAGGAGAGAAGAGGTCTGCTGACTAAGCAATCAGCACCGGCTTACACTCGCAGCTGACAAGCCAGTCTTTGTTGACTGTTACTGGGTGCCGGCCGCTCCCAGCTGGCAAGTCTAACCTTCCATTTCGGTGACTTGCTGCTGAAGCGAGAATGGGTGAGCACAACGAGGCTCGAACCCATGGCCTCTAGGTCGGCCCACATACTGCCACTTTAGCGAGGCGTTTAGCCATTCAACCAGAGGGCTCGTAGAGACAAGGGCTCATAACTGTCGCAAAAGTGGAACCACAATTACGGGACAGTAATTGTGGGCTATATCATGACACCATATCTTCTACACTAGTAAGCCGTAAGGGAAATCCTTTAGAATCCTATTTAATAACGTATTAGAGAAGTGTTTTCTCTTTAATCGAATTGAGTTTATATTATTTGGGTTGGGTATGTTTGCGTCGGGGTCGGTCGTTCATTCTGTATTATAAGGAGTTTTCGGGAACACCGTAGGTCTTTGTAGTACGTAACACACTCAATTTGCCACCTGTAGTGCGTATTAATCGAATCGCCTTAATGGTAAGAATGATTTTGTTTTTTTGTGTGTAAACCGGCATTATGGTTATGGAGTTATTATGCGTTGAATGTTTAAGTGCTTGGATGCTGACCGCGTTTGGGAAAAAGTTCGCCGCTGACTGATATTCGCCGCTGACTGGTAAACCACGTTACTCCTTAATAGAGAAATACAGTTAATATAAGCTAAAAGGGCCTCGTCCAAAACGTTAGTAAGGTTATCACAACAGCAGCCCAGGCTATCCTCCTAGTCTAAAAGATAACCCCAATAAGCAACCTCTTTCGAAATACCGGCCTGCTTACTAGGAAAATGGCCCTAAAAGGAGCACACTTATACTTCACAGTACACCTACAAAAGGTCGACCAGAAACATCCATTAGTCCTAAGGCACTCACAACAAAGGAGGCAACAAACACAGCTTCAACAGACAGCAAATTCCATCTTAAAGTGTCCAAGGCCAGTATTACTACAACCACAATACCCTCTAGGGTTGCTGGACCCTATAGTCCTACGATCAAAGAAGGAAGCAACTAAAGCCTTTCAAATTTGGCTAAAGACCATATCAAACACCTACATAGTTATTTATTCAGACGGCTCTAAAGCGTCTAATGGAGCCACTAGGTATAGGTTTATTATCTACCAAGGTAAAAGACGTATAGCCCAGGGCTATAGCTAGCTCGGCCTAGTAGAAGTGTTCAGTAGGGAGGCCAAAGGGGCGAGGACAGGGCTCCGGCGGGCCTTCCTTACCTCCCTAGGCTAGCCCATATACATCTATATCGATAAGACCAATATTATCCTGGGGATACGGGGTAAGGCCCCAGACTCCTCATAAACAGCCTTCCTTGAGATCTATGAGGTGATGAGGGTATATAATATATATACTTACTAAGCCCTAGAACACTAAAAAATAAAAGGGAACAAGGAAGTAGACTGCCTAACTAAGCAAGGCACAACGCTTCCGGTCCCCTTAGGCCAACTAGCAACCCTAGTAGGGATTAAGCGGCTCACTAAGAAACGGATACGGGCCCAATACACTCAATAGTAGCATAAGGAGGCAACAGATCAATACGCCCAACTAGGGCTCGAGGCCACCTTATCCAGGTCCCCTAAACTAGCCCTACTACGGGCTACCCTACATCACCTCCTAGTAGCCCAATCAGGCCACGGAGATTTCAAACAATATCACCAACACTTTAACCATATCGAAGCCCTACTTAACTGCTCGTACGGGGAAGCAAAGGAAGTAGACCACCTAATCTACTAGTAAAAAACATTAGTGAGGAGGTAACGGTGGCCTACCCTCCACCCTTTTAATTCACCAGAGCCCTTAGGACCTATGGGATCCCTCAAGCAATACTTTAAGGAGCTAATTACCCACCCTAAAGGCTTTAAGGCCTTCCTATATATAACAGACTTCTTCCAGAAGATCTGTCCACGTTAGTAGGGACAAACCCTCGGCTAGACCCTAAACAACCAACTCACCCTACTACGGAGATTTAATAGAAACTAAAGGAACTGGAGGAACCAGCGGGATCCAGGGACAGATTAAACACATAATAGCCAACAGGCACGATTTAGAGGACACTGGTGAGGACTATATATTATAGAGTAGGTAGTCTAAGCCTCAGCTCTCCATACCACATACCCCTCGGGAGGTCTACAGCAAGGGCTTCGCCCTTGCCGCCCTGGCGTAAAATACAACAACTTGATACCGCGGCAGGAGTCAGGGTTAGCATATGCCCAACGTGGCCGGCCCCTCACCGAGTTGGCATTGAAAAACCGCGGCTGTGGCTTTTGTCCTCCTAGGCAACAGAATTAATACCTGTGGCAGCAAAAGCGGAACCGCTATTGCCACTGCAGCAATCGCGCCTTATAAACCCACTAACTGTCACAATACCATTTAGCCCATTTCGGAAACACAGCTACACTAGATCAGTACGTATATATCTAGCACAGTATGCCTCTGAGGCTCGGCTCACGAATTGCCATATTTGGAAATTCGTGTCTTAGATCTCCCTAAGAAAACTGTTGGAACAACCTCGGCGTGGCGATTTAAGGTTTCACCGTAAAGCTCCTATTGGCTCGCTTAACGAGCCAATCAGAGCGCAGGAATTGTATGCTAACCCGATCGTCTAAGATCGCGGTCTTAGTGACGATTCCTACATCAACAACAACAAGAAAAGCAGGATCCATACGAATATACGTATATTCTGCTACGCCGTACGGCCGACCCGACGTGACTGAAACCAACAAAAACCTTATCACAGCCTCTACGTACCAAGAAGACTTTTCATTTGTCTCAAAGGCTCGTGGGCTGGATTACCCCACGTTTTCTTCGGCGCCGAAGAGCTTACAAATGGCCCAGGGCCTAAGGCGCATCGAAACTAGATCCTCGGGACATATGCCAGCGAGATTTACGAGCACATTACGGATAGTCTGCCGATCGAAAAGCCCAAATGTTGTCATGGCAGGCATACTTGCAACCTGAGAAATGCGTTGTCTTGGAAGGGGTCTCGGGAGAGAATACTACGAGCGGGGCCAGAGCTTCGCTAGAAGCCTGTGAGCGGAATGGGATAATTAGCAGATCAACCTTACAGGAGAAATGTACTCATAGTCAAGCCACATTGGAGGCCAATTCCACGTCCCGCGTGCTTGGCATCGAAGGCTTTAGGAGAGTGCAAGACTGTGAGACAGGTGATCATGTCTTGCCCAAGCTAAACGAAGCAGGCGGTGCACTAAGTCACCAGAGGATTTACCAGAAATATCCTAATCGGGACATTTCAACGAGACAAGATGAAGTTTAGCTTTGTCAGCCCTCAAACCCCTTCCGCCTGCAGGCCGGCGCCGACTACACGGAACTACAACTCTTATTTCTGGTCGAGGCCAGAAGCAACGCCTGCAAGGCGATCACTGTGCCACTCTAAATGCCTATATGGGAAAATCGAGAAATTAACCCCTTAAGTGACCCATGATGGTGCCAAGTGAACGGGACTATGAACTACGAGCATATTAAAGTAGCGTTCGAATCATCTTGCCGACGTCTGAATGGCATCCTAGAGCATCAGTCCCCATCGCTTCATTCTTTCAAAGGTAGATGAAAGCCCATTGTTAGGGATTTCAAACCGCACATCGTCGATCATTATCTATGGCCATGGCTCCTGTACTGGTCGTCGCTTTGACGGCTGTCTTGAACGCCAATAACGTCCCTGCTTCCTCATTGCGCAACGAGCCTGAATACTGTACGTGCTTCAAGATCAACGAACCTACCAGCAGTAAAGATAGCCAGCAACAATCCGACCGGAACGAACATATCTGCGCTGTCTCGGAACGAGAAGAGATACGATCTAAAAAGGGTAAACAGAATGAAAGCCCGCCTCGACAGCAAACCACATCCGAACCACAATGACTCCCGTCAACAAGACCCTTCTCTTAACCTTCACTGTCCAATGTCTTGTTTGGTGAATGGTTCGGCCTGGATACCCTAACATAGCTAAACGTTGCTGTACATGTAAGGTTCCGGTTGTTGAATTTCGTCTTCCGAAGTGGAGCAGGTCGTCTAGGATTTAGGCTGACTTCTATGAATTATATTGCCTTCCCGACCAAATTGGCTCGAACTAGATTTTGCGGAGTAAATATATGCTATCAATGGTATCTCGTGGCGCTCATCCAAATCTCATTACCTCAATAAAATCATGCTTTTCTCTCATCATATTGCACTCAAGTCTGAATTTCCCACATGTTGAGTATGCCAGAATCGGTTCTGGTATGATGAACATTTGTACATCTGCCAGCAACCAAATACTTGCCATCTCTCGAGAAAGTTGCTGTGGACACGAATCCAGCTTCGAATCTGGCCGAGTAGACAACCTTACCCGTGGCAAGATCAGTCACATCCGCACCGTCGTCTGTGCGACTCGCGACCCATCGCATGTCTGGCGAAATAGCCAGTGGAAACCCCTCGCTGCCCCTCGCCATCTCAAAATTGTAGCTGTTGAGCGCGCCGGTCTCGTAGTCCCAGATTTTGACGGTTCGACCCCAGATCGACACGATCACACCCGCGGGCGAGACCGCCAGCTGGATCGGATTCCGCCAGTTCTCCATCTTGAGCTTGGCGACGCTGTGCATGTTCGCGACCTGGGTCACCCTCAGCGTGCCGTCGCGAGACATCGTGACCAGATTCTCGCCACTGGCCGTGAACTCCGCGTGCGTCACCTCGTCGGTGTGGCTTCGGACGATGCCATAGCCCACACCCCGCGCGCTCGTGATGACCTCGACGCGGTTCCGTATGCTCTTGATCGCCGGCAACGAGCCGTCGGGGCTAAAGGAGAAGGCGCGGATGCCGTGCCATTGCAGCACGAAGCGCCTCGTCAGGTTCCACTCGCCGGGAGGGACGTTTATGACGTAGGGGGCTGGCTTTTCGAAGTGAACGAAGTCATGGGACAGCGGGAGGACATTGACTCCGCGCATGGCTTCATCGTAATGCTCCGTGGTCAAGGCCATGAGGTCGTTCACTGGAGAGCATACGACGTGGACACCCCTTACCTTGATCGATTTCCTGCGTTCAGCGGTTGCGGGGTTCATTAGCACGACGTTGTTATGGAAACTTGAGACGGCGAAAGTCGGTTCGCGGTGAGACAGAAACGCAATGTCTAGAGGCTCCTTCTCGAGGTTCATGACCACCTTTCCAATGTGCCGGAAAGTGACGGGTGGACCGGCAGGAAGCAGGCTGGGGACGAGCTGGCTGGCGTCGATTGTCACATCGGGGACCGAGGGCGGGACTGGGAGTGTATCACCGGCGACAAAGCTTCTCCTTTCCACTTCAGATGCTGGCACTGTAGCAGACTGCTCCTCGAAGTACGCCTTGAGAAAGTTGAGGAACCCGCCAAGGGTAATGCTCTGCAGCTGATTGATGTTGACGCGTGACCCATTTTGCTCTGGGATGTGGAGTTGTCGGAGTATCCTTACATTCTGCTCAGAGGCGGATTGCTCGTTCAGTGTCTGTTGAATGGACAATATTTCCTGCGAAATCGCATTCGTTGCGTAAGGTGGCGTTTCTCCAGCTTGCTCTGCTCGTCGCAGGCTCTTGACCCTTCGCGTGGTTACCCAATGTCAGCTCCGTCGGCTGGTCAATCCGAACCGATTGTCCGGGACTCACAAATCAAGTGCGTGCACAGCCAATTCCAACGTCCTGCGTACGGTTTCAAGAAACGAAGCAAGAGTGGCCGCCTGATCTGCAAAAGTCCGCAGAGATTCGCGCCCGTGACGTTTGGGAGTACCGAGGACCTTTTCGATCTGTCCAATGTTCTCGATGCACACTTCCGGGACTCCTCGAATCATAAGAAGGAGGCCCTGCTCTTGCTCGCAGTCCGCCGCATTCCGCTCAAGTCCGATCACGATAGTCGGGAGGCGGAGTATCTCCTGGACGAGCGGAGAAAGCTGGACCTGCGCGTCGGGGTACGCGGCCAGGAATTGACGAATAGTCTCATCCGCCGAGCCCACAGTCGACTGTAGCTTCTTACACTCCTCGACGAATCTTTCCATTGAGGCGAGTCGATATACAAATCTCGGCCTTCAAAAAGTGATATCCAGAGTACTGGTTACCTCGCAAAAGTTACCCGCGCGGTCCCCGACATGGTTATAAGCCCAGTGTGAAGGCCTCACCGCCTGTGCCTCTCGCCAGGCAGCAAAGTCCGAGGCCCGAGACTTCTGGGAGGTTTAAGGCTGAGTGATATCAGATGGACAGCTATCTTGAAAATCAACTGCAGCTCAGTGGCGCAGTTAGTGATTGGGAGGCCGCACTCCCACATGGCGTCATTCATCGGGCTGGGTGGTGCGGCCGTCCAATAGCGGCCGACGGGGTTGCTTAAAGAGGCCGGACCGCCCAAAGAGGTCGCTAAGCTCGAGACGCGCAAAAGACGCTACGCAAAGAGCACCCGGCAAGGCGCTTACAAGGACATGTTCAGCTGGGTATAACAGGAAACGCATGCCAAGTCCGTTAGTGCAATTGAGGTCATCGTGGACAGTGGGGCCCACGGCCGCCAGGGTACGTACATTATTTGCCTAATCAGGAAACCCATCAGGTGGCTCATTCACAATCATGGGCTTCTTTGCCGAGCTGACTCGGCTCATAATTTCGGCATATCGAACAACAACACAGCTGAGCTAACTCTTCCAACTTTTACATTCGTGTCAAGATGTTTTGAGGCCTGCCACCTCGAGCTGGGCTCGCTGAGTGGACGTCACTTCGAGCCCTCCGGAGCAGCTCGGAGGGCCTGCGCACGGATCAGAGACGTAGGCTACACAGGACCAAAAACAACCCACCATTACATCAGCAAATCCTCGATAGTCTAGTGGTGAGGATATCGGCTTGTCATTAACACGGTTCGCCGGGGACCGGGGTTCAATTCCCCGTCGAGGAGTCTCTTTTTGTTTCTCTGGATTACGCTAGAGAAATCCCTGTTCTTTTTCGTCTCGTCTGGCGTCGCTGTTAGTACAGCGTCTCGTTTAGTGTTCTTAGTGTTCCTTTGGCCGTTTTCCCCTGGATTACGACGGGAGGAGACACAGCCCTGTTTATCAAACATTTGGGGCTCTTTCCCCCAGTTTTTTTTATGTCGATCGCAGTTCAGTCGCCCTGAATAGTCGACTCGTGTTGGCTTGGGCGGCTAAATCCTGCCTTTGGAGGTCGGAACGGTTGGTTGACGATCCCTGTAAAATGCCCAATCGTGATCTCGCGGCCGTAAAGAGGATTCAAAAAAGTAAGCATCCGCTTCGCCCGTCGTTAGGGCCACAGAAAATGGGCTTCGCAAGACACCGCGCCCAGCTTGTGCTATCGACCTTTACGACCACTTTTACGGCGGGTGCATTCCATTCATACTAAGCGCCATGCACACCTTCATCGGCTCGAATCACCAATTACCCCTGGCTTTCTCAACATGATTCTTGGTCGATCAAGCTCCGCGTCATTATCGTGGCTGTCTGGCTTCACACCGAGAGGCAGGGCTTGAGCCTCCGTTTATTTAGACTTCTTTGTCAGTATGATCATGGTAGTCCTCGTGATGCATGAGGGTACGCTTGCATGGTGGTGGCTGACAGGTATCCTCCGGACGGTGTCCCAATTGGCCACGAGGTACGAATAACTGGAAGTAACCAAATATTGCATAAACGGATTGTCGTATGTATGTATATACTGGATTGTTTGGAAATACATCGATAATGCACCTCGGACATACTGCTTTAGTAACACGACTTCGGAATTTCGTACATTGCGACACCGAAACGCCTGTGTAGCCAGATTTCCGAAGATTTCGTGGTCCCCCGACTTTTGCTCATTGTAGCCTTTTTGATGGTCAATCAGATGGCTCTTGGATTGTTTTCAGATTCTGCCACAGCACGCAGAGATTGAGACCTGAGAGGCTTCGTAAACGCCGAAAATAAGTGAGCGTATGGCGTTTATTTGGTTTCTATGTAGATATAAGAAGGAATGAAGCCACTCTGAAGGAGTGTAACGGGACTAAGAAGACCCAAGAAAGCAACTGATAGCCAGTCAAGGTGTGGTCATAGTTGAGTTCTTGCCGCCAATTCTCCTGCCCAAGAAGCTTAAAAAAACAAATACCCATGTCTAAAGTTGGAGTGACCCGTCCGTGTGTATTGGTTCCCCGAAAACCCGTTCCTCGTTACCCGAAACCCTTAGGAAATATGTCGGTGCGATGATTTCGAATTTGGAGTGATGCCGTCTCACAAGCAGGCGCCACAAATGACCAAACCTCCTCCAAGCACCTCGCGGCTCCCCATCCATCTGAACGCCAGGGGAGCAAGATTGTTGTCATGATGTGCCGAGGTAGGAAGGCTACAACCAGGATGTTAGTCGAGACCGATGCCATCGGGGTTTGATTGTAACTTACTCTTGAGATATTGAATCGCCCAAACTCGACCAGCCCGCCCGTCTTCCTTACTTGGAAGCCGCGAGCTTTGGGAGCAGACACTTTCCGCATGTCGAGCCCGTGGTCGCGGCCTGAGTCGCAGCGTCGCAGCGGCACTGCTTCGAAGGGTCCGTGAGAGCGGCGACGGCACCGGCGGGAACAAGAGGAGCAGGCATTGTTGGATGTTAGTAGAGAAGGTTGTTTGAAACGAGAGGTCTGGACGTTGTGTAAGTGATTGTCAATGTGGTGAGTGGCTTTGATGGGCAGGAGAGGTTGCTTGATGGAGATGGGATGTTGGAGGCACGACCTACCGGCTTATATATTTCAAGATCTGTGTGCGAGAGATAACCGTTGGGCGAGATCATGTCCGCGTGCCTGTGTCCCTGCGTGATGTCGCTAGCGATGAAAGCCTGGCAGTACCATGAAGACGATGATAGGAACAGTCGACTAGCGCGGCTCGGGCCCTGCAAGTGTCTTCTCGAACCAACACGCATGTATCTCCTTTTGGGAAATATCAAGGAGGGGAGGTGGTGGGGAGACTCAGCCCTACAAGGCCTCATGCAGATGGGTAAGGGGGGGTTCCCGATAGCCCGGTCTTCCCGCCTTGACAGCAGACCAATCAGAGCGTAAAAACCTGCCAGTATGCGACACACAATAGGTTCCATCATGGTGTGTCAACATAATAAGGGTGACCGGCGGATGCATGAGCGAGGCCGGGGTGCCGCGGGCGACCGTATATCAGCACCGAGCCTCGGTGCATGGCTGCCGGGAGGGGTCCACACTCTACCGAAAGTAGTTCGACCACCCTGGAAACGTTCTAATCTTGTGGCTTCTGTACAACGCTGGTGATGGTGAAACCCGGAAAGGTCTCCGCTGGTCGAATCATCGGCGCCGAAGGCAGAATGGAAAGCTTGGAAGGACCGTCCTATGACCTGCAAGAATGAGGAAGAATGATTTTTAAGCCGAGAATCCCCTTGTTTGCAAGGCTGACACGCAGACTGGAATTGGTTTCCAGACTTCTGGATTTGAGAGAAGAGATAATACGATACGGTCTGATTCTTGGTATTTGAGCGTGGTTTGCCGAAAAGGGAAGTTGTAGGTTTTAGTCCGAGAGCCAGGTTCAGGTGAAGACTACGAGAGACCACTTTCCGGATTAGGTTCCGGATTAGGAAGTTGTATGTTCACCAAAGCGTGGCTAAGACACGATGCGGGGTTCTCATTCGCTGCCGACCCCTGCCAACACCCATCTGAAGAGGCTGAAGAAGCGTGTTACTCACTTTCTCCAGGCCGTTGGGTTTTGATTTTCGATGGGGTCCAAATCGCCCAGGGCCTCGGATCAGGGGGGCCCAGGCACCGCCGTGAGACCACGGGCCCAGCCCACCTCCGCCCGCTTGTGACGCCGACAAGCGAGGTAACTAGCTGAGGCGATCACCATGCGCCGCTTGCTAATAAGCTCAAGCCCCGTGCACCCAGATCTACCCGAATTGAACAATGGGTGTTGCAAAAAACGTAACGGAACGAGCCCGCCTATTAAACCACGGGGGGAACAGGGGCTAGGCTCATAAGGCGGACTCGGTGCTCGGCGTTCCCAAAGAAGCCTCGCTGTGCTGTGTAAGCTGATGGATGACGGTCGAGACACATGCACGCATTCGCCACAGAACACACAATTCCAAGCCACCATGCTGTGGCTTTTTCTGTCTCTCTGTGGCTGCACCCGGACCCGAATGTCTGCCGACGTCCATTCGGCCTCGGAACGTCGCCCGAAGTCAGGAGTCCCGGCCGAACTGCTTGGCCCGCGCTGGGCCGAGGCTGACAGGCCTTGGAGAGACATATAAGTGCCTAGATGTCTTGCTGTTCCCGTACGAAGAAGGTCTCGAGGAAGGCATCGTGTGCTCCAACCTCCTGCATATTTTCTCTCCTGTCGGCTGCTGCATCGTATCACCTCGGTTCGATGCACCGCGATCCGTGGCACCAGGAAAGTGCAACTGCCGAGCCATGTCAAAAAGTGAGGGGTCAGATTTCTTGGACTCGGAGATATTGGAATCAGACGACGCGCGGACAACACAAACACAGTACGAATTGAAGGGGTGAAGGTCTCCGCCAACGACGCGGCCGCTGGGGGGTTAGGCTACAGCATCATCACGTTGGCAGGACGTCTTCTTTTCTCGGTGTCTGAGCCGTGAAGATACTCGACAAATGTTTCTTCCCTCGCCCAATACATGTTGTACGCCTTCAGGGTGTTTCAGCGGTACATGTACGAAGAGATAGGGCTGCATGTGGCCAACTCGGACTGTCTGGGCCTAGCTATATGTCTGTCATATCCCTTCCATGTCGATTCGGCGTCTAATTGACGTCTTCGTGACGAATTACAATTTGGAATGATGATGTTTGAGCTTTACCTTGCTTCAGCTGTTGCCAAGAGGGTGTGGCCAGGCAAGCACTGGAGGGCCTAATCACATCACTTACAACATTGCCCTGTTTATCAATCGTCGTGGGGCTCAATGACGTGGTGGCATATTTGGAATACAGGAGTGTTCTGGAAGCCTGTCAAATGTCTTCCGTACGACTCAGGTAAGCCTATCCCACTCCACATGGTCAGATGTTGGACCGCCGTGTCTGAGAACATTGCGTGGCAATGGACTTTGGCAAGCCTACGTACACCGAGATGTGCAGAATTTCAGCTCGTGGGTCACACCTAACTCCTTCTTCATCAGAAGATGGTGGACAGCCAAAAGGCACTCGGTGGTCGGTTGAGTAGTTACCGAAGTGGTGCGCTGGAGCATGAGGGGGAACACCACAGATGATGCTCTATACCGTATCAAGGCTCTGGAGGTCAACATCGAAAGATTCTCGATGGATATGTAACACATTGAGGCCAAATTCTACCTCAGAATCGAGTGGCATCGGCCCAGTGTTCGGTCTCGACCACACCAATCTAAGCCAGGTAAAGTCGGGGGGTGGGGTTTTACACGTCGTGTATTCTCCCTGTACGTTATTACGAGAATGCAAATTCTGAACCATGTTCTTATGTTTCTGAGGTAGGCTCGAGACTTGTTGGAGCTGATACCTAACGGTATTTGCAAGATCCACTGCCCAGCTAGACCCCCATGTCGTGCTGCCATATCCCCAGCCCGCCGTTTGCCCAAGCTCGTGAATTGTTACTTCATTGGTAGCTGCACGGTTCTCTGGCAGCTTATCTATGGATCTGTTCAGGCAAGTCACCGGTGCCTAATCCTTGAGATTTCTAGAGAGACCGAGATGATCCCGAGTACCAACGCTGGCTTCACGGACGAGTTGGAAAAAGTTATACTAGGCCATAAGCATTTACCCCTAGATCCTGTATGCTACATCATGTCCATCCAGATTAACAGGCTGAAGGAGACCTCCGGTCTACTTCCAAAGGTACGTCGGTCGCCAAAACAGATGTACTTACGTTGTAGTTTTTGTATATTAGCGTTCCACGGGGAAGTGGTTTGGCGCGGTGCCCCGTCCGGTGAGGTGAGCCCTTGGGACTCAAAGTGATTATTAAGTCTTTTACTTGGCAAGCTACGCGCCGTTTCCAGTGTGTGACGTCTCATTCAAAAACGTGCATGAGAAAACGTGATTTCATGCCACTGTCTGTCTCGCCCTTCTGGAAGACAAATGAAAGGTCTTCAAGTGGAGATTTCGGGTAGTCCCATCCATCAATGTCTGCAATCTACCGATTAAGGAATGGAGAAGGCTCGGCAGAGAAACAGGTTCATGTTGCTTTCGTACATCGGTCGTAAAGTGAGGCGGCAAAGAGATGCGGTTGTGCCTCCCAGTCATCTTCGTTTTAGGATGCAGGAACTTGAGATAAGAAACTTTGGGGCAAAACGGTTGTTCGAGATGCCCATGAAAACCGCTGCAGACAACCATAAATTTATTTAAATGAGATACCCGAGGTGCAGATCAATCACAGGTTTCCTGCGGAGAACAAGTAGTAAGCCTCGGAAGGTGCCTTGTTGGAGCGAGGTTTTCACATCCATGGATATCCAACCAACTAGAGCTGCAGATGTCAAGGTCATCACACCACCTTCGCTGCATGTCAACGTGGAATCAGGCAATCAATCCAAATTTTAAATTCGTTGGGCAACAAGTTCTGACTACGATGCAGGCCGAGGCCCTATCTCCCAGTTATGTATGCAGTACCGTTAGCCTCAAAGTATGGCCCCTGCAGGTTTTGTTGTCCCGGCAAGTTGTGAGTGGTCACTCTGGATGCACACTGCAGCTTACAAAGTCTAAACATGAGCAAGAATGTAGGCGATCGTCGGATCATGCGCTCTGTGAGATGTTGAGACTTTGAGGACGTTTTCTCGGGAGCTTTGTAGTACCAGCAAGCCCCCCAGAAATCAAAGGCGGACGCTTGATTTCTTTTGCCGACATTCGACCCCCGCATTTGAACATAGCGGCACCCCTCATATGCCCTTAGCTGTTATATGTGACATTTATCGCGACCGTCTGCTGTAATGTCTCTTCCGATTACATCAGGATTGCGCCCTTGAATGCCTGCAAATGTGTTCGGCGCCTAGCGCCATCAAGGCTAGCCACGCTTCTCTCTTAGAGACAATCCTGAATATCAGACCTGAGAATCCTAGGAGCAGGTTGTCATGTCCATACCAGGTCTCGAGGGGCTCTTCATTTTTGTCCTGAAGTGGCTTGTTGCGAGGTCGGCCTAGTAGCTATGATCAAGAGGTCGCCTTCGAGACCAGCAGGTAGAAACCTCCCTGAGGCACCTTCATCCCGCTATTGATTGCGAGAACATTCCATGAACGGTATGCGCCCCAAGACATTGACATGTTCTGTTTTTGACCTTCATTTGTTTTTGAGTATCTTTAAGCCTTCGTACAGAATGTCAGGGAAAGACAGCCTGAGTAATAGACCTGGAGTTGATGCCTCGTGACAGAAGACAGACGCGGAGCAGGCCACGCAGGTATCAGAACTCACCCCGACCTATATGTCAGGTGGGTATTCAACGACATCACAACTCTGGCCGAGGAACTAGTCGGGGCCGCGGATTTCAACTTCAGTTGTCACGATGGATTTCTAAGCACGTCAGCATTTACAGGTAAGCAATTTTCGTCGTCCCATGTAAGCTTTGAGGGTTTACTACGGAGATAATATTACCCGAACTCCAGGTTCTTATTTCCGTAGACGCTTTGCCTAAACAATGGGTAAAGCCGGCAATTGTTTGGAACTTCAGTGTTGTGATCCATCTTTGGGCCCGGTTGAAGCCGCGTGTTAGGTTCAGTCGAGACAACATTCTTTTGCGCAGAACGTCCATATTCTTACGTTATAAGTTTACTGTACAGCTTTCATTGGTTCATCTGAACAGGCCAGTATAATACAGGACGAATATTGGCAAAGATATAATGGGGGGCCTCGAACCTTGGGGTTCGGGTTTTGACCTTTGCTGGGCGTTTCAGTATTGCCAACCTTCCGACGAACATCACTTCACTACTCCTTTATCAATCCACCAAGAGCGAAGGACACGATTACCAAATTCCTGCCCATAATCCAGGTTCTCCCACGCGTCTCGGGATCTGTCGACTTTGAGTCTGCGCGCGCCGACATCCTCAAAGAGTTCTCCTCCAAAGTTCCGTTATAGTTCCACATTCCCAGGCCATCGTCGACAACCCGCCAAAAGATTCACGGCCGTCGCGGTCGCCACGGCTTTCGCCAAGCGGGCCATCATCGCGCACCAGCTCACCTGCTGCCTTTCGGAATGGTTCATGGATGATGCCATTGAGCAGGCCAAGAAGCTCGATGAACATCTGGAGAAGATGGGAAAGACGGTCGGCCCGCTGCACGGCGTACCCATCGCCGTGGAGGAAATGATTCCCTTGGCGGGACATATCACCTCCTGGGGCTTCCTCGTCACCCGCCACAAGAGCGAGACCGACAGCCTCATGATGGCCATCCTGCGCAAGGCCGGCGCGGTGTTCTACTGCAAGACGCTCCAGCCGCAGGGCATCATGCATCTGGAAACGGTCGACACCATCTTCGGCCGCACGCTCAACCCGTACAACATCAACCTTTCGGGAGGCGGCTCGACCGGGGGAGGAGCCACGCTGGTAGTCATGCGCGGTGGCGTGCTCGCCGTGGGCAGCGACATTGGCGGCAGCATCCGGGCGCCGGCCAGTTTCTGCGGGCTCTACGGCTTCAAGGCGACGTCGTATATCCTGCCGATGCAGGGCTTCACCGGCGACGGCGGATTCGCCGCCGAGCTCAACATCCTCGGTGCGACGGGCCCCATTGGCGTCTCGTTGAGAGACATGGACTTCTTCGTCTCCGTGCTGAAGAACGCGCAGCCACACCTGGAGGACCCGAGGCTTGTTCCGATCCCATGGACGGGCTTAAAGGGACATCCAAAGACGCCGCTGAAGGTTGGATTTATGATGAACGACGGCCTCATCACGCCCCAGCCGCCGGTCACGCGTGCTTTGAAGTGGGCGCGCCAGCAGCTGAGCATGGCGCCCGGGTTCGAGGTAAAGGACTTTGCACCGTTCCGGGTTGCTGAGGCGCTCGAGAATATCCAGCTTGCCTTTTTCCCCGACGGTGGCAAGATGTTCAAGGGTGCGCTGGCGGCGACGGGTGAGCCGATGCTATCGCTGACGCAGCTGGCCATCAGTAGCGCAGAGGCTGCCGGCCAGGACCTGGACGCGGCCGGTGTGCTGAAGCAGCGTGTCGCGTGAGACAAGTTCCGGAGCAAGTTTTCGGTGCACTGGACCGAGCAGGACGTGGACATCATCATTTGCCCTAGCTACGTCGGGCCTGCGTGCACCCACGACACCAGCTTCTTCTGGAACTACCCGTCGTTTTGGAACTATGTGGACTGTCCTGGCGTGGTGGTTCCGACGCCCATCAAGGCGCTGAAGAAGGGGGAGGAGAAGTATGCTGAGGCCGATGCGACTCCGCTCAGCGATTCCAGTGCTTTTATACCTATATCTAACGTCTCTAGGAATTATAGATCACTTAGGAGTATTACCTAAAGAGGAAATATAGCTAGGAGGGTAGAAAAGAACGTCGCAAAGCTATTAGGATTAACAGTGTTATATATAAAAAAAGAAAGCTGACCGCGTTAAGCGTGAATATTCGCGATAATGGCATCGCATTAGTTATATACAAGCTTATATAATATGCTAAGCTAAATCAACCCAATATATTAAATCCCAGGGGTTAGAAGTTGTTTAATTGATAATTGGGAATAGCCTCAGTTGTTTAGTTTGTTTGGAAGTTTGATTGATAGATTGGCTTTAGCGGCAGCGCTGATACCAGCTCCGAGACTCAGTGCAGCTAGCTACCACAGAAACTGCTGGGTTTGAAGTGGTATATATATCCATAAATTACTGCGAGGTTGCGGTTTGATAAAGTCACAACAGACCAGCAGTCATACCGACTGCAACATGACCAATCGCGATAACATATTCAGAGATACTCCAAGATCCCTTATCTTCAGCTGGAGATTGCTGTCTCTTTTCTCAATAAGTCACGGTTGATTCTCGAAACGGTCAAAATGGCATCCGACATTGGATTGAGTATGTATTGCCCCGAGACATGTCGGCAGCAGAAATAAGAATATGTACATGAACAATGTGTGCTTGACCGTCAACTTCAGATGAAGGTCCAAGTAATTACAAGAAACACGAGCGAAAAAGTGCGGCAGCATCACCCACAGAGACTAGCCCTGAAAAGAGACGACGGCCGAATCGTTCCACCGGCGGGGATCCTTTCCTTGCGGAGAATGCGCTTAGCAAGCAGCGCCGCTGCCGCTGGGGATGCCAGAGCACTTGGTGGACTTCTTGCTGCCGGTGACTCTGACGCTAGACCACTTCCAGTTCTTGCAGGCACCGCTGGCGCAGAGCAGGTAGACGTTGGTGCCGGAGGAGGCGACGGAGCCGGTGACCTTGCTGACGGTGAGGTCGGTGATGGGGACGCCGTTGGTGGGGGTGCCGGTGGGGGAACCGTTCTCGTAGTCCTGCTCAATGACGATACCGTACTTTTTGATGTTGGAAAGGGTGATGCCCTCGTAGACGACGTCGGACACGGAACCAGTGGCCTTGTAGACGGTCTTGATACGGACACCGTTGTCGGAGTTCATGATCTTGGAGTTGGTGATGCGGACCGTCTTGACGGTGTTGTCCTTGCGGCCGCCGACGGAGCCGATGGAGAGGCCGTGGCCGCCGGAGCAGGTGCCGCTGGTGAAGGTGATGTTGGTGCCGGAGTTGATGGCGAGGCAGTCGTCCTGGTTCTTGACGTTGGCGCCGGAGATGTAGACGCCGGTGGAGGAGCCGACGTCGAAGGCGTCGGTGTTGTGGCCGCCCTTGGAGTCGCCGGCAGAGTTGTCGAGGGTGACGCCGTAGACGCCGAGGTTGGTGGCGCTGTTGATGCTGAAGGCCTGGACGGGGGTGTTGAGGGCATTCAGGTTCTTGATGTTGGAGTCCTTGAGGCTGTGGGCGTAGAAGAACTTGGGCTTGGTCTTGCCGCCGTTGCCGCCCTTGCCGTCCCACCAGCGCGCGCCGTCGCAGTCGATGGAGTGGCCCGAGGCGCCGTCAATGAGGATGTTGGAGCCCGAGAAGGAGATGAGGGGGCCCTCCCACTCCTTGTAGCCGAAGGTAGTCTTGCCCTGGAAGGTGACCTATGCTTTTGTGTTAACAATATTCGGGAGGAAGCAGATCGGGAAACCCACGTGAGTGCCGTACTTGAGACCGGTCATGTCGAGGGTAGTGCCGGCGGGGACGGCGATATCCTTGAGGATGATGGTGGTGCAGCTGGCCTTGCCCTTGATGGCGGCGGCGGCATCGGTAAAAGTGCAGTCGGCGCGGGCCTGGGCGGGGGAGGCGACGGCAGCAGACGCGAGGGCGCCGAGGACGAGAAGAGAAGAGACCATTTTGGGCTGTTGTTTTAGTGGTTGAGTGTGAGTGAGTAACTTGATACACAGTATTAGAATGTATGGGACAAAAAGTACTTCGAGAAAGGAACGGATTCGGTAAACGAAAGAAGGGATATATGAGCCAAGACTCGAGAACGGTAAGAGATCTGTTGGATGTCTTGGAAATCTCTTGGCAGTCTGGGGGAGCAGGGCGGTTTATATCCAAGTCGCCGGATCTCTTGGCAGGGCTGGACGCACGCCAAGGCCTGTCACTCGAACGGCGCATGTTTACCGCGAGATGCTGCCCTGTTTCTCTCTGCACTGGATGGGTCGAGCGGTCCAGGAAACGCTGGCCGAGTCAGTTAGATGACGATGACGATGGAGCGAGCAACCGCAGCGTTGGGGGTTGACCCCTGCAGACATCAATCCAACCCCCCACACCAGCTCCTGAAATTCTGGAATCGCGCTACTGCGTGGGTGGCCGCTCATTAAAGGGCGCCATCTCCGCGATTGATATAAACAAGCAGCAATGCTACGCCGCCCAGGCTAACGCCTGTTGAGCAGGGCGGACCGGGTCTTGTCCCGATCGAAACTAGCCAGAGTCGCCCATCTAAATCTAAATCCTTACCTCGAGTTGCCGAGTTCCGTGCCGCTTCTTCCAGCCTCAATCGGGGGCTTGTTCTCTTGAGCATTTTCGGACCTGTAAACGACGGCAAAAGCAGCGCATCTCGAAAAGGGGTCACGCTGGCTGGCCGCTACCACCAACCATCCTGACGCGTAACGGGGGCGGGTTATTGCCAGGGATGCCTCTTCCATCCGGGGCAGGGCTGTTGGTTGGTGGAAGTTTATGGTCAGACAATTCTGGCTTTAAATTGAACAGAGTTCAACTGATATTAGCTTGCCCGCGATGGTCATGGCCCAAACACGTATAGCTCAGGAACTTATGGGAGTAGGGAGGGTGCCATCGAAACTCAGTCGGGAATAGCAACATCGCTGACGTGACTCTCGGGGCTGGCATTTCCAATCCAGACGACATGCGTGACCAGGTGTTTCCCTACGCCCATCGGCGGGAAACGTGCGAGCCTCGCCCGCGATGCAGAATAGAGTTGATCGTCAACAGACCTTAGGCAGTCGATCTCGCGAGCCGACATCACACGATTAGCAACTGGCGGGCCCGCTCCGGTTCGGTCGAGTTAGACGCGGCAGAGTTTCTCCCCAGTAGATCCTGATTCAAGATTAGAGTTTTGGACACCTCGTGTTCCCGCTGCTGCTGAAACAAGAGGTCATCAGCTAAAGGCTGATCAAATTCGCACCACTCCAATTCAGTTTATCCAATTTCAACGTCGCATCACCTCTCGTTTTTCTCTGAGTGGCACATAAATCATGTTCAGATGTCGCTACTACCATCACGACTTACAAGAACGGGCACTGCTACCGGACAAATCCACCTCGAAGGCTTTCGCCGTTAGGATGACTTCACTGGTGCGCGTCTTGTCTAGCTGGAATCGATACCCACGAGTTAATATGGAAATCGGCACTCGGCAGCGGATTGGAGACCGAAAAGGTGATCGGAGTGCGAATAACTGGGGCCGCCGGCGGGATAAAACTTGCAAAAACCACTATTTCCGAGCAGCGAATTAATGCGACGCACGAGTTGTCTCTTTCCTTAATGCGGACATCCTCCGCAAAATCGGGCCTTTCCAGACTCCTTTATTTATTTTTTGTTCTCTATCTCGTCTTTTCTGCGCCAATGAGAGACCCAGAGCTGGATATTACGGCATCTGAAAGACCAAAGGCTGTCAGTGATGAATTAAGGGGTCTAGACCTCTGCCCGTGTTGCGGAGCAAAATGAAATGGGACCACGGAAGGCAACACGTGCCCCATGGGCCCGGAAAGTTGAGTTCGATCCGGTTAGCACGCCCCCGGCCCTCTAATCTCTTAGCATCAGTCACGACCCTTGCTGACGATCTGATAGAGTCTAGCTTGCTGAAAACTTGCATGGGCTAACTCGCGCGATAAAATCACGGCCAGGTCTCGGCCACCGCCCTTGTCCGGGGCCAGCAGAGCCGTCCGTATTGCTTCGCAAGGCCCATTCAATCCGCAGCAGTCTGTCATATCTAACATTCAGGACGCTCTCGTTGATGGAGATCAGCGTCTAGCACCGGCAGTTGGCTAAAGACCCAAAAGATGTGGAGGAAAAACTGGATTGAAGTCGTCATCAGTGGTCCACCTGACAAGCTCATACTTGTGGTCTGAAGGCACTGCAATTTGAATTTCCAACCACCAGACCCGAAACCGAACAAAGTCTTACAGCAATTGTATGATTTATCCGAAGGAATTCCTCGGTCACCGATGCGCAGATTGTTGGACGGCAAGAACGAAAGCCCAGCGTATACGGACTGTCAACACGAGGCTCTCCCATTTTAAACTTTCCATAATATTTCATTGTTCGTTGACCTGATTCATCAGACTACCCTATTCTATCTTGCTATGCTCAGCCAAAGTTCCCGAACCAAATCTCATCAGCTGGCCGTACCCCCTTCTCTACTCCAGGTAGGCCGCACAACGCCCTCTCCTCTTTGCTCACGCCCCAGTCCTTGGCCGTCTCGACCCTCGCGGCAAACATCATCAGCATTCCCGCCTCTGCATGCCATGTGTTGTGGCAGTGGAAAGCCCACATTCCCGGGTTATCGAGCACGACTCTAATGACGACCCAGCCGAACCCCTCGACGGTGACGGTATCTCTCCTCAACGGGTTCTCCAGAACGCCAGTTCCGGCAAGCTGTTCCTCCAATTCTGCTGTCGACTCGGGCGGGTATCCCGTGGGCGACTCCTTCATCACGAAGAACTTGTGCCCGTGGAGGTGGAAGGGATGCGCCCCGTCGTCGAAATTATTTATGATGATGTCCAACGTCTCGATTCCCATCGTCTGGTACACGAAGTCATCCGCCGGATCAAATACTATGTCGTTTGTGCCAGTCGTGTGAGGCAACAGAGTGTCGTTATCGGCATGTGCAGCGTCCGCGATGCGGTAAAGAGACGGCGAGGTGATATTCCCGTGCCACGTCGAGGTGTTGAAGAAACCGCGCGAAAGCCGCCAATTCCCAATCTCAAAGTTAGCACGGAGATACATGGTCGAGGTAACCTTCGGGGCCGCTATCGCCTCGACCGGTCGGAGAGTGGTGGTGTTCAGATGGCGACAGGTGGGGTCAGCCGCTTCGTCCCAGCTTCGGCTTTGCGGTTCTCGCACATTTACACCGTTGCCGCTCTCAGACGCCTCGCCATAGCGAATGATGGCTTTCACTTCGGACTCGAGCCACGGGTTTTCTTGTGCGAAGCAGTGCGTGAGCATCTTGGCGCGCATCCAAAACGAGTCCGCCGTCGTGACGTTGGTGTCCAGGACCACGCTGTATCGCTGTGCCGGGAAAATGTTCAGTCGATGAAATGGTTCGGGATGCACATTAGTCCCGTCAACCTCGGTGACGTAGAACGGGTGCTCATCAATCTCGATCTGGAATTCAGCGAAAGCGCCGGTATTAATGAACCTGAGGCGATGTTGTTGGTTCGGTGCCAACTCGAACGACGCCAGAGACTCTAGCCGAGGAGCCCTGTTCTTGCATTCCCAGCGGTCAAAGTCGGAGCAGTTGCGGTGATTCCGTCCATTGATCAGACCACTAGATGGCACCGGCTCGTCATTTTCTTGGTCCGGCTGGAGGTATTCCATCAACAGCTCAGCAGAAGTGTTGTGATAGTGGTCCTGGATCATGACCACGCGGTCGCTGGCATACAAGTCCCTTGAGCTCTTCTCCCTTGGAGAGTGAACGATCATGGGACCCACAAGGCCATCCGATGTCTGGACGCTGTGGTGCGCATGGTACCAGTAGGTTCCCGACTGGTTGTTGACGTTGAAGCGGTAGGTGAACGTCGCACCGGGTGCGATCGGGCATTGCGTGACGCCGACAGTGCCGTCCATGGAGTTTGTGCCGTTTTGGAACATTCCATGGAAATGGATGGCCGTTGCGTTTGTCGCTTCGTTGTGGACGTGGACGACGACGGTGTCTCCCTCATTGCACTCGATAAGAGGCCCTGGAAATTGATTGTCGATAAGAATCATCGGCCGAAAGATGCCATCTGGATTGAATATTGCGTCTTTGATCGTCCAGTGGTATTCTCTCTCGCTGCCGGCTGCGGTGAAGTCCCATGACGGGTCCAAAATGTACTCGGACGAGTCCCTCAGGCGTGGTGTAGACGGGGTGGCCTGGACTGTCTGCGTTGGTGTCGGTGGCCGCAATCGCAAAGCTCCGGGGTATAAAAAGTCCAAGGCGACGAAAATGATGAAGAAGATGAAAGCTCCAAAAAGGCCCGCCGCTGCATGCAAATTCCTGCGCCTTGTGCTCTTTCGGAAACCGAAGCCCTGGTTCCGATGTCCCAATTCTTCGTCCTGTTCGTCGTGGGCGAAGAGCGGCGACTTCTCAGTGTCGTCGTCTGTCGTGGAACCGGATGATGAGACCTCTGGTCGTTGGCCCTCGTCGCCCGAGCGGGATCGCTCTGAGCTCTCCCGCCCATCTTGTTCGCTGCGTCGTTCAACGGCCATGGCGCGCATCACGGCCCAACGTCGTGGCCGACGCAAAGGAGTTGGGCAGACGATGAAGTTGGAGGGAGAATGCCGCCACCGGTGGACTACCCACTAGGCAGGTGGCTTGGGGTAGTAGTAGAGGTGAGTGACAGTTGATGGATGTCACCCTCTGTCGGGTCAGCTGGTATTTCCGGACCCCAACACGTGCGCAAAACAAGAGCCATCCGTGGCCCAATCATAGCCCCGTTGAACACCCGCGCTATCGCTGGACACAGACAAGGGGATCGAAGGGAATGGTATGGTTCTCCAAATTCTTTTAGGGGGCGCGAGAGCGCCCGTTTGCGTGGAGTTTAGTCCCGTTTGGAAATTTGGCAGTGTACGCGCCACCGGGAAGGGCCGCCAGCCAAGGTGCCAAGATGAGACTCTTTGAGAGATTCTGGTCGTCAGTATTAGATCCAGAATCTTGGTTGCTTTCATGACGTGTTCTGGACCTAGTCGCATATCTTGGCCTTCAATTATAATTGAAATCAAAATACCTCCATCTCCCGCATTCGTTTCTTGGCCTAGGCAATGACCTGCTCATTACCACCAGCCGGCACCCAACACGATGGATCCGGGCAACAGCGAAAGCAGCCATCCGAGACCTTCTTTAGGCGACCCGGATCTGAGACATAAGACATGCATGCCGGGCCGGAGCACTCGGCTCGTATTCTTCAAGCCGGACAGGCCCAAACTGCCGTGTTACCGGTCCGGCCCCGGCTTTGCAGATGTCGGGACCCGAATGGCATGAACCAACCAAAATGAAAAGGCTTAATTCGATATAAATCCAGAATATCCAGCTTATTTCTTGCACTACTCATGTTTTCGTGGCCTTGAACAGCCTCATCATTGTTGTCACTCCAAATATAGCCTTTCCCTGATGTTCCAGCCACTTACATGGCCCGGCCTTTTGTCCCGGGAAGGTCAGCTTGACTTCATCTAGCCCGAGTATAAAGCAGTCAGACCCTTAAAATAGATGCCTTTGTCCTGCAGTTCAAGCGCTCGATGGAGTAACGGGCACTAATGCACCATTATCATGTCTAGGCCAACTACGCCACTCATACATTAGCCACATCCTGCATCGAATTTGTCGCACGTCGAAAGTACAGGACAGCATCTTATCTAGATTCCAGCAAGACAAAATTTGATAACGGATTGTGCAACCATGGACATGTGAAAGCGAGTAATCGTACTAACGCAACCATGAATAGCTTGGAATAATTGATCCCAATAGATAATGATCGCGCATTACAACATCGTGTCTTGGTTAAGTTGGAATTAAGATGGGATTAAAATCGACGATGGGTAGAACGGCCTCGACTGCATCACAAGTAGCTTAGCACGTGGCGAAGTGCTCGTATCGATTGGCCCTACCTCCGGACAAAGGGTGGAATTGGCCCGAGACACTGCCACTGAAAACGAGCGAACAACATTCCGTGTGCCGAATGCCGTCTGGACTGAGCAGAATGTAGAAGCGCCTGGTTCTTCCCCGCTCCTCCCGCCCCCGCTCACCCCGTCGACTACTACCCTCCTCTTCGTGGGCGACAGCTGATCCGGCCAACACCGTCATGGCCCAATGTTACCCTTTGGAGGATGGCGGCCCCTCCGCTCGAGCGTTGGACAGGTCCCGAGAGCGGACATTGCCGTCTGACCCCGTTGCGTGACATATTAAGATCCGCTGTCGCATTCATCATCCTTCGACATGTCCTTGCGGGCTCTCCAGTTGCGCGTTTCGTTTGCTTCCCAGTGCTCTTCACGTTGCCTAATTCAAGATGCGCTTCACAGTCTTGACCGTGCTCTTCGCAGCTGGCATTCATGCCTCTGTTATCAAGCCCCGGTGCGTCGACTGGGAGATGCACTACACGGCGACCGGCACAGCTGAGGTAGCTGCGGCCGCGGCGACAGCGAAGACGAGCAGCCCGACCAGCAATGTCCAAGGCAAGGCGTTTGACCGCTTCGTCATAATCTGGAACGAAAACACAGATTATGAAAAGGCGCGAGGCGATCGTAAGTCTAAGCTTCCAAAAAGACCCGAGAGCAAATCTGACCATATCCCAGCCAACCTGTCGTGGCTAGTCGAGAGGGGCATCCTGCTTGACAACTACTACGCCGTCACGCACCCGTCGCAGCCCAACTATTTCGCCTCGGTGTGCGGCGACTATCTAGGTATGCAGAATGACGACTTCATCCGCGCGGACCGCAACGTGTCCACCGTTTTCGACCTGCTAGACACGCGGGGCATCTCGTGGGCGGCGTACCAGGAGGACATGCCGTACTCGGGCTTCGAGGGCGATTACAAGAACCAGAAGACGGGCGCCAACGACTACGTGCGCAAGCACAACCCGCCCATCCACTTTGACAGCGTCACCCACTACGAGCAGCGGCTGTCGCAGATCAAGAACCTGTCCATGATCCACCCGGAGCGCTCCATGTTCCACCGCGATTTGGAGGCGGACACGCTGCCGCAGTGGATGTTCATCACGCCCAACATGACCTCCGACGGCCACGACACGTCGGTGACCGTCGCGGGCAAGTGGACGCGCGACTTCCTCGAGCCGCTGCTGGCGGACCCCAACTTCATGCGCAACACGCTCGTGCTGGTCACTTTTGACGAGAACGAGAACTACAAGCGCCACAACCAAGTCCTCGCGCTGCTGATTGGCGACGCGATCCCGAAGGACAAGGTCGGCACGACGGACTCGAACTTCTACAACCACTACTCGGAGCTCGCGACTGTCCAGGCCAACTGGGACCTGCCGACACTGGGACGGTGGGATGTCGGGGCCAACGTGTTCGGTCTCGTGGCTGAGAAGACGAAGGACGTCATCCGCCCGTGGAGCAGCTCATCACAGTCGCCGGATTCGCACTACTACAACTACTCTTACGCTGGTGTGTTCAACACGAAAGCTGGGAGGCAGTACCCCAAGCCGAACCTGGCGTTGGACACCAATGTTGCCAAGAGAGGCATCCTGCAAGCGGTGAAAGATACTTGGCAGGACAGCGACTTGCCCACGTACTACGAGGATACCGTCATGGTGCCTGACGGCTACCAGCCCCCTGCTGGATACGAGCCTTAGTTTTGAACATAATCGTATATTTTAATCGGACTGTCAATGTGAATAATTAGAATCAGTACCTAGGCCACCGGCCACGACAATAGAAATCTTAGCTGATGAATCTTCGAACCTCCAATCATGATCGTCCCGAAGTAAGCCAGCAAGGCACACTAGCCGCCAGTAAGCGGATCAGCCGTCACCAGAACTCCCATTACGACCTGCCACTTCCGCAGGCCGTCCCTGCTTGGATAGGGTGTGCAAGGGCCGTCTTGTGATGTCGTCGAGAAATCATGCCGGCGGCCAGGGGTCGCATCCGCGGTGGAGCCGGGATCGTCAAACCCTCCCACCCGCGAGATTGCTCTCTCGGGAAGGTCGTAAATGCCAAATCCGTGACTGGGCCAGCGGCCAACACCTCCTCGTCCGGATTCCACCCACGTGTGCGGTCTTGGCGCCCTTACTGGGCAAAAGCTTGACCGTCATTGCTCGTCTCCACGGCCTCCGCAAATATGCATTCCAATAGCCGGCCGTGACGCCCCATCCTCGCGGCATCTGGGAGCCGGCTTGACGGCTTGGGCGGTGTTTTCCGTGGGCTTTTCAGCAGTGTGCGTCTTTCTGGGCGGCCAAGGCCCTAAATTTGGGGTGAAAGAGGTCGCTGTCGAGTCTCGGTTCGTCCAGACCCTCCAGTGAGGGGTCAGGTGTGGGCTGTGCATTCTTGCTCTGGAACAGCCGCTATAGGCGTGGCATTCCCGGACCAGACCTCTGCTTTTTTTTTTTTTGGCCAAGTTTTTGCCCAAGAATTCTCTTTGTCCGAATTTCTAATTTTCTGGATTTTTTCGAGGGCGTTTGCGGTTGCGGTGTGCCTGTCATCACAACATCCCGGATGTGCCAACCCCTTGGGAGATCTCGACATTGAGTCGTCGGTCATCGCATCCTCGCGACTGGCCTCTTGCTTTATAGGTCACCTATACTCACATCGGCTACTTCACATCAAATAGCATTCATTCCTGTCCTATCACGATGGCATCACTCAATCTCACCCGCTTCCTCTCAGACTTCACCCTCGGCTTCTCAGATGGCCTCACCGTCCCCTTCGCCCTGACGGCCGGATTGAGTTCTCTCGGGCGCAGCGAGACGGTTATCTTCGCGGGACTTGCAGAGCTGTGCGCGGGATGCATCAGCATGGATATTGGCGGCTACCTGGCCGCCCGCGACGCCTCGCGCGAATATTGTCACAAAATACCCGCCGCGTCCGAAGAAGAACAGGGAATGCTCCTAGCGGAACGGCACAGCGAGGAAGATGGCGGGGCCGAAGGCGAAGAGAAAGAATCTCCAACCAAGTCAGGCGATGAAGAGGTGGTTCTTCGGTATCTCATGCCGCCCCTCGGCTTGTCGGAGACAACTCTCTCGACGGTGCTTGAAGCTGTCAAATCTCAACCTGGAGGACCGGAGTGGGCATCGAAACGGATTCAAAGCTCTCAATCAGCACTCATATCTGAGAATCGCCCCGAACACTCCATAATCAACCAAGAAGTCCCTCCAGCATCTCCAATCTTCTCGGGTCTGTCCATCTCGCTGGGTTATCTCTGCGGCGGAATTATGCCCCTGTCACCCTACTTCTTCGCTCCTAGCGTGGGCCAGGGCCTCTACTGGAGCATCGCTATCTGTCTTGTTGCACTACTATCCTTTGGTACGGGAAAGAGCTGGGCCTTGGGGACGAGGAGAGGGTTCTGGAGAGGATGTTTGTGGGAGGGCGTTCAGATGGCCTTCTTCGGCTCTTGCGCCGCAGGAGCAGCAGTTTTGTGTGTAACTCTGGTAAATGAGCAGGTAACTTAATGTCAAGAAATCAACTTCTTTTTGTCTGCTCTCACAACCGAATTCCCCTACCACCCCCACGGGATGTCCTCGATTCATGTTCTCTTAAACATCACCCCGGGGCGTTAAAACCAACCCCGTTAGGGGGCCTTAGCACATACGGCCATACCCACAGCAACGTTAGAAAAAAACAGGAGTTTTATATACTAATAAGAATAGGAGACGTTTCTATATACACAACTTTCCTAAGCCAACTCGAAGACCATTGGTGCAGTCTGGTTATTAAACTCATAGCTGCCCCCATCCACCATTCTAGATCCAAAATGCCGTGTTGCAAACTCCCTGAAATGACTGTGAACCACGTTGGCTGTGCTCTCGTTAATGATAGACCCCTCTGTTGTAATAAGAGCAAACGCATTAGGACTCTCAATGTCCAAAGCCAGTTCCTATATATTTCCATGACCCGTCACCCTTAGTCAGTCTCCATGATCACGGCATTCATAGGTATTGTAATGATTAAAGAAAAGTACTAACCTTGACCATGAAATCTCTTGTTTCAAATTCAAACAATGCGCCCTCAAGACCGCCGTAGTTTCCGCGCAACTCCCAGAGGAGCTTGCCGTCTTCTCGCTCCAGGATGTACGACCCGCCAACACCCCACCATAGCCGTCTGATGTCTTGAATGGACATGACTTTGGGTAGATTTGCGTCGGGGTGGCAGTGCATGGACTTTCTCCCAGACACGTTGATGAAATAGCTTCCCTGCGGACCTAACGAGATTCCGGTCGGGCAGCTGGTGTTGCTATCCCTGCCGATGAAGCTGTAGAGTTCTGGATACGTAGTCTGTAGAGATCCGTGGTCTGTTATAGGAGTCACGTTGAGTTAGAAAAGGGCTCCTCCCAAGATTCTTTCTCTATGTCGGAGAGGGAAAGCAAGTGTAAAGTCTCAAGCGTACTTACAGAAGCATTTTCTGAATACCCATCCTTGGTGGTAATGAGTGTAATATGATGACTTCTCTCCGAGGATGATATTCATCATCTGAATGTTTTTCGATTCTTGCAATCTCACCACACTGTTTCGAGTGGATGGTGGAAGGTATCTTCACACTGTTAGTTGCTTCTTATCCACTCACACTGATGAAAATGAAATAAATAAAAAGAAGATAAAGAAGCTAAGAAAATAGGAGTCTAAAGGTAGCAGAGAGGGGCATGAAATGGCGAGAACTCACGACTTCCGGTACGCAGGGCCAATGAGAGAGCAATACTTGCCCCGAATACTCATGCTAACGCTGATATTCTTCGGGTCCCGGTTAGACCACCACTGCCCGATTCCTTGCGCAACGCCTGGAGAAACAACTCGAGGAATACTAAAGGAGCTGCTGTGCCGGCTGTGGCTTTTGTTGACGTGTGTGTCCGTGCTTCGGTATGTCGGGCCTTCATTCGACTCTCCTACGACGTATTCCTTTGCGAGCCTCTCCTTCTTCTCCGCCCCCGGCTCCTGGTCATCCTTGTCGAACTTCTCCCGTATCAGCGTCTCCATCGACTTTTTTATTTCGGCCTGCCTGTAATGACAAATGTTTTCACTCCTGCTTCTTGCAATACTCATCTCTTTCTCAAGGTCTTGAAGCTCTTGAAGTTTGCTGAGGCCTCTTTCCTCCCGTATCCGATTCATGTCTGCGTTGTACTCAGCGATCCAGCTCTTTATTTCTGCTTCCTCTTGGTTCAAAGTGTTGCACACTTCTTGTCCGGCGGAGGTGCTTTCGAGAACCTTGTGCTGATCCACCATCTCGCGTTGAATCGCCAGCTCCATTTGTAATGGGGGTTCGTTAGACTGTTCGCTGTCTCGCGCAAGGAAGATGTCGATCAGCCTTCGGGCAGATTCGGCAGTGTCGTAGTGTCGCTCGACCCGGCTTCCCCTCTTCACCATGCAACCCCAGAACTCTTCGTTCTCGATGAGTTCCGTTTCCCTCGACACCCCGACCTTGTCGTCGTCGAGTTTGTTCCACATGGTGGTAACGAGCATGACGTGTTCTAGGTTGTCAGCCCCACACAGCCGACGGAACAGAGTCAAACTGCCCTTAGCGGAGCCTTGCATTCGTACATCGGTGATGCGATGCAAGTAAAGAATTCCGTGAAGATGGATGTTGTTCTTGTACGTTAAAGACAGCCAAGACACCAGGGATCGTAGCACGCTCTTGTCTGTCTTGTATGTGTCATCGAAACCAGGAGTATCGATGAGATAGATGTTGCAAGTGGTAGAGTAGGCGTACTGGTAGACTTTCACGTCCTGGGTACCTAGATATGGGGCCACAACACATCAGAATCTGTTTATCTACAAATATAATGGTGACCGAGTTGAATCATCGAGATGTATTGAATGGTTCGACTCACAGGAATCCAAGTTGTGCCCGATTTCGGGCTTGATCTTGTCAGTGGTGAGGTGGGAAATGAGGGAGCTCTTCCCGACCCCAGTCACTCCGAACACAGCAAGAAATATGTCTGTTTCTCTCGTCTCATGGCCATTGCGAACGCATGATAGATCTGTTTCGGTGGGCGGGTTCGATTGCGAGAGGTTGTCGTCTTCCATTCTCGGGCTGGCTTCATGTTCCTCCATGGTTGCTTTGGTCAGAAATGTAAGAAATGCAAGAAAATCCAAAGGGTCTTTCCAACAGTACGACAGAAATGTAGACGTAGGAGATTTGGTGTACTGTATCGAGGTAGAGGAGGGGCGCACGCGCGCGCATGTGTGTGTCTGACTCTAGGGGATCATAACCCTAGTATTAAGAAAAGAGCCGTAGGACTCCAGTGGTACAAAGTTCAAAGTAACGCCAGCCAGCCTTGTTGGGAAGTGTACACCGTACGTGTGGTTTGAGCATGCACATCACCATTCAGCGGAGATCCGGAGTGATCACAGGAAGACCATTAGCACCCAGCTCTGCTGTGATGGTCGGTCATACCAACCCCCCCCCCCCCCCCCCCCGGGCGCTCAGGAATAGTCGGCTGCAGGCGCCCCGGCAGCCTTGGCTCTTAGCTTGTATTTAGACATTCGACGGAGGCTGAAATCAGGCTGACCATTCATAGTCGGTATACGGACAAAGCATCCTGGCGTTGGCTGAGACACAAGGCTTCCTGTGCGGGCCGAGACCCTGACCGCGGGCTGTCTGACGGTGATCTACCCAGCGGAAGAGCAAGACAGAGTCTGCCTCGGATCCAACGGACGTGGAATGGGGGGCGAGTATCCAACCTACATGAATGATTGGCGGAGCTGATCCCCGCCCAGTGAACGAGAGACCAAGGACAGCCGTAGGCAGGTATTGTGCACATGTAGGGGTGTTGTGGATGTGTCACCAAAACGGTGTTCTTGACCATGTGAAGTACCATTAAGTCACTTGAGGGGTCTTAAGCGGACCACAAGACTGTTGTACCTTCGTGCATTGTTGCGTCCATCTTTGATTTCAAATTCGCTGCATCTGCTCCATGACACCTACGTCAAGAAGCACTTCATAGATAGTGGTGCCTGCTTGGCGAACAGACGACCCAATCAAGTAATTAATAAGACCACACGCATGCGCCTGCACAAGGAATGGGAGCTAAGGCAGCCACACACCTTGCCAGCCTGCTCGCATCAAGTGAACGTGTATGATTGCGAGCCTGATCGGTCCGTTGCTACACGCACGACTAATGCGTCTAGATAATGAGATTTTTAGATTTCCAACAGATGTCAGATTACTCCCTAATCTCACCCTCCATCATTCTCTTATCTCGACGGCACTCTAAACCGAAGCAACTTCCAGAGTCGCGGTGCCAGACCTCCTAACCCATGTATTAATGGACCATTAGGTATTGGGCTTTGCGGTCGATGCACACAAGAGGGCGGGTAATAGTATCATTCGCCCGGCTGGTAATAGCAACAATCTTCGGCACTGGGTAACTGGACTACTGGACTACTGGGTCAAAGTAGGGCAGGGTACTCTGATTTGCATGTTTACACTGAGGTGGAAGTTCTTCCAGTATGATGTCTTCCGTTTAACCCCGTTTAGATATCAAAGACGAGATAGCAATGATCTTGTACAAGGGCAGAAGAGGCCATCAGCACACGTCTATTCACCTTGTGAACTTTCACTTCGTTCATTCTGATCCGTAAAGCGACCATCATCTGGACTCTCGTGTTCTGAAGTGTCCATAATCCCCATTGTATTTCCCAACAAGTCTCCGCCTACTCGGCTTGCTTGGTGACCCTATATGTGCTGGTTAACCAATGGCAAAACACATGATATACCTGACCTAGGGACGACTCACAACAGTTCACCGTGAGAGATGCGACATTGAATATCAGTTCCACCTCACAATAGAATTTCTTCTCCTTTGGATTGTAATCAAGTGGTTTGTCAAACATGATCTTACATAGGAAATTATCTGGTTAGAATGAAATGTTGGTTAGTACTGACTTACTCGTAGCTTTTCACCCCCCGAGATCTGGATATGGACATGTCTTACCATGACTGGGAAAACCCTGGGCCCTTGAGTCTTCCGAGACTATGAGCGTAATGTGCGGCTGCTCATTGATCTCGCGGAACTGTTGCAAGAAACAGGTCGACCTGATAGGCTCTTCGGAGATCTTGTCATCCTGAAGCCCTGGTTAGTATATGTGATCAGAACAGACAGATCACGAGATAGTCCAGAAATACACCGCGCCGAGCACCCTTGGACTACCTTTCACGTACCTTGTGGATTAACCACTTGACTTCTTCGACGTATCGACTACCCCCTATTTCCCTCACATGGTTGCCCTGGTTGGCTATGAAATGCTTCACAGAGAGCCTTTTGTACGGATTGTACTCTAATATGCCGTAGTTGCCATTGAATTTCTGCGTGCGAAAGATCAAATAAAGACTGTTCTTCAACAGGCCTTTGCATACACACAACTGCGGGTCCTCAACGATGCGCACTTCTGGCGCCGGGCCGAAGGTGTCCTCTTGGCTAGAAAGGTACTCCTTAATTCTCTGGGTGATGTACTCGGATCGGCCGAGAACTCCGGACATCAGTATGACCGAAATGTCGTCGGTCGCATTGTTCGATGGCCTGGAGCCACCATGGCTATTACCGCGATACCGCAACTCGTCGCGCGCTCGCTGGATCAGCTTCTTCAAACCCGGCAGCGTTTCAAGCCGACCATTTCGGGTGACTTGACGGTCTTGGATGATCGTGTCGAAGATCTTGGCCAGCTCGCTCCTGTGAAGTTTGGCCTTGATTAGTTTTTAAACCAGGAACAAGAAAAGAACTAATTGTAGGAGGACTCGCAGCATCACTAACCACTTGAACTTGATTGAACCATTGACAACCTCGCCAACTTGTGCGAGCTGAGGCATGTCATTGGCACAGTATTGCGGTAGCAGAACCGTGAAGAATTCGTCGCTACTGGCCTTTTCCAGGTTCAGCTCCCCCTTGGAGTTTTGGAATTCGGGCGAATCCCGCATTTTTCGAGCCATCTCTTTGAAACTCCACGCTGTTTGTATATGCGCTTCGTAGTGAAGGTCCCTCAGCCTTTTGACGGCCAGGTCCTGGAAGCCGCGATCGATATGGGTGGCGCCCAAGTCTTCTCCCATCGGGGCGCACAATGGGTCAATTTCGAACTGTTTGCCGCGGGTCTGTTGCATCTTGAGCAGACAGAGATCCTGGAGGTGGGGTATTTCAGAGTCTTGAACCATCAAAATACTTTCGGGGAAAATGTTTTCGGGGAAAAGGGATGATCTACTGACCGTAGTGCCACCGCCGGCGTCGACTATCAATATCGTTTTTCCGCTCTAGTTTCCCCCTTTTATTATCTCATTACTTGCCATGGTCTGATTTTAGGGTAACTGACCTGTATTAGATCTTCATGCGTGGCGAGAGCGTACGCTGCGGCAGCTTCGGGTTCTGTCATTCCAATCTCGACAACGCGCTTCTCACCTTCGAACCTAGCTTCTCTGGCAACCATCTTTAGGCTGTCAGCAACCATGCCCAAGGTTTCATTGGGCCGGTTCCAGGTGGCTGGTACGCTGAACACAAACTGAATTTGCGCATCGTTCCAGTCCAGCCCGTTCCTCTGCAGTATAGGGGAGAGAACCAACTCTATGGACGCGTATAGTTCGGAAAGAAAGGTCCTGTAGAGAACATGTGTCTCGGTGTCATCAGAAGTCCTCTGCCAAAACTGCACGTCTCCAGTGTTACGGTCGTTGGATGAGAGGTTGGCAGGGAAGTCCTTCTTGAACCACTCGTAGAACTTCAAGTCCGGGTTTCTTTCATCCTCTTTGCTTGGGAAGCCGACAAATTGTGGTTCATTTTGCATGATGTTGTGACCCGATTCGTAGCCTAACAAGGTTGGCACATAGTTTGCTCCATCCTCTTCACCACCCATTTTCGGCCAGTTTTGAATCGCTTTGATGTCGCCGAAATTACCATCCTTTCTGATTATATAGGCCACCTTGGTGTCTGTTGATTTGAGTTAATCCTGTGAATGAATGCTTTCTTATCGTCATAATGGGGGGGGATTTCGTATTACGCACAGCACATTCCGACATCTATGCCTACAATGACATCGGGTGTACGGTTTTCGTGTACACGCCGCGGCCACAGTCGTCGTAGCATGACTTGGTTTGGATCTGCACCTCTTCTGCAATTGTGAGTAATTTGAAACGGAGTTGTTAAAGATCAAGAGTTAGCGGACTAACAGACCGCTGTCCGCTTAGTGGCCTGATAGAAGTCGCATGGAATGAGAGGTCTCCCTGCAAAAATTTGAGGCCTAAAGATTATTTAACAAAAGCTAAGGGCTGGTAAAGCCTTGCATGTCGTAAGAGCCTAGGGGAGTGTGCACATGCGTCGGGATGTGGAGACGGTAACAGGGCAGGGCATGCATACTTGGAATCTGACGGTGTGTCAGCGTTGAGCGTCAGCACCTACAGAGACCTACTTTTGCGTTCGCAGCTTATTTGTTCCTCACTTCGCGACACCCTGCTCTTGACACAGTACAACCAGAGTACATGTGGGTACTCCGGGTAAATCAGGGGGGGGGGGTCAAAATATTGTCGAGCTGAGGATTGGCCACAGCAAAGAAGGGAGAGGAATTGGGGGGCTGGACAATGCTGCTACCGTGATTGTGGTAGTGACAATGGAACAGAGAAGAAGAAGTAGAAGTACTAATACTCCATATTAACAGGTATCTGAGGGATAAGATGCAGGCCCCTTACTCATGTAGCACATGCCGTATATACATGTTGTTGTTGTTGTTGTTGTATTTAACGCCATGGCGGCAAGGGCGTAGCCCTTGCGGTAGACCTCCCGAGGGGTATGTGGCGTGGAGAGCCGCAGGCTTAGACTACCTACTCTATAGTATACAGCCCTTGTCCGCGTCCTCCAAATCTTGCCTATTGGCTACTATGTGTTCAATTTGTCCCTGGATCCCGCTGGTTCCTCTAATTCCTTTACTTCTTATTTGGTCCCTTTAATAGGATAGGACGGTTATTTTAAGGCCTAGTTGGAGGTTAACCCCTAATAATATAAGTAAATCTTTTAGAAAAAGCTTATTATATATAAAAAGGCCTCGAAGTTTTTAGGATTAGTGATTAACCCCTTAAAGTATTACTTAAGTAATCCCATAGGTCCTATGGGCTTTAATAAATTAAAAGGGTAGAGGGTAGGCCACTATTACCTCCTTATTAGGGTTTTTTAGTAATAAACTAAATGGTTTATATCCTTTATTTCCTTATAAGAGTAGGTGAGTAGGGCTTTATTATGGTTAAAGTGTTAATTATATTATTTAAAGTCTCCGTGGCCTAATCGGGCTATTAGGAGGTAGTACAGGGTAACCCATGGAAGGGCTAGTTTAGGAGGGCTGGATAGGCTGGCCTTGAGTCATAGTTAAGCGTATTAATTTGTTATTTCCTTATATCATTATCGTATATATTAGGCCCGTATTCGTTTCCTAGTGAGTTACTTGATCCCTGTTAGGGTTACTAGTTGGTCTAAGGGTACCGGGAGTATTTGTTACGGGCTGATGCCCACGATGGCCTAAGCTTTGCCTGAGGCGTTAACCAGCATCCAATAAAAGAGCCCTCCGGTTAAAGGGGCCTCCGATCAAAGGGCCTCCGGTGACCTCCGGTGCCCCACTAGAGGTCCCCTTTGTTCTCCAGTAGTATAGATTCCTACACCGCCCCCCTTACGAGGAACTTCCTCTCTTTTGCTCTTTAGCTTAAAGTAAACAGTAATAGAGTACCCTAAGGTCGAAAACACTTAGGCCTAGCCCTTTGTATACTTTAAGCTTAGGATTATAACCTTACCGTAACGCTGGGTTGAGCATAGCTCCCCACTGGTTAAGTAGAAAAGAGTATAGGTTGAGCGTGGCTCTCTACGAAGAATGATACTCCCGGGACTCTAATAGGTTGACCATTAGTCCCTAGAAGAATAATCGAGATAGCCTAGTCGCCCCGATGGACGCCGCTATACCCCCGATGCTCCATAACGAGTTAACTATAGAAGAGATGTTGAACACTACTCTAGGATCCCTATAAGCTTAGATAATAGAGATTAACGAGAAACTGGAGAAGAGTTAGAACTAGAGGTTGATAACCCCTGGGAGCGAAACCCTTTGCACTCTTAGTGGTATCTGCACCGATACCCCACCGGTGTTCACTAATAAATTAACTCATTGGAAACCCTTACCTAACCCCCCGAAGTTTTCGGGTAAATAAAAGGAATACGCCCCTTAAGTATAATAAATAAGAGATAAAATCTTAATAGATTACCCCTTTTACCCTATAAACTATAAATTCTAGTACTTAGTTAATTTATACTTAGAAGTTGGTCCCTAATAAGTAATTAATACCTTTTATACCGTTGGAGGACCTAATAGAACCAGAAACCCCGAGGATTTTATGTATTATTTCGATTACACTTATTTGGATTTGAACACCTAGTCCCGAGCTGTTACCTAGTTATAAACCCTATATTAAAAAAAGAATAAGAGTTTTATGATATTCTTACCTAAGTTTAAACGAATAATAGCCGACGCTAGTGGTGGTAATTAGCCCACTACCGTACAAATATCACTCTTAGAGGTAGCCTTGACCCCTTTGCTAAAGGACCGGCTATTCACGGTTAAGCTTCCTAAGGACTACCTAGGCTAGCTTACCCGAGTATAGGACATTACTTGGAAGGTTGAACGGGCCTCTAAATACAATCACCCTCAGAGGTTTACTCATTCCCCCACCGTTCATCCGAAGGATAATAATGGAGACGTTATTATGATGGGAGCGGTTTGGTCTATAGGAGCTAAGAAGATAATTACTATTAGACCCCGGAGAAGTTCTAGTTCCTCTATGGATAATAACCGTTCCTAATAGAAAAACTTAGAACGTAATAAGGACCACTGCGAATACTTTGAGTGTAGAGAAGAAGGACACCTTATATGGAATTGCTGGAAGAAGGCTGAACACCGCTAACAGGTTAACCGGCCCCTTATAGCTAAAACTTGCCTAAAAGGAAATACAAAAGAAGAAGATTAACCGATGACCCCTAGTTTGAGCGATAAATATGAATTAGGAAAAGAATAACTCTAGGATAAAGTTGGGCCCCGGAGCCTACTAAGGAGTAAGTGAAGGGATAGAAGAAATACTAAAGGAGCTAGTAGTAGTAGGGTAAGTAGTTTATAATTATAAAAGTTAGAATTAATAAAGGACACTTAATTAATGCCCTAGTGGACACCGGCTACGAAGTTTATGCTATGGTTAACTGTTTTTTTATACGATGCCTCCGATTACTACTTGTTAATACAATAAAATGCCTTATGAGAGGTTATATAATAAGTGGCCCCTTACCGGGTAGAAGCCAGGGAGTAGTTGTGATGTAAATGGAAATTAGTGGTTATATATAATGAGTTTATGTATATGTAGTGGACGATTTAGAATTGGATATATTTTTAGGAAATCCCTGGATAGTTTAGAATGAGGTGAAGTATAATACTAGTACCCACTAATTTACTTATAGGAAAGGAAGAGTAAGAGTATACTTTTTTAATAAAGAAGAGCCCGAAAATATATTAGAGATATGTTAGGTTAGATTATTACTAGTGGCACCGTTTGCTATAGTTTGCCGTATAATGTAAAAAAGAAGATAAAAAGATAACTAGAGACCATTAGCTGCTGTTATAGTAGCCAGTTTACAAGATATCGAGAAGGCTTTTGTAAAGTTGGAACTATAAAAATAGGAAGATATTTTGAGGCTAGTATTAGAATGGGTGTATAAGGAGTTTGGAGACTTATTTGACCTAACTAAAGTGTACCCGGTGCCCCCCCACCGACCAGGTATGGACTACGTAATCCCTTTGGAGATAGGGCCAGAAGGGAAGGAGCCCTAACTCCCTTGGGGACCTTTGTACACTATATTAAGAGAAGAGTTACTGGTATTAAAAAAGATACTTAACAACCTGTTGGATAAGGGGTTTATTCGAGCTAGCTGCTCGGTAGCCGGTGCCCCCGTGTTATTCGCTAAGAAGCCAGGAGGTGGATTGAGATTCTGCGTTAATTATAGAGCCCTAAACACCATTACAAAAAAGGACCGTTACCCGCTCCCACTAATATCAAAAACTCTTAGTAGAGTAGTTATTATTAAGTGGTTTACGAAGTTTAATGTTATAGCTATTTTTTATAAGATACGGATTACCGAAGGAGATTTAGAGAAAACTGTTTTTAGAATAAGATACGGGTTATTTAAGTGGGTGGTCTGCTCTTTTGGGCTTACTAGTGCCCTAATAACGTTCTAGTAATATATTAATACTTCCTTATAGAAATTCCTAAACGATTTTATTACGGCTTATATGAATGATGTTCTTATTTATACTAGTGGCTCGAAGAGGGATTATAAGGAGAAAGTATAAGTAGTTCTCCAGGCCTTAACTAAAGCCGGCCTGAACTTAGACCCGAAGAAGTGCGAATTCTGTGTTGAGAAGGTGAAATACGTTGGTTTTATTATTACTGCGGGAAAGGGTTTATTATATGATCCCGATAAGTTAAAAATTATTAAGGAGTGGTTAACCCCTAGGTCCCTTAAGGGTATACGAAATTTCCTAGGTTTCACCAACTATTATCGCATATTTATACCAGGGTATAGTGGGTTAATAGAGCCCTTAACCTGATTAACAAAGAAGGGGGTAATCTTTTATTAGGGAATAACTTAAGGAGAAGTATTCGAAACACTAAAAAGGATGTTTATAGAAGAGCCGTTCTTATGGAAATTTGACCTGGATAACGAAATACGCATCGAAATAGACTGCTTAGGTTTTGCTCTGGGTAGTGTATTATTATAAAAGGACCTAAAGGGTTACTAAAGGCCAGTTAGGTTCTATTCACAGAAATTTTCGCTAATAGAATACAATTACCCGATCTATAATAAGGAGCTTTTCGTAGTACTCACCTGTTTACGATCCTAGAGGGTTGAACTCCGTAGTGTTTAGTATTTTATTATTTTAATGGATTATAAGGGTTTAGAGTATTTTATAAAAAAGTAACGCTTAACTAAGAAATAAAGCCACTAAGTAAAAGAGTTATCCTAGTACGATTTTAGAATTAAGTACTAGTTAAAAAAGGAAGCGATGGTACTTAATACATTATTAAGAAGGGAATAGGACGTCCCCTAAGGATGGGATAATAAGAGGGAAAAGGGCCAGGTGATCCAGATAATTCCCAACTCTGCACAGCTAAGCCGTACTCCACCCAGTGACCCTCGAATTAGACGAACTACCGAAGATACACTAGAAATACCATAAACCACTATTTTTAACGCTAACCCTATATTATAAGCCCTTTAGGATAGAACTATAAAAGCCGATAGAGTATACTAAGCTACTTATTTAATAATAAAAAAAAGGAGGAGAAGTTTCCCACTAAAGCTTAAGCTAAAGGTTTAAATCGCTAAATGTGAACTTGATGGGCTGGGAAGATTAATATGGAGAGATCGATTATGGGTACTAGGGGGGGAAAACGACGATAACCACTTAAACGAATTATAAACTAAAATTATGTAAAAGTGTTATAATTTATATATTAGTAACCACCTAGAACGGAACAGCACGTTAATAATAATAAATAAACAGTTCTTCTGGCCAGGCTAGTCCTAAATAATTTAGAGGTTTATACAAAACTACGATACTTATAGAGGGATACATATTTAGAGGTAAACTAAAAAAGGGTTCCTTAAACCTTTACCAGTACTTACCTATATTTATTATAATTTATTAATAGACTTTATTACTAACCTTCCTCTAATAAAAAAGAAAAAGGCCTAATACTTATAAGTTATTATGAATAGGTTATCGAAAAACCCTATATTAAAAGAAATGGAGACTATGGACACTAAAGCTTATGCTTAGTGGTTCCTCTCCTATTACTATAAGTTCCACAGAATACTATAAACAATAATTAGTAATCGAGGATCGAATTAAATAAGCCGATTTTAGAAGGAATTCTATAGATTAACCGGTGTAAAACGACTACTAAGTACTATTTATTACCCATAAATAAATAGAAGGACAGAACACTTTAACTAAGAGATCTAAATAATTCTCTGTGTATATGTAATATACACTTAGGATAATTAGGGGGAATTACTGTTTAGTGTGTAACTAGCCTTTAGGAACTGAATGAGTATTACTACGACGATGTTCTTATTTTTTATAGAGTATAGATACTATGTTGACCCTTTACTAGTAGTAGAAGGAGATAGTTAACTAGAAACGAATTAAGAGGAAATAGCGAAGTAATTAGTCCAGAGGATAAAGGATACTATAGAGTTCGTTTAAGCAACAATAATAGCTACTTAGTAGTGAAGCAAAGACTCTATGAACTATACTAGGGGATTAGCTGAATAGTATAAGGTTAGAGATAAAGTGTAGTTAAATATCGTTAACTACTTATCCCCAAGGCTAAGTAAGAAATTAGCGTAGTTTCACTATAAATATGAAGTTACATAGGTGATCTTAGTTTACGTAGTAGAGCTGAGTATACTAACTGGTATCTATCCACGCTTCCACGTAGACCTCCTCCGTAGGGCAGCTAGTGACCCGTTGCTAAGGTAAGAAACAACTAATGAACAACCACCCCTGATTCGCAATATGGACGGAGATCCTGAATGGCTTATAGAAGACATATTAGCGGCAAGGTGGCAGCCGGTGGGTAGAGGGCGCCGTCGCTAGGCCCTAGTTAAATGGTAAGGTTATGTGGAGTTAATTTGGGAGCTTGTGGAAGTAGTATCGGAGATAGAGGTTTTGGATAAGTATGAACGGTGGTATGGAGAAATTGATACAGCGGATGGGGACCCAGCGTACGCCCCGAGAAGACGTCGGAGGGCAGCAAATTAACAGCCGCTGGTGCACCAGCAGAACACCAGTAGGGAGGGAGGGGAGAAAGGAGGGGGCATTTGTTACGGGCTGATGCCCACGATGGCCTAAGCTTTGCCTGAGGCGTTAACCAGCATCCAACAAAAGAGCCCTCCGGTCAAAGGGGCCTCCGATCAAAGGGCCTCCGGTGACCTCCGGCGCCCCACCAGAGGTCCCCTTTGTTCTCCAGCAGTATAGATTCCTACACCGCCCCCCTTGCGAGGAACTTCCTCTCTTTTGCTCCTTAGCTTGAAGTAAACAGTAATAGAGCACCCTAAGGTCGAAAACACCTAGGCCTAGCCCTTCGCAGTATTATGCTTTACTTAACTAGGTGGTCTACTTTTTCGTTGCCTTTTATCCCCTAATACCCTGGGGCCTAATAGGTATATATATTAAATATCCTAACCACCTCGTAGATCTCAAAAAAGGCTTCTTATAAGGATTCTAGAGCCTTGCCCCGTATCCCCTGAATAACACTAGTATTATTAATATAAATATGTATTAGCTGGCCTTGGGAGGTAAGGAGGGCCCACCGGAGCCCTGCCCTCGCCCCTTCAGCCTCACTATTAAACACTTCTACTATACTAAATCGGTTATAACCCTGGGTTATATGTTTTTTACCTTAGTAAATAACGAATCCATACCTAGTGGCTCTATTAGACGCCTTAGAGCCGTCTAAGTAGATAATTATATGGGTATTTAGGACGGTTTTTAGCTAATCCTGGAAGGCTTTGGTAGCCTTTTCCTTCGTTTATCAGATTATTGGGTCTTATGACCCTGGGAGGTATTGTGGTTGGAGTAGTGCTGGCCTTGGGACCCTTAAGACGAGGCCTGCTGTTCATTAAAGTCGTGTTTACTGCTTCCCTTGTTATGTGAGCTTTAGGACTAATGGGTGTTGTTGGTTGACCTTTTATAGTTGGACTGCGAAGTGTAGGCGTACCCCTTTTAAAACTACTTTCTTAGTAAATAAGCCGGCATCTCGGAGGAGGTTGTTTATTGGGGTTGTTTTCTAGACTGGAAGGATGGCTCGGGCCGCTTTTGTGATGACCTTGTTGACCTTTTGGACGAGGCCCTTCTGGTTTATATTAATAATCCCCCCTCCTTAAGGGGGGGTAATGTTACTTAGGGCTGGCTTAGTTAGCCCCCTGAACTAGGTTTCGGCTCCGTATAGGGTTATTAGGAGAACATAGGTGATGACCACTTTCCGTATAATAATTACTAGGATCCCTTTTTTTGTGTTTATTAGGTGCCCTAGGTGCTGGGCTGCCTTCTTCGCTATAATTACCCTTATTTCGATATAGTATTAGAAAAAGAGTCTTTTATTGAACTAAACCCCTAACCAACGGATCGGCTTAACCGAGGCTTTGATTTTAAGGCCTCTAATTTTGATCCTAGGTAAGTTTTTTAGTTGTTTATGTTTCCTAGTGAAGTGGATAACTTTATATTTAGCTGGGTTAAAGGATACCTTATTATTAGTACCCTAGTTTAGAATTTAGGCAACCTATTAGTTTAAGGATATAGCATTGTCCTTAAGGGATAAGCTGGTAATTAAAAAGCTTATATTGTTTATATATTTAAACTAAAGCCTTAGGTCTTTAATTAGGATATCGGAAATATAAAGTAGGAAGATGATAGGTGATAGTGGGGAGCCCTGAGGTAACCCATAGATTAAAGGGAAGTCCTTTGTTGTTACCTCTTTAAACCTGGCCCTAGTAATATAATCTAACACAAAGGCATAAATCAGTCTGATCAGGTTATTAGGCTAGCCCTATTACCATAAACGGATAATAAGGTAATTCCGAAGAACAGAGTTAAAGGCCCCCTTCATATCCATTATCACCAACATAGCTATAAGCCCCTTATCGAGGGCTTATTCAATATTATATGTGAGATAGGTCGTTAGGTCGATAATTGCCCTGCCTGGTAGGGCCCCTATTTACTATGGGCTAGCCACCCCTTCTAGGATAGTGAGGTAGGCCATTCTCTTAGCTATTAGTTTTTTAAGCCCCTTACCTAGGTAGGATAAGAGGGTTATTGGTCTCTAAAATCCAGTTTTTAAGAAGTCAGTTTTTCTAAACTTCTAAATTATAATAACCTCTACTCTACGGAAAGGCTAGGGGAAGTAGCCGGCCTTAATACATACCTAGAATAGTAGCCTAATAAGCTTAACTATAAGGTCCCAGTAAGCCTTAAGTAGTTTTATGGTAATTCCATTAATACCAGGGGTCATAGTCTTTATTAGGGTGGTTGCCCTTACTTCCTCCTGACTAATCGTAGCCTACTAGGGTATTTGTCGTCTTAGGACCGTGGCTACGTCGAAGGGGTCCCCAGGTAGGTCATCCATATCATCGAACCTCTCCAGCAGGGCCCTCCGTAGGGCCTAGGCCTTATCCTGGTTATCGTTGTGCATCTAGCCCTCAACTACTAAGGGGGGGGCTTTAATTACTAAATTAGCTTTATATTAACCCATTATTTTATAAAAGTCCTAATTAGATATTGCGAAGGGCTGGTCCTAGGCCTTGTCTCAACCAAAAGGTAGCCAAATACTGTTTATTTCAAGCTGAAGAGGAAAAGGGTAAACTATAATATGGTGCGAAATCTCTGCTTCCTAGGGGGTGGGCGCTAGTGGGGCACCGGTGGGGCACTAATGCGAGTACGGGTATAGCCCGGGTATAACCACCGGGTTCGGCCCGTGACACTACCCCCCTCCTCCCCCCCGCGCAGCCTCTAGTTCCTGGTTGGCCTCCTGGGGGGTATGTACGTATACGCTGCGTCTCCGTTGTTCTCTAATATAGGCCTATAGTGTTCTTCGTAATGGTCCAGCGCCTCCGTTTCCTTTATAGCACCGGCTGGTTCCCACGTGGGGTTGATATAACCCTCCTACTTCACTAGGGTTTCACGTCTTCTCCTTTTACCCACCATTTTTTATTTAATAGTGTAAATCTCCTTTATCTGCTACTTATCCTTGTTATTTACTTCCCTAATAGGTGGTGGTTAATAATTTAACTGAATTTGGCTTAGGAGGGGGTTATTAGTTGACCTCCGGAGGACGTCTACGTAGAATTACGGGTAAATCTCTCTTAGTATATTCAACTCTATTATGTATATACTTACTATTTTAGTAACTTAGTATTAGTGGTATAATTATATAAATTTCTTATTTAGGTATAGGGATTTATAGTTTACGATATTAAATTAGATTTTATTATTTACCTGGTACTTATCTGTTAGTGATTAGCGATGGTTAACGTTTAATTCGTAGTATTATTGTGTTAAGGTTATTATAGCTTGGGTAAACGTTATAACGTCCTTTATTTTGGTTACTAGTTCATCCGTGGCCGCCTTCCTACGGTTAAGCGGTCCCTTATTATTTTCTTTTATAACTAGTAACGGGTTAACGTAGTACCCGTATTTTATAAAAAATAGAGAAATATTAGTTATTAAACTAATTCTATTCCATAAGGCCAACTATACTATAAGAAGTAACCCTCCCTAATTATCCTAGGCCTAGGTAATATAAGCCTATAAAATAACCTAAACCTCCTGGTTTATATACTTTGTTCCCCTATCAGTTTATAGGTAATAAGTGGTACTTAGTAACTAGGTAACCCCGATTAACTTATAAAATTCCTACTAAAAGTTATTAACTTAATTTAACTTTTTATTATTTATAATTAACTAAGGTATCCCGTGGAAACGGTAATAACTATAAAAGAACCGCTGGGCATAAGATACTGTGTCCATAATCTCCATTTCCTCTAGTATTAGCACTTTACTTAACTAATTAACTATAACCTACATATAACGGGACTTCTTCTTTTTTATTAATAATAGATTAGTAATAAAATTCATTAATAGGTTACTACTTATCTGGAGGGGGATAAGTAGGGGTTTGAGTAACCCCTTCTTAGCTTACCTCTAGATATGGATACTGCTATATACGTGGTAGTTCTTTGTAAACCTTCTGACCATTTAGGAGTACCCCGGCCAGTAAAAGCGTCGGCTTATAATCTCGAATATATTATTATACCCTGGGTAACCACTGGTGCTAGAATTGTGGTATTCTTATATAACCCTTGTTCATAATAGGTTCGAAGAGTCGTTATTATTTTTTCCTCTAAGAACCCATATTTTATTCTGGAATATTAACTTTTATTGTTTATTAATTGTATATTCCGTAATTTAGATTTTTAACTATAATTTTGGTGGGAAGTTACGCTATCCCTACTTCACCACTTCGTAAACTCAGTAGTATAATCTATTTTTTTTAATAATCTAATCCTAAAATATTTATAACTTATTATTATTCGTAAATACTATTATGTATAAGAGTATTAGTAAGTCGTTTATGGTATAGCCCACTTAGGGGGTACTAGTTTTTTCTTTTGGGATAGTGTGGTTAGGTATTAATTAGAGTATACGTCCTTGTTCTCTTTTATTGTCCTAGCCTTGGGGGGTGTCCTGCTCCCTCTAAGAGAGGGCATTGGGGACTATTACTTTTTTTCTTAACTAGTACTCTAAATAAAAGTCGTATTAGGTTAACTCTTTTACTCACCAGCTCTACTTTTCGGTGAGGTGCTATTTTATTATAAAATATTTAAGGTTTTTATGATCCGTAAAAATCTTAAAGTTGCTTATACTTTGTAGTTTTATTCTCTAGGCCCTAAGGTATATGAGTATGGTGAGTAGTTCTTTATTATGGATAGGGTAATTATACTTAGTTAGCGATAGCTTTTGTGAATAGAATGCGATGGGGTGCTAGTACCTATTAGAGTCTTCTTATATAAGGGTGCTACCCAAGGTAAACCCTGAATAGTCTGTCTCCACTGTTGTTTTTCTTTTAGGGTTAAAGTGGTGAAGCACCGGCTCTATACTAAATAGCCGCTTGAGCTCCTGGAATCCTTCTTCTTGACTAGGTCCCCAGTAGAACACAGCCGACTTCTTCGTAAGCCTCGTAAGGGGCTTAATAATAATAGTATAATTAGGTATAAAAATACAATAATAATTCGTAAACCCAAGGAAACTTCTAACCCCCTTTATAGTTCTAGGGGGTAATTACTTAGTAATAACTCTTAACTTCTCAGGGTTATATGAGATCCCTTTCTCAGTAGTAACAATAAACCCGACATACTTCATGGTCTTAACTAAAAAAGCACACTTCTTAGGGTCTAATCGTAGTCCGGCCTCTACTAAGCGCCGGAGGACCACCCATACCTTCTCTTCGTACTTCTTCTTTAACTTAGATGTATAAATCAGGATATTATCCAAATAAATAATAATAAAATCGTTTAAAAAGTCTTAGAGAGTTATATTAATATACTATTAGAACATAACTAGGGCCCCGGTGAGTTCAAAAGAGTAGACCAACTACTCAAAGAGTTCATATCTCATATAAAACACTATTTTTTCGACGTCTTCTTCTATAATCCGAATTTTATAAAACATAACCATAATATTAAACTTTGTATACTATTATATAATAATTACTCATCAAAGGGTCTCTAATATAAGTAGTAGTGGATAACGGTCCTTCTTCGTAATACTATTAAGAGCTCAGTAATTAACATAAAACCGAATTCCCCCACCAGGCTTCTTAATAAACAACACTAGGGCACCCGCTGGTGAACTGCTGGTTCGAATAAACCCTTTGTCCAGTAGGTCCTCTAGTATCTTCTTTAGGACCAAAAGTTCCTCATAGGACATCCCATATAAGGGTCCCCATGGAAGTATAAGCTCCCGGTCGTGAATATCCTTAATAAGGGGGATCTTATGGTTAACCCCTGGCCTCCTAGGGGGCACCGAGTACATCTTCTCCGGGTTAAATAAGTCTCTAAACTCCTTATAAACCCAGCCTAGGACGAGTTCCTTTATATCCATAAACTTCTTTTCTTTTAGTACATCCTCGATGTCCCTTAAACTCATAACTATAACCTAGGCTTTTAGTGCCCTTTAATACTTCACTTATTAGTATACAACTATAAAAATAGGGGCCGTTAATAATTAGACTATATAAATCTCTTTTATAATAACTAATTCTTCCTAATTAGAAAAGTATACGTTTACTCCTCCCTTATTATGGTGCACCTACTAAATAATAACGTTATACACTACACAATTCACTTCTATCCATAATTTCCCTAGGAATATAAGGGGGTCTAGGCCCTTTACCATATATACGTAAACTTTCTAAGTATAGCTACTTAATTCCAGATCTAGGATAGCTATACCCTGGGTATCACCAGGTGATGGCCCGTTTTACATATACCCTCGTAAAGTATGCTTTTTCTAATCCATTAACGGTAATCGGAGGTATCTAAAAAAAAACTGATCCACCATTACATAAACGTCGTAACTAGTATCGATAAGGGCGTGTATTAAGTGTCCTTTATTAATCCTTGCCTGAATAGTGGCTAACCCTTAGCTCCTCTACTACTACTCTTTTTAATAGGACTCCTATCCTTTGACTTCCTTTTTTATTAACTCTAATACCCGATTTTATATTAAAGTTACTTTTTTCCCGAGTTATCCTTATTAAAGGAGGTATTAGTAACCTCTTAGTCCTCTTTTTTTAACCCGGGATCCTTTTACTTTTTTATCACCTTAGTATAAATAACCTTCGCTTACCTAGGAACCTTCTTCTAATAATTCCTAGTAATATAACCTTTTTCACCGTAGTGAAAATACTCATAACAGTCCACCAACGGGTTACCCGAGGAGTAACGGCGGTAACAGTCCTTCTCCTCCCTTCGAGTTAATAAAACGTAAACAATACTAATTATCTAAACATCTCCATCATAATCCTTCCATAAAGGAGCTAGGGTTAAGGACTAATAATATTCCCATTTAATAATAATAGGTATTATATACTCTAACTTCTAAATAATATCCTATACCCTAATAAACCACTAAGTATACTCCCCTAATAGGGAAATGGTGATCAAGTACTCCTTTAGGTGGGAAGTAAGGGCGTTTTCTAATATAGCAATCTTAATAATATCGGGCTACACACTACCTCCTACGTTTACCATTATTCATTTAAACTTCAATAAGAAAATAACCAACTTCTCATTATCTTTCTAATAGAGGGTCTATAGTTAGGCTACGGCTTGGGGTTGGGTATTCAGGTCTTAGTAAATCTTATCGAGGTAAAACATAAAATCTTCGGGATTATATTAACCTTTAAGCCCCCCGGCTACATAAAATATAACAACCACCTACTAGGGACTGGTATCCAAACAAAAGTTAATTAGGTACCATAATTCCTAGTTAATAGGGTAAAACGCTTTATCTATAGTAATTTTATCCCTTATCTATTACACCTAAGAAGGGTAGTCCTTCCACTTCCCTAAGAACTTTAAGGGTATTAATAGTGGTTTATAGCACATCGGTGTTTTTATTATAAAATAATAACTACCCATTAACAGGGCTTCGGTACCTACATTTTCCATAGGGGTCAGTATCATCGCCCCTAAACCTCGGCTTCACTCCAACTCATTAAAAAACTTAATAATCCTCACCTATAAGGGCCCAAAGGCCTCGTTTAAGGTTAACTATAGTTAGGCCTACAGTTCATCAGCTATTATGCTAACTAGTATCCTCTTCTTAACCGGTGAAGAGCCGCACTCTACCCAGCGTCCAACGTTCATCGATCTATCATCAGGGAACCACGCTCAACCTAGGATTCCACTTCGTAACCAATAAAAAACCACACTCAACCTAACAGTATCTTATATAATAAATAAAACTAAGCTTGAAATATACGAAGGGCTAGTCCTAGGCCTTATCTTAACTAAAAAGTAGCTAAATACTATTTACTTTAAGTTGAAGAGGAAAAGGGTAAACTATAATATGGCGCGAAATCTCTGCTTCCTAGGGGGTGGGCGCTAGTGGGGCACCGGTGGGGCACCAGTGCAAGCACGGGCATAGCCCGGGCATAACCACCGGGTTCGGCCCGTGACAGATATAACCCCTTCGATCTTAGTAGCCTAATAAGCCCGTTTAGCCTTCCTAATTATTTCTAAGAAGACCTTTTGCTTTTTAAGGATAAGGGGTAGTGAGGCTAAGGCCGGCTCCGGTTCCCATACCTATTAAATACGGGCTTTAAGGTAAGATTAGTGGGTTTTAGAGTACTCTTTTATTTACCAGGGGGCCCGCTTTCCCCAGCTTTATTATCTTTTCCCTACTACTTAGATAGTTATTAAGAGTAGATTAACGATCTAGCTGGCCTGGGCGTCTAGCTTAGCTAGGGTGGGTAGGTCCTTAATAATAAATAAAGTTAAGGCCCCTACTCTAATTAGGTCTTTAAACTAAGGAAGGGCTGAATTCGGGATTAATATTAGCCCTAATTAGTATGTTTATTGTTATTTATTATTATTAAGGGGGATAATAATTATAATAAGTTAGTGATTAGTTCCTGGGTGTAGGTGTGGGTAAGGTCCTGTGTGTATAAGGGGGATATTTGAGAAGGTCAGGTTAAGGACGTGACTACGGGTATAGGTTAGAGCCCCTACTTCTCCAATAAAGGAGAGGCCATAGTTATTAACCCAGTCGGCTAGATCGTCTCCTCTATTCCGGCTGGCGGATCCTGGTTCCTAGGAGTAATGGTGAGTGTTGAAATCCCCAGCTATAAGGGCTTATAGTGGTAATTAGTATCCTAGGAGGGTAGTTGTTGTATAGTTATAAGGATCGCCTGGTTATTTATAGATGTTTATAATAGTAGTGTTTTTAACTTTTAACTATAAGATATCCCTTATTTAGATAGGTTTTTATTATTATATTTATAACCTTATCCCCTTTCGTATATATGTTATTACCCTAGGTCTTATTTCCCTACTATCCCAAAAATTAATTAGGATAAAGGAATTATACTTAGGGTGTATATTAATTTGTATTCTATTAGTGTAGCCTATCCAGGGCTCCTAAACAAGTATAATGTCAACCTAATTAGCCTAGTAGAGCTCCAGGAAAGCTGTGTATACTAGGGGCTTTTTCCCCACATTACATTAGGCCACACATAGCACCCGTGGGGGGGCCTATTTAGGCCTACGCCTCTAAGTCTAGGTCCAGGTAGGTATAAGTATTAATAATATTACAATCAGGTTTTTGAGCCACCCTCTAACTCCTATTTTAGAGAGGGTAGATAAGGTGGTTGGTCTAAGGGAGAGCCTCGGGGTCTTCCACTTCGTCTTTATCCATACTACTAATTATATCCTTATCACCTAAGTATACGATCGATCCTTAGGAGGGGGTCCTAGTGTATAAGTACTTAAAACTAAGTTGTTAGCCCTAATTAGGACGGGAGTCCTGGGGTTATTAAGTGCTGCTCTGGGTAGTGGTCTAGTTAATACTATTATAAGCCTTGGAGGCCTTTTACCCAGCCTTCCGAATCCGTTTACGTTCCTTTCAGCTTAGGAGGGTAGGATAACCGTTTGCTATTAGGGGCCTAGCTGGATAGTTTATATGGCCGGCTTAGAAGGGCCCTAAATAGTTAGTATACTTTAGTTTAGTTATATAAGGCTTAGTCTCGTAGGAGTTTAAGGGCTTATTATAGTTGTTATAGAGTGGTTATTGGTTATAGTACTAGTTTATGTAGTATCCCTAATAATTAGGGTTATATTTAAGTAGGGTCCTCTTTTCCCTAATAAGTTGAGCTTTACTATTTTAGTTAAATAATCTAAAAAGTAGCACCTCGACTATAAAAGAGATAACCTAAGTGACTTTGTTTATAATAAGGTTTAGGCCAAGGTGGGATTACCGGGCTAGGACTAGCTCGCGACTAGTCTAGGTAATAACCTCCTCCCTAATTAGGGTTAATATATTAATACTTTCCCCATCTAGGTTTTAGAGTTTAGATAAGCAACGTAGGACAGTGTATATAAACTATTTCATAGGGGTTTCTACTTTAAAACCCCCTAAATAATTTACTAATTTTTATTTATTTCTAAAAAAACTTTATTGGATTTATTTATTTAAGGGCTTTAGGGAATATCCAATTAAGATATAGTAAATATGTGGGATATCTCCTAGTTATAGGCCAAGGGCCTAGCAGACTATACAGCGCAGGGCGAAAAGGGCGTTCTTCCGGGCAGTATCCAGGCTTTCCTCGGGGATACGAACAAAAACCCGGAGGTCTTCTAACTAAGCCTGGGCTTATGGGCGGGTAGGGGCTCGGTGCTAGGCCGGGGTGGAGGCCGGGGCTAAGACTGGGGCTGAGACTGGGGCTGAGACTGGGGCTAGGGTTAGGGTTAATACTATAACGGTAACCTAATTCCGGGTTAGAGTTAGAGTAACTTTGTTATTCATTAGCTTCTTCAGGGCTTAGATTATATAAGTTGTCGCCTCCTTTGCGATCTACTTTTTCGGCCCCTTAAAACTAGAAACCACGTTATTAACAGACTAGGTGATGGCCAAAAAGACGTCCTTTCGGTCCTTATAGCGTCTAGCTTGTTCATCGAAGGCGGCTAGGATGGATCCAGTGGCCACCCCACTTACGTTCAAGGGCCCCTTTACCGTAGAAGGGGCTACATTAGGAGTATTAGGCTAACTTCCCCCAAAGCTAGGCCGGAGTAGCTGGGCCTTAGTGTTATGGTGGTGCTTAGCCCTTAAGGGAGGGGTTAGCTCTAGAGGTGACCTAAAACCCCGATTAGGGCTAACCGGAGGGGCCGGCTATAATCCAATGCCCACCGGAGACTATAAAGCCATCACGGGAGGGCTTTAAGAGGGAAAAGTGAAGATTTTTTAATTATTAAGGATCTTAGTGGTATATCACCTATTTCACTAATAGCGGATACCAAGAAAAATTAGGCGAGAGGGTAGTTGAACGTCGATCATGTGAAAAGCAAGCTGTAGTTCATAGCAAGTCATTCTTTCTTAATGTTAATGATTATATATGGTCAATTGTATAAAAATCAAGACCTTCCTATGAAACAGTGTTACACGATTTCTTACCCACAAAGAAACCAAAACTGAATGACCATATCCGTGGGAAGGTTGATCCCAAACTGAATGGAGCGCTTGTAACTCAGCTAGTGCCCAATAAGGGGGATTTTATATAATCTATTTGCAAATGGCTCCTCTTTCCTCATCTAAACATGCAACAACCAAGGCAGGCTTTCTGAACGGCCAACCTTTTGATGAATTTGCGTCTTTGGCTAGAGAATAAGCTCAATGGATAAATATTATATGGTTTTACTTAGAACAGTAATTAATGATGCCCTCTGCTAGCCCAGGGAGGTCATCTGCAACCACCTCCATTTCCCCATATAAATCAGAGCACGGCTCTTTTTCCCACACAGATGCCCACGCACACTTGAAACTGGTAGTAGATGGAGCGTTAACCTGATGCGTTCTCTCAAGGGCTGTATGTGATTGTGAGCTTACCCACAGTGCCGCGCGCCGGCGGTATCCCAGATGTGCGCAGCACCAAACCAGACCTCGCGATTCTCCTTGGGTAGCTTGTCGAGGATGTGTTCATAGGTCTTCGGCGCCGGCTTGCCTACGCCAATGGTATCGCAGGAGACAAAGTTTTCAGAGGGGAAGTCCTCTCCCCCCTTGGCAAGATATCCGCCCACGCGCTCGGTGTTACCGGCCGTCAGACACCAGACGGTAAATCCTGCATTCCGGAGCTTGGAGAAGCATTCACGCAATCCGTCCCTGGTTCTGAGTGGTCGGTACGACGCCAGCAAGAACTCGCGATCCTCATCCGTCGCGAACTTACGCGGCTCCTGGAGGCCCGCCTGCCAGAGAGTTCTGTAGAAGATGGACCGGAAGATGTCAAAGAACTTTGCGTAATTTCCCCCGGAGATCGTCATGTAGGTGTACTCTTTCTCGCCTGCTTCCATCCAGGCGTATCCAAATAGGCGGGGTCCAATATTCTTGGCTCTCAGACGATCACCAACTCGAGCTTCGATGGCTTCGAAAAAGGCCTCGTAGGAGACCAATGTTCCTAAGAATTCTTAGTATTGGCAGTCGCATATGTTTTTGCAGTAGTCATCTTGACCATATGGGTTACGTACCAGCAACAGCGAACACGACATGTTTGTTTCTGATGCCATTGTAGATAGTGGAAGATGAGTATTCTGCGAAAGTTCTCGGTGGTAATATAAACAACAAGGAGGACCTGTCGTTTGCAGCAGTCCGTAAAATCGTTGGTCGTCAAGACAATGTGCCTACCTGCTCTTGCGGGGAAGCAAAGGAAATAGACCACCTGGTCTACTGCCGAAAGACCCTAGCGAGGAGGCAACGGTGGCCTACCCTCCACCCTTCCAGTTCATCAGAACCCGTAGGACCTATGGGTTCCCTGGAGCGATACTTTAAGGGGCTAATCACCGATCCTAAAGGCTTTGAGGCCTTCCTGCGTGTGACAGAATTCTTCCAGAAGATCTGCCCACGATATTAGAGGCCAGCTTCCGGCTGGGCCTTAATACAACCAACCTACCTTACTAAAGGGACCAGATAGGAAGCAAAGGAACTGGAGGAACCAGCGGGATCCAGGGACAGATTGAACGCATAGTAGCCAATAGGCAAGATTTGGAGGACGTTGGTAAGGGCTGTGTACTGTAGAGTAGGTAGTCTGAGCTTGCGGCTCTCCACGCCACATACCCCTCGGGAGGTCTGCCGCAAGGGCTACGCCCTTGCCGCCATGGCGTTAAATTCAACAACAACAACAACAAGACAATGTGCCTTTCCTGTGATGTGTTAGTGAGGTTTCAACCTGGGAAGCGACAGGGATCTGATCAGGGGCTGCGGCAAGCTCACAAGGTATTACAGGATGACAACGAAAAGGAGATGCAGCGGTGAATCACTTTGCTTTATCTGATGTAAATGATATAGATAGATCATCAGTTCAGTTATCCACAGGCGTTTTCCCCGGTCAGTCTTCACAAAGTCAGAGATCGGATGGGCTTATCGCCTCGCATTAGACTTGCCGGCCGCGAATCGCCGACGCTGCCCCGCACCTGCGCCCTGGGGACTCGGCAGCTAGGGGTAATCGGAGAACGACGAGGATGGTGACAAGACAAACGGGGAACGCCGAAGGGATCTCGACAGTGAGAAGGACCTTAATTTGGGAGGGGGAATGCCATCCAGTATCGTTTATTAGCACATTACTTTCGTTAATGGGAACGTAGTGCGGCCATTTAGGACTGAGCTGGTTGTATCCCTGATTAATCATTCTTCATTTAACTCTAGATCCTTACTGACTGTTTCAATTAGCATGATAGGTGCATGGTCGCATTAGCCCTCCTTCAACTGAGTTCAAGACGTGAACTAAACCGAGAATCTCCAAAATGAGTAAAGTTCTCTTAACAGGTACGGTTTCTGACTAGATCCAGCCGAACTATGATGCTGACGACTCGACTGTTCAAAGGAGGAAGTGGCTTCATTGCTGCCCACGTTTTAAAAACACTTTTAGATCGCGGGTATGTCGTGACTACCACGTACGGTGTGAAATAGAGGCTGAGTTTTGTGTTTTTGGTAGGCACACAGTCACCGCGACCGTCAGATCTACGAAAAAAGGAGAACAAATTCTTGCAGCGTATAAGAACACCCCGAAAGAGAAAATTTCATACGTTATTGTCAGCAACATCGCCCGCGAAGGCGCCTTTGATAATGTGAGATTTGTGGTGCCCAGGTATCTATACGGGATGAATCAGAACACAACGCTAACTTCCGCTTAACCCTGGGCAGGCTTTTCAATCTGATTCCCCATTTGACTGTGTCATCCACACCGCGTCTGCATTCCATGAGAACTTTGACGATCCCGTGACAGACCTGCTCGATCCTGCCATCAAGGGAACCGTCAGCCTGCTTCGGGCAATCAAGAGTCACGCACTCCGGGTAAAGCGCGTCGTCTTGACCTCATCATTTGCAGCCATCGTCAACACTGCATCACCGCCGCCAGTACACGACGAAAATTCGTGGAATCCTATAACTTGGGATGAGGCCGTGGCTGAACGCTCCCTGGCATATCGCGGCAGCAAGGTGCGGACTATTATAGTAGTAGTTGACGTGATTTTACCACAGAAATTTGCGGAAGAAGCGGCATGGAAGTTTGTCGCAGAGGAGAAGCCCAACTTTGATTTGGTGACAAAGAACCCGCCAATGGTGTACGGTCCAGTCATCCATCATCTTGAGGACTTTGACAGCCTCAATACGTCTAAACAGAGGATCCGGGATTTCATCCGAGGAAAGATCAAAGGTGACGAGCTGCCCCCGACAGGCACGTTCTTGTTTACCGACGTCCGAGATCTTGGGCTGGCACATGTGAGGGCCATGGAAGTTCCCGAGGCTGCCGGTAACGTCCCACACCCACATCCGGTCCACCCCCCCCATGTGGGCCACCACAAAATGACGATGCATTTCACCACACATCAACTTCAGGTTATTATTCCACCTATTTTGATGCTATAATAATACAACTACCATCGTTACTAGGGTTATTAGAGGTGCTGGATTCATCTGAGTTATCGTCGACTTTGCTAGCCTTAATCTGAGCCCTCCGGATGGCCTTAATGTTGGTGAACTTCGAATTTGGGCTTATAGTGACCTTCTTCCTTTTCTTAGCCCTACTGGCCTCAACCTTTACTTCCAGTGATGTGATTTTTCGCCGGGCTGCAGTTAGTTGGTAGTCCCTCTTGTCCCAGGTTTTCTGGACTTTCCTGAATAGTAGACGTTGGGTATTGACGTCGTTCTCGATTTTACTGAATAGATCGAAATGGTCCTGTAACTCCTGCCTCCTCCTAGGAGTTGATTAACGTACTACTGATGTGTCCGATGCCCATTTTTTACCTGAGATAATATTGTAGTGACCTTTAGTGATTTGTCCCCCTTGTTTAACCGGTGTAGTGACGTTCTTAAGTAGTAGGGGGCTTAGGAGGGGCCTAGTAACGTTGATTAGCCATATACTAGTGAATCTCTAACCACTAATGATGTTTTTGGTAGTCAACGCTGCTTTACGAGCTAGCCTATAATAGTGAATAAACGTCCGTTTCCCTATGATAGTACTATAGTCCCACATAGCCTGGTCCCCGAGTTGTTTCTTGTATGCTGCTTTGAGTGGCCCAAATACTGACTGATTGAGAGGTTGGAGTACGTGGGAGGTGTGTGGAGGTAGGAAGAGGAGGTGTATGTTGTTCCGGTAGTATATATACATAAATTCCGTGGTTTCGTGACTTCCGTAGTCATCGAGGATAAGTAATCTGGTCTCTTTAGGGTCCCTAGGGGTGGTCATATGTATGAAAACCTCTTTGAGCCACTCTATAGCCGTAGAATCAGACGTCCAACCATTCTTTGTTACCGTGAATTTCCAGGAATTGTATGGGGTAAGGTCAAGAGGGAACCATTGCTGTTGGATACTCTTCCCCTTATATATAACGAGTAGTAGGAGGTATTTACTAGTTGCTGAGATATATTCGATAAGGGATGTCCATGCTTGTGATCCAGGTTGTTTTTTATGAATAGATTGAGTCTTAGAGGATCCTAGAACTAACCTATTAGATCCTCTGCCCTCGAGAATCCCCGTTTTGTCCATATTATATCGGTTGGTTACTTTGATCTTCATAATCTCAGGGATGGTGAGGTATTTAAACCACTCTTTGATGACATTAGTAGATGCCCCATTAATGCGCTGGGAATTAATAGCTCTACTTCTGTGAACCTTGATTAATGAATTCCTCTTAATAAAAGACTGAATCTAGTTCTTCCTAAGAGGTTGGGGGTCTCCATTGATCGATAGGATCCGTCCAGTGAATTCCCTAAGTTGTTGATGTGTTGGAGGTAGGCCTAGGGCAGCCTGTACACGCACCCATTCAACCAGATGAGTCTCTTGTTCTGGGGAAAGCCTCTGAAATCGCTGGAAAGCCACATTTCGTCCCCTGTTACCCTAGAGACGTCGCTTAAGCGTTGACTTTGGAACACCATATTCTAATGATGCTTTTCGGTGGGAGAGACCGTTTGTAATGGTGTTAAGAGCTTGGTCAACCTGGGCTTCGGTGTACTGCTTCATCAATCAATTATCTCTGTTCGACGAAAATTTGGTGTTGATTGATGAAAAATTGAAAAAGCTGTGGTTGGGAGTAGATGAGGGGTAGTCATGGTGATGAGGCATTTTGTGGTGGCCCACATGGGGGGGGTGGACCGGATGTGGGTGTGGGACGTTAAACGCTTTTTCATCACCGCGGGGCATTATTCAAACAAAAGAATTATGGACATTATCCGGGAGACACATCCGGAGCTTGCGCCCAAACTACCTAAGCATCCGATTGATGACTTCCCTGCAGATGTCTACGGCTATGATAACTCGAGGGCCCGCCAGCTCCTGGGGATCGAGTTTCGACCACTTCAGGAGTGCATTGGCGATGCGACAGACTCTTTTCTAAAGTTAGGAATAGCATAACGTTATGGGAAGTAAAATAACGGCTGAGCAAATAAATGACTAAGTTCTACGACACCGCTAAAGGGTCTGCGTTCCAAATAGTCCAATGCACGTATTTTATCTGATTACAGTTGCTACTCCAAGTCAAGGAGGTTGATAATAGTTCTCCAAACGCTTAGATAGTCATTGCCACCTTTCCAGTGTGGCGCAAACAGGGCAAGAATCTCGGTGCATCTTATCAAATCTTTTCCGTGCGCCTGTGCGGGTGTCCACTTCTTTGAGATGCTCGTCGCGATAGAGCAGCCTGCGATGAAGGCTCTAGAGCTAGCTATAATTGGCGGGATGAAATCATGCGGCGACGAAGCACAGGCGTGAACGGAGGAAATCAGTTCGGATGCCTCGCTGACAACTCTACGCCTCAGAGTCTTCATGCCTTTGGCGTTTTCTTCATCAGCTTCTTGAAAACAGAACAGGCACTGTTTATGATTAAAGCAGACCGGGAGGAAAGAAATCCAGGTGTCCTTGGCAGCTGGATGTTGTGTCTGAAAGGTGTCGAGAAGATGCATTAGTGCTTCCACGTCGCCAACGAATGGGCATCCTTGAGCCTCGTACACACAACCTCGGCCGTAAAGCTGGTCAGAGATCTGAGCATATAGATTGTACAGCGTTTCGCTCTCCGAGGTGATAGGTAGTTTGGAACCACTCAGCATGCTGGGCCTGCTAAAAATAGTTTGTAGTGACCTGAGATTATTAGCCAGCAATACTATTAGTGGAAAACCTCATCTTACTTACCCTTCTATTTATCTCAGAAATGACATTAGACGGATCTCATTAGGGCCGCAAGCGTGGGCTCCGCCGATGCTGTCTTCTCCATCATCTTGCGGAGCTCGTTCCGCACTTGGGACCAAAGGAGCTTGGTGCCAGCCGAGCTGTAGGCATGTGCGCGCAGCAATGTCGAGTAGTTCCCAGGTGACGCCCCTACTCGGCTCGGCCAACTCGTAGATGAGAAGAAGGAGAACAGCTGTTAGAGTATCACTATCCCCGGCTGATATAATTGGCGTGACCAGTTTATTTGCCCAATCACGACAGATCTGCGCGAGAGGCTTCCAGCTGGGAATTCTGTAAGATTCTCGAGCGGCAGCGATGCCACAGGCCATGAGAGTCTTGAACTTAGAAGACTCGGGCAGCTTCTTGAAACTTGCTCCATCGTGGTTCAGAAGCTGAGGCACGAATCTGACAAATCCACATTGACGGCTGCAAACACCACAAGTGATCGTGATGTCGTCTTTCAAGCTGCTGCTGATTACCATTCACCAGCCTCGCCGTGGAGACGGTTCATCTCTCCTAAAGACACATAATAGCAAGGGCCGTTTCATGCCTAATCTCTAAAATTAGTTTGCTCACCAGGATTCGCGACATCCCTGGTGACAGTGAATAGCGGCGGCCGGTGATGGGAGATGATGACAGACCCGATATTGCAGTATGGAGAGCATGCTGGAACATGTTGGATAGGCAGTTTAACGCCTTCGTAGAAAAAGTATATAAAATGAGAAAGCCGTGTCATTGACAGCTTGAGAACCTCTCATTGCACAGACAGCTTCAAGCACATTTGCAGCGATACCAACCTGACTGAAATATCACTCATCCCGCCCTCACGCTTACACTCAAACTCATCTTCTCAATCGCAATGTCTTCAACCAAAATCTACCTCATCACCGGCGCCAATCGCGGCATCGGCAAGGGCCTGGTGGCCTTCTATCTCCAGCGCCCCTCGACAACCGTCGTCGCCGCCGTCCGCGACCTCTCAAACCCCTCCTCCACAGCCCTCACCTCCCTTCCCGCGGCGGACGGCTCGCGCCTCGTCCTCGTCAAGATCGACGCGTCCGTCGAATCCAACCCAGCAGCCGCCATCTCCCAGCTCCAAAAGGAACACAACATCACCTCCCTGGACGTGGTCATCGCCAACGCAGGCATCTCGCACTCCACCGCCCCGACCGCGGAGTCGACCTTCGACGCCACGCTGGAGCACTTCAAAGTCAACGCGGTCACGCCGCTCGTGCTCCTCGGCGCCGCGGCACCCCTTTTGAAGAAGGGCGGAAACCCGGTGTACGCGGCCATCTCGTCGCCCGTCGGGAGTATTGGCATCCAGAAGGAGCTGAGCAAGGAGTTCCCCGGCCCCATGAACCCGTACGGCGCGAGCAAGGCCGCGCTGAATTACTCGGTCCACAAGCTACACTACGAGGAGTCGTGGTTGACGAGCTTTGTGATCAGTCCCGGGCTGGTCGAGACGGATATGTCGGCCAAGATTACGGAGATGACTGGCGTCGATATCAAGACTTTGGGGGCTATCACGGTGGAGACGAGTGTTAAGGGCATGGCGGATTTGCTTGACAATGCGACTAGGGAGGGGACTGGCGGTTCGTTCAAGAGCTATGACGGGACTGATTTGCCCTGGTAGGATTTGGTGCTGTTATTGGACGGGTGAGTGGTGGGTTCAGAATGCGTTGTAGACTTTGTATTGCATGATTTAGTTTTGATAACCATGTCGTTAACACTCACTTGTAACCATTCATTTTGACATTGGCCATTGCATGACGCTGACAAATGTTTGGTTTGCGATGTTTTTGTGGTCATTAGCGCTTACTATACAAGTTTTCGAACAACTCCTATGTGCGTATGTGCGCGCCTTATTATTCACTACATATCATGAATACTGTAATGTCATCATGTCGAAGCAGTTGACATGTTAAATGCTACGCCTGGACTTCGCCTTGCCGCTGTAGAACTCGTCGACCCAGGTCTTGAGCTGCTCAATCTCGGCCGTGATGACAGCCTTCATGTCCGCGTTGACGTCGCCGTTGCGCACGAGCAGGTCGTTGCAGTGACGCGAGCCGGGAATGAGGTGCACCGGGGCGCCTGGGCGGGACTGAAGCGGGCCGCCAGGACGGAGCTCGCTCGAGACGGAGGCGGAGCGCCAGGGGTCGAATTCACTGGTCAGAATTAGTTACCAGTTCTCTGAAGAGACCGATGCAGCCCTAGGTTGGCTTACCCGTTCGACCACACCAGGCGGGTGGTGTTGGTGAAGAACCAGCCGTCAGTCTCCTTGTTCAGGTCCTCGGCCGTCTTTCCCCGGTTTGAAGCGTAGGTGAACTCTCCCTGCGGGGGAAAGAAGAGGTCGCACTGGCGCTGGTAGTACTCGGGGGTGACGAGGCGGGAGACGATGGAAGGACGGTCATTGGGGGCACCACTGCACAATTGTTAGCCTTTCAAGACATGATTGGTAAAAGAACCATGGAAAACTCACCCCTGCCAGAAGAAGAACGGCTCGTTGCAAGTCATCCAGAACCAGGTGCGGCCAAAAGCGTTGTCGGCGGTCCAATCAGTAAAGATGGGGCTCGTCTCGTTGTAAGAATCGTAGCAGTCCACGTTCAGGGGGTCCTGCCACTCGGCGACTCCGTAAGACGCGCAAGCTGCATCCACGTTAGCTTTGGTCGAAGGAATCCAGCTGGGGATGCTTACAGCCAGGAAAGTACTCGGTGCTCCACCACTTGGCGTAGTTGTCCAGCGCCTTCGGAAGGCCGACGCCGTCCGCGCCCGGAGCCGAGAAGTTGCCGGTGGCGCCTTCGACCGCGTCGCACATGGCGTAGAAGGTGGAGTAGCCCGAGTACAGCTGGATCGACTGCCAGAAACCGAGGGGTCCAACGAGGGCGCTGGAAAGAGTAAGCTTTTGGGTCTTTTAAGACACATACGGAGATAACTCACGAGGCGAAATCGTCCTTGTGGACAACGTCCTGCAGGCCGAACTTCTTCTTCAGGCTGTAGACTTCGTCGTCAGTTCCGGTAACCAGGACGTTGTCGATGTAGTCGATCATGCGCTCAAAGTCGCGGCTGCAGTTTTGGGGCATGCCCTTCTGGATGGGGAGGAAGTAACTCCAGTAGTCGTAGGTCGCCTCCACAGGGCCGCTGCTGGAGTGGTACGCCCAGAGGGTGTCGGGCGCCCACTTGGCGATCGCGGCGGCCAAGATGCCGGAGTAGGATCCGCCGGTGTACACCCAGGGCTGGAAATCGAGTGTGAGTATGAGTTATTAGTAGATCGGGAAGGGCAACTTACGGCCTGTGGCGCGTTGCTGCTGTGGTTGGTGTCGAAAGGCAGATCAACGCTGCGCGCCAGGTTGACGAAATCCAGCACGGCGTTCCTCATGGTGTGCTGCTGGAGGTTCTTGGTGTCCTGCAGCATGTACGGCAAAGATGTGCCCCAGTTGCGGTCTATGTTTGGTCAGTTTCACGCCTCGATAACACGTCACGAGGGAATGGAATCGTACGCTCAACCATAACAACAGCGCCGCCGACCGCCTTGGCGATGTTCTGGGTCAGCGCGCGGTCGGTGAGGTATCCGCTGTATGCCTCAGCAGCAACTTCACCGGGCGTGAAGAGGATGATCTACGGTGGTTAGTCTCCGACATGACTGGAGTGGTCACAGGCTACTCGTACCGGCGAGCCCGGTCCCTTCCAGTAGGTGTCGTTCCACCAGTACCGCTGTTGGAAGGTGCCTAGTTCGGGAGCATTGTGATCGATGAGCTGCTCGAAGAACCCAGCCTCACGCTTGGCGAGAGTACCCTCCTCGTCGTCGGCCCGCAGAGGCGGCTGGATGGGGATGAAGGGGAGGCCGGCCTGGACCGCCGTCAGGCAGCTGAGCAAGGCGAGAGAGACCTTCATGGTGACAGAGACACGGGCGAGAACCAACACACACCGCAGGACGTCTGGATCGCGACTTCGTCAACACAGAGACGCGCCGTTCAGCGGCAGCACGGCGGGGGAGGGCCATCTTTAAAGAGTCGCACGGCATATGGGGCCCAGGGCCCCTGTCCCAGTCCAGTCCTCCCGAGGGCCAAGAAGCGATCATCGGGGCCGGTCACTCGGTCGAATACACAGCAGTAGCAACAGTCACTGCAGGCGAAAGGACATGCATCTCGTCGCGGTCGACACGGACAAGCTTTCCAAGCGTTGGCGGGAGAGGGCACTAGCGGCAACGTGACCCCGGTGTCGCACGGGGAGCGATGGAACGGTCGGCCAGGGGGGCAGGCCGGGGTGGCGGCCGGAAGTGGTGGTTCTGATAGGCACTTGGAGATAATGAGATTGGGCTGCGTGGGCCGACGAGTTAGCCGGAAGCGGAAGGTGAGCTTTCGACGCTGCGGTGGCCCCAGGTCGGGTGCCACGCACCGGCAGTCCGGCAGGAACTTCTGTCGCCGGTCTGAGTCCGACTTGCGCCAACGGGAAGGTGATTTGAATGGCATAAAGCCTCGGAACTTGCTGTCTGTGTCTGGATCGAGGGCCGAGGGGCTCATTGGCGAGGAGGGGTTCGGTGAAATATTAAAATCCATGACCCAATTGACCTAGCACAACTGGAAATGAGACGGGCCGAAGAATACGAGGGCCAATTCAATAGAATACCTTCAGCCGAATGTCTTCAACCGAAACTAGCCTCTAGCTAGGCATATGTTGGCTGCCGTGACTCGGATGGGCTGTTTGTTCACGTTGAACGCTCTGTGCTACTCGCACACTGAGCAGTTTCCCATTTATCCGAAACAAATCCCAGGAAGAAAGGAGCTACTTGAGTAGTCTTCACTTGAAGAACAATTCCGAACACTCTTATGCAACCACCACTTGCTCAACTTGCTGAAGAGCCTCACGATATGAAGGTGGTGTGGATAAAGTCAGGTTCCATACAGGGCACTCGAGACTTGGCCCAGGCCTTGGTTGAGGCTCGAATAGAATAGCAACTTCATCCAAGTCGGAAGGCCTTAGCCAGTCTAGAGATAATCAAATCGAAAGAGAGAAAAGCTCAAGTTGTGGTTTCAGGGAATGAGATCATGAAGCAGATTGAATGGCCATATCGATAACCTGAACCCTGATGGGCAAGTCCAATTCAGGTTCCTGGTGGTGTTTGTTGTGAGAGTCTGCAGAAGCGGCTACAGCGACCAACGCCCTATTTTCAGCGCGAGTGCCCCGGGGCACCAGAATTGGCCAATCACGTTGCTCAAAAAGTCATCACCCCAAAGTCAGCCTGACAATCCAGGCGGCAACCGAATTCCCGACGGCAAGCTCCACAATCCAATCCAAAGCTCCGACGACATTTCCAGATCCATTGACCACGACGACCTCACTATCCGCCCATCACAGACCCCAATTGCCGTCAAAATGGCCGGAGACTCAGCACCCAGGGGTCCGTCCCTTCGTCCTCCCCGTACGGTCCCTCAATCCGGCTGACATGCCTTCCAGAAGCGACCCGCGAGGAGATGCGGGACGCTAAGCTCCCCATCGCCTACCGCGACAGCTGCGGCCACCTCCTCATCCCCCTCAACCGCTGCCGTGCCGAATCCTGGTACTTGCCGTGGAAGTGCGAAGTTCGTCGCCCTCTTGATTTCAGTCTTCCCGGCCCGAACCCCGATCAGCCGAGCGTCTTTGCTAACCCAGGAACCCCCCGCCGACTAGGACGAGCGCCACAGCTACGAGAAGTGCCAGTACGTCGAGTTCAAGAAGCGCGTCGCCAAGATGAACGAGCTCCGCGCAGAGAAGGGCGGCAGAAGCAACTGAGGGAGAGAGCGAGAGCCCGGGGCGGCCGTGTCTGTGTACATAACCTGTTATTGTGAGGACCAGGGCAAAAGGACGAAAGAGATTCAAACTTGCCGCGAGGGTCATAGAACGAGCCGAATCTACGTCATTGCGAACGCCATATCGGTGCCGACGACTGCCTGAACTTTGGGCCAGGGGTGACTGAGGTGGACTGCGGGGGACATGCCACGAGGATGACAGAGCGATGGACGCAGGGGGGAAAGGAGCGCCACCGACAGAAGACCGAAAAGAAGATGCCGACGGATTCCATGGCCTGGACAGGAACATTCTCAAAACTGGGTACAATGGGCAAACGCCATTTCAGCAAAGTTGGGTCCACGGCCCTCGAATGACTCTTGCACCACTTTACCACAACCAGACGAGAATGAAGGATAAAAGATTTGGTTCATAACGCTTCGTTGACAATGCTAGTTTCTAGCCGTGCGAATCACATATCTGTTTACCCATGCGCCTTTGTCCGGTCCAAGAAGTCTAGCAGCCTCTTCCTCAGCGCAACGCCCAACACCTTTGCTGTCTCTGGTTCGACAATGACCACATACATCGGCCCCATCTTCCCAAACATCTCCAAGACGTGTTCCATCGGCGCCTCGGCACTGATAGTTAGGGGTGTACGGTCAACCAACTCCGCCATCACCCCCGTCCGCACGTCAATCTCATCCACCTCGCCCTCGAGCTCCAGCGCAACCTCCAACTCCACCTCGGGCAAGTACCCAAAGAGCAGCCCGGCTTCGTTTACGAGCACAAGCCCGGCGTGTATCAACCCCCTAGCCTTCAACCGCCGCAGCTTCTCCGCCACCACGTCCCGCCGCACGCGGTGCTGCTTACCCGTGCGCAGCGTGATCTCCTCCATCGTGGCGACGCTCGGCACGAGCTCGCGGGCCGTCGCCTCCTGGTGCTTCACAATCTCCTAGGCCTGCTCCGTGTCGAGGAACGGGTGGCCCAGTAGGTGCTGCGAGAGGTCGTATACCGACTCGAGCGAGATGGCGTCCGCGACCCACTTGGCTGTGAGGATGGCGCACATGGAGGCCGGTATGTACGTCACCTCGCCCGTCAGCTCGAACATGATGACCGCCAGGCTCACGGTCATCCGGCGGACGCCGGCGAGGAAGGCCGCCGCACCGACCATGGCGAAGATGCCGGGCGAGATGTCCCCAACGAACTGCCCGACAAGCCGGCCAAATAGCGCCCCGCCGTCTAGTGCGGGGATGATGATCCCGGAGGGCACCTTGCAGCCAAACGTGATGATGGTCAGGAAGAGCTTCACTACCGTGCCGCTGGCTAGCCAGAGCATGTACCCCGTTTTGTCATCACTCTTCTCTTGTTCACAGATCCATCCTGTGGGGTCCTTGCAGTCGACCAGCAATTTCTCGAGAGCAACGTCGCCGGTGTCCCGCGTCATTCTGTTGGGGAATTGCAGCAGCGCGGTCACCAGCACGACGGCGCATAGCTCCCACACGGGGTGGTTCTTTACGATGTCGTACTTGCGGAAGCTCTTTGACCACAGGAAGTTGGCCTTGCAGAAGATGCCACCAAACACACCTCCGCAGACACCGAGGAACACGAAGACGAGGTAGTGCACCGGGTCGTAGTCGACACCATAGTTTGTCTCGAAAAGCACCAACTTGCCGGTGCCGGTGGGGTTGAGAGCCTTCAGCGCAATGGCTGCGATCAGCGAGCACAGAAACGCCTTCCAGAGCACGCGGCGCGGGAAGTATGTGCTGATTTCCTACGTCTGGTCAGCGTAGCCCACAGACTGTGGATGCCAAACATACCTCACAACTAAACAGCACACCGCCGATCGGCGCACCAAATGCAACAGACAAGCCCGACGAGCACGCCACGCTGAGCATCTCGCGCATCTTGCGCGGGTTGTCGCGGTACTTTGGAGACAACCGAGCGACAAGCCACCCGACGCACGTCGAGATGTGCACGAACGGGCCCTCCTTGCCAAGACACATGCCCGTCGACCCTACCGCCTTCACAGCAAGCACCTTGAAGTCCAGAAACCGCGGGATCACGAAGCCCGACAGGATCGTCTTGATCTCGGGGATCCCGCTGCCGGCCGCCATGTACATCGTCTTCCCCTCCGCCGCGCCATCGACGGCCGGGAGGGAGGCTCTGGTCGTCATCGTCACGTTACCCGCCAGCACGCCGAAGAGGAGCGCGAAGGCGACGTATACGGCGTACCGCGCGATGTACCTGCCCCCGTTTCCGTGGTCGATCCATGGCCGCCATGCCTCGCAGGATTCCGTCTCGGGAATTCCCCAGCAGCATCGGCCGCGGTTGAGGAAGACGTGGGCGCGGCAGTAGCCTTCTTTCCAATCGCTCACTGTCGCGACGGAGACGTCGACTACGAATGCGACGAGTGCGGTGAGGGCGCCGATGGCCGCTGCCGCGAGCGAGACGGCCGCGGATGCCGGGTTCGGGAGGATGGTTTGGTTAGGTCGCGTAGCCAGTCGATGGTGGTGTAGTCGTTATAAGGCAGGCGGTCGCCGAGGGTCTGGGACTGGCCGAGGGCGTAGTCGGCTTTGGAGAGTAGGGAGAGCGCGGAGGAGGAGCGGAGGAGGGCTGTTACGGAGGACCGGCTATGGGAGGTGCGGAGGAGGGGGGTTGCTTCGTCGGGTGTGGTATCGGAGGCCATGTCTATCGGTATTGTTATCTATCTACGAAAGAAAAAGGTCCGTTGAGAAGCGAACCAGCAAGACGCTCTACGTCGAGCATCCAGGCTAACTGACAGAAAGTCTGATTCAGGCATATTTTCACCAGCCATCCCAAAGCTACCCTTTAAACCCAAAGCTCGTCGCCCCTATCTTGTCCCTCTCCCAAGATCGTCCCGCGGAGACATGAAGTGCATAGTGACGCCCGTGGAGGGTAGTGGAGATAAGGAAGCATGCGTGACAAGATAAAGCCCTGGGGCTGATCTCATGCGCCGGGGTCCCGTAGCAGGCATAGTGACATGGCGCTCCCGCCGCGTTGGGCGCTTTGGGATAGAAGTTGGGGGTCGACGGGGCGCTGGGAGGTGGCCATGTGCCGCGACCCCGAAGCCCCCCAAAATGCCCGGGTGATCGCCCCCAAAACCGTGGCGAAACATATCGTCTCCGCGGAGTCGAGAGCTGGGACAACGTCATCAAGATGTTTTCGGATGAACACGCAGAGGCAGAGCCAAGAGGACGCAAAAGTAGGATTTGAGAAGCCGGTCGCGAGGGCCGGCTATATAATTTTTATTTTTATTCTTGTCTTGGAGGTGTGGTGGTAGGGTAGGAGCAGGAGTTGTAGTAGTGGTGGTAGTAGTACTAAAGGGGTCAACCTGTGCGGCTGGTTGGGGGGTATCTGCACTATATGTAGATATACAAGGAGAAAAGGAAAGAGGATAGTATATACGACGTCGTGTCAATCTTGGTGATGGTGGATGTTGTTGTTGCCGAAGGAGTGTAATAATCATGTTTTCCGTGATTCCGTTCCGAACGCCGAACGCAGGGGGAGAAACGCCGTCAGGTGGTGCCAGCACTGCTAGACAAGCAGATCCGTGGAGAAGGATTATGGTACAATTTCCCATTGCTCCTGCGCTTGTGGTGCCCGTTCTATTAACATAACAAAAAAATAATAATGAATGACGATTCCGTTGGTGGTGTTGGTGGCATGAAAAAGAGTGACTGATGAAGAGGGAGAGGTCGCGTCAACACGTGACCTTGACCATGGGCTCCCACGGCCGCGCCGTGTTCCAGAGGTAGGTGTCGGGCGGCAGGCCGTCGTCGGCGGCGAACATGTACTTTACGAAGACGGGGGCGACTTCCGAGGGCAGCGGCATGAGGGCGTCGCGCTTCTCGTCGACGTCCATCTCGTAATCGTAGGCGAAGCCGCTGTCGTACTCGGCGCCGTAGTCATCTTCGTCGGAGTTTTCCTTCTCGTCGTCGAAGCTGAAGCTGAAGTCGAAGCCGAGGTCGAAGTTGAAGCTGGCCAGCAGGTCGTGGACACTGCCGTTGTAGCCGTCGGACGACGAGCTAAAGGACGAAGGGGCCAACATGCTCGCCAGCGAGGCCATGAAGTCCTCGACGTTGCGCAGGTAAGCTTCCTGCTCGACGAGGTGCCAGTCGTTGACAATCACCTGGAAGCGCACGGTCTGGATGTCGATGACGATGCGGTCGACCATGGCGGGAAAGCCGTAGGTGCAGCCGGCGGAGAGGACCCAGGACTCGCGGGTGCGGTCGCCGTTGCTGGCGCCGTCGTACCAGACGGCGGTGCCGGCGGCCGAGGTGTCGCGGAGGACGAAGCGGCGCTCGGCGTCGAAGGTGAGGGTGCAGTGGCGCGGGCTGATCCCCGGGAGCTTGGGGAGGACGATGTCGCAGTCTGCGTCGGTGCCGAGGACGAAGCCGGTTTGGTTCTTTGGGGGGTTGGCGAAGGAGAGCTCGAGGGCCGGGCGGGGTTTGGAGGTGAGGGAAGATGAGGAAGCCTTCTTGGTGAGCAGGGAGGGGTTGATGGTGTTGTCCGGGTTGGGGGACGGGAAGGGACTCGGGTCGAAGGCGGGTGGGATGGCGGCGATGCGGCGGTTGGTGTTTTGAGGCAGGCGGACGGCCTCGATGGCGGGCTGGTTGGTGGATGAGGGGAGCAACCAGGCGATTACGTTGGGATGGTCCATTGCGAGGATGTGTGAGAGTATGTGAGTGTGTGGTGGTTGTGGTTGTCGGGAGAGCTGATCGGACAGGCTGAAGGAAGCAAAGCAGAAACTTGACGCCGATGAAGAGAAAGTCAGACCGAAGCGGAACGAAGGTGTGTGACACCAGTATTAATGAGTGAGGGTGAGCGAGAAAGTACAAGTAGATTGTATTCGCTCCGTACAGGTCCCTTGCCGGTGTTTATTCCTGGAATTCCCTCAAATGAATGCTTCCTTGGTTCTGGGATGACGGGCTTGGATTTTGATTATGAAAAAGAGACACGAAGCGGGATCGTAAGACGGACAAGTCACTTGATCTTCTTATAGCACCAGTCAAGACAGCGACAGTTGGCGATGTTTTTGTGCGCTAGGTGCGTGTGTGCGGTTGCCACCCCTCGTCAACTCCTCCCTCTCCACTGGACGAGGGAAGCGTGTTTTGGCCACACAGCGAGAAACAACGACAGCCACTCGGCCGTCGAAGGGGGTGCGGTGGAACCGACACCAGAAGCCGGAGAGAAGAAAAAAAAATGTAAACAAAACGGACGGTGCCTGATGATCTCCATCCCGCGAGTTGAAACGGGCAGCAGCGCGGGAGCGCGTCAGCCAATGGATGCCGCGCCACCGGCGCGGGCTGTTGGCCTGGCATTCTGGAGTCGCGGCGGGCGGGCGGCGACTTATGGGTATCGAAGAGGCGTTCGTGTGCCGGACGGGGACTGGTGATGGACGCGCATGGGTTCGCTGCGGTTGTGACTCACTGACAGCACACACCGTTGTCATGGGTGTCGGCCGGGGTTGGTCCAACGAGAAGACGCTTGTCAGTCGCTAGGTAAAGACAGTGTAACTTTCGGGAGCCCGGGATGGAGCGGCCAAATGAGATGCAGGAACCCGCACAAAGGGGGGGGGATCGGATGGGTGTGTGTCTTGTATGTGAGTACTCCGTACTTGCAGTAAGTACGTCTGGCGATGCCGTTTCAAAGACGACGGCGAGCGATGACGGCCGTTACTTGCGGTGCTGCAGGGAAGGAGAGGACGCAGCTCGGCACGCTGTGGAGGGGACCGTAGGCGGTGGACGGCTTGGGCAGATGCACACCGCGCGCTTGATTTTTAATGCTGACTGAGGAATCCTGGACATGCGACCGAGCGGGCCGTCTTATTGGCCCAGATTGGCGGTCTCCACCGCGGACCGTCTTTTAGAGCATGTACAGGCTGCGAGTCCCGTCTGCGGCTTCCTGGTTCACTGCGTAAAGTAAGCTGAGCTGGCAACATGAGGTGTCGCATTGGGCCGTGAGGGAAAAAAATTCTGTTTTGCTGGGTCGACGTACCGAGGCTGAGGTTGTGTCTTTTATTCTTGGGACCCATCGTCATCGAGATCCAAATCAGTATTTAATGTGGTTGCTGATATGGGAATCGCCCCAAGCTGGTACTTGAGGTAGCAATAAAAGAGTAGGTACAGCAGCTTACAAAGGGTAAGACCGTAAGCTCTGCCAGGTAGGTACCTTAGGTGCCTTAGGTGCGTGGTTCCACGATAGGTACTATCGGAGATGGTTTATATTCTGTTCCATATCTCTTGCCTTAGATATCTGTGCTCTCACATGTTTTCTGTAATTGAAGAATTGAAATAAATCCCCTGCCAAAGCAACGCCGAGTTAAGTCCTCTGCCGATCAAATCCTTGAGACCGAGATCATGTCCTCACCGAAATTCAGCATGCTAATTTTCAGATTAGCCGATTCAAGGATCTGATGATGTAATCAGAAACCCCGCCCAACGGCCCGCGCTACTATGCACACACGAAACGCTCAGCGCAAACCGCCGACCCCGCTAACGAGACCCTGAAATCCGGCTTCGAGACACTGGAAAACCCGCCCCGCGCGGCGCTCTGGCTGGAACCTCGGCGAAAGACGCTCGACTTTCCTCCACTGGACCAGGACCAGCACCTGGGCCGACACTGGACCTGACCTGACCTTACCCGTAGCCAAAAGTAAAAAGCCGCCGGCACACAGATGCACCCGCGCTGTTATCATCTGCCTGCATGACTAATTGCACCAGCACCACTATCACTTCGCCGTTCGGAGCGGAACCGGTCACCGATTAAATGTCCTGGACTTAGCCTCACTTGCCGCTCACGCTGCTGTCTCGGTCGCATTCCACTCCCGTTTGTGACATCTGTCTTTTCTTCCAACCGATTATATCGCCGACGAATATTCTTAATTGGCATTGACCTCGAGCACAGCACCGTCCTTTTAATCGACGCATCAATTCCCCGCCGCCGCATCCCTGTTCCCCCGCCATGCCCGAGTTTGAAGCGAAGACCGAGGGCGGCGATGCGCCCAAGGACTGGCGCGAGGAAACCACCCAGCTCCCGTCTTTCTACTCGCCGCGGACAAAGGCCCTTGATCGTGTCGCGGACAATGGCTCGGGAGAAAACGCCGCAGAGAACCAGGACGCCCCCGAACTGAACCTCTCCGACCCCGACCCCGCGCCCGCGAGAGCCGAAGACGATGCCGCCTCAACAACAAACACCCAGCCGCCCCCGCCCTCCCTGCTCTCACCCGCCTTCACTCCGCCCGCGACCCCCGGCACAGCGACACCTCTCACCGGCGCCGAGGCACCGCGCGGCGTGCCCGTGGACTCCTCGATCCCCTCGGGCGGCTGCGGAAGCAAGCGGCCTCGCCTCCTCGAGACACTGCCCGAGGTGCAGTGCATCGTACGAGCGCGCATCCCCACCGTTACCGGCACTGAGATGTTCCTGCACCTGTACACGAACAATGTCGACAACAAGGAGCACCTGGCCATTGTCTTCGGTCCGCACATCCGTAGCAAGTCGCTGGACGAGCCGCGCCCCGGCGAGACCGAGATGGACCGCATGGTGCGAGGCGCCTACACCGGACGTCTCTTCCCCGGCCGCACAACGAGCGGCATGCCCGGCGGCGTCGCGACCCCCGTGGGCGAGGAGCCGCCGACCCAGCGCGGCCCAGCGCTGGTCCGCATCCATTCCGAGTGCTACACCGGCGAGACGGCCTGGTCTGCGCGGTGCGACTGCGGTGAGCAGCTGGACGAAGCGGCCAGGCTCATGAGTCTGCCGAGCAACACCAACGGCGGCATCATCATCTACCTGCGCCAGGAAGGCCGCGGCATTGGTCTTGGCGAGAAGCTGAAGGCGTATAACCTGCAGGATCTTGGCTCTGATACGGTAGAGGCCAACCTGCTTCTGCGCCACCCGGCCGATGCTCGCAGTTATGGTCTTGCGACGGCAATGCTGCTAGATTTGGGCCAGCCGGAGGTGCGGCTGCTGACGAACAACCCCGACAAGATTCGGGCGGTGGAGGGCCCCAACCGGGAGGTCAGGGTGACGGAGCGCGTGGCGATGGTGCCGCTGTCTTGGAAGGGCAGGGGCGGCTTTAGGAGCCAGGAGGTCGAGGGTTATCTCAAGACAAAGGTATGACTACCGACGCAATACACATGTCGCCGCCGCTAACTAGAGAACAGATCGAAAAGATGGGACACATGCTTGACATGGGCGGCATGCCCTCATGAAGGCGTTTGCCGGGGCACTAATGGTGCAAATCATTGAGGAGAATGACATAGGGCAGTTTTGGTTAACAGCATAGACGGCGTTCGGGTTGAAACGAATACCTGGGAACGGCGCATTGGCATATTTGTCACCGGGGTCTCTGGCATGACTGTCATTGTTCATAGTACGGTCATATGGCTTCCATATGGCTGGCAATATTCATGGAAAATACCATTGGGTGGTCAACTTCTATCTGAGATGCACCTAGGCAGCAGCAGCAGCAGCGGCAGCCTGTGGCGACATGGCGAGCGAGTGCAATGGAGAGGGCCGCAAATGGCACACTTCACATTGAGGCCAATAAACTGTGGGCTTGCAGTCTGGTCGGTTTACGGAAGGAAGATAAGATCACTAGAATATCGCAAGTTTAGTGTTCCTCCAGGTGCTGAAGCGCGGCACTTACCGCAGTGCAACCCCGGCACCTGAGATGTAGTGACGCCTCAGCCCCACTTTCGAGAATTTGCGTCAGTCGCGCTTGGAGCTCGCAGCTTCCCCCACGCGCGTCTTCGGTACTGCAGTATACTCCCTTCCTATAAGGTGCTGCGCTTCACCAGCATCCCACCCTGCTACGACGTCTTTCTCCCTCCTCGCGCACTTTGCCGTCTATTCTCTGCGTCTTTTTCTTACTTGCCGTACAATTAACGTTCTGTTTAATCGAATTCATGAGCTAGCCGCGCGCAACCCGGATACCCATTAACTTTGGCGGAGATGGAGAAGGACCTGCGTTTGCGTCTGGTGATCCGCCGACACGGCGTGCCTGATGTCAAGCTCCTCTGGAACGCGACAGCCAATGAGGACTTGACCGTCTCGAGGCTTCTCGTTCAGGTCAACGACGTAATTCCCTTGGAGAGCGGCGACTGGGGCCTTGAAGACTACGCTGTCGAACTTAAGGATGCCTCTGGCGACGCTTTCGAGTGCGTCCACTACCACCTTGTTTCCAAGGTTCTCAAGGACGATGACCAAGTCCTGTAAGTGGCCCGCTACTTTACCAAATACTAAGTTGGGCATTTCTGACAGACTCTAGCATCCGACCACTCCTCACCGACGATCTCAAGAGACGACGTCTCAGCGGCAGACATCAGATTTCGGCCGATGGAAGGCATTTGGTGGACGGTCTTGCCTTTGGGCGTCCCTGGCTGAAAGCCCCGCGAGACCGCCCTGCGGTCACCCTACCCCCCAGAAAGAAAGCCCGCATCACATACGATAGCGAAGACGAGGACGACTCTCCATCGGAGAACGGCGAGGAGCTGCCGATGCTCGAGTACGCCTCCACGAGAGCACAAGAAGATCCGTCAAGCGTAAGGCTGCGAGCCCGCTTCTACGATGCCGAATCTGATGGCGAAGATGAGGACGACGACGAAGATTTCGAGCCTCGCGCAAATGCAGGCGACGATGTGGATGTGGACAGTGAAGATGAAAACATCCAGGGGTTGCGTGCTCTCCAGGAGGAGTTGCACGCCCTGCGAGAGGACAACGCTACCGTTAGGGAAGGGGATCTACTCGAAGAACTGCGTAACATCCGAGAGAGGGCGTCTAAGAAACCGCCCGCACCATCGGCCAGCAATGCGCTCGTCAGGTCCAGCGCCAACCCAAATTCGCATGCACTTTTGGACGTGGAATCTCTCGACAAGATGACATCTCTGAGAGCTGCGTTTCCCGGCGCGCCAATTTCCGCCATAGAACGTTCACTATTGAAATACGACAGAGACCTCGAAAAGGCATATCGCAAGCTTTGTAGGGGTTTCCGAGCCCAGATTGGTCTTGACCAAGTGCTGGAGCACCAATCAAGAAGTCTATCCAACAGCCCCGTTCGACAGACCTCTTCGATCACGGGGCGAGAGCTCGTCTTGAGGGATGCGAGCCCTTCTCCCCTAGCTCCAAATGCGTCAACCCACAGCCAAGACAACGATGGCGAGGATGTATCGGAAACGCTCAACCACAATGTCCACGACGACGACCCTAAGAGCGACGATGTGAGCTCAGAATCCGACTCCGACTCCGACTCCAGTTCGGAATCAAGCGCAGCGGCAGCAACCTCTGAGGTCGACCAAGAAATGGACGTCTCGTCAGATGACTCAGACGAGTCCTCGGAAGACTCGGATTCCTCAGAAGACTCCTCTGACGACTCAGCGGATTCTTCCGATGATTCGAGCGGGTCAGAAAGCGACGACTCGGTACAGGAGGCTAACGGTTACGAAGCTTTCGATCAAGACAGAGATGAAGACTCGAGCTCTGACGACTCTAGCAGCGACGATTCTGGTGAAATAGTTACCAGACGCCGACCATCCAGACAGAACGCTGCCGCCGCTGCATCATCTGAGTCACCTTCAGAGTCGTCTGAGTCTTCGTCTGAAGAGAGTAGCAGCGATGATTCCAGCTCGGAGTCTGAGCCCGAGGAGATACCCACCAAGACCCTCACCAACCAGCGCAAGGCTTTGCAGCCTGCCAAATCGCCGGAACCTCCCAAGGCATCTTCAGCTTCTGCCCCTCCCACCAGTGAGACGCCACCTGTTCCTCCCGGTCAAGGGCTGAGTAGAACCCAGAAAAGGAATGCCAGGCGCAAGCTTGCTAAACAGATGGCTGGTCAGACGCGCTCTTCATCGGAGCAGAGCAGCCACGCGCCATCTCAGGCCGCAGCCTCGGAGACTCTTGCAGAGCAGGAAGCACTCTTGGCAAGGAAGAAGGCGCTGCTCGACGCTATCATATCGGATGTGTCAGCCGAATCGCAAACCCAGGAGACATCGCAAGAAATTCCCGATTCCGCTCCTCCAGACTCTGTAAACGAGGGGGCGAACGAGACTTCACAGAACTCCGCTGTTCAGGGGGGTGAATCTACCCAGCGTCGCATGAAGCCTAACGTTGGTGCAGCCAGGCGCATGCTCATGGGCTCGCTGGGCTTGCGAAACCCAAAGACCAAAGACGACGAAGACAAAATCAGGCAAGTCCTGATGAAAGGCATTCGGCCGCACACCAATGCTCGCCTGGCGGAGGCTTCGCAAGCCGACGAATCTGCTCAGACCCAAGACTCGGTAGAGGAAGATCCCGAAGCCTGGCACGAGAAAATCGCTTATCGAGCCGTAGAATGCTGCCACGACGGCGTCAAGCTCTCAGAACCGCCATTTCCCTTTGTCCAGCGGTGGGACCCGCAGCAGCAAGTGGAAGAATGGTTCGGTTCGAAGAACAAGCGCGGGGGAAAACGTAAACGCTCACAGCGCAATCAAGCTCATTTCTACGAGGACGGAGACTCTCAGTCGTCGAAGAAGCCTCGGCTGTCTGATGGCGGTGTGACCTTCTCAGATGCAGTCGAGTTGCAGGAAGGGGACACAACCCTCAACTACGACGATCCGCCTGAGGATGCGCATGTGTGTAAGGTGGCGACAGACGGAAGCCAATTTACGGATTGTGATGATTTGCCTTCACTTCCGTCCGACCTTACGACCCTTCCGGATCTGCGGCCTGGAGAAGCCAAGGCAGGAATGGTTCTCACCTGGAAACAACTGGTTCTGTCTTCCGCAACCAACTGGCAGCCAGAGGTAATCAACTTCACTGGAGTTTTGACCAGGGTGTTTGATGAGGACGCCACCGACTTTGAGCTTCTGTTGGCCCATCGGGACAGAAACATTGACCGCACCGAGAAAACCTATGATGAGAGCACAGGGAAGAGAGTGTACGATCGTTTTGAGGGCCCTGATGATGAGGACGACGAAGATGACGGGGGCGTGGACGATGGGTACCGCAAATTGCAGTACTCTGAGCTGATCGAGCCCAAGATTGTGCAATACCCTTTGGAAGACAAGGACGAGTCGGACAGCAACGAGAATTCAAGCGGCGCTCCCACCGACAGTGTTATCCACGAGACCGTCTACAACGATCAGAGCCAGTCACTCCAGGTCAACGGAGAGGCTGGCCAGTCTGCGGACGAAGATGGAAGTCAGTCACAAACCGATGCAACGGATGGTCAAGCGAAGGCTAATACGGATGATGGACAGCCTCAGGCCATTGACGAGAACGAACGCCAACTCGATGCCATGGTAGACGACCAGCTGGGCTCAGGCCCTGCGCCGCCGACCGAGGACGCAATGGAAGGCAACGCCAACGACACGGACGATTTGGCGACGCCAAAAGCTAGCGCTCACGCAAAAGTCGACAGGCCCATCCCAACAACAGAGGAGACGGTGTCTCCAAGATTGGGATCGAGCCCGGATCCAAATACATTCTTTATCACGTCAGATCGCCGCCATGAGATTAGTGCCATGATTGAAGAAGCCGGTTTCCGCAAGGACTTGTCGCCATCAATCACCCGTCGCAAGACCAGCAGTCCCACTCGCCAGTTGCTCGAGATGTCGGAAGCAGCAAATGCCTCTTACATGTCATCGAAATCCCCCGTCTCGGAAATAAACCTGGCCAAGGACGACACGCCAGTCCCCAGCAAGAACGCGGTGGAAACAGCTGAATATGCATCAGCTGCGCCGCCTTCTTCTGCAAGTAGCGTTCGGAGTGGCCGTCAGCCAGATGTGGACTTGAGCTTTGACATTGGAGGTGACGAACTCCCGCAGATGAACGAAACCTTTGGCGGCTCTCCCATCCTTGGAGCATCTACGCCGAGAGCGGCGCATACGCCGACTCGCAAAAAGATGGCGTCGGTTGAACCGTCGTCAGGTCAGTCCCTCCAGTCTCTCTCGTCATTGGATGAACTCTTCCGGGCGGCAACGCAGCAAAGTACGGAAAGCCCATCGAAGTCACAGGTGTTCTCGGCACTCGAGTCCCGTCAGCCCATAGTAAAGCACGACGAGGAATATGAAGCCGCAATGCGCCAAATTGACCAAGACGAAGGCGAGGACGAAGAGGGCGAGTCACCCCGAGCACTAAAGGGCACGCGGAAGCAACTCTTTCCCAACTCGACTCAGCCAACAGAGCCTTCACGCTCGAGATCGCCCGAACTTCCTGACATGAAGCCAATCTCCAAGACGGCACCGTCGTCTTTTTCCGAGCCCCAGGACGTGAAGCCTGTGCTTCGATCGCACAGACGCACGAGCTCTCCTTTTGTGATTCCGGAAGGCACCCGAGTGATTGCATTGTCCTCGAGCCGATCTGGCTCGCCGGAGGAGATTGCAGAGGTCTACGCGGAAGATGATATTGATGGCGACTAGGACGAAAACAGCAGTAGTCTACCGCGCGGATCTGGCTGTGTTCAGAAGAATAAGCCGCCCAATGCCAATTCACGGGCAAAAAGCGTGCCGGCGGCGAGAAGGGGGTCGAGAGCAGCAAGCGGACGGGGCTCTATTCCACCAAGCACGGCGCCAGCCAAGACGGGGCCGCGAGGGCGCAAGGCAGTTACGAAGTTTTAGAAGTACGTTTCTTTTCTACCGGTAAGCCTGGCGCGAGCAAAGCTGTAGTCAGGGCTAGGCGTCGGGGATATTTCATTTGAAACCGGCTTGTGTTTGTTTTTAGTAGGAGGCATCAATACCCGTACCCGACAGTGTAGTAGTAGCAATTGAATGAGTATGGTTGTAGGCATGCATGGCTTGATGCTTAACGTGAATGCGGGCAATTCGCATCCCTTGGGGTGGCCGGTGCGAACCGCGTTTCGGGACACCTGAGCCGGAAAACAACGCGAACGTTGCGCGGTATAATATGATGTATTCGACGAGAGGACGCGGCCCCTCTTTCAAGTGCTTGGCGGCGGTCAGAAGGAACAAGACAGGCCCCGGAAATGACCCTCCCGGGATCGGAGGCCGCACCGATCTCTCCTCCGGCACCGGTGGGCCCCGCCCGGCGGCAGCGCCCGAGACGTTTCCATAGGCCGCGGACGACCCAGAGGACAATAGCCAGATTTTATCCCGCTGCATTAGTCCGTCTCTGATTTTGCTGTATCTTTCTCATCGGAGGAGAGTTGTGGTCTTGCGAGAGTCGCAGCACTAAGAGGACCCTTGGACCCGCCCCTCCTTCTGTCAGCGCCCAACCTGCATTCCCATCCAATCATCTCCACCGCGGAGCGATGCGCCAAAACGCCGCCTTTTTGACGTCCATGTAGATGGCATCTGGCCGACCCATGTAATGGCCAAACAAAGACAAACATGCGCGTCAGTCGTCAGCAGCACTCTCGCTTTTTTTTTTTGTCCCGTGGTGCGTGTGTGTGTGTGGACGGGCCAGGGAAACAAACGACGGCCAAACGAGACCGGGCGTTCGGTCGTCGTCTTCTGGAACGCGGTGGTGGTGACTCTCCTGCAGGGGAGAGTCATCCCCCCTTTTTGGCGGCCCTGTTTTTGGTGATTCGAGGGGATTCTGGACGCGTGAGTCGAGGATAAAGGCGCAAGCGTCGCCGTTGTTTCTGTCCCAGTTTCTCGTTCTACTTTGTGTCCTGTTGGAGTCGGGAAGTCTTTGCTTGTTCGATTCCGTTCCGTTTTCTTTCTACGTCCTTTTTCATTTCATATCTCTGCGAGACACTTCTTCTCACAACGTCGGATTAAAACAAATCAAGAGCCGGTCTCCTCTCAAATCCCCTCACTCAGCACCCTCACTACAAAGCCCGTCAGGCAGACAGCGAAGATGCACGCCCTCTCCTTCCTCCTAATCCTCTTCGCCTCCGCGGCCGCCGGCCTGCCCGCCACGCCCGCAACCCCAACCGCGGCCCCGACTCCATGCTCAGACACGGTCGACTCCCCCGGCTCCGGCCCGGCGCAGCCCCCGGTCCCCTTCCTCCCCACCGACACCCCCCTCCCGACCGGCAGCGACGGTAGCGACGGAACAGACCCGACCCCGTCGCCAATCTACTCAACCATCAACGCAACCCCCAAATTCCCCGTCCCCTCAAACTCCTCCTCAGACTCCTCAAACGCCACCTTCCCCTGCGCATCCATGCGCAGACCCCTCCGCCTCGGCCCGGCGCGTCTGCACAAGAAACCCTCTTCCATCCCCACGCCAACTGCATCTTCCTTTGGCGGGGGCGATGCCCCGAAAAGCAGAATCACTCCCGCAGCCGTAGCAGCAGCAGCAGCAGCCGCCGCCGCCGCCGCCGCAGAAACCCCCACCGACGACGGTCCGCGCAACTACGCCTCCCTCATCCCGCCCGCGCCCGGCGTGACCCCCCGCCCGGAGCCCAACCTCGCCGAGATGGGATACTACCAGACGACCTACTGGTCGTGCGCGACGCGCGAAGCATCGGTGCACTGCGGCTGGCACAGGCCCATCATGGTCGCGCCCGCGAACAACGCCGTCGCCGCGGCACCCCAGGGGGCTCGCCGGGGCGTCGGCGCGATCGGGGCCCTTGTTGCCGGTGTGGTCGGGTTGCTCGTCGTCGGCTGAACCCCTTCCTCCGGATGCCGTCCCTCTCGTATACTATACGCTGAAGGCCGGTCGACGCGTCGGGTTTAGTACGCGTCTCTCTGATATGAGCAACGGTCCCCCCCCGCCCCACCAGTCCGAGCACCGAGACGGCAGATCTCAAAGAACCCACGCGCCGCCCAGCCTTGTCGCCGCCCTCGCTAGCGCGCCCCGCAGGTCACGATGCCGGACGGCAGGACCCGTGGCGGGCGCCCGCGAGACGTTGATGGGCGGCAGTTCCAAGTTGGCCCTAACCTCACGGGGATAGGACGCGGGGGTCAATGCGGACGAGAGCCCCCTTCTCCTGATGAATGAATGAATGACGGGACACTCGCCCCTCACCCAGCTGGGCTGGCACGATGACATGACCAGATAGAAACACAAGACGCCACGCGGCAAACAGCCACCCCCTCTTCCGAGGAGGCGGTTTTCCAGACAATTTCTTGTATATCATTTCAATACAACTATGGAAAGGGAAGAATGAACACTACCTTTGGCCCTGCCTGCTCGCCGCCTCCGCCCGTTAAAAAAAGAGTAAAAAAACCACGTTCTTTTCTCGCCTTCTAAAAAGCTCGGGTATTTCAGAACACACAACATGGAATAGAAAAAAAAGGTGTTAAAAACAGCAGCCCGACAAAAAAGAGTATGGTGTGTGAATGTGAAAGGTTGCCCCTCCCTCCCTCCGGTCTCGTCTCCTTTTTTCAGCGTATTTAAAAGCGTTACATCAATAGTTAGTTAAAAGCAAAAGCCATGGGATGGAAGACCCGTCGCTGCCCGAGCGCCGTGCGTTGGGAGCCAACGCGCTCCTCGGGCAGATCTCGGCGATGCGCTCCCCCAAGGGGGCGAGCATCCTTCCGTGTCCCATCGCCCGAGCCGCGACGGCTTTGTGGGATAATCTAGCGTATCCCCCCTAACGGGCTCGGTTCGGGACGGTCTACGCCTCAGTATGCATTCTGAAGTAGCATGCGGATCGGAAACGGTGAGATGGGGTTGGTGGTGGTTGTAGGTTAAGGAGATGAGTCGTCGTAAAGGAACCGGTTTTGTGGTGGATGGATGAATGGAGTGAAGCGTGTCTTTGTCGTCTCGTCGTTTACTTCTTGGCCGGGGCGGGGGGCGCCTTGACGTTGTTGGACAGCCAGGCGAGACCCTCGAGCAGGCCCTCGCCCGTCGTCGCGCAACTGGGCACGACGTACCAGACCTTGTCTTTTAGCTTAGAGAGCTGCAGTGCCTCGGTGACTTCTTGCGGCTTCATGGCTGTGGTAAGAAAAAAAAGTATTGTTAGCCTTACGCGTCCTTAAACTTTGGCAGCGTGTCTGCCTGAGCGTCCGGGGGTCCAAGCTCACCTCCGTTGATATCCTGCTTGTTCGCGAACACGAGCAACAAGCTGTCCTTCATTTCGCGGTCGTTGATGATCCTGTGCAGTTCCGACTTGGCCTCCTCGATTCTCGCGCGGTCGGACGAGTCGATGACGAAGATGAGACCTTGGGTTCCTGTAACGCGAAAGTCGTTAGCGCAATCCGCAACGTGGGAGGGGGACTCCCGGGGGCAGTGTAGACTCACCGCTGAAGTAGTGTCTCCAAAGGGGACGGATCTTGTCCTGACCACCGACGTCCCAGACGTTGAACTTGACGTTCTTGTAGGTGACGGTCTCGACGTTGAAGCCGACGGTGGGGATGGTGGTAACGTCCTGGCCGAGCTTGAGCTTGTAGAGGATGGTGGTCTTGCCGGCGGCGTCGAGACCCAGCATCAGCAGGCGCATCTCCTTAGATCCGAAGATCTTGCCCATCATCTTTGAGAATTGACCACCCATTGTGACTGTCGTGTGTTTTCGTGCGTTGATGCCCGTAGAGAAAGGAGTGTGAGGTGGTGGGAGAGGAAGAAAGTCGGCGATGTCGAGACTGGCGTGATGTGGGTTGAGGCTCGGCTGGTTGGGAAAGGGGAGTCGCAACGTATGATGGATGGATCGCTCCTCTGGTCGTTGGTCGACGGATCAAAATTTCGGTTGGACGACGGGCAATTGATCGCTCGAGTCGTCGCGCGCACTACGGCTGTGCGTTTGTCGAAGAGAGAGGGGGCCGGGGGTGTTGGAAGGAGTGTGAGGGTTGGGAGTTGTGTAACGGGGAGAAGCTATCGCGGAAAGGAACCTGGGAAGAAGAAAAAAAAAGCAACTTTGCGATCTGTTGCTGTTTGCCGAGTCGGGGATCGGAGGTTGGGGTCGAAATGGAGCACGAGCGCCGCAAGCTCGCTGCTGTCGGCTCTGTTGGGTGGTGACTGGTGAGCCTCCGTCGCTCAGGCGTTGGTACCTGCTGCCACTCACTGGAGACATTGGCTGCACTGGCTGCGAGGGCGCCAAGGCGGCAGGTATCAAAGCGGGCCAATTGACAGCTATATTTGGGGCCAAGTTAATGCTCCCGTCTTCCGAAACGAAAGAGCGTAATACCGGTGCTGGAAGAGGTGTCCAGGCCAGCGGGTTTGTTTGTGCAGGGCCCGTCTAAAGCTGCCTTCTGGCTGGATTGATCGACCGCAACGGCACCTTGAGTTCTCATGCGTTTCAACATCTGCTGCCTCTTGCACCGTGGCTCCCTCAGTCCATGGTAGAAGCAGAAACCGCCAGGGGGATTTCCAGTTCCATCCATGATCCAGCTGGTCCGTCTGCCACTTCGGGTAAACCGAGATGGGAGTACCTTCTGCAGACAGTGCAGAGTGCCCAAGGTCAGCTGTTCGCCAGGCATACGCAGTAAGTATTCCAGGTTGGCACTGGCATAGGACGTTAGGTACCTGCATAGGCACCCTGGGTACCTATACAGGCGCCACTAAGGCCCATCAGGGCCCATGTTTCCAGGTCCCAAAGCTTTTGCTGTGGGGGCCCCTCTGCCCATCTGTGCCAATCTGTCCACCTCTGCCCGGAGATTCGCGCAGACTCAGGTACGAATTGTTGCCCCCTACAGATACCGCTACCACTCCAGTCCAAACGGGGAACCTGCAAATTGCAGCGTACCAATGAGCGAGCTCAGGTACCTTTTTCCGAGCGGGGCCAAACAAACAGGGCCCCTACCTTTCCGCTGTTTTCGGTCTAGGTAGCTGCACGTCCCCGAAGGCCCTCTCTCACCCTCTCTCTCTCTCTCCGGCTGCTCTCCTCTCTCTCTCACCACCAACCAGCCAGTTCATCACCGCGGGCTTTTTTTGGGGGGGAGCCTCTCTGCCTGAGTGGCCAGCGGTCCCTGTTTACGGGGCGCCCAGTGGCACCCCCTGGCGGCTGCAGCCAATGGGCACATCTAGCGACATGCAGGTACACCACCGGCGCGGCATTCGATATACTGCGTATGCACGTGCCATGCCGGAGTCAGGGGCGCAATTTGACAGCCCCAAGCCCAGCTGCAGTCACTGACACACTGTCGCTGGCTTTTGATTGCAGAGTCACAAGGTCGCCTTACAAGTGCACGCTCTAGTACGTCCAATACTAAGACACGCAGAGAGGAAACAAGAGACACCGCATGCCGTCAATTCGTCAGGTGTCTGTCATTGCCATCTATCTGTGAGGTACTAGCTGTACTAACTGCCAACCTTGCCTTAGTACCAACGTTTTTGCTCCGGCTATCCATACTTCTTAGTCCGCCGCGTCATGTGTCCGCCCGCATCGCTGTTTAATGAGCTGTCGCTCTCGCATCAAGACATGCCCGGCCCGTCAGGTGCCATGTCCACCGCTGAACCAATACCTTACGCGAGCCTCTCGCGCCCGCTAAAGGCCCTCGCTAAACCAATACATAATGTCTTGCTGCCCGCTTTGGACAATGCGCCCATTTCGGACCCGGGGCTCTTATCCCTTTCAAGGCCGGTACTCCAGCACGTAGCGCCGCTCCACCTGGTGCGTAGTCGACGAGTCGTTCTCGCCGTGGAATTTCAGGTTGACCATCTTGCCGTCGGGCTCCGTGCCGACGACGTCCGCCGCGTAAAACGCCGTGGTTTGCGGATACAGCCCGAGCACCATCTTTCCCGCCTCCAATTTGGCGAGATTGTGTGTCTGGTTCTCGGGCGGAATGGGAATCATGCCCGATGCGAATGTCTTGTACTCCTTTGGCTTGACATTGTCTTCCGGCTCCACGTCCAAGCACTTGTATCTCCGGCTTTTGCCTTCGCCAATGATACCTACCACTTCGCCCAATATCCAGTCATACGGCGCCTCGCCCTGCTGTGGTTCGTCCTTCTTGCGTTTGAATGCCACCTTGTCACCCTTCGAGAAAGAGACTTTACTGCGTGCTGCCGAGCCGCTTGATCCCAGGGCTCCCGAGGAAGAGCCCGCCGTATTGCTGCCTGTCGATCCCTGCGGCTCGACGCTGTCCGCCTTGGGCGGCATGCTATCCCGGTTGCTTCCCCGGTCACCGAACTTGCGCGAGCTGCCCCCGATGGGGCTCGGTACGGGGGAATCGCCGGCGCCGTCGAAATCGTACAGCGCCGCGGCAGCCGCGTCTCTGTTTCGCGTCGAGCTGCCAGTGCGTGATGATGTGCTGGTCGTCGTGGGTCCCTCGGCTGCTTCCTTGGCCTGCTGTACCGCCTTCAGAATCTTGAGCTGTTCGATGAGGTTTTTAATGTTGTTGGAATTATTTTCTGAGAGCTTGACGCCGGATCGGGCAAACTGCTCCATCTTGTTGAGGTCGCTGCCCGACGGATTACCGCCGTCCTTGCTCGCGATGGCTGCCTTCTTATCCAGCTTCAACAATTCGGCAAGGTTGTCGTTCTCCTGGTTGACGCCGCTCACGACCTCGTGGATTTTCTCCTTGGCAGACTCCCAAAGCTGGACCTCCTCGCCGTGTCCGCTTCCATTATTGCGGTTCGAACCGCGGCCACTCCTGTTCCGTTGTGACATGTTGTCTTCTTTTCGGGGCCTGCCGCGACCGCGCTCGGTGCCTGAGGCGCTCTTCTCCTGCCCGAGTGCTTGGGAGGCTATCGCCGCTGTAACGGTGGTGGACTTGAGGTCGTTAGCTACAGGTGTCTCGGGGGCTTTCACCGGCGATCCTGTGGCGATGGTGTACTTTGGGACGGCAACAGTGCTGCGTGCCGGTTTGAAGGGCGGCAGGTTGCTTTCCTATGTCTCGGGGGTTTTCGCCGACGATCCTATGGCGGTGGTGGACTTGGGCTCGTTGGCGTCAGTATTGGGCGCCGGCCTCCGATCGGAGGGGCTTCCGTGGGATGGTGTACTTCGGGACGGCAACAGTACTGCGTGCCGGTTTGAGGGGCGGCAGGTTGCTTTCCTATGTCTCGGGGGTTTTCGCCGACGATCCTATGGCGGTGGTGGACTTGGGCTCGTTGGCGTCAGTATTGGGCTCCGGCCTCTGATCGGGGAGGGGCTTCCGGGCGTTTTCCTTTCCCTTCGTCATCTCGGAGTCAGCCTTATGATGCGCGCGTGTTACGTATGTGGGTAAGACGATTAAGATAAGAGACCAATGCGGATGTGATGATATGGGGTGGTGTAGATGTTGCAAAGACGTCGTCTACGGTTCGTAGCTAGAGGGAGAATGCAGAAGGCGACATCCCGTTGGGGTGGCAGCTTACCTCCAGAAAGAGCAGGTGCAGACCAGGTCGCGTCAAACAGTCCAGCGTAGCTGCCTTGCACGGGCTCGTGGCCGGGTATCTCAGCGCGATGATGCTTACAGGAAAGAAAAGAAGCTGTAGACACGCTCTCAGCCCATTATGAGCCTTTTATAGGCCACCTAGTAATTACGCTTTAGGCCCGCCTCTCGGTGAACCATTGTAGACGCGCGATCAAGGTGGACGGGCGTGATGCAGACCGCAGAATTCGGCAGTGGTCAGCGTCATTGGCCATTAACGCGACAGCTGTGGCCGCGTATTGCCGAAGTGGATCCGGTATCCGCCCGTACTTGTCCCGGCCAATCACTTTACCAGAGCTCACCAGTCGCAGTGCGGCCCGACCACTCGCCCGGGCCCGTGCTCTGATCACGGCGCTGGAGGGGTGCTCGGGTCCAGATCGTTGCGGGGTCCTCAGCTGAAGCTCTCCCTGACGTCAAATCAATGGTGGGGTGAACAGAAGCAATCCCAACCTTATTACTACGACATCGCCGTCGCATCTTCTTTTCTGACACCCTGCTTTTGTTATCGCCCCGTTTTGAGCTTGCCCAAGCTCTATTCCCAAAATGGTCTTGCAGGTTCCTTTGTTCAAGCTCCAATGCGGAGTCAACTCGTACGAATGGGGCAAGAAGGGAGAGGACTCGGCCGCGGCTCGCTTCGCTGTCACGACACCCGCTGAGGGCTTCAGCATCCAGTCCGACAAGCCCTACGCAGAGGTAAGACCCTGAATCGCGCAAGTGGCTCGGTGATCCACTGACATCCCCTAGCTCTGGATGGGCACCCACCCTTCAAACCCGTCAAAAGATCTTCAGTCCGGCCGCACCCTCCTCGACCTTATCCAAGACAACCAGCAACTCCTCTCCGCCCCTGTCGCCTCACGATACGGCTCCAAGCTCCCATTCCTCTTCAAGGTCCTCTCCATCAACAAGGCACTCTCCATTCAGGCCCACCCCAACAAGAAACTCGCCGAGCAGCTGCACGCCCGAGACCCGAAGAACTACCCCGATGACAACCACAAGCCCGAGATGGCAATCGCCATCACCCCCTTCGAGGGCCTCTGCGGCTTCCGCCCCCTTGCTGAAATCTCACATTTTCTCGACACTGTCGCCCCGCTCAAGAGCCTCGTGAAGGAGGACAAGGCCGACGAGTTCATTCGCGACGTCAAGGGTGACGAAGAGACTGAGAGCCCCGAGACCAAGGAGCGGAATAAGAAGGCCCTGCAACACATCTTCGCCTCTCTTCTGTCCGCCACGACCAAGGAGATCGAAAAGGAGACGGAGCGCCTTGTCTCCCTCGCCAAGTCAGAAGGCAGCAACTTTGCCGGCGGCGGTGCAGGCGCCAGCGACGGGGCTACCCTGTCGGAACTGATCATCCGCACGCACGGCTCCTTCGGCGCTGACATTGGCCTCTTCGTCCTATTTTTCCTCAACTTTGTCACGATGGAGCCCGGTGAGGCCATGTTCCTGCGCGCCGATGACATCCACGCCTACCTCTCGGGCGACATCATCGAGTGCATGGCAGCCTCGGACAACGTCGTCCGCGCAGGCTTCACGCCCAAGTTCAAGGATGTGCCAACCCTCGTCGACATGCTGACATACAACTACGCGCCCATCGACGAGCAGAAGATGTCACCGTCCGAGTACCCCTACGCCACGCTCAACCGCGCCGCCTACAGCTCGGGCTCCGCCGTTATCCTCTACGACCCGCCCATTGACGAGTTCAGCGTCGTGCGTGCGCTGCTCAAGGGCGACGGCTCCAAGGCCACGTTCGAGCCGCTCGAGGGCCCCAGCATCATCATCTGCACATCAGGCCGCGGCACCATCGCTGTCGGTCCGACGGTGGAGAAGATCAGAGAGGGCAACGTCTTCTTCGTGGGGTCGACGGCGGAGCTGGTGCTGCAGTCCGATGGCGACGCGGACGACGAGTTCGTGACGTTCAAGGCGTTTTGCGAGATTGACGACAAGGCGGAGGAAAAGTTATAAAGCAATGGATGCACGTACACACACGCATACGCATCACATACCTCAGTTGTAGAAGTAGTTCATACCCCAGTTTCCATCAGGCCTAAGCGAATCACAAAAATACGAGCACATTACGAGAGATGATAGAATTGGTTCGATTCCCGCCCTCCAGTAAGACACTCTGCCCGGTCCCAGCTGGCCTATCTGATAATATTGTCCTCGCGCTGTCTCAAGCGGGGGGACTCCTGGCCTAACCTACTACTACTGCACCCTCAATTTTGATCCTCTTCACCCTTTCCTCCAAGCGTCAGATAAGCCATGCTGAAGAACCCCCTGAGCCAAAATTACAGCTTTCGACACGCCCCGCGCCATTGGCCTCAGGATACATGAAAAGGGGAGGAACGGAGACGCGTGTAAGAAGTGTTTGTGTGTGCGTGTGTTCTGTTCTCCTACCCGAGAAGAATAACAACACGCGTCGTGTGGTAGTCGTGTGTGATGTTGTGTGTGTGTGATAAGAGATGCTCACCCCCTATCCCCCCCCCCTTTCGCGGGTGGGAACGGGGAATCCGGTTGAAGACACGATAACAAAAAAAAATCAATCTGGAAAATCCCAACGCCATGGTGCAGTTGGAAAAATCCAAATCCGAGAAAGCAATAAGACACAAGAAAAGGAAAAGCAGCCAAGCAGATGCCCCGTGATTAAATCGTAATATCCAGATCCCCTCCAAACCCGCCCCCGCTCATTCCTCGTCTTGAGAGGGATGTGCTGATGATGTGTGCCGATGATGATGATGCTTCCCGATAAGTCATGCCAATCTTTTTCTGTATCACCGTGAAAGAAAAGAAAAAATCCCCAATTGTTGACCCAGACGTATGTATCCCAAATGCCTCCGTGTCGTGAAATGCCCCCCCAACCAACCTCCCTCCCCTAAAGTAAATCCGGGTGCGCCCGGAGCCGCCTCGTGTTGTATTACACCCAATGCAAGAAAACGCACACAAGAGCAGGTAAAAAACAGACTGACTCCAACAGAGACCAACAACCAATGACAAAAAAGCAACCAAGAGAGAGAAAAGAGAACCGGGAAAAGAGAGATCAAGGTAAACGTCGTAAGCTGAGGAATGGGAAATCATAATAACACCAATATGCAGAGTAACAGCCAGACTAAAGGCCAAAAAGCAAAAAAAGCAAAAGAACCCAAACTTTTTTTCTTTTCGGATCCCGCCCAATGACGTCTCATCCATTTATCTTTTCCAGTCCCCCCCCCCACCCCCGAAATGCTGTAGAAATCAAAAACCAGAAAAAGAAAAAAAAAAGGAGGTGTACGTCGCCAAAGGGTTTAAAGATGCGATTGGGTGTGTTGAGAGAGAGAGAAGGGTAGGTAGGGTAGGGACGAGGGAAAGACAAGACAGGTAGACAGGAGGGCCACATCCTTCTCGGCCAAAGATAGAATGGCAGGCCGCGGCGGCAGCAGCAGCAGCAATATGCGGTAGGGATCCAGCAGGGTCGCAACGAAGAAAGGAACGTGTGTGTGAACGAGAGAATCCCTTACCGTAGACGCCGGCAAGCCACGTCGGAAACGACGAACAGCTGGGGGCGTCAGAGGGGGTATACGAAAGGAGGAAAAGCGCGCGCTGCCGGGACATGGTTGGCTGTCTTCCCCGGGTGGAGAGGGGCAGGGGATCTAAGGAAACGGGGATGGAGATGGGAGGGAACGGGACTGGGGGGAGGGAGAGGGAGGGCGCACGTTTGGGGCGGCGCGGGCGGGCGTGCCGGGTCGGGTAGCCGCATGCTGGGGGTCTTGGTCTGGACGAAGGGTATGTGTTCAAGCCACGGCGCGGCCTGGTTGGGCCATTCTTCCTCTCGTCCCGTCGCAACGGCGCGCCAAACGGTCCAGCCTCGCGTCTCCGGGAACACCCCCTTGCATCTCCAGCGCCGCCGCCCCGATCCCACACCTCCCGGAGCCGTTGGGTTGGGTCGGTCGGGTTGGGTTTGGGCAGGGAGATAGGGTAGGGTAGATGGTAAGCCGGGATTGGGACTGCAACCACAAGATGGTCACGAATCGCCCGGTTTCCCTGACCGGTAGAAGATCCGCCAAGCGCCATGTAAGCAAAATCCACGGCGCCGGGTTTCTGCCACCGAAGCAAGCTGCGCTGCGCTGCTGCGTACGAGAGAGAGGCGACAAGGCGTGATTGTCTGTGTGTTGTCTCGCCTGCACGTCCGGCACTCGCGCCCATCCCCCTTCGATAGGGTACGAGATGCAGAAAGAAGAAGCAAGCCACACGACGCCATGCGAGACGCCAGGCAGGTTGTCGTCATGCGTACAGGACGTTGGGGCGGCGTTTCTGATAGATGCGCGCGCGCAGGGAAAACAACACGCGATATCCGGGTCCCGAGAGAGGTTGTGTAAGCGTTTCCGAGGTGCGCGGCTTGCATTTGCATGTATGGCTTGTTGGCTGGCTGGCTGGCTGGCTGGCTGGCTGGCTTGCTGACAACATCCCCCCTTTCTGTCGTGTCGTATGGATGGAGGGCGAGGGAAGAGAGGGGGGAAGGAGGGTCGATTGGTTGGGTTTGGTTGGTCGTACACGCTTGTCCCCAAAGAAACAAGAAACAGAAGATGCATCTTTTAAAACAAACGCCACAAGATCACCAAGGCCCGTATTCCAAATCCTTCCTTCCTCTTCTTGGAGGGTCGGATAGGGCATTATTCCCTCCTCCTGAATCCTCTTTGCCTTTGTCGGTATGCTGGGATGTTGGGGAAAACGAGGTCGGTCAGAGCTGGTGTCGGTGAACGGGTTGATGAGAAATCGCAAAATAATGCAGCAAAAAATGCAACCAAAAAAGTACAATGTCGTAGGATGTTGTAGAATGGACAGTTGGTGGCGCGGGGGGACGGAGCCCCCTCCCCCTCCTAGCCATCGCGGGCGAGGCCACCATCTCGAGTGATGATCGTCCCAGGAACCCCGGCCGGGGCCCCTCAGGCTGCGGAGAGACCCCCCACTGACCTCCGGCTGCCGGAGTGATGCTGCTGCTGCTCAACGTCATCCGAGAGCAGTGCGTACGCGCCGATGTGGTGGTGGTGCCTTCCGTGCCCAGCCACCGCGGCGGCGTACATGGCTGTAGGCGCGGTGACGGTGTACTGCTGGCCGTTCGAGAGTGATCCGCCTGAGCTCGACGTCTCGCCGCTACCGCGACGACCAGAAGAGCCGTTGGATGAGGATGCATCGCTGTACTTGTAGCTCAGCTCCGAGGAGGAGCCATGCGTGCGGAGACTCGTCTCGGACGCGCTGAAGATGGAGTCGCCGCTGCTCGCCGTCGAGGGCGGGTATCCGCTGGAACTGCCGCCGGACATGTCCGCTCCCGAGAGGCGATGGATGTGCGTCATGGAGGGGAGAGTGTGTGAGGCGGGCGGGTACGCCGAGACGGGCGAACTGTCGTAGCTGGCCGGCACATCAGAGACAGCGCTCGTGGGCGATGTGTGCGAGGAGCTTGTGCCAGACGACTTTGCGGACGACGAGGTTGCGTATGAGGACGCTGAGGCATCCGTGCGGTAAGCCAGGACGTTGGTGGTGCCCGGCAGACGGGAGGCCGGGTTGGGCAGCAGACGATCACCGCCGGCGTGGGGAAGCGATGCGGCGACGTTGGAGAGCGAGAAGCTTGGCGCGTCGGCGGGTGCTGCAGGGCGATGGACAAGAGCAGCAGCAGCACCACCGCCATAACCGTAGCCCGTCGCGTCTGTGTTGACGTACAGATCTCCCGCACTTGGGGCGGCCTTCGCGGCAGTCATGCGGTAGAGGTAAGCCTCCTGGCTCTGATAGGGGTACGAGTAGCCCATTGCGCTGTAGTCAACACCGGTACCGTCATCGGCGTAGCCGGCCGCGGCGGGCCAACTGGGCGGCATGGTGGAGTAGTACTTTCCGGCGCCGTACGAAGAGTAGCCGGTCGAGCTCGGGGGGTAGCCGCCGTGCCGCGGCAGGCCATTGTGGAGGTCTGAGGCGTAGTGCTGCGGGGAGGCCGTCAGCGGCGAGGCGAGCGCGTGCTGTGCTTGGTACGTCCTTGCAGCCTTCATCTCGTACCCGAAGGGTTCGGAAGGCTGCACCCACGGTGCTTCTGTGGAGGCAACCTTTGATGAAGACGGTCAGACATGGTGTTTCTTTGCGTTGAGGCGGATGAGCAACCCCAACAGTGGGGGGCACTGGGACTTACACGGAGGAACATGCAGTTATCGGCGCCGGCAGCCTTGCAGTTCTGGCAAGGCATTCCGTTGCCCGTATCTCCGCTGCAGCGAATCTTGCGCTTCCGGCAGCGTCCGCACTGTAGATCTGTCAGATCTTTCTTTTTCCCGATGAGATATGCAAGCTCCCTTCCTGTGCGGCTCCGCCGAACAACTCCCTCGCGCCTCCTCTAGATACTTGCTTTTTGGACAGAGCAAGAAAAAAGCCGGACCGAATGTATCAGGATCAAGCAGGGGGACGGATCAACGTCGAGGGCTCTGCAGGGACAAAGAAAGGGGAGAGACGTCAACCCGAGTAAAAGAAAAGACCCAGACTTACTGCAACGGCGATGCGCTTGCGGGGCGGCGTGTCAGTCTCGGGCTCTCGTTCAGACATGGTCGATGTTCGCGCTTCGGATGTGGTCGAGTATCGTTGCTGGCGGTCGGAGTAGACGTAGGGTGGGTCGAGGCGGCTATATCGTCTTCCGTCGGGGTAGCAACTCGGGCTGACCATGGTTCGGTACGGCCTGCTCTGTCGAGGGGAGCCCGGGCCTGGGGTGGGTGGGAGTGATGAGGGGATTGGGCGCTGTTACAGGAAGCGAGCACGAGGATTGACGTAGGCAGCTCCGGGGATCTGGTCGAATGGCCGCCTCGAGACGCGTACTTGTAGCGGCGGTGATGGACGACACTCGATGTTGTGAAAGCGTCTCGTTTCAGCAAGAAAAGGGGGGGTTGATTCACTTCCTGCTTACGACGAGGCTGAGAGCCGGAACTCTTGAAGGAAGAAGAAAGAGTTTTGCCTCTGGTCGGCACTTTTTCCCATGCGCCTCCTTGTCAAACGTGTGTGTTTTAGAGAAAGAGAAGTGAGATGTCCTCCTGTGGGCAAGGAAGTGAAGACTATGTATGTTCCACACGAAGGAGGGGATGGGGGTAGCAGATGGAGAAGAGGTAAGATAGATAAAAGAAGGAGGAGGGAAGGCGTTGAAGAAGCAGCTGCAGCCGGTCTTAATGTTATACTGCCCCGGCCCCGGACTCCTGTGCTTGATTCGACCGTACTGATGTGCTGCTGCTGCTGCTTCTGCTTGGTGGTGTGTGTTTGTTGCATCTCCGTCTCCCCCTTCCTCATCATATCTTGCCCATCTTGCGGTTCATGCCCATTTGGAGACTGACTGAGAGCGAGCAGAGTAGACGTAGTAGAGACGGCCTGGCCCTTGAAATTGCGACAAGTCACTAACTCGCGCCCCACCCATGCGCCGACCCCCTTGCCCGCCCTCCCATGGCATCAGGGCACAATAACACGACAGGTGTCATTGGACGGGCCAAGGGCAAAGCTGCTCGACATTGGGGGGGCGCCCTCTTAGAAAGAGGGGCACAGCGGATAGGTTGTAGAATTCTCTTCGAGCGAGACCTAAATGTGCGTGCTAACGTGGTACTGGCGCGGAAGCGTGCAGAGAAGAGACAGGCATAGGGGGCGTGTGGGCTGGCGCCTCCCCAGGGCCGGCTGCTGGCGAGCGACGCCAAACAACAAGCATGTACATATTCGCAGGAGACGGCATAGAGCCCTACTCCTCGCGCCGCTGTAGACGTAGACCTTCATGGACGTACATGGATGGGGGCGTATTAGAAAAAGAGACAAGAGCAAACGGGGAAGTGGATGAAGGGGGAGGGGAGGGGGGCGACGGGCAGAGCAGGGGTCAGGGGTAGATCTGTAGGGCCAGCAGCGGGCGATCTCTTACCATATCTTGGATGGGAGCCTGGGGTCAGGGCCAATCTGGTCTGGGCCCCAAGAATCTCGCGTTGCAGTCTGCCGGCGAGCTTGGGAGAGAGCGAGGTGTAAAGTGGTCTAAGACCCAAATGAGACCTCTCCGTCTCTCAGCCGTACGTCGACATCGACTGCGCCCAATGAGGCGGCCCTCGATATTCTCGTCCCTGGCAGACCGAGAGAGCGAAATAGACTTCGTTATCGCCACCATCATCGGAATCCCTGACCGGCCGCTGAGACGAGACAACGACTGGGCGAGATGGGAGATGGAGATGGACCGGGCACGGCACGGCTACCGCCTCCTTTGATTTGATTGCTGTCCCCCTGTCCCCCGTTCCTCGTTCCCCCACGCGCGGCCGCTGTCGCTGAAGAACTGCCGAGTTGGTGTAGACGCTCGGTGCAAGTCGTCCAACGAAGGATCGCAGATGTATTGGACGACGGCTTCCACGACGGACGAGGTACATGTATCATGTTATGAGCGCCAGCCTGGCTCCGGCCCTCCGCCCCCAACCACTTGAGGTCACTGCTCAAAAATCGTTGGAAAGACGCGATACGGGAGGGGGCACACAGAGGCGAACGTTCTGCTTTGAGACGAGCAACTTCTGAAATGGGAAAAGTGTCCTCCCCCAAATGACGCCGGACACCACACGGGCAAACACTCGCCCTCCAACGTCGTCGGGCAAAACGGCGCGTCTCGGTCCCACTTGGGTGACAAACCTTTGATTGTCAGACCCTCTCACGATGCATCATGTCATAGAACATAGGCCCAGACAACCAGCTTTTGATGGGAAAGGTCGCACTCTGCCCCCGCCGGCCGACGTACTGAGGCAGGCAGGCAGGCAGATATGCCTGGGGCCAGGACGGACTGCAACGATGGAGAGGGGAGAAGAAACATGAAAACTGCAGAGCTGAGGGTTACGTGACGCAAGCCATCGTCAATGAATACGCTTGTGTGGGTGTCGCTGTCCTGTGTGACCATGCGAAGCAGGTCTCTGGCTGCATTGTGGCCAGGCAGAGCCGAGAGAGCGCAGCGTGAAATCGACCGACCCTGCAAGCAGCAGGAAGCATGAAGCAGAGGCAGAAGCAGAAGCAGAAGCAGAAGCATGAAGCAGAGGCAGAGGCAGAAGCAGAAGCAGAAGCAGGGAGCAGGGAGCAGGGAGCAGGGAGCAGGGAGCAGGGAGCAGAAGCAGAAGCAGGGAGCATCAAGAGGTCCTGCGCGGCCCGGTCTGAAGTGGCACCGCCCATTGCTGAAGAACATCGTTGCTGGCCGGGATGTTTGCAGTTTTGGTCTTTTTCTTTTTTCCTTCTGCCGTTCGTTCGCTGGCTTCGTTTCGTTGGCCAAACACGCTCGCATATGTAAATCTTACCCGGACAGATGCTGGGGGAAATGAGCCGCGATCCCCGACTGGCGAGCCATACTGAAAGGGTCGTGATTTGCATCGACACAAACTGGACTTGCATCTTTTTGCTGCCAGCCGGCAGATCCGGCGCAGGATCCAGCAGGCAAACCGACAGCTGGCACAGAAAAAAACGAATGATGAGGCAGGGTCCTCCAACGTCCACCTTTGGACAGGTAGCAAGGCGTGTAATGTGTTTGCTGTTAGGCGACTAGGTGTAAGTGTTCGCGTGCAGCTTTGCAACCCTCTCTGTCTCTCATTCGCTTCCTCGGTATGCCCTGCCATCCGTACGAGGTAGAGGTAGTCCCTTCTAAAGTCTCTCTCGGTCTCTCAATCTCCACCCGGCACTCCAATAACCCAGAACTGGGCGGCTGGATCCGATCTGGTTGGGCGTCCACGACGTTACAGTTCCCGATGGCGGCCGGGTTTCGCTGGGGCTGGACGGCGGCACAGGTTCGACAAGTTCGACGCACGACACGCGGGGTTGAGCAACGACAAGAATAGCAGCAAACGGCCGGGCGGCTGGTGTGGCTCCCTCCCTCCCTCCCTCCCGTCCTGCGTTGCCGTTGTTGACAGGGCGGCGCAGCTTTCTTCTTCCTCACAGTTCACAGTGCGTCGCCCGCCGGCTGCGTCCGCAAGTCCCCACCCCCGGAGCGGTCAAGTCAGCCAGCATCTCGACAGGGACGACGGCGGCGATGGGAGCCCAGCTGCAATGCTACGTCGTCCGATATCATATGCATTTGAATCAGGGGTAGATGCCCTGCAGGAGCTTAAGTGAGTGTCCTCGTCCGCAGTGGCGCCCCAAAGCCCAAAGGAAGCCCGTACAGAAGCTTTTGTCCTTGCCGTACCGTCGAACTTGCAACGAGATCCGGACTGGAGCCGCGCAGCACAGGTGTCCGAGGTGATCCGTCGTCTCACGGGGTGCGAGTGCGAGGGCGAACGAGGTGCAAGCTCTCGACCAAGACTCGTGTTCAGCATGAGCTTATTGCTAGACTTCAACAGCGCGTGCGGCAGATGAGACATGTCCTCGCCTCGTCCATGATTATCTGAACCGCCAGGTCTTACGGGTAAACCTGGCCTCATAAAGCCCGCGCCGCAGTCCTAAGACACACGACGCTCGCTGGGCTGTCGGGAGGGCAGTTCGTATCGAAAGTCGACTGACGGGCCTGCTGGCGGCGTGGTACAGCAGCAGCAGACTGCTAGCATGCAAGAAGGTGGACCGCCAGAGGTGAGGACGTTTTGGTTTTGGCGACGATCAGGCTGTTGCGAATGCAGATCCATGATCCATCCGTCCCGCCCCCATGCCGGGTATTTCTTGCGTCGTGCTTGTCTGCCTTCATGACGGAAGGCAGCTAGCAGCAACCCACATGGCTCGACGTCTGCCATCAACGGAAATTTTTGGCCAGCCATCCTCGGCGCATTGCATCTCTTTCCACTGTCAATCGTAGCCAGAGCCGGCGTCTTCATGCAGCTGTCCTTTGCAACCATACACAAGCCCCCCCTAAGCGATTGGGTCAGCTTCCAGGAACACAATGTCATCTGACAGTCCATAACCAGAGCGGCCATGCCCGCGGCAGATGGGTAAAGGCCCGTTCAGGGAGCAAAACAAGCCACCAAGCCAGGGCCGCCAGGTACCAGAGGAGGCGCAGAGTACGAGCCGATCCGGTTGCCTCCACTATCCGTTGGGCGATGGAGGAATGCGAGGTCCAAGATCTAGTCTAGGCCTTGGACGTGCACCCAAGACGCCTAGCCTTAAAGAAGCTGCCAGCGGGATGGCCATGGTCTCGTCCACCATGTATGATGCGTGGCCTGGAAAGGCATCGATCGGCCTTGTCCGCATCGACCTTATCGTTGCCCGACAACTCAGGCCCGGAGAGTGACACAACCGACGAGATTCGCTCTCATGTCTCTCACTGAGGGAAAATCTCGTTACACAGGCTCGACGATGCCTGCCGACTAGGAAGAAACGCAGCTGTTCTGCAGAGAGACTCGACATGCTGTCACTTTCATCATCCTGTGCAACATTAGCGGCTGCTGCCACAGGACGCCGGAGGGCTGCGAAACCGACTCGAGAGACCACCATGTCGACCGTCGCCGCCACCACGGGGTTGCAGGCGGCAGCGAAGATGAGGCTCCACGATAAAAGGATCCGGCCTTGTCGGATGTAAGTTGCGATAGCCTCGAGCTCGAGATAGCCTCTCCACCCGAAGACGCCTGGCCGTGGGAATCCATATGGCCAGCTGAGCCCTAGGCATGTGGCCGGAGATTGCTCTGACAGGTCAACGACGTTGTTACACGCATGCCGGCCCTGCACGAGGCGGCTGCGCGTTCCAGAGATGGCCTGTCCGTGGCCCATCGTCCGTCCAGATGCCGCCAAGGGAACATCCAGCGCACAGGATGCACCTTGAAGATATGACAACTGACAGATGACAGCTTCATCAAACGGCAGCGGCATCATGTAGCCTTCCTTCGCGTCCACCATGGTGCATCGATCCCCACCTCCGCGGGGGGCTTCCGCGTTCCGAACGCTTACTTGCAGGTGCTGCAAGTCCAAATGGCCCCGAAGGGATGTTTGCAACGGCGAAATAATGAGACATCCAGTCCTGCTTCGAGCAGAATATTCGCCATGTACGACGTGAGAGACGCCTCACGGCCCTCTGGCGATTCATCCCCCATCCCCCACATCCGGCCTCCAGGCCAACAAGAGATGCAACGAGATGCTTGGGTGCAGGTTGGCGTCGACACATCTCGACAGGTCAACGAGATTTTTCATGGAACACGAGCCTTACGCGGGCGGCAGTGGCAATGTTGGCGTCAATTGAGTACTCTTTGGGTGTCTACATCTGTAGTCGACCGCGCTGCTGCGAGCTGGGCGACGGTGACTGGGTATCCTGCTGTTGGTGTTGTGGACGAAAAGAAGGCCGATGCAGGGCTTGCAGCGATGCTATCTTCGTCTGTCCGTGTCTCGATCCCTGCCCCGATTCCGATTATCATAATCTCTGCGGTCTCTGCGACCCGAATCCCGATCGTCACGTCGCCGGTCGTGATGATCGTACCGTCGTCCGGCATCCCGGTCGTCGGATCGGAAACGATCTCTATCTCCCCTCCTGTCCCTGTCCCTGTCCCTAGGCCGTCCGGGACTTCGACTTCTCCTCCGTTCCCTGTCTGGCCTGGGGCGATCTCTGTTCTGCTCCGGTTCTGTCCTGGGCTCCGGCCGTCGGTCCTTCTCGCGCTCGTGGCGTCCCTTCATTTCCTCCTCTCCATATACGAGGCCGTAGCTGTCGTCGTTCCGGTCATCCTCGTTGCGGTACTGTCTTCTCTTCTCGAGCTCGTCAACTCCTCCCCATCCGCCTCTCGAAGCGTGCTTCCTCCTCTTCTTGTTCGTGTCGTCTCTCCAGACCTGACTCAACTTGCTCACACTTTGTGAGAAGTCGACGTGGATACGTCGGTCATCAATTAGAACGTCCTGCATCTTGAAATACGCCGCCTCGCAAGAGGTTTTATCGGCATACTCGATGAAGGCGTACTGAAGACTGTCGCCTGTCTTGGCGTCACGGATGACTTCGCAGCTTAGAATCTTGCCGAAGCGGCCAAAGATGAGCTCCAGGTCGGCATCCGTGGTGACCGGGTTGAGCTTGCAAACGAAAAGGACGTTTTCGGGAGGGGCGACCTCGGCAAATGGCAAATCACCCATCATTTCCAGAGTAAGCGCCTGGGCCCTAGCCTCCCTCTCCCTCCGCCGTTTCTCGACGGCCTCCTCGTCCAGGTCATCATCCTCGTGCAGAGCAGCCTCGTCGGCAATGCGTACCGTCTCGAGCTGTGCCTTGCTCGGAGGGGGCGAGCCGCTGGGCTCCCGCAGCTCGGGGGGGTCGGGGTACGGGTCATCGAGAATGATCGTGTGCTTGATACGAATGTCGATAAGGGGGTGCCCCTTGTCGTCGATGATGGCCTCGTTGATCTTCTCCAGCACATCGAAACCCTCGACGACCTTGCCAAAGATGGCGGCCTTGCCATCCAGATAGTCCGTCTCGTCGCCTAGAGTGATGATGAACTGCGACGCCGCCACGCGGGTATCCGGGTCGGACTCTAGCGGCACCGTAGCCATGCTCACGGTGCCACGCTCGAGGTGCTTGAGCTTCGGGTGGAATAAGGCCGGGAACATCTTCTTCTTGCTGTCGCCTGACAGCAGGCCCCAGATGGACGTGCCGCCATCGGACTCCTTGGACAAGGGGCCGAGGGGGTCGCCGGTCTGGAAGGAGAAGTTCTTCTGGACGGAGTGGATCGGCGAAAAGTTGTAGTACTTGACTTTGCACAGCTTCAGGAAACTGCCGAACTGTTGGTTAGCTGAGCAAGAGCGGCGTAGCGGGGCTGGGGCGAGGACGCAGCCAACTTACTTTTCGCAAAGCTTCGGGGCGTAGTCGACTAGGAGGTCAATGACGACGTCGCCGGAGCTGGTCTCCAAAAGGACCGACATGGCGGAGGAGGCGGTCGTTCGTGCTAGTTGCGGCTGACGTCGTGAACGGATATTTCCAGAACCTTTCCCCCCCTCCTTGCGCCGCGAATTGGCCAAGAGAGACAGCGGGTTCGAGTGTTTCGCTTTGTCAAGAATACGAGATTTCGAAGCTTCGAAAGCTTTCGTGCCGCGTGCCGAGGGCGACCGCGTCAGCAGAGCGCTGGTGGCGTATGGTGGGGTGGTGTCGAATCGTGGGAGGAGCCAACGTCGGGCGGTGTATGTAGCCCACAAAGTGATGGAAGCAAACGCGACTGTTGCATCGACGAGGCAACGGCTGCGACCGCGACGGTGAGACAAGAGTCCGAAAGAGACTGAAAGAGACAGGCCTCGTCACATAGTGCCATCCCCTCGGGTATACTGTCGCTCGCACGGCCCTTCACACTCGGCGAATCAAAAAAGGGGCTGGCACCAGCGCTCCACTGGCTCCAGTTATTTGTCTTTTGGAGCTTTGGAGCTTGGCCGATTGGACATTTTTTTCTGCTCACAGCTGTGAGGGTGTATATTTTTTTTTGCTGCTCTTTTTGGTCCTGCCCACTGTACGTAATTTTGGCCCATTCTGTGCTGATTTTGGTGTCGGCACTGCTACGGCACGACTCAAGGCTGCAGACGTCCGCCCGCATGCATCGCGTTGCGAAGATCTCCCGTCACAGTCAAACGACATGCCCATGTTTGGCCGGAGAAAAGCAATGAGCAATGAGCAGTGAGCAGTGAGCAATGGTGTGTGAAGTGTGTGAGGTATGTGAAATGGTAAATTGCTAAGTAATTGGTGTCGTGTCGGTCATTACAACAAGCTAAGCTCTATGTTCTGTGGTATCCTACAACCGCCAAATACGCAGAAGACAAAATGTGAAGAAGATGATGGAAAAATGATCATCTTCGCCCGTGTGCTCCAGCTTTTTTTTTCCCCAATGGTGTGTGCATTGATTGCTTCCAATGCTGTCCAATGCCATGCCCAGGCCATGCCGTTCTCGGCTGGCTGTGTGTGATCGAACCCCCAACGCCAATTGATAACCTTGAAGGTAATTATTTCCCTCTCTTTCCCAAGCCATTTGCCGAAATAAATCAAGCCCATACCGTTAGGGCCTTCTTTTTGTGCGCCACGCTCTTTTCGCTCTGTCGATCAGGACATCGAGTCGAGATGAATTCGACCTGTCCTTCAGGGGGCACTCTTGCGACGCCGCTCAGAGCGCAGCTCTTTTTCCGTGTCCATCAGGCGGCACTGAACCCACATGCGGAACGAGCTATCGCTCCGCACCTGCTCGCAGTTGAGGAGCTCCATCAGGGCCCGCTTCATGCCCTCATTGACGTCGAACAGACGTTGCTCCTCCTCTGCGACCGCCCAGATCGTCGTCTCGTCCGCAATCGGCGCCAGCGAGCTGCTGCGTCGCGCCTTGGGGTCGGTAAGTGACGACCGCCGGCTGCGATGCCTTCGTCCGCCAGACGATGCATTGGGGTACTGGCCGAACGGCGAGCAGGTGCTGCGTGTTGGTGACACCGACGGCGACGAGGCGAGCGACGTGCTGCACGTCGTCATGGGCCGGATCGAATCGAGGTGCTGTCGAAGCTCCTCGTGCTGTGAGTGCAGCAGCAGGTATTGTTGCAGGGCGAAGTTGGTCATCTGCTCCTGGGAAGCGACGGGAAGAGTAGTCGGGGCAGCCATTTTTGGCGATGTTGTTAATGAATTTGACAATTGTAATGTGCAGGTGATATGTCGTTGGGCTATTGACGAGCCCATCGGAAACCAGTATGGTAAAGGTGTTTTAAAAACCGTGGTGTGGGCTGATTGTGTTGCGGTTGTTTTGGAATTGGGTAGACGAGGGCGGTATTCGGAGCGTCGTCGGTAAGTGCCCTGGCGAGACTCTCGTGTAATGAGAAAGTGGGTAGCGAGGCGATGTCGTCCAGGTGGTGTTGTCTGGAAGCGGTTCGGGGGCCGGTCCGGTAAGGGGGGGGAGATATATACTGCTTGCTACTCGGCGAGTGTTGTGATGAGGCGTAGTGTTTTGTTTCCTCGTCCCAGAAGCGGCGTCTGGCGCTTGATAAGGAGTAAGAGCACTTGGCTGTGAATGGCTGGGCGGCGACGGACCGGTTGACTCGTGGGAATGGGTTGGTTTGGTTTGGTCCGATGAGTTCGAGGGCAGCGTGTGAGGAGTACTAATACCAAGTACTTAGCTCCCGCCCTGGCAATGGCGTCGATCACAGGTGGAGCCGGTGTCCTTTGTCTCCTTTGAAATGAACCCCCGTTGGCGTGCAAGAGACGAGATGCAGACTGGGGCGGGCGTTAGGCCTGGCTCAAGTTGCGTGGATTGCGGGGGTTGCGCAGAAAACGTCCCCTCAGATGTCGGTAATAAATGCGAGAAAGAGGAGAAGGCCGACTGCAACTGGACAAGGCGTGACCGCAGTCGAGCAGATGTTTGGTCGAGATTGAGGCACTTCTGGGGAAGCGATCATGTAATATGTAGGTAAGGTGTGCGAGGGCGTTCCTTTGCAGTTTGCGGTGTGCATGTCCGATGCAGCAGGATAAGGTATGGATGGTATCTTGGTGCTTGGTCCAGAAGTAAGGGAGCTCCTCAACTGAACCGGGCTGGAAGTGAGGAGAATCTACACTAGTGTAGCTCCCCCGGCAGTCGAGTCGTCCTTTTTTTATTAATAGGAAGCTGTGGATGGCTCGGAGCGAAATAAGCGGAGAGCCACGAGATAAGGTAATGCGATGCAGCGAGGGAAGGGAGCCAGAGACTGTCAGAGAGAGGTACGATGCTGCCTGCCCTGAATTATCGTGTGTGTAATAATCAAAGCTTGGACGCCCTCGTGGGATAGGTAGACCGTCTGGTGGCGCCAAATAAAATCGAAAGCCACAGGGCGTTTAACACACACGCAGCTGGGATGTTTGGGGTTCCGGTCGCAACAGCCCAGGTACCGTTGGGTGTGTCCCACTGCTAATAAACACAGCGTACGGCGTTCCCGCGTTGCGAAACGACCGACTGGGTTAGGCGCCTTCGATGGGGCCGGTAGTCAGGAGTAAGGAAAAGGGCCCAAAGGGGGTTGACGATGCCAGCCGAGAACCGAATGGTGGTCTGGAAGCTTTGCGGTGGACACTGATGCTTTTGATGGCCCGGTTCAGGTTTGCCGTCAACGAGTCAAAGCCCGGGTCGAACTAGAACTCTGAAATCTGCTAGCTCTTGTGGTGTGGTGCGAATGGTGCTCCGTCGTCCGTGATGGCGGAGAACGGCCAGAGACGTTTTTTTCTTGGGATGTGATCTGGAAGGGAGACCTAGACTCAGGGAAACCCGGCCCTGCAACTTGGACCTGGGACAGACTGACGGGTGTGTGTGCGGTGGCATGCAGTGGTCTGCGGTGGTGGTGAGGGGAGCCCGACTACCTAATAATGGCGGCCGATAGCGTAAGACGGGACGGACGGGGATATGGATGTCTGGGAAATGGTGTGTGGAGGGAGCACTCTCCGCTACCCCTGGCCCAATTAATAGACCCGGTCCAGCCCGGATTGGAGGTGGGAATACGAAGACAAGCGCTGCTGCGGCTTCAATGCGAGCGGGTGCTGCTGCTGCTGCGTAGACGCGCCCACTGTCCACTCACAGCCGGTCGGTGCAAGTCGGAGTTGGCAGAGGGTGGATGCCGTTCGCTGCCGGTGGTGCAATAAACCGGTTCGATGTTGCGCTATCGTGGGCAAAAAAAAAAAGGGCACAGCATGCACCTCGGAGCTGTCCAGTTGGTCCACGTCGAGGCTAGGCCTTGTCCTGCTGCTCGTAGTGTGTGCTTCTTGCCTCTCGGCCGCGGATATGATAGCGCTATCTTTGGCTCTCTGCTTCTTTGGGTCCCTGGCCAAGATGGGTTTCTTGATACGGGTCTACTGCCCAAAGGGGCGACGAGACGGTGATGCGCAGGGTCGCGTCGGCGTGGCGCTGTTAGTGCGGAGGTGCGTGGAATGTGATACCGACGATGCGGTTGGCGAGGGCGAAAGCAAGGTTCGTTGATAAGGTGCGAACGCCCCTGGATGAGGAATCGACCTCAGCTGGTGGCTAGCCTGCTCGCTGTGGCGGTTGTTGCTGCTGGTGCTAGGGATGCCCAGACCTACGTCTCGGTGATGCGATGCCAAAAAGTCCCTAGCGAATGGGAACCGACTTGCCGAAGCCCTCGGCGTGTGTCCACGGGGGTTGGCAGCGAGGAGATGCGCAAAGCTGAAGTGATCGTGACGCTGCTGGGGCGTATGGCTGTGCGTCCTCGTGTCTGCGGGGCCGGGTTCCTGTTCTCGTGATTGTTGTTGTTGATGATGGTGATATTGCGGTGGGCGTTGTCCGTCTTCAGGTTTATGCTGGATCTCCGGTGGTTCGGGGGTGATCCAGGTTATATCACAATGATACATAGCAATGCAAAGAAAACAGGCAATGTCAACGGGGCTGGTCGAGGTTTGGCGTAGATGGCTGTGAGGAAGGCCAGTGTCTCGGGGCTTGACGCCGATGAGGCTGGTGGCATTTTGTACTTCCTATCCCTCCATCGCAAGACTCAGAGTGACGTACGTGCCTCAGAAGGCCATGTGGCTACCAGCGCTCGGGTCTCACTTATCGCGATCCCACGTTTTCCTCCAGGCTTGCTTTTCACCTTGATGAGGTATTCGTCCAGTATTACTGGAGCCCTTGGGGGCCACTCTTTGCACACGGGCCCGCTAACGCTCTGCTCTCTGTGCTTTGAATAGAAGTCCCGGCACGGCTTCCGAACAGCCAGGCTGTGGTCGCTGCTGGAGGGGTCGTTCCGATAAGGGAGCATCCTGTTTTCGGACGAAGACGCATGCTCGTGTTGCGGGAGATCCGCTGGGCAGACGCCTTTGATCAGCTGTCTGGGCCTATGATCTCAAGCGCAGCCTGGTCTCGAGACGGCCTGAAGTGAATTAGAGACAAACAACCCCTGGGAGGCACCGGTGAGCGGTGAAGGTGTACACCCCACGCCGTCTGTGGGTGTCGAGATACCTTGACAACGAACACGCCCTTTCTCGCCTCTCCCCGGTGTGCGCATGGATGCCACTCCAACACCACCACGTCCCAGGCCGGCTTGCAAGCGCATACGTCCGGAGGGACTCATATCTGTCGCGGGCCAGGCCCGGAGCTGAGAATCCCATCATCAAATGATCGGACGGGATCAGGATTCCCTGTCAATCCAGGCTTCCCGATCGTCGCCCGGCGTACGCAACCGCAGCCACGAGACCGACAGACGGTGCCGTACCTTGCAGAGAAGCCCTCGGACCCAACAGATGGAAGTGTGACTGACGGGCGGCCCAAGGATTTTTGACAAGTCGCGAACCACACCAACTCTCTCCCGTGGCAAGCGACCCAAACATTGATGAACAAGCTGGCCCATGATCTGAGCCTTTTGATCCTCATCCTCCGGCCCATGCGATGACTTCATAGCTTCGTTTCAACGGCTCGACTCTGCCCTGTTTGTCCCCGCCTTTCTCCTGCCCCCTTCTCCTGATCCGCCCCCGTGGCTGTTTCCATCTGCCAAAGCATCGGCTCCAGATGGCCAGACGGCGTCCTGGTCGATTACAACGCCCTTGTATTCTCGGAGAATGCCAACCCGCCCAATCATTGAGCTCCAAGCTCTTACATTCTGATCGATGTGCAGGGGTCCGTTCCTTCGAGCGAGCCACAAGACCTCCAACGTCACACAGCTGGAGCTTGCGTAGTCTTGCCATAATTTCCATCCTGAGCAATTTCAGCCACATCTTGTTAGTCGACCAATATGACGTCTGGCCATTCACCAGGCTTGCACGTCGTTCACCGGAGCGTCGACTCCGCGCAGAATGCCAGCGCAGCCTTACGTAAATTTCATTCCCACTGCAGAAAACTTCCTCTGAATTGACTTTCCAGAGTCTCCAAGGTCCCCTTCCCAAAAGGAGGGGAAATTCTGAGTCGACCCCTCATCTCGACGCATGCGGTGCCCTTGAACTCTCTCCGCGTGCTGAGACTGCCGGAGCATCGGACCACACATTCTTGGCCCTCCGGGAATGCGGGGATGCATCAAGTTGACAGGCAATAGCCTGATAATCGACTGGTTCGCGGAGCTCCCAATGAGTCTTGTTGGGGATGGCATGATGGCGGGAAAGCTTGGGGTGCATGTTCGTGATTCTGACCGAAGCCAGTCTCATGGGCTGATTATCAGCGCCGGCTTTTCATCGTCGGACCTAGGCGAGCCATGCTATTCGCTGCCCTTGGACGCCATTCATTCTCGGTCACCAGATCTCCCCTCCCCAAGCTGGAGGTTCTCGGGTTTCGGGAGATTCCCATTTCAGAGACGCCTCAATTCAGCTTGGACCCTGCGTTTCGATTTGCACGCATACCATCGTTGATCCTTGTCGCCCATCTTGAGCTGTCATCGCGCTCGAACATAGCCTTCGAGGTATCAGACCATTAGCCGCCGTTGCTGATTCAGCTTGCGTGTCCCCGGGAACATGCTTCACAAGTCGCATTGGTGAACTTTCTCGAACGAAGCCGAACTTATCATCGTGACTTTTAGCTTTCAGCTTGTGGTCACTGCGCTGTCTTCTAAGTTACCGTTTCCATGACAGCCAGAATCGACTTTGCTGACACGAGAAGGGCCTAGACCTCCGGCGCTCGACATATGCATTGCCTCGGACCCTGTTTTTTTGCTTTTCGCAAGTTGCATATGCAAGTTGCCGAAACTAGCCGCGGCTGCATTGTAGATGTCAAATTCATGATGCCGGTGGCTCAACCGCGGCGTGACTGGACCGAGCATCACGGTCGACTCGAGCGATGATCTCACCACGCCACGCCTGCGTTTGGGGGCGCAGACACCCGGCATATCCGTATCGGGACGCTGTCGCTGTAAAAGGGGCCTTTTTGGTGCGCTCTGGCGGGTATAGGGAAGTCGACGTAGTCTAAACCCATGCCGCGCTGGCGACAGCGGTTGCAAAAAGCCTCAAACGTGACCTCGTTCCGCTGGGTTGCAGATATCAGGACTTCCACTTTTGGAAGCATGGCGAACAGCTCATCGAGCGTCGCGATAAGCGCCGGGATGACGCTCTGATCATAGGTGATGTCTGCTCCGATGACAACGTCAACCTGCTCGCCGTTGTTCCACTTCTGGTCCTCTGTTCCCACCAACGCGTGTCCCCATCGCAGCTCCATTGGGGTAACGAGGTTGCTGTCCTGCAGGTCGTTGAGGAAGAAACTCTCCGGTAGGTTGTTGATAACATCATCAGACCCGTCAGAGGCGACAACATGAGCGGCGGCAAGATGCCTGGCGCAAAGGATAGCCAGGTATCCTGTGCCTGCCCCAAGTTCCAGAACTTTCTTTCCCTTGATGATCTGTTGGTTGGCACACAGATACTGACCAAGATGCAAGGCGGCTTCCCACGTTCGGAGACCCGTAGTGCCAGAGGCAGCGATCAGCGAGCGGGACTCAAGCAGGGTGATGTAAGGCGTAGATAACGGCTGACCGGAAGGCTGCGCAAGGCTACTGAGGTGATACGTGACGTATGACTTCTGCTGAGCCTCGGCCACCTCAGATGGCAGGGGAGATGAGAAAGACATGGCCAGGGCCGCCGAGATATCACCGGAAACCTCCTGGGCGCAGTTAGATGCTGCTGCCCAGGACCGACGGGAGAGCGCATGTTATGACGTCACAGGTTTAGGGCACTTACATGCTTGTCCCAGTCCTCGATGCTCGAGGTTATTCTTGCAACGAGCTCCTTGAGAAATCTGACTCGGTATCTTGCGGGAGGAGGATAGCGATGGCCTTCGTCTGAAAAGAGTCTCGTATAAATTGCGTCCTGGGATGCTGATTCTCGGATGATTTCTGGAGGGGGGTAATCTAGCGATGGCTCGAGCTGGAGGTACTGATAGCAGAGCCGAAGGATGGAATCATCCGGTGTGGGAGAGGGGGCGTCCATGGTGGTGACTAGGGCTGTGACTGAGGCTATCGTGATGCCCGATTTGGTGGGGTTAAGCTTTGGAAGGTCTTAAAATGCGTCGTATACTGCGCAAAGAACCCTGCAATCCGGGGAAACTGAATGTAGTGTCGAGCCAAAGCCAAAGTCGACCGCAGAAAATTCTAGGCCGTTAAAGAAAAGTTTGGAAAGAGGTGCTGAGAAGAGTATCAGCCGTCGCCAAACATGCATCTAAATCTGTAGAATCGTAGCTTTCATTTTCATCAGGCCCTGGTCGGCCTGGGCCGAAATCCTGCTGACTCAGAAAAGTGCTGTACGGTACAAACACAGTGCCGCTTCAGCACTGAGGCCGGTCGCCCTCCGGACCCCTCCGCCCACTCAACGACACTCGAATCATCGATTTTCGCAACCAGGAGGTGCGCGTGTCACATGACTCTTGTGCGCAGAGCTGGCGGCCAGGCCCCACGTGACCGCCGTCCAATGGCCCGCCGCACCGCAGCGCGGTCCTGAGGCACGCACGGGCCAGTTTCTAGGGCTTCCGCCCAATTAAGCGAACCAGTCCCCCTCGCGGAAATTTCACCTATGTAGCCCCATCACAAATCTTGAGAACTTGGACGATATCATACCTTTCCGACTCTCTGTCTCAGCGTCAACCATCCCGACAGACAGATCAGCCCCCCCGACCGCGAAGATGGCGGACGTCGACACCCCCGTCACCCTGCGAACTCGCAAGTTCATCCGTAACCCCCTGCTTGGCCGTAAGCAGATGGTCGTGTGAGTTTGCCCCTCAGATTTGCAATCCCCCAGATGCAGAGAGCCCGCACGAGAAGGAAAGCGCACGAAAAACAACATCAGCACGCGAGGAAAGGCCATCGACACGACCATCGGAGGAGGGAAACGGCACCGGTCGCGGTTTTTCCACGGGCGCGGAGATGGAGGGAGACGCGGACGTGTGTGCGGGCGCGCGGGAACAAATATCGAAGACCGACATATCAGAATTTGTGTGTGCTGACTGCTCCCGCGCAGTGACATCCTCCACCCCGGCCGCGCCAACATCTCCAAGGATGAGCTCCGCGAGAAGCTCGGCTCCCTGTACAAGGCCACCAAGGACCAGATCAACGTCTTCGGCCTCCGCACCCAGTTCGGTGGTGGCAAGACCACCGGCTTCGCCCTGGTTTACGACTCCCCCGAGGCCATGAAGAAGTTTGAGCCCCACTACAGACTGGTCCGTGTTGGCTTTGCCAGCAAGATCGAGAAGGCGAGCAGACAGCAGCGTACGTCGAGACCCCTCTGCTCACTTAACGCGGTTGTCGCGATATCGGGCTGCCTGGGCGGCGTGGCGTATCACGTCCGGGCCCAGGCATGCTCTGATATCGGCCTCTCCGGCGGCGAACCACATCACCAACCGTTCATGGCTAACACACCCAACAGGCAAGCAGCGCAAGAACCGCCAGAAGACCCTGCGCGGAACGGCGAAGGTCAAGGGTGCCAAGAAGAAGAAGGAGTAAGCGGTCTGCCTTTACGCCTAGGGTCAAGGCACAACGCGAGGGATTCCCCGGATCATCCGCACCGTGGGCGGCGTTGGTGGAACATCAAAATGAGAATAAAATGTCGTCTTGGGCTCTTGTTCCCCGGGGGGTTCCTTCTTTCATGGGGTTCGTCCGCTCGGCTGCGGCTTTGTGCATTATTCGACGAATCGTTGCGGCTTTTGCATCATCGTCCCTCGTGCCTCCCGGCGGGTGTGCCGGGGACACACACACTACTAGAGTCAAACGCGGCGTGAAACGGGGGAATGGGTTCATGATTCTCTCAAATATGAAATGCATCCAAAAACACGTATGCCTGCGGTTCCCCAACATCTGTCCATGACGGTTACATGTGACGCCTGGTCTCGATGAATACTGATCAGGAGCCTGTCGCCTCGGTCCCTGTCCCTCGGAAGCGATCAAAAAATTCAAGAGGTTTTTTTGACGGCAACAACTATTTGAGGACTTCCCCGCGTCTGGGTGCTCCAAGACAGGTGACTTGGTGGTCCCTGATTTCCTGATACCGCAGTCAACGTCTTCCCACCACTGACCTGACTCCACAGACGTGGACCAACGTTACGATTCAAGCCAGGCCAATGATGCCTTCCCCGCTGCTTGGATACGTCAAACCATGGTGATGAAGCATGCTCGCTCAGCTCAAGATAGATAGAAACCCATTCTACCACGACACATGTCGAAGATCAACCCTGAAGCGAGGTCGTCACGCAGGTTTGGTACAAAGGCTTGCTTCTCGACTAGAGAGCTTTGCAAGCGTTGCATTCGTGGTCTCCGAAACGCAAGCCAGCTGATAATTATGGCAGTACGTCTTGAACCTCGAATCAAGAAGCATCACCATACCTAGACATCGCCGCCACCGCTCTTTTCTCTTCTTCACCTCGACGCCCGTGTCTTGCAGTAGACAAATCTCCAGCTGCCTACCACTACAAATCGCAGGAGTGGTCGACTACATATCACCAAACTTACCCATGTTAGCACCATCCTGTTCCGAACATCACGTCAACCCGCCGTGAAACACATTTCATCTTCTAATGCTTATGCATTCCATTTTATCTGTAGTTGCACAATGGTATATCCTCATTGCATCGCAAACCCACCCCAACGCCATCCATCCCCAAATTCTATGCCCCAAAATGCCCAATTCAACGCCATTAAAATGCCATACCAAACTTCCCTCCCCACCCTCAAACCTCCTTCAGCCGCTTCACAGGCCTCGCCAACGAGTCATCCGGCAACCCGCTCCTCTTCGTCCCAGGCAGACTACTCGTCCTAATATCGTTGTCGTCCTGGCTCACCCTGCGGTGCGGGTACTCATTCTTCAGCCCCTCGAAGCAGTGCGCGTTCAACCTATCCCCCGTCGAGAAGAACGGGTGCTGCAGCGCCTTGGCCGCCGTCAAACGCTCCACCGGGTCATACTCGAGCAGGCTCGCCAGCAACTTGTACCCCTCCTGGCCCAGGCTCGCCAGCGGCGCCCCGTTGCCCGCGCCCTGCGCCGCCGCCGCCGCGCTGCTCGATGCCCCCTGCGAGATGGTGCTGTAGTACCACTTTTCGAGGTTCGACCCGTTCGGCTGCTGCTGCTGCTGCTGGTGATGCCCGTGATGTCCCCGATGATGTCCTCCATGATGATGCCCGTGGTGGCCGTGCGGCGTCATCGGCGGCTGCAGCGTCGCGAGCTGGCTGTACTCGGGCATGGCGCTGAGCAGCGGCCAGCGGTCCTTGGTGGGCAGACCCATGATGTCGACGATCTTCTGCATCTGGTTGCGCTGGAACGGCACCGTCTTCTTGCTGTCCATCTTGGCCTCCTCGCCCTTGAATATCGGCCGCAGCGAGAGCAGCTCCGCGAAGATGCAGCCGACGGCCCACATGTCGATGGCCGGCGTGTAGTGCCGCGAGCCAAGGATCAGCTCAGGCGCGCGGTACCAGATGGTCACGACGACCTTATCGCCGCTGAAGAGCGAGTGCAGCGGCTTGTCGAAGCGGCGCGCCAGCCCCAGGTCGCCGATCTTGACCTCGCCCGCCGAGGTGACCATGATGTTGGCCGGCTTCAGGTCGCGGTGCAGCACCCAGTTGGCGTGCAGGTACTGGCACCCGTTGAGCAGCTGGAACATGATGCTCTTGACTGTCTGCGGCGGGATCGGGTGCCGCGGGTTCTGCGTGTGGTGGTGGATGATCTGCAGCAGGTCGTGCTCGGCGTACTCGAACACCATGAAGATGCACTTGTCCTCGAGGATGATCTCGACCAGCTTGATCACGTTGGCGTGCTTCAGCTCGCTGCACAGCGACATCTCGCGGATGGCGCTCTGCGAGATGCCTGTGTACGACACCTGCTCGCCCTCCTTGTCCGGCTTGAACTTCTTGATGGCGAACTCCCCCGCCTGGCCCTGCCGGCCAAGCGCCTTATACACGCGCCCATAGGTACCCGAGCTGATGAAGCCGACGACCTTGTACCGCTCGATGACGCGGACCTTGGGCTGGTAGTTGATGTGGCCGACGCCGCGGTCCGCCGGGTCTGTGATGGCGTGGTCAGTAAGGTGTGTTCATGGGGATTAATGAAGTGGAGCACTCGACTCGACATGAGAGAGTGAGAAATCGGGGAGGGATGTCAAATACAGGAACTGTGACTGTGCAGGCCGCCGTAGCCGATGCCCCTCCACATATCTATAGACGTATGCAGGATATGAGAGAGGCGCAGAGAGATATATAACAGAGGACGGGCGAGAGAGAGGGAGAGAGAGAGAGAGAGAGGTGGGATTAAAAGACACGGATTCGCACTCGCTCTACACGACACATGTCTTCTTTTCGGTTCTCTTGTACAGCAGAGATGATGCGAGGTGAGACTCTCACAGCGACACAGGACCGATATGAGAGAGACAATCACACATGCGCTCGCAGGAGAGAGAGAGAGAGGGTCCAGAGGAAGCGGGACGAGCCAGGCGAGCCAGGCAAAAAGCTCACCGCCGATCCAGGTCCAGGCTTCGGGACTGGGGCCTGAATGAGGCAATGGGCTGGACACTGGAGTCGCGGGGTGGGCGCGCCCTCTGAGCTTTAAGCGGCAGCAAGTAGCTAGCAGCGGCAGCAGGGAAAAAGCACAGCGCCGCGGCGGAAGAATGCAGGCTGCCACCCGCCGAAACACGCAGCTGGGAAGTTGGTGCCGGTACCAGTGCCCTTTCCGCTCTCTCGCCTGGGCGTATGCGGGTTCGTGTGAGATTGATGGGTGGGAAGAGGTGCTGCGCTGTGGAGAAAGGGAGAAGGGGAAGGGGGGGGGAAATAAAATACAAAATAAAATGGAGGAGAAGACGAGACGCCGACGCAACGCAACGCTACGCAACAACCTAGACAGCGCAGGGCCCCCAAAGATAGGACAAGTCTGCAGTTCAGGCCGTAGGCGGGATTCCCGGCAGGATGGGATAGGAGGGGGTGGGAGGACGGGTTTGGGATGCGATAGGACGTGGGCTGGGGTTCGGCCTGGGAGGGTGTGTAAGGCCAGGTAAGGTGAGCTCTGGTCGGGCAGCCGACGGGCAAACGTTCGGGGAGAATGGGCAGAAAAAGGCGATTACTGCAGAGCAGACAGGCGAGCCGAACGATGGACCCGATTCCCGAGGCCTGACAGTGCAGCGGTGCAGTAGTAGCGCCAGCAAGGTAAGGGTAGTTGGTGGTAGGGGGCAGCAGTAGACGTGTGTGTGAGTGACCCGTGAGTGAGACTCTCAGTGAGTGTGTGCAGTGTGAGTGTCCAGGTGGAGCATTAGAGACTGGGAGGGTTGCATACGGCGAGATACGATTCGATACACAGAGACGGAAGGCCCGCCGGGGGGAGTGACTGAGGTGTCGATCAACGAGAGGAGAAAATGTGGATAACGCAAAATTGTAAAAGAAACGAGAACGAAAGGGGAACACAGCTGCGGAGAGGCGGCGGCGGGATCAGGATTGGGATAGGGATTGGGGATGGAGATGGCATTGGATTAGATGGAGTTATCCGCAGATATGTCATCTTACTCTGCCATGTCCATCCCCCATTCGCCCTTCATAACCCCGACTTGTGCTGTTTCCGCCGCTGTTACCATCGCCCAGCTGGTTTTTATGTCGCCGTCGCTTGACTCTTGCTGACGCCTCTTTCAGACGACACATTGACATCAACTCGAGTCAGGTCATAAGAGGGCAAAACGGGAGCGGGAGGCTGAGGCAAGGGGCAAAAGAAAAAAAGCGGCTACGGACGGCGAGAGGTCCCGTTTGTGGTTTGTGGTGAAGCGTATCCGTATATAAGCAAACATCAAAACTCACCTTCAAACGCAGCCTGGACGCTTCTCTTGAGCGTGCCCGTCCGCACCGAGCCGGGTCCAGAGGCGACGGACGGTGGGTTTGTCAGGCTCATTATCCGACGGGAACACGCGTCTCGGTCTCGGGAAGCTGAGTGAGCAGTGAGCGTGCTAGGAACTGTGGGATCTCAAGAGTTCTCAGCCGGTCTGCGTGAGATAGCCCGACAACCAAACCCCGTCGTCTGTGGGCTTGCTTCTTTTCCTGGCGTCTTGTCTGGCCACTGCTCTTGTTTCGCGCCTTGGCCTGCCTCAAGCGGCAGCCGGAATCCGATGGCTGGGTAATGCAGCAGCCGTTATTGTGGCCTCCTCCGCCCCGGTCTCGAGGCTAAACACTGAATGGGAACTGGCCTATCCCGGGAGCCTGGGCGTGACCTTTCGTTCTGTTGCGAAGAAACTCCGCCCGGACGTGGCGAGATGGAGACCCTCAATTAACACCCCCAAAGGTGGGTATTGTTCGGCGAAATCCTGAATCTGGGATAGGATCGGATAGGGACAGAAAGCCGGGGGCGGAATAGGACACCCGTAACTCCGTGACGCCAAAGGGCCAAGATATAAGTAGAGGCAACGCCGGCCGGTTCTCAGTAGAGTCAGATTCAGTCAGTGTCCCGCGTTCAGCGTCAACGCAATGTCAGGACAGGTCAGATCAGGCGAGGACAAGGAGCCAGCCGCGTGGGCGTGCACAGGAGCGAGTGGACGATGGCGCAATATCCCGCGAGATCGGGAGGGCGCTTTTGCCTTTGCTTTTGATTGTGATTGTGCTTGTGCGTGTGCTTGCGCTTGCGCTTGTAATTCTTTTTCTGGTTTGGGGCGGTTTTCTGCGCCGCAGGAGACCGGAAGTTATGTCCGCGAACTAACGGCTGCTGCTGCTTGCTGCCGCTGATGCTGATGCCGCGAGTCGGTACACTTTGGTACACAATCAGAGGGAAAAGGAAAGCGTTCCCTGTGGGTGGACCAAATCTGGCGCCAGCTTATCCCGAAGGACCGGCCTGGCTGGGCTTGGGCTTTGTGCTGGGCTGATGATAGGCGAATCCGCGCGCGGGGGTTCAGTCGGCCGCAATACCCGGGGGCGCGGCAGCGGGTATCTGGTCGCAAGATGCCGGAGACCTGCGAAGGGGGTGCCTTGACGCGGCCTATATGAATTGACGCGAGTATCCCCAACTGGAGATGCGCGGGTGGTTTCTGCTGCTGTCTGTCTCCGTGTGGCCGGCTGCGATGATCGGCGTCGCGCGTCGGATACGAGTCGAGCTGTTTCGGTGTTTACTGTGCGTGGTCACGGGCGATGACGATATGAGGTGCGGAGAAGTGTAGGGAGAGTCGCATCCAGATGGACATCTGAGAGAAATGAGTCGACAGCGACCCGATGAGCGCGTGACCTCTGGATGAAAAAGCGAGCGAGCGAGAAGATGAAGTCGCGATGAGAGAAGGTGTGAGTTGAAGAGACGTTTCACCGGAAGCGACAGCGCGAGGCGGCGTGGCTTCGATTTCTATACAAGGTACCTACTGCGCTACCTGCCTTTACTGCATAGTAAGGGCTGCTGCTGTGTTGATGCCCGCCAGCCACTGCTGACGCTACCCAAGGTAGGCAGTACAGTGCCAAACCGCAGCACTGCTTCACCGTGTTGGAGTAGCCCATAAACTTCGGGATTCCCTTGGTTCGCCTTAGATAATGCTTAAAGCATGCAGCAACTTTGCATCAGAAACACAAACACGCATTTTACAGTCTTGAGTGTAGCACACCCATGGGGCATAAGAAGAGTTCATCAACTTTTTCGTTATAAACAAAGAGGCTCTAAAACCTGTCGCATGCATGCCACTCTACCAAGAAGACCAAGACATTGTCGCCATCTTTCGTAGGATTGATTGCTTACCCTTCGGCCGCCTATCGCGGGCCAAGCTTCTCCAGCACTCGCGGGCCCTGCTCTTCCCACTCCTGCTTGCTCACCCACATGCCCTCCTTGTCCGCCATGATGTTGGCCAGCACAGCTCCACCGAGGAACACCATGTGTCTCCGGCGGGGCGGGTCCTCTATCCGGACCTTGAACTTGTTTAATCTCTCGGGGTTGCCGTTCAGCACCCGCGTCAGCCACAGCTGCTTGAGCTCCTTCTCCAGACGCGAGGGCAGGCCAGGGTACATGCTGCTGCCTCCCGACAAGACGATGGCCTTGTAGAGCGACGACCGCACGTCCACGTCGGCTGCCTGGATCGTGTTGAACAGGAACTCGGCAATGCCCGGCTGCTCGCAGTCCACGAGATGGGGCTGGAACAGGCACTCGGGCGCCTCGAATCGCTCGCTGCCCACCCTGATAACGCGGCCGTCGGGTAACGTGTAGCTCTCCACCAGCACCGTCGTGTCCTCGCTCAGGCGCTTGTCCAGCTCCAGGTCGTACGACACGTAGCAGAGCTTCTCCTTGATCTGCCGGACCGTCTCGAAGTCGGCCGTTCGGTTGAGCGCGTAGCCGCGGCGCAGGAGCAGCGCAATGAGGTTGCGCGTGACGTCTCGGCCCGCAACGTCCAGTCTGCGGGTGAGGTGGTTCAGCACCACCGACTCGTACACGGGCACGATGTGGGTCACGCCGTCTCCCGAGTCGACGACGACACCGGAACTGAGACCTGAGAGACACCGCCAGAGTTAGCCTGCTGCATACCGTATTTCCCCAATCGAGGGCAGCCTTGACCGCAGAGTCACATACCTTGAGCGTAGAGCGCCAACACGGCCTGGATCGCAACGTAGACACCACCGAATCCGTACCGGTCGAACATGACCTCGCACATCTGCTCACGGTTTCGCAGCGGGTTCATCGGGGGCTCGGTGAGCAGGATCTTGCGGCCGCGGGGGTCGACCTTCATCTTCTCGAAAAAGGTGTAGTCCCAGAGGTGCTGCATATCCTCCCACTTCTTGACGATACCGTTCTCCATCGGATAGCTGATCTGGAGCATCGTGCGGGCGGCGGCCGCCTCGTCACCGCACATGATATCCTTGATGACGAGGTCATTGGTGTCGCCTTGCTCCTCGGTTCTCAGGATCGGTCGGCCAACGATGGAAGGGTATTGGAATTCGGGGAAGTTCTGCGCGGCATATCCGACTTTGAGGAAACCGGTTCCTCCGTCGAGGACTGTGGTGGACCTCCCGTCAGCCAACTCCCCATCATCATCAAGCATCCAGGAGAACACCGGCAGCGGCAGTGACGACAGCAGCTACTGGGCTCCAACTCTGGCATCAGGGGTATTTCGTCTTACCGATGGGGGCCTCGGCTGCCATTGTGAATGCAGAAGCTGTAGGACTGAGAGATTGAGCTTCTGTCGAGTGGGAGGGAGAGGTGTGGTTGGGTTGGAGAGCACCCGGGAAGCTGTTACGTCTGCGTCGTCGATAGTGGGGTTGGGTTGGGTTCGCTGCCTCCAGCTGCCCTGCAAATGGATCGTCAGACAGCGGTGGCTGAGCAATTGGCGTCACGTGATACCCCGCAGCCCAGTGCTTCCCAGTGGCGTCACTGGTCACTGCTAAGAGCACTGCACCTCCACAGCGTTGTGCTGCACCGCCAGCTCCAGCATTCCCAGCCTGAGGTCAGTGCTGTCAGCGCGACCGGACCGGCAAGCCCCACATTAACGGAACATCATCTCCACACTCACTGGCAGAAGGCGCGACTCGGCGGCATGGAGCGACTTTAAGGACGCGGAGTAATTAATAAAGCTCTTTCGTTTCCGCTCGTGTGTGTTCCCGCGGGTGTTCATCCTCGCAACTGCTTCGAGCTTTTCAGTCGACCGCCCGCCATGACCACCAGACTCCTCCGCCGCAATGTCAAGATCCTCGTGATCAACCCCAACTCCTCCGAGGCCATGACGAGGGGCATGGAGAAGGCCATCCAGGGAATGCCCTTGCACGATGTAAGCCGGGGTTGGAGACGCCTACTTGGCAACCGCACAGATGGAGGACATCACAAGCTGATTAAATTTTTTTGTGCTGGGCCAGTCCCTCGAAATACACACTTACACGGCACCGGCCGAGAGCCCAGCAAGTATCAACGACGATGCCGACATCCAGCTCAGCACCGAGGTCGTGCTCAAGGACCTCGCCAGCAGCGGAAAGCTCGCTGAGTTTGACGGCGTGCTGGTTGCATGCTACAGCGTTCACACGCTCGTCGAGAAGCTCTCTCAGCAGTACCATGCCTGTCTGGCTGTCAACGGCATCTTCGAGGCAAGTGTCCTCACTGCGACATCACTCTTACCTCACGGCTCTCCTTCGAAGTGGGGTGTCGTGACCACTGGCGAGTTCTGGGAAAAGCATCTCAGTCAAGGAGTGAAGGGCTATCTTGGGCAAAGTGAGCAGACTGACAATGCCAAATTTGGTGGAGTCGCGTCGACTGGTTTGACCGCCGGCGACTTCCACCGCGTCAGCCCGGCCGAGGTGAAGGCCAAGCTAGAGCAGGCAACGAAGAAGCTCCTCAACAGCGGAGATGTGCGCTGTGTGGCCATGGGGTGTGCTGGCATGGCTGGCCTCGAGGAAATCATTCGTGCCTCGGCCGCCGAGGTCTACGGTAAGGAAAGGGGAGGCGAAGTGTTCGTTATCGACGGCGTCAAGGCCGGCATCTTGCAACTGGAGCAAACAGTGAGAGGCAGGAGATTATTTCAAAACGGCGCTGTATGGTAATATTGCATGAAAATTCAGTCAACGCCTTCTTATGTTCCCATCCAATTAACAGTGATTGACCAGTACAAAGCTCACTCCAGGATACAGCATTAATCAAGACGTCGAGTCCGTCCCCAGACCTCGTCGTGGTCTTTCTTTCCCTTGGTCTCGGGGACCCGGACAGACACGAAGAGAACAAATAGTAGCGCGAAGCCGGCGAAGAGGAAGTACACCCACCCTGCACCACCAAGCAGCTCGTTGAGAAGGTTGTTAATGATGGGGAAGAACTGGGCAACCAAGAACGTGGCAATGTAGTTAGCTCCCAGGGCCCAAGACTGGGTAGCACCGACGGCTTCCTGCCCGACAAGTTCTGACGCAAGAATGAAAGGCACTGGCCCGAGACCAACAGCGAAAAAGGCCACAAACGACACGACAGACACGGCTGAAAGGATCTTGACTCCAAACTTGATCGACAGAGCAAGGATCAGGGAGCTGGTACCCTGGCCGATGATGGAGATCAGAATGCACCTCTTTCTTCCGAGCTTGTCCGGCAGAGGGGAGCAAGCCGCAGTGGTGAAGAGGTTGACGACAGAGATCAGGATCGTGAGGAGGGCGGAGTTAAGGGGCAGGAGGTCGGTCAGGAGAGACACGGAGTACATGATGATCGAGTTGATACCGCACAGCTGCTGGGCGAACATAATACCCACGACAGCAGCAATGGCGGGTCTGTACAACGGCTCCTTGACCACCTCGAAGAAGCCAAGATGGACCGGCGACGCCTTCTTAGCCAACCCGGGGGAGACAGGCGGCGTGCCCTCAGCCGCCAGAAGGCCTTCTGACTCGGCAACAGTATCGTCGGCCTCCCAGGCCTCAACCTCCTCCTTGATGTCGAAGTCCTTGCCGCGGATCCGCTGCAGGGTGCGGCGGGCCTTCGGGGCGTCTCCATTGGCGGCCAGCCAAGCCGGACTCTCGGGAATGAGCAGCAGGCCAGAGGCCTGTGCCAGCGCAACAAAGATGCCAGCGGCCAGGATCCAGCGCCATGCCTTTCCGTAGCTCAAGAAATAGCCCAGCGTCTGGACTGCCAGGATGCCGACATTGATGGAGACCTGGGTCATGGCGCCAAACAGGCCACGCTCCTTGGGCGGGGCGATTTCACTGATGTACAGCGGCACAATGACGGTCGATGCACCGGCGGCGATACCTGTAAAGAGTCGGCCGATGGCGAGGGCCACGGCTCCTCCGGAAAGCGTCTCGATAATAGCGCCAATGGTGTAAAAGATAGCCGTGATTCGCATCGCAGGGCGTCTTCCGCGCTTCGAGGAGAAGGGGCCGGCACAAAGGGCACCAACGAGGCCGCCGACGGTGAAGATGGAGGAGACGGTCGCGAAGACGGCATCGGTCATGGGGATACAGTCGGGCAGCCAGCCGTCGACCTCAGGTGACTTGGAGTGCACCCATTTCAGCAGCGTGGTCTTCGCTTGAATGGATTTCTTTCGGCAGGTGAGGACATCTTGGGGTGCATTCAATTCGGCCTATAATGGTTCGTTAGCTGCATTGCGCGCGAGGGCCGAAGCAAAGGGCGAGTCGAGGTGTGATGCAATCAATACGTACCAGATGGAAGCCGAACTGCAGGGGTCCCAATGTCGAGACAGCGATCAAGACAACCAGATAGAGGCTGACATCGTGCATGCACTGTCGAAGGCCCGAGGGAGCCATGGTGAGGGATCTCGAGATAGGTGTTGCTGTCGTCCCAAGAGAGCTCCGGGGTGTGTTGTGTGAGGGGAGAAGCTTTGTTCGAGAACGAGTCCAGCAGAGGGGAGAACTGGAAGGGAAGTCGGGACGCGGAAGCGAACCCGGAACTGGGGAAAGTCACCGGACCCTGGCAGCTGTCTGGGCGCATGCCACAGCTGCTACACCTGTCTGTCTTACGCGGTCCAGTACGTAGGCAAGCCGCGTTCCAGGTTCCGCAAGCGGGGGCCCATGGGTGATCAGCGCAGGCTTGCATCACTGTGTTTTAAGCTCAATGGCACCCGCGGGGTGTTTGCACTGGAGGGGCGCCCTGTCAGGTACCCCGTATTACCCTTTGCTACCTACCCGATCTTGGCAACACCAACGCTCGCAGAGTATAGTAGGAGCATCAACGTATCGAGATCAGGTTGAGACAATGAGGCAGAGTGAGATAGTCATACAGACAGAGAGACCATGTGAGACAGAAGAGGCTTTCTTAAGGCGCCGGTCTCCACAGAGAGAAGGCCAGAGACCAGCAATGAGGCCGACTTCCCTAATTTTGCCTACGCTGCGTGTTGATGCCTTCGCTGTGGCAGCTGCTCCTACTTCTCACAATTATTAATTGCAATCAGCACTCACTTTCGGGGAATCGGCATTTACGACCCTCTGGCAAACCATGACGGTGCGAGCGAGGCTCCCGCTGACCCCAAAATTCCTCGACCAGTCACAAATGCTGCCAACATCAACCTGGATGGATGGTGTCACGAGGCTTTCCGATACGGGGGCTGAAACGGGACATGGCTCGCAGCAAAAAGTCCATTCACATGATGACGATGGAATTGGCATGATTGCTTCCAATGAAGATAGCCGTCCGTCGACATTTTCTAGGCAAACGACACTGAGGGGTGGCAGATTATCAAAAGAGCGTGACCATCAGCCATGTCAGCCATCAGATCACTGGGGCGTTCTCAGGTCATGGGCTTCCGAGATATTGGCACTTTTTGTTTCATTGTCTTGTTTTGCAGCAATAATAGCGATACTGGGGGCGTATCATCGGATGCCACCGCCCGAGTATGTGCACAACATCAATATCAACACGATTGTCGCCATCTTCTCAACAATACTGAGGGCTACGTTGATAGTAGTTGTCGCCGGAGGTAAGCAAAGACATGGAATAGCCCATTTCTCTTGGTGGAGCTAAACCTGTATACCTAGTGATCGGCCAGTCCAAGTGGCTGTGGATGGAAAGTCCGAGACCACTACGCCATGTTGAACGGTTTAACGATGCTGCCACCGGGGCATGGGGTTCACTGAAGTTCCTTCTCTGTACTTGGTGTACTTGGAAACCGTATGATTTTCATTCTTCTTCTTCCCCCAACTCCACTGGTTATCTCAAGGAATAGGAACGGCTTACAATAATTCCAGCACAAGAAGTGTTGTCAGCGCTTTCGTCATCATCACGTCCTACGTGATTGGTCCATTTTCACAGCAGGCTGCTGGGACAACTTCATGCGAGACGATTATAGATGGAACTTCCAAAATCATGGTAGCAGCAGCAAACATCACGGTGGCTTTTGATCATGCCATCAATGGTGCTGCAACTGACGGCTTGACGTATGAGGAAGGCCGCCGCTCTCGCGATCCCTCCAGTCTGTTTCGTTGTGACTCCAGAAACTGCACTTTGAACACTCTTTCCGGGATCACGCATAAGTCGTTGGGCTTTTGTAGTAGACGTACAGATGTAACTGACACGCTCAGGCTGGTGGACAGGGGCGAAGACGGCATTTATTTTGTGTCCAGGGAGAACGCAAACTTTTCCATCAACTGGCCTTTAGTGCCTGGAAACTCGTCGCCAGTTCGACAACAACTGGCCTACCTGTTGAACATGGAGATAGCCAACTCTCATGGCGTTATTTTGGGGTCAAGCATTCGACTCGAGGCCTTGCTTGCGGAAAATACAAGTGTGTCTGTCATGGCATTCATGGCGGCCCCATGTACCAACAGTACGGATATCGTTAGATCAGATGAACGAAATTGTGACCATCGGTTCGGCAAGGTTGTGGCCACAGATGGCACACCTCTTGGCCGAGACGTGGGGATTGTAGCTGCCAACTGCAGCATATACCCCTGCATCCGTTCTTACAATGCTGCAATCACCAACGGCGTTCTCAAGGAGAGACTGGTTTCTGAGAGCCAAATGAATTTGGGACGATGGATCACGAAGCGGACATACGGAAATGCATTGGTTTACTTCGGAATAGATGAGCCATGTGTCTTAAAAGACAAGTGATACGACGCAGCAAACATCAGCACGGCATCTTGGGATGGCAGTTGGGTCACCTTTGACACAAGAAACGGTTCACACAAAATTCCCATTGCCTGTTTGAGGGCTATGGATGCTTCGGCGGTTGATAGTCTCCAAGTATTTCTCAATACGACAGCGGCGGGTACTTGTATCACTCCGTGGCCCTTCAACGCGGGAAACGTGAGGTCCTCGACGCCAGATCCCCATGGTCCTGTGATCCCGGAAGGTCTATTGCGATACGGAGGCTGCGTCAAATGGTGGATTGAACCCCTATACAACAACGGGAATACGACATTCAATGGCATCTCGAACGCGTTCGACGGAATGGCTTCAGCGATGACCAACTGCATACACACAGGAAAAGGTGGTTGGGACTTTGCCACAGAAAAGTTCACCAGGGAACAGGCCTTCGTCAGAGGCTGAGATAAGGACTGAGATCTGTGTCCAGGCACAATGGCTCTGGTTGATTTATCCTGCAGCTCTCCTCGAGCTGGCAACGGGTCTCCTCGCCGCAGCATTCGTGCAGAGCTCTCGAGAAAGGGGCAGACGGCCGATTTGGAAGTCGATAATGCTTCCTCTGCTTTTCTACGATACAACGACGGAGCTAGATTCGTTCGAGGACGACGGGTGCCCTACAGTGCCACTCCTGTCGATTCGAGAGCTCGAAACACTTGCGGACAAGACTGTGGCGCGGTTCAGCAACGACCAGACATGCCCGGGGTTTGTCATTGAAGAAATCCGAGAGAAAAAGTGACTCAATGAGCGAGACAAGGCCCAGGAATGTCGAGGGACTCTGAAGCCGGCCATTTAAGACTGAACCATTACTCCCTTAGTGTACCGTCGTGATGAACACACAGCTAGCCTCGCAAATGCAATCACATCAAACTCTTCCTACAGCCTCCAGCATCACAACTTCTCTTTCCGAAGAGGTGAGACAGACTTGGACGGTGATACTGTTCGGATAGTGGTTAACAATTCTTATTGAGGCCCAGACTGGAGCCCACCAGCTGATGAACTAGATTAAGATGAAAGTGGCGCTTTCAGACAGCATCTTTTACCGACCTTTTCCCAACGCCAGTTGGACAGCCGCCTGCAGAGTCTCGACGTCGTTGGGGCCAACTCCGATGTTCTCGTTGTCCGTCTTATCGTACAGAGTACCGCCCTCAGCCCAGATACGGCGCAGGGTGAAGATGGTGGCGTAAGGCACGCCCTCGGCCCACGCCTTCTCCTCGGCATCCTTGAGCTGCTGCAGCGGCACGGACGAGACCTCCCACTTGGCGCCCGTCTGCTTCTCGAACTCGGCCAGGATCTCCTTGGGCGTCGCCACGAAGGACTGCACCTTGAGCGCCTTGTTGAACGAGGCGTCGGGGTGCCGGAGCGAAGCCACCAGGGTCTTGCCAACACTTTATTGTGTTAGCGGAACGGGCATAAAGCAAGTTAAAGGTAGAGAGACTCACTCCTTCATGGTGATCAGGCCGACCTTGCCCTCTCCATCGTCCACCAAGACAGCCTTGCGGCCCGACACGTCAAACCCGCCAGCCTCCTTCGCGACAGGGAAGAGGTTCAAGTACATGTCGACATACGGCCCAGTCACCAGGTACGTGTACTTGAGGCGCTTGATGTTCTCACGGATGTACTTGCGCACCTTGAGCTTGGCCTGGTGCGGCTTCTCATGGGCGCTCTTCTCGCTGTACTCGATATCCGTACCGTACTCCGAGGGGAAGAACCACTTGACGGAGTCGGTCTCCTCGGCCAGCTTGATGAGGTCGATCTGCTTCTCGATGACATTGCGCCCAAGAGCCGAGACGACAGTGTCGGCATCCTGGTAGGCCGCCTTCACCTGCTCGTTGTTGTTGACGTTGCCGGCAATGATCTTTGCCCCCTTCTTCTTCCAGCCGTCGAGCAGCTCTGCCTTGTTTTCCGCCGTGCTTTGAGAGGTGAAGACGGTGACTTGGCCAAACGCCGGCTTAGCATCGAGCAGGGCCTCGGTGATGAACAGGCCGATGTTGCCCGTTGCGCCAAAGACGAGGATCTTGGAGGGCGTAAAAGCCATGGCAGCAGTGGTGGGATTGGATGGTATTTACAGATTATTTGGGGGTTGTGGACGAGGGGTAATGCCACTGTAGTGAGATGGATTTGGGGTTTGAAGCTGTAGATGCACTAAACTACGTGGGGTCACTACTTGGTTGTGCAGGTGCAGCCAGATGCTTTATAGGTAGGTTCACTTGCAGCACAAACAGAAGCGATAACGGCTTGCCACCCCGCTGAAACTGCATTTGTAAGTCAAGAGCGCCCTTGCGCGCCCTTCGCGAACTGACGCCATCCAAATGTGCTTTAAAGGTGGAGGTGGAGGAGCAAGAGGGGAACCTGGATGCGAGCGCCGTTCCCCGACCCCGCGCCGGGCAACTGCTTGGCAGGTGGTGTGCAGCGTCCGATGCAAGCCCAAACACCCGAACTAACCGAAAAGATTGGCAAAAACCTTCCAATTGCACTAAAGAGCTTCAACAATTGCATATACAAAACATTGCACAATCAAATTTCAGCGTATTCAAGTCGAATTGAGACATCCAAGAAGGTACCTGAAGCTACGATGTCCAGGTCCGGCAGGCGGTCAAGACACCCACCGAGCCAGTGGGTACGTACCTCGCGACCCCTGCGGGACGGTGTTGTCTGAGAGGCTGACGGGCCCAGCACGGGAGACGGGCGACCCCACCACCGATCGGTGTGAACTTTCCTCGAAATTTTTTTTTGAGCTGGGTGAACTTTTTCTGAAAATCGGGAGACTGCGTCCTCGCGACCCGCCGGGCGACATACATTTGCGTCGATACAACAACACCACACGACACAACGCCCACCTGCCGCAGCCATGGCCGCCATTGACTCCCCCGCGACCAACGGGCACAAGTCCGAGAAGAAGAGCAAAAAGGAAAAGAAGGAGAAGAAGCGCCTGCGCGAGGAGGATGCCGACGCCGAGGAGCGCAGGCACAAGCGCTCCAAGAGCGTAGCCAAGGATGACGCTGCCGCCTCCGACAACGACGACGCCGACGCCCTCGCAGGATCCCAGGACCTGTCCGTGGACCCCGCGACCAAGTCGAAATCCACAGACGCCGCCAATGGCGAGCCGTCGCCCGAGAAGAAGAAGAAGAAGAAGGACAAGAAGGACAAGCACAAGTCGGTAGACGACGCCGAGGAGGACGGGTCCGACGCCGAGCGCAAAGAGAAGAAGGACAAGAAGAAGAAGCGCAAATCACAACACAATGGCGCCGACGCCGGCCTCGAGTACCCCTTCGTCGACGCACCCGCGAGCGACAAGAAGGAGAAGAAGAGTAAGAAGTCCAAGGCCAAGTCACCCGAGCCGGTAGCAGCCTCTGACGACGACGCCATGGACGTCGACACCCCCGCGAAGACGACGAAACCGACGCCGAAAGCCCACCAGTCTCCCGACGCGCCCGCCAAGCCCCAGTTCCCCTTCTACACCCAGACCGTCTCGCTATACCTCCCCCTGTACCCCGTCGGCTGGGACGCCCCCTGCACGGCGGCCGCGACGCAGCACCTCGAGCCGCTTCTCAACCGCTACGTGCCGGAACTCAAGGGCGTGCTGCTCGCCTTCCGCAACGTCGCCGTCGCCGAGATGCCCGGCCGCCGGTACGCCGCCAAGTCCGACTCGGAGCGCTGCGACCTGACCTCTGTTGACGAGTACGCCGTCGGCTTCGGCTACGTCACCGTCGACGTCGATCTCTTCGTCCCCCGCCGCGGCGCCTGGATGGAGGGCAGCATCAACCTCGAGAACGAGGGCCACGTCGGCGTCGTGTGCTGGGGCAAGTTCAACGCCAGTATCGAGTCGTCGCGCCTGCCACCCGAGTGGCGCTGGGTGCACGCCGACTCCGCCGAGGCGGCCGAGTACGTCAACGACCCCTTCACCGAGGAGGCGGAAGCGGCAGCGGAAGCTGAGGGCGAAGGGGATGCCGAGAAGACGGCAGAGGAGGAGCACGGCGCCGTGCGCCAGATCCACACGACGGGCTTCTGGGTCGACGGCAACGGCGACAAGGTCAAGGGCCGCGTCCGGTTCCGCATCAAGGCGTTCGACGTCGGCGTCAGCGGCGACCACGGCTACCTCAGCCTCGAGGGCACGATGCTCGACGCCGCGGGCGAGGCGGCGGCCGTGCAGCGCGACGCCGAGCAGGAGCGCCGGCGCCGGGCTGGCAAGAGCGGCGGTGTGCTGCGTAAGGAGCGCCGCCGCATGCCCGACTTCAGTGTCACCAAGTTCGGCGAGGTCGAGGACGAGGAGGACAAGGCGCTGCGGAACGATGTGTGGAAGCACACGGAGCCCGCGACGGCGGCGGCGGCGGACGGCGAGGGCGGCGACAAGGTGGCGTTTAGCATTTCGGCCGAGGAGTAAGCCTAGAGGGCGCGCTGTGTGTCTATTCCCCAGCGAGGTGAACTTAATGGGCGTTTTGAGGCTTAGGGAAAATTGACTGATATATTACTTGTACATTCACCTTAATGACTGATGGCCACTTTTCCTGGACTTGGAGGCTGGTGATGTTGCGGAGGGACATACACTATCTGCCCGTTTGATTTGATGCTGTTGCTGCTACGGTGCTGGGTTGAAGAGATCTGCTGAGGCTAGATGGTTGACGAAGGAAATAGGCATGGATTACTCTACTCCTTGGGCTGTCTAGTTGTGCCTTTGTTCACATCCAAGTTTCGCAAACTGGCACGAAGAGAACGGTTTCTCCTCTGCAACAACTGTTTCAAGGACTACGATGAGGAACAAACATTTCCAGACTTATCTCGAAACGAGGACACGTACTGCCGAGAGCAGGGCTCGGCCCGTTGTCTTGAAAGAAATGACAAGAAACAAGCTTCGGAAGAAGACCTCCTCCACATCGAATGAGTTCAATTTGATCGATTCTGTCTACCCCGTTCTCTCGCGCTCAGTTACACAACACCAGCCATGAAACCATGTCCTCCTCAAACACGGCGCTGCCGGCCGCAACGTATCGAAAAACCCTGAACAGTCGCTCAGAGTCCGCTAGCTTCGAAGTACCTGTGTTGTGACTGTAAGCTCTGGTTTCCTAATAGAGAAGAGAGAGAGAGAGTGTGTGTGGGCATACCCATCGCACCACACCACTCGACAAAGGAACAGATGACCACGACGTTGACGGACACTTATGCGTGTGGCTAGAAAGTAGAGGGCCGTCAGGACGGTGACGCCGAGAGCGAGACGATGTCGAAAGCCCAGCCGGAACATTGCTGCACGCCGGCCGGTTGTTTGGGTTGCGGGTTTGGCTGTGTTCTGTTCTGATACGGTGAGTCTTGGTCTGGAGTGAATGTTGAGAGTCGTGGAAGCTGAGTTTGATGATGTCCCAGAGTCTGAGAAAGTAGAGCCAGAAGCAAATATTTATCAACTCCATCGTGATAGTGTAGAACGATGGATGCTAGTATCTCGGCGTGACAAGAACGTTCTTCGATTGGCCCACGGGGTTCACCATAGAAAAGTACCGGGGAGACTGGGCAAGAATATAGAAGACGTGTCTCGTATTCAGACTCGATGATGAGTCCAACCTCAATGTGACCAATGCTCGATCAGGCCCAATAGTAGTTGACACGAAAGCAATCCTTCCTCCGTCCCAAGTGTAGTTCATCGAATCCCAAGCGAAGCGTCTCAGCAAAACCACGCCCAACCTGTCGGATTCCCCTCGTCACCAAACTCTTCGAGGTATTCCCAGTGCCTGCGGTTACAGCCTAGCTCGTATGCGGGCCATCCCCCACGCCGAAGCTAAGAGTCACTTCCATATCATTCCCAGACGCTGGAAGAACGAGAATAGGGAGCCCTTGGGGACGAATCCCGCATACCGAGCCTGCCAAATGGAGGCGAAGGTGTCTGTTTGGACCGTTTGTCAGTGACATCCTGGAAAGATTCTGGCAATGCGTGGATAGAACTCACTGGCAACTGGGCCGAGCTCAGCAAATCCCAGAGCCTCGAGGACCCAAGGAGCGATGATGACCAGAACACCGATGGCGATGATGGTCACGAGGACGGGGTGCCCTTTGACAAAGTCGAAGATGTCCAGGGCGGCATCGGTTGACTTGTCCATGGCTTCCTTCACGACCTGGCCGACGGTGTCGCGGTGGCGCACGAGGCCTTCCACCCCGGCAAGGATGTACTTGGCCAACTGCTCGGTCCACGAGTTGACTGTGACTATGCCCTTGAGACGGCGCTCGAGGTCCTTGCCTCCCTTCTCGGCCGTGCGGAGGATGTCGATGAACTCGCTGGCGGCATCCTCGGCGGAACGCACTGGATAGTTGGTGATGATGCCGGCTTTTTCGTTCGCGATCGACTGCTCTGCATGCTGCGAAGTACCGCCAATGAGGCACTCAAAGAAGCGGGCGCAATCCATGGTGACGACTTGGTTTCGTGTTGATATTTGACGGCGCTGTAGTAAGTTTGACGAATTACAGGGTTTTTGGACTCAGAAAAGAGAAAGGTCGACATTCAGTCTGGCCTCACTTGAGGAAGAGGCCGACGGAGCCTTAAATGATATTCAGCAGGCAGGAGGTGAGGCTGCTGCATGCTACCTGTTGTTGACCAACGACCTGGGCCATCCTGGAGGCAAGGACGGGAAGGCTCCAACCTGGAACCTGCCTTAGCCCACGGCCTCCTGCATTAAATCCAAATCTGCCTTGCCCACTCACGCTTGCCGCCCGTCTTACATCGCATCCTTGCGTTTCTGTTGGCCCAAAAGTCGACCGCCGGTCATGTCCAAACGAACTTCACCAGGTCCCGACCCGACCAACAACACATCTTTGGGCCTCGGCCAGTTTTTCCACTTGCATTTCCAACATATGGGCTCACAACAGCTGGGGAAGAATCCGTTCAACCCGTTCAACATTCTCTCGACCTGCGAGCAAAATTACGCCGCCCAGCCGTCCTAAACTGTGAATTGAGTCACATACAGCGAACGTCAGCAACGCAAAAAGTCGTCCCCTCCCCCCTCCCCCGCCCCCGCCCCAAGCAAAAAGGTATTTCCGCCATCGGCAAAAGGAATGGGCCCTAACCAGGGATCGAACCTGGGACCTCTCCCAGACTGAATTGTCGAAGACAAACAACCCTAAGGGAGAATCATACCGCTAGACCATCAGGGCTGATTGGATGTTGCAGGCTTGCTGCTTGATGGCGAGAGGAGTCAGAAATGCGGAATATGCAGGCTGTGGGAGCTAGCCGACGATTCGCGGTCCCTTGCCCCCACAACGCGCAGAATGGAGCCATTCCACACTCGACAGACTCCCACCAACCCACTGTATTCCTCTGAAATTTTATCAGCACCACGAACACGGCGTTGGTCATCTACTGAAAGTGACGTATTCACCAGCTTGGGTTGTTTCAAGAAGGCAAGAATTTCAGCGATAGCCAACACCGCAGAATGCAGCGGCTTTGGCGAGGAAACCGTGGCAAATGCCCTACGCCCATGCACCTGTTCTGGCTATGAAGCTGTCCAGCCCTTAGATCGACCCTGATGAGAACTGCATAGGCTCGTTCGGGCTGATCGCCCAGGGCATGTTGCACCGACCCGCCCTATCGACAGCACTCTCTTGGCTCAGGGTCTCCCTGCGCCTTGGGCAGGATCAGAATCCTTCACGACGCAGAAGCTTTCAGCCGTACTACACGCTTCGCCGCATCGCTACAATATCACGGACGGAAGTGATATTCCAGTCTCTTCCTTAGCTGAATCTAACGCCAGGAGTCTTCACTGGTGGTGAATTACTGCGATTTCTGTCAGGACTTGTTAATATCAGAAGCCGTCCTCGAAGACATACAGGTTACATCTGCTCGGATATTCGTAGGCGCTTCCGCCAGCCCCGTTAACTCTGTCGGACCGAACCTTCATCTTCATCTGATGGACGAACATGACGTCCGTCGACGCGACCCGCTCATGGCTGATGAATGCGAGCTCACAGCATTCGCTGATCCACAGTCGTTGAGCTGTGGTGGAGTCTTCTGAACAACTCATGCCCGGGCCCTCACGGCAACTACAAGTGTATATGGCCTGGAAGTCTTCGTTCTCCTCTAATAATGAGAGTTCTCAGTCCACCTTGGTCGTCAAAATTACTGAGGCTTGCACCTGGTGTTGCTCATGGACTGGTAATCTTTCGGCCTTCGCTCTCTATCTCTTGCCCGACTTCCTTTGCTGTATCATCACCCTTCCTAGCCGTCATCGACTCTCCGTTCATCAATACGAGAGTCTATCAGCGGACATGACTCCGGTTTCTGGTGGACCGGCGGGCCCTCACCGCTAGCGGCCGGCCGCCGCCGTGTGATGTCTTTGCAACGATCCACTCTTTGCATCTGTCAAGACCGCTTTCGCCTGCTTCCGAATCGCCAAAACACGATGACTAGGCACCTATCGTTGCTACCCTTGCTATCATTACTAGCTCATTCCCTATGAGGCGAAGGATTGGGGTATCTTTCATAGCTTGTCAACTTCTGTCACAAACTGCCTTGCCATATAACGTCTATCATCTTTACGCCCAGCCGATACATCCGGGATGATGGTTTACAAAGCACTAGCCGTTACGAGCTGAGGCTGTTACTCGAAACATCCCTGTCGTCTACAGAGTGCCCATCACGAATGCCGCTTCACGAGGAAAACCGGCCAAGGAGGTTACCGCCATCTCCATGCCTGACAGCTCGAGAGCGGCTCGGCCTACTTTGATGTTTCCTTGTCCGACTCCGTCAACGGTGTCCCGAGGGACTCTGAGTATATAAACCAGTCTTCATCCCGTCCATCTGGGTGATCTGAATAACTACTCTTCACCCAACCAAGACAAGAACAGTCCATCCCCATACCTTCTACCACAGCTCCCTTGCCACGGCCAAAATGCTTGCCTCCTCATTCCTCGCTATCGCCTCAACCGCCCTCGTAGCCGCTGCCCCCAACACTCCCGCCCAAGACGCCGAGTCCTACGTCCTCGCCGGCCCCCTCCCCTACGAGGAGCTCAAGGCGGAGGTCGCCAAGCTCAAGACCGATGGCGAGTCCAACGTCGCCCGCGGCCTGGACAAGCGCATCTGCGAGGGCGTCTACATGTGCGACGGCAGCAACTTCAGCGGCGAGTGCTACTACGGCTGCTACCCCATCGGCGTCGCCATCTACCCTGACTCCTACTGGGTTTCGCGTATCAGCTCCGTCGGACCTGACGCGGGAGGCTGGTGCGACTTCCACGGGTGAGTTTCTCTCTTTATAGTTGGGTCTGGTTAGGTGAAGCGTGTTTCTTACCATGTTTCTAGCGGAAACGCCTGCGAACCTACTCGCTTCTCGCACCAGATCTTCCGCAGCCCTGGCGGCAACTTGGCTGCGGGCATCGACAACCAGATGGGTTGTTTCTACTGCAACCCCAACTAAGGAACGATTTGAAATGAGACGGAATGGGTGGATAATGCCGGTGCACGGCGACTTTCAATGTTCAATCGTCCATATTAGCTCTTAATACATACATCTGAGAGCGGCGACCCTGGATGAGAGAGCCGAGCCCCAGTGTGACGTTTGTGCAACAATCTTGAACAGCAAACGTACATCGAAAAGCTGCAAACCTAACATGAAGTACCGGTGTCTTATTTCAATATGTTAGAGGCGTTTTCAACGGTCAAGTTACCACTACCGTGCTTGTTGCTTTGTCACGTGAGATGCCAGTCGCTAGGTGTCGAACGCTGCCTGCTATCCCTGTGCGCACCAGCCAATAGCAGCCAATAGCATCCAAATCGCCATCCCGAACAAGCAAGCCAGCGCGGATCTCCCGTGCTGGCCTGTCAATTGAAGCTTTGATTCCGTGCGTGTGTTGAATGAGACGAAGGAATCGAGGTCAGGGTGCATGCGACTTTGAGGAACGGTGCGTAGCATTCGGACGAGGTGTGATCTGGAGATCTGTGTGTGTTGAAGGTGCAGCGTTGGGGAGGTTCTTCAAGGATGACTTCAGGTTCTTGTTTTTAACTAGATGAATTTCTATTTATGCCCCTGACTTCGTTTCCTCCCTTCCGGAGAACGGCTTTTGGTTTCATTTCCGCGAGCTTTCTTGAGATAACGACACCCTTGGACCCCGCGTGGGTTCGAATCCCGAGCTGAAGCTGGCGTTCCGCCATGAGATCATCTCAGCCAGGCGGCATTCTCCTCTGCTCCCAAGCTACCTTACACCTCCAAAACGGGAAATTCTTCGAAAACGCCATTTTCAGGATGAAAATCTTGCTGTTAATTCAATGCTCATATGCAATCGGACTTCCTAGCCAAATACACTCAAAACTCGACCCGGCAACCTCATTGGGGAGCGGACAAGTCCTCCAACACCTTGCGCCCCCTCAAGACGTCCTCCTCATGCATCGGCTTCCTCGCCGTCTCCGCAATCCCCTCCTCAACCCACTGCTCGACAGCCGGGTGCGCCAACAACCTCTCTACGTACGCCTTCGCAACGGGATTCTTCAACTCGAGACCAAACGTCCGGATGCGCGTCGCCACGGGCGTGAAAAAGGCATCGGCAGCACTGAACCCCTCGCCCGCGAGCCACGGCCCGCCAAACCGCGTCAGGCCGTCGGCCCACAGCTCCTCGAGGCGGTCGAGGTCGCGCTGCAGGGCGGCGTCGGGCGGGCCGTCGAGGTCGATGCTCAGCGCGACGTTCATGGAGCACTGGTCGCGGATGGCCTCGAAGCCCGTGTGCATCTCGGCGGCGGCGCTGCGGGCGAAGGCGCGGGCCGCGCGGTGGTGCTGCGGCCACACGGCCGGGTGGGCCTCGGCGACGTACTCTGCGATGGCGAGCGAGTCCCACACTGTGATGCTGCTGGTTTCGCTGCCGTCGGTGTCGACGAGGGTTGGCACCTTGCCTGAGGGGGAGAAGGCGAGGAAGGCCGGCTGGCGGCGACCGGCGACGAAGGTCTGCAGGCGCTCTTCGAAGGGGATGTCGAGGGCCTTGAGGAGGACCCAGGGTCGCATGGACCAGCTGGAGTAGCGCTTGTTGCCGATGTAGAGGATGTAGCCCATGGTGACTGGCTGATTATAACGAGGAGGTAGTGATTGGATGTTGAGGAGCATTGACGATGGCGCAGAAGGTCTTGAAACCGTGCCTGCGAGATGTGGTTTATATATGCAATCCGCGCAAGCAGCTTGACTCATCTGACGATACTTCGTCCCGATATTCTGTCGCGCGCCCTGCCATGCAGGGAGGGCATCGAAGACCATGCAGGCGGGGCGGGACCTCCCAGCTTTGGCAGGCCTCGAACACTAGTTCAGACGGATTACCAATACCGCCTCGACACTTTCAAGCATATCCCGGTTGCGAGATGGCCTGCGGCTGAGCTGAGGTCAGAAGAAGCTTATCAACACCGCAAGTTGGGACGGGAAAATGTGGAGTTTTTGTCATTGAAAGGGCGCTGCCGGCTGGAGTTCATTCAATTGGGCCTAGAAACTCCAGCCAAGAAGCTCTAGTCTCATCCATTTCAAGCCTAGAAGACATATTAGTGCAAGATCGGGGTCAGGTCTGATTGGATACTCTGTTTGGCAATTATGGGCTTTCTCGGTCGGCTCGATTGCTCAATATTCCTCGCGGGACTTCAAATGGATAAAGTAGATCTAGACGGGTAACTGCGAGATGGCGGCGGCAACGACCGCGATGCAATGTGATCTTTACGGAAAGCAAATGCACATCTTGTCAATACTGTGAACGCAATTACTACCAGAAGCGGCCAGTCCCGTACATTGATCTGCAGGCTGCGCTACCTCTTCTGCATTGACAGATGCGAACCACACACACGGCACTTTCGAGGTGTATCATTCGTCAGCCTGATCTTGATAGAATACACTCGCCCCCCTTCAATGTGCACTTTTACTTTTGCCTTGAGATATCAGAGCCTGCCAGCCTGCCGATGCCCCTGGAGAGGCTACGGTCGCGGGACATAAAGGGAGCATCAGGCTGGCCTCATATTCCCGTCCGCCTCTTCTCGTCACCATATTCTCCACGACAATCTACGGTCAACAGGTGACAAAGCCATTGGATTATATGTCTCTCAACAACCTTCAGCCGTCGCCGAACAGCAATGATAACGCGACGGCGATTCCCAGGAGAGACGACTCGCCGACCGCCAGGCGGCATGATGGTATGAGCCTACCGCCCCCACGCCGCAAAGGGAAAGAGTCCAAGTTTTTTCGCTGATAATAAAGTGATGTAGACGGGCCCGCCACCTTCGTGCCGCTCACTGCCGAGGAGGCGGCTACGCTACCGGAGTTGAACTTCAAGCCGCTCGGCCTCAAGCTCTGGTACCTCGTGTTCATACAGATCTGGTTCTTCGCGTGTTTGACGGGAGTCGGGGTTCTCGTCTTCCTCGGCCGAAGGCAATCCACCTTGCTTCATCTGAGGATGCAATACAGCTACGCAATATGGCTCTACGCCCCGGCCGTCATCGGCTTCCTCACCACGGTGCTCTGGAGGGGAACGCTTCAGTCATACAATCGCATCATACCCTACAGCCACATGGCCAAGCCCTTGGTCGCCCAGGGTGGTAAAGAAGGTAGGGCTTTCTTGAACGAACGACTGAACTCGATTCCCGGGGGCATGGTGAATTTTGGTGTCATCGTGTCCCTTTTTGCACGCGGCGACTACCTGAGCTGTGCTATCAACATCACTCCCATGCTCATTTGGTTCCTGACACCTGTCAAGGCCTCACTGGTGCAGCTCGTCAAAGATGACGCTGGTTGGGGAATACGCATCTCCGTCGGGTTTGGTGTCATCGCCATGATCATCTATCTCTGGCTTTTCCTGGTGACGCTAAGCATCATGGTCTTTTTCTGGAAGAACCAGACGGGACTGAAGTGGAATCCATGCACTCTCGCTGCCCAACTATCGCTGATCCAAGGCTCTGACGTACTTGACAAGTTTGCGGGGATCTCTACGGAGAAGTGGGCGGAGTTGAATGACGCCGTCAGGTCGTGGCCGGATTACGGATTGCGACTACATCTAGGATATTGGAGAGAACAGAGGAGCGCTGCCATTATTCACGGAGTTCGATTCCTTCGAGAATCCAAAGACCACGGGCTGCTACTGTCCCGCGATCCATATCGGCCTCGAGCCTCGATAAGGGGGGGATCCGCCGTCGATACAGATACAGAACAAGTTGGTGGCATTACGAGTGACGGCTCAAACATCGCCATGAATGAGATGCGGGATAACTCAGGCCAAGGAGACAGCGACTTGGACCTAGAACGCGGAGCTCACTATCCCGACACATCGACTCGACATAGCAACGATCGCACCATGCGAACCCAGCAGAAGTCAACTTCAAGACGTAATGCCCGGAAAGATTCACGGCCAAATATCACCAGGATTGGAAATATGGTACTCTTGGACCCGTATATCGTCGTCGTGACGATACTGGGTACCTCTGCGCTCATCGCCGCTACATTCGCGTGGGCAAAGGGGTCCATATACAGTCCTTTTAACTTCTTAAAAGCTCGGGATGAACCCCGATCCGAAGGTTTAGATCCAGAGGGCACCGTCCGCATCTTCATCCGCGGCATCGTTTTCGGCTTTCTTCCGTCTGCGCTCTTCAATCTCTTCAACAACTCCTTCTTCGCGGCCGACATATATCACCGCACCATGGCACCTATTGTCAACATGGCCAGTAAGCTTGAAAAGGAGGACCGTACTCGTTTCTACCCAGAAGAAGCACACATCAAGGGCGCAATGACCAAGGATAGTATGCTGCTCGACTACGTCTCGCCCGACTCCATCAGCTGCATCGCCGCGGCCGCGGCCAAAGGCAACTACAAGATCGTCTTGGGTTTGCTTCTAGCGACATTTTGCAACTTGGTCTTCACAGTCAGTGGACGAATTTTTTCCTTCGTAGAGACGCAGAGCCCGGGCGGCGGCGGCGTCCATTACGTGGTCACTATTCAATTACGCAACTTCTACGCCGCCTTCGCCATCATGGTCGTCTACATCATCAGCCTCTGGACCCTCCGACCGCACGGCGTGGTCCGCACTTGCCGCCCTCTCTACACCCTCATGGACCTGGCGTCGCTCGTGCACCAGAGCCACATCCTCCAGTGCCCCGAGTTCTGGCTACAAAGCCCCGCCGACACGGAGGAGCATCTGCACTCACAGGTCACGCTGGCTGACCGCGTCTACCGGTATGGCATCTACGAGGGGTTCGACGGGGATGAATACGTTGGTATCGAGCCGCATGGAATTCCGCGCGCGTGGGAAGAGGCAGGTCCCACTATCGATAGTTTGGACTACTCGGTTGAGCTGGCACGCAATATGCTGCGGTACGGACTGTACGGCGACGCTGCGCTCGAGTACGGGAAGGATTTCCTCAAGAACGGCACCTGGACGGCGGATAGTTGCGTCAGGGTGCGCTCAAACGACTATTGGAGCTGGAGGGGTTGGATCAGACGGAGACCCTATCGAGGAAATGCTAGGAGTCACGAGTATGAGGCGAGTACGACTTCTTCGTATGAAACACCCGGGCCTGATGGCCGGTCCGGACCTTATGAACGACTTAGCGTCGTCGAACCACCTGCGGCGGGCGGCGACGAAGCAAGGGAAAGGGGCGATGGCGCAGTGCGTCGTCGAAGCCATTCGTAGTCACCACCAGAAGCTGCTATGTCGCCTACAGCTATCTATGGGTCGCGCTACCTGTTTTCTATTATACCCATGTTTCTAGTATCTGTTGTTCGCTAGCCTAGTCTTGATGAGATGATTTATGGCCCCCTTACCTCTCTTGAAGGCCCATCCCGCCCCTCTACTACCTTTAGGGAAGCGAAGTTCGGCTTGTTAGCCGCATCGTGTAAGCTGGATTGTGTAAGCTGGATTGTGTAAGCTGGATTGTCTTCGTGTAGGTTTGGCGATTAGTTAAGCCGAGTAGCATCTTTTCAATGGCATGATGCTCAGCCTCACACACAAATCAGGTAGAAGCAGACATGTGACGGGTGAAGAAGTCGGGGAGACCTGGAGTGGGGAAGTTGGAACGGGGGGTCTCTAAGGTGTGGATCGATGTGGCCGAGCGCTGAGTGTGGTAGAACCTAAAGTGAAACCGACCCCGATGACCCGGGCTCTGTTACTTCATCTGCCAACGGAAAACATGCTTCACTCAACCGTTTGCCATTGATTCTCAGGGCCATCTACAATAAAATTCACGACATCGGAATGGATCGGGAGCAATTCAATCTCATTGTGGCCTGTGTTGTCGTGGGACTTGCTTGCGGGTTCCTCGAGATACGCTCGTCTGACGAGTACTCGAGCGAGGACGACGAGTACTCAAGGAGGGCCGACAAGGATGCAAATGGCAAAGACGATAAGTACTTAGAGGACGGCGACAAGGGGGATAAGAATATGACGGAGGAAAACCACACCGTGGTTGCCCGGGGAGGCCAACCCGTCGAACGGGCCCCAAAGCGACGGCACCCCGTCGACAACCCCGCCGAGGAACCGGCCGCGAAGCGGGTCAAGGCCCCCATGGCCCCGGTCACGAATCGGAGAACCCGCATCGAACGAGCTCTAGGCCACGTCGAGCGGGACTTTGGGAAAATGCTCACTCCTGGCGGCCTCAGCATCATCAGGAAGTTCTTCGAGAATAAAGACCCGTCGCCCGCCGGGAAGTACGAGGTCTTGTCCCTGCCGGACAGACACATCTACCTGTGGAAGTTGGGCGCTGTGCGGGTGTGTCCTCTCATCGAGGAAGGGGTCTCGAAGGTCCCGGCGCCAATTGACAAGGATGTCCGGGTGCGCGAGTGGCTTTCGACAGTGAGTTCGGCGTCCAAAAGAAGAGCTGCAAATGGGACCCGATAAAAGAAAAGACCAGCATCTTTTAAATAGGTAACAAACATGGAGGAGATATTATGATTCTCAGTGTTGAGTTCCAGCGAGGAACATAGGTAATGGGCGCACGACATATTACGTAATGCACGTTTTTACTGGACTTTGCACATGGCATTGGCCGAACTCTGTACCTGAAGCTCTGTAGATTGGCCAACCAAGACAGAATTTTGGTGGCACGATAAATTTCTCCTTTTTCCAAACTCAACCACCACAACTCCCTCGCGGCTTGCGAGTATGCTTGCGGCACCATGGGTCTGCCGCCGGTGTCTGGGAGGGCTCCTGAGGCCCAGGAGCACCCAATTCATCCGCCGCGCTAGCACAGGCAAGCTCCCATCTCCCATCTCCCACCAACCCCTCCACCGTCAAACACCAAACACCCAGCTAACCATGCCTCCTCCCCTCCAGAAACCGGCGCGCACCTGCCCCCCGCCCTCCTCCAACGGGCCCGGAACATGGCCAAGGAGCACGACGAGCTGACCGCCACCCTCGAGGACACATACGACTCCAAAACCGCCCGCCGCCTCGGCGAGCTCGCCTCCGTCGTCTCCGCCCTGCGCGAGTGGGACACGGCGCAGGCCTCCCTGACCGAGCTGGCCGGCATGCTGACCTCCAAGGACCGCGAGCTGCGCGACATGGCCCGCGACGAGCTCGAGTCCACCCGCGGCCACCTGGGCGCCCTCTCCCGCAAGCTCTCCGCCTCGCTCACGCCCCGCGACCCCTACGCCCACATGCCCTGCCTCCTCGAGCTCCGGCCCGGACCGGGAGGGCTGGAGGGCCGCTTCTTCGCCGACACCCTCTTCAAGATGTACCGCCAGTTCTGCGCCCGGCGCGGCTACCGCGCCCAGGTCCTCAAGTACGAGATGGCCGACGCCGCGGGCGACACCAGCTCCGCCGCCGGCGAGCAGCCGCTGCAGGAGGCCGTCATCGAGGTGCAGGACCCGGGCGCGTACGACGTCTTCCGCGGCGAGGCGGGCATGCACCGCGTGCAGCGCGTGCCGGCCACGGAGAGCAAGGGCCGCACGCACACGAGCGCCGTGGCCGTGTGGGTGCTGCCCTCCTTCCCCGAAAACTCGGCCGAGTCCGAGGACATCAACAACCCGGAGAGCGACTTCTTCATCGACCCCGCCGAGGTGAAGATCGAGACGATGCGCGCGCGCGGCGCGGGCGGACAGCACGTCAACAAGACGGAGTCGGCGATCCGCATGACGCACGCGCCGACGGGGACGGTGGTGAGCATGCAGGACTCGCGGTCGCAGCAGCGCAACCGCGAGGACGCGTGGCGGCTTCTGCGGTCGCGCGTGGCGCTGCAAAGGCGCGAGGCGCGCGAGGAGGAGGCGGCGCGGCTGCGCAACTCGGTGCTGGCCAAGAACAGGATCACCCGTGGAGACAAGATCCGCACGTACAACTACCAGCAAGACCGCGTGACCGACCACCGCGTCGGCATCGATGTCCACGACCTGCCCGACGTCATCGCCGGCGGCGAGACCCTTGACAAGCTGTTTGATGGCGTGCGGGACTGGCTCGTCTCGGAAGACATCGAGAACATGATGGCCGAGGAGGAGGCCGCGGCGGTCGTGGCAGAGGGCAAGAAGGCGCAGAAGTGAGGCCTTGTACTCTGTTGTACCATATTGTAGATATTAGTGTAGACGAGGGGTAAAAGTTAACTCGACGTCACTTGCCAGATCAGGCCTGACCACGCTCCAAAAGACCGCTTTCATTGCCGTATCAACCAAATACAATCAGTGTTTGTCTGCCCCTTAGACTCCAGCCATTCAAGCCTCACGATGCCCGATCATGGGACATCCCAGCCGCAGCCAGAAACCCTCCTCAACGGCGTTTCCAACGGTCCCCGAGGCTCGTCCAAACCCCAAACGTGCTGCCGATCGCCAAGCCCTGGGGGAGCGTGTATGCTTAAACGGACTGACAATGGTTGTGCGTTCCGTGAAGTCGAAACGTGCCTGACTGCTGTCTCGCCAGGGCCCGACATGTCAAAATCCGGAACAAGGCGCTTTGTCGCAGCTGGACCCCTTGAAGCTCGCCGAGGTCGAATAGAGTCATTTGGCCGAGAACATTCTCGACGAAAAACAATCGTCACGAGAGACAAAGGCCTCAGCCACCGGGCGGTGGTAAAACACACAAAAATCACAAAGAACGGCGGGCGGCACACAAGACATTTTTTGAACGTTGAAAATTTTACATTTTTTGGTGACTACTACATCAAAGTGTCAGATACAAGAGAGGGGATGTCATACAGCGTCGGCATGACGAGAGGGCTCCCAGGAGAGCCCATCAGATTTTTGTATTTCCGTCGTGATCCGTTTTGTGCCTCAAAACCTCTCTCCAACCACTAAATCAGCCATGAAGACGCCTCGCTATGGTCATAGAATAATGTACAACAAGAGTGTGGGGTACGGTACAAGGACGCGGAGCGGACTCGCGGACTGCCCGGTCGTAAAAAATGGGCCCCGTAAAATGGTGTACAACATGTGCTTCGCTCTCCTTCAGTCCGGGTCGCACGCCTAGTCCGTATGAGGGGAAATTCTTCAAGCCAACTGGCGCTCCCGCCTCATCATCTCAAGCACGCCAACGACGCCGTTCTTGCGGAGCCGTTCCAGAACGACGCGCATGCCCTCGCGGCTCTTGCCCATCTGGTCCTGCGTCTTGCTCGAGGCAATATTCTCGATGCTGCGCTGGATGCCGCGAGCGCCGAGCCCCGTCATCCAACCGGACAGCCAGCGACCCTCCTTCTGCTCGGGCTGCTCGACGGCCTGAGCCGGCAGCTGGTCCTTCCTGCCGGCGCGGAGACGCTCGCCGAGGCGCGACTTGTAGACGACGGTGGTAGTGACGTCGGTGGCCGCGTCGGCGGGGGCGTCGGCGGGCAGGCGGAAATCCTGCTTCTCGACGACGGAGAGGACGTTCATGAAGTTGAGGTTGCGACTCTCGGTGCGCATCCAGCCCTCGCGCACATCGACGATGGACGTCTCGAGGACGTAGCTCGCCTTCTCAGCGGAGTTGCCGCCTGTGATGGAGGCCGGGAGGAGCTTGAAGACGGGGGCCGGCATGCGCGACTTCTTCAGGTGGATGCGGGTCGTGTGCAGCCTGCCCGTCGCCGGGTCGAGGCGGCTCTCGATGGTGTCGGTGCTGAGCACATGGGTGGAGAAGGGATTGAGCTTGGGGGAGGAGTAGCGGAGGAAGTACGCGAGCGTGACGGTCGGGAAGGGGTGGGCGTAGGTGTGGTTCGTCGAGTGGGTGAGGACCATCTTGGGCTTTGCGGGCGTTTGGGAGAGATTCGATGTTTAATCGGCAGCGATTGATGATTATCGAACTTTTTTCGGGTGCGAGAAAGCGCTCACGGTCGTCGAGGCGCAGGGGGTGTTGACATCGAGAGGGCGTTGCTGGCACCTCAATGCAAAGTTTTGGGGTGTCTCAAAAGGGTAAAAAAAGAAGCTATATCCGCCACGGAAGCTCGGCCACCGAGTCGTCGGTTTTTTGTCGGTTTCGGGGTTTGTTCAGTCCCAAGACAGTCGTAGATGCGGGAGTGACAAGAAGAGGGAGAAGGGAAAGGGAGAGGTGGCCGCTGCGGGAGGGGGATATTGATGAGGAGAAGGCACAGGAGGGAATGGGAGGGGAGGAGGCAGACAGCGGCTGGCCTGGAATGATGTAGTGTGCAACGACACCGTGCGTGCATCGAACGATAGGTCGATTGATTTTGGGGGAGAAGCTTCCGGGTGCCTTTCTTTTTGGTCTGGCATTGGCTGCCCGCAGGCTCAGGGACCCCGACACGGCCGGACACCCGCCGGCTGCTTCCAGCCACTGGGAAGGCGCGGCAATTATCTTTGTCCACAATTTCTGCGGCTGCTGATTGGACGGGAGATCCGCTTCCCCCGCTTTTCGTCAGGCGAGCTTCGGCCGTCTGAGTGGCGGAATCACATGATGCGGAGCACACCGAGCTCACCGACAGCTTTTGTGAGCTGTCGTCGCTGCCCTTGAGCCTCACCTTGGCCCCACCTTGAAACACACACTGCTGGAACCTCACCTCAGGCCCGGCCGCCATGTGGCACTTTTAGACTTTGCGCATGAAACGCCCCGCGTCAATAGCGCCAGCTTTGTGGGTTGCTCGTCTGTTGAGCGGCCGTTGCTCGCGAGTCCGACCACTCATTTGACGACCAGGGCCACGGCTGCTGCCGCTGTGTTGTGCAGCTTCCCCAATCTCGAGTCCGGGCACTTGATTGGGCAATACCCGACGAGGGTGGATGTCGAAAGATGCAAGTGATCAGGCAATGCCAGCAGAAGGTGACGCGTGCATGCTTTGGTAGTAGTACTGAGGGTACGATGGCCGGAGACTGCAACCTGTTGTTTTGGCCTCGTCTGTCGGTTGATCAGTTACAGGTTGAGTCTCAAGTTGTCAAAAGTCTCAACACAGTCTTTATGCTGCAGTCACCTCCGGCGATGCTATTCTCGGTCACAACGTTGCTGAACTCTGTTTCTCAAGGTATGATTTCTATACATTGAACTATTATTTTCATGAACGTTCACTCTTCGCTTTACAAAATGGGTATTCCTCAAAACCAAAAGAGACTGTCTTCCACAAGACGTAAACAGACACCGGCTGGAAATCACAAAACCAAGTTTCAAACCTGTGGATCTGAGATACAGTCTCACCAGTAACCCACACCAAAAGGGGTCGCCGCGGGTCCCATATCCCAGGCCGTGTTCTTCTGACTACCGCTGGTTTGGCGGAATCGACTCCCCTCCTAACTCGGCTGGGTGCGGGTCGACCGGGAGCTCCGATGGGGGATAATACTGCGGTGCCGGCGACAAGGTTACGTGCGCCTGGTTTTGGTATTTCGTCTCGGTCGCGACGTATTCGTCCTGCCTGATGGGCGCCGGCTCCCGTGATCCACTCCGCTTCCGTCTCCGGTACCAGATGAAGCCGGCCACCAAAGCCAACGCGACCGCACCGAGGCTCCCGCCCACCGCCCCGCCGATGACCGCCGCGTTGCTGGCCGAGGAACCACCGCCGTCGTTCGGAGCCGACGAAGCAGTCGCTGCTGATATCGTAGCTGCTGAAGCTGTCGCTGATGCCGATGTCGAACTCGGTGCGGCGGTGGATGTCGTCCTCGAAGGGTCGACCACCTGTCCGTTCACGATGCGCACGCCCTTGCCCGATTTACAGCACTCCGTCGCCTTGTTGTCGTTGCCACAGCAGTAACTCCCATCTCCACACTGGGTGACGACAACGTCGGCACCTGACATTGGATCGCCATTCGCAGCTGCAAGAACGTCTATGTCAGTCCTGCAGAAACCTCCAAAGAAACCAGAAGGGACGCTCAGGAAAGCGCCAGAGGCTCTTTTCACTGACAACAGTCCAAAGGAAAGCAACATGACTTACCACGAGCGTCGTCGGAGACGCAGAGCTTCAGGCATTTGGGCGACTGCCACGTCGGGTCGGTGCAGCTCTCCCGCCACGTTAACTTGGCGCCCTCGTTCCAGCAGAGCCCTTTGTCCGTCTGGCACTTGTCGCCCGTCGCCACATTGCAGCACATGCTGTGCCCGTTGCTCCCGCACGGCTCGTACTTGTTGTTCCCGATGTTGGTGAGGGCGTCCCTCCTCGTGCCATTGGGGACGAAGCACGCCCCCTGGGCCGCGACGGTACCGGCCAGGGCTGTCACCGCCAGCATGGCGGTGAGTGTCAAATGCATTGTGACTTCTGCGTGGGAGAAGAAAAGGAAAAACACCTTCCGACTAAATATTTGTTTACATGCGCGTGTTGTTAGACAAGATTCCCAAGAGGAAAGATGGAAGAATATGGGAAGGATAAGAAATCTAGAGATCAGCCAGGCACCCGTCCGGCAAATACTCTCCACGCGAGAGTCGAGAAACCTGAGCAATCAAACCGGCAGTGTTGCACGAAGAAGGAATGTCAGCTTACGATGGATCGCACTTGAGTCCCACCCTGGAACGGGGCGCCAACGATGGAACCTGGTATTGGCAGCCTGCTCTTAAAAGGGGCGTGGCTGGCTTGTCAATTGGGGGCGGCCTCTAGGCTGCCTATTCACTGCCCCCTTCGACTGCAGATCTCGAAGAAAGGAGGCTAGCAGGCGAACCAAGCTCATCGCTTGCTCCTAGCTGCAGGGTGCTAGCCTTCCCTTCAATTGTGCCTCAACCGCTATGTACACTAGTGCATTAAAGCATCACATCGGTCTAGAGAGTCGTTGTCGCCGATGGACCAAAAGCCTGCAAATTCAACCTTCTGAGATTGGACTTAATGCTTACAACGGTAGATGAACAAAAAAAACCCATTTTGTTTTACACCAGTGAAATTGATGCGACAGGGCTGATTCTCGGTGCTCCACGCGTTGCTGACATCGGGCAAGATAAGCTAAGAAGGGCCAATGCTTATTTGGACGGCGATCAAAAACAAATGTTTGGCTAAGACAGACTGAGTGACCTGACTGGCTTCGGCTGTAACCTGTCACAGCCGGCTTGGGCAAGCCCATTTGCGTACCATCGCTCATAAGCCAGGCCTCGTATCACTCTCACGGATGGGTGTCTGGAATCTGTCGGGGTTCGCCTTGCGAATTGGAAGCCACCAGTTCGGCTGCTATGTGCTACAGTACTTGATTCATCGATGCAACTATCCGCATAATCAGCACATAATTTGTCTATTTTGGAAAGATCTGGTGCTCAGAGGCTTAGCCGAGTAACGAAACATGACGCCAGGTGCGTCCCGTCAGTCGGAATCCCGCTTCAATCGCCGATATGCTCTGAGTTCTATATCAACCTCTACGGTCCGCCGTCTCCCATGTAAAGCGTCACGCTGGAAACGGGCAGCGTGGCCACCCCGTTGAAAGCCATCCGCCTAAGCTGGCCCGGGAGTCTTTGAACCTGATATTAGCACCTCCCCAAAAGGATAGAGCAGAAAATCATGGCTATTCCGGCACCACTGACTGAGACATCCCGAAGAGCGAGCTGGGACCGCTGTCATCCCCTACCCGCACGAAAACGCCCTCGCTCTCGACCTTCCACCCCTGGACGCCGCTGAACTGCGCGAACTGCACGGCCATCTCCCACGCCTCTCTATCGGCCGCGTCGCCGCTCTCAAACGTCTGAAGTTCGAGCCAAGGGCTGTCCGGATCCGGGTCGAAGAGCTCGCGGAAGAGCATCGAGTAGGCGGTATTACGCTCCATCCATAGATCGGCGATGTCGATGTTGCGCATCTCGTCACTGTCTTGTAGGATGTCGTTGCGCGGCACGAGCTGGACAAACAGGCGGTCGAGGCGCGGCACGTTCTGAACGAGGGTATTGAAGTGGCTGGAGAGAGGGAAAATGCCAACGTAAGAGAGGTCACGAATGGAGGGGGCAATCAGCGGCTCGTCGTTGGGAAACTCTTCGGCGCCTAGAAGGGCGCCGAGGATAGATGGTGGGCGCCTGAGGTAGTATTCGTACGTCTTGTAGACACGGGTCGACGATCCTTCGTTGAGTAGAAGAGCGTTCCAAGGGCGGATAGTGAAGAGATCGCATGGCACTCGCTTTTGATGGGTATTTTCAGACGTAGGCGCCTGACTTGAGGATGGCGATTTGGGTAGCTCGGATTTGGCCGTGATCTTTTTGTCCTTCCGTGAGAGAGACAGAATGTGTCGCGGCATGTCGAAGTTCCATGCATCTCCTAGGAAGAGCATGCGTGAAAGGACTTGGACGAGGACTCGTGGGGACGCAATAATAGTCAACCGCACGGGATCCACATGTGCAAACAACGTCCTCCATAGCCAGTTGTAGTCTTCACTATAGGTAGCCTTATTCGCGAAGCCGCTCTCCAAGAGCTGGATGCTGCTCGTGACATCGGTAGAGACGCTGCCCAAAGCATCCTCAACAAACATCGTCAGAGTGCTGACATAGTTGGTCAAGTTGTTGGCTCGAAGGAAGCAGAGGAAGTCGATAGCTGACGCCAGGTCCCCCGTCTCTTCCATGAGGGGCAGCTCAAAGCGGTCGAATGTCCATACGACGTGGCGAAAGAGCAGAGGCAGCACAGCGCCCCGCCATCGCTTGCAGACAAGAGATATGTTCTTGAGATCGCGGTCGAAGAGGATATTCTGGAGCATGAGCGAGCTTGGCTGGTCGTGGAGCCTCGAGTCAGAGGGCGCTGGCCGGTCGAGATGGGTGAAGATCTGTGCCAGGATCTCGTTCGGGAGATCGTCCATGGTGATTGCCATGTTCGAGTCGTCGTTTCCCTGATAGTTCCCTGGGAGTTTAGCTGCTGATGTAAAGAAGAAGACAATTTCAATTCAATGAATATGAGAGTGCGTGTCGTCGAAGCTACGCGACCCGGCCTGGGAAAGTTTGTTTCACGGGATGGTTTCGTCCGGGGCGAGTTTCAAGACCAGACGAAGCTCGATAGGATTTCAACAAAGATGGACTTGCATGGATCGAATTGTTGTCGAGCTTGTCATACGGAAGATGGAATGTGCAATGGAAACCCCAATGAGGTGCTAGTGGCAATGGCCTTGGCGCTTTTTGCTGGGCGGGATGATGCAACTTGGAGGATGACGACTCGAGGACACGAACACACTGTAGCGACGTCACCGCGGGGTCTTTGTCCTGGCCGGAACTCCTGATTGCCACATCAGCCCCGCTGTAGCTTCATGATAAGATAAGATAGCGATAAGAGCTCTGAGCTTATCCCAACTCTTAATTGCTTCCCCGCCGTATTCTCTGCTTCTCATGGGCTTCAAAACACTCAAGTCTCCATTGCCAACTCAAACAGGGCAAACACCCGAGTCGGAACTCGTTATTTGACGAAGCGTTCAGTCAGCAATTACACAGAAAAATACCCGATACTATTCCCAGGGTCAACACCCGCCGATGCAACTCTCCTACCCAGGGACTTGCTTTTTCTTCAACGGGACCACCGCGGCGCCGCTGCGGCACAGGCGGGCCTCATACATACGGGCTTCCACATATGGGCTTCCACATACAAAAAGCCCTTTTCCCCCGACACCCACTTTCGCACCCTTGCCTACATCACTAGTCTACCGGCCAAGACGAGAAATGGTACAAAACTGATCGTGATTAAGCGGCTACCGGACACGGGAATTCGCCATCGAGAGCAATGGCCATCGAGTCAGCCATGACAAAGGCGGGGAAAGCGGGGGCCGAGGTGGGTGGGAAGCTTGGGCCGGAGTGGTGATGATGGAACGGAATGACATCGTCGAGACGTGGATCGGATGGGGGGCAATACACGCGCGCGCACTCATGCTCGGATGAGAAAGTCTACCCCTTCGACGGCGCCTGCCAGTGCAATATTCCGCAAACCCGGCTAATTTGGCAATTTCTCTGTTTGGAATTCAATACCGAGGAGCCTTTCCGCCCGGAAACCCCACGTCAGTATCAGCTATTAAAGGCAACACTACTTCCTAGCTTTTTCAGAAGCTCTCTTCCTGGTGGAATGCAATTCCTGAGTCCGTCTCTCGAAAAGCTCATCATGGTCGCCAAGAATCACCAAAGACCCCCCTTCCGCGCGGAGCACATGGGCTCGCTGCTGCGTCCCAAGGCTCTCACGGACAAGCGCATCGCCATGGACGAGAAGAAAGCTGTCGAGATCGCCCAGGATGACGAGCTGCACCGCCTTGAGGAAGAGGGCGTGCGCGAGATCGTCAAGACTCAGCTGGACCTTGGCTTCCACGCCATCAACGACGGCGAGTACCGCCGCCACCAGTTCTGGGGCAACTTCTTCCCCGGCCTCGATGGCTTCGAGGAGGTTCCTGCCCCTAGTTGGGACATCTTCCGCATGTACGTTCCGGACATTGCGGCATTTAGTGAGTCCTTATACCCTGGCTTCTTATACGACGTGAACTGACAGCGTCGTCTCCCAGTCGAGAGCGATCACAAGCCCGGTGAATCCATTCTCTGCACCGGCAAGATCAAGCACAAGGGCAGCACCTATCTGAGGGAGTGGGAGTTCCTGAAGACCCTCATTCCAGCTGAGAAGGTCAAGGAGGCGAAGCTGACCGTGCCTGCGCCCGAATGGTACCACCTGCGCTACAAGAAGGGGCACGCATACCCCAAGGACGTCTACGCCAACGACGACGAGTACTTTGCTGACATCGCCAAGGCGTACCGTACCGAGCTGGAGATTCTGTACGACCATGGCGTGCGGAACGTCACCATCGATGACCCCAATCTGGCTTGTAAGTGTCTTGCCCCACGTTCACAGTTCGTTGTGGCGCATGGCTCCTGACTATACTCCCTCCAGACTTCTGTTCGGAAAAGATGATCCAGGGCTTCAGGGACGCGGGCGAGGACTCGGACGCCCTGCTGCAGTCCTACATTAAGCTGTACAACGACTGCCTGAGCTCCCGCCCCGCCGACCTGCACGTCGGCGTCCACCTCTGCCGTGGCAACTTTGCCTACTCGCGCCACTTCTCCGAGGGTGGCTACGACCGCATCGCCTCGCGCCTGTTCAAAGAGATCAACGTAGACACCTACTTCCTCGAGTACGATACAGACCGCGCCGGCGGCTTCGAGCCCCTGAAGGAGCTACCCGCCCACAAGAACGTCGTGCTCGGCGTCATCACGTCAAAGTTCCCCGAGCTCGAGGACCTCGACAAGATGCGCGAGCGCGTGTTCCAGGCGGCTGACTTCGTGGCGCAGGGTGCCGGCCAAACGCGCAAGCAGGCGCTGATGCGTATGGGTGTCAGTCCGCAGTGCGGCTTCGCCAGCCACCACCTGGGCAACTCTATCACGCGCCAGGACATGATCAACAAGATGAAGCTGGTGAGACGGCTTGCCGACTCCATCTGGCCTGGCGAGCCTTGAGCGTGTGCAAGTTGTGAGGCGTAGTGGAGTAGCGGATATAGTAGCAAGGTTGCTGGTGAGTTTAGCGGTGTTGGTTGTGTGTGTATAAGAGCTCGATAATTTGCGAGGAGGGGAACGGCGTAGTAAATTTGGTGTGGCCCACTTCAGGGAGGCTTGTCCCATAGTCGGATGCAGGTTCACCAGCAATATGAAGGTCTAAACAGTGACCAACTGCCTGTTAAACCCCCGATGTCCTCGATGTCTGGGGCTCTCAATCGAAATAGAACCAAGTGTTATGATCCATTCCCACTTGCAGATGTGAACATGGGCGAGCTGACGCTTGAAACTGGGGGTATCTTCTGAGCTCAAGGCTCAATAACTACGCCAAACGCCTGTCCCTATGCTTTCTAGTTGAACTCCTCCCCCGCTGCATTCCTAGAGAAATGTCCCCTGCGCATGCTCTATAAGTATTCCTTACCCCGCAACCAGGCTCACATGGTCAAGGGCTGCGGGTTGTTGCCGACCGTCTTGTACAGCTCGCGCAGCTCAAACTCCTCGTGCCCGCCCTCGGGGACCTCCCCGACCACTCGCGCGGGCTGGCCCGCGACGACGCTAAAGCTCGGTATGACCATGTTGGGCGGCACAACGGTGCCCTCGAGAATGCGGACGTAGTCCTTGACGATGGCGAACTCGCCGACAACAGAATCGCGGCCGATGTATACGTGCGTGCCGATCGACGCGGCCTGGACGACAACATTTTGGCCCACAAAGACGTGGTCGCCCATGCGGAGGGGCATGTATGTGAAGGCTCTGTCGGCGGACAAGGTTAGCAAATCGTACGCCGACGTAACGCGGAGAGGAGGAAATTTTTGTGCAGTACCCCTTGTACATCCGGCCTGGCGGGCGGAGGACGGCCCCCCTCGAGAGGAAGCAGTATCGGCCGATGGCAACGGCCGTGTTGTTAGCCGGGGCGCCGCCGGACGACTGCGCGGAGCGGGCGAGGTCGCCGCGGATCATGACCTCGGGCTGGATGACAGTCTTGCCGCCGAGCATGATGTTCTGGGTGCCGACGAGCGTCGCCTTACGGGCGACCTTGTTGCCCGTGTCCTGGAGCGGTGTCGGTCAGCTGCGGGCAATTGAACGGCGGTGGCGGCGGCAGCGCGGGGTCGCTACTGCCAGGGGTGAGGCTGGCGCGGCTGACATACGGTCTCGATGTAATCTCCTTTTGCCGCTCTTCGCGACATCGTGGGCGGTTGGGCGTTTGCGTGGGGAGGAGGTTCGTGGGGTTAAGGGTTCATTGATTGAATTTGGGGTTTTGGTGTTGATTGACTGGCATTGGGCAACGCGCGTTGGGGAGTGACGTGGGTTGGTGCTTCTGGCGGGCTGGGACGGAGTTACAGCGCGCTGTCAGGTGACCTTCCGCACCTAGTCCACTGCCGGAAACCTGGTCCACCCTGGAAAGGTGCCATCGCAACTGCCAGAGAGGTATCGCATACCCTACAGGTAAATAAACACCTTGAGGGTCTTGCCATCCTTGGAAGGTAGTCTACCTCAGGTACCTTGAGGTAGAGGCATAGCGACGCAGGTATAAATCTGCTGCACTGCAAATTCTTCAGCTGCGCCTTCTCTTCTTTCATCCAAATACCGTTCCCTGAGAAACGGAAAATCCAGCAGCTTCACTGGAGCTCCTCGCAACAAGCACTTGGTAAGTTGTCGCGGTTTTCTTTTCTCTGCCCTTCCATGATTAAAACTTCCCCTTCAATTCGCAGTTTCCACGCAAGCCGTCACTCGAGCCTTTGCGACGTGCGATGAGCGCTTAAAACTTCCTTGGATGTATGACACTTTGGGCCTTTTGTTCTTCTCTATTGGATCTAGCATAGGTGTCGGAACCGTCCGCTAATACACATCACACTAGGGATCATGCGAATACATAGGACTGGAACGGAACGGGGTCGATGACCTCCCATACCCCCTTGACCGCAGACAAGACCTTCAGCTTCAGCGCCGCCATCCCTTCAAGAGCATGGTCAGGAACATGTGCCAGCTCAAATTCAGGGACGTCCTCATACGGGTCCTTCACAGCTCCCCCGAGGAGAAGCCGCCGTAGTCTGGCAAATTCTTTTCGGATCCAGTCAGCTTCGCCGTCATCGATCTCCATGCCCTGCCTCTTCACAACCCAGCACGCGGACATGCTACCTTCTTCGGTATGCGGGAGTCTTTCTCTGCTAGGATCGAAAGGGGTCGCAACCAAGCAAGGGCCGTCGACATCAAAGGCCGAGACACGTCTCGCGCACCTTACATCGTGCTCTTCAATGTTCCACCCGACGTACGTGTCGATGTAATGCAGCAGCGCGCCGGAGCCGCTCGACTGCCCCATGGCCGCCTCTTGCGCGATGATCGAGGCGTCGTAGTAGCGGCCAAAATGCTGCGGCGAGCCCATCTGGACGGCCATAGTCTGCGCCAAAAACGACTTGACCATGTCTCGGCCGATGATGTTGGATCTCTCCAGCGAAAACGGCTCCGTCGCCCATGGTTCCAAGTATAGCCTTACCCAGTCCGTCGTCTTGCTCTCGACTTTGAGAATCCCTCGCCCTTGAATGATGTTCTGGACCATTTCCAAGATGTGGTCCTTCATGGAATGCTTGGGTTCTTCTTTTTGAGCCGGCAAGCCGTACGTGTATTTCCCGTTTGGGGCCCTCCAAGTCGTTTGAGATCGCACGGAGAGGCTGGAAGTTGGTCATTCCATGCCCGGCCGTATTTGAAGGCACGTACTGCCCTACCCAAAGCTTCCCCTGAATGAGAATGCGGTCAAAGAGCCACTGCGGTGCCAGAGCCCCTTCGCGAGTAGCATCGACCTGGAGCGCACTCCCAGGACCATCTAGTATGACTGGATGAGCAAAGAAAGCGTCGTCGACTTCGTCTGGAAGGATACCATCTCTGCCGGCATACTGGGCGAGCGGTATCCGAAGCGATTGCCAGATGCTTGTTGCCAGTGCTCTCTCATCGGAGTGGTAAAGATATGACAGTATGTCCCGCACCATTCGTCCGAGTTGGTCCCTGACTTGGTCGTTGCCATTTAGCTGCCCCGATGACGAGGTCATACTGAATACAACGCCGGGGAAGCTGCCGTCTTGATATGTGGCTCCGGTCTCTTTTTCTTCAAACGCCCTGAGCTCCTCCCGGATGCGCCAAATTTATGCCCTGTCTGGAAGGCTCAGCTTCTCCTGTGTGACACGTCCTCGCTTCTCGAAATCCTCGACAGAATCTCCGGGTAGCCGTCAAATCTGAATGTTCAACGTCTTCATCTCCCACCAGATATCAGCCCACTTGGCGCGGACCGGACTAAAATCCACTTCACGATCCACGCGCCAAATGTTAGCCGCTAACATTGCTCCGCTGGGTCGGAGCATTTGCGTATTGGTCGACTGAAATCGTGCAGAGGAACTCGGCTCGACGTCGAGTTTGTTTAGCCGGTGTAGAAACCTGATGGAGAACTCCAGAAGCGGAAGTCTGTGTGAGATCGAGGCTGGCGAGTCCAAATCATAGTGTTCCGGAACGAGCAGTGAAAGATCGCCGTTGAGGAGCGCCAAGGTCATGAGACATAGCCTCAAGGACTTGAAACGTTCGGCCAACTGGAACGTGTCGAGACGTATCTCGTAGTTGCACAGGTTCGCGACGATGGTAACCTTGTCTTCGGCCTTGAAACAATAGCGGCTCTGCAGGAACGTGATTGCAGACGCCGCGTTGCAGGTGAAGTGCGAGGTACACCCGCAGTTGATGACTCCGCACTGCTTGTGATACGGATGCTGTCGTTGGAGCCTTTCCGGCTTCAGTACACGCCTGGCCTTGATGAGGAGTTCGCGGTCTTTGCCAATGAAGGGCACAGTATGCCCGACCTGGACCATGTCCGGACCAAGCTCGCTGAAGAAGCTGCGGTGCATGTTCTCCACGCCATTGATCAAAATCCGAAGCTCGGTGTAGCTCAGTACGAAAGCTTGCTGACCGCCCGCTTCGGACGCCAGCAGCCTGCCGGTTTGGCGAACAAAGGGCGATGGGAGGTACTTGAGACCGTTACGTACGCGGAACAGGAGTGAGAGGTTTTCGTCCCGCGGATATCGACTCTTGGAGAATCCACGCTCTTGTGTACCAACTATCCTCGGAGAGCTCCTCTAGAAGATCGAGTACGTGGCTGCAAGCGCTCCTCGCTATATGCGCCTGGACTTGCTTCCGGACGTGTGTGTCGACGAGACCCCAGGGGCCCTCGTCTTCAACCTTGAAATCGGATGGTACCATGTGAAGATCCCACCAGTCTTGGCCCGGTTCTTCTCCAAAAGTCCTGCCGCTCTCCGCCCATGCCATCAGAATACCCAAAGAGTCGAGCGTCGGCTGGCGCATGATGGTGGTCTCAAGAATCCCAGCCGTGCGCGCGGCTCTCTGATATACCAGATCCATGGACTGTATGTCGATCTGGTGCGTTCTGCTTTTGTCTTGCGGAAGACATGACCGGTCGATCCAGATGCAGCGCAGCCCCTCATGCGCCGCGTACTCGACGGCACGATCCAGGACCTCATCCGGCGGGATCCTGCCTCCCTCCGCTGTCAGATAGACATTCTCATCCTTCTCTTTCCCCTTGGAACTTCCTGAAAGCCGTGGTGTGTTTTTCCGACGCCCCGTATAGTCTCGGATCCGGCAAGTTTGCGTGTTGCCGAACGCCGCCCAGCACCAGGAGATAGCCATGCAATGATCGCAAATTCCAAAGGCCTCGTCCATCTTAGGGCAGTCCCACGGCTCGACAAGACGGAAGCGGCGCGTCTTCTTCTTTTTCGAAAAACGCGGGAAAACGCCGCAATGAGGGCAAAGTGCAACCTCCCAGTGAAACCCAGCTGATCTCAACCCGTCGGAAGGGCCGGCCGGTTCCGATCTCCCAGGGGGATCGCCATCATCTTCCTGCAAAGACAACGCAATAGCGAACTTCTCGACATCTTCAGGGTTGTCGGGGTCCTATTCCATATGCTCATCGTCATCATCCTCGTCCTCGTCAGATACCAGCATCTTGAGGTGATGTGCCGCCCAATGGTGTCCATCATTGCGGTGGATTTTCGACTTTGCAATTTCTGCCAGTTCGACCTTGATGCTATTTTCGCGGATGTCTTCGATTGGGCCCAGAGTTGTCGTCAATCATCCCAACCGAAGCCGGTAACGCGGATGTGGAAGCCGAAGCCATGGGCAGTTGGAAGGAGTTAGTTACGGTTCTCAAGTTTAAGGTCTGGTATGATACAGAGTTCAGGCGCAGCGGATCATGTCTGTATATGCAGGGCATACCAACCACCAGACGGCCAATAGCGTTGGAACTCCCGCTTATGCTCCAGGCAGCAGCGTTGGATTTGAGTGGGATCCGTCTCGTTCCAATCTCGTTGACTCCACCCAAACGATCCATAACTGTCCAAAAACGAAACGAAAAGGAGCGCTCCGATTCTGAGGACCAACACGTAAACGCCTCAGGGTTGTTCCGTCAGTTGAGAACGGACTTCTTTCTAAGAGCTCCCGTGAGAACGGTAAAGAGCCTTGAGTAAGTCTTTTTACCAAGAACCTTGAGCATAGATCTCAGCGACGAGATGTTGGACGGCTGTGAGTAAAGAGATGTACTTAATGGGCGCATCGGTGCTCTTGTGTGCTATAGGCAGCGCAGCCGCCAAAGCAACGCCAACAATGCAAAGTCCAACTAAATCAAACAAATAAAGCTATTCAGACTACCTAAATAAGCAAACCAGCCCCCCCCCCCCCCAGTTTAGATTAATTAATTTAACTCATAACTAAGGTATTCTAACCAATGAGTGTACTGGATTTCAGTCTCCCTCCGTTATTACCTCACCATCTATACTTCACTTACTAGCCCCTTTATCCCTCTACTAATTAGTAATTTATTTCCTAAACCTTTGTTAATAATAAAAGGCATCGTTCTTCCCATTCATCTAACTATATTTCCATTATCAACTTTATTTAACCTTACTTTCCTAACTCTTATTGTCGGAATATCAGTAGCCATTTGGCGCCACCTGTTGCCGCAAATACTCCGATTGGCTCGATTAGCGAGCCAATCAGAAGTGACGGATCTGTTACAAGTCTGGCACACTCGTTGTTGCCAGCAAGTACGATTCGTTAATAAAAACAACAACAGCAGATTACCACGAATATATTGATATTTTCCCAGCTCAAGCCGTACGGCCAGTTAACTTTGCACCTGGTGAAGTGAATCCAATACTGATTAGTAGTTGAATACCATTTCCGCAGATTAGTAAGGTAAACTCTTATTAGAAGAGATGATATTATGAGATCCTAGGACGATTACGGATAACGGATCCCGATAATATTGTACTATGAGAAGACTTTACGAGATCCTCGGGAAGCTATAGCTAGATTCTGAGTCAAAGTATGAGTTAACAAGTAATTACGAACCTTCTTAGGAGTCTACAACGACTTTACTGGAATGAATACGTTTAACGTAAAGAAGTACGGTTTTTATGTTTATTATACATAATTTCAACAATAACTCTACGAAAAAGTGATATTCTGCTAATTTTCTGCTTAAAATTGAAATCAACTCCTTATATAACCACTTACCCCTTTTATTATTTTAACCCTAATAACTATGGAAAACACCTCGAAATCAGTGTACAACTTGTAACGGTCCAAGCACGTATATTGCAACTAGCTATGGCGACTACTACGAGTATCTTTAAGATGAGAGAGAAAAGGAGAAAATGTTTTCTGCCCCATAGGACCCGTTTACTCTGATCAGGCCTAAGGTTAATCCGTTTTAGGTAAGCTGGGCTTAGGTAAGCGGAGTCCATGGTTGAGAGGTTGCGAAGCCTCTAAGAGGGCCCAGCTCGTTATAATTACCCCCCTTCTCCCTCCTCCCCGTTCAGAGGGACTCGTCCATAACTAGCCTCGTAACGATCTAAAGCTGCAGTCTCCGTTAATAACTCAACTAGTTCCCAAGTAGGCTCCACGTAGCCCTTCTACTTAACTAAAACCTTCTAGGAACTACGAATCTTCTTAGTGTCCTAGATCTCTTTAACTTTGAATTCCTCTTCGTCGTTTACTAATAGAGGTGGTGGTTGGGCGTCGTTTCGTTCTTATAATAATAGTGGGTTGATTCCCGTATACCTGATTAGGGATATATGAAAGATGTTATGAATACCCGGTGGTGTATTAAGCCGGTAAGTATAGGATCCGATTATTTCTAATATAATATACTTCGTATTCATTTAGTCCAACTTCTTAGATGGTCTCTTAGAATGGACGTTCTTGAGCTTTAATTAGACCTTGTCCCCTGGTCGAAACTGATTAGAAGGCTGGTGTTGTATATTTGCTGAGGCTTTTTATTGCTCTTAGGTGGAGGCCATTGCCACTTATGCCCATTCGGAGGCCTCCTTTAACTTCGAGACTAGGGCCTCTACCCGAGTTGCGGGGGTCTTTCCTTTAGTCCATAGAGTCTCCTTTACTCTGATTAGGTTGATGTTATAGTTGTAGGTGGTGAAGAAAGGGCTGAGGCCTGTTGACGAGGCAACCCTGTTATTGATAACTATTATCGCTATTAAAAGCAGGTCGTCCTAATTATTTTAAGTATATAAAGTATAAGCTTGGAGGTAGGTTTCTATTACCTGGTTAGCTCGTTCTGTGGCGCCGTCTATCTCCGGGTGGAAGGCCGTAGATAAACGTCGTTTTATCCGTAATAGTTAATAGAGTTGTTTCTATATACGATTAGTAAATTGGGGGCCTTTGTCTGAAATAATAGTTCTCGGGGGTCCATGGTGTCTGATTAGGCCAAGTATTAACGCCGTAGCCATAACGTCCGTTATTATATCCTTAAGTGGCTCGAAAATCACGTTCTTAAATAGTTGGTTTATTACCACCATAATATTCATTGCTCTTATACGGTGAGTTAGTGGTAGCCTTGTAATAAAGTTAACTGATATCTCTGTTTAGACCTGATCAGGGATGGGTAAGGGCTTTAGAAGACCCCTCTTCTTATCCCGCCATATATTACCCCGTCCGCAGACGTCGTAGTTCCTTATGAAGCGTCGGACATCCTGCGACAGGCCTGGCCAGTGAAAGTGGTGGCTGATTAAAGCCTTTAACGTATCTCTACTGAGATGGCCACTAAGTGTTAAGTCGTGGGACTCTTGGATTAACTGGGTTTGTAAAGGTTTGTAATAAGGGACCTAGATCCTCTCCTTTTAAAGGAGTTTACCGTCGTTGTCCATTAAGTATTCTAATAGTATTATGGGTAGCTTTTATTGTGATAATAATTAATGGTCCCCCCTTTTCATAATTGTCCTGATTAGCTAATAACGATTATTTAATTATAGTCCTTTAGTTTAAGTGGACTTTAGGGGCTCCTTTTTAAAGGGGTTTAGGATGGGTTTTAACTGATTAGCTTTAGGATCGTCGTCCTAATCTATATCGCCTATTATAGTACTTTCCACGGATTCCGTTGTATTTATTTAATTTGTTTTGAGAATTACCCGGTTTACCATAACCATATTCCGTTTCCCCTTTAGGAGTTATATCCTCTGTTCTTCTAGTTGATCGTTTTGCTGGGTATTAGGAACGTCTTATTCTTATTTAGATAATGTATTAGGGATTATTGTTTATTTGCTGGGTTGGAACTGGATTGTGAAGTTATAATGGGATAGGAGCTCTAATTATCTGACCTGGTGTTCACTTAATTGCCTTTTGGTTATAAAATACTTAAGGTTAAGGTGGTCGGTTAGGATAGTAAACTCCTTTACACTCCTTAATTCGGAGTCCTAGTATTCTAAACAATGGACTATAACTAATAATTCTTTGTTATATATTGGGTAGTTGTATTCTATTGGTAAGTTCTTTTATGAAAAGAACGTAATAGGCCGTAAAATACCCTCGTCGTCGTATTATGATAAAGCACCACTTATTATATAACCTGATGAGTTTGTTTTTAGTATAGTGGCTCGATTAGGATCCTAATGTGTTAGTACGGGGGTACTAATTAGGAGGGTCTTCAACTTGTTAAACGCTTTTATATACTCATTATTTTATACGAATAGGATATCCCTCTTTATTAAAGTTATAAGGGGGTATGCTAACCCTGAGAAGTTTAGTATGAATTGATGGTAGTAATTTGTAAAACCAACGAAGGCATGGACTCCTTGTACTGATCGGGGGACCTCCTATGTCTGGATAGCCTTAATTTTCTCTGGGTTAACGCGGATACCCTTCCCTGCATTAATGATGAACCCTAAGTATTTAACCCTCTTCGTCTCAAAGTCGTATTTATCGATATCGATTTATAGGCCAGCAGTACCTAGACGGCTTAAGACCTTCTTAACTTTTTCCCTATGATCAGCGAGTAAACTATTTAAATAAATTAGAACGTCGTTAATATAAGTAGTACAGAATTCGTCTAGGAAATCCCGTAAAGTGTGGTTAATATACTTTTAGAACGTAGCGGGGGCCCCTATTAGGCTAAAAGGAGTCACCATCTATTCGTATAGGTCGTATTTTGTTTTAAAAGCCGTCTTTTATTCGTCGCCTTTTTTAACCCTGATTTTGTAGAATATAATAATAACGTCTAGCTTCGTCAACTACTTAGCCTTAGTTAGGGCTCTCAGAGTTTCGCTGATTAGGGGTAAGGGATATCTATTTTTCTTGGTGATAACGTTCAGAGCCCGGTAATCAACACAAAACCTTAATCCTCCCCCGGGTTTTCGAATAAATAGAACGGGTAATAAAATAGGAAAGCTATTAGTACGAATAAAACCTTTATCTAATAGTTCTATGAGGGTCCATCGAAGTACGATTAGCTCCTCCCTAGATATCCCATATAGGGGTCCCTATGTAACTAGTTTGTTTTGCCTTATTGAGTTTTTCTTGATGGGAATTGCGTGGTTAATGTTATTTCGATGTGGTGGTAACTGATTAACTTTATCTTAGTTAAAGATATATAGAAACTTATGGTAATGCGTAGGGAGTTTCGTCCTTGGGTTTATCTTTATTTTTAGTATTAGGGCCTTCTCGATATTAGCTAAATTTACGGAGAACGCGTTTAGGGTGGATATACTAAGAGGGGTCTCTCTTCTTTTCTATGCCCGCCTGATCAGAGCTGAGAATACCAATCCAGTTTACTGCTGGATTAGGAACTTTGGATCTTATCAGGCTTAACCCGGTTTCCTTTTTGTTACCTAGTGGTCTACGATACTTATATGTAGAGTACCTTATACTAGGTAAACCGTAACGTTATTATTAATTATCCAGGACCTTCTAAGGATAATATTGTTTTTTTAGTTAAGAATAATATAAAAGAATAATTGGTGTTATTTATAGTTATTAATATTAATATTAGTGTAAGTGACGTAGTGGATTACACTAGGAATTATAATGGTGATTTATATTAAGTTCCGAGGTGTAATACTAATATGTGGTAAGTAGAATTTCTTAGTGAAGGCGTCGCTAATCAGGGCATATATTAAATATCCTATATTAATAAGGGTAGTTATATAGTGTATCCCATTAATCCTAATATTGACGTAAAATAGGTCATAATCCATACTCTTTTTAACAACCTTCCATTCCTCCACAGCTTGTTCCTCCTAATAACGACTTTCATTAGGAGTTACTCTTTTCCCGAGTCCTCAGAGTCCTAATCAGAGCTAATGTTTATTTTACTATACTCTTTGGTCTTCCCTTTCGAGGTTTTGGTCTCCTTATCTTTCCGGTCTCTAGGGCATCTCCATTATATATGCCCCTTTTTACTACAATTATAGTATTTACGGGTTTCCTCTTAGCTTGACCTTCTTCGGACTGGTTTATCCTTAGCTATCCAGCTTACCTTAGTGGGTTCCCAATCCATCTAATTAGGTTAAGGTGATCCTATCCGACTATCCTATCCAATTAGTAACTCGACTTTGTTCTGGCCGGGTATTGGCGATCTCTTGTATTAATGCTCACAGTGAGCTTAGTACAATTCACTATCCAGCTCTAATCCTATTATTAAGAGCATCTAGGTGTATATAGTATAGGCCGTTAGTTTGTTGATTATACTAATTAAAGGGGTTCTCATTGTAATATTTAGAGCTTTTTTTAGGTAATTAATTTTAACGTTATCCAACTAGTGTCCTCCTCCCACTTCTACGAGCTCCTTTTTGAACTTGGGAAGGAAGTGGGTAAAACTCTCGTTCTCCTTTTAATATATTATTCTTAGTTGATCGAGGGCTTGTACTTCTACGTTAAGGTCTACATAATAACCCTTTAGGTATTCCATAAATTATTCAGGGTTCTTTAACCTATTAGCTCTTCTTTATGAATAATAAGTACTTATTATAGTTTATATAGTGTTTTCTAGTTTAGAGTAGATATAGGTGAATACTACTAATACTAAACCAAAAGCTTCCCTGTCCACGCTTATTTTCCCTTTTATTTCGAGGTATTATTATTGAAATCTCTTGTGTAATCCGTTAAACTTCGGTGGATCGGGGATTTGGTGTCTCGGTTATCTGGGAGGTGGTGCGTAGGCCTGATTGGGTGGGATCGGCGTCGTAGAGGGTGTAGGGGTTTTGTGTAATGTTAAAGTTGGGTGCCTGGGTTTTACTAGGGTTTATTATAGTATTCGAATTTGTTCTCGTTGGGCTTTTCGTTTAGCTGCTTAGGTGGTCCGCATCTCTTGTAGCTGGGCTAATAACTGACCAATTAACTACACCAGCTACTATGGGTTTCTGGATAGGTCGACGTTATCTTCTATCGTGATACAGTTGTCGTTCCTTTTATATGTTTTTATTTAATAGTGACCGTAGTATACTAATCGATGTTGTTAAGGTATTCTATTACGCGGAATGCATTCTTTTGAGTTTATTAAAACCTCTTAGCCCTAATTAGACCTCGCTAATCAGCTTTAAGCGTTCAGGGACCTTTAGGTTAACCCACTTAGGACTCTTTACTACTCCCACTAAGGTCGTAGACTTACTTTTCGTCGACAATTATTTCCATACCCAGTGTATTCTCGTTATCTCCGATGATACTAAGATTTTGAAGATAATGTAATAGTCTAAGTACGTATATTATAACTAACTATGGCGACTATTATGAGTATTTTTAAGATAAGAGAGAAAAGGAGAAAATGTCTTCTGCCCTATAGGACCCGTTTGCTCTGATTAGGCCTAAGGTTGATCCGTTTTAGGTAAGCCGGGCTTAGGTAAGCGGAGTCCATGGCTGAGAGGCTGCGAAGCCTCCAAGAGGGCCCAGCCCGTCACACAACTAGTTAAACCTAATAAGGAAAGAATACGGTTATATACCCGAAAAAATAATATAATTACTGTTATTTCTGCTTATTATACTATTTTTTAGGAATTTTCTGAGATATTAGAACTAATATTAGGTGTTACGGGCTGATGCCCACTGTAACGGTCCAAGCACGTATATTGCAACTAGCTATAGCGACTACTATGAGTATCTTTAAGATAAGGAGAAAAGAAGGAAAAGTCTACTACCCCACAAATCCGTTGGATCCTAATTAGGTTTAGTAAATAGTAGTTAATATTAAACATAGCTGAGTAGTTCCGAGGCCTCTAATCGGGTCTTAGCCCATAATAATTACCCCTTTCCTCCTGTTACGGGCTGATGCCCACGATGGCCTAAGCTTTGCCTGAGGCGTTAACCAGCATCCAACAAAAGAGCCCTCCGGTTAAAGGGGCCTCCGATCAAAGGGCCTCCGGTGACCTCCGGCGCCCCACCAAAGGTCCCCTTTGTTCTCCAGTAGTATAGATTCCTACACCGCCCCCTTTGCGAGGAACTTCCTCTCTTTCGCTCCTTAGTTTGAAGTAAACAGTAATAGAGTACCCTAAGGTCGAAAACACCTAGGCCTAGCCCATCGCATACTTCAAACTCAGGATTACAACCTTACCGTAACACTAGGTTAAGCGTAGCTCCTCACCGGTTAAGTAAAAAGGAGTATAAGTCGAGCATAGCTCCCTACGAAGAACGACACTCCCGGGACTCTAATAAGTTGACCACTAATCCCTAGAAGAATAATCGAGATAGCCTAGTTGCCCCGATGAACGCCGCTACACCCCCGATGCTCTATAATGAGCTAACTATAGAAGAGATATTGAACACTATTTTAGGATCCCTATAAGCCCAAATAACAGAGATTAGTGAAAAACTAGAGAAGAATCAGAACCAGAGGTTAATAACCCCTAGGAGTGAAACCCTTTGTACTCCTAGTAGCATCCACACTAATACCCCACCAATACTCACTAGTAAGTTAACTCACCGGAAACCCTTACCTAACTCCCCAAAGTTTTCGGGTAAATAAAAAGAATACGCTCCTTAGGCACAATAAATAAGAGATAAGATCTTAATGAATTACCCCTTTTACTCTATGAACTATGAACTCTGGTACCTAGTTAATTTATACTTAGAAGTTAGTCCCTAATAAGTAATTAGCACCTTTTACGCCACCGGAGGACCTAATAGAACCAGAAACCCCGAGGACTTTATGCGTTACCTCGATTACACTTATTTGGATCTAAACACCCAGTCCCAAGCCGTTGCCCAGCTATAGAGTGCAGGACATTGCTTGGAAGGTTGAACGGGCCTCCAGATATAATCACCCTCAGAGGTCCACCCACTCCCCCGCTGTTCGTCCGAAGGATAACAATGGAGATGTTATTATGACGGGAGCGGTTCGGTTTGTAGGAGCTAAGAAGATAACCACCACTAGACCCCGGAGAAGTTCCAGCTCTTCTACGGATAATAACCGTTCCCAATAAAGAAACCAGGAACGCAATAAGGACTACTGCGAATACTTTGAGTGTAGAGAAGAAGGACACCTTACACGGAACTGCTAGAAGAAGGCCGAACGCCGCCAACAGGCCAACTAGCCCCTTGTAGCTAAAACTTGCCTAAAAGGAAACGCAAAAGAAGAAGACTAACTAATGACCCTTAGTTTAAGTGATAAGTATGAATTGGGAAAAGAATAACTTTAGGATAAAGTCGGGCCCCGGAGCCTACTAAGGAGTAAGTGAAGGGATAGAAGAAACACCAAAGGAGCCAGCAGTAGTAGGGTAAGTAGTCTATAATTATAAAAATCAGAATTAATAAAGGACATTTAATTAATGCCCTAGTGGACACCAGTTGCGAAGTTTATACTATGGTTAACCGTTCCTTTGTACGACGCCTCCAATTACCGCTTATTAATATAATAAAACGCCCTATAAGAGGTTACATAATAAGTGGCCCTTCACCGAGTAAAAACCAGGGAGTAGCTGTAATACAAATGGAAATCAGCGGCTATACACAATAAGTCTACATATATATAGTAAACAATTTAGAACCGGATATATTTTTAGGAAATCCCTAAATAATTCAGAATAAGGTAAAGTATAATACTAATACCCACCAGCTTACTTATAAGAAAAGAAGAGTAAGAGTATACCTCTCTAATAAAAAAGAGCCCGAAAACATATTAGAGATACGTCGGGCTAAACTATTACTAGTAGCACTGTTTACTACAATTTACCGTATAACACAAAAAAGAAAATAAAAAAATAACCAAAGACCACCAGCTACTATTATAGCAACCAGCTTATAAGATATCGAGAAGGCTCTCGCAAAACTGGAACCACAAAAATAAGAAGACATTTCGAGGCTAGTACCAGAATGGGTGCATAAGGAGTTTAGAGACTTATTTAACCTAACTAAAGCGCACCCAGTGCCCCCCCACCAACTAAGTATAGACCACGCAATCCCTTTGGAGACAGGGCCAGAAGGGAAGGAGCCCCAACTCCCTTGGGGACCTCTGTACACCATATTAAGAGAAGAGTTACTAATACTAAAAAAGACACTTAATGACCTATTAGATAAGGGGTTTATTCGAGCCAGCTACTCAGCAGCCGGTGCCCCCGTATTATTCACTAAGAAGCCAGGAGGCGGATTAAGATTCTGCGTTAATTACAGAGCCCTAAACACCATTATAAAAAAGGATTATTACCCACTCCCATTAATATTAGAAACTCTTAGTAGAATAGCTACTACTAAGTAGTTCACAAAGCTTAATATTATGGCTATTTTTCATAAGATACGGATCACCGAAGGAGACCTAGAGAAGACTATTTTCAGAATAAAATATAAGTTATTTAAGTGGGTGGTCTACTCTTTTAGGCTTACCAACGCCCCAACAACGTTCTAGTAATACATTAACATTTCCCTACAGAAATTCCTAAACAACTTTATTACAACTTATATAAATAATATCCTCCTCTACACTAGTAACTCAAAAAGGGATCATAAGGAGAAAGTACAAGTAGTTCTCCAGGCCCTAACCAAAGCCGGCCTGAACCTAGACCCGAAGAAATGCGAATTTTATATTAAGAAGGTGAAATACGTTAACTTTATTATCACCACAAGAAAGGGTCTATTATATAATCCCAACAAGTTAAAAACTATTAAGGAGTAGTTAGCCCCCAGGTCCCTTAAGGGTGTACAAAGCTTCCTAAGTTTCACCAACTATTATCGCATATTCATACCAGGGTATAATAGGCTAGTGGAGCCCCTAACCCGATTAACGAAAAAGGGGGTAATCTTCTATTAGAGAACAGCTCAAAGAAAAGCATTCGAAACACTAAAAAGGATGTTCACAAAAGAGCCATTTCTACGGAAATTTGACCCGGACAACGAAATACACATCGAAATAGACTACTCAGGTTTTACTTTAGGCAATACATTATCATAAAAGGACCCAAAGGGTCACTAAAGGCCAATTAGGTTCCACTCACAGAAACTCTTACCAATAAAATACAATTACCTAATCCATAATAAGGAACTTCTCACAATGCTCACCTACTTATAATCCTAAAAAACTAAACTCCGCAATATCCAGCACTTCACTATTCTAATAGATCATAAGGGTCTAGAGTATTTTATAAAAAAGCAACACCTAACTAAGAAACAAAACCACTAAGTAGAAGAGTTATCCCAGTACAACTTCAGAATTAAGTACCGACTAGGAAAGGAAATGATAATACTTAATACACTATTAAAAAGGGAGCAGGACGTCCCCTAAGGATGGGACGATAAGAAGGAAAAGGGCCGGGTAATCCAGATAATTCCCAACTCTACACAACCAAACCATACTCCACCCAGTAACCCTCGAATTAGACAAACTACCAAAAATACACTAAAAATACCACAAACCACTATTTTTAACACTAACCCTACACTATAAACCCTTTAGAATAGAACTATGAAAGCCGATGGAGTATACCAAACTACTTATCTAATAATAAAAAAAAAGGAGGAAAAGCTTCCCACCAAAGCTTAAACTAAAGGTTTAAATCGCTAAATACAAACTCGATGAGCTGGGAAGATTAATATAAAGAGATCGACTATAAGTACCGGGGAGGGGAAATAACGACGACCACCTAAACGAATTATAAACTAAGATTATATAAAGGTATTATAACTTATACACTAATGGCCACCTAGGACGGAACAGTACGTTAACAATAATAAGTGTCGGAATGTCCACGCCGGACTGGCGCCACCTGTTGCCGCCTATCGCCCATTGGCCCGGTTAGCGAGCCAATCAGAAGGCAGGAATCGGTTTTAGATCGGCAACATCAGATCGCTGCCGTAGGCCCGATTCCTTCCTTCAACAAGAACAGAGCAGATACAACAAATATATCGTTATTTACCTACCTTCCACACTAGGCCTAGTAAAGTGAATTTAATACTAATTAGTAGTTGAATACTATTTCCGTAAATCAGTAAAGTAAACCTTTTATTAGAAGAGGTAATATTACGAAGTCCCGGGACGGAATAACCCGTCCAACGGATCTCACGATATTCGCGTTATAAGAAGAATCTGCGATACCCTCGGTTAGTGATACGATTAACGATAGGATACCGTAGGAGCTTCTTAGGAGTTTATACGAAATTACCGGAGTAACAAATTCCGCTTAACGTAATGGAATACGGCCTCTACGTCTATTATATACAACTTATAACGAAAATCTTACAATTAGTAGTAATATAAAGCACCCTCACACTTCCATCGCCGACTTTTACTCTTAATAAGAAGTTATTTATTATAATTAATACCCCCTTCTTTTTTAGACGCTACTCCGTTATCCTACAGCTATGGAAACACCTCGGAATTAGTGCTCAAAAAGCTAACCCTTACGAGAACCCCGACTTTACCGTTATTACCGTCGCCACTTACTCCTATTTTTAGAGTAGTGACCCTAAATACTTAGTGAACATAACACTAAAAACAATAACCCCACCTTCCGACTATGTCCATAAAAGAAAGCCGGTAACCAATACCGAGACTGGAGTGACCTACTAAGGACATAACACCTAATGCTCGAAGGGCCGAATTCAATGAGAACCCCAACTTAACTGTCGTCGTCCCTGCCCCTAAAGACGACCTAGACGTGGATATAAGACTAGAGATAACACTAAAGGAAAGAAGACTCCTTTCCTATACTACCCATTAGAAATAGTATTCCATAGATAATAAGTAGTAATTCACTTAATGAATAGTATACGCCCTCGAAGCTGCGACTTAGAGGAAATACCCTGTGTTCGAGATGTTGTTAACCTTATTTTTGTATACTAGAATATCTACTAAAATATCGGGAAGTGACTTAACTACGGCGAATCCGACCCCAGAGGAGGTCCAGGATACTCAGGTCCCTTTATGAGGAGAGACGGTAAGAGCACTAGCCCCCGTTAGTACTTAGAGTCGAATAGTGAATAGCTCCTCGGTCCTATTACTAATAAAGTATAAGAGGGAGGTTAACTTTTACGAATGGGGACTATGGGCTAGGTATAGACCAGAAGAGGTGATTTTCGAGTCCAACCCTAAATTAATAGTAATAGTAATAGTATTCCTTATCGAAATATGGACCGCAGAAGGCACTATTAGCCACGACCTAGAAATAGAATTTAAATTAGATTTTAAAAACTAAACTTAAATTACGTTTAATATCCTCGAGACCTAAATGGTGAGAAGACTACGCAACTTCCTACTCTACTATGGTATATTCATCTCTATAAAGAAATAGAGGATCCCAATTAAACTCTTTAATTTTAAGGAGACCCTAGTTTTATATTATTAGACCTAGGAAGAAGTTAACAAAATCAGTTTTAAAAACCCGTTTTTTAGGAAGCTCATAGAGGACCCAGTCCTCCATAAAGAATTAACGAGGAAATGGGTATTACTATTGTTTAAATCCCGTTTAGAAGAGATCGTAGCGTAGAAGAACTCCCTGCGAGCACCGCTACCCTTAGAGAGAGCGGGAACAAACTAAGCCCGCACCGGGCTACGCCCTTAGAATCGGCTATAACTACCCAGACAACCCATATTCACCTAGGAACTATCGGATTAAAAAAAACACTACACTATAAACGAGATTAGCGAAATAGTAACCCCTTAGTAACAAAGTATACTCATTAAGGTATATACCGATGATATAAGGTATAGTAGTGAGAAATTCGACGTCCTTAATACTAAATTCCGTATCTTCCTCGAAGCCTGCAGAAAAATCGGAGTTAACCACTATACAACGGCTAGCCTACTCCCTACGATGCTAAAAGGGAGAGCTTCTCAGTTCTACTACGGCCATATTAGTAGTACGCCAACTACTCGGTTAATAAAGGAGGTAATTAATAAACTACGGCGCCACTTTAAAGGAGACTAACACCACCAAACCTACATTATTAATTAGAACGGAGCAGATCTTAATAAGGTTATTTAGAAGAACCCCGAGAGAACAAAGGTTGAGGCTCTAGAGACCCTCTTTAATAACTTAACAAATCTCCAATAAACTCTCACACCATACTACTAAGGAAACCAGGTCCTGAAGGATAAGCTGATTGGAGCTATTATCTCTATAAAAGAGTACCGCTCTACCAACCTAACTAGAGTAAATATAATAGAGGAGCTCTATAATATAATAAGGATAAGCCTCGACTTAGAGGAAAGAGGAAGAGATGCCCACCGTTAACACTTTACGTTAAAAACAGAGTTAAACGAGTAGTTCTAAATTAACTAACACTATAATAGAAAAGGGCAAAGTAACCACTATAAAGGTCACTAATAATAACGAGGATACCCTTACAACAGCAAAAAGTACTACGTTTATAATAGGGAAAGGTGTTAGTCTACGAAGTACTCCATAGAGGAGAGAAGCAAAGTGTATAAACACTTTAAATTAAATAAGGACATCTCTAATACCTCTCCTAAAGTATATGGCCGCTTCTTCGCTGAATATAAAGGAGATAAAGTGCTCGACGACGAGGATACTAGGGATAAGGAAGATCTAAGCCAATACCTCACCAGCGCCGCCCTTAACGAGGAAAATAAGCATAATAACGAATTCCATATCTCATTCTTCGGTTATACCACTACTCTAACCAGCGAAGACCTTGCTCGAACCCTAAATAACTAAACCACCTACTACACTATCATAGGGAAGGATATTAATAGTATACCCACAAAGTTACCGGCCTACGAGGTGTTTATTAGCGATGACCACTACGCAGCGACGATCTTCCAAGGGATTATGCCTAATACAAGAGCAGCCGGCGTTTCCATAACTAGATACCCTCAATTCCTTACTCTATAAAAGATTAATACTACTATAAAACTCAACACCTCTAAAGCAGGCCAGACGAGCATTACCTTCGGAGATAACCCTCCAATACCCTCTATAGGACTAACCCATATGAATTCACCCTTTAAACGACTACCCTTCCACGTTATGAACACCAGTACACTATTCTTACTCTATCTAAAAGATATAAACGACTTAGGGATCTGTTTTAATAATATCCACAACTTCCTCTAATAGGGAAATATGAAGGTCCCTATTATACACAAATAGGGGCATCCGTGGATACTCATATACTCTCTAAAACAGAGTTTTACATAGAATCACCTCATAAACACAGAATTACACAAAATCCACCGTCGTTTCGACCACCCATCAGTACAAAAGCTCCATACGATCCTAAAAAAAGCCGGCAACAACATAACGTTCAAAGTAATCCAGAAACTCATAAAGCACTACCACTAATACCAAATAAATAGACGAACTCCAAGGAAATTCAAATTCACCCTTAAAAACGATATGGACTTTAATTATAAGGTCATTATTAATATCTTCTACCTAAAAGGAAACAAACCCGTGATCCACATCATTAATACGGCCACTTCCTTTAACACAACTAGGTTTCTGGAAAACGTCAGCGCAAAGCACACCTAGGAGACACTATGCGAATACTGGATCGATACCTACCTTGGACCCCCTAATTAGATCATCACGGACGCTAGCAGAAACTTCAGCTCTGAGGAATTCAGGAATTCAGCGAGATCCATAATAATCAAAATCAAAGAGGTGCCCGTTAAAACCCACAACAACATCAGGAAAGTAAAGCAATACCATGCACCCCTACGATGAGTATACAACATTATCCACTAAAAATCCCCTTTTACACTACCGAAAATTACCCTATAAAATACAATTAAAGTGATTAATAATACGATTAGCCCAAACGGTCTTATTCCGACCCTACTCATCTTCGGAGTATACCCATACATAAATATAAACTCACTACTATCACCAAAAATACGACAATACACAAAAGCTACGCAGAAGGCCATAGTAAAACTACGAGAGATTTACATAAAACGTATAACAATTAACACTCTTATAATGAGAAACGGCCCAAATACGGCCCCTATACGAGATCTACTATTATAATCGAAAGTTATCGTTTAGCGTAAGAAAAGGGGCTAAACAGGCCTATATACACTCCTCGTTAACGAAAGCGAAGACTACGTTGTCTAACTACCCTCTAAACTAAAGACTTTCAAGTTTACTATCATTAAACCCTTCCTAGAGGATAATAACGAGAATACGATCCCAGAGATACCGAGAAATAATAAGGAAAACGTCCCTAATAAAAAAGAGGAAGTCTAAGACGAGGTTATTGTCTGGACGGATACACCACCCCCAGAGGAAAAGCTAGCGCCACCACCTTAACACCTAAGAAGTAGACCACGGAAGAACGCCCAGATTAACCTCCTAGCAGAAGTTGACGCCTTTAATAACGCCAAAAACAAGGCCATAACAATAACCGCGTTTATAAGCGCCAAGGAAGAGGCAGATCACGCCTTTGCACTCGAGTTACGTAAAAAGGGCATAATCAAAGCCCTAGGACCCCCGTTCAAGGAGTCCACTAAGAAGGAGATTAACGCCCTGATTAAACGAGGAGTCTTTAAATTCACTTAGTATAACAAAGAAAAACACAGAGGGATACGTATATTCTATTCAAAGATTATTAACAAAGTAAAGGGCAAAACAAAGACGCCCTACGAGAAGTCTAAACTTATTATTCAGGGATACGCAGACGACGATAAGGAGGTTATCCTCACATAGTCTCCGATTATTCAGAGCACTAATCAGAGACTAATTCTCGCCGTTGCCCCGTCTCTCATCCAGAAGGAGGGCTATTCACTATGGATAAGAGACATCACTCAGGCATACACCTAATCAACAACAAAGCTTGAAAGGACGATCCTCATAAGATTACTAGACCGAATAAAGAAAAATTACCCTCTAAGAACTATCATAACCATTATATAACTATTATACGGTATCGCAAAAGTTGGAACCCAGTAATACACAACATACAATAAACACCACAAAAAAAAACTCTAAATAAGGACTTCTACGTATAACCCCTATTTACTATTACTAAACAACAAAAACAAGAACTTCGCAATAATCAGTATATAAACTGATAATACTATCGGCCTAAGTAACGAGACCTTTGCTCAACGAGAAAACGAGGAACTCCAAAAAGCGATATTCTCAGCAAAGGAGAAACAATACCTCTCCACTAAAACACTAATTATATTCAACAAAGGGATCATCTTAACTAATAAAAAAGCCATTTTCCTACACCTAAAGGGCCAGGGAGCGAAAATACGCCTAGTTAACGCTAAATCCACTACTATGAAGGAGTAGTACATCGAGCAGTACACTAAAGGCGTATACACCACCTCAAAGTACTAACCAGAGGCAACGTTCGATCTATCCATAGTAGCCCAGCACCGAGAAGCAACACCAGAGCAGATCAAAGCTCTGAATTGACGCCTACTATAGTAAATAGAGTACCCAGACCGAGGCCTCACTTATGTACCCCTTAATCTAATTACCATTAAGCTCTTTATCTTTATTAATAACTCCTTTACTAATAATAATAACCTAATATCCTAATTCGGATTCGTGATCCTCCTCGTAAATAAGACCAAAGGAGAAGAGGATTTTATAATAAAAAAAAATATTATCCATTACTCCTTAATAAAGTCTAAGAAAGTTACGAGGAGTGTCCTCGTATCCAAGATATACGGGATAATCGCCGGCGTTAATATAGCCTATGCCCTCTCCATAACCCTGAAAATTGTAACCAATAAGCTCTGAATACCTATAATCCCGACCATTGTATATATTAACTTATACTTGCTCTACGAATATCTTATTAAACTTAGAACCACAAAAAAGAAACGCCTAATAATTAATATTATAGCGTTAAGGTAGTTTTACGAGAGACGAGAATTATACGAAATCCGATGGATCCACGGAGATAATAACCCTACTAACGGCCTAATAAAAACTATACTAAACCGAGCCCTTATAAGGCTTATCGAGGAGGTAAAAGCAAAGATTAGGATAGAGGGATGGGTTACGAAACCCTAAGGAGCACCTATGGCGCTGAATAAGAGGAGGAATATAAAAGAGATTAGGGGATATAAGAGGAATACTATTACCATCGTTAACAACGGCGAGCCGGACTTTACCCGTAACTGGTTACGGGATACGCTCGTTTCTATTAAAAGTGGTACGGCCGAAAACGGCACTTCTACTGCTTCCGACCACCTTACGCACTCGTTCCGTTTATCGATTTTTTTATTGTGTTTTAAGTAATTTGGCGCTCGCACCGAATAACGCTCAATTTTCACTTATTATTTAAGAAAGGGGCGATTTACGGTAAAAGAGATAATTACTAGTATCGGAATGTCCACGCTGGACTAGTACCACCTATTACCACCTATTACCCATTAGCCCGGTTAGCGAGCTAATCAGAAGGCAGGAATCGGTTTTAGATCGGCAGCGTCAGATCGCTGCCGTAGGCCCGATTCCTTCCTTCAACAAGAACAGAGCAGATACGACGAATATATCGTTATTTGCCCACCTTCCACACTAGGCCTAGTGAAGTGAATCCAACAATAAGTAAACAGTTCTTCTGGCCAGGCCAGTCCTAAATAGTTCAGAGGTTTACATAAAACTATAATACTTATAAAGGGATACACATCTGGAGGTAAGCTAAAAAAGGGTTCCTTAAACCCCTACTAGTGCTTACCCACATTTACTATAACTTATTAATAGACTTCATCACTGACCTTCCTTTAATAAAAAGGAAAAAGGCCCGATACTTATAGATTATTATGGACAGGTTATCGAAGAACCCCACATTAAAAGAGATGGAGACTATAAACACTAAAACTTATGCTCAACAATTCCTTTCCTATCACTATAAGTTCTACGAAATACTATGAACAATAATTAGTAACCGAGGATCGAATTAGATGAGCCGATTTTAAAAGGAATTCTATAGGTTGACTAGTGTAAAACAACTACTAAGCATTATTTACTACCCATAAACAAATGGAGGGACGGAACACTTTAATTAGGAGATCTAAGTAATTCTCTGCGCATATATAATATACACCTAGGACAATTAGGGGGAATTACTACTTAGTGTACAACTAGCCCTTAGGAACTAAACGAGTACTACTACGATGATATCCCCATTTTTTATAAAACATGGATACTATATCGACCCTTTACTAGTAGTAAAAGGAGATAGCTAACTAAAAACGAATCGAAAGGAAACAGCGAAGTAGCTAATCCAAAGAATAAAGGATACTACAAAGTTCATTTAAATAGCAATAACAGCTGCTCAGTAGCGAAGCGAAGACTCCACGAACTGCACTAGGGGACCAACTAAGTAGTATAAGGTTAAAGATAAAGTGTAGTTAAACGTCGCCAACTACTCATCCCCAAGGCTAAGCAAAAAACTAGTATAACTTTACTATAAATATAAAGTTATATAAGTGATCTCAGCTCATATAGTAAAGCTAAGTATACCAACTAGTATCTATTTACACTTCTACGTGGACCTCCTTCGTAGAGTAGCTAGTAACCCGTTACTAAGGTAAAAAACGACTAATAAATAACTACCCCCAATTCATAACATGGACGGAGATCCTGAATGGCTTATGGAAAACATATTAGCAGCAAAGTAGCAGCCAGTGGGTAGAGGGCACCGTCGCTAGGCCCTAGTTAAATAATAAGGTTATATAGAGCTAACTTAGGAGCTTGTGGAAGTAGTATCGGAGATAGAGGCTTTGGATAAGTATGAACGGTGGTATAGAGAAATTGATATAGTGGATAGGGACCCAGCGTACACCCCGAGAAGACGTCGGAGAGCAGCAAATTAATAGCCACTAGTGCACCAGCAGAACACCAATAGGGAGGGAGGGGAGAAAGGAGGGGGCATTTATTACGGGCTAATACCCACGATAACCTAAGCTTTACCTAAGGCGTTAACCAGCATCCAACAAAAGAGCCCTCCGGTCAAAGGGGCCTCCGATCAAAGGGCCTCCGGTGACCTCCGGCGCCCCACCAGAGGTCCCCTTTGTTCTCCAGCAGTATAGATTCCTACACCGCCCCCCTTGCGAGGAACTTCCTCTCTTTCGCTCCTTAGCTTGAAGTAAACAGTAATAGAGCACCCTAAGGTCGAAAACACCTAGGCCTAGCCCTTCGTATACTTCAAGCTTAGGATTATAACCTTACCGTAATACTGGGTTAAGTATAACTCCCCACTAGTTAAGTAAAAAGGAGTATAAGTTAAGCACAGCTCCCTACGAAGAATAACACTCCCGGGACTCTAATAAGTTAACCACTAGTCCCCAAAAGAATAATTGAGATAGCCTAGTTGCCCCGATGGACGCTACTATACCCCCGATACTCTATAATAAGTTAACTATAAAAGAGATGTTGAACACTATTCTAGGATCCCTATAAGCCCAGATAATAGAGATTAGTGAGAAATTAGAGAAGAGTTAGAATTAGAGGTTAATGACTCCTGGGAGCGAAACCCTTTACACTCTTAGTGGTATCCGCACTAATACCCCACCGGTGCTCACCAGTGAGTTAACTCACTGGAAACCCTTGCCCAACTCCCCAAAGTTTTCGGGTAAACAAAAAGAATACGCCCCTTAGGTATAATAAATAAGAGATAAGATTTTAATAGATCACCCTTTTTACTCTATAAACCATAAACTCTAGTACTTAGTTAATTTATACTTAAAAGTTAATCCCCAATAAGTAATTAACACCTTTTACGCCGCCGGAGGACCTAATAGAACCAGAAACCCCGAGGACTTTATGTACTACTTCGATTACACTTATTTAGATCTAAACACCCAGTTCCGAACCATTACCCAATTATAAACCCTACACTAAAAAAAGAATAAGAATTTTATAATATTCTTACCTAAATTTAAATGAATAATAGCTAACACTAATGGTGGTAATTAGTCCATTACTATACAAATATCACTCTTAGAAGTAGCCTTAACCCCTTCACTAAAGGACCGGCTATTCATAATCGAGCTTCCCAAGGACTACTTAAGCTAGCTTACCCGAGTATAGGACATTACTTAGAAGGTTAAACGGGCCTCTAAATATAATTACCCTTAGAGGTCTACCCACTCCCCCACTGTTTGTCCAAAGGATAACAATGGAGATGTTATTATAATAGGAGTAGTTTAGTTTATAGGAACTAAAAAGATAACCATTATTAAACCCTAGAGAAATTCTAACTCCTTTATGGATAATAACCGTTTTTAATAGAGAAACCCAGAATATAATAAGGACTATTATGAATACTTTAAGTATAGAAAAGAAGGATACCTTATATAGAACTACTAGAAGAAGGCTGAACACCACTAATAGGCCAACTAGCCTTTTATAACTAAAACTTGCTTAAAAGGAAACGCAGAAGAAGAAAATTAACCGATAACCCCCAATTTAAGTGATAAGTATAAATTAAGAAAAGAATAACTTTAGGACAAAGTCGGGCCTCAGAGCCCACTAAGGAGTAAGTGAAGGGATAAAAGAAACACTAAAGGAGTTAGTAGTAGTAGGGTAAATAGTTTATAATTATAAAAGTTAGAATTAATAAAGGATATTTAATTAATACCCTAGTGGACACCAGCTATAAAGTTTATACTATGGTTAACTGTTCTTTTATATAATACCTCTGATTACCACTTATTAATATAATAAAATACCCTATAAGAGGTTACATAATAAGTGGCCCCTCATTAGGTGGAAACCAGGGAGTAGCTGTGATATAAATGGAAATTAGTGGTTATATATAATAAGTTTATATATATATAGTGGATAATTTAGAACTGGATATATTTTTAGGAAATCCCTAGATAGTTTAGAATAAGGTGAAGTATAATATTAGTACCTATTAGTTTACTTATAAGAAAGGAAAAATAAGAGTATACTTTTCTAATAAAGAAGAGCCCGAAAATATATTGGAGATATGTTGGGCTAGACTATTACTAACGGTATTGTTTGCTATAGTTTATTGTATAACGTAAAAAAGAAGACAAAAAGATAACTAGAGATCACCAGCTACTGTTATAGCAGCCAGTTTATAAAATATCGAGAAGGCTCTCGTAAAGTTGGAACCATAAAAATAGGAAGATATTTTAAGGTTAGTATTAGAATGGGTATATAAGGAGTTTAGAGACTTATTTGACCTAACCAAAGCGCACCCGGTGCCCCCCCACTAACTAAGTATGGACCACGTAATCCCTTTGGAGATAAGGCCAGAAGGGAAGGAGCCCTAACTCCTTTAGGGACCTCTGTATACTATATTAAAAGAAGAGTTATTGGTATTAAAGAAGATACTTAATGACCTGCTGGATAAGGGGTTTATTCGAGCCAGCTGCTCGGTAGCCGGTGTCCCCGTATTATTCGCTAAGAAGCCAGGAGGTGAATTAAAATTCTGCGTTAATTATAAAACCTTAAATACTATTACAAAAAAGGACCATTACCCACTCTTATTAATATTAGAAACTCTTAATAGAGTAGCTACTACTAAGTAATTTATAAAGTTTAATATTATGGTTATTTTTTATAAGATACGGATCGCCGAAGGAGATTTAAAGAAAACTATTTTTAAAATAAAATACGGGTTATTTAAGTGGGTGGTTTACTTTTTTAGGTTTACCGGTGCCCTAACAACGTTTTAGTAATATATTAACACTTCTCTACGGAAATTCCTAGATAACTTTATTACGACTTATATGGATAATATCCTTATTTATATTGGTAATTTGAAGAGGGATTATAAGGAGAAAGTATGAGTGGTTCTTTAAGCCCTAGCTAAAGCTGGCCTGAACCTAGACCCGAAGAAGTGCGAATTCTGTGTTGAGAAGGTGAAATACGTCGGCTTTATTATCACCGTGGGAAAGGGTTTATTATGTGATCCCGATAAGTTGAAAGTTATTAAGGAGTGGTTGGCCCCTAGGTCCCTTAAGGGTGTACAAAGTTTCCTAGGTTTCACTAACTATTATCGTATATTTATACTAGGGTATAGTGGGCTAGTGGAGCCCTTAACCCGATTAACGAAGAAGGGGGTAATCTTTTATTAGGGAATAACTTAAGGAGAAGTATTCGAAATACTAAAGAGGATGTTCATAGAAGAGCTGTTCTTATGGAAATTTGACCTAGACGACGAAACACATATCGAAATAAACTGCTTAGGTTTTGTTTTGGGCAGTGTATTATCATAAAAGGACCTAGAGGGTCACTGGAGGTTAATTAAGTTCTACTTATAAAAACTCTCGTTAATAGAGTATAATTACCTAATCTATGATAAGGAGCTTTTCGTAGTGCTCACCTACTTACGATCCTAGAGGGCTGAACTCCGTAGTGTTTAGTATTTTATTATCCTAATGGATTATAAGGGTCTAGAGTATTTTATAAAAAAGTAACGCTTAACTAAGAGATAAAGTTATTAAGTAGAAGAGTTATTTTAGTATAATTTTAGAATTAAGTACTGGTTAGGAAAGGAAGTGATAGTACTTAATGTATTATTAAGAAGGGAGTAGGACGTCCCTTAAGGATAGGACGATAAGAGGGAAAAAGGCCGGGTGATCCAGATGATTCCCAACTTTATATAGTTAAGTTGTATTCTATTTGGTGACCCTCGAATTAGATGAACTACTGAAGATATACTAGAAATACTATAAGCCGTTGTTTTTGACGCTAATCCTATACTATAAGCCCTTTGGGATAGAACTATGAAAGTCGATGGAGTATACTGAGCTGCTTATTTAGTAATAAAAGAAAGGAGGAGAAGTTTTCTATTAAAGTTTAAGTTAAAGGTTTAAATTGTTAAATGTGAACTTAATAGGCTGGGAAGATTAATATAGAGAGATCGATTATGGGTATTAGGGGGGGAAAACGATGACGATTACTTAAATGAATTATGAATTAAGATTATGTAAAGGTGTTACAATTTGTATACTAGTGGCTACTTAGGACGGAACGGCACGTTGGTAATAATAAGTAAATAGTTCTTTTGGCTAGGCTAGTCCTATATAGTTTGGAGGTTTATACGAAACTACGATACCTGTGGAGGGATATATATTTGGAGGTAAGCTAAAAAAGGGTTCCTTAAACCCCTACCGGTGCTTACCCGTATCTACTATAACTTATTAATGGACTTTATTACCGACTTTCCTTTAATAAAGAGGAAAAAGGCCTGATATTTGTGGGTTATTATGGATAGGTTATCGAAGAACCCCACGTTAGAAGAGATGGAGATTATGGACGCTGAAGCTTGTGCTTAGCGGTTCCTCTCCTGTTATTATAAGTTCTACGGAATGCTATAGATAATAATTAGTAACCAAGGATCGAATTAGATGAGCTGATTTTAGAAGGAATTCTGTAGGTTAACCGGTGTAAAATGATTATTGAGTATTATTTATTACCTATAAATAAATAGAGGGACGGAACGCCTTAACTAGGAGATCTAAGTAATTCTCTGCGTATATGTAATATATGCCCAGGATAATTAGGGGGAATTACTGCCCAGTATGCAATTAGCCCTTAGGAATTAAACGAGTATTACTACGATAATATCCTTATTTTTTATGGAGTATGGATACTATGTTGACCCTTTATTAGTGGTAAAAGGAGATAGTTAACTAGAAACGAATTGAGAAGAAATAGCGAAGCAGCTAGTTTAGAGGATAAAGGACGCTATAGAGTTCGTTTAAACAGCAATAACAGCTGCTCAGTAACGAAGTAAAAACTCTATAAACTGCATTAAGGGACCAACTGAGTAGTACGAAGTTGGAGATAAAGTGTGGTTAAACGTCGCTAACTACTCATCCCTAAAGCTAAATAAGAAATTAGCGTAGTTTTATTATAAATATAAAGTTATATAAGTGATCTTAGTTTATGTGGTAAAGCTAAGTATATTAACTGGTATCTATCCACACTTCTATGTGGACCTCCTTCGTAGAGTAATTAGTGACCCGTTATTAAGGTAAAAAACAACTAATGAATAACCACCCCCGATTTGCGATATGAACGGAGATCCTGAATGGCTTGTAGAAGACATATTAGCGGTAAGGTGGTAACCGGTGGGTAAAGGGCGCCGTCGCTAAGCCCTAGTTAAATAGTAAGGTTATGTAGAGCTAACTTAGGAACTTATAGAAGTAGTATTAGAGATAAAGGTTTTAGATAAGTATGAATAGTGGTATAGAGAAATTGATATAGTGGATAGGGACCTAGTATACGCCCCGAGAAGACGTCGGAGAGTAGCAAATTAATAGCCGTTAGTGTACTAGTAGAACACTAGTAGGGAAGGAGGGGAGAAAGGAGGGGGTATTTATTACGGGCTGATGCCCACGATGGCCTAAGCTTTGCCTGAGGCGTTAACCAGCATCCAACAAAAGAGCCCTCCGGTCAAAGGGGCCTCCGATCAAAGGGCCTCCGGTGACCTCCGGCGCCCCACCAGAGGTCCCCTTTGTTCTCCAACAGTATAGATTCCTACACCGCCCCCCTTGCGAGGAACTTCCTCTCTTTCGCTCCTTAGCTTGAAGTAAACAGTAATAGAGCACCCTAAGGTCGAAAACACCTAGGCCTAGCCCTTCGCAAGACCCCTCTTAATATATTCACCCTAAATACGTTCTTTATAAGTTTAGCCGATATTAAGAAGGCCCTAATACTAAAAATGAAAATAAACCCTAGGACGAAACTCCCTACATATTACTATAAGTTTCTATATATCTTTAACCAAAATAAGGTTAATTAATTACCACTATACCGGAAGAATATTGATTATACTATCCCTATTAAAAAGGACTCTTATAGTTAAAATAAACTAGTGACCTAGGGACTTTTATATAGTATATCAAGGGAAGAGTTAATTGTATTACGCTGAACCCTTATGGAACTATTAAATAAAGGGTTTATTAGGGCTAGTAGTTCCCTTATATTATCACCTGTTCTATTTGTCCAGAAGCCTGGAGGAGGGTTACGGTTCTACGTTAATTACTATACCCTTAATATTATTATAAAAAAGGACCGATACCCCTTGCCCCTGATCAGCGAAACCCTAAGGGCACTAATAAAAGTGAAGTGGTTAATAAAGTTAGATATTATCGCTGTGTTTTATAAGATCCGGGTTAAGAAAGGAGATGAATGGAAAACGGTGTTTAGGACGAGGTATAGGTTATATGAATAGATAGTTACCCCTTTTAGTTTAACTAAAATCCCCGTAATGTTTTAGCGATATATTAATTATACTCTACGAGACTTCTTAGATGAGTTCTACTTAGTGTATATTAACGATGTCCTAATTTATTCAGACGGCTCCCTCTCTAATTATAAAAAAAAGGTCAAAAAGGTCCTCAAGCACCTAGGTGTTATAGGCCTGTATATGGATATCAATAAGTACAAATTCGAGGCTAAGAGCATTAAGTATTTGGGGTTTATTATTAATACTAGTAAGGGAATTCGCATAGACTCTAAGAAGATTAAAGTAATCTAGGGATGGGAAGTGCCCCGATTAGTACAAGGAGTCCGTGGGTTTGTCGGTTTTACCAACTACTATTAGTAATTTATACTTAACTTCTCGGGGATCGTATAACCCCTAATAACCTTAACTAAAAGGGATATATTATTCATTTAGAGTAAGGAGTGCACTATAGTGTTCAAAGAACTGAAGACGCTCCTAATCAGTGCACCTATATTAGCTCACTAGGACCCTAATCGAGTTATAATACTCGAGACCGATTCGTTTAGTTATGTAATAGGAGGTACCTTATCGTAGTATAATAATAAAGGGATCCTAAAACCTATAGCATTCTTTTTACATAAAAACTTACTTATAGAGTATAATTACCCGATATATAATAAAGAACTATTAGTAATAATACACTACTTAGAGTACTAGGAGTTAGAATTACGGAGTATAAAAGAGTTCATTATCCTAACTAATCACCTAAATCTAAAATACTTTATAATAAAGAAATAGTTAAGTAAACATCAGATTAGGTGATCAGAATTACTATCCTATTATAACTTTACTATTTAGTTTAAACCTAATAAAAAAATAATAATTCTTAATACACTATTGAGATGCGAACAGGATATCCCTAGTACCCTATAGGACGATAGGTTAGAGGGTTAGAAAATTAAACTCCTGAAGAATAGGATTAACGTATTACGAGTTAATAACGCAGTAGTAATCAGAGAAGTACGGGCCTAATCAGGGTAAGTAGAGAGGGTTAAGTCTAGTATAAGAGACTCCCCCGGGGACATAGATTAGACCGATAACCCTAGCCCAAATAAGACGGAACCCCCCTTAAACCCTTTTAAAAAAGAGCTATTACACTCCTAATAGGATAAAACCTTAGACCAAAATAACTAATACTAGCTAATTAGGGGGGTAATATAAAAAGGAGACCAACAACTTCCCTTATAGTAGAAATTACCGATAATATTATTAAAATATACGATTAACGATAATAAAAAATTATTATAGAGGGACAGAATCTGGATTCCATATTACGAGCCTTTAAGGACGGGTTTAATCCAGAGGTTCTATAACTCCACATTAACGGGATATCCGGGGAGGGACACTTTAAAGGCCCTAATTAGCCACTAGTTCTACTAACTAGGCTTATCCTAGGATATCCAAAGATTTATGAGGAACTACGACGTTTATGGATGAGGAAACGTATAGCGTGATAAGAAGAGGGGCCTGTTAAAGCCTTTACCTATCCCTGGACGGATCTGAGTAAAGGTCTCTATCGATTTTATAATAGGACTACCCCCTTTCTACTATGATGGGGCTATGAACGTTATAATGGTGACCGATCATCTATTAAAGAACGTAATCTTCGAGTTATTAAAGGACATCACAATAAATATAATAGTGGATTAACTAATCCAAGGTCTAATTAGGCACCATAGGATACCTTATACAATTATATCAGATAGGGGACCACAGTTTACGAATCTTATATAAAAACGACTCTACTAGTTATTACGGATTAAACAAAAACTCTTTATAACGTTCTACCTAAAAATAAACAGAGTTATGAAAAGGGCAAACCAAATAATGGAAACCTATCTTAGAGTATACATAGCGTATACTTAGGACAATTAGGATAAACTACTCCTTATAATAATAATAATAATTAATAACCGGGTTACCTCATCAATAAGACTTAGCTCGTTCTTTATTACTTATAAGTATAACTTAGACCTAATTAGAATAGAGGAACCCCTACGGAATAACAATAAAACCCCTATAATAAGAGCAGAGGTTTTAATTTAAAAACTGAAAAACACTTTTAAGTAGGCTTAGGTAATAATAACAACAACATAAGAGAAATAAAAGATTACCATAAACGTAAAACACTAACCATTTAATTAGTTTAAGCCTAAGGATAAGGTTTAGCTAAGGTTATAGAATATCTAATCTAATTAACTATTAAAAAAGTTCAACTAAGTTAACGTAAAGTATACTATCCTTAAATTAGTTAAATCCTATACTTATTAACTAGATATACTACTAGGGATCCATAACGTCTTCTATGTAAACTTAATTAAGTACACTAGAGTTAATCCATTATTATTATAAAACCGTAACAACGCCCAACCACCTACAATACTAATAGCTAATAAGGAGGAGTTTAAAGTTAAGGAGATTTATAATACGCGGAAAGTATAAAGCGGATAAAAGGTCTTAGTAAAGTAAAAGAATTATACTTAACTCACCTAGGAACTAGTAGATATACTAGCGGATATAGCGGCCTTAGACCGTTATGAGGCCGATCACGGGAATATCCTTTGGGAAGGGAGGGGAGGAAGGGGGTAATTATTACGGGTTAAGGCCCGATTAGAGGCCTCGGAACTACTTAACTATATCCAACACTAACCACTACTTACTAAGCCTGACCAGGCCCAGGCAAACCTGATTAGGATCCAACGGATTTATAGGGCAATAGACTTTTCCTTCCTTTCTCCTTATCTTAAAGATACTCGTAATAGTCGCCATAGCTAGTTGTAATATACGTGCTTGGACCGTTACACCGGAGGAAGAGCTAGCATCACCACCTCGACGCCCAAAAAGTAGACCACGTAGAAATGCCCAAATTAACCTCTTAGTAGAAGTTGATGCCCTTAATAACATCAAAAGCGAAGCCGCTACGGTTATTACGTTTATAAGTACTAAAGAAGAGGCAGATTATACCCTAGTACTCGAGTTACATAAAAAGGGTATAATTAGAGCTTTAGGACCTCCATTTAAAGAGTTCACTAAAAAGGAGATCGATGCTCTGATTAAAAGAGGAGTCTTTGAATTCACTTAGTATAATAAAGAAAAACATAACGGGATATATATATTCTACTCAAAGATCATCAACAAAGTGAAGGGCAAAATAAAGACGCCCTATAAGAAGTCCAGACTTATTATTCAGGGATACGCAGACGACGACAAGTAGGTTATCTTTACATAGTTTCCGACTATTTAGAGTACTAGTTAGAGACTAAATCTCGCCATCGCTCCGTCTCTTATCCAGAAGGAGGGCTATTTATTATAGATAAGAGATATTACTTAGGTGTATACCTAATCCATAATAAAACTTAAAAGGACGATCCTTATAAGATTACTAAACCAAATAAAGAAAAATTACCCTCTAGGAACCATTATGACCGTTATACAACTATTATATAGCATCGTAGAAGTTAGAACCCACTAGTATACGATATACAGTAAGCACCACAAAGAGAAGCTCTAAATAAGGACTTCTATGTATAACCCCTACTTATTATTACTAGATAATAAAAATGAGAATTTTATGATGATTAGTATATAGACTAATGATATTATTGGCCTAAGCGATGAGACCTTCACTTAACGAGAAGACGAGGAACTTTAGAAAGCGATGTTCTCGGTGAAGGAGAAATAATACCTTTCCACTAAGATACTACTCGTATTCAACGGAGGGATTATCTTAACCGATGGAAAGACTATCTCCTTACACCTAAAGGGCTAGGGAGCGAAGATATACTAGGTTAATACTAAATTTATTACTATAAAGGAATAATACGTTGAGTAATATACTAGAGGTGTGTATACCGCCTCAAAGTGCCAACTAGAGGTAGCGTTTAATTTATCCGTAGTAGCCTAGTACTAAGAAGCGACGTTAGAGTAGATTAAAGCTCTGAATCGACGCCTATTATGGTAAATGGAGCACCTAAACCGAGGCCTCACCTATGTGGTCCTCGACCTAGTTACTACTAAGCTCTTTGTTTTTATTAATAGCTCTTTTACTAATAATAGTGACCTGATGTCCTAGTTTAGATTTGTGATCCTCCTTATAAATAAGATTAGAGGAGAAGAGGATTTTATAATAGAAGGAAATATTATCTATTATTCTTTAATAAAATTTAAGAGAATTACGAGGAGTATCCTTATATCCGAGATATACGGGATAGTTACCGGTGTTAATATGGCCTATACCCTTTCTACGACTCTAAAAATCATAACCAATAAACTCTGAATACCTATAATCCCAATTATTATATATATTAACTTATACTCACTCTATGAATATCTCGTTAAGCTTAGAATTATAAAAGAGAAACGCCTAATAATTAATATTATGGTGTTAAAGTAGTCTTATAAGAGATGAGAACTATATAAGATCCGATGGATCCACGGAGACGATAACCCTACCAACGGCCTAATAAAGGTTATACTAAACCGAGCCCTTATAAGGCTTATTAAGGAGGTAAAAGTGAAAATTAGGATAGAGGGATAAGTTATGAGACCCTAAGGAGCGCTTATAGCGCTAAGTAAAAGGAGGAATATAAAGGAGATCAGGGGATATGGGAGGAATACCATTACCGTCGCCAGCGACGGTGAGCCGGACTTTGCCCGTAGCTGGCTACGGGATACGCTCGTTTCTGCCGAAGGCGGTATAGCCGAAAACGGCACTTCTGCTACTTCTAACCACTTTATGTACTCGTTCCGTTTATCGATTTTTTTTATTGCGTTTTGAGTAATTTGGTGCCCACACCGAATAACGCTCAATTTTCACTTGTTATTTAAGAAAAGGGCGATTTACGGTAAAAGAGATAGTTACTAGTATCGGAATATCCACACTGGACTGGCGCCACCTATTACCGCCGATCACCTATTAGCCCGATTAGCAAGCCAATCAGAAGGCAGGAATCGGTTTTAGATCGGCAGCGTTAAATCGCTGCCGTAGGCCAGATTCCTTCCTTCAACAACAACAGAGCAGATACGACGAATATATCGTTATTTTGCCCACCTTCCATACTAGGCCTAGTGAAGTGAATCCAACAGATGCCCATCATCAGGCCGATGCTGACATTGGGAAAGCTGTGCTGCATGTCCCTTGCGACAGCTGTTGCGGCCGAGGTGCCATACTCCGGTAGGACAACCATGACAACATTATGTGGCCCGATTTTGCCCAACGTGTAGTGGCTTGCATCATGCCGGGGGAGGTCGTGGGGGTATGCATGTTCTTCGTCCAAAAGCGCTTGCGCCGCGACGTATTCCGTAGCTATGGCGCAGATCCAGCCCACAGTGTACTCATGACGCGCGAATTTGGGCCTCGCTTCTCGTGTGAGGTAGCGTCGTTTATTGGGAGGGATGTACGATTCTTGGTTGGCGTTCTCGGAGGGGCGTTTTCTTTTCTGCCACATCTAAACAGCTCCGCAGGGGTATTGACGTCGTACCAGGAAGCGGAAGGGCCAAATCGGCGAGGGCGCAATACATCAGGCTGTGTGGGCAGTTAGCACCATTCACGTTATTAAACATTCTATCGGTGCCATACCAAGCTGCAGGAGCGCCGAAATTTTCGACTGGGTTTGATGAAAGTGGTATATCAAGGTCTCAACATGAGGTGGCTGTGACAAAGGCTTCGTGATGTTGGCTAGGTGTTTCGATGGACAGCATGTGCGAGCAGAGGAAATGACGCGGGGAAGGAGGAAATGGAGCAGGTTCTGGCTCCCAGCCTGATCCGACGCAGGCTGAGTGTGACTGCACCGCCGCCTTCTCGTCAGCTGCTGGTGTCATTGGCCAACGGTCTATGGTATCCGTTGCATCCAAGACAATCTCATGTCTGTCTAGGCAAAAGCCACGTCGCCAGGCCATACCAATTTTAAGACGCTTGAAATTTCGTCGAAAGTTTCAAAAATTTCCAAAAGTTTGCTGTCGTTCGCTTTTCTTTCTGTACCTTGTAATAAGTTTGCGTCTCGAGACCCGTGTCGGGCCCAAGTCTTGGCTCTGCCATACAAGAATCGTCGCTGTCGGGCCTGCCTGTCCAATGGGGCTTAGACTCACTCCGTCCTGCCCTTCCATAGCCGCGTTCGTATGAGTCAAGCGCTGTCGTTTTACTCTTCGCAGCTGTTTGCGAAGGTCAGTACGAATTCATCGTCAAGGATGTTCTCGCGCAGCCTCCCAGTCATAGCTACTGTCGACCTGCCTGGCAAGCCAACGAACGATCCCTTTCATTATCACGGGAGGCAGACCAAATCTCTAGTAATTTCTTTGAATAAAATGAGAAAACAATGCCAAAACTGCCTCGCGACCTTTCAGATGGCCCAGCGATTCGCGACTTCGCCTGCGGAACCGAGCTTTCGGTTGCCTGTCGCCGCTCGCCAACGCACCAATAGGTCCGCGGCCAGGACAAACACAGCCGACTGACCGTCCCAACAGGACGCCCCGACAGTGCAGGCAGAATCCATCATATGAGCCCGTGGACGAGCCACAATAAAGAAAGAAAAAAGTGCCGCGCGCAGCCACATGCAACAGAATTCCGGACACCTCCAACAAGGAACTTTGGCTCACAAGGCCACTCAGCAGGTCAACACCCGCGTATCTAGCGCAAGCAAGACGCCAATTCAAAAGTGTTCCCCTCACTGACAAGCTGCAGTCGTACGCATACGCAGACGCAAACGCAGGCGTAGGCGCAGACAAGCGCACCTTCCGCCTGTCTGCCTGCCTGCCTGACCCTCCACGGCCGAGGCCAAGAAGGCCGAAGGAGTCTGCGGCCAAGAAGGAACGCCGGCCGGCCGAGAAAGCATGTAAGCCCAGGCTGCCTGCCCAGAAACCGACGTAGCCTCCGCGGAAAGAGTCAGCGTAGGCCGGCGTGACCCGCGGCTGGCGGTGGAAGCTGTCGACGGTGGACGGCCGAGAGGTTTAGCTCGAAATACTGCAGAATTTCTCGAGGTTGGTGTGGGACAAAGACACTGCTGCTGCTGCCGTGATACCTACCTAAACCTCACCGCATGGAGGAGAAAGCATGCGCATCTTAAGCGCCCAACGATCTTCGGCCGAGGCTCATTGGCCGGACGAGCGCCATGCCGGCCGCGCGGGTCCACTGCCGCGTCCACTGGGGACGGGGGACGTTGATTATGTGCAGGCGAGCTAAGGCACGAGGAGGGTCTGCCGCTAGCTAGCGGTGGGCGCCGCCTTCTTTCGTTTCTTCTTCCGCCTCTTGGCCTGCCTGTTGCGATCGCGGTCGCCGAGAGGTGCTGCCGCTGCGGCGTGGGGAGGTTGGGACAGGCCCGGGGAATCACCTGATGGGTGCTGCTGCTACTGCTGCTAACGGGCTTGTCCTGCGCGCACACGTAAAACCACTCACCTGAGAGTGGCGTGCTACTCGCAGATAGCTTTTTCCCGAAAGAGGGATGCTGTGTCTCGGGGAGAACCCGAGCAAGTCGTGGGAGGGAGATTGGTCATCGAGATGTCACTGAGGTTCGCCTCACCCCCAGCCTGCTGCTGGACTGTTGGGCCGGTGGCGTGCAGCAACAGAGAGCGATGGTTTTGCGACACCTCCTTTTTTGCCATCTGCGCCGCAGGTAGCGTCTCGACGAATGTCGCAAAAGGCACGTTTGGCTTAGTATGACCCTCGAGGGGGCCATGCTTATCTCAGTTTCCAAAAACCGGTACACACACCCCCAACATATGCAGGATTGGGGCGCCGAAAATTCTCCTGGGGTCGCATCTTGGGACATTTCGCTTCTCCGGTCTGCAGGCAGGTTGGTGGCGTTGGAGCTTCGAGAGACGGACGGCAATGTGGCCCGGCAGAAAGCAAACAGAAGAGTGCGTCCGTCTCTCTAACGCGAAGGCCGGCGGCCTGGCCGTCGATCGGACGGTCAAAGGAGGCCGAGTTCCGCACCGTCGGGTCGTTTTGGCGTGTGGGAGATCCAGCAGGAAATCGTCCTCAAACAACGACGGCTGGGGATGTTCGCTGTTGGCTGCGGCCTGTTAGCCCCTGAGTGACGATTTTCCGATTCTCGACCATTTGGGAAGGTTGGAAAAAGTCCCAGTCTGTTACCCTGAGAAACCTCGTGTTTGTCAAAATCCCAGGAGAATGGCGCAGTGATATCGTCAGGGGCGAGACTGATAATGTAACCGCGAGGGAAGCATTTCCTAGGACCGCATCACGCCTTCGCTGCGACGTTGACGGAGGACTGCGGTCGTTGTCATCTCGTTAGCAGGGACCGCGTCCGTTTGATCGGCCTGCACATCGGCGGAAAAAGTATGGATAAACCCGACTTGGGCGGGCCCCCTTTTTCGCCTAGGAAGCCGATCCCCCAAGTGTGTCCTGGGCTCGGATTGTTGGATCGCCTGTTGGGTGGATTTTGGGGGGGAATGGAGAGAGGCGATGACAGAATGAGGGGATTCGGACAAGACATGGTCAGTGCACCGCTGTCTGAAACGCAGCCTAATGGCTTAGTGGCGCGTTTGAAACGAAAGAAGCTTCCCCTCGCTTGTGGCTTTCTAGTATAGGAGATTAATTAACTGAGTTCCGTCATCGCGAGTTGCCCGCTGCAAAGCCAACGCTACGACAATTGACTTTTCTGCACCCCTGCAAGTGGATGCCTAATCAATCCAGGTGCGGGCGGCGCGGGATGTCTGAGACGCCATCAACATCAACGAGGGCTTCGTCCCATGTCGTTTGCGATCGGCTCATGAGCTAGAGTGGAAGCGCAGGGACATCAAGTCAGCCCGCTCGGGCTTGTCCTTGTCTATGTCGGCTTGCCTTGCCGGGCTTGCGCTGACAGTTGGATGATGAGCGAAGCCAAATGCGAAATGCGAACAAGCTCTGAACATTGGAGGTATTAACACGATCGGCACTTCTTGATCCATGGTTTCCACGGCACCCACGGCCAGTGCCACAACAAGCCTCCGAGACTGACGACGCTTGCGACAGCGTGATTCAGGAACAGAAAGGCTATTGCCAAAAGTGAGGCTCCACGTCTCGCTCCCGATGGGGTTCGCATTTAGAGTTTTCCAACCTGAGGTGAAGCTTAAGACACAGAGCTGATTGCGGCCCGCCGCCGGCTCCGATAGCAGTATATCGCCGACTCGTGGGCAAGGGACCGTTGGTCACCGACCGGCGGGTTCGAAGCTCGGGCCAGGGGACAAGGCACGGGAAAATTCTGCCGTCGCAACGCTGCTGGTGGTGGTGCCCCTGAGAACTCTTTTCTGCCGATTCTCAAACGAGGCAGTCCCGCGAGGTCAGCAACCCGTCAGAAGAGGACCAACGGCGTGCCATTGCAGATCTCCAAACAGATGTCACGTGACTGCGTCAAGTTTCAGGTTCGAGATGCTGTTGGGTTGGATGGTGACGGCTGAAGAAGCGGGAGAAAGAGGCACAGAAAAAACCAACAACGGGAAAGAAAGTTTCAACACGAGTGTCTTGTCAGGAGAAGGGGAGTTCCAGTCGCGTCTGAATTAAAGTACAGCTGCGATGTGATGGCTCCGTGGATCAGTGGAGCGGGCGAACAGTGCGCTGGGCTGCGTTGCAAGGAAACGAAACGTTCTGGATGCAGGGGAGACACAGTGGACACGACCGCCGAGGAATCGCGGCACAGAAAGCGACGGCCGCCGGGTGCACCGGAATGCCGTTAACCAACACTCGCAAAACGGAGCAGAAGCCAAGATATCTAATTCATTGTCCTGCGATGGTCAGCAGCCCGGAAGGGCGGCCTTCCGCCATGCACGTCTTTGCTGTGAAAATATTTTGGGTGCGATGGATGCCCTTCTGCTCGGCATTCTCCAAATAAAGCTGGCTCTCCAGATGCAATTTTAGAACACAGTCAAGCCCGCTTATTAAGCCAGTCAGCGCGGGGTCGACTCCAAGCCGGCTCGGTCCCTCCAGCAGCCGTGCTATATTTTGTAAGGTGCAGTACGGTGCAGAGCGGTGCAGAGCGGTGCTTAGCGGAACGCGTGGCAGCCGACCCACCCCTGCCACCATCGTCAGCCAGTCATGGCCGCCCAAAGCGGACTAGCGGCGGGGGAAACAGGCGCACGCTGATGGGGTCGAGCAGCTGTCCGCTAACGCTTAGCCGCGCCCACCCGCGATGGTGGACCGTCGAGCAAAACGGAATGGTGACGTGACATTTGGCGACGGGCGTCGGACGCGACCCAGGCACAAGCGAGCGCCACATTTTCATGTGGCCCTCGCTTCATTGGAGGAGTTGCAGAAAGGAAATAAGGCACCTACTGTTGGTGGTCGACGCTGTACAAAAGTACAAATCCTGAATCCGCGTAGGTTGCAACCAGCTGCCAGAGCTCCGGGGTCGACGTTGGGCAAAGGATTTTCGAGACGGCGTCGTGGGCGAAGGGCGAACAAAGTTGGCACCATGTCGGCTATCTTGGACCAGGTGCTCGTCTAACGTCGAACGGGGGGTGCTACAAGCGATCCCTCCCCAGAATCTTGGGTGGTCTTGGTAATGATTCCAGTAGGGCCAAGACCCAGGACAAGGGCGATGAGATGGCTAAGCATCTTGGCTCTGGAGATCCGCGCGCTTTCGCCGGCCCAAGAAAGTCCCAAGCAACACCCAGATTCATTGTCAGCAAGTCGTCGCGGGCGCAAACTTGGCCCGGAGCTTGGGGCCACCGCCGCTGACAGAGCAACACTCTTTTTCGTCATCGTTCTTTATCGAGCCCTCATCGCCCCCATTGCTGGTCAGCACTTGGGTCGGGAGATTAGTTAGATCGCCCGCCGCGGTGCCGGCATGTTGGTAATGTTCTGACCTCTGCTTCTGTTTCTGTGGCTGGAAGGATTGTTAAACGTCTTTCCCAGAGCCGTGTTTTGACCGTCAGTGCAGTCAGACGGACGGCGCATTAGCCCAATTTCCTCTCTCCGCATGGCGTAGCATCCGCAGAATTCCTCCCTCGCAAGCCACGAGGCCCCCAGGCTCAGGATTCCAAAGCTCGTCGAGTGACTGCCTGACGGTCGCGACGAACACACAAGGAGACTGGGTAGAGAGGAATAAGCGATGGATGCAAAACGGTTTGTGACAAGTGACGAACGGACTGCAAAGGGCCGGCAAACAGGCCCCTCCCAGCCACTGGCGGCCCCACCCCTGCCGTCCGTCGTTGGTGGCTGCCTTCCGACTAGACGCGCATTGCGCCAGGCACCCCCGCAGAGAGCACCAGGGTCAAGCGTGGTGGTGTGGATCCCGTCTCTTGAACGAGTGCGGTACGTACCTGCCTGCCGTTTCTTCCACACCTCATCCTCGACCACCACACCTCGACCCCCTTAGTCTCATCTCCTTCTCCAGGTCCAGGAAGCGTGAACCTAAGGAAAAAAAAATGGCCGAACAACCTTCTTTCACCATCATCGCAGGTATCCACCACTGCCACGAGCCAAGGTATCCGGATTGACATGCTGCTTGCGAGAACCCTCCCCTCTCTCGGGCACGGACGAGCTGCAGGCGGGCCTCTCACTCTGTCACTCCATCCCTCCTCCAACCATTCACCCTCCATCCTTTCGCATCGTCAAAGCTGGCAAGCCTCCGATGGTAAGGTGCCCTTATCGTCATGAGCCAGGAGAAAGCAGACATGGAACAGGGGCCAGATGCCTCCCTCCCAACGGGTTTAGGGCCTCGTGCCTGCTCTGATGTCCGCCTTCTCCTTCTGTGCCTCGCTGGCTCCCACCATTACCCATCCTAGATGCCATCATGGCCGACAACCAAGACCCCTGCACTGCCTTGCAGTCTGAGAAGGAAGCCTGCCTTGTCAGACCCGAGCCAAGTGCGCCTCGTCGGGTGTGGATGGTGGCCGGCCGCACCCTAGCTCGAGTTCGCAGAATCGATATAAAGACTACAGTCCAGTTCCGTCTCGACTGGTCTCTTGTCTGGCCAGTCAGTCTCATCGCAAACCACTCGTGTCTACTAGTTTCCTTATTTCCTCTCTCTCGGGTCTCTTTGATTCTGTTTCCTACACATCTCTTCGTCATCAAGGATCTGTTTTCCGGTCTTTCTTCTCTCGTCCACCGGCATTAGTCCTGTCTTGGTCCAAGGAGCGACTCTGCCCCATCGACGCACGATTTTAAGCGCCGTACCTAAATCCGGCCCAAATTGCTCCATACACCTCTAGACGGCCCGCCGCGTTTTCTTACCTACCTTCCTATTTCCACCATTTGATCTAAGAAAAGATCTCCGGCCCTTCGGTAGTGCCGTTATATATCTCTGTTGTTCGCCTGCACCTCCTGCAACTCCCACGCTTCAGATCCGGTCGATCACCAACAACCGCCAACATGCTCGCCAAGACTTTCCTCCTCCTGGCCACCCTGGTTCTGGCCTCGGCCGGTCCAGTCCGCAGACAAAAGGGTCCTGGTTGCGTCTCGAAGCCCACCAAGCCCACCCTTCCCGTCAACGGCAATGGTGTGTAGCCCACTTACACCCCAACTTTCCCACGAAGCCATCGTGACTAACACGCAACTCATAGGTGTTGAACTGCCCGCTCCTGCCGACAACGTCGTCCTGAAGCACATCGCCATCGGTCACGGTATCCAGAACTACACCTGCACCTCGGTCAACGCCACTTCCATCACCGCGACCGCGACCGGCGCCCTCGCTGCCCTCTACGATGCGACGGCCCTCTACCCCGGACAGGGCCCCGACGCCCTGTCCCAGGAAGCCTTCAACGCGCTCACCACCAACGCAGTCTGGGGCACCCCGCTGCCCCTGACCTCTGACGGTGTCACCAAGTTCGGCGCCTCCGCCTTGAACCCGTTCCCCGTTCCCGGCGCCGACCTCACCCTGCCCGGCATGAAGCCCCTGAAGCACATCGGCGAGCACTTCTTCGACGACAAGGGCACTCCCACCTTCAAGGTCGGTGAGGACATCTTCGCTGGCGGCAAGCTCAACGGCACCAAGGCTCCCGCGGCCGCCGACGTCGGCCCCGAGAAGACCGGCGCCGTCGACTGGCTCCTCCTCGGCGACAAGGGCGCTAGCAAGGGCATCACCGTCGTCTACCGCGTCGTCACGGCCGGCGGCGTCGCGCACCAGTGCACCGAGGCCGGCAAGGCCGACAGCGTCCCCTACGCTACCTACTACTGGTTCTTCGGACCCCAGGCATAATCGGGCTTCAACGGCCGCAGCATACTGGGATCACTCAATTTCCTATGTGTGGCGTTCAAAATAAATCGGGAATCACGGTGCCAAGGTGGTCAAGTCAACTCTTAATTCGGGTCTTCATTTCGGGTCTTTTTCTATCTCATTCGGCTTCGTTTCTTTTCGTTCACTGAACAATACCAAGTTCGGATATACCCCCCGGCGCGGCGTACGAGAATTGGGGCCCTCGTAAGGAGAATGATAATGGGGCTTATTCTTTTTTTACTTATCCCTCCAGTTTCATGGGATGTCGTCAACTTAGACGACGGATGGGTTGCATGGAGGATGGGTGTGGGCTCAGCCACGATCCATTCCTTCCCACACCATTCTGTTTATCGCATGTATTCAGTAGGCGTTCACGACGGTACATACGCTCTCAATCATGACATATCACATTTCGTTTGGAATCATCTCACTCTTTGCCACACTATACTCGCTGTGAATAATTCTTGGTCCGAATGTATTGTCCTTCATGTCCAGAGCAGCGTTGAATCCTGGCCTGTTTATGTCTTCCTTCGATCGCATTCAGTAAGCGTCACGAAGGTACACATGACCGTCTCAATCATGGCATACACCGTTCTGGTTTGAAATCATTTCGAACCCCTTTCGCTATCCTATCCGACGTGAACGCCCGCTCGTGACTTGCCGACCGATCCCGACCCAGCCACTCGGAACGCGGCAGCGACGAGGTTCGTCCTTGGACCTTACTTACCCTACGGAAACGAGGCTTGGAGCGATAAGACCTGGAGAAATGCGACCTCACGAAAGAGACGAGGCCTTGAGACCAGAGAGGGGCACGGCCGGGATCGCGTAACGCGTTGGCGGGGGAATACGAGCCTCACCTCATAGACGACGCACGCATGAAGCAGGCCGCCCGCTGTCGTGCGCTCGTCGAACAAGCGCACCTGCTCAAACGGACTCGTCATTCTTTCTTTGCCAAAATTGGTTTTACGAGATGCTTGACGCGACGGTCAAGAGCGAGAAAAAGAGAGGTTGACGTTTTCAACTGAAACCTGCATCGTAGCGACGTCAACGTTTGTTTCTTCGCCAGCTGGGCTGAGCTGGAGATGCGCACTCAATCATTGGTCACGGGCGCGACATCAGAGACAACGTTAAGCGCCAGCCATCACATAGCGCACTTCGGATAAACAGGCATTCAGAGACGAGGAGACGTAGGGAATGGAATTAGGTAAATTTGGGACTTGTTCCGCCCGTCTTCGTTGCCGTGTGTTCATTCCGCCCACCGGGTGATTCAGTCAGTCCCCTCGTCTTTGTCCTCCTCTTTTCTTCTTCGCTATAGTCCAAAAAGGCTGTCGTCCAAGACAATGCCTACATCTCTCCACCTCTGAATCCGACTCTCTGGTCTTCGATATATGAGCGCGCAAAATGACACCGCATCCAAACTTTCAAAAATTGACCGCCATTCTCTGCAACCCAAACACCGATTTTGCTGTTGGCGCGTGCCAATGAGGCTGCGCACTCACGCCCGCTTGGAACCGCATGGTTCTTACCTTCTGCCGTCCAGACCGCCGGCAAGGTCTGCCTCCAAACCGTTGCCCTGGCTCATGTACTCCTGAGGTCGGGGGTCCGAAGAGGTCCAGCCGGGGTTTCCTGACGGGATGGGCACCTGGCCAGCACCGGTCTGTCCCGCAGCCTGCGAGCCGGCCTGAGTGGCCCCGGGAACGGTGCGGACGAGCTGGCGGAAGCGGTAGACCTCATCCAGAATCATCTTGCGCATCTCACCCACATCCTCAACAACCTCGAAGTCGAAGTTGAAGGTGGTGGGGCAGTCGGGCTCGTCCGAGGCGTCGTGCCAGATGTGCAGGTAGGGGTGCTCGAGGGCCTGCTCAACGCTGATACGGCTGGAGGGGTCGAAGGCGAGCATGCGGTCCAGGAGATCGAGGGCGTCGGGGTTGGCCTGGGGGAACAGGCTGGGGAAGGGCTTCTTGGGCATGAAAGGCAGGTTGCGGACGTATTCCTGGGCACGGGGCGAGCCGATGCGGGAGAGGGTCTCCTCGTTGGGGGTTCCGAGAATGTGCAGGATCTGGTTCAGCTGGTCGACGTAGTCACGGCCCTTGAAGAAGGGACGGCCACCGAGCAGCTCAGCCAAGATGCAGCCAACCGACCACACGTCAACTGTTGATTTGTCAGAAATAGCTCACCGAGAGCACAGGCTGACCTATGCGCCAGCGCCAGGGAGGACAACATACTAGCTTTGGTGTAGCTCTGGAAGCTCAGCATGATCTCGGGAGCACGGTACCATCTGGTGGCCACGTATTCCGTCATGTAGCCGGCATTCTCCTCGGGGTCGACGGAAAAGCCACGCGCAAGGCCGAAGTCGCAAATCTTGAGCTCGCAGTCGGCGTTGACCAGCAAGTTACCGGGTTTCAGGTCACGGTGCAGGACGTTGGCGGAGTGGATGTACTTGAGACCGCAGAGGATCTGGTAGATGAAGGACTGGAAGTGAGCGTCGGTGAGAGGCTGACCGGATCGGATAATCGCCGCCAGATCGCATTCCATCAGCTCTGGAGCACCACGGACGCGTTAGCATATTGCCGCATTCGGACAGACGGATGCATGCGGGAAAATAGCGTACCCTCGTAGAGGTAGGTCTCGTTGAAGTTCTCGGGTCGGGGAATGTCCATATCGTAGAGGCAGGTGATCTGTCACGGAAGGCTGTCAGCATTCTGTCGTCTCGCGTCGTCGTGCGGCGGCTGAGGAGTGGCGCGGGGTTGTTGGGAATAGCTTGGGGTAGGCCAAGCAGAGCAGAGGCGTGCGCGGGAAAGGACTCACGTTGCGGTGTCCCCTGAAGTGCTGGAGCAGCTTAATCTCGCGCAAAGCGCGCTTGGCGAGAATCTTCTTGCTGAAGACATTTGTGACCTTCTTGATGGCGACGCCCTCTTGGGTCTGGTTGTTGACGGCGGCACTGGGTATGGCGAGGAGTCGTCAGCTTTTCTGGGCGGAATGGCGGGGCAGCACGCAGCACGCAGCAATGGCGGCGGCAGTCGGATGGGGAGAGGGGAAAGACGGTCGCACTCACCAGACAATTCCGTAAGCTCCCTGGCCGAGCTCCTTGGTGACGGTGTACCGCTCGTCGACGATGAAGTCCTGGTTGAAGACCTTGAAAACCTTGCGTCCCTGCAAATCACTCATGGTTGCGATGGTTGGATCGAGGTTTCTGTAGCTGTTTTGTGCTGGAGATGTTGCGTTGTTGAAGGAGACCGAGAACCGAGGGGTATCTTTTGCGAGTCAATCGAGGCAAAGGTGGGGAAGCGAGCAAGGAATGCAATGCGATGCGACAGTTGCGGAACAGACAGGGTAGCGAGAGCAACAAAAAAAGAATGGCCCGTCTCGTTGAGGTTCGAGCAGAGCAGCAGAGCAGAGCAGGCGTTGACGGGGCAAGTGGGCGGGCCGTCAGCTATTATATAAGGCTTTTTCTTTCCCCGGCGAGTGGAGGAGGACAGAGACGGCGATGACAATGCAGTGTCGCAGGAATGATTCTCGTCTTTGTCCCTGGTCGTTTTCGGCAGGGTTGCGTGCGTGCGTCCAGGATGATGGAGGGGAGACAAGGTCGAGTAGGGCGACGGAACAGAGAGAGGGTAAACAAAAAAGGGAGAGGGGGGGGAAATAATCTACAATAAGATGCCTTATAGATATGAGATGGGATGCGCAAGCTGGACGGAACGGGATGGGATGGCCAGGTAGAGAGGTAGAGAGTACCTCGAAGCAATGTATGGGATGGAGACACAAAGCAAGAAAATACAATAAAAAGCTGAGGACAGGACACGGGCACTAGCACTAGAACTGGCACTCACACTGGAGCTGGTAAGAGGGGCGGCCACCGCAAACGGGAAAGCGAGGGGAAAAGGGAAAGGGGAACAGCTGCACTGTCACACTCCCATTGGAGTGGGCTGCCCTGGTGGGTGAGGTGAGGTGAGGTGAGGTGGGATGTGGACTGGGAGGGAGCTGTCTCCCGCCTTACGAGGTCGGTCGGTCCAGGTCCAGGCCAGCGAAGGATCAAAAACCTGCCGCGACAAGTCCTGGATGGGCAGGTTACGACGCTGGAGATGGCCTCCTTGGCGGAGCTGGGGGCGGCTGCTGCGCCAGCTGCAACAGCTAGGCAGGTGCAAAAATACAGGTGCTACAGCTGCTGCTGGCGCTGTGCGAGCTGCTAGCCCAGGTACCGCCCAGCCAGGTACTGCCCGGGCTTCTGCGTGGCAGCTGGGTCATGTCAGGCCCGGGTGCAAGGTACAAGGTACCAAGTGCTGACGTTAGGCCCAGAGCGACTTGGCGGGAGGACCCCACCCTCGCCCCGGTCCCGTACTTGATTTGCTGGCGGAAGCTTTCTAAAAGCCCTCATTGGTTCGTCTCCAACAAGCTCCATTTGCCTCGGGCCAGTAGCCGCTGAGCATCGTGACTGGAGGTGCAGCTCTGCAACCGCGCGACAATCACTTAATTCCAGGTGAGAGAATTGAATATGGATCCCAAGGAGCGGTCCTCGGAAACAGAGACCACCATTGAATCAGGGTTCCGGATGGGGAACAAGGTTTGGGGGTCTGGAGAGCGCAATCTCTTCAGCTTTCACCGCACTGTCAATTGCGCGTCTCAGACAAGCTCATTCCAACTTGCGAAGCCAGCCGAAGCTTGTCCGCCTAGCGGCAGCGCCTGGGACAGGACAGTCTTCAAACAGTGAACACACTCTGTCACCAGCTCCGGGGCCGAGGTGTTGACACCCAACCAGCCAGGCAGCACAAATGGGACCGTCCTGTTGGGGCTGCCTGCCATTCAGCGCCGTCAAACTCTGCCACGATCGCTTCAAGCCTCCGCCTCACCGACGGATTCCCCAGGCGAAGCAATGGGGAGGGGAGGAGGAGGAGGAGGCGCATTCAGGCACCTGCTGCATAGTAGCCCTTAGTCAGAGCAGCATGCCGATAAGCGAATCGTGTCAGCATGCTACGCCTTGAGGAGACCCTCATTCGCACGAGTCCGGTAGACCCAAGCAGCGAAGGAATATGCTGCAGTCAGCATCGCCTCTCAGTTCCTCGGCCCTCCACATGTTCGTCCATGCTCCCAAGCCCAGCTCGACGTCAGGCTGTCAGCCGCCGGCCACCACGATCAACGCTAGGCCGGGCCACCGTGGCCACGACCACGGCCTAACCCCACGTGTCTGTAGGGCTGAAAAGCTCTGAAGCCCGACTTGCCGGCCATCTCAGCTCCTCGTCACCTGTCCATCATCGTGCACTTGGTTGAATCGGACTCTGTCCTATGAGCTCAAAAAGGTTGATGCAGGGCGGACGCTAAGGAACCGTCCTCTCGAACCCATCTCGCTTAGGCACCTGTCCACCTTGGGCCAGCATCTTCAACGGCCTTCGCTCCATCTTCATCCCATGCGTCCAGGAGCGCTGCCAGGTGGAAAAGGAAACGGAATCTTCTTTCTATATGCAAGTTGTTGTTTCTGTGGAATCAAACCAAGACGCGCTGATATGCCTGTATAATGTGCTGCGTTGCAGCAATGCTCACTTCTTCAATGCGGCCAACCCTGTCTATCATTTTGTCAGACGGCCCGCCCGACACGACCGCCCCCAGTCCGATCCGCGCGGGCAAGTCGTTCATCGGCTGCAAGCCCTTTGCTGCGACGAAACGTCCTGCTACCGCGGCTATTGTCGATTTTCCCCGACGTAAACTGTGGGCTGCCCGAAAACCCTCTCTTCGCCTTGCATCTACGCCAACCCCCCCCTGGGGCACTCGGTGGCCCCTTAAGCCTTTGGATCGATGTTGGGAAAGGTCTGTTTCAGGAAATTGCTGGAAAACCGCGTGCACTGTTCATAGGCCTTCGAAAATCCCTCGGCGCCACCATAGTATGGGTCCTCGACCACCTCTGCTCTCCGGCCACCAGAGAACTCGCCAAACAGCATCACCTTGGCCTTGGACTCCAAGTTTCCGCGTTGCTGTATCCTCTGGAGGTCCTGGAGGTTGGATCGGTCCATGGCGAAGATGTAGTCGAACTTGTTGAAGTCAGAGGGGGATATCTGTTTCGTAGTTTGACGTAGGTCAGCAGTTGTCGGGCCCCGCGGGCGCGTTTGCAGCATCTGCAGGCAGAAGGCCGGAGCAGTAGCGTACCTTGCGACCGGCATGGTAGTAGTCCATAATGCCGTGATCTTCAAGAGTCTCCATTGTGCGGTCGTCCGGGGGGTCGCCAACATGGTATGCGGCTATAGGGTTTCCATCTTCAGTGTCAGCAAGTGTGCGCGCGTGATGCGGCCGGTGAGGATTTCTCATGACGTATTCCGCGTACCTGTGCCGCAAGAATCCACCTTCGCGACGAGGCCCTTGTAGGGCGGTTTCTGGATCATGTGGCGGAAGATGCCCTCGGCCATTGTCGAACGGCAGATATTTCCGAGGCAGACAAAGAGAACTGATATTGGCTGGTCCGGCATCTTTGCAAGGCGGCTGGTCGGTCTCGTCTTGTTGTGATGTGCGGTGTCGCGTTGTGGAAAGGCTGACTACGTCCAGGGCGTGTCGAGGAGCTCAGAGTGCCCCGCGGCACTCGCTACCAGGGTAATCAAGATGGAGGGGCAGCTAATACTCCGTACAATGATTACCTGCACCGTGAGATCTCGTAACCTGCATAATACGAAGCACTGTGAGGGGCCATGCACGTGAGCTGAGTCAGCGGCTAAAAGGTCAGGTGCGTACCTAAGGTACCTCGTCTTCTTAGCACGGGCAGCACTCCAGCAGACATGTCCGATTTCAACCTGCCTACTTGGCGATTCGAACGACACTCTATGGACGCTCCCTCTCTTGTTTCCGTTCCCCATGTCATGGATAACGTAGCCAGAGGAATGACACGGAGACGTCTTCCCCGCAAAATTACTAGTTGCTAGCGGCAACATAACCCTGCGTTCCATTATTGACTCGTTCTCCTGGCTCGACAACCCAATCTCCCGAAGTCGGGATCGGGTCATCCGTTGTTCTGCTAAAGCGCCGACGGCGGGAATATCGATCGAAAACCCGACACAGGACCGATCACTGGTTCTAGGCGGAGTCTTCGAAGCCCAGGCCGATGGGATAAGATTCTCCCTAAATACAAGGTCGGGCGGGCTAGGTCCTTGACAAGAGACTAGGTATCAAATGGCCGATTTGCACAAGCGACCAAAGATCAACGAAAGCAGTCGACGAAACAAAGGGCATCGCAGTTCATCAAGGCGGTGTTGGACCCTGAACTTTCGGCCTCTAGTCGGCTACACCTGAGATCTTTGCCAATCCTCAATCTCGGCGGCACAGCTCCGACGGCGATATCCCATGATGCCGGCTGCATCCTGCAATGTGCTCCGAGATATCTTCACGGACGAGCAAATCTCCCGCAGACACAACGGCATGCTGTTGTTCGGGCAAGAAGGCGGCTTTGAATCAGAAACATCACGGTGTTACTCAGGCGATGCTGGGCCGAGAGCATAGGTACCAGTCCAGAAAGTCTCAGACACGTTTGCCGAAGCCAGACTGTGACAGTTGGGTAAGTAACTCCGGGACTGCCACGCGACCGCAAAGCAATGAATTGGATTTACCGACTCAATCGACCTTACCGGCCCCACGACTCCGTTTGCGTCCCTCCTTTCTCTAATCTGCAAGGCAACAAGGTGAGATAAACACACGCCAAGCTCACTGCGGCTTGCTCCAGACGCCCAGCCCGACACCTCGGTTAAGCTCCCCAAGCCACAAAGGGTCTCGAGGTTGCCAGCTGATTGTTGCGATTTGGGACGGATGGCGAATTCTGCGCGGATATCGGCAAGTTGATCAGGGTCTTTTTCTTCTCTTTCGGTCGGCTCTTCATCGCCTGCAATCATGACACGGCGTGCTGCATGCCATTTTCTGTACAACATTGACTTTGCAGTGAGGGGTCTAAATGACGAGGCGGTTTGCCATCTGTGCTACGCAGTAGCCACTACGGACTGCCCGCCGCCTCGGCGGATACGAACGCGAACTACTGCGAATGCGACTTCTCCGATACTCACGTCCCGCGTGGGCGGACGGGTCGCGGCAGAGCGCTAAAGCCCATGGGACTAGCTGGGCTGAGAGACAATCTTGCAGGCCAATAGACAATAGACCCAGACGGCTAAGTCTGGATTGTAGCAGAAAGCTCTCAGCGCTAGTCTCGCTCCATTGGCTCGGCGCCGAGCACTTAGAACGGAGACAGCCAGCGTAGCAGTTCTCAATCCAGTGCTTTCAAACATCTCGCGAAGGCCATAGCAAGTGGCGATTGGATGGTTGTCCGCGTGAGAAGCGAGAGGCAAAGAGATCGTCTCATGTATCGACTCTAAACATTTCGTACCGTCACGACAAGCAAGCAAGGTCCGGGGAAGGTCCGCCAACACAGACCACACCATGCGAGGACGGCGGACGGGCTAATGCAGGAGGGAGTTCGCAGTGCGTCCCGAGTGTCCGTCCAGCTTTGGGGACGGGATTATACGACTGGCCGAGCACAGCTCCCCCGACTTTCTGATCTGCATTTGACAAGGGACAGCTGAGCTTAATCAATCCATCGTCCTGGAGTTCTCGTTCTTCAGAAGCAACCCCAAGTCGTCGAAGTCAGAGGTCATTGCCAACAGCTTGACCTGGAGGAAGAAGCCTGCTTCAGAGCTTCTCTTCCGTATTGCGGATAGGATTCTCTCGGGCGAGACCAGACACCAGAGGAAAGGGTTTTGTTTTTCAAAGGATTTCCTCTTGATTGTGAGAGTGTTCACTCTGAGTTGGGCGCCCAGACGCTTGCGGAAGATCGTCCATCTCCAGGATGAAGAATGGATGCTCCCGACTCACCCAGGCCCCCTCTAGACCCTCTTTGTTCGAATCAGACCACGGCTTGCACGACTAGCTCATGCGCCTCGACGACGAGCAAGACGAGCCAGTCCGAGCGTCCCATTTCACCAGCATGACAAGTGCTTCACGCCAAGGCTCCGTGGCGGTTGATCACAGCTGGACTGCCCGCGGATGTCAACCACCCCAAAGACAGGATGGCATGGCTTTGCCGGCCGGTAACCCGACTTTCTCATCGCCATGATCCGTCCCACTGACCCCAATCCGGTGTGCCACACACGCGGCGCGCCCCGGCTAGGTGTTTGCCCGGCGGCCCTGAGGGTTCTTGATGGGTTGCCTCGTTGGACCTAATCCATTCCCATGGCTGATGGCTGTTTTGAATACGGTCTGGCCGGTTTGCCCACGCCTTTAATAGACCGACTCGTCCCCAGACCGCATGAAAGGTGACACATTGTAGTCACCAGTATCCGGCAACTTCATCGCCGTTCCTTCTTGCGCTCGCTCCATCAACATCTGCACAAGTTTGCTTCAGTAATATTCGGGACCGATACCGATCGCTTTTCTTCACGGGCCACACCCACCACAATCAGAATACCGCCAAAATGAAGTTCGCTATCGTCGCCACCTTCCTCGCCGCCTGTGCGGCCGCCAAAACCATCGATGAGCTGGTTCAGGAAATCCCCGTTTGCGCCGTCAACTGCATCCGCGACGCGGCCGAGTCGGTGAACTGCGGCGTCACAGACTTCGCCTGCACCTGCCCCAAGGCCAACAAGCTCACGGGGACCATCGTCCAATGCCTCCTCAAATCTGGCTGCAGTCAGGATGACCAGAAGAGTATGTGACACCATCATTTGATTGGGCTATTGGGCTCTCGGGCCAGCGAGATCTGGAGCAGATCACAGCTAACACCACCACAGCCGTCATCTTGACCGCTACACAGATCTGCGAACAATTCAATGCCGGGGTCTCTGCCACCGGATCCATCACAGTGGGGGCCCTCACGAGCGGCACGGCCGATCCCTCGCGCACCAGCACCCACGCGGCCATGACGACGGGCACCGCCGGCGCGGCTAGCGCGACCACGCAGGCCCCCGGCGCTGCCGGCAGGGTCCAGGTCGCCGGGTGGGCCGGTGCTCTCGCCGCATTTGCCGTCGTGGCTCTGTAAAGGAACGAAACAAAACGAAAAGAGAACCTTCCCTTACTCTTCCATCAAATTTATTCCTCTTAGCTCTTCTATCTCTCTCGCACCAATCTGGGATGGGTGCATCTAGGGTTTCGCGTTCTGGAGTTGGGCGGGAAAAGGGCCAGCTGAACACCTGAATAATAAAAACATAACATAACTGTACAATATTCGCTGTCTAGCTCTATCAAAAAAATAATTTGAAGCCAAAACGTGCCTGTATGTCGTCATGGAGCCTCCAAAACTGTACCAAACTCTAGTGGCCTTTCTCGACACCTCTACACCAACTGTGTCTATTCTATCGGGTATCATCATCACCGCTCACCAACTTCTATCACCTCCTTAGCCGAGCCCGAACTTGCCCAGCGCACTCCCGTCATTTCCGTCGGCGCCGTCGAGGAAACCGTGCAGGTCATCCATAGCAGCGAACTGCTTCGCGTACACCATGCCCTCGCGCCTCCGCTTCTCCACCATGCGCCAGTCCCAGGCGCCGTCGTCGGTCACGTCGCTGAGATCGATGTCTTCCTCGCCGACGCCGTTCGGGCCGGCCCTCCAGGCGTCGATACCGCCGGGGCGCTGGGGCAGCAGCTCGCTAGCATCGAGAACTACGGCCGGGTGGACGGTCAGCCGGCCGAGCTTGAAGACGTACTTGCCCAGACCCGTAGCATAGACCTTCTTCTCCCACTCCTTGGCGTCGGTGTTGCTGCCCGGTCCCCGACGGACGCGGCCGGTGCCGCCGAAGCCGGGGTCGAGCCACTCGCGCGGCTTCGCGGCGCCCTTGGGGACGAAGTGCGTGACGATGTAAAGCCACTTGCGGTCCCAGGCCAGCACGCGGGACCACATCTCGTAGGCGGCGTAGGGGGCGATCTCGCGGCGGAAGGAGCAGTGGACGGCGCCGAGGACGATGCCCATGCCGCCGCGGGCGGGACGGCCGGATGCCGGGTCGAGGACGAGGCGGGTGGTGGCGTTGTGGGCGAGCTGGCGGAAGCCGGGGCGCATGAGGTAGGTGCACAGGTGGGTGCGGGAGACGTCAAGGTCGGAAAAGTAGGTCGAGTTGGACTTGTGGACGTTGTAGTCGATCTCGGTGACGGGGGCGTGGGACTGGGTTATCAAGGGGCGGAAGAGGGAGCGAGGGCCCAGGCGGGGGGATTTGCGGACGAAGAGGTGGTAGAAGATTGCGTGCCAGATGCGGTACTGCGCGGGGGGGGTTCGATGTCAGTATCTCCGTCCGGAAGAATTGTAGAGGGGGGCATGGGAGTGGGACGGGGGGAGGGAGGACGTACGGTCCACACGAAGGGCATATTCTTCAGGTTCAGAAGGGCGAAGAAGAGCATCAGGATGCGGCTGATGCGGCCGGGACCAGTGAAGAAGCTGGCGAGAACGAGGCGCCAGTGGATTTTGTAGGCTGCGTAGGCCACGCCGCCGGCTGTCGCGTAGCGGATGAGGCGGACGACGCGGACGGGGACCGCGTCGAGGTCGGCCTCGCCGCGGCTGGCCTTTGCGACTGCGGACGCCATTGCTGGTGGTTGTTGGTGTTTGATCTCGCACTCTCTGGTTACGTAGCTTTTTTAGGATCTCGGGGCGGTGGAGGTCTCTGGGTATCCGCGACGGCGGGGGGCCGTCGGGAAGGAATGACGAGCTGGCGGATCGCGCCGAGGAGGAGCACGACGAGGACGACGGCCCAGAGGGGGAGGGAGCGGAGGTGGCACCAGAGAGTGCTGGAGCATTTGGCGAGGAGGGAGGGAGCAGTCATAAGGGATGGGGGCGGTGGTGGGTTTTAATTTTTCGAAATTGAAGGGAGACACCAGACAGCGGTCGAGCCCGATCTTCCGAGCTTGGTTTTCCTTGCTTTGGGTCGCAGTCAGTCCCTGACACCTATAATTGTATAGCTACCAGGTCCTCGGTGCTACCCTCTGGCGATAATGTGGTCCCCTTCGTTGGGGGGCGATTGGGGGTTTGGTTTGTCGAATCTGTTGGGTCGCGCGTAATGACGATGCCCGGACAGGGGAGTGGTCGGTGCCCGGTAGGGGACCCCCACCCGCCGACGGGTTTCGGTGTGTAGTGCTCCTTCCCAGAGCGTGGGAGGTGTGTTAGGCGGCCAATGGGGGCTTTTAGGGGTGTCTGCTGGACCTCGGCTCAGCCTTGTGCCCCTGAAAATCAGGCCCAATCGAGAGTTTTAGAGGCTGTTGGAGAGAGAGCTAAACTTTTTCGTGCACGAATCGCGGCGCGATGGACCTGGTTTACTGCGTGTGCCAACGGAGGCACGGGGGAATTGGGCACCTGAAGGCTCCGGATACCTCGGTATCTTGTTCGACGTTGATGTTAGACTACATGCACTACCTTAGTATGTAGTGTTGCGTGGTTTGGTTGCATTGTCACAGATGGCAGCACCCCGATTGATCGATCTTACGGTTCGTCGTCCAAGCCAACCCAGTCGGCTTCCTCTGCGCGCCCAGTTCGTTCTGGCTTAGCCGGGAGATACGGTGCTTACGCGTTTGGTGAGATTAATGATCCGAACCATATTTCTTGGAATCCGAGCCATGTTTGAACTGGAGTCTACAAAGCATAACCCGAAGCCTTTTCGCTTGACAGGCTTTCCTGGCCAACGAATGATGCCTGTAATTGGTTCAGGTGTATCCAACATCTCTGCTTCTTGATTTATCCATAGATCTTGCCACCATTAACTCGGCGTTGGTCGTTCTGGCCTTTCTGTTTCCCCAACGGAAATTATCCAGCCGTTTGCGATTACGTCTTAACCGCTCGTTTTCCGAGGTGTTCCATCAAACTTAATGCTCCGTCTACGCGTGCCTCGGTTCTCGCCTCTGCTCCGACGCGATGGTAGCCGCCCGATGAAGCGCCGCTCGGCCAGGACCGAACTCCGGAAGCTGCTAGTGGGACTCGGCTCGGTGACGCATTTAGACTTGCACCGACCCCGGACCCGGCCCGGCAAGTCAACGAACCGCGACTTGAAGTCCATTGGAATTGACTCGGGCTGCTCAAATATTGCACCTTGGTCCAACATAATTGGACGAGGAACGAGAAAACAAAATCCGAGGAGAACGAAATGCGAGGGTAAGCGTCGCCTTTTTGAGATTTATCCTGTCGGTTCCGAGGGAGTGGTAACCAACAGCAACTGACCACATGCCCTTGTTCTCGCGCGGGCGCGTAATTGCCTCGCTCTGATACGTCGAGGAGATGAATTTCCGGTGGGAATCACGCGCGGTTTGCGACAAACTGCATGAGCGGCCAAGAAGAGGGGAATCGGCCCATCTTGATGAACACATAAATACTTTCATCCACGGCCCCGTGAACGCGATTTGAATGGAGAGAACACACCTGTTTGCGAAAAGTCCGAAGTGAATCCCATCACCAAAGCTCCAAGATGTCTCGCGCCGAGCCTGCCGACACTGTCGAGACCGCCGAGCCTGCTACACCCGACCACGAAGTAGTGATTGCTCCAGATGTACGATCATGCCTACCTACAGCGCCCGATCTTACTCGGCCTTGCTAACGGACCCCCTCATTAAGGACGCGGCCGGTGATGAAGAGTCCGACAGAGACGTTGCAGAGCCTTTTTCGATGTGGCAAGGACAGCCGTACTGACCGAGAAAACAGAGCTTGGCGTCGTCCAGCACGAGTGTAGCCGCCTCGATTCTCGGCTACCGCCAAGAGAACGGGAGAACTTACCACAAATACAAGGACGGCAGTACGTTTAGACCTCACATACAGAACTTCACTTTGCACCTACTGAGATTGCTAAAGAATATGGCATGCCGAATGATGAGAGGGAGAGCGACCGGCTTGATCTCCAGCACAACCTGTTTCTCCTCACTTTCAATGAGAAGCTTGCAAATGCCCCGCCAAACGATCCGGGAGCCAAGGTTGGGCGAGTCCTAGATGTCGGTACCGGAACTGGCATTTGGGCCATTGACTTTGCTGAGGAGCATCCGGAGTCTGACGTCCTGGGATTCGACCTTTCAGCAGCATTGCCGCAATTGTAGATCCACCTCTTCTTCGCTATAAGCTCAAGGATGCTAACATAAGTGTACAGTACCCCGCCCAACGTCAAGTTCGAAATCGATGACCTAGAGGAGCCTTGGACGTACTCGCGACCATTTGATTACATCCACAGCCGAATGCTCAACGGGTGCGTCGCTGACTGGGATGTCTATGCGAAAAAGATGTTCGAGTAAGTTTCCAAGTCTGGCAGCCCATCCTCCCAGCCCAGATTCCTTATGCTTTGATGGTTTCATTCCAAAGACAGATTCAGGCTGACGCAACTCGACAGCAACCTAAGCCCTGGTGGCTATGCCGAGCTCATCGAGATTTCCGGGCTTTTCCCCCAGAGCGACGACGGCACTCTGAAGGAGGACGCCAAGGTTCTCAAGGTCGCGAAGCTGGTCGACGACGCCGCGAGGGACTTCGGGCGCCCGCTCATCGACCCGAGAACCATCCCGGGCGCCCTCAAACGAGCAGGCTTCGTCGACGTCAAGATGATGCAGTTCAAGTGGCCGACCAACACCTGGCCCAGAGACCAGCGGTACAAGGAGATCGCGCTCTGGAGCTGCGAAAATATAGTCACTGGTTGGGAGGCGCTGTGCCTGACGGCGCTCACGAGGCGCTGTGGCTGGACGCAGGAGGAGGTGATGGTCGCGATGATGGAATGCCGCAGGGAATTCAAGGACAGGAGCATCCACGCCTACTACCCGATGTAAGCCTTAACCTGTCTCTTTTTAATGTCATCTGCTAACACACCTCTTTCAGTTACTCGGTCTTTGGCAGGAAGCCAACTAAAGAGAAAGAATCGGCGTAACTGAGTAACATCTGAGGCATACATAAACATTGATAATCACCTACACGCGACGGCAAGCGCGGCATTCCTTCCAATTGTTTTTGTTAATACACTGATTAGAAAAACTGTGGTTTCTACTGATGAAAACTTCCCTTTCTTTCATTGTTATGTGATTAGTAAGGGTGAACCTAGACCTGAAGTCAGCAACATGACCGAGTCTCCCTGGGCAAGACAACATGCAAGGGTTTAAGCTACCTAGACATGTGTTGTGTCACAACTGGCCAAGGTGCATCCTCAAAAACAGCAAAAAACCATATCTATGGAGCCAATGATTCGTTTAGAGAATATTAAAACGAAGGATTCGTAACAGCAAGCCGTAGAGGCCAATGGGCACTGTAGTTTAAAGACGACATGTAATCCGCCAGTGACAGCTGTTGCTGATGTAACAGGATTATTCCCACCAAGGCACTACGCCTGTCTAGCTTGGCCGCAGCCAACACCGCCCACCACTGAGCGGCAGCCTAGGCCGTCGATCGCGGGTCACGCAAACGACCAAAAAGGAATTTCGCACTTTTTTAATGCAAGACGGTGCACCAGGTCTCGTTCACGGAATACAACCTCGTTCTCACCGCAGACCGCCGTGGGCTGATTTGTCAAGCCTCATCTTCGCCAGCGCCACGACCTCCGATCTTCGCTGGGCACATTCTTAGACATTGGCGATGACGGAATGACAAGAATTCCAAAGAACGCATCCGTATCCGAATGAACGCTGTGCCTACGTCAGTGGCTAACAGCCCCCAAAACGCTTCAGTAGGGACACACAATGAATTAAGCTTGAATTTGAGTGATGCTAGACCAGGGACCAGCAACGCCCAGTGGTATAATGTGCATGCCCAGCCCAACGATGTCAGCCACCCGCCCGCTGTGGGTACGGGAACATAAACTGCCAGCGTGCTGACTGCATCACAGGGTCCATAGAACAATCCTCTCGCCCGTTCTATTGCCAATCAAGGCCTTCTGCTAAGCGTTAGATACTTTTAGATGCTGCGTGATACGAACTGCTCGCTGTGGGGAAGATCACGAACTGAGGCGGGCGTAGCGGCAATTAAGGGAGACCGCTGTTTGCGCTTCGCTTCCTATTCAGATAGTGATTGTCGGGCGACGATACACAGGGGTCTGCACCCCAAACTCCCACTTCTTTCCGCCCTGTGATTTGCCCATTCGGTCAGCCCTACCCAATGCGACCGCCCAGGGGTTCGGCTGGGCGAAGTTGTCCGGCTGTGCGGCGCAGCCAACGCCCGGCCGGGGTGAGGATGGGTGCCTGAAGACGGGCTAGTCCGCAGGCCCTCAGATTGAGAGCCGCCAAGTTTAATGGCGCAAAGCCAAGGTTGATTTCGACGTCAGAATTAATACCAGTCGAAGGATTACTTAAGGGTTCAACGTTCCGCGCGACTCTGACTGACGTTGTTCTCTCCCTTACTCATTCACCAAAGCACATTACCATACTCGAGGTTGGACAATTCGATACCACGAATCTCCACATCACTGAAATCGCGACAACACATAACAGCCCTAGGGAAGGAGAGAAGAGGGAACAAACTTTCGACATGGCGCTCGCAACTTTCCAGATCCTGAACATCGTTCGGATCGTGCTGATTGGTCTGGTCCTCTTCCCGGCCATCTTCCTCTTTGCAAAGCTCGTCCGCAAGCCCGGATACCGTCAGGACACAACCCGGCGATGGGTAGACTACACTAAGGGTGCTCTTGGCCTTTGGGTCCTGTAAGTCTCCGTCATCTCTCCCGTTCATGTCGCCGTTCGGCGGCAACCGAATACTTAGAAGTCACGCAAAATAACTCGCCTGGTCTCATAGGACACAACTCATCCTCGTCATCATCTGGATCATAGTCGCCGTCACCGTCGACCCATACTACTGGGCCGCCGACTCCGTTGCAGAAAGGGTCATCGGGACTCTGGGATATATTCAGATCCTGGTCGGGACCGTGGTCCACATCGCCATCTTCCTCGCCCTGTTCTACATGGCTCACGCCCTCACGCAACTCCGCACGGGGGATGAGACGGCCTCCAAGGCCTTCCGCAAGGGTCGCGGCTGGGCCCTCGGCGGATCGATCCTCGTTCTCGTGCTGGCGTTCGTCTCCTTCTGCCTCTACCTTAGCGTCCTGTTCGACGTCAGGACCAGCTACAGCTACTCAAGCTCCTGGAACCTCAGGAACATGATTTCTTTGATCTTCCGACTTACCTGCCAGGCCATCTTTCTCATCATGGCCATCGGCTCCGTCGTCTACTCTGCCAAGTCCCGCAAGAAGGCTCGCGGCACCGGCGTTGCCAAGGTATGTTCGACCATCACCCACGCGATACTACGCGATCAGTGAAGCTGACTCAAAGTCCTAGGCCGGCACCCTCCTTGTCGTCTGCTCTTCCCTCTTCCTCGTCCGTGAGGCCTGGGATATTGTGGTCTTCTTCTTCGGAGGCCGCTTCTACAACACCTACATCGGCTTCGAAATTGTCGACGTCTTCCTCGGCGCCTACCTGACCTTTGCCATCCTGGTGATTCTTTATCTCGTGGCCACCAAGGGGTCCTACTCGATGTCCAAGAGCCACTACCGTACCAAGGTGGCCGACGACGAGCAGAGAGTTTGAGTCAAACCTCAAGCAGATTATGCGATATGAAGAACGAATCACGTCAAGATTGGGTGTTTAATAAAGTATAAAGATTGTTGTTTTATTTAATCTATGTATGGAGGCACTTGGAAAGGTTTAGGAAGTTGGGGTTCAGCGACTGTACTAGACTTTGACATTGGTCATACCATTTGTTTGATAACGAAATATATGCTTCGTAGTTTTGATATAGAGTTTTGTTATTCGGGCAGATACCCACGTTTCCAGGCAACCTCGAAACGTCGGCGTCACTGTCGCTGTCGCTGTCAGTGTTAGCGATCAATATGAAGCTATTCCCAACCCTGAAAAACGTTGATTTCTGGCAAAGTTGACGCTTCTAAAGTTGCGCTGTTTTGGTTGGCTGTATATGTGGTAAATGTGGGTATCCGCCCGAATAGCAAACCTCTTGATATATTACATCGACGCAAGCCCGGAAGCATGCTGGGGAGTTGCAACTCCCCTGCCTCGTTTGTCAACCTGATAATACCCATCGGCCCGTCAAATCTGGCCCCTGGGGACTCGGAATCATTTCCAGACGTTGCATGCGTCGCTTAAAATATGCTGTCTTTGCATACATGCGTGACAAGCTTCCCCTTCACACCGGCCAATGCAGCGAATTCTCCATCCCGCTGCCCGATCAACTCAGCGATTGGGCGAGACAGATCGAGCTGGATCCCGTACCAACATTAACCTCCCATCATAGCCAAGCAGTCTGAACCCCGGAACTGTCGAAAGATGTTGCTTCCAACAAGAATCGAGTCATCGCCCTGATTGGGCGATGCGCCTACTCCAAATGCTCCAACAGAACAAGCTTGCTCTCGCAGCAACAGTGCCTCTTCGTAAATTCGGTTGACTGCACGTGCAATGCAAACATGTTGGATATGTGCGGCCCAGCTCCACAGCTTCCAAGAAGAGGGGTGCGAAGTAGTGTGGTGAAACTGATAAATTCACATGTTCCCTTGGTCATCCAACCCCTCGTCCCTGATCTCTCGGATTATCGTTAGATCCCAATAGCGTGAATCTTGAACGACAAAAGTTTCTTTTGGATAGGACCCTGTTTGCACCCCTGTCTTGTCCTTCGACATGTCAGCCACAAACACCATGGCAGGAGTTCATCCCAACAACATTCCCGATCTTGAGGTCCAGATCGCTGCAGACGACCAGGTATACCTATTGTTCCCCGCAACACACCGACGTTTAGCCTGCTCACTGCCTGGGACAGGAAGAGGCTGTGTCTGAAATAGAGACGGTAAGTCATATAGGTATAATACTTCTCCCGCTAGCAAGACTAACATGAAATGGAACAGTGAAGCATAGCCTCCTCCACCACAAGCGTGGCCAGCTCAATCCTCGAGTACTGGTACGAGAATGGAAGAACCTACCATAAATACAAGGATTGAAGTAAGCGTTCAGCGGAGCAATTCTCTGGATGCAGGCACATTGAACTGACGACTTTCCAGAATACCACATGCTTAACGACGCGAGGGAGATTGAACGGCTCGGTAATTAGACATCTCCTACTTGCATTACCCACCTATCCCCTGGACATGACAGCATGTCAGTCCAGTCTTCTAACCGCTCCTTCAGACCATCAGCATGCGATGTTCATGCAAACGTTTAGCGGAAAGCTAGGCACGGCCCCCCCCCCCCCCTTGCCAACCTGGCACCACGGTTGGCAGAGTCTTGGATGTCGACACTGGCACAGGCATTTTGGGTCATGGACTTTGGCGACGAGCATCCCGAAGCTGAAGTAAGTCCGGCATTGGAACCGAGATGAGTGACAAAACCCCCATTGCCCCTAGGTCCTCGGCTTCGATCTGTCTGCCGTTCAGCCTGGGTTGTAAGCCTACCCCTGAACGCCGATCAAAAACATGGTTCTTTAAGTTGACCCCCCACCGTCCAGCACGCCTCCCAACGTCAGGTTTGAGATTGACGATCTCGAGGAGACATGGGACTACACTCGGCCGTTTGAATACATCCATAGCCGTATGATGAACTCGTCGATCAATGATTGGAGAGAATACATCCAGAAGTGCTACGAGTAAGTTGCTATCAAAGGCTCAAGCATCTTCATTGGCTGACCCAAGATACGCAATCTCAAACCAGGCGGGTACCTGGAACTGAACGAGATCGACATCGTCCTGCTCTCAGATGACGATTCCCTCAAGTCAGAACATTCGCTCATGAAGACATCTCGTCTCCTTCAGGAAGCTACGAGGAAACTCGGACGTGCATACCAAGATATAAAGGATCTCAAGCCCATCATGATTGAAACGGGGTTTACCGATGTCACCATGCAACAATTCAAATGGCCTACGAATTCTTGGCCGAAGGAACCACGGTATAAAAAGCTTGGCTTCTGGGTCAACGACAATCTGCATCAGGGGTGGGAGGGCATTTGCATGGCGCTGCTTACGAGGGGGCTAGGCTGGACCCAGGAGGAGGTGCTGGCTTTGATGGCACAGAACCGTAAGGGCATTGATGACAGAAACATACACGCGTACTTTTCAATGTGAGTCTAACATGCGATTATTTCCTGCATTACATTCGGGGCTGACAGAAATGTAGCTGGTCGACCTACGGCAGGAAGCCAAAGGAGCCGGAGAAAAGCCTGTGAAAATACGGCTCGGCAGGGCTGTATGTTGGCGTTGGGAAAAGATGGGTAATGGGGCCGCTTACTTGGTCCTGTACAGATTGAGATAACGTCCGTCACCCACTTTTCGCCACCCCATTTTTGATGCTCTCACATTAATGCACATTAACTTTAACCACTTTTTATATGTATTATAATGCTATGATGATGCAACTTTCGCGGTTACTAGGGTTCTCAGACTCACTAGATTCATCTGTGCTATTTTCAAGTTCGCCCACTTCGATTTAAGTCCTCCAAATAGCCTCAATGTTAGTAAACTTCGAATTTGGGCTTATTTTGACCTTCTTGCGTTTCCTGGCCCTATTAGCATTAACTTCTGCCTATAGTACTTTAATTTTTCGTTGAGTTACTATTAGTTAGTAATCCTTCTTATTAAAGCCCTTTTAAACTTTTTAAAAAAGTAGATACCATATGTCGCAAGCATACTGGGCCACCAAGACGTCTGGGAGCTGTGCTCAGCTGAGTCACCACTCATGTGACGTCCTGGCCCCCGAGCCGGCCTATTTATTCTGCCGGACGCACCCACCAGATAGTGAATAGACCAAGCCTTCTTCTCCTACTTAACCTCGTACGCGCGTGCGAACTGGCCACACCATATATACTTATTATTATTTAATTTACTAAGTAAACAAAACTAATTTTAAAATTTATCCCTTTTTTAGGAGTTAACTAAAGGATTATTAAAGTATTTGCTATTTATTCTTTATTTACTTTATTATTAAAAAGCTCTTTGTAAACCTAATTAACTTATTTAATAGGGGTTAATATGTTTTTAAATAATAGAGGACTTATAAGAGATCTAATTATACTAATAAACTATAAACTAATTCAATGATTCATTTTCCAATTATTAATAATATTTTTATTTATTAGAGTTACTTTATATTTTTTATTATAATATATAATAAAATCTTTTTATTTATAATTATATTAGTAACGTATATGATAAGCGAGCGGATGAGTTCTTATCGCTAGTAAAATCGCGATTTTAATGTTCTTTTTTAAAATCTAATTATTAATGAAAAATGCTATTACTTTGTTTGCGTTTACGTCCTTATTTGCCCTGTTGCAGTTACTAGTCGATAGGAGGGATCGTGATATTTGGTAGTACGACCTACTTTAAAAGATTTTATTATTTAATTAATTTTCTTATCCCCGAAGTGGAAAAGTTATATTAGGACCGAGATAATTAAAGACCTTACTTTACTTTAAAACTATACGAGCTAGTGTACTTAGTAATACTCTGCTTAAAGACTACTAACCTTAATAATAATAACGCTAATTTCTACGGAGTACTACTTATTAGAGATAAATGTTAGGAGAAGTTGTGATGGCGCTAGATTTCAATCGTAGTCACCAAAACGAGGCTAGACGACTTATTGAGTTTTAGATAGACTTCCTATAATACCCACTCACTAAAAAGGTTAATAATAAGTTTTGCGACTACGTTATTATAATTACTGTTGTTGAATAGAATTACCTCGGACTACTTATAGTTAATTATTACGATAACTTATGGAAAACGGTAGGAGAAAACAATAGTTGGATTAACGACCTCTATGGTTATAATAATACCTTTAAAAACTTTACTAAAAGAATAAAACTAGTACAACATATTCGAGACCTGAGACCGCATTTTTAGGAACCCAGTATTGAAGAGAGACTTAGCTCTTAGCTTATGGAAGTTAATAGCCCATAGGATAACTAGAACTTTTGAACGCCTCCCGATCCGATAATAATAGCCTTACTACCTCCGGTTCTTTAAAGATATACTAGGAATACCAAAAACCATGGTTAAATAGACATTAACTAAGGGAAGGCTAAACACCCTGAGGGGAACTAACTAGCCGATAATGGAGAGAGACCTAGTAACGTTTTTTGAGACCCTGTTATGAAAGTGAGCTTAGAGGAAGTTAAAAGTAACCCTAATGTTGTAAGTTTTTACCTAAACCCAGGGTATTTTAACTAGGGACGCAGTTGGAATGGACCTGGCCATTATTAGTAATACCCGGGGCTCCTGTTCGTAAATCCGTTTCCCTTGTGGTACTTAGGACCCCTAATCCACGGATGGACTCTCTTATACTATCCATAGTTGATGAACTTTGTATTATAGGCTTATAATTAAATAATGGTGGAAATTGAGTTAGTGTTCCTTAACGTTTTTTCTAAGTTGCTTTTGGGTAGAGGTACCTTGCCTACCCCGTACCTGGGATTATAATTGTATTATAGTGGAATCCTATAATGATTTGGTGTTTTTTGGTTTAATGTAAATTAAAAACTTAGTAAGGAGCCTATTTTCTATGATAAGGATATCCCCTATTATAGGGATGTCGACCTCTGGATCTCTAGTTTTAAGGTGAAAGCCCTGGACTTTGCTACTTAACGGGATATAATCTAGAACTGGTAACTCCTTTTCTGTGGAAAAGCCCTTAGTTGGTAGTAATACTATTTTAGTATTATAAAACGTTACTTATACATAGTATTAGGACTTAATAATTGTTGTTGTTGTTGTATTTAACGCCATGGCGGCAAGGGCGTAGCCCTTGCGGCAGACCTCCCGAGGGGTATGTGGCGTGGAGAGCCGCAAGCTCAGACTACCTACTCTACAGTACACAACCCTTAGTAGCGTCCTCCAAATCTTGCCTATTGGCTACTATGCGTTTAATTTGTCCCTGGATCCCGCTGGTTCCTCTAGTTACTTTGCTTCCTATCTGGTCCCTTTAGTAGGGTAAAACGGTTGTCTTAAGGCCTAACCGGAGGTTGGCCCTTAGTAGTGTAGGTAGATCTTTTAGAAAAAGCTTGTTATACGTAGGAAGGCCTCGAAGCTTTTAGGATTAGTAATTAACCCCTTAAAGTATCACTTAAGCGATCCCATAGGTCCTATGGGCTCTAATAAGCTAAAAGGGTGGAGGGTAGGCCACCATTACCTCCTCACTAAGGTCTTTTAGTAGTAAACTAAGTGGTCTACATCCTTTACTTCCCTATAAGAGTAAGTGAATAGGGCTTTATCATAGTTAAAGTGTTGATAATATTGTTTAAAGTCTCTATGGCCTAATTGGGCTAATAGGAGGTAGTGTAGGGTAGCCCGTGGAAGGGCTAGTTTAGGAGGGCTGGATAGGCTAGCCTTGAGTCCTAGTTGGGCGTATCGATTTATTGTTTTTTTACACTATTATTATGTATATCAGGCCCGTATTCGTTTCCTAGTAAATCGCTTAATCCCTACTAGGGTTATTAGTTGGCCTAAGGGCACCGGGAGTGTTATGCTTTACTTAGCTAGGCGGTCTACTTCTTCGTTATCTTTTATCCCCTAATACCCTGGGGCCTAGTGGGTATGTATATCAAATATCCTAGCCACCTCGTGGATTTTAAGGAAAGCTTCTTATAAGGATTCTAGAGCCTCACCCCGTATCCCCCGAATAACACTAGTATTATTAATATAAATGTGTATTAGCTGGCCTTAGGAAGTAAGGAGGGCCCACCAGAGCCCTACCCTCGCTCCTTTAGCCTCGCCGTTAAACACTTCTACTAAGCTAAGTTGGCTATAACCTTAGGTTATACGCTTATTACTTTTATAAATAACAAATCCATATCCCATAACTCTATTAGATATTTTAGAACCATTTAAATAGATAATTATATGGTTATTTGGGATGGTTTTTAGTTAGTTCTGAAAAGCCTTAGTAGCCTTCTCCTTTGTGTATAGGATTATTGGGTTTTGTGATCCTAGAAGGTGTTATGGTTGGAGTAGTGCTGGCCTTGGGACCCTTAAGACGAGGCTTGCTATCCGTTGGAGCTGTGTTTACTGCCTCCCTTGTTGTGTGAGCCTTAGGACTAATAGGTGTTATTAGTTAACCTTTTGTAGTCGGACTATGAAGCGTAGGTATACCCCTTCTAAAACCACTTTCCTAGTGGGCAGGCCGGCATCTTAGAGGAGGTTGTTTGTTGGGGTTGTCTTCTAAACTAGGAGGATGGCTCGGGCCACTCTTATAATAACCTTGTTAACCTTCTAAACAAGGCCCTTCTGGCCTATATTAATAAACCCTCCCTAAGGAGAGGTGGTGTTACTTAGGGCTAACTTAGTTAGCCCCCTAAACTAGGTTTTAACTCCATATAAGGTTATTAGGAGGACATAGGTGATAACCACCTTCTATATAATAGTTATTAGGATCCCTCCTTTTGTGTTTATTAGGTGTAACGGTCCAAGCACGTATATTACAACTAGCTATGGCGATTACTACGAGTATCTTTAAGATAAGGAGAAAAGAAGGAAAAGTCTGTTGCCCTATAAATCCGTTAGATCCTAATCAGGTCTACTTAGGCCTAATTAAGCTTAGTAAATAGTGGTTAACGTTGAATATAGCCGAGTAGTTCCGAGGCCTCTAATCGGGCCTTAGCCCGTAATAATTACCCCCTTCCTCCCCTCCCTTCCTAAGGGATATTCCCGTAATTGGCCTTATAATAATTTAAGGCCATTATATCCACTAGTATATCTACCAGCTCTTAAGTAAGTTAAGTATAGTCCTTCTACTTTACTAAGATCTTTTATTTGTTTTATATTTTCTGCGTATTACGGATCTCCTTAACTTTAAACTCCTCCTTATTAGCCACTAGTATTATAAGTAGTTAAGTGTTGTTATGGTTTTATGATAGTAATGGATTAACTTTAGTGTATTTAATTAGGTTTACGTAGAAGATGTTATAGATCCCTGGTGGTGTATTTAACCGGTAAATATGGGATTTAACTAGTTCAAGGATGGTGTACTTTGCGTTAACTTAGTTAAACTTTTTTGATGGTTAATTAAACTGGATATTCCGTAACCTTAGCTAAACCTTGTCCTTAGGCTTAAACTAATTAGATAATTAGCGCTTTGTGTTTATGGTAATCTTTTATTTCTTTTGTACTATTACTATTACTATTTAAGCTTATTTAGAAGTGTCCTTTAGTTTTTAAATTAGAGCCTCTACTTTTATTATAGGGGTCTTAATATTATTCCGTAGGGGTTCCTCTACTCTAATTAGGTCTAAGTCATACCCATGAGTAATAAAGAATGGGCTAAGTCCTATTAACGAGGTGACCTGGTTATTAATAATTATTATTGTTATTGGGAATAGTTTATCCTAATTGTCCTAAGTATACGCTGTGTGTACTCTAAAATAGGTTTTTATTACCTGGTTTACCCTCTTTATAGTTCCATTTATTTCTGGGTAAAACGTTATAGAGAGTTTTTATTTAATTTATAGTAATTAGTAAAGTTATTTCTATATAAAATTCGTAAACTATGGTCCCATATTTAATATAATTATATAAGGTATCTTATAGTACCTAATCAGACCTTGGATTAGTTGGTTTATTATTGTATTCGTTGTGATATCCTTTAATAACTCAAAGATTACGTTCTTTAATAGATGATTAGTTACTATTATGATGTTCGTAGCCCTATTGCGGTGGGAATGGGGTAGTCCTGTTATAAAGTTAATAGAGACCTTTACTCAGATTTGTCTAGGGATAGGTAGAGGCTTTAAAAGGCTCCTCTTTTTGTTGCACTATACATTTCCTCGTCCATAAACGTCGTAGTTCCTTATAAATCTTTGGATATCCTGGGATAGGCCTGGTTAGTGGAACTGGTGGCTAATTAGGGCCTTTAAAGTGTCCCTCCCCGGATATCCCATTAATATAGAGTCGTAGAACCTCTGGATTAAACCCGTCCTTAGGGGTTTATAATATGGAATCCAGATTTTATCCCTTTATAATAGTCTCTTATTATTGTTAATTATATATTCTAATAATATTATTAGTAATTTTTATTATAAGGAAAGTTGTTGATCTCCTTTTTATACTACCCCCCTAATCAGCTAGTATTAGTTATTCTGGTTTAAAGTTTTATCCCGTTAGGAGTATAATAGCTTTTTTTTAAAAGGGTTTAAGGGGGGTTTCATCTTATTTGGGCTGGGGTTATTGGTCTGATCCATGTCTCCGGGGGAGTTTTTTGTATTAGACTTAACCCTCTCTGTTTACCCTAATTGGGCCTATACTTCTCTAATTACTATTACGTTGTTAATTTATAATATGTTAATCCTGTTTTTTAGGAGTTTAATTTTCTAACCCTTTAACCTGTTATCCTATAGGGTATTAGGGATATCCTGTTCATATTTTAATAGTGTATTAAGAATTATTGTTTTTTTATTAGGTTTAAATTGGATAGTGAAGTTATAATGGAATAATAATTCTAACTACCTGATCTAATGTTCACTTAATTATCTTTTTGTTATAAAGTACTTTAGATTCAGGTGATCAGTTAGGATAATGAACTCTTTTATACTTTGTAGTTCTGAATCCTAGTGCTCTAGGTAGTGTATTATTATTAATAGTTCTTTATTGTGTATTAGGTAATTGTACTCCGTAGGTAAGTTTTTGTGTAAAAAGAACGTTATAAGCTTTAAGATCCCTTCGTTGTTATACTACAATAAGGCACCTCCTACCACATAACCAGACAAATTGGTCTCGAGTATTATAGCTTGATTAGGGTCCTAGTGAGCTAATATAGGTATGCTGATTAGGAGCGTCTTCAGCTCCTTGAACACTCTAGTGCACTCCTTGCTCTAAATGAATAGTATGTTCCTTTTGGTTAAGGCTATTAGGGGTTATACGATCCCCGAGAAGTTAGGTATAAACTATTGGTAATAGTTAATAAAACCGATGAACCCACGAACTCCTTATACTAATCAGGGTACTTCCTATCCCTAGATTACTTTAATCTTTTTAGGGTCCATATAAATTCCCTTACCAACATTAATAATAAACCCTAAATACTTAACACTCTTAACCTCGAATTCGTACTTATTAATATCCACATATAGACCTATAGTGCCTAGGTACTCGAGGACCTTCTTAACCTTCTCTCTATAATCAGAGAGAGAACTATCCAAATAAATTAGGATATCGTTAATATAAGCTAAGTAGAACTTATCTAGGAAGTCTTATAGGGTATAGTTAATATATCACTAGAACGTTATGGGGGTTTTAGTTAAACTAAAGGGGGTAATCATCTTTTTATATAACTTATACCTTATCCTAAACGTTATCTTTTATTCATCTCTTTTCCTGACCCGGATCTTATGAAACGTAGCGATGATATCCAGTTTTGTTAACCACTTCGTTTTTGCTAATGCCCTTAAGGTCTCACTAATCAGGGGTAAGGGGTATTAGTCCTTTTTTATAATAGTATTAAGGGTACGGTAATTAACATAGAACTATAACCCTCCTCTAGGTTTCCGGACAAATAAAATGGGCGATAATAAAAGGGAGCTACTAGCCCTAATAAACCCTTTATTTAATAGTTTTGTAAGGGTTCAGCGTAATACAATTAACTCTTCCCTTAACATATTATATAAAGGTCCCTAGGTCACTAGTTTATTTTAATTATAGCAGTCCTTCTTAATAAGGGTAATATAGTCGACGTTCTTTTAGTGTAGTAGTAATTAATTAGCCTTATTTTAGTTAAAGATATGCAGAAATTTGTAGTAATACATAAGGAGTTTCGTCCTCGGGTCTATTTTTATCTTTAGTATTAGGATCTTTTTAATATTAACTAAATTTGTAGAGAATACGTTTAGGGTGGATATACTAAGAGGGGTCTCTCTTCTCTTCTATGCTCACCTAATTAGAGCTAAGAATACCGATTTAGTTTATTATTGGATTGGGAATTTTGGATTTTGCTAGGCCTAACCCGGTTTTTTTTTGTTACCTAGTGGTCCGTGATACTTATATGTAGAGTGTTTTATGTTAGGTAAACTATAATATTATTATTAATTATTTAGGACTTTTTAAGGATAACGTTGTTTTTTTAGTTAGGAATAATATAAAAGAATAATTGGTGTTGTTTATAGTTATTAATATTAATATTAGTGTAAGTGATATAGTGGATTATATTAGGAATTATAGTAGTAATTTATATTAAGTTCCGAGGTGTAATATTAATGTATAGTAAGCGGAGTTTCTTAGCGAAGGTGTCGCTAATCAGGGCGTATATTAAACACCTTATATTAATAAGGGTAATTGTGTAGTGTATCCCATTAATCCCGATATTAACGTAAAATGGGTTATAATTTATACTCTTTTTAATAACCTTCTATTCCTCCATAGCTTATTCCTCCTAATAACGACTTTCACTAGGAGTTACTCTTTTCCTAAGTCCTTAGAGTCCTAATTAGAGTTATTATCTATTTCAATTTATTCCTTAGTTTTTCCTTTAAAAGTCTTAGTTTTCCTTGTCGCTTTTCGATCTTTAGGGTATTACTATTATATATGCCCTTTTTTGTTATAGTTATAATATTTATGAGTTTCCTCTTAGTTTGGCCGTTTATGGACTTTCTCATCTTTGGCTAGTTTGTTTACCTTTATAGGTTCCTACTCCATCTAATTAGGTTAAGGGGATTTTAATCGATTATTTTGTTTCCGAGGGGACTTAGTTTTTATTTAGTTAAGGGTTAACGATTTCCTACGCCGATGTTTATGGTGGGTTTAATAGGATTTACTGTTTAATTCTGAGCTTATACTTAGGAGCATCTAGGTGTATATAGTATATATTGTTGGTTTATTGATTATACTAATGAGGGGAGCTTTTATTATGGTGTTTAGGGCTTTTTTGAGGTAGTTAATCCTTATAACGTTTAGCTAATGTCTTCCTCCTGCTTTTGCGAGCTCCTTTTCAAATTTAGGGAAAAAGTAAATGAAACTCTTGTTCTCCTTTTGCTGTATAGTCCTTAGTTGGTCGAGGGCTCGTACTTCTGCGTTAGGGTCCGCGTAGCAACCCTTCAAGTATTCCATGAATTTATCCGGGTTTTTTGACCCATTGGCTCCTCCTTGCGCATAGTAGGCGCTCGCTATGGCTTACGTAGTGTTTTTTAACTTGGAGTAAATGTAGGTGAATATGGTTAACTCTAAACTAAAGACTTTTTTATTTACACTTATTTTCCTTTTTATCTCGAAGTACTATTATTAAAACTTCTTATATAATCCATTAAACTTTGGTAAGTTGAGAATCTGATGTTTAGTTTATTTTGGAGGTAGTATGTAAACCTAATTAGGGGGAATTAGTATTATAAAGGGTGTTGGGGATTAGTTTATTGTCGAGGTTAGGTGCCTGGGTTCCACTAGGGCTTCCTATAATAGTCGAATTTGCTTTTGTTGGGTTTCTTATTTGGTTGTTTAGGCGGTCCGCATCTCCTGTAGTTGGGTTATAAGTTGTCCGACCAGCTACACTAACTATTATGGGTTTCCAGATAGTTCAGCGTTACCTTCTATCATTGTATAGCTATCACTTATCCTAGTGTTTTACATTTAGTAGTGATCGTAGTATGCTTAATAATGCGGTGAAGGTACTCTACTACGAATGCATATATGCGTCTTTTCAAGTTTATAATAACCTCTAGGTCTGATCAGGCTGTACTAATCAGCTTTAGATGTTCAGGGTCTCCTTAGGTTAACCCATTTAGAACTTCTTATTACTCTTATATAAATTGTGAACTTCTATACTAAGTGTTCAATTAATTACCTTTGATAATCTTAAAGATAATATAATAATCTAAACACGTATATTATAACTAATTATAGCGACTACTACGAGTATCTTTAAGATAAGGAGAAAGGAAGGAAAAGTCTGCTACTCCACAAATCCGTTGGATCCTAATTAGGTCTGCCTGGGCCTGATCAGGCTTAGTAAGCAGTGGTTGCCGTTGAACATGGCCGAGTGGTTCCGAGGCCTCTGATCGGGCCTTGGCCCGTGACATTAGGTGCCCCAGGTGCTGGGCTGCCTTTTTCGCTATAATTACCCTTGTTTCGACGTGGTATTAGAAAGAGAGTTTTTTATTAAACTAAACCCCTAGCCAACAGATCGGCTCGACCAAGGCTTTGATTTTAAGGTTTTTAGCTTTGATCTTAGGTAGGTTTTTTAGCTACTTATGTTTCCTAGTAAAGTGGATAACTTCACATTTAGCTGGTGTCGCAAAAGTGGAACCACTATTACGGGACAGTAATTGTGGGCTATATCATGACACACCCCCCCAGACCGAGGAGAGAAGAGGTCTGCTGACTAAGCAATCAGCACCGGCTTACACTCGCAGCTGACAAGCCAGTCTTTGTTGACTGTTACTGGGTGCCGGCCGCTCCCAGCTAGCAAGTCTAACCTTTTTTAGTGATTTGCTACTGAAGCGAGACTGGGTGAGCACAACGAGGCTCGAACCCATGGCCTCTAGGTCGGCCCACATACTGCCAATTTAGCGAGGCGTTTAGCCATTCAACCAGAGGGCTCGTAGAGACAAGGGCTCATAACTGTCGCAAAAGTGGAACCACTATTACGGGACAGTAATTGTGGGCTATATCATGACATAACTCTAATAGCTACTTTAGTATTATCATAGTAGTTTATAACTAGGATATTGTCTACGTAGAACATAACAAAGACCTTAAGGTCCTTTATATAGAAAATACAGGGTTCCTTAGGGTATAATACTAACCCTACGTCTATTAGGATCTTTAAGAATATTTTATACCAAAGGATGGGTGCATCTCAGAGCCCGTAAAGAGTGTGAATAAGTTTAGTACACTTTCCAGGTTATCCAAAGTTGTCCAGAAATTCGTATACTACAAGTTCTTTATTTAGATCCATTTTTATATTAAAAAACGTATTCACTACGTCATACTAATTAACTTCGAGATCGAATTAAGTGGCTACAGCCATTAGAGTTCTAAAGGAGTATGCTATAAGGGTAATAGTGTATGTGTTTTATAGGGGATTAACCTTCTAAAGGTCTCCACGTACCCATATCCACACTTTATAGTATTCAAAGAAACCGTTTTTATTGAATTTATATATGAATACCCATTTTAAGGGGAGGGGCTTAGAGTGCGTTAATAAGTGGTCCATCTCCCTCTAAGTGCCTTTAGAAATAAGTTTATAGATTTCCTCTTTTATTGTGGTGATCTATTTGGTCCTTAATGGGTTTTTAATTTGTTAGATGTTCTTCCACTTTGCTGGAGGTGCTGGTAAGGTATCTTTGTGGTATCTAAGGTTGCCCTTAGGGTCTTTAATAAGTGTGGGTTTTATCTATTACGTAGGTCACTCTTTAGTAGCTCTGGTGATTATTAAATAAAGTGTTTTATGTCCTAAGGCACTCTTTTGTACCGCCTTCAGTTGATTAGGTATAAAAGTAGTTGTCACAGCCTTTTCCTACCAGCCGGGGGCTGCAATAGGGATCACTAAGGCTATGTCTCGATCGAGGAGTTCACCGGTATTTCAGTGAATATATATGTCTCGATATCTTGGGTGTATTTGTGATAACGCGTCTAAGTCCTCTAGCTTGCGGCGCCTCCTTATAAGGGCGACGCTAATCACGTAATAGTTCACGTAACTATCGTTAAGGACAAAAAACGTATAACATGTGCCCCCCTTTGAAAAGCAATCGTCCCGATTGCTCTGAGAATTTTTATCTATTGTACACAAATGCCTCCTCCTACCATCCCGATTTTCTCGATAACGACGATAAATTCCTTTATACTAGCACTTAATCCCTTAGTCCTTCTTGCGCTGTTGCAGAAGCGCGGTGAACGCGGTGGTCTTTGAGCACTTCTCCGGGCCAAGGCTGGGGAAGCTCGTGGGGCGCTTTATGCCTAGCTTCTAGAGTACCTCGACAATGGCGCAAAGATTCTCGACTTCGGCGCAAAAACTCGCAATTTCGTCGGTTTCTTAACGGCTCTGGTAACGGACTTTTGCGTTATTAAAGGTGAGTTACGCTTACTTCGTTACTTAATGCGAGTGTGATCTGGGGAGGTTTTGGCTAATATTTGTGTGGAAGAAGAATTTAATAAATAAAGAGTGTGGGTGCCTTCCTTCCTTTTAAAACCTCGAAAAAGATCGTTAATCCAAAAAGAACGTTAACAAAGAGAAATTCAGACTTAACGACGTTATTGAAAACGTCGTTGGTCGTCCTTGTTAAAAAGACGTGGTGTTATTGTTATTCGTTGTTATCGCTGAAGATGATGATGTCGTCGATATAAGCTTTAACAAAGTGCCTATAATCGTAGAACAGTCTGTCCATGAATCGCTGAGCGTAGGCTGGCGAATTCATTTGTATAGAGTTTGCCGTAGATGTTCTCAACGACTTCGAGGTCTTCTACGCTAAGGGGGTAGGGCTTAACTATCGTCTTCTAATTCTACTATCCCTTAACTAGTTCAACTTGCATCCATTGCTTGTTGGGTATAGGGATAATCCCTTTATTACGGTAAACGTCTTAGTTATTAAAAAGTGTTTTTATTTATTAGGCGAATTCCGTGTCCATATTATAGATTTCCACTTCGTCCTTACTAAGAATTACAGGGACGTTGCTTAGTTTTAATATCCCATAATTGGGCACGTCGTTATAATGGTGAGGGGGCCCGGGTCTGGACGGGTTTATTAACTGAGTGAACTAAGCGTAATTGTTAGAATTATCGGTGGCTGCGCTAAGATCTGCTTTGGATATAGTGGTCCTCGTAGTGGGCTTCCTATAAGTCGATTTAATGACGTCCGCGTAGTCCACAAAGTTCATTATCTCCTCTTCTTCCCGTGGTTGGATTTGTCCTAGCTTTTAGCCTCGTGAGATGGTTAACGGACGGTCCATAGTATTCCTTATTAACATAAGTCTTAGTGTATCCACTATGAGGGTTCCATCGACGGCGTTCTCATAGAGAGCACAAAACTACTATATTTTGTTTAGTTGAGATTCTGCTCATAGGAGATCAAAGAAATTGGTTACCACGAAGGCGTTTGTTTATGGGGGAATTATCACGGTGTAGGCGTTATCGACGCGTCTCGTGATTTGCTGTTGCCTCCGAAAAACAATTAGCGCTTCTATTCCAAAAATAAATCGAAATCTAATAATACTCTTATTAAAATCAACTACTAACCCATAGTTTTCACAAAACGGTGTTCCCAATAATAGGTTAACACCCAATGTGTTAACTACACTAGCGGTGATTATAACGTGGGCGTTAATCTCAACGTTACCAACTATACTAGGGACGTAGAAATCGAATATGGCCTGCTCCGTTACTTGGAAGGTCGACTCGACTATATTCATTATCCGCAGCTCTATTATCTAGAACATCGGATTCCTTGTGAATTTGAGTACCTAAGCCTTATCCACTAGGATTATAGAGGCTCCGGTGTTAATATAAACTTCCTTAGTCGCACTATTATTATCGGATTTCACCTTAAAACAAAGGTGTATTCACTTAACTAACATGGTTCTCTTAACTAGCTTAATTTAGGTATCCACAATTTAGCCCTTATTAAGGGGAGAGTTCCTCTTAGGCATATTATTACCAGTGGCCGTGCTAATAAAATCCACTTTATCATTAACGTATCGGATTCCTAAACTTATAACGAGTAAATAATCCTTTAGTAATAGTGGGGGTATGGATTCCGTTACTAAAAACGTTAACTCACTAGTCCATCCTATAGCATCTTGTCCACTATTATTTATACTCAATAATATCTAGGGAGGGACTTCAATAACCTCTTAAAGGATATATCCACAATCAACGAGATTGTCGACCATCTAATCGTTATTATTATCTTCCTAGACGTAGCGGGCATCTCCGTCGGTTTAACCTGGTCTATTGTATTTAGTGAATCTCCTATATTTGGGGAATTTTCGCAAAGCATCCCAGGGGTGTTTATCCTTCCAGTTCTGATTGTTATTAGCTAGTCTATTTTCAGGCGGGCATCTCTAAGGTGCTTTGCACTTATCGCACTAAAAGTCACAATACTACTATTTATAACGATCTCGATCTCCACTCTACATTACCTTATCTTCCCGTTCTATAGAGTAATGGATTTTAATGGGTATCTATAAACTATGGTAAACTACCTTACGTTTTCTCTCTACAAAGTTAAGATATTCTTCCATAGTATCATAACCACTCAGCTCATCAACGAGGGTTTAAAGCTCTGGATTAAGTGCGTTATAGAAAATTATTAATAATTAAAGGGTTATAAATATTGGTCCCATCCACACTCTTCTATACTTAAAGTAGTCTTATATAAAAGCATGGATATCCACGTTATCGCAGATCTTTTCTACAATAAATTAGTTTTTAATAATCCAATCTATAACTTCGCATTAAATTAAGCCGAATCTCTTCTTTAACACATCTCACATCATAAAATACCCACTAACTCTATACTATTGATATTTACATAGGCCTAGGTGATATTCCCACCAACTTAAAACTTTTCTATAAAAAAGGGATATCCAATTCTAAATAACTTCCATTTACACTTCGTAGTTACTAATCTTAACTTCTAAACTAGAGATCCATAGATTAACTTCCCTATAACAGGGGATATTTCTCTCATAAAAGATTAGCTCATAACCGTACTTCTTATCTAAGTCTAACCAAAAAACTCCGTATTTCTATGGAATTCCTCCACTTAACGGGGAGTATCCTGGTTAATCGTATATAGTAAGGTTATATATAAAATAACTAAAAACGCTGCTTATTATAACTTTAAAGTTTAGTAATTCCACTAATCTCTAGTCTCGTTTTCGGGCTAAGTTTCGGTTTAGGATTTCCGGTGTTAATTTTATGAAGATCGCCGGCCTTAGTAGTACTGGGGGTATCCTCGGTTACAGAGGTGGCCATAGCATAGTGTATGGCTCTCTTGGTGTCCAATTAGGATTTTACTATTAAGTTATTTCGGGAGCTAGGTCGTTATTTATTACGGAATTCCCGTAAAATAGAGTTTATATTATACTAAAGGGCTTATCCTATTTTGGGGGCCTGAATCCTAAAACGTGCCTAGTTAAGCTTTTAGGGTCTTTTCCCTTCCCCTTCGTTTCTTTAGTCTAGATAGTGGTTTCCATTATTTATTTAGGTTTCTGCTTGGTCTCTATAGGCGTCAACTGAATAAGGGTTACGGTCCTTTCGTCTTTTATGGGTAGAAGAGTGATTTTTTCACTTTTAAAATAAAGATTCTCTTTTTTCGACGGGGGCGAAAAGAATATTATTAGGCTAATCATTTCCCTTACTATGATAATACCTTTGATTCCGTTGATAATTGCGTTATTATAGTCGCTTAGATGTGCAGTCCATCCGCTAGCATCGTAGGTTATTGTTCTCTAGTTAATATCATCGGAATTTATATACGAATAACTATCGTCTCCTTATTTAATATAAACGAGGTTTGCGGTTTAATTACGGAATCTCTTGTTAAGGTTAGTGGTGAAATTGTGGTCTTTGTGGGTTAACCAGAAGGTACACAGCTTTCGAGCTTTGGCTCGGTGTCCCGGGTTAAGGCTTACTATCATATCGTCGTTTTAATACTCTATAGGTAGTGTATTACCTGGTACGGGTAAAGTCGGCGTTAATAACGGTATTATTGTTTATTAAGTCTACGACCTTTTACCCTTCTTTTTTCCTACTATTAATTAATCACTTAGGCCAGGATAGTAAAATCGTTAACGCAGAGAGGTCTAATTAATTCCTTTATTTTAACGTAAATCCTTACAATAATAATAGAGTTAAGAAAAAAATAAAATAAATTGTACTACTATATATCACAGCTTTTTCTTACTAGCCGGGGGCTATAATAGGGATCACTAAGGTTATATCTCGATTAAGGAGTTCACTGGTATTTCAGTGAATATATATGTTTCGATATCTTAGGTGTATTTATGATGACGCATCTAAGTCCTCTAACTTGCAGCGCCTCCTTATGAGGGCGACGCTAGTCACGTGATAGTTCACGTGACTGTCGTTAAGGACAAAAGACGTGTGACAGTAGTGAAGAAATTGTACTAGGGGCTCCTATAAGGGATCCCTTTTGGGTTAGTTGCCATATAGTATAGTGAATGGGGGGTTTCTAAGTTTTCTAATTGTAGGTGCGAAGGGCTGGTCCTAGGCCTTGTCTCAACCGAAAGGTAGCCAAATACTGTTTATTTCAAGCTGAAGAGGAAAAGGGTAAACTATAATATGGTGCGAAATCTCTGCTTCTTAGGGGGTGGGCGCTAGTGGGGCACCGGTGGGGCACCAGTGCGAGCACGGGCATAGCCCGGGCATAACCACCGGGTTCAGCCCGTGATACTACCCCCCTCCTCCCCCTGCGCGGCCTTTAGTTCCTGGTTAGCCTCCTGGGGGGGGGGCACCTACGCATACACCGTGTCCCCGTCGTTCTCTAATATCGGCCTATAACGCTCCTCGTAACGGTCCAGTACCTCCATTTCCTCTATAACACCAGCTAGCTCCCACGTGGGGTTAATATAACCCTCCCACTTCACTAGGGCTTCACATCTTCTCCCTTTACCTACTATTTTCCATCTAATAGCGTAAATCTCCTCTACTTACTACTTATCCTCGTTATCTACTTCCCTAGGTGACCACTTATACTAAAATCGTAGTACTCTTATATAACCTTTATTCGTAGTAAGCTCGAAGGGTCATTATCATCTCTTCCTCTAGGAACCCATACTTTGTTCCGGAATGTTAGCCTCTACTACTTATTAATCGTATATTCTACAATTTAGCCCTTTAGCTATAACTCTGGTGGGAAGTTGCACTATCCCTATTTCACCACTTTGTAAGCTCGGTAATATAACCTATCTTCTTTAATAATCTAGTCCTAAAATATTTATAATTCACTATTATTCGTAAACATTATTATATATAAGAGTATTAATAAATTATTTATGGTGTAGTTTATTTGGGGGGCACTAGTTCTTTTCTTAGGGATAGTGTAGTTAAGTATTAACTAGAGTATACGTCCTTATTCTCTCTTATTGTCCTAGCCCTAGAGGGCATCCTGCTCCCTCTAAGAAAGGGCATCGGGGACTATTGTTTCCTTTTTTAGCTGGTACTCTAAATAGAAATCGTATTAGGCTAACTCTTTTACCCACCGGCTCTACTTCTCGGTGAGGCGCTGCTTCCTTATAAAGTGTTTAAGGTTTTTGTGATCCGTAAGAATCTTAAAGTTGCCTATACTTTGTAGTTCTACTCTCCAGGCCTCGGCCGGCGATAACCTCTATGAGTAGAACGCGATGGGGTGCTGGTGCTCATCGGAGTCTTCTTATATAAGGGTACCGCCTAAGGCAAACCCTGAACAGTCTATCTCCACTATTGTTTTTTTAGGGTTAAAACGGCGAAGTACCGGCTCTATACTGAATAGCCGCTTAAGCTCCTAGAATCCTTCTTCCTAACTAGGTCCCCAGTGGAACATAGCTAACTTTTTTATAAACCTCGTAAGGGGCTTAATAATAATAGTATAGTTGGGTATAAAAATGCGATAATAATTCATAAACCCAAGGAAACTTCTAACCCCCTTTATAATCTTCACAATTTTAACTAAAAAGGTATACTTTTTAGGGTCTAATCGTAGTCCGGCCTCTACTAGGCGCCGGAGGACCACCTATACCTTCTCTTCGTACTTCTTCTTTAATTTAGATATATAAATTAGGACATCATCTAAATAAGTGGTAATAAAGTTATCTAGGAAGTCTTAGAGAGTTATACTAATATACTATTAGAACATAGTTGGGGCCCCGGTGAATCCAAAGAGGTAAACTAATTACTCGAAGAGTCCGTATTTCACATAAAACACTATCTTCTCGATATCTTCTTTTATAATCCGAATCTTATAAAACACAACTACGATGTTAAACTTCGTATACTATTATATAATAGCTACCTATTAGAGGGTCTCTAATATAAGTGGTAATGGATAACGGTCCTTTTTCGTAATATTATTAAGAGTTCAGTAATTAACACAAAACCGAATTCCCCCACCAGGCTTTTTAACAAATAACACTAGGGCACCCGTTAGTGAGCTACTAGCTCGAATAAACCCTTTGTTTAGTAGGTCCTCTAGTGTCTTCTTCAGGACCAAGAGTTTCTCACGGGATATCCTATATAAGGGTCCCCATAAAAGTGTAAGCTCCTGGCCGTGAGCGTCCTTAATAAGGGGGATCTTATGGTCAACCCCTGGCCTCCTAGGGGGCACCGAGTACACCTTCTCTAGGTCGAATAGGTCTCTAAGCTCCTCATAGACCTAGCCTAGGACGAGTTCCTTTATATCCATAAACTTCTTTTTCTTTAGTGTATCCTCGATATCCCTTAAGCTCATAGTTATAGCCTGGGCCTCTAATGCCCTTTAACACTTTACTTGTTGGTATATAACTATAAACGTAGGGGCCGTTAATAATCGGGTTATGTGAATCTCTTTATAGTAACTAGTTCTTTTTAATTAGAGAGGTATACGTTTACTCCTCCCTTACCGTAATACACCTACTAAGTAACGGCGTCACATATTACACAATTCACTTTTATTTATGGTTTCCTTAGGTATATGGGGGGGTCTAGGCCCTTTAATATGTATACGTAAACTTTCTGAGTATAGCCACTTAATTCTAGATCTAGGATAATTACACCCTGGGTATTACTAGGTGATGGCCCGTTTTGTGTATACCCTCGTAGGGTACGCTTTTTCCGATCCACTAGCGGTAGTTAGAGGTGTTTAGAGAGAGACTGATCCACTATTGCGTAGACGTTGTAGTTAGTATTGATGAGGGTGTGTATTAAGTGTCCTTTGTTAATCCTTATTTAAATAGTGGTTAACCCTTGGCTCCTTTGTTACTGCTCTTCTTAGTGGAACTCCTATCCTTTAGCTTCCTCCTTCGTCGACTTTAATACCCAACTTTATACTAAAATTACTTTTTTCCCGAGTTATCCTTATTAGAGGAGGTACTAATAACCTCTCGGTTCTCTTTTTTTAACCCGGGATCCTTTTACTTTTTTATTATTTTAATATAAGTAACCTTTATTTACTTAGGAACTTTTTTTTAGTAATTCCTAGTAATATGGTTTTTTTTATTATAATAAAAGTATTTATAGTGGTCCACTGGTGGGCTAACCGAGGAGTAGCGGCGGTAATGGTCCTTCTCTTCTCTTCGAGTTAATAAAGCGTAGGCAACACCAGTCATCTGAACATCTCCATTGTAATCCTTCCGTAGAGGGGCTAGGGTTGGGGACTAGTGACGCTCCCGTTTAGTAGCGATGGGTATTATACGCTCTAGTTTCTAAGTAACGTCCTATACCCTAATGAGCTACTGAGTATACTCCCCTAGTATGGAGATGGTGATTAGGTGCTCCTTTAGGTGGGAAATAAGGGCATTTTCTAATATAGTAATTTTAATGGTGTTGAGCCATGGATTACCTCCTATGTTTACTATTATTCGTTTGAACTTCGGTAAGAAAGTAACCAGTTTCTTGTTATCTTTCTGATGGAGGGTCTATAGCTGGGTTACGGCTTGGGGTTAGGTGTTCGGGTCTTAGTAGGTCTTATTAAGGTAGGATATAAAATTTTCGGGGTTACGTTAACCTTTAGGCCCCCTAACTATGTAGAACATAGTAACTACTTATTAGGGATTAGTATTTAAATAAGAGTTGATTAGGTACTATAATTCTTAGTTAATAGGGTAGAATGCTTTGTCCATAGCGATTTTGTCCCTTATCTACTACACCTAAGAAGGGTAGTCCTTTTACTTCCCCGAGAACTTTAAGGGTGTTAATAGTGGTTTAAGGTGCATCGGTGTCTTTGTTATGAGGTGGCGGTTACCCATTAACGGGGCTTCGGTGCTTATATCTTTTATAAGGGTCGGTATCGTCGCCCCTGAACCTCGGTTTTGTTTTAGCTTATTAGAGAACTTAGTAATCCTCGCTTATAGGGGCCCGAGGGCCTCGTTTAAGGTTAACTATAGTTGGGCTTATAGTTTATCAGTTATTATGCTAGTTGGTATCCTCTTCTTAACTAGTGAGGAGCTGTGCTCTACCCAGTGTCCGATGTTCATCGATTTATTATTAGGGAGCTACGCTTAACCTAGGATTCCACTTCGTAACCGGTAAGGAGCCGCACTTAACCTAATAGTATCTTATATAATGTCATGATATAGCCCACAATTACTGTCCCGTAATTGTGGTTCCACTTTTGTGTCAGGTTGGTCCGCGTAGAGTGAAGGAGTCGGCGATGCCCAGGTAGGGTATGGTAATAACTAGTATTCGAATTTGGCCTCTTATAGAATTTCCTATTACGCTACCCCTTAAATCCCTTTCCCAGAGTAACTATTTTTTATTAGCCCTACTCTAAGGTTACCCCTCCGGTACTCCCCCAGCTCCCACCAGTGTACCTAATACGATCCCCCCGCCCCCCAGGCCCCGTCCCAGGGTCGTTTAGACGTTTATTAGCCTTATTTAGGGCCCACACCAGCACCTCCACTAATACTCCCCAGTTACTACGCCTATCTTTAGTTTTAGGTCTAGGGGACCCTAAGTTTAGTGATGGTTAGTTAGCGCTTACGTCTCCCTAACCGGAGGTGCTTTCTTTTTATCCTTCCCCGAGGTATTCTAGAGTTAAGTGGTTACCCACTACTTCTCTAGTTTATAGGAGGCTAAGTGTAAGTGGGTACCCCTCCGCTGGGCCACCGCTCCACTTCCTCTACTAGTAGCCTATTAGGATAACTTTTTGGTGTTTTTTTATAGACACCTCGTGTATTAGTTAATAGACCTACCTCCTTCTACTCCTTCCCTACTAATGGCCTTATAAAGCGTCCTTATGTCCCCTTTTAGTGGACCAGGGTAGTCCCTATCCTTATTCCTTTGTGCTTTTTCTAGTACTAAGTATCAACTCCTAGTTTTAAGAATACGAGAAACTCTTACACCGTAGGCACCCCTGGTGCCCCCCCGGTGCTCTCTTTGTGTTAACGATCCCTTATTATAATTTATTCTCCTTAAGCCCTAGGTGCCCTAATACAATTATTTTATTACTTTTAATATAAAACCGGTTTTACTATACACTTTAATTCCTCCGTTCTTTTCTTTTTTTAGTATTATTTTTTGTCGTTTTCTCATCTTTCCGGTTATTAACCTTAGCTGCTACTCCCCTATTACCCCCGCCGCTATATCTTCCGGTTCTACTTCCCCCACCCCTACTAATAATAATAATAGTTCTACCCCACTAGTTCCCCCTAACCCCTCCGATAATATAAAAGGCGACGACGATGAGAATCACTTTTACACTATCCCCTATGCCCACTACTTACACCGTATAGTGGGCTAGGACCCCAAGGGTAACGCCCCCGTTCTGCGTTACTTTGAGACCATTAGTATATCCTCTCCTCCCCCAGTATACCCCCACTTCTATTACTAAGGATTTAAGCTGCGAATAATAAATGCACCATCTATACTGCTTAGCGTAGTAAGCCTTACTTTTTGGTGTATACTTATCCCCCCCTTTAGTTTAGCCACCCCTAAGGCCTTCTAGATATTACTAATACCTTATAGTTACCCTATGAGTACTCCTCCGTTACCCTTATACTCTACTATTACTTTAATAAGATTTATAATAAGGTATTAAACAGCTCCACTTTCCATAACACCTAGGCTAAGGACGTGGTATATTACCCCTATTATAATACTAGTCCCCACTTAGTACCCCTCTATTATACACCTACTAATTTACTACTTAGTTTACTTATAAGGTTACTTAGTTCATAAATAAGAAGGCCCTCTAGAAAAAAGCCGAGAATATTAAGGACCCCGCTAAGTATAAAGCTAAGGAGGAGGAGGAGGGATAACTACTCTATTAATGCAAGGTTACGGTCCTCGAGGTGTTAACTTCCTCTGTTAAGAAGTAGGCCTCGGCCACTTCCCACTTCGCCACCTCCACTATTAACTAACTAGTAACCCTCTACTCTTATACCGTTACCCTCACCGCCCAGATCACCTTTATCTAAGCCTAAACCACCACTACCACTATTCTTATTATCATTATCACTACTACCTTCTAAGAGTTCACAGAGCTTTATATTAGCACCGTGAATACCCTACTACTCCCCTAATACCCCTTAAGTAGACCTCTCTTTACTTTACTTAACCTATTTTATTTAAAACTATACTACTCTTAACACCACCTCTTTTAGGGAGGGCTCATTTTCGGGTAATAGTATTAATAAGGATAAGGAGGTTAAAGGTAATAACGCCGATACTAATAATTAGTCCCCTTATACTATTCCCTTAGTGGCCCCCGTTTTTAGGTATTTCGATAATTCTTATTTATTCCCGGGCCCCCAGGGCCATATAATCTTTTTACCTCGGGCTAAATATATTCCCTAATTAGTTAATGGCCTGGTCCTTATAACTCGTTCCTCTTATAATCTATTAGTAATCCACTAGTAACTCTCTACTTAAATTCTATTTCATAATTGTTAATTAAATTTTATAAAATATTCTTCCAAAGTTCCTAGGAATTCTTTTTAGGCCTATACTTTTCCTATTCTATTAGATATTTCCATTTTTCTTTAGACCTTTTATAGCCCACTAGGGTCTTAACTATGTACTCATCGTTATTCTCCTTAACCAATACTTTTTATGGTTATAGTAGGTCACCGTAGAACTTTTTTAGTTGGGATAGGGAGAAGATATTATGGATTTTGTACTCCGGCCTTAGTTTGAGTTTATAGGCTGCTTTGCCGTTAATTACCCGCTTAATAGTGAACGGTCCTAAGTACTTATTAGCTAGCTTTTTTAATGGTTTATGTTATTGTATATTCCTAGTTGATAATAAGATTTGTTCACCGACTTGGAAGTTAATATATGCCCTCCTCTTATTATACTATTTTTTGTATATTTTATTAGAGTAGGCTAGTAGGTCCTGCACTACTCTCCTCTTCGTTTTTAGCCCTTCTGCCCTATTCTCCACCGTTAATACATCTACTAGGGCTTTTCTGTCCATAGTAATATTATGTAGTCCTAGTAGTAGGTAGCCCATTAGTGCCTCTACCGGTACTAACTTAGTGGTGTTATACTAGGTATTATTATAGATGAATTAGGTTATTCTTAGTTACCGTGGTTAGTTATCCTATTTTATGTTGTAGAATGCTCGTAAAAAGTGTTCTAAGTTCTGGTTTTGCTTTTTTGTTTATTTATTGGTTTGAGGGTAGTATGCTGTGCTAAGTTTCCGCTGGATGGCCAGTTAGTGATATACTATTATTTAGAACTTATTAGTAAATAGGGAGCTCTTATCCGAGATTATTAACCGAGGAATTCTATACTATAGGAACACCTTCTATACTAATAGTATAGTTAGTTAGTCCATAGTAAGTGATTCCCTGGTGGGTATATAGAGGGTATACTTAGTTAACTTATCCACTATTACTAGGATACTATTGTGCTACTTCCTATTTCTATTATCCACCACCGGTAATTTAGTGATGAAATCGAGGGATACGCTTTCCTATGGGTAACTGGGCATTAGTAGTGTATTTAGTACCCTATAAGGGAGGTGGTGGTGTGGTTTTGTACGCTGGTATACGGCGTATATTTTAACGTATTCCACTATATCCTTCTTTATTCTTTTCTAGAAGAATGAACGTCCTATCCGGGTTATCGTCCTAGTGACCCCTAAGTGGCCATTTGTTAGCTCGTTGTGGAACATAGTGAGGATCTCCCTTATTAATGGGTGGCCCTCTGGTACGATAACTCTGCTCCTATACTTCATTGTTCCTTTATTATCTTTTCCCTAGTGTACCCACTTCTCCTATATTGTACCCTGTAGTATAGGGTTAGACCTCTGGGCCTCCTATATTACTTTTTCTAGGTTTAGGGTTAGTGTTTCTAGTATAATATTTACGGTGTTGGGTTGTGGCTTATCCCTCGTTACCTAGTTGCATTTCACCCTCGGTTGGAATTGTTCTAGGAAACCTTCTAAGAATACACCCCTAGTTTCCTCCCGTTCACCCTCCTTAGGTTTATAGTCTGGTCTCCGTAATAGTTTATCAGCTGTGTTTTGTTTACCTGGCCGATATTCGATGCGGAAGTTGAATAGCGAGAGGTCCTGGAATAACCTGGTTTAATGGTTATTTAACTGGGGTTTAGTGGTGAGGTAACGGTACTCTAAGTAGTCCATTAAGAATAGTGTTTAGTGTTATATATATAATAAGTAATATTATTAATATACAACTACTTCTCAAATTACTAGTAGCTCCGCCTCTGGTGCTCCGTATCTTAGCTCAGCTCCCCTTAGCTTCTTAGAGAGGTAAGCGATGGGGTGCTAAACGTCTCCATATAGTTAGCATAAAACTGCCCTTATCGCAAAGTCTGATGTGTTAGTTTTAACCCTTATTAGGAGGGAGGGGTCAAAGTACCTGAGGATAGGGGCCTCCGTGAACAATTCCTTCAGTTTATAGAAGGCCTCTAGTGCCCTGTTATTCATAATTAGCTCCCCCCCCATCTTCTTCGTTAACCTATCCATAAGAGGTATATATACTTTAGTGTAATTCCGGATAAAACACTTATAAAACCCTGTGAATTCTAGGAAAACCTGGATATCTTATACACTACGGGGTACCAGCTACTCCATAATAACTGCGACCCGGTCCTATTCCATTATAATCCCTTCCCTAGAGATCATGAACCCTAAGAACCCGATCTCCCTAGTATAGAACTCGTATTTCTCAGGGTTAGTATACAGGCTAGCAGCGTCCAAGCGGCGTAGCACCTCCTGGACTACTTCTATATACAACACCTTATCCTTCGAAAAGATGAGGATATCGTTTAGGTATATTATATAAGTAATGTCGACGAGGCCCACTAGTGCGTTATTAACATAGACCTAAAAGGTCGCTGGTGTATTAACAAGGCCAAACAGCATAACGTTATATTCGTAATAGCCGTACTTAGTTCGGAAAGCCGTCTTCTATTCGTCTCCCTTATGGATACACACCTAGTAGTACCCATCCTTAAGGTTTAACTTCGTAAACCAACTTACTTTTGAGAGGTGGTCCAGGATTTCTCTAATAAGGGGTAATGGTATACGGTTTTTTATAGTAATACTATTAAGGCCCTAGTAATCCACGTAGAACCTTAGTTTACCTCCCTTCTTAGGGACGAAGAGGATCGGTACCCTAACTAGACTCTTGGATTACCTAATCTAACCCTTAACTAATACCTTAGTAAGGTATTCCCTTAACTCCGCTAACTCCGGCTCTATTAGTGGGTAGATGGGGTTATATGGTGGCTCTGCTCTTAGTTTTAAGTTAATAGCGTGGGTGTGTTTACCCCGTTCCGATGGTATAGCTGTTAGTGTAGTGTTAAATATGTGGGATTACTCCTTATACTTATATAGGAGGACTGGTCCCTAGGTAGTCTGCTGGTCACTAACTGGTACCCTACTTATCCTCACCTTGATCCTCTTTATACCCAGGGTAACTATAAAAGTTACCCTTATATCCCTTACCACTCTTCGAATTCCCCTTTTACCCGAGATTAACCGGATACCGTCCTTATTTAAAGGGTAAATTTAGTTTAAAGTTTCTTATTTAAGGTTTAGCTAGACCGCTCAGTACTAGGGGATCCCTAGTATTATTATATATCCTTTCACCTTAGTAATCCTAAACTTATATGACCTCGTATAGTTTACCCCGAGATTATCCGTCGCTTGGGTTATTAGGGTCTTTATATTATAGTTGGGTGTGTATAACCCTTATATGCCCTATAGTGGTGGTTTACCGTTAGTGACCCCCAGCGGAGCCCCTTTATAAGGGAGGATCCTTTAGTTTATTATATTCTTATCTATTCTTATATTTAATAACACTTTCCCCTCCTTTTATACCCCTACTACTTTTACTTATAAGGTCACCTTTACTCTCTGGTAACCCTACTTTATTTCCTATGGGAGCCGGATAGTGTTCACCCTCGTAGCTGAACCTCCCATCGGCTTTATTATCTTAGGCCAGCATCGTCGTCCCGAGTACCTCGATTATCCACAGTTATGGTAATTGGGCTCCTAACACTATTCCGAATAATATCCCATCTACTTATAATTAAAGTATTTAATATAACTTAGGTCCCGCCCTAATAGTCCCCTACTAGGTGTACTCTCTTCCCATTTCACTAAAACCAAGCTCCTAAAGGTCTTGGTGGTGGTCCTTAGTATTTCCGGGGTAGGTTGGGTGGTATTAGTCGTAGTTTCTCTTTAAGGTACAAAATTAGAGTGAGTAGGTGACCACCGGTTTCCCCCCCGCTAGTCCTTAGTCCCCTGAGCGACGGGCTTAATGCGCTTTTACTCCCTTAAATACATTTTCTACATCATCTCGGCCCTCTTGGCCACGTTGTCTAGTTCCCGACGGGTACTCGGTAACCCGTTGGCCATCACTTGTTATTATAAGTTAAGTAGTAGTCGGTTAACCATATGGACCACCCGCGTCCTCTCTAATTAGGGATCGGGGTACTCCACCTTAACCACTTCGTATTAGTCGAGGAACTATTAGTACATCTAGTTTAGCTTCTACTTTATTTCTTCTAATTCTATTATAGCTGTGTACGCCTAGGTATCCGTATCGGTTATAGTGTTACAGAGCTATTACTCTATTACGGCCTAAGTAATATTGGATACGTCGTTGTTGTAATTCATAGTAATGTGGTTTATCTATTAATGGGAGGTGGTGCCCTCCAGGTATCCCCCCACGAATAGGACCCTAGCCTTATCGGAGTTAAAGTCTTCTCCGTATAGGCCGAATTACCCCTTTAATTTGAATAGAAAGTTATTAACGTCGGTCCAGTTTCCTCCTTTAAAACGGATAAGGGTGAGCTACTTTATTTACGCGTTAGTATGGACTCACTTAGGTTCCAGTAGCTGGGGAGTAATAAACTCTTGGTGTATCACCTCGTCTAGGTCAGCACCGTTTCTAAGGGCTATTATTTAGTCAATTATCTTCTTTTTCTTAGTTTATTATACTACTTTGTAGAGGAGGGCGTTAACCTCCTTAGTAGTTATTCTTTTTATGTTCTCGATATTAAGGTATTAGTGGTCCCTAGCCGTTTCGTCGTTAAGTATTATTTTAGTTATTAGTTCAGTGGTTAGTCGCTTAACATCTATAGAAATAACTCGTTGTGTTATTGGTGTTTTATGGGGGGCCATCGTTGTTTTAATGGTTTATATACTTATGGGTAAGTAGAGATTCGAATGTATTAGGTTGGTCTGCGTAGAGTAAAGGAGTTGGTGATGCTTAGGTAGGGTGTAGTAGTGATTAGTATTCGAATCTGGCCTCCTATAGAATTTCCCATTGTGCTACCCCTTAAATCCCTTTCCCGGAGTAATTATTTTCCGTTGGCCCTACTCCGGGGTTGCCCCTCCGGTGCTCCCCCGGCCCCCGCCGGTGCACCTGACATTTTGCGACAGTTATGAGCCCTTGTCTCTACGAGCCCTCTGGTTGAATGGCTAAACGCCTCGCTAAATTGGCAGTATGTGGGCCGACCTAGAGGCCATGGGTTCGAGCCTCGTTGTGCTCACCCAGTCTCGCTTCAGTAGCAAATCACTAAAAAAGGTTAGACTTGCTAGCTGGGAGCGGCCGGCACCCAGTAACAGTCAACAAAGACTGGCTTGTCAGCTGCGAGTGTAAGCCGGTGCTGATTGCTTAGTCAGCAGACCTCTTCTCTCCTCGGTCTGGGGGGGTGTGTCATGATATAGCCCACAATTACTGTCCCGTAATTGTGGTTCCACTTTTGCGACATATAATAAATAAAACTAAGCTTAAAATATACGAAGGGCTAGTCCTAGGCCTTATCTTAACCGAAAAGTAGCCAAATACTATTTATCTTAAGTTGAAGAGGAAAAGGGTAAACTACGATATAGCGCGAAATCTCTGCTTCTTAGGGGGTGGGCGCTAGTGGGGCACCGGTGGGGCACCAGTGCGAGCACGGGCATAGCCCGGGCATAACCACCGGGTTCGGCCCGTGACAGTAGGAAGGTGTTAAGATCTCACCTTAACTCCCCCCTAGAGGCCTCCTTTCGGGTTCCCTCCTTTCCTACAGCTCTGAGCTTTATATTAGACTAAGTAAATAGTTTATAGACCTTCTAGTAATACTCTCTTTTTGTTTTTAGGGTATTTTGATTAGTGAGTTGGTTGGAGGTTTAGTTGGCCACCTTAAGATCTATCCTCTCTGCTTTTTGTGGGTTGTCTAATATTATATTTAGTTGGGTATTACTACTGGATAGGGTAATCTCTAAAAGGGTGGGTAAGTTTTGTGCCTCCTTGGTATTTGCCCCGATATCTCTAATTTCTTTTATTATTATACTTAGTATGCTCTTAGGGTCTAGTATGGGCTTAGGTGAAACTAAACCATTATTAGCCTTTATTTATAATAGTATCCCTTATTTTATAATGTTTTGTGAAGTGTTGATAGTTGTGTTTTTTTGGGTAGGGTTGTTTTCCTCTTTTTGTTTATATGTTCTAAGGGCCTCGAGGATTGTGCTTGGGTATAGGTCTTTTAGTTCGATTTCCTTTAATAGAACTTTTACTTTTTTAATGGTTATGGTGGTTGTGTTATTAGTAGGATTATAAAAGGAGTACTTATTAAAGGTGATGTTATGTGAGATAATAACCCGATCGAGTGTGGGGATCCATATTCTGAAAAGATTATATGTATATAGGACGTATCATATAAGGTATTCTATGTGTGCTTGTGCTTTGACTTTGAATTCTCACTTCTCGTGACCTCCTGTCGGATTCAATGGTCAATTCGTGATGTATTCAATAATGTGTAATTCTTCTTATTCTCCCTGTTCTTTAAGGGCGAACTTAGCCCTTAAGGTGGCTAGTGCAAGGGCGCATTTCGGCCCATCATTGTTCCGCACCGCGCACAGACCTTCGAGCACGCCGGAAGCGTACTAAGCACTTAGTACAGCGGATTCGACACACCCCTTCAGGGAGGCCTCCGTCTAATAGGCTTCCTGCCACCTAATCCGCCCTTCAATAACTATTTCTAAGTACTATAATTATTTTAAAACTTAAATTTCATCTTCCTCCATCTAAAACACTTCTCATATGTCCTTCCTACGGGGTTCATAAGCCCCTAGGAGTGTAAAGAACATAAGCCTCAATATCCCATATGTTATCCTTGGCCATCCCGGCCTCCCAGCGGGCCTCATCTTCGGCGAGGTCGCATCAACGATTATTCTCAAAACGAACCCGCTGGTCACTCATATTCAGCTACGTAAAAAACACCTAAAATGGCTACTTCGAAAGCGCTTTTGTTAATCCATTTACTATCAGCTTAACTAATGGTGTATACACGATGTTAACGCAATTATTTTCAATTTCTTAACGTAACTAATAATTATAAATATCAACATAACATAAGTGTATTTATAATTACACTTGTTCTACGGTTACAAGGTGCACGGTTTACTGGTTATCGTATTATATGTGAATTCGTAGTTAACAGCGTATTTAAGGCGCAAACTCAGCACTCTGAACGTCCTCCGTGGGGAGTTGTATTTATAAAGTAGATATTAATCGGCTTATAAAGATAACTTCTTTTACTACGTATAATAAGGCGAGAAGTTCAGCTTTTATTATTAATGTTATAATTATTGATTACTTATTTACTTTCTACACAACAATTCCACCAAAAAGTCGTATTATGAGCACTTAAAAGCTCTTCCGATCAAGCGTATTATCGGCAAAACTAGTATTAGAAACGACTTCCAAAGTATCCTCAGGGCTCCCCAGCGCAGCTCCGTATTCCAAATAAAAAGAACGCATTAAGTAAAGGTATTAGAGTACTCGATCCGCTGCGCACTGGTGACTCAGCCCTGGGTTCTAATTAAAGTGTACAAAACGGCTTATAACGAATACAATATCCGGGCGTATTATTATAATTATATACATAATAGTTCCGACCTTACATTAATACTTCTTAATCTCCCATAGTTCGGCTACCCCATTATATAAGAATAACTTAAAAGCTATTATAAGGGTTTTAAAATACACTTTAAATAACTTATTAACATCTAATAAGAGTTTTCTCACCTTCTTAGTGAATACTAATTATAATAACTAAATTTTCCTAATTACTTGGTCTCTTAAGACCTTGATTCCTAAGAATTATTATAACTCGTGACCGCCTTTTAGATGGTAGCGTTTTTAAAGCTTTTTTATTGACGCTATTACCTCGTTATGAAACTTATGAGGGAAAGCTAAGATATAGTCGTTAATATAAAAAAAGAACGTGATTTGTTCCTTCTACTAATAATAGTTTTCTCTAATAACTTATTAAAAGCCGAGGTCTAGGAGCCCACTTTCCAGGTACTTTTATTAGAGCAAAGGTGACCTCCTAAGGCCGTAAAGCACCTTTTTTAAGTATAATACCTGTCTAACTTTTCGGTATCTAGGTGGGAGTTACATATTCACTTCCTTATCGATTATTATATATACAAAAGCATTTACTATATTATACTATAAAAGCTCCATATTAAAGTGAGTAGTTATTATAATAAGGATTCGGAATAACATACCTATGAGTATAGTAGTGTACATTTCTCACTTATCTCTTAATTATTGATCTCCATGGATAATAAGGTGTACTTTGAATTTCATAAACCTCCTATACTTATTAAGTTTATAAGTATATACTTAGTGGTAACTGAGAATCTGCTTACCTTGTACTTGTTCTTTGTTAACCTCCTCCTAGGAGCAGGAGTCTTTATAACTATTTAGATGGCTTATTTCAGCTATTCTAAAGTCGTCCCCATATAGGTGATCCTTCAAGCGATTATGTGATGTGGGGAGAGGGGGTAGTTTCTTCTAGTAAATACCTATGAGTACACTACCCTCATAGCCCAACAGAGAAAACTCTCTATACACATAACCCAGAGTACTTTCCTCAGTAAAAATCCCCTCTTAACTAAACTTTCTTAACCCACCAAAAAGGTCACATTATTAAAACACTTCCCCATTAGCCTTTTAATCTAATATACTTCTATTAAAAGTTCTAAGGTGACCAATCTCGTTAGGGGTACTAGGTTAACCAGACCATAAACGTATACCTAGGAAACCGTCCATTAATCACATTTCACAGCGTTATTTCCACTTTAGAGCCGTTCTTACTAAGAAAATAAATTTGAATAAAACTCTATACCTCACCACACTTATACTATGGTCCAAGGTTATAGTTTTATATTATACTTCTCCCTTGTTTTCCCCCCACCCCTTTATAAATAAAGCCACTTCTAAGGTAGTGAAAAATAATAAGGGTCTTAGTGGCGACACTTCAAACGTCGAGTACAGCGCAAAGCGCCTTATATCGTACTATCTTAACTTATCCGAGTACATCTCTATAACAAAGCTCGCCTTTAGAGCACTTTTATTATACTCTGGACTTATTTCGAGAATAAGGGTAACCTCTTCTACTTCCTCGTTAACATCTTATATTAACGTTTATATTTAGGTTTACTTAATAAGCTCTTAAATTCGTATTTCGATCACCTATAAGTCTAAATGGCGAAATTCCTTAACAGTACCCTTAAGGTTCCTATTAAAGTGCACCTTTTCATTAAATACGATGTCCCTCGTTATAAAAACATCCTTTTTAAAAGGGTTCCATATTCTAAATTAATTACTTAACATATAACCCACTAGAAAACCAATCCATATACAAGGGGCGAACTTTTTTTTACCGTTAACACTTAAGTTACGCATCGGTTATTAGGGCATAGGCCTTATAACCATAGGATCGTAGGTGGGAAAGGTCAGGGACCATATAAATCTCATCTTTTCTACTCCAGAATTACTTATAAAACTACTCATAAAGCGTTTTCTACTTATGTATTCATAACGGGGTTTAGTTATAAAAGTAAACTACTATTTTAACGATCTCAGGCTATAAATAATCTAAGAAATTCATTATAATAGCTATTACCCTAACTTTAGTTTTAATAATCATAGTAAGCCTTTCAGCACCTCCGTTCTAAACCTACGTATTAGGCGTTAACATTTTAATTATTATTCCACACCCCTTTAGGTCTACTACTAAGCGCAGATATCTCAGAAGCTCATTATCAATTTCTAAGAACTTAACCTTCGTATTATAAATACGTTCTAAATAGTTAAATAACTCAAATAACACTTCTAAGATTATCTCTATTATTCTCTTTTATAAGTAAAAGTCCTATATTAACCCTAAGGTTCGGTTAGAAAAAAGTATAAGGGACGTATACCCTTCGTATCCCTTGTTATAGTTGTAGAAGTCGAGTACTAAACGGTCTCCGGTTTTTACCCGTTTAACCAACTCTTTTAGTGCTCAGTGGATTTGGCGTATTATATTCACTATCCTATACACATTGTATTCTACGGGGTCTTTACCTTTTCGATCCAAGAGTCTCACCCCCCTTACTACGTTACTAAAGTAATTCAAAGTATTTCTCCTTAGGTATCTGAGTCTCTAATACCATTTTTCTATATTTACCTAGATAAGTTTATGGATTGTTGTACTTATAAAGCGGCTTCTTCGCGGAGCTCTCGGAAGCTTATTTAGTGTAGGTTAAGGGAGCGGAACGATTATTATGAGTACTACTTTGTCCTCTATAAGTCTATAATCGAGAACATCTTAATTATAGATTTTAAATAGCTCGCAAACGTAGCTTCGGTCTGCACACCTAATACAATTATTACCAGGGCTAATATCCCACTAAAAACCCTTTTAGCGTAAGTATTTCAAAAAAACAAACTTACTCGCAAACCCTTTACAAAGCACTACGTTATATAAACAAAACTTAAGTAGCTTACCATCTCACCCCTTAACACGAATATCCACTATTCTAAAACCATTAATTACCACTTATTAAGTCCTTACCCAGAGATAATCACTAAGTACAGCTCCCGTTAATTATATAAACTATAAGGGGTTATTAAAAACGTAGATTATAACTCCGGAGTCGAGGATTACGGATCCATAAAATAAGTACATTTCATAAGAGGTTACCAGCGTAGCTTGAACGCGGGCTTAACAACGTCCTATAAGTTAACTTAATTTTATAGTAAATTTAAGCTTCTGGACGTACTTAGAAAGGTCTTCGTTATTCTTAAGTCGCTCAACAACCAACTTCTCAAATACTCAATCATAATATATATAGTCAAGGCGCTTATTAGGGAAAACTAACCAGCACTTCGAAAACTAGTGACCTCGTTTTAGATATACTATACACATCCTACCCTCATCAGAGTCACTAAATCTATTAGCTGGGGAGCACGGCCATTTCCCTTCACTCTTCCCATTACCCCTTCCATAACCTCCACGACCTCCACCGCAGACTCTTTGCGGTTAGGTCCTTATTTATTATAATTCATCATCGCTACTAGCCGGTCCACTGATTATTACTATAAGTCCAAATACTCCTTATCCAGTTTTCCATATATCCTTTATTTAGTAGAGAACTTATTAAACCTTAATAAGGACTTTACTTAGTATAAGTAGGTTATTTATTACTTTAGTTCTAATTATTAATTAGTAAGCTTAAATCCATGGTTTAATAAGGTTTCCACTAAGGGCTCGTATAAACTCTAAAAACTAAGTACTTAAGTATTTAGTTTATAGGATATCTATAACTTAAACTTCATAAAGAACACTCTCCTAGTGGCTAATCCAGTCCTTAGTATCCTTTTATATAACAAATCTCTTCTTATTAGGATAACTTAAGACTTTAGAATATACTTCTACTATATTCACTTAGCGCTCATATAACACGCCGTCGACGCGAGTTTGTAGTTCTAAGACCCATTCGTTAAGTCCCTTATCCGTAGTATAACAGTACTTAAGAAGGTCTAGAGCAACAATCTCATAAAACTAGTTCTAAAATACGTATACACTTTTCATCTATTTAGTATAATATTTATAATTATTATTATATTCTACTCATCGTTTTTTATATAAAGCGAAGTTCATAGGGGATAGGCCTTTGAGAGTATAAGCTCGTTCCACAAACACTTCAGGGCCTAGAACGAATACTTTATCGAGTTCTTAAGTCGCACTACTTCCTAAGGCACTTCTAACCATTCAGCGGATTACCTTTGGGTAATTAGAAATCACCGGCCACTCTAGTATTCAAATAATCTCTTTATAAATCTCTTCTCCGGTATTCTCAGAGTACTCAACTAATAAGTTTATAATATCCCACAAATTATAAGTCTTCGCTTAGGATTATAATTAGTTAAACCAAAGGACCCAGTCCCTGGTCATCTAAAGTATAATCTTTATAGTAGGGGTTATCATCGTTATTATCAAATGGGTATTACGCATAGGAATAGTGGTTATAAGTAGGGTTCAGTTCAATAACTATTTTCAGCACATATTAAACTATTAATTATCGGATTTAATGGTTAATTCGTAATGTATTCAATAATATATAATTCTTTTTATTCTCCCTATTCTTTAGGGGCAAACTTAGCCCTTAAGGTGGCTGGTATAAGGGCGCATTTCGGCCCATTATTGTTCCGCGCCGCGCGCAGACCTTCGAGCACACCGGAAGCGTACTAGGCGCTTGGTACAGCGGATTCGACACCTCCCTTATGCGCCCGATCTAGTATATAGGCCTTATACTCGTAGGCGTAGAGGCCGCCTAGTTTAGGATGCGGGTTTTGAGATGGATGGAAGGTTAGGTTTTTGTTGTATTATCCGATGTGTTATTGTATCCACTTTGTGTAGATCTGATTTAGCGATTTTTAACCCTTTAATATCCGAGGATAGTCGTTATCGATAAATATAGCTACTATCACGGCTTCTGGCTATAGTTTCTTTAGCAGGCCAGCGCTAATTAACATTATAAGTACCTTATTAATAATATAATATCCTACTTTTTTACCGTATTCCATAGGTTCTTTAGTATTAGCTGGTGGGAGCTTAATATTAATTCTTATACACCTTACCTAATACTCATATTCTATTTCACCTTAAATAGCAATTACCGTATACTCAATGTCCTACCTTATTTTACAAACGAATAAGCCTGTCTATCTTAAGATCCAAGCCATATACGTCTATAGGACTTTAAAGACTTTGGTATGCATTTTACGTATTATTATAAACCCCTGGGATATATTAGTATATTCATTAATTATTAGTAGTAACCATAAGGTGTTCCTATAACTACTAGGGTAATTAAAAAGGTCCCAGGAAATATACTAAAAAGAGTATAGGGTTACGTTTTCTAAAGGTCATCGGGATATTATTTAGTAAACTTTCACTTATGAACAGGCTTGGTAATTGATCTTTATAGGAGCTCCCTCAATTTTCACCCCCCTTATCGGAACGACTAGCTTCTAGAGAGTATTAGGGCCTAAATAACCAGTGTAAAGGTGCTAAAGGGTGGTATCCATAGCGTAATTAGGCCTAGGCTCCCTTAAAGGGCGATTACGGTGAGAATTTATCAGAAATGTGGTTATAATAATATATACTATGCTTATAGGAATGTTTAATAGAAGGTAATTGTTAATAGGGATATATTCGAATAGGATTATATTATGTTCCCACTTAAGTTATCTAAGGATTACACTTTTTAAAAGGTTTCTGTAGGTTTGACCCTAGGTCAAAGGGTCGCCTAGGCGATAGGGTTGAACAGCAATAATCGATCTATTGAATACGTAGTGTTGTTGTTGTTGTTGTTGTTGGAGGGAGGTTATTCCGACGTGGGCTAGGCCGGCTGTTGCCAGATCTAGCCGGTGCACCAGAATCCCTGCCTTCTAATTAGTCCGGTCAGAACCAACTAATTAGGAACCTAAAAGTAGGGCTATTACCTAATTTGGATTCTAATACTAGAAACTCTCTTTTTATACTCACTAATTAGGTAAAGGCCACTTTTCTCCTAAAACACTTAAAAACACAATAAAATAACGAATTCATTTGAGTACGTAAGGCGGCGAGAGGCGGCAAAATCAGATTCTGCCCTTGGCGGTGTAGCCGGCCTTCTAGCCCTTATATTAGACTAGTTAATTAACGTTATCGCTAGCACTAACCACGGTATTAACGATCTCTCCGTTCCTCGTAGTCTCTTAAGCCCTATTAACATCTTTTCCTCCTAGGCCTATATTACCCATCTATCCATATAAACCATTACCTTTCCTTCCTTTAGAAAACACTTTAGAGCTCCGTTTAACACTATTTTCATAAAATAATCAACTAAGTTATCTTCCCCGTTAATCCAGCGGATCTCGTAAAACTCTCATTACTTATAGAATTATCGGAGTACCATAATATCAATTATAAGGCATTTCTCCTTAATAGTTCTAAACTTAACGAGGTACTCGTATAACAAATATAAGTCGGTATAAATAACCGTAGGGATCTCAGGAAGCTCCAAGTGATTAGTCACCAACTTTAGGGTTATAGAGATAACGTAAACTATATCCACGCCGGCCACCATACTATAAATCTTAGATACTAAAACGCTATGCATTACTCACTTTAATTTAGTAAAGGAATAATAAACAATGTTACCCGTTAAAGTAAAGTTCTCGTCGGCTTAGGTTTCATTAGTTAGGATAATGAGGAATCCTAGTTATAATAAAAGGTCACTGTTATTAGTGAATAAGCTATCCATGAAAATAAAGAGGGTTATTATTTTAAGTTGGACGAAGTTGTAGTTTAGCCCTATGTCCAGGGTCTCCATTTACCTCTTTAATCACTTATTGAGGGCCTTTATTTGTTCTTCCGTAAGCTCTTGGTGCTAGGCCGCTATAGAGAGGTTGTAGTAGGCCTCGATATCGTAAACTAAGGTGATATATACTCTGCGAGTTCTCTAAATAATGTATTACTAGCTACTGGACGTTGTTCCAATCTCTACGAGTTAGATCTTCTTCCCCTGTCCCTTTTATCATAGTTTAATTATTTTTCCGTCTAAATAAACGATCCCTCCGTTAAACACAAGGGGTTCCTTGGTGGTGAGTTATTACTTCGCCTTCGTTGTGAACGTTACCTTCTTTAGCTCTTCCTCTTCCTTTTAGGAGAACTTCTCGTCGCTAAGGTTAATTATATCGTTTATTTATATTCCGATAATTACGAAGTTTTTATTTTCGGGTATTAATAATAGTAGGTACGGGTTATACGTAGAAGTCCTTATCTAGAGTTTCTCCTTATGGTGACTACTATATATTGCATACTAATGGGTCCCTACTTCGGTGATCCTATAAAGGGGCTTCACGACCTTCATAATTATCCCGGGAGGGTGCTTATCCTTGATTTGGTCTAGTAGGTGGGCTAGAATTATCTGGGTAAGTTTCGTTTTCGATTAAGTGTACACCTAAGTAATGTCTCGTAGCCATAGTGAGTGGCCCTTCACCAGAAAGTAGGGGGCTAGGGCGAGAATTAGTTATTGGCTTATCCGCTGGATCGTGGGGGATTGTATGAGGATGGCCTCCTTGCCGTCGTCGGCGTAGCCCTAGATCATAAGACGGCTCTTCTCATAGGGCTTCTTGGTCTTCCCTTTAATCTCGTTGACGATTCTGGACTTAAAGATCCTAGTATTGCTATGCTTGGCTTTATTGTAGGGGACGAATTCGAATACGCTTTAGCCTATGAGGTTTACGATCTCCTCTTTTATTGACTTTTCGTATAGGGCGCTGGGCATGGTTATTACACTTTTCTTCTGAAGTTCGTAGGTTAATATGAGGTTATTCTTCTCCTTTATCAATAAATACACTGCGAAGTAAGGTTTTTTTAGCTCGTTAATCTCTGCTTAGAAGTAAATAGTGCTGATTTTATGGGTAATAACCAGGTTCTTTTATGGCCAGCCTCGTCGTCTCTTAAGTGGCTAAGGCTTTTCCTCTTCTAGTGAAGGGGACAATTTAACGATAATCTCGTTTATAGCCACTAATTTAACGTCGTCCTCATTATTTTCTTCTCTTTTACTATTATTGCTTTTTGGGGCCTCGTTTCCTACTCCGTTATTAGTAGTGGTGAGCTCCTTTAGTAGCTCTTTTTTAGGGTCATAATAATAGGGCTTAATGATTGTTAAGTGGAAGGTCTTAGGGCCTCTGGGTATTTGAACAACATAGTTCTCGTTATCCATGGTCACTAATATGAATAAGCTTCTCTATCCCTTCCTTTTGCGCTATACCCTAATTTCTAAGCTTAGTAGGAGGCTCTTTAGGGCAGTATTATTAGGTCCATTCCTTATTACGAGGGCATCCAAGATTTAGCGTTTTATATTAACTTTCCTAAGGTTTTCCGTGGCTTTCCTAATAACCTCTATGCGTTGGGTTACTTTTAGTGATAGGGGAGAGTTATTTAATATCCTAGGGTACACACTAAAGACCAGTAGGGTTAATACGATCCCGTTTAGTCCTATAGTATTATTTATGGCCTTAAGTGTATTTTAAAAGGCGGTTTCCGGTGTCGTGGAATGGGATTCCTACTGGATAATATTATATACTCATCTAAGTTGCGTATAATACTTCTCGACCTTCCCGATACTATTATGGGTTTTTATAGGGATAATCTTAACCTTAATCCCCATGGACTTCGCTACTTATTTGAATTCGGACACCTTGAAGTTGGTACTAGTATTCGTAATGATCCAGTTGAGTGGCCCTTAGTATACGTCGATCCAGTATAATCTGAGCATCTCCCACACCGTTTTTACACTTATATCACTCAGGAATTATCCTGCGTTAAAGCCTATAACCGTATCGACGACCTGAAGGGCGGGCTTTCCGTCGAAGTATAGTACATCGATAACGATCTCGTAATTAAAGGGTACGTTATCCTAGATAGTGAATTTAAAGTGGTGGGGAGCCTTTTAGTTCATTTAGTAGTGGTAATAGTACTTTATTAAGTATTCGATGGTTACTAATTCCACTTCCTCTTTGGTCCTCTAAAGGATTTTATAGAGTTTCTATACTAAAGGGTGACTAAAACACCGGTGTAGGCGTCGTAATTCGACGTTTATGAGGTAGCTCCATATAATGGATTTATCCTAGTGGCCCAGTTTTATCCAGGCGTGGCTGAACTTCCTAGTAACTGGTATAATAACATCTCCCTGCCTTAGAGTGTTCTTTAGATTATTAAAGTAGACCTTTAGGCGGTCCATATCTTTAAGGCAAAGGAGGAACGGAGTATTACAAGGGACAACGTAGAAAGTAAGCAGTCTAAGGAGTGTTATAACTATAGTTGTCCATATTGATGAGATAACCTCCCCTAGGCCGAATTTAACGCTTGCCTGGCCAGCTCGAGTTTTGTTAAGGGTAATTTCTGGGTATAGGCGTCTAAGAGTGTTAAACTAAGGCTTTCCCGCTATTAACGACTTAGCTACGCCTATATCCGGTATAATTCCATAAAATATAACGTCGGCGTATCTTCCTTCGAGTATATAAGCCTCTAAGGTCTTTACGAAGGTAACCTCGTTAAATAGGTTTTCCTTTGTGAGGGCATAGTATATTACTTAGTCCCTAAGGGTTATTGTGATAATCTCGCCGTTAAGAGTGGTCTCGGGGCCTAGTATTGAGGTGTAGAACTGGTCTCCGTAGGTCTAATCCTTATAGTTTTCCTCTTCTAGGTCCATAACGAAGAACTCGTGGATCCTGTTGTCCTTATCCTCGTCCCTCGTTTCGTCGCCTTGGGGGCCTTTATATTCGAGAAGGAAGGATTCCATGGCTCCCTTAGGAGGTTATATATGGAATTATCTCTTATACCTATCTCAGAACACTTAAAAGGCTTTATTTGTTTCCTTTTTTGGGTGGTTAGAGGACTAATAGCCGTCCTTCCCGTAAATATAGCACTTCTTATCCCTTAGGGGTTATCTCGAGGCGAAGCGTTGGTTACCTCGCCCTCTACTGAATCCTCCTCCCTAGCCGAATCTTATTTACTTCCTTTAGTTGTTATAGTGTCTTTTTATAAAGAAGTAATCTATTTCCTCGTTGGTGGGTTATTATAGGAAGTGTTATTTAGTACCCGAGTTGAGTTTTATAGAGTTTCGAATAGCGTTTTATAACTGGTTATAAAGGTTTTTAAATGTGTTTTTCGGGTCCTGGAGAGTGTAGGCATACTCTTTAACGTTATTGACTGCGGAAAGGAGTTAATCTCATAATACTCTATTAGTATTGTATTTATTACTAAGTGTGTGTTATATCTTCCTTAATTTCTCGGTTAATAATTTGAGTATTTTATTAGGTTTCTTCGTAGGGTTCTCGTCCCTGATCGTCGCCTAGTTAATCGTCTGCTACTCCGTTAAGTAGTTTTTATGGGCCTCCTTCGTTTTAAACTGGTTTTTTAGTTTTTTAACGAGGGTTTCCTAAGATAAGGTCCTTAGTATACCTAGTTGTATAATATGTTCCGTAAAGAAGTCCAGGGCCTTATCCTTTAGTATAGTATTAATAATTAGGGTGGCTAATTCTATTAGTATTTATAGAACCTTATAGTAGTACCTCTATAACCATAATGAGTTTTCTAGGACCTTATAGTGTTCTCTTTTATACTTATTCACTTCTTTTATCTACTTCGCAAACACTTAGATCTGGTTGCTTGTTGGAGGAGATATATATGGGTTATCGGTAATAGTTACCGGGGAGTCCCTAAAGGTCGGCTGGATCTGCGAGTTTATAGGTGGTCTTATCTGATATAGTAGGCTAGGTTCTATTACTAGTTGCCCTGATGTTAACGGAGTCTCTTTTTGTGGTTCCGTTGTTGTTTATAGTGCCTCTCTTTTTGTTTTAGTAGGAGGGGTGGCCTCCTGAGTAGCTTGGTGGGGAGGGTTGTTATAGCCGTTTATAATCTCCTTAATAATCGCTGGGTCTTCGAGGAGCTCCCTTAGGCCGTGTTATCCACTCCTTTTAAAGTATTGGATCTCCTCGTCTATTTATATATAGAACTCTTCTTTAATGATGATATCTATGAGCTTCTTCGTATTATGGGTAATACTATTTAAAGGGACGTAAACTATACTTCTCCTAAGTACGTTAACCGTGTTAGTTACCATCGCCTTATTAACGCCGTTCTATATCTCCCTGGTTTAGTTTTCGAAATCTAATTAGAATTATATTCATAGGTCCGTTGTTATTAGTTTTTTTTATTTATAGATAGTTAGGAGGAAGGTGACGATGGTATCCTTTTTTGGTTGCTCTGTTCCCTTAATGGGTTCGAAGTCCATTTATTTCCCCTATATCTCTGGTTTTACATAGATAACGTATTCCTCTGGGATTAGGACCAGTGAAATTGTCCTCTTTACGAGGGTTTATTGTGTTCCCTCGGGTTATGTAGTCCCTTAAGGGGTAGTTACCCGAGAAGAGTCTTTTAGAGGGGTACTCCTCTCGGAGCTTTCTCCTGATTGTTAGTTTATCCTGGGAAGTTAATAATACTCTGGCCGTTTAGTTAGCCTGACGACGCCTCGAACACACTGCGTTTCCCCTAGGCCGCAGCTTCGAGGGCGTATAGTGTTTATTAGATGAATTACCGTTGGTTACTAGGTCAGAGTGCTGTTGTTGTTGGTTAGTAGCGGAGTCCTGAGTATAAGGGTACCTTTCCCGCATCTCCCTAAGGGGCTCATCGTCTCTAGTGTCGTCCTTCTGAGTATTCTGGTCGAGGTCCAAAGCATTAGTATAATCTTCGTTTATGTGATCACTATAGTAAAAAGGTAAACAACCTCTAATATTGTTAGTATTATAGTAAATAAATCCCTTATGGTTAGAGAAGTGGAGGGGCGTCGTCCTTAGTATCCCTTTACGCCTTAGGTATTCCGGGTAATTTAAGCATTATTCTAATTATTAAGGTAATCTCCTCGGGGATCTCTTTATATTTAATATGCATTTAAGATTAATTGTGGGGCCCTCTCTGAGTATGGAAAAAGGGCGTTTATTAGAGGTCTTCGTAACCCTTAATAGTGTACTGGTAGTTGTTATAATCGTCTATTACGAGGGGTATAGTGTCTCTTATCGGGCTAAGAGGTGGTGTAAGAGGGAGGGTTATAGTGGGTAGAAATTAGGGAATTCTTCTAGTTTTACTATCCTTTTTAAGTATTACCTCGGTATTTGTATAAAATATATAATCGGTAACTAAGAATAATAGTAGAGAAGGGTATTAAGGGTAAAAAGTGTTGATAACGGAACCCACACCGAAAGCTAAGCTTTGTCCATTCCACGAAATCTTCGACGTCCTTGTATATAGTTAACGTAGGTGGTTAAGTATAGTCGTCGTAAACGGAATACCTTATTAAAGATAATACTTCCCCTATCCGTATAATCTCCGATGTCTCCGTTTCGAAACCTCCTCTTTTAATATAATATCGTTAAAATAATTAAACCTAACTACGGGTTCTGTGTATTAGTAGAGTCCGATCTTTTATTTATTTAGTAAAGTCGTCTCTTCTAATAGTCGTTCTTTACTGATCTACGGTAATGGTCAAATTTACTACTGATTAGTGTAGGTTTGACCCTAGGTCAAAGGGTCGCCTAGGTGATAGGGTTGAACAGTAATAATCGATCTATTGAATACGTAGTGTTGTTGTTGTTGTTGTTGTTGGAGGGAGGTTATTCCGACGTGGGCTAGGCCGGCTGTTGCCAGATCTAGCCGGTGCGCCAGAATCCCTGCCTTCTGATTGGTCCGGTCGGAACCGGCCAATCAGGAACCCGAAAGTGGGGCTATTGCCCGATTCGGATTCCAACAGTTTCTATGACGGAGAGTATAGTCTTGGCCGTAGTACCAGATACTAGATTACTTTAAAAGTGTTTCTAATATTATATTAATATAAAAATTCATTATATACACGATATTCTTTAAAATAAGGTCCTCGGTAACTAGGTTATGTACTCTGTTAAGCGTTTTCTTTATTCGTTGTTCCCTATATCCTATAATAGGTAATTTACCGTTTCCATAGTGGACGTATTGGTTACCAGGTTCACTAATAAACATCCCTTTAATAAGTAAATTTTTGTTGTTAATTAGGTGCGTAGTACTACAGCTATCCATTATAGTACTGAGTGAAAAGGGGTAATGTAAAGTACTTATGGTACTGAACATGCTTGGGCTAGGCCCTCTAAGGTGTTCCGTAGCCGGGTTAACTGAGAGGAAAGTTATAACTAAGCCTGGGTAGGAGCTTTTTCTAGTATTGGAGGTATTAGAGGTCGAGGATTTATTTGAGTTAGGTTTCCGAGTAACTCTAATAATCCTGGTTTTTAGGTTATTATTAGAGGTGATTTACTTTTTATGTTTCTACGTATCCTAAAGGTGTATCTAATTACCTAAGTTGAAAATCTTGTATTTAAGGTTATTAATTTATTCCTTATTTATATTAATAAGTCTATTAGTAGCTCCGGTAAGCATATATTAGACCTTATAGTATAAGTTAGGTTTTTAATGGTGGTTTTTATAAGGATAGTTATATATTTTAGATATCCTAATACCCGAGTTAATTATAAAAGTGGTACCCGAGTTAAACCTTTTAGCAAAGGTTATGAATTGGCCTAAGGGCTTAGTTGGTTTCTTATGAATAGTGTTAAAATAGGTAATAACTAAGAATATTTTAACTATTTTATCGAACATTAAAGGCTATTACGCTAATATTTCGGCTTAGTGAATTGAGTTTTATATTATCTTAGCCCAACTTAATATAAAATAGCTATTAACGGCGTCGAAAAACGCTAGTATAGTGTTTATTCCTTTAATTATAGGGACTTTATAGAAGTAACACTTAGTGTATATAATTTCCCATTCTATGTATTAACGAGTAATACTTATATTAATGGACATTTTTTAGAGGACTAATATGTATTCCGCAACTATAAGGATCTTAGTACTTATTTTAATTAGAGTAGGTTAGTTTTATAGGTACTTAAAGAACGCTTAAAGTCCAATATTCTTTTTATTTATTTATTATATATAAGTGGGTATAAGAATTGATTCCGTAATTAATTTATTTACCTAGTTCTAGACGTTCTGGTAGGAGGCCTAGAGAGAAGTATAGGTGGAAGTGCTGGTTATATATAACTTAAGGGCGTCCTCCTAATCGGATTAGACATTAATCCTTGTAATAAGTGCAGGTTATACAGGCTCTGGGGGAATTACAGGGTGAGGTACTTATAATAGTATTAGTTTATTAGTATTAGGGTTCATAGTTAAGTTTGCTTAGTGAGTGGTATTAGTGATAACCTAAAATCACTACTTATAAAGGTCCTAGTACTTATATTATCGTTTATGTTATTCTTATATTATATAATTCTCGATTATAGGAGGTATTAACGAGAACCTCGTAATATCTAATGTATTTAGTGCCTAAAGATCGATACGTTCCTAGATCCCCTGGCCTTTAGTATAGTATTAAAGAGTAGAGTACTATTATAATTAGTCCTAGTGATTATGAAGGATGGTCTTAACGATAACGGTTTCGTTGGTAGATGATATATTAGTAAACGAAGAAGGGTATAAAATAAATTAATAAGGTATAAATATATTAAAGTAATCTTTTTTATATGCGCAGCGCTTATGAGGGTAGAGAAGGGTCTAATTAGAGCTGGGCTTATAACTATGACGAGTTTATATACGTATACGAGGTTAAGTAGGAGAAGAAGGCTTAATTTATTCACTATTTGGTGGATGTGTCTAATAGAATAAATATGCTGGCTCGGGGACCAGGACATCACGTGAGTACTGACTTAGCTGAGCACAGCTCCCAGACGTCTTAGTGGCCCAGTATGCTTGCGACATATAATTAATATCGTTTATATACCTACAAAGGATCTCGTAGTAAATGGACTTACGAAGAGCTTTACTCGGTAACTGTTCAAAGAGTTTGTGAAATAGTTAAATTTAGTAGAGAAGGAGATAGGACTACTACGCAAAGAGACTAACCCTTTCGTAGAGACCGCTTAGAGTGGAGGGATCTTTAAAAGAGGAGATAAATATGGAAGTTAGTAGGCCTATCACCCCTAAAGGGTAGCCTCCGCTGCTGCGTATGAAGTGCGCAGGAGGGGCTCCTCGAGGCGTAGGTACACCGTAGAAACGAGACCCCGAGCCGCAAAAGCTAAAGGGGTGTATCAAAAGGGGTAGCAGGCCCGAGGCGCTGAGGGCGCTAGACGCACTGTGTCACGGGCCAAGGCCCGATCAGCGGCCTCGGAACCTGTCGAATTGGTGGTCAAAATCGCGTATCTTCTGTTATGTGTCTCTAAGTTTTCTGGAAGCCCCCTGGGCCGTAGGAATAGGGGTAGGGGGTGCTCCAAGGAGGCTGGGGCGCGCGCTCAGCCGAGCGCTCAATCTGACAGAACCACTCGGCCATGTTCAACGCCAACCGCTGCTTACTAAGCCTGATCAGGCCTAGGTAGACCTGATTGGGATCCAACGGATTTGTGGAGTAGCAGACTTTTCCTTCCTTTCTCCTTATCTTGAAGATACTCGTAGTAGTCGCTATAGTTAGTTGTAATATATGTGTTTAGATTGTTATATTAATTTTAAGATTATTAAAGGTAATTGATTGAACGCCTAGTATAGAAGTTTACGACCTGTGTAAGAGTAATAAGAAGTTCTAGATGGGTTAACCTAAGGAGTCCATGAACATCTAAAACTAATTAGTACACCCTAATTAAACCTAGAGGTTATTATAAACTCGAAAAGACGTATACGTGTACCCGTAATAGAGTACCTTAACCACGTTATTAAGTATACTATGGTGACTGTTGAACGTAAAACACTAGGATAAGCGATAATTATACGATGATAAAAGGTAATACTAAATTATTTGGAAACCCGTAATAGTTAGTGTAACTAATTGGATGGTTTATAACCTAACTATATGAGATGTGGACCGCCTAAGTAACCGAATAAGAGACTTAACAAAAATAGATTCGATTATTATAGGAACCCCTAGTAGAACCTAGGTACCCGACCTCGACGTTAAACTAGGCCCCTAATACCCTTTATAACACCGATTCCCCATAATTAGGCTTATATACTACTTTTAAAATAAAACAAATATTAAATTCCTAACCCAGTAAAGTTTAATGGATTATATAAGAAGTGTTAATAATAGCACCTTAAAATAGGAGAAAAGATAAGTGTGAATAAAGAAGCCTTCGGTTTAGAGTTAATTGTATTCACTTATATCTACTCTAGGTTAAGAAACACTATACAAGCCATAGTGAGCACTTATTATATATAAGGAGGGGCTGATAGGTCAAAGAACCCGGATAAATTTATGGAATACTTAAAGGGTTACTACGCGGATCCTAACGCAGAAGTATGAGCCCTTAACCAACTAAGGATTATACAATAAAAAGAGAATAGGAGTTTCACTTATTTCCTCCCTAAGTTTAAAAAGGAGGTCGTAGAAGTAGGAGGAGCATACTAGTTAAACGTTATAAGGATTAATTACCTTAAAGGAGCCCTAAACACCATAATAAGAGCCCCCCTTATTAGTATGATCAATAAGCTAATAATATATATTATATACACTTAGATACTCCTAAGTATAAGCTTAGAATTGGATAGTGAATCTTATTAAGCCCGCCGTGAGCGTCGGCGTAGGAGATCGCTAATCCCTGACTAAATAAGAACTAAGTCCCTTTAGAAATAGAATAGTCGATTAGAGTCCCCTTAACTTAATTAAATAAAGTAGGAACCTACGAAGGTAAGCAGGTTAACTAAGGACGAGAAAGTCCGTAAACGGCCAAACTAAGAGGAAGCTTATAAATATTATAACTATAATAAAAAAGGGTATATATAATAGTAATACCCTGAGGATTAAAAAGAGATAAGGAAGACTAAGACTTCTAAGGGAAAACCTAAGGAATAAAGTGAAACGGATAATAACTCTAATTAGGACTCTAAGGACTTAGGAAAAGAGTAACTCCTAGTGAAAGTTGTTATTAAGAGGAATAAGTTGTAAAGGAAGAGAAAATCGTTAAAAAGAGTATGGATTATAACTTATTTTACGTTAATATTGGGATTAATGGAATACGTTATATAATTACTTTTGTTAATATAGAGTGTTTGATATACGCCTTTACTAAGAAACTCTGTTTACTATGTATTAGTATTATACCCTAGAACTTAATGTAAATCACTATTATAGTCCCTAGTGTAATCTATTACGTTACTTACTGTCACGGGCCGAACCCGGTGGTTATGCCCGGGCTATGCCCGTGCTCGCATTGGTGCCCCACCGGTGCCCCACTAGCGCCCACCCCCTAAGAAGCAGAGATTTTGCGCTATATCGTAGTTTACCCTTTTCCTCTTTAGCTTGAAATAAACAGTATTTGGCTACCTTTTGGTTGAGATAAGGCCTAGGACCAGCCCTTCGCATATTTCAAGCTTAGTTTTATTTATTATATAAAATACCGTTAAGTTGAGCGCGGTTCCTTACCGGTTACGAAGTGGAATCCCAGGTTAAGCGTAGCTCCCTAATAATAAATTAATGAATGTTGGACGCTGGGTAGAGCGCAGCTCTCTACTAGTTAAGAAGAGGATACCAGCTAGTATAATGGCTGACGAACTGCAGGCCTAATTGTAGTTAGCCTTAAACGAGGCCCTCGGGCCCCTATAGGCGAGGATTGTTGAGCTCTCTAATGAGCTGGAGCGAAGCCGAGGTTTAGGGGCGACGATACCGACCCCTATGGAAGATGTAGGCACCGAAGCCCCGCCAGTGGGCAGCCACCACCTCGTAATAGAGACACCGATGCGCCGTAAACCGTTACTAATATCCTCAAAGTTCTCGGGGAAGCGGAAGGACTACCCTTCTTAGGCGTAGCAGATAAGGGACAAGATCGCCATAAACAGAGCGTTCTACCCTACTAACTAGGAACTATGGTACCTAAATAACTCTTATTTAGATACTAATCCCTAGTAGGTGGTTACTACGTTCTATGTAGCTGGGGGGCCTGGAGGTTAACGTAACCCTGAAGATTTTATGTCCTACCTCGACAGGACCTACTGAGACCTGAACACCTTACCTTAAGCTGTAGCCCAGTTATAGACCCTCCGTTAGAAAAATAACGAGAAGTTAGCTACTTTTTTACCGAAGTTTAAACGAATAATAGTAGACGTAGGAGGTGGTGTATAACCCGATACTATTAAAATTATTATATTAGAAAACACTCTTACTTCTCACCTAAAAGAGTACCTGGTTATTATCTCCCTATTAGGGGAGTATACTTAGTAGTTTATTAGGGTATAGGACGTCGCTTAGAAGTTGGAGTGTATAATACCTATTGTTACTAAATGGGAATATTATTAGTCCCTAACCCTAGCCCCTCTATAAAAGGATTATAATAGAGATGTTTAGATGATTAGTGTTACCTATACTTTATTGACTCGAAGGGAGGAGAAGGACCACTACCACCACCACTCCTCGGGTAACCCGCCAGTGGACCGTTATAAGTGTTTTCACTATAATAAAAAAGGTTATATTACTAGGAATTACTAAAAGAAGGTTCCTAGGTAGGCGAAGGTCACTTGTACTAAGGCGACGAAAAAGTAAAAGGATCCCGGGTTAAAAGAAGAGGACTAAGAGGTTACTAATACCTCCTTTAGTGAGGATAACTCGGGAAAAGAGTAACTCTAGTACAAAGTCGGGTACTAAAGCCGATAAAGGAGGAAGCCAAAGGATAGGAGTCCCACTAAGAAGAGTAGCAGCAGAGGAGCCAAGGGTTAGCCACTATTTAGGTAAGGATTAATAAAGGACACTTGATATACGCCCTCATCGATACTAGCTGCGACGTCTATGTAATGGTGGATCAGTCTCTCTCTAGACACCTCCGACTACCGTTAATGGATCAGAAGAAGTGTGCCCTACGAGGGTATACACAAAACGGGTTATCACCTAGTAATACCCAGAGTGTAGCTGTCCTAGATTTGGAGTTAAGTGGCCATACTTAGAAAGTTTATGTATACGTAGTAAAGGGCCTAGACCCCCCCATATACCTAGGGAAACCATGGATAAAAGTGAACTATATAATGTATAATACCGCTGTTTAGTGGGTATACTATAATAAGGGAGGAGTAAACGTATACCTCTCTAATTAGGAAGAACTAGTTACTATAAAAGAGATTCACACAGCCCAATTATTAACGGCCCCTATGTTTACAATTATATACCAACAAGTAAAGTATTAAAGGGCACTAAAAGCCCAAGCTATAATTGTGAACTTAAAGGACATCGAGAATACACTAAAAAAAAAGAAGTTTATGGATGTAAAGGAACTCGTCCTAGGCTAGGTCTATAAGGAGCTTAGAGACTTATTCGACCCAGAGAAGGTATACTCGGTGCCCCCTAGGAGGCCAGGGGTTAACCATAAGATCCCCCTTATTAAGGATACTTATGGCCAGGAGCTTATACTTCTATGGGGACCCTTATATGGGATATCCCGTGAGGAACTCTTGGTCCTAAAAAAGATACTAGAGGACCTACTAAATAAAGGGTTTATTCGAGCCAGCAGCTCACCAGTGGGTGCCCCAGTGTTGTTTATTAAGAAGCCTGGTAAGGGAATTCGGTTCTACGTTAATTACCGAGCCCTTAATAATATCACAAAAAAGGACCGTTATCCACTGCTACTTATATTAGAGACCCTTTAATGGGTAACCATTATGTAGTAGTATACGAAGTTTAACGTCGTAGCCGTGTTCTATAAGATTCGGATCGTAGAAGAAGACGTCGAGAAGACAGCGTTTTATGTAAAATACGGACTTTTCGAATGGTTAGTCTGCCCCTTTGGACTCACCGGGGCCCCAACTACGTTCTAATAGTATATTAGTATAATTCTCTAAAACTTCTTAGACGACTTCGTCACCACCTATTTGGATAATGTCCTGATTTACACATTTAGATCAAAGAAGAAGCACAAAGAGAAGGTATGGGTGGTCCTCCGGCGCCTAGCAGAGGCCAGACTACAACTAAACCCTAAGAAGTGTACCTTTTTAGTTAAAACCGTGAAAATTATAAAGGGGGTTAGAAGTTTCCTTGGGTTTACGAATTATTATCGTATTTTTATACCCAATTATACCCTTATTATTAAGCCCCTTACGAGGTTTATAAAGAAGTTAGCTGTGTTCCACTGGGGACCTAATCAAGAAAAAGGATTCTAGGAGCTCAAACAGCTATTTAGTATAAAGCCAGTGCTTCGCCGCTTTAACCCTAAAGGAAAGATAATAGTGGAGATAAACTATTCAGGGTTTACCTTGGGCAGCACCCTTATACAAAAAGACTCCGATAAGCACCAACACCCCATCGCGTTCCACTCACAAAGGCTATCACCGGCCGAGGCCTAGAAAACAGAACTACGAAGTATAGGCAACTTTAAGATTCTTACGGATCACAAAAACCTTAAACACTTTATAAGGAAGCAGCGCCTCACCAAGAAGCAAAGCTAGTAGGCAAAAGAGTTAACCTAATACAACTTTTATTTAGAATACCAGCTAAGAAAGGAAGTAGTAGTCCCCGATGCCCTCTCTTAGAGGGAGCAGGACACCCTCCAGGGCTAGGACGATAAGAGAGAACAGGGACATATACTCCAATTAATACCTAACCACACTATCCCTAAAAAAGGAACTAGTACCCCCTAGGTGGGCTACACCATAAACAACTTACTAATACTCCTATACATAATAGTGTTTGCAAATAATAGCAAATTATAAACACTTTAGGACTAGACTATTAAAGAAAACAGGTTATACCACCGAACTTACGAGGCGGTGAAGCAGGGACAACACAACTTCCCACCAAAGTTACAGCTAAAGGGCTAAATCGCGGAATATGCGATTAATAAGTAGTAGAGGTTAACGTTCCGGGATAAAGTATAGGTTCCCGGAGGAAGAGATAATAACAACCCTTTGAGCCTACTATGAACAAGGGTTATATAAAAGTACTACAATTCTAACACCAATGGTCACCTGGGGAAGTAAATGGTGAGGATAAGTAGTAGATAAAGGAGATTTACGCTACTAGATGGAAGATGGTGGGTAAAGGGAGAAGACGTAAAGCCTGGTGAAGTGGGAGGGCTATATTAACCCCACGTAGGAGCCAGCCGGTGCTATAGAGGAAACGGAGGCGCTGGACCGTTACGAGGAGCGTTATGGGCCAATATTGGAGAACGACGGGGACGCGGCGTATGCGCAGGTGCCCCCCCAGGAGGCCAGCCAGGAACTAGAGGCCGCGCAGGGGGGGGAGGAGGGGGGTAGTGTTACGGGCCGAACCCGGTGGTTATGCCCGGGCTATGCCCGTGCTCGCACTAGTGCCCCACCGGTGCCCCACTAGCGCCCACCCCCTAAGAAGCAGAGATTTCGCGCCATATCGTAGTTTACCCTTTTCCTCTTCAGCTTGAAATAAACAGTATTTGGCTACCTTTCGGTTGAGACAAGGCCTAGGACCAGCCCTTCGCACTTACGGTAATATTAATATTAATAATTATAAATAACACCAATTATTCTTTTATATTATTCTTAACTAAGGAGACGACGTTATCCTTAGAAAGTCCTAGATAATTAACGATAATATTATAGTTTACCTAGTGTGAGGTACTCTGCATATAGGTGTCGTGGACCACTGGGTAACAAAAAGAAACTAAGTTAAGCTTAGTAAAATCCAAAGTTCCTAATTTAGTAATAGATTAGATTAGTATTCTTAACCCTAATTAAGTGAACATAGAAAAGAAGAGAAACCCCTCTTAGTATATTTACCCTAAATACGTTCTCCATAAGTTTAGCTGATATCGAGAAGGCCCTAATACTAAAAATGAAAAAAACTCTAGGACGAAACTCCCTACGTATTACCACAAATCTTTATATATTTTTAACTAAGATACGGCTAATTAATTACCACTATACTAGAAGAACGTCGATTATATTATCCTTATTAAGGACTCCTATGGTCAAAATAAACCAGTGACCTAAGGACCTTTATATAGCATATTAAGAGAAGAGTTAATTATACTACGCTAAACCCTTATGGAACTATTAGATAAAGGGTTTATTAAAGTTAATAGTTCCCCTATATTATTACCTATTCTGTTTATCCGGAAGCTTGGAGGAGGGTTATAGTTTTGTGTTAATTACCGTGCTCTTAATGTTATTATAAAAAAAGACCGATATCTTTTACCCCTTATTAAAGGGTATTAGTAAAAGTAAAGTAGTTAATAAAGTTGGATATTATTATTATGTTTTATAAAATCCGGGTTAGGAAAGGAGATAAATAGAAAACGGTGTTTAAGATGAAGTATAGGTTATATAAATAAATAATTACTCCCTTTAGTTTAATTAGTGTCACGGGCCGAACCCGGTGGTTATGCCCGGGCTATGCCCGTGCTCGCACTGGTGCCCCACCGGTGCCCCACTAGCGCCCACCCCCTAGGAAGTAGAGATTTCGCGCTATATCGTAGTTTACCCTTTTCCTCTTCAGCTTAAAATAAACAGTATTTGGCTACCTTTCAGTTAAAATAAGGCCTAGGACCAGCCCTTTGCATATTTTAAACTTAGTTTTATTTATTATATAAAATACCACTAAGTTAAGCCCAGTTCCCTACTAATTACAAAGTGGAATCCTAAGTTAAGTATAGCTCCCTGATAATAGATTGATGAACGTTGGACGCTGGGTAAAGTACGGCTCCCCACCAGTTAAGAAGAGGATATTAACCAGCATAATAACTAATAAACTATAGGCCCAACTATAGTTAGCCTTAAATAAGGTCCTTAGGCCCTTATAGGCGAGGATTACTAAGCTCTTTAATGAGTTAGAGTAAAGTCGAGGTTTAGGGGCGATAATACTAACCCCTATAGAAGATGTAAGCACCGAAGCCCCGCTAATGGGTAACTATTACCTTATAATAAAACCACTAATATACTGTAAACCATTATTAATACCCTTAAAGTTCTCGGGGAAGTAGAAGGATTACCCTTTTTAGGTGTACTAGATGAGGGATAAGATCGCTATAAATAAAGCGTTCTACCCTACTAACCAGGAACTATGGTACCTAATTAACTCTTATCTAAACACTAGTCCCTAGTAGGTGGTTACCACGTTCTATATAGCCGGGGGGCCTAGAGGTCAACGTAACCCCAAAGATTTCATATCCTACCTCAACAAAATTTACTAAGACCCAAACACCTAACCCTAAACCATAACCCAACTACAAACCCTTTATTAGAAAAATAATAAGAAGTTAATTATTTTTTTACCAAAGTTTAAACGAATAAAAATAAACGTAGGAGGTAGTACGTGGCCCAATACTATTAAGATTATTATATTAGAAAATACCCTTACTTTTCACTTAAAAGAGTACCTAATTACCGTTTCCCTATTAGGGTAGTATACTTAATGGTTTATTAGGGTATAGGACGTTATTTAGAAGTTAAAGTATATAATACTCGTTGTTATTAAATAGGAGCATCGCTAGTCCCTAACCCTAGCCCTTCTATGGAAGGATTACAATGGAGATGTTCAGATGACTGACTGGTATTGCTTATGCCTTATCGATTTGAAGGGAGGAGAAGGATCGTTACCGTTGCTACTCCTCGGGTAACCCACCGGTGGACCATTATGAGTGTTTTTATTATAGCGAAGAAGGCTATATCACTAGGAATTACTGGAAGAAGGTTCCTAGGTAAGTGAAGGTCGCTTATACTAAAGTAACGAAAAGGTAACAGGATACCGGGTTAAAAGAAGAGGACTAAGAGGCTACTAGTGCCTCCTTTAGTGAGGACAACTCGGGAGAAAAGTAACTCTAGTACAAAATTAGGTACTAAAACTGATGAAGGAGGAAGTTAAAGGATGGGAGTCCTACTAAGAAGAGCAGTAGCAGAGGAGCTAAGGGTTAGCTATTATTCAGGTAAGGATTAATAAAGGACACTTGATATATACCCTTATCGATACTGGCTACGACGTCTATGTAATAGTAGATCAGTCTCTCTCTAGACACCTCCAACTACCACTAATAGATCAGAAGAAGTATGCCCTATAAGGGTATACGTAAAACGGGCCATCACCTAGTAATACCCAGGGTGTGGCTGTCCTAGATCTGGAATTAAATGGCTATACTCAGAAAGTTTACGTATATATAATAAAGGGCCTAGACCCCCCTATATTCCTAGGGAAGCTATGGATAAAAGTGAATTGTATAGTATATGACGCCGCTGCCCAGCGGGTACACCACGATAAGGGAGGAGTAGACGTATACCTCTCTAATCAGGAAAAACTAACTACTATAAAAGAGATTTATATAACCCGATTACTAATAGCCCCTGCGTTTACAGCTGTATACCGACGAGTGAAGCACCAGAGGGCACCAGAGACCTAGGTTATAGTTATAAGCTTAAGGGATATTAAGGATACACTAAAAGAAAAAAGCCTATGGATATAAAGGAACTTATCCCAGGCTGGGTCTATAAGGAGTTTAGAGACCTATTCGACCCAGAGAAGGTGTACTTAGTGCCCCCTAGGAGGCCAGGGGTTAACCATAAGATCCCCCTTATTAAGGACACTCATGGCCAGGAGCCTACACTTCCATGGGGACCCTTATATAAGATGTCCTATAAGGAACGCTTGGTCCTAAAAAAGACACTAGAGGACCTATTGGATAAAGGGTTTATTCGAGCCAGCAGTTCACCAGCGGGTACCCCAGTGTTGTTTATTGAAAAGCCTAGTGGGGGAATTCAGTTCTATGTTAATTACCGAGCCCTCAATAGCATCACAAAAAAGGACCGTTATCCACTACCACTTATATTAGAGACCCTCCGACGGGTAGCCGCTACGCAATAGTATACGAAGCTTAACATCGTGGCCGCATTCCATAAAATTCGGATCACAAAAAAAGACGTCAAGAAAACAACGTTTCATACAAAATACGAACTCTTCGAGTAGTTAATCTACCCCTTTGGACTCACCGGGGCCCCAACTACGTTCCAACAATATATTAATATAACTCTCCAAAACTTCCTAAACAACTTCATTACCACTTATTTAAATAATATCCTGATTTACACATTTAGATTAAAAAAAAGCATAAAGAAAAGTACAAGTAGTCCTCCAACGCCTAACAAAGGCCGGACTACGACTAGACCCTAAGAAGTATACCTTTTCAGTTAAAGCCGTAAAGTATATCGGGTTTATTATTACCACTAAGAAAGGGATTTTATGTGATCCTGAGAAGTTAAGAGTTATTACTAAGTAGGTGCCCCTTAGGACTATAAAAGGGGTTAAAAGTTTCCTTAGGTTTACGAATTATTACCGTATTTTTATACCCAACTATACTATTATTATTAAGCCCCTTATAAAGTTTATAAAAAAGTCGGCTATATTCCATTAGGGACCTAATTAAAAAGAAGGATTCTAGGAGTTTAAGTGGTTATTCAGTATAGAACCGGTACTTCGCCGCTTTAACCCTGAAGGAAAAACAACAGTGGAGATAAATTGTTCAGGGTTTACCTTAAGTAATACCCTTGTATAAAAAAACTCCGATAAGTACCAGCACCCCATCGTATTCCACTCACAAAAACTATCACCAACTAAATATAACTACCTTATCTATAATAAGGAACTACTCACCATACTCGTGTACCTTAGGGCCTAGAAAGTAGAACTATAAAGTATAAGTAACTTTAAAATTTTTATGAATTACAAAAACCTTAAATACTTTATAAGGAAACAGCACCTCACCGAGAAGTAGAGCCGGTGAGCAAAAGAGCTAACCTAATACAACTTCTATTTAAAATACTAACCAAAAAAGGAAACAATAATCCCCGATACCCTCTCTCAGAGGGAGCAGGACACCCCCCAGGGCTAGGACAATAAAAGAGAATAAGGACATATACTCCAGTTAATACCTAACCACACTATCCCTAAAAAAAGAACTAGTACCCCCCAAGTAAACCACACCACAAACAACTTACCAATACTCCCACACATAATAATATTCACAAATAATAACAAATTATAAACACTTTAAAACCAAACTATTAAAAAAACAAATTATACCACTAAACCTACGAGGCGGTAAAACAAGGACAACACAGCTTCCCACCAAAATTACAATTAAAAATCCAAATCACAGAATATACAATTAACAAACAACAAAAGCTGATGTTCCGGGACAAAATATAAGTTCCCAAAAACAAAAGTAATAACAACCCTTCAAACCTACTACGAACAAGGGTTATACAAGAATACCACAATTCTAGCACCAGTAATCACCCAGGGCGTAACAACACATTCGAAATTATAAACCGACACTTTTACTAACCAGAGCACTCCCAGATAATCAAAAAGTTCACAAAGAACTACCACGTATATAATAGTATCCATATCTAAAGGCAAACTAAAAAGGGGTTACTTAAGCCCATACCCATCCCCCTCCGGATAAGTAGCGACCTATCAATAGATTTCATTACTAATCTACTACCAACAAAAAAAGAAAGTCCCACTATATATAAGTTATAATTAATTAACTAAGTAAAGCACTAACACTAAAAAAAATAAAGACTATAAACACAATATCTTATACCTAACAATTCCTCTATAACTATTACCATTTCCACGGGATACTTTAATTAATTATAAATAATAAAGGGTTAAACTAACTTAATAAATTTTGATAGAAATTCTATAAATTAACTAGGTTTACCTAATTACTAAATACCACCTATTACCCATAAACTAATAAGGGAATAAAGTGTATAAACTAGGAGGTTCAGGTTATTTTATAAGTGTCATGATATAGCCCACAATTACTGTCCCGTAATTGTGGTTCCACTTTTGCGACAGTTATGAGCCCTTGTCTCTACGAGCCCTCTGGTTGAATGGCTAAACGCCTCGCTAAAGTGGCAGTATGTGGGCCGACCTAGAGGCCATGGGTTCGAGCCTCGTTGTGCTCACCCATTCTCGCTTCAGCAGCAAGTCACCGAAATGGAAGGTTAGACTTGCCAGCTGGGAGCGGCCGGCACCCAGTAACAGTCAGCAAAAGACTGGCTTGTCAGCTGCGAGTGTAAGCCGGTGCTGATTGCTTAGTCAGCAGACCTCTTCTCTCCTCGGTCTGGGGGGGTGTGTCATGATATAGCCCACAATTACTGTCCCGTAATTGTGGTTCCACTTTTGCGACAATAAGCCTACGTTACCTAAACCTAGGATAATTAGGAAGGGCTACTTCTTATAATACAATTAACACTATAAAATAAAACCAACTCAACAACCAGTATCTCTCCGTTTTTTATAAAACATAAGTACCACATTAACCCATTACTAGTTATAAAAAAAGATAATAAGGGACCACCTAACCATGGAAAAGTGGCCACGGATAAACTAATAACCAAAATAAAGGATATTATAGCGTTTACCTAGACTATAATAACCTTAACACAGCAATACTACGAATTAAGCACTAACCATCACTAATTACTGACAAATAAGTACCAGGTAAATAACAAAATCTAACTTAACATCGTAAACTACAAATCCCCACACCCAAATAAAAAACTTACATAACTACACCACTAATACCAAGTTACTAAAATAATGAATATACACATAATAGAGTTAAATATACCAGGAGGGATTTACCCGCAATTCCATATAAATGTCCTCCAAAGGTCAACTAATAACCCCCTCCTAAGCCAAATTCAGTTAAATTACTAACTACCACCTATTAGAAAAGTAAGTAACAAGAATAAGTAATAAATAAAGGAGATTTATATTATTAGATGGAAAATGGTAGGTAAAAGGAGAAGACGTAAAGCCCTGGTGAAGTGGGAGGGCTATATTAACGCCACGTGGGAGCCAGCTAGTATTATAAAAGAAACGGAGACGTTAGACTATTACGGGGAGTATTATAGGCTAATATTAGAGAACAACGGAGACGCAGCGTATATACACGTGCCCCCTAAGAGGCCAGCCAGGAACTAGAGGCTGCGCGGGGGGGAGGAGGGGGGTAGTGTTACGGGCTAAACCTGGTGGTTATACCCGGGCTATGCCCGTGCTTACACTAGTGCCCCACCGGTGCCCCACTAGTGCCCACCCCCTAGGAAGTAGAGATTTCGCGCCATATCATAGTTTACCCTTTTCCTCTTCAGCTTAAAATAAACAGTATTTGGCTACCTTTCGGTTGAGACAAGGCCTAGGACCAGCCCTTCGCAATTAGAGCCCCTACAATATTTTAACAATATATTAACCATACCCTATGAGATATTTTAGATGAGTTTTGCTCAGCTTATATCGACGATGTTCTGATTTATTTAGACGGCTCCCTCTCTGATTATAGAGAGAAGGTTAAGAAGGTCCTTGAGTGCTTAGGTGTTATAGGCCTGCATATGGATATTAATAAGTACGAATTCGAGGTTAAGAGTGTTAAGTATTTGGGGTTTATTATTAATATTGGTAAGGGAATTTATGTGGACCCTGAGAAGATTAAGGTAATCTAGGGATAGGAAGTACCCCGATTAGTACGAGAAGTCCGTGGGTTTATCGGTTTTATTAACTATTACTAGTAGTTTATACCTAACTTTTTAGGGATCGTATAACCCCTAATAACCGTAACCAAAAAGGATATACTATTTATTTAGAGTAAGGAGTGCACTAGAGTGTTCGAGAAGCTGAAGATGCTCCTAATTAGTGCACTTGTATTAGCTCACTGGGACCCTAATTGAACTATAATACTTAAAACCGATTCGTTTAATTATATAATAGGAGGTGCTTTATCGTAGTATAAGGATAAAGGGATCCTAAAGTTTATAGCATTCTTTTCACATAAGACCCTACCTACGGAGTGCAATTACTTAATATACGATAAGGAATTATTAGTAATAATACGCTACTTAGTGTAACGGTCCAAGCAGGTATATTACAACTAGCTTGTTAGGTGCACCGGCGGGGGCCGGGGGAGCACCGAAGGGGCAACCCCGGAGTGGGGCCAACGGAAAATAGTTACTCCGGGAAGGGGATTTAAGGGGTAGTGTAGTGGGAATTTCTGTAGGAGGCCAGATTCGAATACTAATTACTATTATACCCTACCTGGGCATCACCGACTCCTTTACTCTATGCGGACTAACCTAATATGTTCGAATTTCTATTTACTTATAAATGCGTAGACTATTAGAGCGACGATGGCCCCCCGTAGAGTATTAGTGATATAACGAGTTGTTTCCGTAGACGTTAAGTGATTAACGACTGAGTTAATAACTGAGATAACACTTAACGACGAAGTGGCCGGGGACCACCGGTGCTTTAATATCGAGGATATAAAAGGAATGACCACCGAAGAGGTTAACGCCCTCCTCTACGAAGTAGTATAATAAGTTAAAAAGAGGAAAATAATTAATTAGATAATGGCCCTTAGGAACGGCGTTAACTTAGACGAGGTGATATACTAGGAGTTTACTATTCCCTAATCACCGGAACTTAAGTGAGTCCGTACTAATACGTGGATAAAGTAGCTTGCCCTTATCCGTTTTAAGGGAGGAAGTTGGACTGATATTAGTGATTTTTTGTTTAAATTAAAGGGGCAATTCGGCTTATACGGAGAAGATTTCGACTCTAATAGGGCTAGGGTTTTATTTGCGGGGGGATACTTGGAGGGCACCGCTTCCCGCTAATAGATAAACTACGTTACTATGAATTACGATAACGATGTGTTCAACGTTACTTAGGTTGCAATAGAGTAGTGGCTTTGTAATACCATAGCCGACGTGGATACCCGGGTATATATAGTTATGGTGGAATTAGAAGAGATAAGGTAAAAGTTGAATTAGATATACTAATAATTCCTTAACTAATACGAAGTGGTTAAAGTGGAGTACTCCGATCCCTAACCGGAGAGGATGTGGGTGGTCCATATAGTTAGCCGACTATTACTTGACCTATAATAATAGGTGATGGCCAACGGGCTACTGAGTACCCGTTGGGAACTAGATAACGTGGTTAAGAGGGCTGAGATAATATAGAAAATGTATTTAAGGGAGTAAAAGTGTATTAAGCCCGTTGTTTAGGGGACTAGGGATTAGTGGGGGGGAAACCGGTGACCACCTATTCGCTTTAGTCTTATGTTTTAAAGAGAGATTACAACTAATATTACCCAACTTACCCCGGAAATACCGAGGACCATTACTGAGACCTCTAGGAACTTGGTTTTAGTGAAATGGGAAGAGAATACACTTAATAGGGGACCACTAGGGCGGGACCTGAGTTACATTAAGTACTTTAACTATGAGTAGATGGGATACTATTCGGAATAATACTAGGAGCCTAATTACCATAACTATGGATAATTAAGGTACTTAGGACGACGATGCTAGCCTAAGACGATAGAGCTGATGGGAGGTTCGGCTACGGGGGTGAACGCTATCCGGCTTTTGTAGGAAGTAGAGTAGGGTTATTGGAGGGTAGAGGTGACCCTATGGGTAAGAGTAGTGGGGGTATAGAAGGAGGGGAAGGTGTTATTAGATATAGGAGTAGATAAGAATATGGTGAACTAGAGGATCCTCTTTTATGAAGGGGCTCTGCTGGGGGTCACTAGTGGTGAGCTACTATTATAGGGTATATAGGGGTTATGCGTACCCGACTATAATATAAAGACCCTAGTGACCTAGGCGATGGACGATCTCGGGGTAAACTGTATAAGGTTATATAAGTTTAGGATCACCAAAGTAAAAGGATATACGGTAATACTAGGGATCCCCTGGTACTGAGTAGTCCAGTTGAACTTTGAATAGGAGACTCTGAACTGGACCTACCCCTTAAATGAGGACGGTATCCGGTTAATTTTAGGTAAAAGGGGAATCCGAAGAGTAGCGAGGGATACGAGGGCGACCTTTATAGTTACCCCGGGTATAAAGAGGATCGAGGTGAGGATAAGTGGGGTACTAGTTAGTGATTAGTAGATTACTTAGGGACTAGTCCTCTTATATGAGTATAAGGAGTGGTCTTATGTATTTAATATTATATTAGTGGTTATGCCGTTGGAACGGGGTGGATGCACTTATGTTATTGACCTGGAACTAGGAGCGGAGCCGCTATATAGCCCCATCTACCCACTAGTAGAGCTGGAGTTGGTGGAGTTAAGGGAATACCTTATTAAAGTATTAACTAAGGGCTAAATTAGGTAATCTAAGAGTCTGGTTAGGGCACCGATCCTTTTTATTCTTAAAAAGGGAGGTAAGTTAAGGCTTTGTGTGGATTACCGGGGTTTTAATGGTATTACCATAAAGAACTATATACTATTGCCCCTTATCGGAGAAATCCTGGACCACCTCTTAAAAGTGAGTTGGTTTACGAAGTTAGACCTTAAGGATGGGTATTATTAGGTGTATATTTATGAGGGAGACGAATAGAAGACGGCTTTCTGAACTAAGTACGGTTATTACGAATATAATATTATGCTATTTGGCCTCGTTAATGTGTTAATGACCTTTTAGGTCTACGTTAACGATGTACTAGTGGGCCTCGTTAATATCACCTATGTGGTATACTTAGATAATATCCTCATCTTTTCAAAGGATAAGGTGTTATACGTGGAGGTAATCTAGGAGGTACTACGCTGTTTGGACGCTACTAGTTTATATATTAACCCTAAGAAATGTGAGTTTTATATTAGGGAAATCGGGTTCCTAGGGTTTATGATCTCCGGGGAAGGGATTATAATAGAATAAGACCGGGTTATAGTTATTATAGAATAGCTGGTACTTCATAGTATACGAAATATCCAAGTCTTCTTAGGATTTATAGGGTTTTATAGGTATTTTATCCAGAATTATACTAAAATATGTATACCTCTTATGGATAGGTTAATAAAGAAGATGGGGGGGGAGCTAATTATGAATAACAGGGCGTTAAAGGCTTTCTATAAGCTGAAGGAACTGTTCACGGAGGCCCCTATCCTTAGGCACTTCGACCCCTCCCTCCTAATAAGGGTCGAAACCAACGTATTAGACTTTGCGATAAGGGCAGTTTTATGCTAACTATATAGAGATGTTTGGCACCCCGTCGCCTACCTTTTTAAGAAGCTAAGGGGAGCTGAGCTAAGATACGGAGCACTAAAGGCGGAGCTACTGGTGATTTGAGAGGTAGTTGTATATTAGCGATACTACTTACTGTATACATAATACTAGATGTTATTTTTAATGGACTACCTAGGGTACCGCTATTTCGCTACTAAGTCCTAGTTGAATAGTTATTAGGCTAAGTTACTCTAGGACCTTTTGTTGTTCGATTTCCGTATTAAATATTGGTTAGGTAAATGAAACGTAGTTAATGGATTATTACGGAGATTAAACTATAAACCTAAGGAGGGTGAATGGGAGGAAGTTAGGGGTGTGTTTTTGGAAGGTTTCTTAGAATAATTCTAGCCGAAGGTGAGATGTAACTGGGTAGTAAGGGATGAGCTACGGCTCGACGCTGTGAATGTTATGCTGGAAATACTAGTCCTAAGTTTGGAAGAAGTAGTATAGGAGGTCCAGAGGTTTAACCTTGTATTATAGGGTATAGTGTAGGAGAAGTGGGTATACTAGGGAAGAGATGATAAAGGAATGGTAAGGTATAGGAGTAGAGTTGTTGTACTAGAGGGTTACCCGTTAATAAGGGAAATCCTTACTGTGTTCTATAACGAGCTAATAAGTGGCCACCTAGGGGTTACTAGGACGATAACCCGGATAGGATGTTCATTCTTCTAGAAAAGGATAAAGAAGGATATAGTGGAATACGTTAAGATATGCGCTGTATACTAGTGTATGAAGCTACGCTATCACCTCCCTTATGGGGTACTAAGTATACTATTAGTGCCCAGTTACTTATGGGAAAGTGTATTCCTTAACTTTATTACTAAGTTGTTGGTGGTGGATAGTGGAAATGGGAAGTAGTATAATAGTATCCTAGTAATGGTGGATAGGTTAACTAAGTATGCCCTCTATATACCCACTAGGGAGTTATTTATTGTGGACTAACTAGTTATATTATTGGTGTAAAAGGTGTTTTTATGGTATGGAATTCCTTGGTTAATGGTCTCGGATAGGGGCTCCCTGTTTATTAGTAAGTTTTGGGTAGTAGTGTGTTACTAGCTGGCCATCCGGTGGAAACTCAGTATAGTATACTACCCTTAAATTAACAAATAAACGGAGAGGTAAAACCAGAACTTAGAACACTTTTTATGGGTATTCTATAATATGAAATAGGATAACTAGTTATAATAGCTAAGAATAGCCTAATTCGTTTATAATAATACTTAGTATAGTACCACTAAGTTAGCACCAGCGGAGGTGTTAATGGGTTACTTATCACCGGGATTATACGATGTTATTATGGACAGAAAAGCCTTAGTAAATGTATTAACGGTGGAGGACAGGGTAAAAGGGTTAAAGGTGAAGAGGAGAGTAGTGTAGGACCTGCTGGCCCGTTCTAATAAGATATACGAAAAATGGTATAATAAGAGGAGGGTGCATATTAACTTCCGAGTTAGTAAACACATCTTATTGTTAACTAGGAATATACGGTAACGTAGGTCGTCGAAAAAGTTGGCCGATAAGTATTTGGGATTGTTTATTATTAAGTGGGTGGTTAATAGCGGGGTAACCTATGAACTCGAACTAGGGCCGGGGTATAGGATTTATAATATCTTCTCCCCGTCCTAACTAAAAAAGTTCTATGGTGACCTACTATAACCATGAAAGGTGTTGGTTAAGGAGAACGACGATGAGTATGTGGTTGAGACCCTGGTGGGTTATAAGGGGTTTAAAAGGAAACGGAAATATTTAGTAAAATGGGAAAGGTATAAGTCCGAAGAGAATTCCTGGGAACCTCGGAAGAATATTTTATAAGATTTAATTAACAATTATGAGATGGAGTTTAAGTAGAGAGTTATTAGTGGATTACTAGTGGATTATAAGAGGAACGAGTTATGAGGACTAGGTCACCAGCTGGTCGGGGAATGTATTTGGCCTAAAGTAGGAAGATTATATGGCCCTGGGGGCCCGGGAACAAATAAGAATTATCGAAATACCCAAAAATGGGGGCCACCAGGGGAGTAGTACGGGGGGACTAGTTATTAGCATCGGCGTTATTACCTTTAACCTCCTTATCCTCATTAACACCATTACCCGAAGGCGAGCCCTCCTTAGAGGAGGTGGTGTTAAGAGTAACATAGTTTTAAATAAAATAGGTTAAGCAAAGTAAAGAGAGGCCCACTTAAGGGGCACTAAGGGAGTAATAGGGTATTCATAGTGTTAATATAAAACTTTATGAACTCCTAGAAGGTAGTAGTGATAATAGTAATAAGAGTAGTGGTAATAGTGATCTAAGCTTGGATAGAGGTGGTTTAGGTGGTGAGAGTATCGGTGTAAAAGTGGAGGGTTATTAGTTAGTTAACGGTAAAGGTGGTAAAATAGGAGGTGGCCGAGACCTACTTCTTAGTAGCGGAAACTAACCCCTTAAGGGCTACGACCTTATATTAATAGAATAACTATCCCTCTTCCTCCTCCTCAACTTTACACTTAGTGGGGTCCTTAACATTCTCAGCTTTCTTTTAGAGGGCCTTCTTATCTACGAGTTAAGTAACCTTATAAGTAAACTAAGTAATAGATTAGTAGGCATATAATAGAGGGGCACTAGGTGGGGACTAGTATTATAATAGGGGTAATATACTATGTTCTTAGCTTAGGTGTTATAGAAGGTGGAGCCGCTTAATACCTCGTCGTGGATTTTATTAAAGTAATAGTGGAGTATAAGGGTAGTGGAGGAGTATTCGCAGGGTAATTATAAGGTATTAGCGATATTTAGAAGGCCCTAGGGGTGGCTAAATTAGAGGGGGGGATGAGTATATACCAAAAGGTAAGGCTTACTACGCTGAGTGGTATAGACAGTGTATTTATTATTTATAATTTAAATCCTTAGTAATAGGAGTAGGGGAGTATTAGGGGAGGAGAGGATGTATTAGTGGTCTCGAAGTAGTGTAGAACGGGGGCGTTACCCTTAGGGTCCTAGTCCACTATGCAGCACAGGTAGTGGGCATAGGGGACGGTGTAAAGGTAATTCTTATCGTCGTCGCCTTCTACGTTGCCGGAGGGGTTAGGGGGAACCAGCGGAGTAGAACCGCCGTCGTCACTAATAGGGGTAGGGGAAGTAGGACCGGAAAATATACTAGTAAGGGTAATAGGGGAGTAGTAGCTAAGGTTAATAGCCGGAAGGACGAAAAAACAACGAAAAATAATACTAAAAGAAGAAAAGAACAAAGGAATCGAAGTGTATAGTGAAACTGGTTTTATATTAGAAACAGTAGAATAATCGTATTAGGGCGCCCAGGGCTTAAGGAGAATAAATTATAATAGGGGATCATTAATATAAGGAGAGCACCGGGGGGGCACCAGGGGTACCTACGGCGCAAGAGTCTCTCGTATTCTTAAAACCAGGAGTTAATACTCAGCGCTAAAAGAAGCACAAAGGAACGAGGGTAAGGACTACCCTAGCCCACTAAAAGGGAACATAAGGACGCTCTATAAAACCACTAATAGGGAAGGAGCGGAAGGAGGTAGGTCTATTAACTAGTATACGAGGTGTTTATAAGGAGATACTAGGAAGTTATCTTAGTAAGCTATTAGTAGAGGAAGTAGAGTGGTGGCCTAGTGGAGGGGTACCCGTTTACACCTAACCTCCTATAAACTAGAGAAGTAGTGGGCAGCCACTTAGCTCTAGAATACCTCGGGGAAGGATAAAAGGAAAGTACCTCTGGCTAGGGAGACATAGGCGCTAACTGACCATCGCCGGGCTTAGGGTCCCCTAAACCTAAAGCTAAAAATAGGCGTAGTAATTAGGGAGTATTAGTGGAGGTGCCGGTATGGGCCCTAAATAAGGCTAATAAACGTCCAAATGGCCCCGGGACGGGGCCTAGGGGGCGGGGGGATCGTATTAAGTACACCGGTGGGGGCCGGGGGAGTACTAAAGGGGTAACCCCGGAGTAGGGCCAACGGAAAATAGTTACTCTAAGAAGGGGATTTAAGGGGTAGTATAGTGGGAATTTCTGTAGGAGGCCAGATTCGAATACTAGTCACTACCACACCTTACCTGGGCATCGCCGACTCCTTCACTCTACGCGGACCAACCTGACATAGCTATGGCAATTACTATAAGTATTTTTAAGATAAGGAGAAAAGAAGGAAAAGTCTACTACTCTACAAGTCCGTTGAATCCTAATTAGGTCTACTTAGGCCTAGTTAGGTTTAGTAAGTAGCGATTAGTGTTAAATATAGCCGAGTAGTTCCAAGGCCTCTGATCGGGCCTTAGCCCATAATAATTACCCCCTTCTTCTCTTCCCTTCCCAAGGGATATTCCCGTAATTAACCTCGTAATAGTCTAAGGCCACTGTGTCTGTTAATATATCCACTAGCTCCTAGGTGAGTTAAGTATAGTCCTTCCACTTCACTAAAACCTTTTATCTACCCCGTATTTTCCGTATATTATAGATCTCCTTAACTTTAAACTCCTCCCTATTAACCACTAATATCGTAGGTAGTTAAGCGTCGTCACGGTTTTATAATAGTAATGGATTAACTTTAGTATACCTAATTAGGTTTACGTAGAAGACGTTATAAATCCTTAGTAGTGTATTTAGTTAGTAAACGTAGGATTTAACTAGTTCAAGGACGGTGTACTTCGTATTAACTTAGTTGAGCTTTTTTAATAGTCGATTAAACTAGATATTCCGTAACCTTAGCTAAACCTTATCCCTAAGTTTAAACTAATTAGATGGTTAGCGCCTTGTGTTTACGGTAATCTCTTATTTCTCTTATATTACTATTATTATTACCTAAGCCCACTTAAAAGCGTTTTTTAGTTTTTGGACCAGAGCCTTTACTCTTATTATAGGGGTCTTATTACTATTCCGTAGGGGTTCCTCTACTCTAATTAGGTCTAATTATACCTATAAGTAATAAAGAATGGGCTAAGTCCTGTTAACGAGGTGACCTGGTTATTAATAATTATTATTACTACTAGGAGTAGTTCGTCCTAATTGTCCTGAGTATACACTGTATACGCTTTAAGATAGGTTTCTATTACCTGGTTTGCCCTCTCCGTAGCTCCGTCCATATCTGGGTAGAATGCTATAGAGAGTCTCTATTTGATCCATAGTAACTAATAGAGTTATTTCTATATAAGACTTATAAACTACGGTCCCTTATCTAATATAATTGCATAAGGTATCCTATGGTATTTAATTAGACCTCGGATTAGTTGGTCTACCACTATATCCGTTGTAATATCCTTTAATAACTTAAAAATTACGTTCTTTAATAGATGATCGGTCACCATTATGATATTTATAGCCCCATCGCAGCGGGAAGGGGGTAGTCCTATTATAAAGTCGATAAAGACCTTTGCCCAGATCCGTCCAGGGATAAGTAGAGGCTTTAATAGGCCCCTCTTCTTATTACGCTATATATTTCCTTATCTATAAACGTCATAGTTCCTTATAAATCTTCGAATATCCTAGGATAGGCCTAGCTAGTGGAACTGGCGGCTAATTAGGGCTTTTAAAGTGTCCCTCCTTGGATATCCCATTAACGTAGAGTTGTGGAACCTCTGGATTAAACCCGTCCTTAAGGGTTCGTAATATAGAATCCAAATTCTATTCCTCTATAATAATCTCTTATTATCGTTAATCATATATTCTAATAATATCATTAACAACTTCTATTATAAGGGAAATTATTAATCTCTTTTTTATACTACTCCCCTGATTAGCTGGTATTAGTTATTCTGGTCTAAGGCTTTATCCCACTAAGAGCGTAATAGCTCTTCTTTAAAAGGGTTCAAAGGGGGTTCCATCTTATCTAGGCTAGGGTCGTCGGTCTGATCCATGTCTCCGGGGGAGTCTCTTATACTAAACTCAACCCTCTCTACTTACCCTAATTGGGCCCGCACTTCTCTAATCACTATTATATTATTAACTCGCAATATGTTAATCCTGTTCTTCAGGAGTTTAATCTTCCGAGCCTCTAACCTATTATCCTATAGGGTACTAAGGATATCCTATTCGCATCTTAATAGTATATTAGGAACTACTACTTCTTTACTAGGTCTAAACTAAATAATAAAGTTATAACGGGATAGTAATTCTGACCACCTAATTTAACGTTCACTTAACTATCTCTTCATTATAAAATACTTTAAATTCAGGTGATCAATTAGGATAGTGAACTTTTTTATACTTTGTAATTCTAAATCCCAATACTCTAAATAACGTATTATTACTAATAATTCCTTATCGTATATCGGGTAATTACACTCTATAAATAAGTTCTTATGTAAAAAAAACATTATAGGTTTTAGGATCCCTTTGTTATTATACTATGATAAAACACCTCCTACTACATAACCAAACAAATCGGTCTCGAATACTATAACTCGATCAGGGTCCCAGTGAGCTAATACAGGTGCACTGATCAGGAGCGTCTTCAGCTCCTCGAACACTCTAGTACACTCCTTGCTCTAAATGAATAGTATATCCCTTTTAGTTAAGGTTATTAGGGGCTATACGATCCCCGAGAAGTTAGGTATAAATTGCTGGTAGTAGTTGGTAAAACCGATGAACCCACGGACTCCTTATACTAATCGGGGTACTTCCTATCCCTGGATTACTTTAATTTTCTTAGGGTTTATGCGAATTCCCTTACTAGTATTAATAATAAACCCCAAATACTTAATGCTCTTAGCTTCGAATTTATACTTATTGATATCCACATACAGGCCTACAACGCCTAGGTGCTCAAGGACCTTCTTGACCTTTTTTTTATAATTAGAGAGGGAGCTGTCTGAATAAATTAGGATATTATTAATATACACTAAGTAGAACTTATCTAAGAAGTCTCATAGAGTATAATTAATATATCGCTAAAATATTACGGGGACTTTAGTTAAACTAAAAGGGGTAACCATTTATTTATATAACCTATACCTTGTCCTAAACACCGTTTTCTATTCATCTCCTTTCTTAACCCGGATCTTATAAAACACAACGATAATATCCAACTTTATTAACCACTTCACTTTTATTAGTGCCCTTAGGGTTTCACTAATCAGGGGCAAGGGGTATCGGTCCTTTTTTATAATAATATTAAAGGTATAATAATTAACGTAGAACCGTAACCCTCCTCCAGGCTTCTGGACAAATAGAACAGGTGATAATATAAGGGAACTATTAGCCCTAATAAACCCTTTATATAAGGGTTTAGCGTAATACAATTAACTCTTCCCTTAATATGCCATATAAAGGTCCCCAGGTTACTAGTTTATTTTAATTATAGGAGTCCTTTTTAATAAGGATAATATAGTTAACGTTCTTCCGGTGTAGTAGTAGTTAATTAGCTTTATTTTGGTTAAAAATATATAGAAACTTATAATAATACATAGGGAGTTTCGTTCTCGGGTCTATTTTGATTTTTAGTATTAGGGCCTTCTCAATATCGGCTAAACTTACGGAGAACACATTTAGGGTGGATATGCTAAGAGGGGTCTCTCTTCTCTTCTATGCTCACCTAATTAAAACTAAGAATACTAATCCAATCTATTATTAAATTAAGAACTTTAGATCTTACTAGGCTTAACCCGGTTTCCTTTTTATCACCTAATAGTCTATAACACTTATATGCAGAGTACCTCGTACTAAGTAAACTATAACATCATCGTTAATCATCCAAGACCTTCCAAGGATAACGTCGTCTTCTTAGTTAAGAATAATATAAAAGAATAATTAGTATTATTTATAACTATTAATATTGATATTAGTATAAGTGATGTAGCGGATTACACTAGGAATTATAGTAGTAACTTATATTAAGTTCCGAGGTATAATACTAATATGTAGTAAATGGAGTTTCTTAGTAAAGGCATCACTAATTAGGGTATATATTAAACACCCTCTATTAATAAGGGTAGTTATATAGTGTATCCCATTAATCCCAATATTAACATAAAATAGGTCATAATTTATACTCTTTTTAACGACCTTTTATTCCTCTATAACTTATTCCTCCTAATAACGACTTTCACTAGGGGTTACTCTTTTCTCAAGTCCTTAGAGTCCTAATCAAAACTATTATCCATTTTACTCTATTCCTTAGTTTTTCCTTTAGAAGTCTTAGTTTTCCTTATCTCTTTTCGATCCTCAGGGTATTACCATTATATATGCCCTTTTTTATTATAGTTATAATATCTACGAGCTTCCTCTTAGCTTAGCCGTTTACGGACTTTCTTATCCTTAGCTAGTTTATTTACCTTCGTAGGTTCCCATTCTATTTAATTAGGTTAGGGGGACTCTAATCGACCGTTCTACCTCTAAGGGGACTTAGTTCTTATTCGGTCAGGGGTCAGCGTTCTCCTACACTAACGCTTATAGCGGGCTTAATAGGATTCACTATCCAATTTTAAGCTTATACTTAGGAGTATTTAGGTGTATATAGTGTATATCGTTGGTTTATTAATTATACTAATAAGGGGGGCTCTTATTATGGTGTTCAGGGCTTTTTTAAGGTAGTTGATCCTTATAACGTCTAACCAGTGTCCTCCTCCTACTTTTATGAACTCCTTTTTAAATTTAGGGAGGAAATAAGCAAAATTCTAGTTCTCCTTTTATTATATAATCCTTAGTTGGTTAAGGGCTTATACTTCTATGTTAAGGTCCGCGTAATAACCCTTTAAGTATTCTATAAATTTATCCGGGTTTTTTAACCCATTAACCCCTTTTTATACATAATAGGTGCTTATTATGGTTTATATAGTGTTTTCTAAATTAGAGTAGATATAAGTGAATATAATTAACTCTAAACCGAAGGCTTTTTTATTTATACTTATCTTCCCTCCTATTTTAAAGTACTATTATTAAAACTTTTTACGTAATCCATTAAACTTTAGTGGGTCGGGAATCTAATATTTAGTTTATCTCGGAGGTAATATATAGGCCTAATCGGGGGGAATTAGTATTATAAAGGGTATTAGGGATTAGTTTATTGTCGATGTCGGGTACCTGGGTTCTATTAGGGCTTCTTATAATAGTTGAATTTGTTTTTATTAGGTCTCTTATTTGATTACTTGGGTAGTCCATATTTCTTATAGTTGGGTTATAAACTGTCCGATTAGTTGTATTAATTATTGTGGGTTTTTAGATAGTTTAGTGTTACTTTTTATCATTGCATAGTTATCACTTATCCTAGTGTTTTATGTTTAATAGTGACCATAGTATACTTAATAACACGGTTAAAGTACTCTACTACGAATATGTATACGCATTGTTTCGAGTTTATAATAACCTCTAGGTCTAATTAGGCCGTACTAATCAGTTTTAGATGTTCAGGGACTCCTTAGGTTAACTCGTCTAAAACTTCTTACCACTCTTATATAAATTATAGGCTTTTATACTAGGTGTTTAATTAATTACTTTTAATAATCTTAAAGATAATATAATGGTCTAAGTACGTATATTATAATTAACTATAGTGATTACTATGAGTATCTTCAAGATAAGGAGAAAGGAAGGAAAAGTCTGCTGCCCTATAAGTCCGTTGGATCCTGATTAGGTCTGCCTGGGCCTGGTCAGGCTCAGTAAGCAGCGATTAGCGTTGGACATGGCCGAGTGGTTCCGAGGCCTCTGATCGGGCCTTGGCCCGTGACACTTAGAGTACTAGGATTTAGAACTATGGAGTATAAAAGAGTTTATTATCCTACCTAATTACCTAAATCTGAAGTACTTTATAATAAAGAGATAATTAAGTGAATATTAGATTAGGTAATTAGAATTATTTGTCACGGGCCGAACCCGGTGGTTATGCCCGGGCTATGCCCGTGCTCGCACTGGTGCCCCACTGGTGCCCCACTAGCGCCCACCCCCTAAGAAGCAGAGATTTCGCGCTATATCGTAGTTTACCCTTTTCCTCTTCAGCTTGAAATAAATAGTATTTAGTTACCTTTTGGTTAAGATAAGGCCTAGGACCAGCCCTTTGTATATTTCAAGCTTAGTTTTATTTATTATATAAGATATGTCGTGATAGCCTCCTGGCTGAACCAGCCCGTTCGGTGTGCAGAGCTAGTCACGTGATACTATACATAACCCGTATTACGTAACTTCACCTTTTCTGTAGCCTATTTAGAAGCGGGCTTTGCCCGGTAATTAGACTTTTAGAAGATAAGCCACTTTTTACTAAAATGACTCCGTTTATTACATAGACTTCACCATAATTATAAGCCCAGCTCATCTAAGCCTCTATACTATTATGAGAAGCTCTAGTAAACGACGGATCGTCTATTAATCTCTATTTTAATCCTTTTTCGTTTTATAGTAAAGATGACCTCCGTAACCTCCTTAACTATGAGCTTTAATACGTCGATCCGCTTTACTACCCATCGAAACTGGCCATAATAGTATATTACTCTATAATACTAGTCCCGTGCAAGGAATGTGTAGTAGTACATCGATCCAGATAACACTACTCTTAGGACTCCTTATATAAATAATACTATCCTCTCGTTCTCAAAGTACATCGAAAACCGAAATACTTAACTTATAAGGGATTATACCCAAAAATTAACTGAGTAGGAGTTCACCTAGTAACTTAAAATTTAAAGATAACTTAAGGATAAACAAAATAAAGTTATAAAGGAGGAAGAATCCCAGGAGATTAGCCGAGAAACTACGAACACGGTACCACTTAACAGTCTAACCCTAAAACGACCAAAGGAGATCACTTCAAAAACCCTAAGAATCTACAATAAGTATAATACTTATATTAAACACTAGGCGATTATATAATATAATCATTCGAAAAAGGAGAAAACCTACGAACTTATTAACACCTAGGTCTCTACTATAGTCGACCCATTAATTCTCGCACCAACTCGTATAAAGCTTCTCAGGAACAAAGAGATCAATTTACAAAATCTAATTACTGTTTTAAGATAGAAATACACACCAACAAAGTCAAATAATCTAACCACCATTCAAAAAGATTATAATAATATAATAATAAAAGCTAATACTAGCGTTAATCTATCGACTTAGATCACTAAATGGTATAAGATCTTCCTTTAAGTTAATGAGTATAGTATACCCGAAGTTTAAGGCCTCCTAACCACGAAAACCTTTTTATGAATAGTTAAGTAACGTTTCACTTCGACGTGGGTAAATACGGAGTTTATATAAATTATTATATGAGAACTTATTAGAGACCGAATTCTATTACTTACTAATTACGGAGAAATCTTTTCAGATTTATTTTACGAAAACATAGTCTACGGGAAATCTCAGGGCTGAACTATTAGTATTTTTATAACCCTAGTAGGCTGTTCTAGAAATAGTATCTAAAACGACCAGGGTATCACCGAGAATAACACATAAGCTAACTTATGCCCTTGCGGTATGGTCTACCCGAAATGGACTTTGGACAACTACGCTAACGTGGAATACGCCCTTATAGGCTCCTGCCCCCGTTTTGATTATATCAACTTAAGTAAAAAGGAATATAATAGGATCTAAAGTTGGTTAAATGATAAGAAATGGGATGACCTGTGGGCTAAAGTTGTTCGTAAAGGGTGGCTTTAAGTTAATAGTAGAATTATATGTGGAGGATTCCGGAATAAGTGTAGTGGAAATGGACCGTGAAGAGGTGGTTTAACCTACTCTTTGAAGGAAAAATAAGATCCTAAAGCTATTAAACCCCCGGAATACCCTGGTAATGTGATTACCGTTTATATTTGTCCCTCTCTCTTAGGGGAAATAATAAATTAAACGAAAACACCCTTGAACGTTTTTTCTATACTATTTTATGGACCGCACCCTCTCTTAGATTCAATAATTATAGATAATTATAATGCTACTCACCTTATTAATAACCTTAACTTTCTAGAACTAGGATCCTATAAGATGGTCATAAGTAATAAACGAATAGAGTTGGGTATAACCTTATTCCCAATCCTCGGAAAAGGGAAATGTATACTAAGGAACGTTCTAGCCGGGCTTAAAGGACTAAACACCTAGAGCTTCGTTTTAGAAAATGTTTATTATATAAAGAACTTTTACGTTAATGTTATTTCGGAAGCCCTTTTATATAAGGCCGGAATGTGGTACTTAAGTTTAGATTGTATACTTTATATTAGAACCTATGAGAATAGTGTAATACTTAGATAATTAGTTAGAAAAGCTAATTTAGTTTTTTTTTAAATATAAACCCCGTTCCTCTTATGGTCTATGAACTATAATGCTTTTTAGTAGTATTAGTATAGTTACCCTAAATCACATTAAGACTTAACCTAGGAAATAACTATTATATGAGATGTGTAGTAAAAGGTAAGACACCGCCGATTTGTAGTACCTTCGTTTAGGACATTTAGGACTAGTAGCCTTAGAGTGTTTAGTTTATAGTACTCGGGGGGTTAGGATTAAAGTGTCCCTATATTTAGAATATGAGTATTGTGTAACTACTTATACTAAGAACGTCGTTTCCCGAAGAACTTCGGAACGTAGAGCTATTCACCTATATTATTCTATTTCGTAGGACCTTTTTAATTATCCAAAGGGCTATAATAATAGTAAATGGGCTTTAGTTATTAAGGACGAGTTTTCTGGACGACTTTTTGTGTTCCCGTGTATAGAAAAAACTCTCCTATAGGTCTTCGAGGTGTTACACCTGTTTAAACGCTGGGTCCGGAGATAATGAGGACTATTTATATACAAAATACAGCAAGATATTAACCGTTTAGTTATTATAATCAACGGTGAAATTGTATATTAATAGTGGGCAGAAAAAGAAGGGATTGAAACAGAGTTACCCCCTCCTTATACAAAGGAACTAGTAGGAGGTGGCGAGAGGGCCAGCCAGGAAATCATTACTAAAGTAATTAAGATAATATCTACGGCCGGCCTACCACCGAAATTATAGGTAAAAACTGTTTATATAATAGTTTACTTATATAATATAAGCCTATAAACGAATAACGATTAAATTTTGCTAAACTAAGTAGAGGAAGAGTAGTTTTAGAATTATTTTCGATGGTGAATACTAGAATATATGGTTATGTATACTAGAGACCTCCGTTTATACTAAGGTTAAATTTACGTTTACGGTTACCGAGTATACCCTCTTAAATAAGAGTATAAGAAGGGAATTAATAAACGAAGGTTTAAGGTAGAACTTAGGGGATATATCGGATACTTAGTGGGCTACGTCCCGAATACCCATAACCTATATAGGATCTGGATCCCCTCGCTTAACCAGGTTATTACTATACGTAATATGATATTTAACGAAATTAAGTTCTACTCGAAAAACAATATAATAGTAGTAATCCCCGTTCCTACGGTTCACACCATAGTAAAAGAGATTAGGGAACCCTCTAAGGAGACGAACCTAGTATTTGAGATCCTCGGAGTGATTAACCATACCGAAATAGTAGTAATATTAGACGATTAATGGCCATTACTTTAAACTCTAATACTATAAGGATTTATATTATAGAGAGATGTCTCGGTAATGGAAAAAGGGAATCCTAGACGGTTTGGGGGATGGGTGTTGATCCCCGAAACGACTTTAATATTAGAATGTATACCTGGAAACGGAAAAAGGGGGCTCACTGGTATAGCACTTAACACAAAAATTACCAAAGGACTACTAGTGAATATAAAAGATAACTAATATAAATCGGGTATCGAGGACGACGTAAATATTTAAAATAAGGACCCTACGTAAACAGAACACCAGAGTAAAGAGGGTACCTTAGAAATATAAGAACCTAATGTCGACTCCTAACCTCGACCTATAAGGCCATATACGATAATCGAGGAGGGGAGTGCCGCAGGGGACCACGGTTAACCCGTGCGGAAAAGCCGTCGATAAAAGAACCTACTATTAAAATACAATAAACGGGATAACTTTCCTATACAATAGCACTTTCCCCACACTTCTACGCTTTATATAAAATAGTATTAGGAGGTATTCTTTAGTATGTTCATACCTAATCAACTAAAAGTCCTGAACGAAGCGTCCCTAGGTCACTACACCTTACACCACATCGTACAAAGTGCAGTATAACAAGCGAATAACCCGCACCTGAATATCTCTCTAAAAAGAAAACTTCGTCTAAAAGACCTTCCACCACCTCCTAAGCTCTAGAAAGACCTCTATAAACTCCCAGGACCACTCCGTAATCTCTTTAAGGAAATAGCCCATAAGGAAATCCGTAAACTTACGGAGAAAAGTACGTAGAAAATAGTTAACTAAACGAGCGTTAATACTACACCCTTTCCCCTAAAATGGGTGTTTACTTATAAACCGACTTCTAAAGGAACTATGGAATACTATAAGGCGAGAATTTGTGTTAAAGGAGACCTTCAATAAAAGGACCCCTTAGAATAAACCTACGTAGCGACCTTAGCTATATAAATGTTCAGGGTGGCCATAGTACTAGTAGTATACTTTGATTTAGAAGTATGGTAATTTAACGTCGTTAATACCTTCCTTAACGTAGAACGGGACCTTAACGGGCCACCTATGGTATACCACCTCCTAAACGGCTTTAAATAACCTAGGAAGTACACAGTACTTTCTTATGCATTATATGGGCTTAGAGATACACCACTTTTATAGTATAAAGAGTTCTTAAGAACCCTACGTCACCTAGGACTTTAACTAGTAAACGAAGATCTTTACTTATTTTATATTATAGATCACTAGATTATAGTTTTATTTTATATAGACGATATTCTTGTTCTGTATTATAGAGATTATATATAAGAAGTGGAAAACCTTATTTTAAGGTTTAAGGCCAGGTACAAAATTAAAAACTAAGGCGTTGTATAGTGGTACTTTGGTATTAAGGTTATCCGGAATCGAGTAGCCCGGAAGATTTATCTCGTTCACGATTAGTATATTAAATAAGTCGCTAAATACTTTGACCTTGCGGATTCAGTGTCCCTAGTGACCCCTTTACCGATAATACACTTTTAAAAGTATAAAGGGGAGGTTACTAAATAAGAGGTTAAGGAATTCTAAGAGAAGGTTGGTTTAATTTTGTATACGGTAATTATAATACGATCCGACGTCGTTTTTACTATTACTCTACTTTCCTAATTCCTTATAAACTTATTTCCGGGATATATTACTATAGTAAACTAGGTTATCCGCTATCTCTATTTAACTCACCACCTCATAATATGCTTTAGAGGCTCGGGGGGTGGGCAAGTTCTACTTATTATAGGTGATGCGTTATTTATAAATAACGAGGAAACCCAGAGGTCTTTATAAGAATACATAATATACCTTTTTAGAGGCCCGATCTAGTAGAGGGCCGCTTAGCAGAATATAATCACAACATTAACCACCAAAGTTGAACTATTAAGCTTTAAGCATATAACAAAGGAGATTATAGTTTTAAAAAAGCTTTTTCAGGATATAACTTTAGATTTGGGGGACGTATGGAAGGTGTATTACGATAATCGCTAAACGATACGTCTTATTATAGGTAAAGGGGAGCGCGTATTAACCCGCTTACGGTACGTAGATATACAAAATATGTAGCTTCGATAAGAACACACAGCGGGAAACTTCTGCGTAGAATATATACCCATAAACGATATACTAATAAACGAACTTATAAAGCACCTACCTTGAGCAAAGTTTGAGTATTTTAGGTCCCTCCTAAATCTATAAAATACTCGGGAAGGAGTTACACAGACTAGAAAAGATGTGTAGAGATTAGTCATTAAAATAATCGAAAACGGGATTAAATGGCTCCATGGCTAGGAAGCCTAACAACGGCCCTGGAGAGCCCGCGTAAAACACGAAAAGTAAGCGATATTAAGCCCTGAAGGGTACCAGAGGGTATTTCTGGGTATAGGGCCCCTACGCCTAAATTAATACACTAACCAAAGTGTTCACTTCCTAAATAAGAGGGAGGTCATATACTGGTCTAAAAGGACTATTATTGTAGGGCGGGCCGCCTTAGGGACGACCACACTAATAAGGCTGTCCAAGGCTAAGTAAAGGGCTATGGACGAACTACTCCCCTGGACGGGTTTAGTGGTTAGAGAAGTAAGTTGAATAACGTCGTTAAACGCTGAAATAGCCTCCCCGCTGATACTAAGAACCACTTTACTCTACTTCTCCGTTTTTACATACTCGAGAATATCGTAATACACTACACTAAGTCGGCTAATATCCTAAATACTAAGTGAGTTTACCTGGAAACTAAACTATAAACCGAATAACTATACTTTACGAGGGGTATACTCGTTTACTTTTACGGTAAGGAATTAGTGGGAGACCGATAACGCCGAGGTAGGGACGGGAATATACGGGGTTTTTCCTTCTATACAATAGGTATACTTAGTAACGTTACTAACTCGATAATCGTTAAGGGAGTTCCCGTATAGTACACTGTGAACGCACTAAACACAAAGAATCTCCCGAAGCGGCTACGGCTCCTCCTCCTCCTAGGAGATCCCATCCTCTGTAATTATTAGAAAGTCAATTACTGAATATGATTACCCAGACTAATCGTATAATAAACTAGGACCAGTAGGGGTAGCTGCGATGGTCTGCTTAGCTTTTTAGCCCTTGCTTTTATCACTTTTAGGTTTTTTGTTAACGGTTAAATTTAGAACGAATTAGTTAATGATAATTTAAAATACAATAAAAGGAATAAACTCATATATCTTGGGCTCATAGTCCACAATAGAATTAACGGGCGAAGTTTGTGCATGGTTGCACTTGTGCTTCTGCGCTTTATGTGTGGTGGTAGTAGTAGTAATGCGAAGTTATTTGGTCTTCTTCGATGGTATCGTAGTAAACTTAGGTTTAGAAACGGGTATTAGTAATACCCAAGAAATTATATAGAATACGCGAAGTGTAGGATGCGATTCTTATATATGCGACTTTTGTTATTGTTATTGTTTAAAGAAAATTTTTTAGAAGAGGAGGGTAATAGGAATTTTGGTACTAAATGAGTTAATACTACGTAACCCGCCCAATACACTAATCAAGCTACTAGAAGATGTGAGATTACCTATGGTAACGAGTTTACGAAACGGAGGGAGCCTATATAAGCAGCAGCGCTTTCCGCGATGCGTTTTCCACGACGCGTCTTTTAGATATAACTCATTTTCCTTTCAAATCGTTAAAACTAACGAGAAACACGGCTACCTCTAGCTCTTTCCTTTATATTTACTTATTCTTTTTTATTTTTTAAGGGTTATAGTGTATGGGATCGTGGTTTACAGATGCGCTAGTATTTAGGGGGGTATGATGTGATAGCCTCCTAGCTGAACCAGCCCGTTCGGTGTGCAGAGCTAGTTACGTGATACTGTATATAACCCGTATTACGTAACTTCACCCTTTCTGTAGCTTATTTAGAAGCGGGCTTCGCCCAGTAATTAGACTTCTAAAAGACAGGCCACTTTCTACCAAAATGACTCCGTTCGTTACGCAGGCTTCACCACAAGATATTATTAGGTTAAGTGTGGTTCCCTATTAGTTATAAAATGGAATCCTAGGTTAAGTGTAGCTTTTTAATAATAAATTGATGAACGTCGGATACTAGGTAGAGCGTAGCTCCCTACGGGTTAAGAAGAGGATACCAGCTAGCACAATGGTTAACGAACTGCAGGCCCAACTGCAGTTAGCCTTAAACGAGGCCCTCGGGCCCCTATAAGCGAGGATTACTGAGCTCTCTAATGAGCTGGAGCGAAGCCGAGGTTTAGGGGCGACGATATCGACCCTTATAAAAGATATAAGTACCAAAGCCCCGCTAGTGGGTAGCCGCCACCTCGTAATAGAGATACCGATGCACTGTAAACTACTATTAATACTCTTAAAGTTTTCGGGGAAGTAGAAGGATTACCCTTTTTGGGCATAGTAGATGAGGGATAAGATCACTATAAACAGAGCATTCTACTCTATTAACTAGGAACTATAGTACCTAATTAACTCTTATTTGGACACTAGTTCTTAGTAGGTGGTTATTATGTTTTATGTAGCCGGGGGGCCTAAAGGTTAACGTAACCCCGAAGATTTCATATCCTACTTTGATAAGACCTGAATACCTAACCCCAAGTTATAGCCTAGTTATAAACCCTCTATTAGAAAAATAACAAGAAGTTAATTATTTTTTTACCGAAGTTTAAATGAATAATAGTAGATATAGGAGGTAGTGTATAGCCCGACACCGTTAAGATTATTATATTAGAAAATGCCCTTACTTCCCACTTAAAAGAGCATTTGGTTATTATTTCCCTATTAGGGGAGTATATTTAGTGGTTTACTAGGGTATAGGATATTACCTAGAAACTAGAGTATATAATACCCGTTATTATTAAACAGGAGCATCGCTGGTCCCTAACCCTAGCCCCTCTATAAAAGGATTATAATGGAGATGTTCAGATAATTAGCATTGCCTGCACCTTATTAACTCAAAGGGAGGAGAAGGACCGTTACCGCCGCTACTCTTCGAGTAGCCCATTAGTGGATTATTATGAGTTTTTTTATTATAGTGAAAAAGGTCATATTACTAGGAATTACCAGAAGAAGGTTCCTAGGTAAGTGAAGGTTATTTATACTAAGGTGATAAAAAAGTAAAAGAATCCCGGGTTAAAAGAAGAGGATTAAGAGGTTACTAATACCTCTTTTAATAAGGGTAACTTAGGAAAAGAGTAACTCTAGTATAAAGTCGGGTATTAGAGTTGATGAAGGAGGAAGCTAAAAAATAGGAGTCCCACTAAAAAAAGCAGTAGTAGAGGAGCTAAGGGTTAAGTATTATTTAGGTAAGGATTAACAAAGGACATTTGATATACGCCCTTATCGATACTAACTACGACGTCTACACAATAGTGGATTAGTCTCTCTCTAGACACCTCCGATTATTACTAGTGGATTAAAAAAAGTATGCTTTACGAGGGTATACACAAAATGGGCTATCACCTAGTGATACCCAGGGTATGGTTATCCTAGATTTAGAATTAAGTGGTTATACTTAGAAAGTTTATGTATACGTGGTAAAGGGCCTAGACCCCCCCATATACCTAGGGAAGTTATGAATAAAAGTGAACTATGTAATATATAACACCACTACTTAGTGGGCATACTACGATAAGAGAAGAGTAAATGTATACCTTTCTAATTAAGAAGAACTAGTTATTGTAAAAGAGATTCGTATAGCCTAATTATTAACGGCCCCTATGTTTATAGTTGTATACCGATGAGTAAAGTATTAGAGGGTACTAGAGGCCCAGGTTATAACTATGAGTTTAAGGGATATTGAGGATACGCTAAAAGAAAAAAAACCTATGGATATAAAGGAACTCGTCCTAGGCTAGGTTTATAAGGAGCTTAGAAACTTATTTAACCCGGAGAAGGTGTACTTAGTGCCCCCTAGGAGACCAGGGGTTAACCATAAAATCCCCCTTATTAAGGACGCTTACGGCTAGGAGTTTATACTTTTATGGGGACCCTTATATGGGATGTCCTATGAGGAACTCTTGGTCCTAAAGAAGATACTAGAGGACCTATTAGATAAAGGGTTTATTCGAGTTAGTAGCTCACTAATGGGTGCCCTAGTGTTGTTTATTAAGAAGCCTAGTGAGGGAATTTAGTTCTATATTAATTACCGAGCCCTTAATAGTATTATAAAAAAGGACCGTTATCCATTACTACTTATATTAGAGACCCTCTAATGAATAGTTACTACGCAGTAATATACGAAGTTTAATGTTATAGTTATATTCCATAAGATTCGGATTATAGAAGAAGACGTCGAGAAAGTAGTGTTTTATATGAGATACGGACTCTTCGAGTGGTTGGTCTGCCCCTTTGGACTTACCGGGGCCCTAATTATGTTGTAATAGTATATTAGTATAACTCTCTAAAACTTCTTAGATGACTTTATTACTACTTATTTAGATGATGTCCTAATTTACACGTTTAGGTTAAAGAAGAAGTACAAAGAGAAGGTATGGGTGGTCCTTTGGCGCTTAGTAGAGGCCGGACTACGACTAGACCCTAAGAAGTGTACTTTTTTAGTCAAGACCGTGAAGATTATAAAGGGGGTTAGAAGTTTCCTTGGGTTTACGAATTATTATCGCATTTTTATACCCAACTATACTATTATTATTAAGCCCCTTATAAGGTTTATGAAGAAGTCGGCTATGTTCTACTAGGGACTTAGTTAGGAAAAAGGATTCTAGGAGTTTAAGTGGTTATTTAGTATAGAGCTGGTGTTTTGTTATTTTAACTCTGAAGGTGTAGCGAGTTCGCACGCGCATACGAACTCACCACAGTTATGAGCCCAGCTCTAACTAAACCCTTCTCTACCCTCACGAGCACCGCACGTACAAAAGAGATTACTTTAATACATCTATACCTTATCAGCTTACTTCATACCTTTCTTCGTCTACTAAAATATCGTCCACCAACAAAACCGTTGTCATCAAGACCATCCTTCGCGGTTACCAGGACTAGTTACAGTGGTACTCTACTCTTCAGTACTACGCTAAAGGCCAGGGGATCTGGGAACGTATCGATCCTCAGGCACTAAACACTCCAAATATCACGAAGCTCTCGCTAATACCTCCTACAATCGAGAATTACATAATATAAGAACAACATAGACGATAACGCAAGTACTAGGACCTTCATAAGCAACAACTTCAGGTTATCACCAATGCTACTCACTAAGTGAGCTTAACTATGAACCCTAATACCGATGAACTAGTACTATTATAAGCACCTCACCTTGTGATTCCCCCGGAGCTTATATAACCTACGCCTATTATAAGGGTTAACGTCCAATCCGATTAGGAGGACGCCCTTAAGTTATATACGGCCAGCACTTCCACCCATACTTTTTTCCAGGCCTCCTATTAGAACATTTAGAACTAGGTGGATAAATTAGTTACGGAATTAATTCTCGTACCCACTTATATACTATAAATAAACAAAGAGAATATTAGACTTTAAGTACTCCTTAAGCACCTATAGAGCCAACTTACTCCAACTAAAACAAGTACCGAGACCCTCGTAATCGCAGAATACATATTAATCCTCTAAAAAGCGTCCATTAGTATAAGTGTTACCCGTTAGTACATAGAATAAGAAATTGCGTATACTAAGTACCGTTCCCATAAAGTCCCCATAATTGAGGGAATAAACACCATATTAACGTTTCTCGACGCCGTTAATAACCATTTTACACTAAGTTAAGCTGAGATAATGCGAAACTCAATTTATTAGGCCGAAACACTAGCGTAGTAGCCTCTAATACTCGATAAAACAGTTAGAATATTCTCGGCTATTACCCATTTCGATATTATCCATAAAAAACCAGCTAAACCCTTAGGCTAATTCGTAACCTTCGCCGGAAGGTCTAACTCGGGTACCACCTTTATAACTAACTCAGGCATTAGGACATTTAAAATACATAACTATCCTTATAGAAACCACTATTAAAAACCTAATTTATATTATAAGGTCTAATATGTGCTCACCAGAGTTACTAATGGACCTATTAATATAAATAAGGAACGAGTTAATAACCTTAAATACGAGATTTTTAGCTTAGGTAATTAGATGCACTTCTAGGATACGTAGAAACGTAAAGGGTAAATCACCTCTAATAATAACCTAAAAGCTGGGATTATTAGAGCTACTCGGAAACCTAACTCGAATAAATCCTCGACCTCTAGTACCTCTAACACTAAAAAAAGCTCCTACCCGGGCTTAGTTGTAACTTTCCTCTTAGTTAACCCGGCTATGGAACACCTCGGAGGGCCTGGCCTAAGCATTTTCAGCACTATGGGTACTCTACGTCACCCCTTTTCACTCAGTATTATAATAGACAATTACGGTATTATGCACTTAGTTAACAATAAAGATTTACTTATTAAAGGGATGTTTATTAGTGAACTTGGTAACCGATACTGTCACGGGCCAAGGCCCGATCAGAGGCCTCGGAACCACTCGGCCATGTCCAACGCCAACCACTGCTTACTAAGCCTGACCAGGCCCAGGCAGACCTGATTAGGATCCAACGGATTTGTAGGGTAGTAGACTTTTCCTTCTTTTCTCCTTATTTTAAAGATACTTATAGTAGTCACTATAACTAGTTGTAATATATGTACTTAGACCGTTATATTATCTTCAAAATCATTAAAGGCAATTAATTGAATACCTAGTACAGAAGCCCACGATTTGTATAAGAGTGGTAAGAAGTTCTAGACGGGTTAACCTAAGGAGTCCCTGAACATCTGAAGTTGATTAGTACAGCCTAATTAGACCTAAAGGTTATTATAAACTCGAAACGACGCGTATATGCATTTGTAGTAGAGTACCTCGACCACATTATTAAGTATACTACGGTCACTATTAAACATAAAACACTAGGATAAGCGATAACTACGTAACGATGGAAAGTAAAGTTAAACTATTTGGAAACCTGTAATAGTTAGTATAACTAATCGGATAGCTTATAACCCAACTATAGGAGATACGGACCACCTAAGTAATCGAGTAAAAGACCTAATAAGAGTAAATTCGATTATTATAGGAAGCCCTAGTAGAACCTAGGTACCCGACATCGACGATAAACCAGTCCCTAATACCCTTTATAATACTAATTCCCCCTAATTAGGCCTGTGTACTACCTCCGAAATAAACTAAACATTAGATTCCCAACCCACCGAAGTTTAATGGATTATATAATAAGTTTTAATAATAGTACTTTGAGATAAGAGGGAAAATAAGTGTAGATAAAAAAGCCTTCGGTTTAGAGTTAACCGTATTCACCTATATCTACTCTAAATTAAAAAACACCGTATAAGCTATAGTAAACGCTTATTATACGTAAAAAGGGGCCGATGGGTCGAAGAACCCGGATAAATTTATAGAATACTTAAAGGGTTATTACGCGGACCCTAATATAGAAGTATAAGTCCTCGACTAATTAAGGATTATATAATAAAAGGAAAACAAAAATTTCACTTACTTCCTCCCTAAGTTTAAAAAAAAGCTTATAAAAGTAGGAGGAGGACACTAGTTAAACGTTATAAGGATTAACTACCTCAAAGGAGCCCTGAACACCATAATAAGAGCCCCCCTTATTAGCATAATTAAAAAACTAACGATATACACTACATATACCCAGATACTCCTAAGTATAAGCTTAGAATTGGATAACGAATCCTATTAAGTCCGTTGTAAGTGTCGGTGTAGGAGATTACTAACCCCTAACTAAATAAGAACTAAGTCCCCTTAGAAATAGAATAGTTGATTAGAGTCCCCTTAACCTGATTAGATGGAGTAGGAACCTACGAAGGTAAATAAGTTAACTAAAGATGAGAAAGTCCGTAAACAGCTAAGCTAAGAGGAAGCTCGTAGATGTTATAACTGTAATAAAAAAGGGCATATATAATAGTAATGACCTAAGGATCGAAAAGAGATAAGGAAGACCAAGACTTTTAAAGGAAAAACTAAGGAATAGAGTAAAATGGATAATAACTCTAATTAGGACTCTGAGGATTCGAGAAAAGAGTAACTCCTAGTAAAAGTCGTTATTAGGAGGAACAAGTTATAGAGGAATAGAAGGTCGTTAAAAAGAGTATAGATTATGACTTATTTTACGTTAATATTAGGATTAATGGGATATACTATACAACTGCTTTTGTTAATATAGGGTGTTTAACATACGCCCTGATCAGCGACGCCTTCGCTAAGAAACTCCGTTTACTATGTATTAGTATTACACCTCGGAACTTAATGTAAGTCACCATTATAGTTCCTAATGCAATTCACTATGTTATTTATGCTAATATTAATATTAATGGTTATAAATAACACCGATTATTCTTTTATATTATTCCTAATTAAGAAGACGATATTATCCTTGGAAGGTCCTGGATAATTGATGATGATGTTATGGTTTACCTAGTACGAGGTACTCTATATATAAGTGTCGTGGATTATTGGGTAATAGAAAGGAAACCGGGTTAGGCCCGGTAAGATCTAAAGTTCCTAATCTAATAATAGACTGGATTAGTATTCTTAGCTCTGATTAGGTGGGTATAGAAGAGAAAAGAGACTTTTTTTAGTATATTTACTTTAAACGCGTTCTCTATAAGTTTGGCTGATATCGAAAAAGCCTTAGTACTAAAAATGAAGATAGACCCGAGGACGAAACTCCCTACGTATTATTATAAGTTTTTGTATGTCTTTAACTGAGATAAGGTTAATTAATTACCGTTGCACTAGAAGAACGTCAATTATATTATCCTTATTAAGAAGGACTCCTATGGTTAAGATAAACTAGTGACTTGGGGACCTTTATATGGTATATTAAGGGAAGAGTTAATTGTATTACGCTGAACCCTTATAGAATTATTAGATAAAGGGTTTATTAGGGCTAATAGTTCTCTTATATTATTACCTGTTTTATTTGTCTGGAAGCCTGGAAGAGGGTTACGGTTCTGCGTCGATTACCGTGCCCTTAATGCTATTATAAAGAAGGACCGATACCCCTTACCCCTAATTAGCGAGACCCTAAGGGTATTAGTAAAAGTGAAGTGGTTAATAAAGTTGGATGTTATCGTTGTGTTTTATAAGATCCGGGTTAAGAAAGGAGATGAATAGAAGACGGCGTTTAGGACAGGGTATGGGTTATACGAATAGATAGTTACCCCCTTTAGTTTAACTGGAGCCCCCACGACGTTCTAGTGATATATTAACTACACCCTACGAGACTTCCTGGATAAGTTCTGCTTAGCTTATATCGACGATATCCTGATTTATTTAGACAGCTCCCTCTCTAATTATAGAAAGAAGGTTAAGAAGGTCCTTAAGCGCCTAGGCGTTGTAGGCCTGTATATGGATATCGATAAGTGCGAATTCGAAGTTAAGAGTATTAAGTATTTGGGGTTTATTGTTAATACTGGTAAGGGAATTCGCGTAGACCCTGAGAAGATTAAGGTAATCCAGGGATAGGAAGTGCCCTAATTAGTACGAGGAGTTCGTGGATTTATTGGTTTTACTAGTTATTACTAGTAATTTATACCCAACTTTTCGGGGATCGTATAACCCCTAATAACCTTAACTAAAAGGGATATACCGTTTATTTGGAGTAAGGAGTGTGTTAGAGTGTTCGAGGAGCTGAAGACGCTCCTGATTAGTGCACCTATATTGGCTTACTGGGACCCTGATCGAGTTATAGTATTCGAGACCGATTCGTTTGGTTATGTGGTAGGAGGTGCTTTATTGTAGTATGACGACGAAGGGATCCTAAAACCTGTAGTGTTCTTTTCATATAAGAACCTACTTATAGAGTATAATTACCTAATATATAATAAGGAACTATTAGTAATAATATGCTACTTAGAGTACTGGGATTCAGAATTGCGGAGTGTAGAAGAGTTCACTATTTTAACTAATTACTTAAATTTAAAGTATTTTATAACGAAGAGATAGTTGAGCGAACATTAGATTAGGTGGTTAGAATTATTATTCCGCTATAACTTTATTATCTAGTTTAGACCTAGTAAAGAAGTAATAGTTCCTAATACACTATCGAGACGCGAATAGGATATCCCTAGCACCTTATAGGACGATAAGTTAGAGGGTCAGAAGATTAAACTCTTAAAGAATAGGATTAACGTATTATGAGTTAATAACGTAGTAGTAATCAGAGAAGTACGGGCCCGATTAGGGCAAGTAGAGAGGGATGAGTTTAATATAAGAGACTCCCCCGGAGATATGGATTAGACCGACGACCCTAGCCTAGATAAGACGGAACCCCCTTTAAACCCTTTTAAAGAAGAGCTATTACGCTCTTAGTGGGATAAAGCCTTAGACCAAAATAACTAATATTAGTTAATTAGGGGGGTAATATAAAAAAGAGACCGATAATTTCCCTTATAATAGAAATTGCTGATGATGTTATTAGAATGTATAATCGACGATAATAAGAGATTATTATGGAGGGACAGAATCTGGATTCCATATTACGAGCCCTTAAGGACGGGTTTAATCCAGAGGTTCTACGACTTTACGTTAATGGGATATCCGGGGAGGGACACTTTAAAAGCCCTAATTAGCCACTAGTTCTATTAGCTAGGCTTATCCTAGGATGTCCGAAGATTTATGAGGAACTACGACGTTTATGGACGAGGAAACGTATAATGTAATAAGAAGAGGGGTCTATTAAAGCCTTTACTTATCCCTGGACGGATCTGGGTAGAGGTCTCTATTAACTTTGTAATAGGACTGCCCCCTTCCCACCGTAATGGGGTTATGAATGTTATGGTAGTGACCGATCGTTTATTAAAGAATGTAATTTTTAAATTATTAAAGGATATTATAACGGATATAGTGGTAGACCAATTAATCCGAGGTCTAATTAAATACTATAGGATACTTTATATAATTATATTAGATAAGGGATCGTAGTTTATAAGTCTTATATAGAAATAACTTTATTAGTTACTATGGATTAAATAGAGACTCTCTATAGTGTTCCACCTAGAAATAGACGGAGTTATAGAGAGGGTAAACTAGGTGATAAAAACCTATTTTAGAGTATATATAATGTATACTTAGGATAATTAGGATGAATTACTCCTAATAGTAATAATAATTATTAATAACTGGGTCACCTCGTTAATAGGACTTAGCTTGTTTTTTATTACTTATAAGTATAACTTAGACCTGATTAGAGTAGAGGAACCCCTGTGGAATAGTAATAAGACCCCTATAATAAGAGTAGAGGTTTTGGTCTAGAAGTTAAAGGACACCTTTAAGTAGGCTTAGGTAGCGATAGTGGTAATATAAGAGAAATAAGAAATTACCGTAAACGCAAAGCGCTAACCATTTAATTAGTTTAAGTTTGGGGATAAGGTTTAGTTAAGGTTATAGAATATTTAGTTTAATTGATTATTAAAAAAACTTAACTAGGTTAACGCAAAGTATACCGTCCTCGAACTAGTTGAATTCTACATTTACTAGCTAAATACACTACCAAGGATCTATAACATCTTTTATGTGAACCTAATTAGGTATACTAAAATCGATCCGTTATTGTTATAAAACTGTAATAATACTTAGTTACTTATAATACTAATAACTAATAAGGAGGAGTTTAAAGTTAAGGAGATCCGTAATACGCAGAAAGTACGGGGTGGATAAAAGGTCTTAATGAAATAAAAGGACTATACCCAACTCACCTAGGAGCTAGTGGATATACTAGCGGATACAGTGGCCTTGGACTATTACAAAGCCGATGACGGGAATATCCCTTAGGAAGGGAGGGGAGGAAAGGGGTAATTATTACGGGCCAAGGCCCGATTAGAGGCCTCGGAACTACTCGGCCATATCTAACGCTAACCGTTGCTTACTAAGCCTGACCAGGCCCAGGTAGACCTAATCAGGATCCAACGGATTTGTGGGGCAGCAGACTTTTCCTTCCTTTCTCCTTATCTTAAAGATACTCATAATAGTCGCCATAACTAGTTGCAATATACGTGCTTGGACCATTACAGATACGTTTATTGTGGAAACGGTAAATTACTTATTATGGGATATAGGGAACGATAAATGGAAAAAATGCTTAACGGAGTGCATAGCCCAACTACTGAGGACCTTATTTTAAAGAATATGGTGTACGTAGTGGATTTTCATATTAATATAATATCAAAAACACTTTTAAAATAGTTTAGTATTTAGTATTGTGGCCAAGACTGTACCCTCCGCTACGGAAGCCTCTTAAAGAGTGTGATCCTTAGACAACTCAAGCGGGAATACAACATAGTCCTATTCGAATACATCCCTATTAACAATTACCCTCTATTAAATATTCCCACGAGCACAGCATATATCATCGTAACCACGTTTCTAATAAATTCTCACCGTAATCACCCTTTAAGGGAGCCCAGGCCTGACCGCACTATGGACGCTACCCTTTAACACCTTTACACCGGTCATTTAGGCCCTAATGCTCTCCGGAAACTAGTTTTTACGATGAGGGGGGTGAAAATTAAGGGAACTCCTACAAAGATCAATTGCCAAGCTTGTTCATAGGTGAAAGCTCACTAAATAATATTCCGATGACCTTCGGAAGACGTAGCCCTGCGCCCTTTCTGGTGTATCTCCTGGGACCTTTTCGATTACCCTAGTGGTTATGGGAACGCCTTATGGTTACTGCTAATAATCGACGAATATACTAATATATTCTAGGGGTTTACAATAACGCGTAAAATGCACACCGAAGTCTTTGAAGTCCTATAGACGTATATAGCTTGGATCTCAAGACAAACAGGCCTATCCGTTTGTAAAATAAGGTAGGATATTAAGTGTGTGGTAATCGTTATTTAAGGTGAGATAGAATACGAGTGTTGGGCAAGGTGTATGGGAATCAATATTAAGCTCCCACCGGCTAATACTAAAGAGCTTATGGAATACGGTGAAAAAGCAGAACATCATATTATTAATAAGGTACTTATAATGTTAATTAGCGTTAGCTTACTAAAGAAACTGTGGCCAGAAGCCGTGATAGTAGCCATATTTATCGATAACGATTGCCCTTAGGTATTAAAGGGTTAGAAATCGCTAAATCAGATCCACGTAGAGTAAATGTAATAATATATTGGATAATACAATAAAAACCTAACTTTCTATCCATTTTGAGACCCGTATCCTAAACTAGGCGGCCTCTATGCCTATGGGTATAAGGCCTACGTACTAGATCGGGTGCGTAAAGGAGGTCACGAGAAGCAAGAATTCAAGGTCAAGGCACGAGCGCACATGGGATACTCCATGGGATACGTCCTATGCATACACAATCTTTTCAGAATATGGATCCCCACGCTCAATCGGGTTATTATCTCACATAACATCACTTTTAATAAGTACTCCTTTTAGAATCCTATTAATAATACGGTTACTATAACCACTAAAAAAACAAAAGTTTTATTAAAGGAAATTAAACCAGAGGACCTATACCCGAGCATAGTCCTCGAGGCCCTTAGGACATATAAATAAGAGAAGGAAGATAACCTTACCCAAGAAAACGCAGTTATTAGTATTTCATAAGATATTATAAAGTAAGGGATACCGCTACGAATAAAGGCTAATAATAGTCTAGTTTCACCTAAGCTTATACTAAACCCTAAGAGTATATTAGGTGTAGTGATAGAAGAAGTTAGAGATATCGGGGTAGATACCGAGGAGGTATGAAGTTTACCCACCTTTTCGGAGATTACCCTGTTCAGTGGTGGTGCCCGACCAAGTATAATACTGGACAGCCCATAAAAGGTAGAGAGGACGGATTTTAAGGTGGTTAACTAGACCTCTAACCAACTCACCAACTAAAATGCTCTAAAAGTGAAAAAAGAGTATTACCGGAAGGTCTATGAACCACTTACCCGGTTTAGTACAAGGCTTAGAGTTGCGGGAAGGGAGGGAACCCGAAAGGAGGCCTCTAGGGGGGAGTTAAGGTGAGATCTTAACACCTTCTTATAGTTAAAAGACTTAGAAGCCCCCTATTCGCCATACTATGTGGTAACTAACCTAGAAGGGATCCCTTATAGGAACCCCTAGTACGATTTCTTCGTTACCTTTATGCCTAATTAACTAAAGGTGGTATAAGAGAGTACCTTAGGATATAAAATACTTTATTTAATAATTACTAGAGCTACTAAAGAGTGACCTGTGCAATAAATAAAACCTACGCTTATTAAAGACCCTGAGGGTAACCTTAGATACCATAAAGATACCTTACTAGTACCTCCGGTAAAGTGGAAGAATATCTAACAAATCGAAGACCTATTAAGGACTAAATGGATCAACACAACAAAAGAGGAAATCCACAAACTCGTTTTTAAAAGCACTTAAAGGGAAATAGACCGCTTATTAGTATGCTCTAAGCCCCTCCCCTTAAAATGGGTATTCATATACAAATTCAATAAAAACGGTTTCCTTAAACACTATAAAGTGCAGATATACGTACATAGAGACCTTCAGAAGGTCGATCCCCTATAAAATATATACACTACTACCCTTATAGTACACTCCTTTAAAACTCTAATGGCCATGGCCACTCAATTCGATCTCAAAGTCAACTAATACAACGTAGTGAACGCGTTTCTTAACACAAAAATGGATCCAGATGGAGAACTTATAGTATACGAATTTCCGGATAACTTCGGATAACCTAGAAAGTGCGCTAAACTTGTTCATACTTTCTACGGGCTCCGAGACGTACCCATCCTTTAATATAAAACATTCTTAAAAATCTTAATAAACATAAGGCTAGTACTATGCCCTGAGGAACCCTATATTTTCTATACAAAGGACCTTAAGGTCTTTGTTATGTTCTACGTAGACAATATCCTAATTATAAACCACCATAACGACACTAAAGTGGCCGCCAGAGTTGTTAATAGTATTAAGTCGGCGGTGGAACTCAAGGACCAGGACCCCGTAGAATAGTACCTTGGAATACGAATCATTAGGGACCGTAAAACATATAAAATTTACCTTATTTATAACTCTTATATTAAGAAGGTCGCTAAACACTTCGGCCTCGCAGATAACACCGTAACCCCTTATACTCTTATACTAAAAGGCCTTATACTATACAAGGGACAAATAACAAGGGCTTAAATTAAGGAATTCCAGGAAAAAGTCGGATCCCTCCTATACACTATGATCTTTGTATACCTTAATACTATATATCCAATAACGAAGCTCTTCTTATTCCTAATAAACCCCTCTCCAGAGCATCTCGTAACCACAGATCAGGCCATTCACTACATTTTTAATACACACTACCTTACTATCAGCTACGGTGGCGTAGGGGGTAAGGGAGATGCTCAAGTACTTCTAATTACAAGCAACACCTCGTTCACAGACAACGAGGCAATAAGATGCTCTATATAGGGCTTTATAATCTCCCTTTTCGGTGAACCTATTATATAAAAAGCCACCAAATAAGCGATAATCACAATATCCACCACCAAAGCAAAGCTTTTAAGTCTCTTAGATACTACTAGAGAAATAATTACTCTCTAAAGGTTCTTTAAGGACCTTTTACTTAACCTTAAAAACGTTTAGAGGATTCACTATAATAATTAGTAAACTATAAGGTTTATAATAAGTAAAAAAGAACGGATATTAACCCATTTAAGGTACATAGATATTCATAATATGTAGTTTAAATAAGAATACACTAAGGGTAAATTTAATGTAGTTTATATATTAATAAACCTAATGCTTATAAATGGATTTACTAAAATACTCTTAAGAGTGAAGTTCGAGTATTTTAGAGGTCTTTTTAACTTTTATGATATACGGAGATTAGTTATAGTGGGTATGGGAAGTAATAAAAAGTAAAGAATAGTTATATTTAGGCCCGTAAACTGCATGCACTACTAGTACAGTAAAATAAGAACTTTTCCTGGGCATAAAGCCCCTATATACATATAGCCGGGTATGAAATACGAATATTAGAAGCCCTAAAGGGTATAGAAAGTGAGTATAGCCCCTAATCGGGGTAGAAAGTACGGTAAACAACCGTATAAGCCTCCTTAAAGCCGGGCTTAAGGAAGCTACGAATAGAGGTAAAGTAGGCCTCGTAACCACTAATAACCTCGTTAATAATAGTAGTAGCTAGTATAGTAAAGGTAATAATAGTTTAGGAGGTGTAGCGAGATGAGATATAATCGATAAGCTTCTTAGTAGCCGCCTTTTTAGGGGTGCCCTTTTTGGGTGTGGCCTTAGGGGCGGCGGGCACTAGAGAAAGAAGGGAGGACTTATCCTTTATCTCCGTATCGTCGTCTAGGACGATGACCTCCTCCTCCTCCTCGTCGAGGAGGAAGTGCACAGTAAAACGTGCACACTAGATCATTTGGAAACTATTAATATAAATACTAGTTAGGTTAATATATAAAGACTTAAGGTATTATTAGTGCTAGGGTCCTAGAGGACGTGGTGAAGGCCTAAAACCGTGGTCTTAGTGGCCTTAGGGACCGGACCATAGTTGGTGTGGTGGCCGTAGTAGTACTCTTAGTACTTAGTAATGTATATGTATACGTGGGTGTAGTAGTGGAGGTTTATACTCTCCTCGTTTTTACACTTTTTGCTTTAAAGAGTATTGTGGACGTAGGCGAGGTAGGGAATATTGTTCTCTAGGCCCTTAGTGGCCGCCTCTTCCTTATATGCACTAGTGGCGGCGGAGCTCTCCTTGGGCTTAGGATTAGTGGTGAAGGGGTCGGAGGACCCGCCTCCTAAGGGGGTAGGGACCAACTATATCTTATTGTCCTCGTTATCCTCGTCGTCCTCGATGGGCGTGGGAGTAGGTGCGAGAACGGGGGTGGGGGTAGTGGAGGTAATACGTATAGAGAAAAGGGAGCGCTTATGGTGAGTGTTGGAGTGCATCTGATAAGCTTTGGAGGGCGAAGCGACGGTGAGATTAGCTATACTCCTAGTGAGTATACGAGTATTGCCCCTGGTGGGTATGAGGTGCGAGGTGTGACTAGACTTTTTACTGTTGGCCTTAGGAGTAGAACCTAAAAAATAACTGTTGAAAAAATAGTATGGAAAACGAGGAAATATAAGAGAAGGGAATATTTACCGATGCGAGGTATAGTAATAGTGTTAGATCGGTGGATCTATGTGAAAAATTAATTGTTAATGGTTATAGGGGATAAAAATGCGGCGAAAATACGTATAAAAAGTGGTTTATTGAGATTTAAGGAAAGTAAGTTTTCCAGAGGTAGCGGGTAGTGAAAGGTTTTTCCTTTAGTTACTAGTGTGCACTTCGCTTATAGGTCGTCGGGAGTATGGGGTACGTGATAATTGGGAACGACCTTTCTCACAAGCCGAGATGCACGCGTTGCCCCGGATACTATGGTTTTTAACCACATTATAATAAAAAAGGCCAAGTACGAAGGCCTAAAATAATAATATAATACGGATATTACGATTATTATAAAACGAGGGAATTTGTTTAGATTAATTGGAGTTATTATTCTAATTGAATTGTTTGATTTAGAACGCATATAAAAGAGCTTGGTGGCCGTTGCTTCGATGTGAGTAATTGCCCCAGTGGTGTAATTGGGGGGTGTATCGCAAGCATACTGGGCCACTAAGACGTCTGGGAGCTGTGCTCAGCTGAGTTAGTATTCACGTGACGTCCTGGTCCTCGAGCCGGCCTATTTATTCTGCTGGACGCACCCACCAGATAGTGAATAGATTAAGCCTTCTTCTCCTACTTAACCTCGTACGCGCGTGCGAACTCGCCACAGAAGGAAAAACAATAGTGGAAATAGATTATTCAGGGTTTGTTTTAAGTGGTACCCTTATGTAAGAAGACTCCGATGAACACTAGTACCCTATTATGTTCTATTTACAGAAGCTATCACCAGTCGAGTATAATTACCCTATTTATAATAAGGAACTACTTACCATACTCGTATACCTTAGGGTCTAGAGAGTAGGACTACGAAGTGTAGGTAACTTTAAAATTCTTATAGATCATAAAAGCCTTGAATATTTTATAAGGAAGTAGCACCTCACCGAGAAGTAGAGCCGGTGAGTAGAAGAGTTAATTTAATACGACTTTTATTTAGAGTACTAACTAAGAAAGGAAGTAATAATCCCCGATGCCCTCTCTTAGAGGGAGTAGGACGCCCTCCAGGGCTAGGATGATAAGAGAGAATAGGGACGTATACTCCAGTTAATACCTAACTACGCTATCCCTAAGGAAAGAACTGGTACCCCCTAGGTGGGCTATACCATAAACGACTTACTAATACTCTTATATATAATAGTGTTTGTAAATAATAGTGAATTATAAATACTTTAGGGTTAAATTATTAAAGAAGATAGGTTATACCACCGAGCTTATAAGGTGGTGAAGTAGGGATAATGTAATTTCCTATTAGAGTTATAGTTGAAGGGTTAGATTACGGAATATGCGATTAATAAATAGTAGAGGTTGATGTTCCGGGACAAAGTATAAGTTCCCGGAGGAAGAAATGATGACGACCCTTTAAGCTTACTATGAATAAGGGTTATATAGGAGTACTATGATTCTAGTATAAGTGGTCACCCGGGGAAGTAGATGGTGAGGATAAGTAGTAAGTAGAGGAGATTTATACTATTAGATGGAAAATGGTGGGTAGAGGGAGAAGATGTGAAGCCCTGGTGAAGTGGGAGGGTTATATTAACCCTACGTAGGAGTTAGCCGGTGTTATAAAGGAAACGGAGGTGTTAGACCGTTACGAGGAGCGTTATGGGCCGATATTGGAGAATAACGGGGACGTGGTGTATGTGTAGGTGCCCCCCTAGGAGGCCAGCTAAGAACTAGAGGCTGTGCGGGGGGAGGAGGGGGGTAGTGTCACGGGCTGAACCCGGTGGTTATGCCCGGGTTATGCCCGTGCTCGCATTGGTGCCCCACCAGCGCCCACCCCCTAAGAAGTAGAGATTTCGCGCTATATCGTAGTTTACCCTTTTCCTCTTCAGCTTGAAATAAACAGTATTTGGCTACTTTTTGGTTGAGACAAGGCCTAGGACCAGCCCTTCGCATTATTATCCTATTATAACTTTACTATCAAATTTAAACCTAGTAAAGGAGTGGTAATTCCTAATATACTATTAAAATACGAATAGGATATCCCTAGTACCCTATAGGATAATAAGTTAAAGGGTTAGAAAACTAAACTCCTAAAGAATAGGATTAACGTATTACGAATTAACAACACAGCAGTAATCAAAAAAGTGCAGGCCTGATCAGGGTAAATAAAGAAGGTTAAGTCTAGTATAAGAGACTCCCCCGGAGATATGAATTAAGCCGACGACCCTAGCCCAAATAAGATAGAACCCCCCTTAAGCCCTTTTAAAGAAGAGCTATTACGCTCCTAATAGGATAAAGCCTTAAACTAGAATAACTAATACTAGCTAATTAGGGGGGTAATATAAAGAGGAGACCAATAACTTCCCTTATAATAGAAATTGCCGATTATATTATTAGAATATATAATTAATAATAATAAGAAATTATTATAAAGGAACAAAATCTTGATTCCATATTATAAGCCCCTAAGGACGGGTTTAATCCAGAGGTTCTACAATTCCACGTTAACGGGATATCCGGGGAGGGACACTTTAAAAGCCCTAATTAGCTACTAATTCCACTAGCTAAGCTTATCCTAGGATATCCAAAGATTTATGAGGAACTGCGATGTTTGTGGACGAGGAAATATATGGCGTAATAAAAAGAGGGGCCTATTAAAGCCTTTACTTATCCCTAGACGGATCTGAGCAAAGGTTTTTATTAACTTTATAATAGGATTACCCCCTTCCCACCGTAATAGGGTTATAAATATTATAATAATAACCGATCATTTATTAAAGAACGTAATCTTTAAGTTATTAAAGAATATTACAACGGACATAGTAGTAGAGTAACTAATCCGAGGTCTAATCAGGCACTATAAGATACCTTATATAATTATATTAGATAGGGGACCGTAGTTTATGAGTTTTATATGGAAATAACTCTACTAGTTGTTACGGATTAAACAAAGACTCTTTATAGTGTTCCACCTAGAAATAAACAGAACTCCAAAGAGGGTAAACTAGGTAATAGAAACCTATTTTAGAGTATATATAGCGTATAATTAGGATAATTAAGATGAACTACTCCTAATAGTAATAATAGTTATTAATAACCGGGTTACCTTATTAATAGGACTTAGTTCGTTTTTTGTTACTTATAAGTATAATTTAAATCTGATTAGAGTAAAGGAACCCCTGCGGAATAGTACTCAGACCCCTATAACAAAAATAGAAGCTCTGGTCTAGAAGTTAAAGGACACTTTTAAGTGGGCTTAGGTGGTGATAACGGTAATATAAGAGAAATAAGAGATTACCGTAAACGTAAAGCGCTAACTGTCTAATTAGTTTAAGCCTGGGGATAAGGTTTAGTTAAGGTTACGGAATATCTAATTTAATTGACTATTAAAGAAGTTTAACTAAGTAAATATAAAGTATACTACCCTTAAATTAGTTAAATCCTATATTTACCAACTAAATACACTATTAGGGATTTATAACATCTTTTATATATGTAACGGTCCAAGCACGTATATTGCAACTAGCTATGGCGACTACTACGAGTTTCTTTAAGATAAGGAGAAAGGAAGGAAAAGTCTACTACCCCATAAATCCGTTGGATCCTAATTAGGTTTACTTAGGCCTAGTTAAGCTTAGTAAATAGTAGTTAGTATTAAATATAGCTAAATAGTTCTAAGGCCTCTAATCGGGCCTTAACTTATGATAATTACCCCCTTCTTCCCCTCCCTTCCTAAGGGATATTCCCATAATTAACCTCGTAATAGTCCAAAGCTACTATATCCGCTAATATATCCATTAACTCCTAGGTGAATTAGGTATAATCCTTTTACTTTACTAAAATCTTTTATCCACCCTGTATTTTCTATGTATTACGGATCTCCTTAACTTTAAACTCCTCCTTATTAGCTATTAGTATCGTAGGTAGTTAAGTGTTATTATAGCTTTGTGATGGTAAAGGATTAACTTTAGTATACCTAATTAGGTTTATGTAGAAAATATTATAGATCCTTAGTAGTGTATTTAGCCGGTAAACGTGGAATTCAACTAGTTTAAGGATAATGTACTTTGTATTAACTTAGTTAAACTTTTTTAATAGTTAATTAAATTAAATATTCCATAACCTTAACTAAACCTTATCCCTAGGCTTAAACTAATTAGATGGTTAGCACTTTGTGTTTATGGTAATCTCTTATTTCTTTTATATTACCGTTATTACTATTTGAGCTTATTTAGAGGTGTCCTTTAGCTTCTAGACCAGAGCCTCTACTCTTATTATAGGAGTCTTATTACTATTCCGCAGGGGTTCCTCTACTCTGATTAGGTCTAAGTTATACCCATAAGTAATAAAGAATGGGCTAAGTCCTATTAACGAGGTGACCTGGTTATTAATAACTATTATTATTATTAGGAGTAGTTTATCCTATTTGTCCTAAGTATACATTGTATACACTCTAAGATAAGTTTTTATTACTTAGTTTACCCTCTCCATAACTCTGTTTATTTCTAAGTAGAATATTATAGAGAATCTCTATTTAATCCATAGTAACTAGTAGAGTTATTTCCATATAAAACTCGTAAACTACGGTCCTTTATCTAATATAATTATATGAGGTATCCCATAGTACTTAATTAGACCTCGGATTAGTTAATTTACCACTATATCCGTTGTGATGTTCTTTAATAACTTAAAGATTATATTCTTTAATAAATGATCGGTTACTACTATAACGTTTATAACCCCATCATAGTGGAAAGGGGGTAATCCTATTATAAAGTTAATAGAGACCTCTACCCAGATCTATCCAGGGATAAGTAAAGGTTTTTATAAGCCCCTCTTCTTATTATATTATACGTTTCCTCGTCCATAAACATCGTAGTTCCTTATAAATCTTCGGATATCCTAGGATAAGCTTAGTTAGTGGAACTAGTAGCTAATTAGGGCCTTTAAAACGTCCCTCCCTAGATATCCTATTAATGTGGAGTCGTAGAACCTCTAGATTAAACTCGTCCTTAAGGGCTCATAATATGGAATCCAGATTCTGTCCCTCTATAATAATCTCTTCTTATCATTGATTGTATATTTTAACAGTATTATCGGTAACTTCTATTATAAGGGAAGTTGTCGGTCTCCTTTTTATATTACCCCCCTAATTAGCTAGTATTAGTTATTCTAATCTAAGGTTTTATCCTATTAAGAGTGTAATAGCTCTTTTTTAAAAGGGTTTAAGGGGGGTTCCGTCTTATCTAAGCTAGGGTCGTTGGTCTGATCTATGTTTCTGGGGGAGTCTCTTATATTAGACTTATCCCTTTCTACTTACCTTAATTAGGCCTGTACTTCTCTAATTATTACTATGTTATTAACTCGTAATATGTTAATCCTATTCTTTAGGAGTTTAATCTTCCGACCCTTTAATTTATTATCTTATAAGGTACTAGGGATATCCTGTTTACGTTTCGATAGTGTATTAGGAACTATTACTTTTTTACTAGGTTTGAACTAAATAATAAAGTTATAGTGGAATAGTAATTCTGACCACCTAATCTGATGTTCACTTAACTATCTTTTTATTATAAAATACTTTAGATTTAGGTGATTAATTAGGATAGTGAACTCTTTTATACTCCGTAGTTCTAAATCCCAGTACTCTAAGTAGCGTATTATTACTAATAGTTCCTTATTGTATATTAGGTAATTATATTCTATAAGTAGGTTCTTATATGAAAAGAATATTATAGGTTTTAGGATCCCTTCGTTATTATACTATAATAAGGTACCTCTTATTATATAACTAGACGAATCGGTCTTGAGTATTATAACTCGATTAGGGTCCTAGTAAGCTAATATAAGTGCACTGATCAGGAGCATCTTCAGCTCCTCGAACACTCTAGTGCACTCCTTGCTCTAAATGAATAGTATATCCTTTTTGGTTAAGGTTATTAGGGATTATACGATCCCCGAGAAGTTAGGTATAAACTGCTGGTAGTAGTTGGTAAAACCGATGAACCTACGAACTCCTTATACTAATCGGGGTATTTCCTATCCCTGAATTACTTTAATCTTCTTAGGGTTTATACGAATTCCCTTACTAGTATTAATAATAAACCCTAAATACTTAATACTCTTAGCCTCGAATTAGTACTTATCGATATCCACATATAGGCCTATAGCGCCTAGGTGCTCGAGGACCTTCTTAACTTTTTTCTTATGATTAGAGAAGGAGCTGTCCAAATAAATTAGGACATTATTAATATAAGTTAAGTAGAACTTATTTAGGAAGTCTTATAAGGTATAGTTAATATATTACTGGAACATTGCGGGAACTCTAGTTAAACTAGAGGGGGTAACCATTTATTCGTATAACCTATACCTTATCCTAAACACCGTCTTCTATTTATCTCCTTTCTTAACCCGGATCTTATAAAACACAGTGATAATATCCAACTTTATTAACCACTTTACTTTTACTAATACCCTTAGGGTCTCACTAATTAGGGATAAGGGGTATCAGTCCTTTTTTATAATAGTGTTAAGGGTATAATAATTAACGCAGAACTGTAACCCTCCTCCAGGCTTCCGGACAAATAGAACAGGCGATAATATAGGGGAGCTACTAGCCCTAATAAACCCTTTATTTAATAGTTTTATAAGGGTTCGGCGTAGTATAATTAACTCTTCTCTTAACATGCTATATAAAGGTCCCCAGGTCACTAGTTTGTCTTAACCGTAGGAGTCCTTCTTAATAAGGATAATATAATCGACGTTCTTCTAGTATAATAATAATTAATTAGCTTTATTTTAATTAAAAATATATAGAAATTTGTAGTAATGTGTAGGGAGTTTCGTCCTCGGGTTTATTTTTATTTTTAGTATTAGGGCCTTTTCGATATCGGCTAAACTTATGGAGAATGCATTTAGGGTGGATATACTAAAAGGGGTCTCTTTTCTCTTCTGTGCCCACCTAATTAGGGTTAAGAATACCGATTTAGTTTACTACTGGATTAGGAACTTTGGATCTTACTAGGCCTAACCCGGTTTCCTTTCTATTACCTAATAGTCTACAACACCTATATATAGAGTACCTCGTACTAGGTAAACCATAATATTATTATTAATTATCTAGGACCTTCTAAGGATAACGTCGTCTTTTTAATTAGGAATAATATAAAAGAATAATTGGTGTTGTTTATAGTTATTAATATTAATATTAGTGTAAGTGACGTAGCGGATTGCACTAGGAATTATAATAGTAATTTATATTAAGTTCTGAGGTGTAATACTAATGTGTAGTAAACGGAGTTTCTTAGCGAAGTCGTCGCTAATCAGGGTGTATATTAAACACCCTATATTAATAAGGGTAGTTGTGTAGTGTATCCCATTAATCCCGATATCGACGTAAAATGGGTCATAATCCATACTCTTTTTAACGACCTTCTATTCCTCCACAACTTATTCCTCCTAATAACAACTTTTATTAGGAGTTACTCTTTTTTTGAGTTCTTAGAGTCCTAATTAGAGTTACTATCCGTTTCACTTTATTCCTTAGTTCTTTTTTTAGAAATCTTAGTTTTCCTTATCTTTTTTCGATCCTTAGGGTATTACCATTATATATACCCTTTTTTGTTATAGTTGTAACATCTGCGAGCTTCCTCTTGGTTTGGCCGTTTATGGACTTTCTTATCTTTGGTTAGCTTATTTGTTTTTATAGGTTCCTACTCTATTTGATTAGGTTAGGGGGACTCTAATTAACTGTTCTGTTTCCGAGGGGACTTAGTTCTTGTTTGGTTAGGGGTTAGCGATCTCTTATGCTAATACTTATGGTGGGCTTAATAGGATTCATTATCCAATTCTGAGCTTATACTTAGGAGTATCTGGGTGTATATAGTGTATGTTGTTAGTTTATTGATTATGCTAATAAGGGGGGCTCTTATTGTGGTGTTCAGGGCTCCTTTAAGGTAGTTAATCCTTATAACGTCTAATTAGTGTCCTCCTCCTACTTCTACGAGCTCCTTTTCAAATTTGGGGAGGAAGTAAGTGAAACTCTCGTTCTCCTTTTGCCGTATAATCCTTAGTTAGTCGAAGGCTTGTACTTCTGCGTTAGGGTCCGCATAACAACCCTTCAAGTATTCTATAAATCTATCCGGGTTTTTCGACCCATCGGCCCCTCTTTACACATAATAGGCGCTCACCATAGCTTACACAGTGTTTTCTAGCCTAAAATAGATATAAGTGAATATAATTAACTCTAAACCGAAGGCTTTTTTATCTACACTTATCTTCCCTCCTATTTCGAGGTACTATTATTAAAACTTTTTATGTAATCCATTAAACTTCGGTGAGTCGGGAATCTAATATTTAACTTATTTCGGAGGTAGTACATAGGCCTAATCGAGGGGAATTAGTATTATAAAGGGTATTAGGGACTAGTTTATTGTCGATATTAGGTACCTGGGTTCTACTAGGGCTTCCTATAATAGTCGAATCTGTTCTCGTTAAGTCTCTTATTCGATTACTTGGGCGGTCCGCATCTCCTATAGTTAGGTTGCAAACTATCCAATCAGTTATACCAACTATTACGGGTTTCTAAATAATTTAGTGTTATTTTCCATTATTACGTAGCTATTACTTATCCTAGCGTTTTACATTTAATAGTAACTATAGTATACTTAATACCATAGTCGAGGTACTCTACTACGAATATACGTATACGTCGTTTCGAGTTTATAATAACCTCTAGGTCTGATTAGGCTATACTAATCAACTTTAGACGTTCAGGGACTCCTTAGGTTAACCCGTCTAGAACTTCTTACCACTCTCACATAAATCATAGACTTCTATACTAGGCGTTCAATTAATTACCTTTGATAATCTTAAAAATAATATAATGGTCTAAACACGTATATTATAATTAATTATGGTGATTACTACGAGTTTTTTTAAGATAAGGAGAAAGGAAGGAAAAGTCTACTGCCCCATAAATCCGTTGGATCCTGATCAGGTCTGCCTGGGCCTGGTCAGGCTTAGTAAGCAGCGGTTGGCGTTGGACATGGCCGAGTGGTTCCGAGGCCTCTGATCGGGCCTTGGCCCGTGACAATATAAACCTAATTAGGTACACTAAAATTAATCCATTACTATTATAAAGCCGTAACAATACCCAACTATTTATAATACTAATAGCTAATGGGGAGGAGTTTAAAGTTAAGGAGATCCATAATACGCGGCAAATACGGGGCGGATAAAAGGTCTTAGTAAAGTAAAAGGACTATACCCAACTCACCTAGGAGCTAGTAGATATACTAGTGGATACAATAACCTTAGACCATTATAAAGCTAATTACAAGAATATCCCTTAGGAAGGGAGGGGAGGAATCGGGTAATTATTACGAGCTAAGGCCCGATTAGAGGCCTCGGAACTACTCGGCTATATTTAACACCAACCACTACTTACTAAGCCTAATCAGGCCCAGGCAGACCTAATCAGGATTCAACGGATTTATAGGGCAACAAACTTTTCCTTCCTTTCTCCTTATCTTAAAAATACTCATAGTAGTCACCATAGCTAGTTGTAATATACGTGCTCGGACCGTTACACACTGAAGGCGCAGGAGGGCCGCTCGAGGCACGCTTAGTCACACAAGGCGTGCTTAGTCACACAAGGGACACTAGAAAGGTGCCTCAGGGGCACTCACAGGCATAAGGACACACAAGCACAATACACATCACAAATTGACCTCCTACATCGTGCCCATATTCAATTCTTAACAATGACTATCAGAAAATCAATTACTAAATATAACCACCCGGACTAATTATATATAAACAAGCTAAGACTAGCAGGGGTGGCCACAGCGGTCTACTTAACCTTTTAGCCCTTACTCTTATTACTCTTAGGCTTTTTATTAATAATTAGATTTAGCATAAACTAGTTAACGATAATCTAAAAGATAATAAATAAAACAGATTTATATATCTCAGGCTTAGAGCTCATAGTAAAATCAATAATTGAAGTTTATACACAGTTGCACTTACACTTTCACACTTCACGTATAAAAAAATAGTAGTAATACGAAGCTCCTTAGTTTTTTTTAAAGTATTATAATAAACTTAAATCTAAAAATAAGTATTAATAATAACCTAAGAAATTGTATAAAATACGTAAAGTATAGAATACAAACCTTATATATACGACTTTTATGCGAAGGGCTGGTCCTAGGCTTTGTCTCAACCGAAAGGTAGCCAAATACTGTTTATTTCAAGCTGAAGAGGAAAAGGGTAAACTACGATATAGCGCAAAATCTCTACTTCCTAGGGGGTGGGCGCTAATGGGGCACCGGTGGGGCACCAGTGCAAGCACAGGCATAGCCCGGGCATAACCACCGGGTTCAGCCCGTGACACTACCCCCCTCCTCCCCCTGCGCAGCCTCTAATTCCTAGCTGGCCTCCTCGGGGGCACGTACGCATACGCTGCGTCTCCGTCGTTCTCTAATATCAGCCCATAACACTCCTCGTAACGGTCCAGCGCCTCCGTTTCCTCTATAGCACCGGCTAGCTCCCACGTAGAGTTAATATAACCCTCCCACTTCACCAGGGCTTCACATCTTCTCCCTCTACCCACCATCTTCCATCTAATAACGTAAATCTCCTTTATTTACCACTTATCCTCACCACCTACTTCCCTAATAAGTGGCGGCTAGTAATCCAACTAAATTTGGCCTAGGAGGGGGTCACTAGCTGACCTCTAGAGGACGTCCACGTAGAATTACGGGTAAATCCCTCTTAGCATATTTAACTCCACTATATGTATACTCACCACCTTAGTAACTTAGTATTAGTGGTATAATTATATAAACTTCTTACTTAGGTACGGGGACTTATAATTCACAACATTAAACTAAACTTTATCACCCACCTAGTACTTATCCACTAGTGACCAGCGACGATTAGCACTCAATTCGTAGTACGACTACGTTAAGGTTATTATAACCTAGGTAAACACTATAACGTCCTTTATTTTAACCACTAGTTCATCTACGACCACCTTCCCACGGCTAAGTGGTCCCTTATTATCTTCTTCTATAACTAGTAACGGGTCGACGTAGTACCCGTATTCTATAAAAAACGGAAAAACACTAATTACTAAACTAATTCTATTCTACAAAGCCAACTACACCATAAAAAATAACCCTCCCTAATCATCCTAAACCTAAGTAACATAAGCTTATAAAATAACCTAAACCTCCTAGTTTATACACTTTATTCCCCTATTAGTTTATAAGTAATAAGTGGTACTTAATAACTAGGTAACCCTAGTTAACCTATAAAACTCCCACTAAAAATCATTAACCTAGTTCAATCCTCTATTACTTATAATTAACTAAAGTATCCCATAGAAATGGTAATAACTATAGAGGAACTATTAAGCACAAAATACTGCGTCCATAATCTCCATCTCTTCTAGTATTAGCGCTTTGCTTAGCCGATTAACTATAACCCACATATAATAGGACTTCTTCTTTTTTATTAGTAGTAGATCAGTAATGAAATCCATTAATAGGTCACTACTTATCCGGAGGGGGATAAGTAGGGGCTTAAGTAACCCCTTCTTAACTTACCTCTAAATATGGATACCACCATATACATAATAGTTCCTCGTAAACCTTCTAACTATTTAAGAGTACCCTAATTAGTAAAAGCGTCGGCTTATAATCTCGAATATACTATTACACCCCGGGTAACCACTAGTACTAGAATCGTGGTACTCTTATATAACCCTTATCCATAGTAGGCTTAAAGGGTTATTATTATCTTTTCCTCTAGGAACCCATATTTTATCCCAGAACATTAACCTCTACTACTTATCAATTACATATTCCATAATCTAAACCTTTAACTATAACTCTGGTGAAAAGTTGCGTTATCCCTACTTCACTACCTTATAAACTCAGCGGTATAATCTATTTTCTTTAATAATCTAATCCCAAAGTATTTATAACTCACTATTATTCATAAACACTATTATATATAAAAATACTAATAAATTATTTATAATATAGCCCACCTAAGGGGCACCAGTTCCTTCTTTTAGGATAGTATAATTAAGTATCAACTAGAGTACACATCCCTATTCTCTCTTATCGTCCCAGCCCTAGGGGGCATCCTACTCCCTCCAAAAAAGGGCATCAGGGACTACTACTTCCTTTCCTAATAAGTACTCCAAATAAAAATCGTATTAAGCTAACTCTTCTACCCACTAAATCTACCTCTCAGTGAGGCGCTACTTCATCATAAAGTATTCAAAGCTTTTATAATCCATAAGAATCTTAAAATTACCTACACTTCATAGTTCTACTCTCCAAACCCTAAAACAAACAAATACAGCGAATAGTTCCTTATCATAAATAAGGTAATTATACTCAACTAACAATAACTTCTATAAGTAAAACACAATAAGGTACTAGTACCCATCAGAGTCTTCTTACATAAGGGTACTACCTAAGGCAAACCCCAAACAATCTATCTCCACTATTATCTTTCCTTCAAAATCAAAGCAGCGAAACACCAGCTCCATACTAAATAACCACTTAAGCTCCTAGAATCCTTCTTCCTAACTAAGTCCCCAGTAGAACACAACCAACTTCTTCGTAAACCTCATAAGGGGCTCAACAATAATAGTATAATTAGGTATAAAAATACAATAATAATTCGCAAACCCAAGGAAACTTCTAACCCCCTTTACAATTCTAAGGGACAACCACTCAGCAATAACTCTTAACTTCTCAGGGTCATATAAAATCCCTTTCTTAGCAATAATAATAAACCCAATATACTTCACAATTTTAACTAAAAAAGTACACTTCTTAGGGTCTAATCGTAATCCAACCTTTACTAAGTACCAGAGGACCACCCATACCTTCTCTTTATACTTCTTTTTTAACCTAAACATATAAATCAGAACATCATCCAAATAAGTAATAACAAAGTCATCTAAGAAGTTTTAGAGAATCGTATTAATATACTATTAGAACATAACTAGGGCCCCAGTAAGTCCAAAAAATAGACTAACTACTCGAAGAGTCTATATCTCATATAAAACACTATCTTCTTAACGTCTTCTTTTATAATCCGAATCTTATAAAATACAGCTACGACGTCAAACTTCGTATACCATTATACAACGACTACCCATCAAAGGATCTCTAATATAAGTGGTAATGGATAACGGTCCTTCTTCGTAATACTATTAAGGGCTCGGTAATCAACACAGAACCGAATTCCCCCACTAGGCTTCTTAATAAACAACACTAGGGCACCTACTAGCGAGCTACTAACTCAAATAAACCCTTTATCCAGCAGGTCCTCTAATGTCTTCTTCAGAACCAAGAGTTCCTCATAGGACATCCCATATAAGGGTCCCCATAGAAGTATAGGCTCCTAACCGTGAACGTCCTTAATAAGGGGAATCTTATAATTAACCCCTAGCCTCCTAGGGGACACCGAGTACACCTTCTCTGGGTTAAATAAGTCTTTAAACTCCTTATAAACCCAACCTAGGACGAATTCCTTTATATCCATAAACTTCTTTTCTTTTAACACATCCTCGATATCCCTCAAACTCACAACTATAACCTGGGCCTCTAATACCCTCTAACACTTCACTTATCAGCATACAACTATAAACACAGGGGCCATTAATAATTGGATTATACGAATCTCTTTTATAACAACTAATTCTTTTTAATTAGAAAAGTATATATTTACTCTTCTCTTATTATAGTACACCCACTAAGTAGCGGCGTTATATATTACATAGTTCACTTCTATCCATAGTTTCCCTAGGAATATAGGGGGGTCTAAGCCCTTTACTACGTATACGTAAACTTTCTAAGTATAACTACTTAATTCCAGATCTAGGATAACCACACCCTAAGTATCACTAGGTGATGGCCCGTTTTATGTATACCCTTATAGGGTACACTTCTTCTGATCTACTAGTGGTAATCAGAGGCGTCTAAAAAGAGACTGATCTACTATTACATAAATATCGTAGTTAGTATCGATGAGGGCGTATATTAAATATCCTTTATTAATCCTTACCTAAATAATAACTAACTATTAGCTCCTCTACTACTATTCTTTTTAGTGGGACTCCTATCCTTTAATTTCCTCCTTTATTAACTTTAGTACCCGACTTTGTATTAGAGTTACTCTTTTCCTAAGTTGTACTCACTAGAGGAGGCACTAATGGCCTCTTAGTCCTCTTCTTTTAACCCGGGATCCTTCTACTTTTTTATCACCTTAATACAAATAACCTTCGCTTACCTAAGAACCTTTTTCCAATAATTCCTAGTAATATAACCTTCTTCACCACAGTAAAAGCACTTATAGCGGTCCACCAACGGGTTACCCGAGGAGCAACGGCGGTAACGGTCCTTCTTCTCCCTTCGAATCAATAAGGCGCAGGCAACACCAGTCATCTAAACATCTCCATCGCAATCCTTCCATGGAGGGGCTAGGGTTAGGGACCAGCGATACTCCCGTTTAATAATAACGAGTACTATACACTCTAACTTCTAAGCAACGTCCTATACCCTAGTAAACCACTAAGTATACTCCCCTAATAAAAAAACGGTGATTAGGTACTCCTTTAGGTGGGAAGTAAAGGCATTTTCCAATATAATAATTTTAACGGTATCGGGTTATACACCACCTCCTACGTCTACTATTATTCGTTTAAACTTCAGTAAAAAAATAACCAGCTTCTCGTTATTTTTCTAATAAAGGGTCTATAACTAGGTTACGGTTTAGGGTTAGGTGTTCAGGTCTTAGTAGGTCTTATCGAGGTAGGATATAAAATCTTTGGGGTTATATTAACCTCCAGGCCCCCTAACTACGTAAAACGTGGTAATCACCTATTAGGGACTAGTATCCAAATAAGAGTTAATTAAGTACCACAGTTCCTAGTTAGTAAAATAGAATACTCTATTTATGGTGATCTTATCCCTTATCTACTACGCCCAAAAAGGGTAATCCTTCTACTTCCCCGAGAACTTTAAGGGTATTAGTAATGGTTTACGGTGCATCGGTGTTTCTATTACAAAGTGGCGGCTACCCACTAACGGAGCTTCGATACCTATATCTTCTATAAGGGTTAATATCATTACCCCTAAACCTCGGCTTCGCTCTAGCTCATTAAAAAGCTCAGCAATCCTCGCCTATAGGGGCCCGAGGGCCTCGTTTAAGGCTAACTACAGTTGGGCCTGCAGTTCATCAACCATTATACTAATTAGTATCCTCTTCTTAACTAGTGGGGAACTGCGCTCTACCCAGCGTCCAACGTTCATCGATCTATCATCAAAGAACCACACTCAACCTAGGATTCCACTTCATAACCAATAAGGAACCACACTCAACCTAACAATATCTTATATAATAAATAAAACTAAGCTTAAAATATACAAAGGGCTAGTCCTAAGCTTTATCTCAACCAAAAAATAGCCAAATACTATTTATTTTAAGCTGAAAAGGAAAAGGGTAAACTACGATATAGCGCGAAATCTCTACTTCCTAGGGGGTGGGCGCTAGTGGGGCACCAGTGGGGCACCAGTGCGAGCACAGGCATAGCCCGGGCATAACCACCGGGTTCAGCCCGTGACATTTTATTATTATTATTATTATTTAAAAAAAGCTTTTTTAAAAAAGGCAATAAGAATCTTAGTACTAAATAAGCTAATACTATGTAACACATTTAATACCCTAATTGAGTTACTGGAAAATGTGAGATTACTTATAATAACGAACTTATAAAACAGCAGGAGCCTACATAAGTAACAACGCTTTCCGCAATGCGTCTTCTAAATGTAACTCACTTTCTTTTAAAATCATTAAAACTAATAACAAATATAGTTACCTTTAGCTCTTTATTTTATATTTACCTATGTTTTTTTATTTTTTTAAGGGTTATAATATGTGGGATTGTAGTTTGTAGATGTACTAGTATCTGGGGGGGTATATCGTAATAGCCTCTTAGCTAAACTAGCTCGTTTAGTGTACAAAGCCAGTTACATAATACTATACGTAGCCCGTATTACATAACTTCACCCTTTTTATAACCTATTTAGAAGTGGGCTTCGCCTGGTAGTCAGACTTCTAGAAGATAGGCCACTTTTTACCAAAATGACTGCATTCATTACGCAGGCTTCACCATAACCTCCTAGTAACTAAATCAAGCCACGGAGACTTCGAACAATATCACTAACACTTTAACTATAATAAAGCCCTACTTATTTACTTTTATAAGGAAGTAAAGGATATAAACCACTTAGTTTATTACCGAAAAGCCCTAGTGAGGAGGTAACGGTGGCCTACCCTCTACCCTTCTAATTTATCAAAGCCCATAGGACCTATGGGATCGCTTAAGTAATACTTTAAAGGGTTAATCACCGATCCTAAAAACTTTAAGGCCTTCCTACATATAAGAGGCTTCTTCTAAAAGACTTACTCATATTACTAGGGGCTAACCTCCGGTTAGGCCTTAAGATAACTATCCTACTCTACTAAAAGGAGCAAATAAGAAGTAAAGGAACTGGAGGAACTAGTGGGATCCAGGGATAAATTAAATATATTAGTAACCAAAAGGTAGGATTTAGAGGATGCGGGTAAGGGCTGTATATTATAGAGTAGGTAGTCTGAGCTTGCGGCTCTCTACGCCACATACCCCTCGGGAGGTCTGCTGCAAGGGCTATGCCCTTACCGCTATGGCGTTAAATACAACAACAACAACAACAACAATAACACACAATTTAGAAGCTATTCGCACCAGGGTTAAAGTTAAGTTGCTCCGAATTATCGCCCTCTCAATGCGTTATATCCTAGGACCACCTCTAATATATACCAAAATACCATCGTTTACATAGCCTCCAGAATCGACGTGCTGTTTATCCGCCCGGGCACAGAGCAAAACGTCAAGCGCCATGACATGGCGACGGGAGATTTCGCCTTCATCGCACCCTAAACAGAATACCAACTACTCAATAAGACGGACTAAGATACCATTTGGATCGTCACTCATAACGGCCCCTAACCGGTGATAGTGGACTTAAAGAGTTAAGGAGGCGACCAAGCTAAATAAGATACCTAACCATCTATAAAGTTGTAAACTAACCTTTTTACGTGTCCTACAGCCCTATTATAATACTTAAGGAGATAATTGGGTAAGAGATATAACCCCACCCTTCTCGAGGACATCTCGGCTTTTCTGACAGGTGGCCTTACCAGATGCCATAGCTCTTCTTGATTGTCTGCGTTACTCTTCGCAGTATCTTCGCACAACGTCCACAACGCGCCTCCTATCACGACTAGAGTCAAACACCTGACCGTGGTCTTGCTGAGGAAACCACAGCACGTCAACACCTGACCTGACTGAGCAGCTACGCCCACGTCCGATATCATCGACCGGGCTGGTTAATGACCCGGTAACATTACGCCGACCTCGCTTATCCATCTCGCCCTGTAACCATGCTGCGTCGCCCGTCTGCTCACTCTCAGCTAAATATCTGGCGACAGCATGGCTGTTAACTATTAAATCTTGCCCAGATAAGCACACGGTGACCTGCCTTGCCCCCCGCTCATCGGCTCGCAGCCGAGGAACACTGACCGCATGTTCCGGTCCTATATGGTACCCGATGAGTTCCTCGGTCCAGATGATATTTTCCCTCCAAAAGAAGCATCTGCCGAGACAGTGGGCAACCCCTGGGTCCATGCTTGCGAAGTACCAGAGCTGCCATTCATTGGCGCTCTTGGGCTTTCGGCGGGTGAAGTTGAACGCCACATCTGGAAGATGGAGCAGTATGCTCACGGGGTCGATGAGCACTGCCCTCGGGATCCTCGCCTGCAGCTCCGGGCTTTGTATGGCGTGAGTCGTCAAGACTGACCCATACGAGTGTGACACAAGGACGAACCTATCCCACCCATGGTGGTCTAGTATTCCGGTTAACTGCTCGAGGAAAGCCTGCTTATTCAGCGGTGGCTTTGTCAATCGGAAGGAAACGGGCAGAATCTCAAGGGCTATGACCTCGACGTTGCCTTTGCCGCCGGAGCTAGTGTCAGCGAGGAAACGGATATATGGCCAAAGACCGATGCCGATGCCATGCAAGAACAACACGGGTAGACCCTCGGGTCGCTGATGGGGGCGGTGCCAATAGCTCAAGTTCCCCACTGAAGACCGGCGCCGGGAAAACAACTGTTGTATCCGCGGGGGAAATACGCTAAACATTTCCTTTGCAGGCTGGGCGTAGTATTGGAAGTCGTTCCAGACAAGAAGGGCGTGGGTGACGGCGTCCACAAGGGCGAGGATGGCGTACCACCAGACACTGCGGTACCTGACCTCAATGTCGTCCAGGGTGAGGCGCAGGCAGTCGGCACGGCCACGACCGGGCTCAAACGACCTGCCCATAAGCTCCTCGATACGTGCGACGTATTGGTCCACTTCGCTGTCGATTTCGCTGCCGTCGTCAGAGCTGGGCTTGCTCCCGGTTCCCTGGTCGAAGAAGGCCCATCGAAAAAAATCTCGAACATTATCGCGGCGTATGTCGGTTAGCTTGGCACCCAAGAACCATAGACGCAGATAACGCTCCGGGTCCGGGACTGTGGCCATGCAACGGTCAAAGAGGGCTTGCCGATCGACTGGCGACGATGGGGCTGGATGTGTGGCCGCCTCCCTGAGGTGTCTTTTGTATGGTAACCAAATGAATAAACCATAGACCATCTCAACAGACATGAGGCCGATGACCCAGCAAGCGACAGTTTCCCACCCAGTGTCCGGTTGGTTAAGCACTGCGCTGAGTAGACAACCGGTAAGGGCTAATATGTACAGAATGACCGGGTATTGTATTAGTGTTATGCAGATACGAATAAAGACATATTCGTGTAGCGTCTGGCCGAGCATTTTGTCTCAATTGTTTTAATAAACGAGTCTTGTTAATGGCGTTATCGTGGACCAGGCATTATTACGTCCATCAGGTATCAGGTTGTGAGGAGGCGCTTTATGGTGTAGGTGAGGGGGTGATTTGTTGCCTTAGGCAGCTCTTCACAGGATCCGTGCTCTCCACCATTAGAGGACGGACCTACGGAGCCCGACCTCCAGTCTCGCGCACCGTATCCTGCCTTACGTAAGAAAGAGGTCATTCTCTGCTCATCGCCCCCTCTAGTCTGCATAGCCAGTGCTCCGTAACTTGGAAGAATCAAGTCACTTCACGCAGGATGGACCCGTGGGGTGGCATTTGCATCTGGGAAGCGCTCCAAGTGCACAGGAATCTAGCCTTGACCTTAAATTAACATGCCACTTATTTTGGACGCCTCCATGATGCCGCATGGGATATAGCTGTCGGAATATCCACGCCGGACTGGCGCCACCTGTTGCCGCCTATCGCCTATTGGCCCGATTAGCGAGCCAATCAGAAGGCAGGAATCGGTTTTAGATCGGCAGCGTCAGATCGCTGCCGTAGGCCCGATTCCTTCCTTCAACAACAACAGAGCAGATACGACGAATATATCGTTATTTGCCCACCTTCCACACTAGGCCTAGTGGAGTGAATCCAACACTGATCAGTGGTTGAATACCACTTCCGCAGATCAGCAAGGTGAACCTTTTACTGGAAGAGGCAATATTGCGAAGTCCCGGGACGGAACAGCCCGTCCGACGGATCTCACGATATTCGCGCTACAGGAAGAATCTACGATACCCTTGGTTGGCGATACGATCAACGATAGGATACCGCAGGAGCTTCCCAGGAGTCCATACGAAGTCACCGGAGCGACAAGTTCCGCTCGACGTGACGGAATACGGCCTCTGCGTCCATCACGCACGGCTCACGACGAAGATCTCGCGATCAGTAGCGATACAAAGCGCCCTCGCGCTTCCATCGCCGACTTTCGCTCTCGACGAGAAGCCATCCATTATACTCGACACCCCCTTCTTCTTCAGACGCTGCTCCGTCACCCCGCAGCTACGGAAAACACCTCGGAATCAGTGCTCGAAAGGCTGACCCTCACGAGAACCCCGACTTCACCGTCGTCGCCGTCGCCACTTACTCCTGCCTCTAGAGTAGTGACCCTGAATATCCAGTGAATACGACGCTAGAGATAACAACCCCACCTTCCGACTACGTCCACAAAAGAGAGCCGGTAACCGATACCGAGACTGGAGCGACCTGCTAAGGACACAACACCCAACGCTCGAAGGGCTGAATTCAACGAGAACCCCGACTTGACTGTCGTCGTCCCTGCCCCTAGAGACGACCCAGACGTGGATACAAGACCAGAGACGACGCTAAAGGAAGGAAGACTCCCTTCCTATACTACCCATCAGAAGTAGTATTCCACAGATAATAAGCAGTAATTCGCTTAACGAACGGTATACGCCCTCGAAGCTGCGGCTTAGAGGAAACGCCCCGTGTTCGAGACGTCGTTAGCCTTACCTTTGTACACTGGAATATCTACTAAGATGTCGGGAAGCGACCCAACTACGGCGAATCCGACCCCGGAGGAGGTCCAGGATACTCAGGACCCTCCACGAGAAGAGACGGCAAGAGCACCAGCCCCCACTAATACTCAGAGTCGAACGGTGAACGGCTCCTCGGTCCCACTACCGACGAAGTACGAGAGGGAGGTCAACCTTCACGAATGGGGACTATGGGCCAGGTACAGGCCAGAAGAGACGACTCTCGAGTCTGACCCGAAATCAGCAGCAACAGTGGTAGCATTCCTTATCGAAATATGGACCGCGGAAGGCACTGTTGGCCATAACCTAGAAGTAGAATTCAAGTTAGACTTCGAAAACTGGACCCAAATTACGTTCGATATCCTTGAGACCCAAGTGGCGAGAAGACTACGCGACTTCCTACTCTACTGTGGTGTATTCATCCCTATGAAAAAGCAGAGGATCCCAATCGAACTCTTTAACCTTAAGGAGACCCCAGCTCTACACTGCTGGACCCAGGAAGAAGTCAACGAAATCAGCTTTAAAAGCCCGTTTTTCAGGAAGCTCATAGAGGACCCAGTCCTCCATAAGGAATTAACGAGGAAATGGGTATTACCATCGTTTGAATCCCGTTTAGAAGAGATCGCAGCGCAGAAGAACTCCCCGTGAGCGCCGCCACCCTCAGAGAGAGCGGGAACAAGCCAAGCCTGCACCGGGCTACGCCCTCAGAATTAGCCACAACTGCCCAGACAACCCATATTCACCCAGGAGCTACCGGATCAAGAAGAACGCCGCACCATAGACGAGATCAGCGAAACAGCGACCCCTTAGTAATAAAGTATGCTTATTAAGGTATATACCGACGATATGAGGTACAGTGGTGAGAAATTCGACGTCCTTAACACCAAATTCCGTATCTTCCTCAAAGCCTACAGAAAAATCGGAGTTGACCGCTACGTAACGGTTAGCCTACTCCCTACGATGCTAAAAGGGAGAGCTTCTCAGTTCTACTACGGCCATATCAGCGGTACGCCGACTGCTCGGTTAACAGAGGAGGTAGTTAACAAGCTACGGCGCCACTTCGAAGGAGACCAACGCCGCTAAGCCTACATTATCGATTAGAACAGAGTAGATCTCAATAAGGTTATTTAGAAGAACCCCGAGAGGACGAAGGTTGAGGTTCTAGAGACCCTCTTTAACGACCTAACGAATCTCCAGTAAGTTCTCGTGCTATACTACTAAGGAGACCAGGTCTTAAAGGATAAGCTGATCGGAGCTGCTATCTCCGTAAAAGAGTGCTACTCTGCCAACTTAACCGGAGTAAATACAGCGGAGGAGCTTTATAATGCGATGAGGATGAGCTTCGACTTAGAGGAAAGAGGAAGAGATGCCCACCGTTAACACTTTACGTTAGAAATAGAGTTAGACGAGCAGTTCTGGACTGACCGACGCTATAACGGAAAAGGGCGAAGTAACCGTTACGGAGGTCGCTAATAGTAGCGAGGATACCCTCACCGTAGTAAGAAGTGCTACGTTTGTGGTAGGGAAGGGTGCTGGTCTACGAAGTACTCCGTAGAGGAGAGAAGTAAAGTGTATAAACGCTTTAGGTTGAACAAGGACGTCTCCGACACCTCTCCTAAAGTATATGGCCGCTTCCTCGCTGAATACGAAGGAGATGAAGTGCTCGACGACGAGGACACCAGGGACGAGGAAGATCTGAGCCAATACTTCACCAGCGCCGCCCTTAACGAGGAAAACGAGCATAACGACGAATTCCACGTCTCGTTCTTCGGCCACACCACTACTCTGGCCGGCGAAGACCTTGCTCGAACCCTGAATAACTAAGCCGCCTGCCATGCTATCACGGGGAAGGATATCTACGGTACGCCCGCAAAGTTACCGGCCTACGAGGCGTTTACTAGCGATGACCGTTACGTAGCGACAATCTTCCAGGGTATTATGCCTGATACAGGAGCAGCCGGCGTTTCCACGGCTGGATACCCTCAATTCCTTGCTCTACAGAAGATCGACACTACCGTGAAACTCGACACCTCTAAAGCAGGCCAGACGAGCATTACCTTTGGAGATAACCCTCCGATACCCTCCATGGGATTAACCTATGTGAATTCACCCTTTGGACGACTACCCTTCCACGTTGTGAACGCTAGTACGCCATTCTTACTCTGTCTGAGAGATATGGACGACTTGGGGATCCGTTTCGATAATATCCACAACTTCCTCCAACAGGGAGACGTGAAGGTCCCTATTATACGCAAATGGGGGCATCCGTGGATGCTTATACACTCTCCAGAACAGAGTTTTGCGTGGAATCACCTCATAAACACGGAATTACGCAGAATCCACCGTCGTTTCGGCCACCCATTAGTACAGAGGCTCCATACGATCCTGAAGAGAGCCGGCAACGACGTGACGTTCGAAGCAATCCAGAAGCTCACAAAGCACTGCCGCCAGTGCCAAATGAACGGACAAGCTCCAGGGAGATTCAAATTCACCCTCAGAGACGATGTGGACTTTAATTATGAGGTCATTGTTGATGTCTTCTACCTAGAAGGGAACAAACCCGTGATCCACGTCGTTGATACGGCCACTTCCTTTAACGCAGCTAGGTTTCTGGAAAACGTCAGCGCAAAGCACACCTGGGAGACACTACGCGAATGCTGGATCGATACCTACCTTGGACCCCCTGATTGGATCGTCACGGACGCTGGCAGAAACTTCAGCTCTGAGGAATTCAGGAATTCAGCGAGATCCATGGCGATCGAAGTCAAAGAGGTGCCCGTTGAAGCCCACAACAGCATCGGGAAGGTAGAGCGATACCATGCGCCCCTACGATGAGCATACAACATTATCCGCCAAGAATCCCCTTCCACGCCGCCGAAGATCGCCCTGCAGAGCGCAATTAAAGCGATCAACGATACGGCTGGCCTAGACGGTCTTGTTCCGACCCTACTCGTCTTCGGAGCGTACCTACGCATGAATACAGACTCACCACCATCACCAGAGATACGGCAACGCGCAGAAGCTACGCGGAAGGCCATGGCGAAGCTGCGAGAGATTTACGCAGAACGCATGACAGTTGACGCTCTCGCGATGAGAAACGGCCCAAATACGGCCCCTACACGAGATCTACCGCTACAGTCGAAAGTTATCGTTTGGCGTGAGAGAAGGGGCTGGATAGGCCCATATACACTCCTCGCTAACGAAGGCGAAGACTGCGTTGTCCAACTACCCTCTGGACCAAAGACTTTCAGGTCTATTGTCGTCAAACCCTTCCTGGAGGATGACGACGAGAATACGGTCCCAGAGATACTGAGAAATGACGAGGAAGAGGAAGTCTGAGACGAGATTGTCGTCCGGACGGATACACCACCCCCGGAGGAAGAGCCAGCGCCACCACCTCGACGCCCGAGAGGTAGACCACGGAAGAACGCCCAGATCAACCTCCTGGCAGAAGTTGACGCCTTTGATGACGCCAAAAGCGAGGCCACAACAACAGCCGCGTTTATAAGCGCCAAGGAAGAGGCAGATCACGCCCTTGCACTCGAGCTACGCAAAAAGGGTATAATCAAAGCCCCAGGACCCCCGTTCGAGGAGTCCACTAAGAAGGAGATCGACGCCCTGATCGAACGAGGAGTCTTTGAATTCACTTAGTACGACGAAGAAAAACACGGAGGGATGCGTATATTCCGCTTAAGGATTGTTAACGAAGTGAAGGGCAAAATAGAGATGCCCTACGAGAAGTCCAGACTTGTTATTCAGGGATACGCAGACGACGGCAAGGAGGCTATCCTCACGTAGTCTCCGACTATTCAGAGCGCTAATCAGAGACTGATTCTCGCCGTCGCTCCGTCCCTTATCCAGAAGGAGGGCTATTCATTATGGATAAGAGACATCACTTAGGTGTATACTTAATCCATAACAAAGCTCGAAAGGACGATCCTTGCAAGATTACTAGACCAAATAAAGGAAAATTACCCTCCAGGAACCATCATGACCGTCGTACGACCGTTATACGGCATCGTAGAAGTTGGAACCCACTGGTACGCGATATACAGTAAGTACCACAGAGAGAAGTTCCAGATGAGGACTTCTACGTACGACCCCTGCTTGCTGTTACTAGACAATAAAAACGAGAACTTTGCGATGATCGGCATGTAGACTGATGATATTATCGGCCTGAGCGATGAGACCTTTGCTTAACGGGAAGACGAGGAACTCCAGAAAGCGATGTTCTCGGCGAAGGAGAAACAATACCTCTCCACCGAGACACTATTCGTATTCAACGGAGGGATCGTCTTAACCAATGGAAAAGCCATCTTCCTACGCCTGAAGGGCCAGGGAGCGAAGATACGCCTGGTTGACGCCAAGTCCGCTACTGCGAAGGAGTAGTACGTCGAGCAGTGCGCCAGAGGCGCGTACGCCGCCTCAAAGTGCTAACTAGAGGTAGCGTTCGATCTATCCGCGGCAGCCCAGCACCGAGAAGCGACGCCAGAGTAGATCAAAGCTCTGAATCGACGCCTGCTATGGCAAATGGAGCACCCAGACCGAGGCCTCACTTACGTGCCTCTCGATCTGACTACCGCTAAGCTCTTCGTCTTTGTTGATGGCTCCTTTGCTAACAACAGCGACCTGATGTCCCAGCTCGGATTCGTGATCCTCCTCGCAAATGAGACCAGAGGAGAAGAGGACTTTACAGTGGAAGGAAATATCATCCACTACTCCTCAACAAAGTCTAAGAGAGTTACGAGGAGCGTCCTCGTATCCGAGATATACGGGATGGTCGCCGGCGTTGATATGGCCTACGCCCTCTCCACGACCCTGAAGATCGTAACCGACAGGCTCCGAATGCCTACGATCCCGACCATCGTGTGTACCGACTCGTACTCGCTCTACGAGTGTCTCGTTAAGCTTGGAACCACAAAGGAGAAACGCCTGATGATCGACATTATGGTGTTGAGGCAGTCTTACGAGAGACGAGAACTGTACGAGATCCGATGGATCCACGGAGACGACAACCCTGCCGACGGCCTAACAAAGGCTACACCAAACCGAGCCCTCGCGAGGCTTGTCGAGGAGGCAAAAGCGAAGATTAGGATGGAGGGATGGGTTACGAGACCCTAAGGAGCGCCTACGGCGCCGAGTAAGAGGAGGAATATAAAGGAGATTAGGGGATATGGGAGGAATACCGCTACCGTCGCCAGCGACGGCGAGCCGGACCTTGCCCGTAGCTGGCTACGGGATACGCTCGTTTCTGCCGAAGGCGGTACGGCCGAAAACGGCACTTCTGCCGCTTCCGACCGCCTTACGCACTCGTTCCGTCTGTCGATTGTTTTATCGCGTTTTGAGCAATTTGGCGCCCGCGCCGAATAACGCTCAATTTTCACTCGTTATTTGAAAAAGGGACGATTTGCGGCAAAAGAGATAGTTGCCAGTGTCGGAATATCCACGCCGGACTGGCGCCACCTGTTGCCGCCTATCGCCTATTGGCCCGATTAGCGAGCCAATCAGAAGGCAGGAATCGGTTTTAGATCGGCAGCGTCAGATCGCTGCCGTAGGCCCGATTCCTTCCTTCAACAACAACAGAGCAGATACGACGAATATATCGTTATTTGCCCACCTTCCACACTAGGCCTAGTGGAGTGAATCCAACAATAGCCAAGCTTATTTTCAGTCCACGTTATCGTAAGCAATGCCAACAGTGGAAAGCTCCCGCATGCAACATATCGGGCAGATTGGAGTATGATATGGACGGTATCCCATACTGCTAAGCAGCTAAGCCTAGTAGAGATCCAGAGTTAGTCGTTGTGAGGGCTCTACTGCTATTAACTGTACTCGACATGCTGGGGCTTCCAGTTAGCTTCACATTACACTCTGCACAGCATAACACTCCTACTTGATCTGTCTTTTGGCGAACTGCTAGTGCCCCGCTGCATGGGACTGGGTCTCATGTTCCACATTTCACCCTGTATTTGATAGGAGGTTGCCTTGGCAGCTACGCAGTACTTTGGGAGGGGTATAGGACGGACCGGGCAAAACAGCCCACTTCGCATCACCATGAGTGTCTTACATAAGGATGATATGTTCCGGTTTTGATTGACCTGTCGTGCTGACCACCCACCCACTGAGATCACCGACCTAGCCGCTGTTAATGTGGAGCCCAGCTTCACCAGCCCCTAATTCACTTTAACCTATTCCTACCGCAGCGCCATGTGGCGACCCAACTGCCAATAAACAGTTAGCAGAATACAACAAAAACCAGACCTGCAGCGGCTAGCGGCCCTACTATGGAGAACACAGTGAAGCCAGGACGCCGACTGGAAGGCTGCGTTGTCTTGGAGGGCCTCCGTGGCAAGACCGACCTGCATCGCCGTCAATACGACAGCGATGTAGACGGTTGAGCTGGCCAGCAGCGCAAAGTTGTCGTGGAAGAACGAGCCGTACTGGTTCCAGCGAGACATAAAGCCGTGGATCGGTGTCTTCCAGAAGTAGATCTTGTTGAGCCGTCCGAGGCGGAGCTCGCCATAGTGGAAACGTGGGACAATCCAGGGGTAGATAGGCAACATGCCCAACAGCTCCCGGACGGTCGCCCTCCATGCTAGCCACTATACCTCTTCAGGAACGAGTTGCACTTCCTTAGCAATTCGAAAGTCGCTTTCATGCGTTACGAGGGCCGCATACGAGAAGAGGAAGCCGAGAGCGCGTTTCCGCTAACCACCACATCTATACAGGTCTCCATTGCAGACAGGCACCGCATAACAGTGGAAGAATCCCGCCCAAAAGCGCGGCTTGAGGAGGAAGCGCGACAGCGGCTTAATGAAGATGCGGTCCATCGTCCACCATCTTCTCGGTGATCGTGATCTCGCAGTTGAGCAGGCGCTGCTGGTGGAGCGGACGTGGTGGCATAGGCCGACCTACGACCCATAGCCAGTTGTGGATAGCAGCCAGTCAATGCAGGTTGGTCTCTGTCGGAATGTCCACGCCGGACTGGCGCCACCTGTTGCCGCCTATCGCCCATTGGCCCGGTTAGCGAGCCAATCAGAAGGCAGGAATCGGTTTTAGATCGGCAGCGTCAGATCGCTGCCGTAGGCCCGATTCCTTCCTTCAACAAGAACAAAGCAGATACGACGAATATATCGTTATTTGCCCACCTTCCACACTAGGCCTAGTAAAGTAAATCCAACACTAATTAATAGTTAAATACCACTTCCACAGATTAATAAGGTGAACCTTTTATTAGAAGAGGTAATATTACGAAGTCCCGGGACAGAATAACCTGTCCAACGGATTTCACAATATTCACACTATAAGAAGAATCTACGATACCCTCGGTTAGCGATACGATCAACAACAGGATACCATAGGAACTTCCTAGGAGTTTATATAAAGTCACTAGAGCGATAAGTTCCGCTTAATATAACGGAATACGACCTCTGCGTCCATTATACACAGTTCACAACGAAGACCTCGTAATTAGTAACAATACAAAGCACCCTTGCGCTTCCATCGCCGACTTTCACTCTCAACGAAAAACCATCCATTATAATCAATACCCCCTCCTTCTTCAGATACTACTCCGTCACCCAACAACTACGAAAACACCTCGGAATCAGTACTCAAAAGGCTAACCTTCACGAGAACCCCGACTTCACCATCATCACCATCACTACTCACTCCTACCTCTAGAATAGTAACCCTAAATACCCAATAAACATAACACTAAAAACGACAACCCCACCTTCCAACTACGTCCACAAAAGAGAGCCGGTAACCAATACCGAAATTAGAGCGACCTACTAAGGACACAACATCCAACACTCAAAGGGCTGAATTCAACGAGAACCCCGACTTAACTATCATCGTCCCTACCCCTAGAGACGACCCAAACGTGGATATAAAACCAGAGACAACACTAAAGGAAAAAAGACTCCCTTCCTACACTACCTATTAAAAGTAGTATTCCATAAATAATAAGTAGTAATTCACTTAATAAACGGTATATACCCTCGAAGCTACGGCTTAGAAGAAACGCCCCGTATTCGAGACATCGTTAACCTTACCGTTGTACACTAGAATATCTACTAAGATATTAGGAAATGACCTAATTACGGCGAATCCGACCCCAGAGGAGGTCTAGGATACTCAGGCCCCTCCACGAGGAGAGACGGCAAGAACACCAGCCCCCGCTAATACTCAGAGTCGAATAATAAATAACTCCTTGGTCCCATTATTAACAAAGTACAAGAGGGAAGTTAACCTTCACAAATAGGGACTATAAGCTAAGTACAGGCCAGAAGAGGCAACTCTCGAGTTTAACCCCAAATTAATAGTAATAATAATAGTATTCCTTATTAAGATATAGACCGCGGAAAGCACTATTAACTATAACCTAGAAGTAGAATTCAAATTAGACTTCGAAAACTAAACCCAAATTACATTTAATATCCTCGAGACCTAAGTGGTGAGAAAACTATATAACTTCCTACTCTACTATAGTATATTCATCCCTATAAAAAAGCAGAGGATCCTAATTAAACTCTTTAATTTTAAGGAGACCCTAACTTTATACTACTAGACCTAGGAAAAAGTTAACGAAATTAATTTTAAAAACCCGTTTTTTAGGAAACTCATAAAGGACCTAGTCCTTTATAAGGAATTAACGAGGAAATGGGTATTACTATTATTTAAATCCCATTTAAAAGAGATCACAGCGTAGAAGAACTCCCCGCGAACACCGCCACCCTTAGAGAAAGCGGGAACAAGTTAAACCTACACCGGGCTACGCCCTTAGAATCGGCCATAACTACCTAGACAACCCATATTCACCTAGGAATTATCGAATTAGGAAGAACACCATATTATAGACGAGATTAGCGAAATAGTGACCCCTTAATAATAAAATATACTTATTAAGGTATATACCAACGATATAAGGTATAATAGTGAGAAATTCGACGTCCTTAACACCAAATTCCGTATCTTCCTCGAAGCCTATAGAAAAATCGGAGTTAACCACTACATAACGACTAACCTACTCCCTACGATACTAAAAGGGAGAGCTTCTCAGTTCTACTATAACCATATTAGTAGTACGCCGACTATTCAGTTAATAAAGGAGGTAATTAATAAGCTACAGCACCACTTTAAAGGAGACCAACACCACTAAACTTATATTATTAATTAAAACAGAGTAGATCTTAATAAGGTTATTTAAAAGAACCCCGAGAGGACGAAGGTTAAGGTTCTAGAGACCCTTTTCAACGACCTAACAAATCTCCAGTAAACTCTCGCACCATATTACCAAGGAGACCAGGTCCTAAAGGATAAGCTAATTAGAGCTATTATCTTTATAAAAGAGTACTACTCTATTAACCTAACCAGAGTAAATATAATAGAGGAGCTCTATAACACAATAAGGATAAGCCTCGACTTAAAGGAAAAAAGAAGAGATGCCCACTATTAACACTTTACATTAAAAATAAAATTAGACGAATAGTTCTGGACTAATTAATACTATAACAGAAAAGGGCGAAGTAACTATTACGGAGGTCGTTAATAATAACGAGGATACCCTTATAGTAATAAAAAGTATTACGTTTATGGTAGGGAAGGGTGTTAGTTTATGAAGTACTTTATAGAGGAGAGAAGTAAAGTGTATAAACACTTTAAATTGAATAAGGACGTCTCTGATACCTCTCCTAAAGTATACGGCCACTTCCTTACTGAATATAAAAGAGATGAAGTGCTCGACGACGAGGACACTAGGGACAAGGAAGATCTAAGCTAATACCTTACTAGTGCTGCCCTTAACGAAGAAAATAAGCATAATAACGAATTCCACGTTTCGTTCTTCGGCTATACTACTACTCTGGTCAGCGAAGACCTCGCTCGAACCCTGAATAACTAAGCCGCTTATTACGCTATCACGGGGAAGGATATTAACGGTATACCCGCAAAGTTACCAGCTTATAAGGCGTTTATTAGCGATAACCACTACGTAGTAATAATCTTCTAGGGGATTATACCTAATATAAGAGTAACCGGCGTTTCTATAGTTGGATACCCTTAATTCCTTGTTTTATAAAAGATTAATACTATTATGAAACTTAATACCTCTAAAGCAGGCTAGACGAGCATTACCTTCGGAGACAACCCTCCGATACCCTTAATAGGACTAACCCATGTGAATTCACCCTTTGGACAACTACCCTTCCACGTTGTAAACACTAGTACACCATTCTTACTCTATCTAAGAAATATGGATAATTTGGGGATCCGTTTCAATAATATCCACAACTGTCACACGTCTTTTGTCCTTAACGACAGTCACGTGAACCATCACGTGACTAGCGTCGCCCTCATAAGGAGGCGCCGCAAGCTAGAGGACTTAGACGCGGCATCACAAATACACCCAAGATATCGAGACATATATATTCACTGAAATACCGGTGAACTCCTCGATTGAGACATAGCCTTAGTGATCCCTATTGCAGCCCCCGGCTGGTAGGAAAAGGCTGTGACATATGGTAGCACGACTTGTTTTATTTTTTTTCTCGACTCCACTGTCACCGTGAGGATTCACGTTGAGACAGAGGAATCGACCAGACCTCTCTGCGCTAACGATCTTGCTATCCTGGCCCAAGCGATCGGTTGATGGCAGGAAAGAAGAAGGGCAGAAGGTCGCAGGCTCAGCAGACGACAATACCGTCGTCAACGCCGACTTCACCCGTACCGGGCAACACACCACCTACGGAGCGTCAAAACGACGACGTGATGGTGAGCCTTAACCCGGGACACCGAGCCGAAGCTCGAAAGCTGTGTGCCTTCTGGCTAGCCCACGAAGACCACAATTTCACCACCGGCCTCAGCGAGAGATTCCGCGATCAGACCGCAAACCTCGCTTGTGTTGAATGGGGAGACGATGGCTATCCGTATATAAATTCCGATGATACTGACTGGAGAACAACAACCTACGATGCTAGCGGATGGACTGCACATCCAAGCGACTACAACGACGCAATCATCGACGGAATCAAAGGCATCATCACAGCAAGGGAAACGATCGGCCCAATGATATTCTTTTCGCCCCCGTCGAGGGAAGAGAATCTTTACCTTAAAGGTGAAAAAATCACTCTTCTACCCGCAAGAGACGAAAGGACCGCAACCCCCATTCAGTCGACGCCTACAGAGACCGAGCAGAAACCCAGACAGACAACGGAAGCCACCGTCCAGACTGAAGAAACGAAGGGGAAGGGAAAAGACCCTGAAAGCTCAACCGGGCACGTTTCAGGATTCAGGCCCCCAAAGCAGGATAAGCCCTTCGGTATAACGCAAACTCTATTTCACGGGAATTCCGTGATGAATGACGACCTAGCTCCCGAAATAACTCAGCAGCAAAATCCCAGTTGGACGCCAAGAGAGCCACACGCTACGCCGTGGCCACCTCCGCAACCGAGGATACCCCCAGTACCACCGGGGCCGGCGACCTTCACAAAGTCAACGCCGGAAATCCCAGACCGAAGCTCGGCCCGAGAACGAGACCAGAGATTAGCGGAATCACTGAACCTTGAAGTTATGATGAGCAGCGTTTTCAGCCGTCTTATGCGCAACCCTACCGTATACGGTCAACCAGGACACTCCCCGCCAAGTGGAGGAATTCCGCAGAAATACGGAGTTTTCTGGCCAGACCCGGACAAGAAGTACGGTCACGAGCCAATCTTCCACGAGAGAGACATCCCCTGCTATAGGGAAGTTGATCTATGGATCTCCAGTCTGGAAGCTAAGACCAGCGACCACGAAGCGCAGATGGAAGTCATCCAGAATTGGACATCCCTTCTTCGTGGAAAAGCTCTGAGTTGGTGGGAATATCACCTAGGGCCACGTGAACGTCAACAGCACAGAGCTAGTGGGTACTTCGCGATGCGAGACGCGTTAAGGAAGAGATTCGGCCCAACCCAGCGCGAAGCCATAGACTGGATTGTCAAAAACCGATTCACTGTGGAAAAGATCCGCGATAACGCGGATATCCGCGCCTTCGCACAAGACTGCTTTAAGTACGGAAGAGCGTGGATGGGACCAACATCCACAACCCTCCAATTATTAACAATTTTCTACAACGCGCTCAATCCAGAGCTTCAAACCCTCGTTGATGAGCCGAGTGGTCACGACACTATGGAAGAATATCTCAACCTTGTAGAGAGAAAACGCAAGGCAGTCTACCACAGCTTGCAGACGCCCATCGAAATCCACCACTCCACAGAACGGGAAGATGAGGTAATGTGGAGCGGAGATCGAGACCGTTATAAACAGCAGTATCGTGACTTTCAGCGCGACAAGCGCGAAGCACCTCAGAGACGCCCGCCTGAAAACAGACCAGCCAACAACAATCAGAACTGGAAGGATAAACACCCCTGGGATGCTCCGCGAAAATTCCCCAAATACAGGAGATTCGCCAAATACAGCAGACCAGGCCAGACCGACGGAGACGCCCGCTACGTCTGGGAAGACGATAACAACGATCAGATGGTCGACAATCTCGTTGATTGTGGATATGTCCTTCAAGAGGTTATTGAAGTCCCTCCCCAGACACCATCGAGTATGAATAACGGCGGACGAGACGCCGTAGGATGGACCAGCGAGTCAACGTTCTCAGTAACGGAATCCACACCCCCGCCATCACTAGAGGATCATCTACCCGTCACAAGTTTAGGAATCCGATACGTTGATGACAAAGTGGATTTCATCGGCACGGCCGCCGGCAATAACATGCCCAAGAGGAACTCTCCCCTTGACAAGGGCCAAATTGTGGATGCCCAAGTTAAGCCAGTTAAGAGAACCATGCCGGTCAAGCGAACGCACCTTCGCCTCAAGGTGAAATCCGACGATAATAGCGCGACTGAGGAAGTCTGTATTGACACCGGAGCCTCCACAATCCTAGCGGATAAGGCTTGGGTACTCAAATTCGCGAGGAATCCGACGTTCCAGACAATAGAGCCGCGGACAATGAATGCAGTCGAGTCGACCTTCCAGGTAACGGAGCAGGCCACATTCGATTTCTACGTCCCTGGCACAGTCGGCAACGTCGAGATCAACGCCCACGTTGTAATCACCGCCGGTGTAGTTAACACATTGGGTGCTAACCTGTTATTGGGAACACCGTTCTGTGAAGACCACGGGTTAGTAGTTGATTTCAACAAGAGCGTCGTTAGATTTCGATCTGTCTTTGGAATGGAAGCGCCAATTGTCTTTCGGAGGCAACAGCAAATCACGAGACGCGTCGATAACGCCTACACCGTGATAATTCCCCCACAAACAGACGCCTTCGTGGTAACCAATTTCCTTGATCTCCCACGAGCGGAATCTCAACCAGACAAGACATGGCAGTTTTGCGCTCTCCACGAGAACGCCGTCGATGGAACCCTCACAGTGGATACACCGAGACTCGTGTTGATGAGGAATACCACGGACCGCCCGTTAACCGTCCCGCGAGGCCAAAGGCTAGGACAAATCCAGCCACGGGAAGAAGAGGAGACAGCGAACCTTGTGGACTACGCTGACGTCGTCAAATTGACTCATGGGAAGCCCACTGCGAGGACCGCTATATCCAAAGCGGAGCTCAGCGCAGCCACCGATAATTCTGACGATTACGCCTGGTTCACTCAGCCAGCAGACCCGTCCGGACCCGGGCCCCCTCACCGTCACAACGACGTGCCCAGTTATGGGATATCAAAACCAAGCGACGTCCCTGTGATTCTCAGTAAGGACGAAGTGGAAATCTGCAACACGGACGCGGAATTCGCCCAACAAATGAAAACGCTTCTTGACAGCCGAGACGTCTACCGCAACAAAGGGATTATCCCTATGCCCGACGAGCAAAGGATGCGAGTCGAACTAGTTGAGGGATGGCAGAATCAGAAGACGACAGTTAAGCCATACCCCCTCAGCGCAGAAGACCTCGAAGTCGTTGAGAACATCTACGGCAAACTCCACACAGATGGCAAGATGGCCTGGGGCGATGGACCAATCCCCGTTGTTTGCCCCCTTTTCGTTGTTTGGCGAGTCACCAACGGTGTGAAAAAGGGCCGTGTTGTTGTGGATTTACGACCTTTAAACCGAATTACGGTTCCAGACGCATACCCCCTTCCCGACCAAGACGATATAATGACCGCCCTCAGAGGGAAAAAACGCATGACAATGTTCGACGCCACGGGATTTTTCCACCAGTTACCCATTTATTCAAGACACCGCAATAGGATGGCCGTGATAAGTCCCCGTGGTATCGAGGTTTCTAACGTTGTCCTTATGGGGTTCAAGAATTCGCCAGCCTACGCTCAGCGATTCATGGACAGACTGTTCCACGATTATAGGCACTTCGTTAGAGCTTATATCGACGACATCATCATCTTCAGCGACAACAACGAAGACCACCTTAAACACGTGGAAATCATCCTGAAGATCTTCGAGGACCATCGATTACACATCTCCCCTAAGAAATCGTTCGCCGGCTTCCCCTCTGTGAGACTCCTCGGTCACACCGTGGACGCTAGCGGTATCCAGCGTACAGAAGACCGGATCGCAGCATTCAGGAACCTCCAATTCCCGAAAAACCTCCATGACCTCGAGAGATATCTCGGTATGGCAGGATGGCTGCGAAAAGACGTTCCATGGTTTGATGTGATATCAGCACCACTGCAGGACAGGAAAACCCGTCTCAACGCGAAACTGCGCGACGAGAACCTACTCCCAAACGGCCTAAGCAAAGCCGTTAGGACGAAGAGGGTCCAAAAAGCAGCGTTTGAGCCGACCGCCGAAGAGCTCGAAGCTTGGAACGCACTACAGGAAAATCTCTGTAATCAGGCCGTGAGATTTCACCACGACCCCGCGAAACCCCTCTTTTTCAAAGTTGACGCCTGCAAAGGCGGCTTCGGACTTATGGTGTTCCAACTGGACATACCCTGGAACGGCACCGACATACCGGGGAAGGAGATCGCGCAAAAACACATTCTGCCCGTGCTTTTCCTCTCCAGAGTCACATCCCCTACGGAAAAGAGATACTTCGCAACAGAGGCAGAGGTCGCAGGTGTTGTGTGGGCTGTGAAGAAGCTCAGGAAGCTGGTACAATCTAATAGACAGTTAGTCCAGATCCTGACGGATCACGCGGCCACAAAGGGGATATTAACACACACCTCGTTAAAAACAATGGATCTCAACAAGGCCAACCTCCGCCTCGCCAACGCAGCAAACTACTTGTCGCAGTTCAATCTTGACGTTACCCATGTCCCAGGGAAGCTTAACGTCGTACCTGACGCCCTTTCCAGGCTGCCTCTACTAGCAGCATCCGGGCGAGCAGACAGATTCGAGGACAGCGATATCCTTAACGAGATAATCCACGGCGAAGAAGTGAACAACACCACCGACGTCGCAAGATTCGTCTGGCACAGCGGTGACGAAGCCCCAGAGCCAGGACAAGCAGGAGGAACAGCGATCGGTATCTCCGAAAATCTCATCGCCGAAGTCGTTGACAATTACAGGAACGACAAAAGATATGCCCGAGTCCTTCAGCAATTGGATCAACAACAACAAGAGAAGGAACGATGGTGGTCTCCAGCCGAAGCCGAGGCAGAGGAAAATCGCGCCAAGAGCGAGAACCGCTCCGCTATAAGACGGAGAGTCACCCCCTGGAGTATCTCTGAGAGTGGACTACTCTTTCATACTGCCACGGATGGAACGAAGCGGTTATGCATTCCACGCCGATCAGTGCAAGCGATCCTTCGCCTTGCCCACGATGAGAAACACCATTTTGGAGCGGACCGCATGATGGCCGAAATGACGGCTTTCCAGTTCCGCAATAAGAAAACGCTCACAAGGAGATATATCTCGCACTGCAGTCGCTGTAAGGAAAACCAAATCGACAGGCAAAGGCCGCCAGGATTGCTCCAGCCTATCCCCGTCGTGGATATCCCCTACGACACCGTGACAATCGACTTCATCACCGATATGCAAAGGGTCACATCCGACGGAACCCCTTGGGCACTCCCTGGTTTCCCTGAACTCGATGCGTTAGCAACCGTGACGTGCAGATTCTCGAAGAAGACATTACTCCTTGCGGGCCATACAACTTACAAAGCCAAGGAATGGGCAAAGCTACTCCTCAGGGCATTTTATCTTGCTGATTGGGGAATACCGCGCCGTATTATCAGCGACCGGGACCCCAAATTCATCTCAGCAATCTGGAATACGATCTTCGACGCCCTCAATGTGAAACTCCTCCTCTCAACAGCGTACCACCCCCAAACCGATGGTCAAAGCGAAAGAACTAACCAAACGGTCGAGGTGGCAATACGCTTCCACACGTCAGAATTCCCGACCATACCGTGGACGAATATTCTCCCAGCGCTCCAGCACAATCTCAACAACTCGCTGGCAGTGACAATTGGACGATCCCCTAACGAGTTAGTACTGGGATTCAAACCACGGAGTATTCTCGACGTGGTAGCAGGAAAGGACGCTCCCACCGAGGCCCTTGACGTACTCCGAGAAACGTACCAAAAAGAAGCGTTAATGCTGATCGACACTGCAAGCGCAATCCGCAAGGAAAGGTACGACAACCACCACTCAGACGTGACCTTCAGCGAAGGCGACGAGGTTTGGATTCGCCTAGGACGAGGCTTCCATCTCCCAGGCCAGAAGAACAACAAGTGGACTTCCCGCCGTATGGGACCGTTCCGAATCTCACGCGTTGTGAGCCCTCTCGCCTACGAGGTGAACCTCCCCAGCCATTGGAGGATACACCCAGTTTTGTCCCTTGCGCAGCTGTATAAGCCAGCTCAGGGAGAAGACCCCTTCGGGCGTGAAGCTCCGCAACCTCGGCCGATAGAAGTCGACGGTAGTGAGGAATGGGAAATTGATCACCTCGTCAGCCGCAGGATCTCATGGCGAAAGCGCAACCCGACTGCTGAATATCTCGTTAGATGGAAGGGTTTTAACGCCAAAGACGATACTTGGGAATCCAGAGAGTCTCTCTTACCTAACGCCGGAGATCTCGTCCGCGAATACGAAAGGAAATTCCCCCTTGACTGGGAGAATGAGTGGAAGCGTAGGAAACGAAACAACAACGAATAACAACAACACCACGTCTTTTCAACAAGGACGACCAACGACGCTTTCAACAACGTCGTTAAGTCTGAATTTCTCTTTGTTAACGTTCTTTTTGGATTAACGATCTTTTTCGAGGTTTTGAAAGGAAGGAAGGAACGAACCCTCGTTTTTACTCGCACCTTCCCCCTATTACTAACCTTCAGAAATGAAGGCACCCACACTCTTTATTTATTAAATTCTTCTTCCACACAAATATTAGCCAAAACCTCCCCAGATCACACTCGCGTTAAGCAACGAAGCAAGCGCAACTCACCTTCAACAACGCGAAAGTCCGTCACCAGAGCCGTCAAGATGCCGACGAAACAGATCTCCAAGCCCGTCTTCGAGGCCTACGAAGTCCCCGAGTCTCCCAACCAGTCGCATCTCACCGAGCCGCCCGAGCATACCACCGACTTCAACGGCGACGACGAGATGCTAGACCCAGTCTCGCCCACGGCCGCCAACCCTGCTAGCCACGGTGCTAGCCAAGACCATGAGGATAGCGGTGATAGCGTCGAGCTCGGCACCCCAGTCAAGCTGACTCGAGCCGAGAAGAAGGCCGCGCGCAAGGAACGCAACAAGTTGAACAAGGCCGCGAAGAAGCCCGCCGCGAAGAAGCCCGCCACCACTGGCGACAATAATAACGACCAGCCCGATGAGGCCACCGGCGATGACGACGTCGTTGACATCACTCCTAAGAAGTCCACCACTTTTGGCAGGAACACCCCCAAGAAGCAGGCTCCCACTAACGCTGCTTGGAAGAACGCCATCAAGGAGTGCATCGAGCGAGCCAGAGACGCGTTTGAGCCCTACCCTGACGCAGTTCTCCTCGACGAGATCGAGAGCATCCTTCAGGGAATTGAGCCCTCGACCAACGTGTCCTCCAACTCCCTAGTTCGCCGCACTCAAGACGCGCTCAAAAAAGCGTACAACCACTTCGCCGCCGGCGAGGCTTACTCGGAACATCTCCCGAGCCGCGCCCAGGTCCTCGCCGCGTACTTCACCAACGCCAGCGGTCACGCTAACGGTCTCATTGCGGGACACATCATAAGCATGCACCGCACCGACCTTCTCTCAGTTGCTCCAATGGCCAACATCGGTAACGTCAACACCAAGGACGCGACGGCCCGCCGCGAGGCTAAGGACGCCAACGCCACCGCCGAGAAAGCTCGCGCCGATATCAAGGATCTCATCGACGGTATCCGAGACGAAGTCATACCACGCATCACCGACGCTGAGCATACCGCCAACCAGGCGCTCAGCGCCGCCGCTGCCGCGAATACCTTCGACGGCGCCAACTTCGACAACCGTCTCACACACCTCGAGAACGAGGGAGCAACCATGCAGAGCGTCGCCGAGGAAGTCCGCTACGCCATTAACCGGTTCAAAACCGACGAAATCGCGAGTCTTCGCGCCGAAGTCGAGAATCTTCGCGCCACTGTCGAGGCACTCCAGAAGCCAGGCACAAAGCGCCCCGCGAGTTTCCCCAGCCCTGGCCCGGAGAAGCGCTCAAAGACCACCGCGTTCACCGCGCTTCTGCAACAGCGCAAGAAGGAGTAAGGGATTAAGCGCTACTACAGAAGAATTCATCGTCGCTATCGAGAAAATCGGGATAGTAGGAGGAGGCATTTGTGTACAATAGATAAAAATTCTCAGAGCAATCGGGACGATTGCTTTTCAAAGGGGGGCACATGTCACACGTCTTTTGTCCTTAACGACAGTCACGTGAACCATCACGTGACTAGCGTCGCCCTCATAAGGAGGCGCCGCAAGCTAGAGGACTTAGACGCGGCATCACAAATACACCCAAGATATCGAGACATATATATTCACTGAAATACCGGTGAACTCCTCGATTGAGACATAGCCTTAGTGATCCCTATTGCAGCCCCCGGCTGGTAGGAAAAGGCTGTGACAACAACTTCCTCTAATAAGGAGACGTAAAGGTCCCTATTATACATAAATAAGGGTATCCGTGGATACTTATATACTCTCTAAAACAAAGTTTTACGTAGAATCACCTTATAAACACGGAATTACACAGAATCCACCGTCGTTTCGGCCACCCATTAGTACAAAGGCTCTATACGATCCTAGAGAGAGCCGGCAACAACATAACGTTCAAAGTAATCTAGAAGCTCATAAAACACTACCACTAATACTAAATGAATAAACAAGCTCTAAGGAGATTCAAATTCACCCTTAGAGATAATATGGATTTTAATTATAAGGTCATTATTAATATTTTTACCTAAAAAAGAATAAACCCGTGATCCACGTTGTTAATACGGCCATTTCTTTTAATATAACCAGGTTTCTGGAAAACGTTAACGCAAAGTACACCTAGGAGACACTATGCGAATACTAGATCGATACCTACTTTGGACCCCCTAATTAGATCGTTATGGACATTAGTAGAAACTTCAGCTCTAAGGAATTCAGGAATTCAACGAGATCCATGGTGATCGAAATTAAAGAGGTGCCCGTTGAAGCCTACAACAACATCGGGAAGGTAAAGCGATACTATGCACCCCTACAACAAACATACAACATTATTCGCTAAGAATCCCCTTGTACACCACCGAAGATCGCCCTACAGAGCGCAATCAAAGCAATTAATAATACGGCTGGCCTAGATGGTCTTGTTCCGACCCTACTCGTCTTCGGAGTGTACCCACACATAAATATAAACTCACCACTATCACTAAAGATACAACAATGCACAGAAGCTACGCAGAAGGCCATAGCAAAGCTATGAGAGATTTACATAGAACGTATAATAGTTAACGTTCTCATAATAAGAAACGGCCTAAATACGGCCCTTATACGAGATCTATTATTATAATTAAAAATTATTATTTAGTGTAAGAGAAGGGGTTGGATAGGTCTATATACACTCCTCGTTAATAAAGGTGAAGACTACGTTATCTAATTACCCTCTGGACTAAAAACTTTTAGGTCTACTATCATTAAACCCTTCCTAGAGGATAACGACGAGAATATGGTCTTAGAAATACTAAGAAATGACGAGGAAGACGTCCCTAATAAGGAAAGGGAAATCCAAAACGAGGTTATCGTCTAAACGGATACACCACCCCCGGAGGAAGAACTAGCACCACCACCTCAACACCCGAAAAATAGACCACAAAAGAACACCCAGATCAACCTCCTAGCAAAAGTTAACGCCTTTAATAACACCAAAAACAAGGCCACAATAATAGCCGTGTTTATAAGCACAAAAGAAGAAGCAGATCACGCCCTTGCACTCGAGCTACGCAAAAAGGGCATAATCAAAGCCCTAGGACCCCCGTTTAAGGAGTCCACTAAGAAGGAGATCGACGCCCTGATTAAACGAGGAGTTTTTGAATTCACTTAGTATAACGAAGAAAAACACAGAGGGATACGTATATTCTACTTAAGGATCATTAACAAAGTGAAGGGCAAAACAGAGACGCCCTACGAGAAGTCCAGACTTATTATTTAGGGATACGTAGACGACGGCAAGGAGGCTATCCTCACACAGTCTCCAACTATTCAGAGCACCAATTAGAGACTAATTCTCGCCGTCGCCCTATCTCTTATCTAAAAGGAGGGCTATTCACTATAAATAAGAGATATCACTTAGGTGTACACCCAATCGACA